>JAYKKI010000025.1:15781250-17074375 GCA_039881145.1 Druceiella hillmani | reverse complement strand
ACCATATTTTCAAGTAAGGAAACGTCGTTACATCTAAACGTAATTTGTACAAAAGAGTGACGCAACTGCTTGCAAATTAATTTCGCGGGTTTACAGATATATAAGACCACACATTTTGTATGATTTATTTTTAATTACTTTTGCAAAAATCACAATTACGTACAAGTAATTTAAAATACATCAAACCGACTATTAATTTGGAAAAGCTCCCACTAAAATGTAAAGAGAAACTTACTGCATGTAAACTGACTCTATAGAACTTAGTTAGTCTCATATTGATCAAACAAGTTATTATGATTTAACTTAATTTAACGCCAAATAAATAAATGAGAGTAACTAAGCATTTATTAAAAATTCATCATACTCCAAAGTCGAAGTTATGTTTAGGTTTGTAACCATGGATGCGCACATGGGCTGAATAGCTAGCTATACGTTTTTTTTTTGCGCCCCAATTTCTCCTCGCGTAAAAATTGTAGACAGTTTCATATTTCTCACTAAGATTAATTGTAGATAGTTGAAAACTTTTAGCGCGATTAATTGTAGAAACAAGGTAATTATGCATTCTTTTAAAAAAAACTTTCCAGAAAACATTTCTCCATATGTAAGGAAAAACGTTTTTTTCTTATGGCTTTTCAAAAGTTTTCATTTAGTTTAGTTGAAACGCTCTCCACTCAGTATCGTGCATAGGCGATGCGATACGACATGGATGTCTTCGGCGGTGGGTAGCGTTCAAAATTGAGAGTGAAGCTAAACATTATCTGAGTGATTTTAGTTTTGTTTGAAACTATATTTAATTGATAACAATAATACTTGAGAGAATCAGGGTCGAACTATAAATGGGAGTAGACGTAATCTATACAAATAATAAAATTGTAACATAATGAATTCTGTATAATAAAAATATTTTAAAAAAGTTATAGATTAAGCGTACAGAATGATAATAGGATCCAGAAAAACTTTTTTTAGAAGTTTTGTCTCTGTCGGTGTTAATTTGAGCGGATATCACGTAAAATGTTCTGTACAGATTTTGATAAAATTTGGTGTGGTAACAGTGTATACCCAGGAGCAACATATTGACTGCATTACCTCATTGCAGTTTACTTTTATATTTTATTTCTGGCTTATAATTTTTTTGGTCAATATATATACAAGTGAAAAATTTAATTTCACGTTTTAAAATTATATATATATATATATATATATATATATATATATATATACATATATATATATATATATATATATATATATGTATATATATATATATATATATATATATATATATACGTAAATCTTTGAACTTATGCAAACAATATATTACATTAAATATAAAAAAAATTATAATACATTAAATTAAATTACGAAATACATAATGTTGATAAACAAAAGTAGAAATCAACCATTAATTCAAAATTTACTATAATTACCGTCAGTAATAGAGGATATAATAATAATAATAATATTACTATAATAATAGTTAAAATAACATAATAGTAAACACAACAAAAATGAAATGAACCTGTGAAATTTGACTTGTGAAGATGAGAAAAGAATTGAAAATTTTATTTGGACTTTAAAAAAAATAATTTGAAAATGGTTTCAAACGAATGAAGGTTGTATAGTATTAATATAACTGACTGCTTGTATTGGAATAACGGGCTAGAGAATATGTCAATGGTGTGAGCGGTGGGCAGGTGAAAAGCGCGAAGCCTCAGTTCGCTCTCCCTATCACACGAAACTGCAACAGACTCACTATATCGGCGCAATCGTATCGACTATGGCAGATATTATAAAGCACAATTGCCCCATATTCAACACAGCTTTCACGTAGTATGATGTGTAAACGAGTACAATACGTTATAATAGTGCTTTTTTGTGTGTATTGAAGCGATATTACGCTGTGCGTATAAATAAATTTTGAACCTGTTCGATCATGACAGAATATATGACATAGTATGTATTTCAGACTACAACATCGAAATCATCTTACGACCGCATAAACTTCGTACAAATTGGATTATTCGTTTTTACGTGATGCGTACAAAAATAAAAAATATACAAGAACATTCTAAGAACATTCTTCAGAGGCATTCTATCACTTATTCTTCACGCTAATTATTTTTTTCAAGCATTTTCACCGTACAATCATGTAACGTTTACAGTTTTATTATACGTATTGATTATATCTCTCGCTATTTTGGTTATAGACCTAATTAAATATGTGGTTTGAATTCTTGAATGATTCCTTAACTTAAATTAAATTTAAATTAGCAAATCGATGATGATAGAAAGCAGGTCAAGAAAGCTCCATCAAATTTACAGACGCTCAAATTATATAGCGACTTGAACACAGCTTTTACTCTAACACATTTACAAAATCGATCTTACACGCGAATGAGGAATAACAAATTCCTCGTTTCCGCTGTTACGTCGCGAGCTTTACAAAGGTGAGAGAAAAGCTATTTCCGGCTTGAAGCGGAGCTCGAGTGTGTCGATTGGCGGCGGAACTTCCGTCGTGGGGCTGTCGTGAAGCTTTCGAAGCTACCCGGAGTACTAAAAGAGCAATTCACTGTCATTTGTTTGCACAGAAGTTTACTGTCTTCAAACCTGTTCAGTTAAGTGTATGCCTTTTTAATACGACTCTTTGTCAAAGAAGCACTTTGTTTACTATGGTCAAGGAAAGATTTGTTTGTGCACATAAGAATTTTTAGTGAAATATGTTATGAAGAGAGTGATATTTTCGACTTTTTCAGGAAAAGCGTTACGAAAACTTATTATTTATAATGGTCACGGTTAGCAATATTTTTTTCCATACATTTGATATTTGATAGAAACTCCGAAAAAAAATTGGTTCGGTTTTCACAAAAAAAGCTAGCGCAAGCCGAGGCATTTACATAAAATGCGCATCAAAGCATCATCCAGCAGATATTTCATAGATAAATTAGAAATTGCAAATTACTGGGCTTGCAAACCACTAATATTACGAAAAGTTTGAATAAAATCGTCGCAGTACTTCTAAGGAAATTTATTATTTATTTTTACGTAAAATACCCTAAATTTATTGGCGAAAAATATTTAAAGAAATACCTGGAGATTTCTTAAGAAACCACCAGATACTAAATAAACGAGATTGATAAATTAGTTCAGACAATCAAGGGTGTTCAGCTCAATGTTCCATGGCGATGGAAAGTGTGCTGGACAAGCTGAACATTTTAAATTCGTTATATAAAACTTAATTTTTCTTGAGGTGAAACAATACTTCTCTCTCCTTGCATCTCTAGAATGTTTGGTTTTCAGCGTAATATCTTCTAAACATTTTTAAGTCTATTTACAATGGCGATTTTCAGTAATAAGAAAAGTTGAGTTTTTGCTTGTTGAAACCGAAAATTATAATTTAATTTTTAAACCATGGTTTATTTATTTCCTTGTAACATATTTTCGTCAATATAGCAAGTAATAATTTAGAGAAATAATGTATGGGATATGATTAATCTTACTGGATGACGGGATTTTAATAAAATGAGCCTAGACTACATTCTCGATCATTACAATTATGACTTTTTCGGTGTTCTTACGAGAAGATGGTATAAAATGTAGATAACACTGAATAGTAGAGTGCCCTATGTAGTTAGTTTCGTGCTATGGCATAAAAATGGTTTTAAAACATTTTATGAGAAATAAAAATATAAATTGAATAATTTCAAACCTTTTTTTTATTCATCTTTTTGCAGAAAATTTGAAAAACCAATGAAAATTTTACTGCCGTTATTCGGTAGTTTCGCTGTCGGTATTTTTTTTTAATTTGAAAATTATTTTAAATTGAGGGTAAAATTATTTATAGCTTTATGTATTGCTTTGTTATTGTCGTAAATTTGTATGTATTGTCGGAATAAACATTTTATTTCCGTATTATATTTTAATGAAATACGAACTCGTTCCGTATTGCGGTAGGTATTTAATTTTTTTTAAATTTCGAAATCGTTTGTTATTTATTCTTCTTGACCTTTTTAATATTAAATACAAAATTTTACATTTACCACTACATTAGAAAATGTTACATTCGTAATTTTGTTTCAATAGTAAGTTTTTGAAGTAAAACTTCTTTACGCACGCTTGACTTGGGCAGTAAGCTGGTGAATGCGGGACGAGAGCGTTACGAAAAGTGTGATGGGGCGGGGCGAACGGAAGTTGAGAGGGATATATAAGTTAGTGAAGACAGAATGAGAGAGAGTTACGTTTCGTATATTACTGTAGGGACAAGAGAGAGGGTTGCGAGCACACATTTTCTTTCTCTCTTTCTCTCATAGCCAGTTATGTTTCGTATATCTAAGACACAGTGCAAGCCTATTATCTGTATCACACTGTAGGAGCAAGAGAGAGCAGTGCGCGCGCACATTTTCTTTCTGTCTTCCTCTCATAGCCAGTGCATGGAATATATATATATATATATATATATATATATATATATATATATATATATGCGAGTTTGCAAGCATTACGCGAACGGTGATTTTTTGATTATTTTGTAATATCATTTCGTTTTTGAGCAATTTTATAAATTATTATTTTATTCAATACATTAAATATTCTATGTTTAAAGTGAATAAAATTGTAAATTCATTTTAAAGTTCATATTTTGTGAATTTGAAGTTTTACTTCAGTCGTGTGGTCTAAAGCACACTCGTTTTTTTATTGTTAAATTTTGAGTCTTGTTTCAACGACAATTTTTTTGTGCTATGAATAATATAAATATCTATTTGAAAGCGCAGTGTAAAGGTTCCGTGGTGAAGTTATTGTGACGAATGCTTACACGCAGAAATTCGTCAGTTCGGTTCAGGTCGGAATCATCCTTGTTCATAATTTAATAAATTTTACGAAATATCGATGTTTTTAACGTTGACATTTATTTTGTAAAAAATAAATATCTAAGGAATTTTAAACTATATAAACTACTATTTTAAACTAACTAAACTGTGCCCTAAAACTCGCAATTTTTAATAAACCCCGAAAAATGATGCTCATAATCTGAGCGGTCTAGTTTCACACAAATAACTTATTTATACGTAATACTAACAGCTTTGTAAATATTTTGTAGTTAGCTCCCTTTAAAAATTTGACAGAACTAAAGCTAAAGCTTCAACTCTTTTACTTGTTCATGAACATGTAGTTTATCAGTAAAAATGTCCAAGTTAGGAAACCACCACATTTATCCATTTTAAACTCGTTTATTTCCGTCAGAAAGTTTACGCTGAAAAGCGCGCTCGTTTACGCTAGAAAGCTCGTTCGCTCACTCGTACTGGGAAGCTTTCCGTTCAACTGAAAGCGATGAACAGAAATTTCAATACAGGCAACGTTTCGCAGCCAATTATCATTTAGGTGGCACCCTGATGAAGTATTGTGGCTGGCCTGGGCGGCCCGCCCAGCAGTCCATTTCGAGCTCCGCTGGGGCGTAGCGGCATTCGTGCATGTTTATTCGTCAGTCTGGAATACTCGTGCGATTTATTTTTATTGGGAGAGAAAATAGAAATGCGACAGCAGAATGTTGGGGTGAATGCAATGCTCGGTGGGGGGGTGGTCCGGGCTCTGCGGACTTTTGCAAATTGTGCACTTTCCGTACGAAATGATTGAAAAGAAATTGTGAAAGAATGTTTCAGGAATCATTTTGAATCATAAAATGAAAAAAAAGTAAAAACAATAAGACGTTAATAAAATAAGAACAAAATAAGTATGTAGGTGTGAAATAAGATATCCATGACGCGTTTTGTATAGAAAATTATATATTATGAAGAATGTATACTTATATACATGAAGCAGTTGATAAGTGTTAGTTAAGAAAGGGTCAGATAAGATAGAATTTATTTAAATTTTAAAAAAAATGTATATATATATATATATATATGTATATATATATATATATATATATATATGTATACATATATATATATATATATATATATATATATGTATATAATACCTTTATTATGCAACTTAATACTACCTTTTGTCTGCAAATTTACTTGCGTGGAAATTGTGATATTGAATTTTACAAATTGAATAGCTTTCTTTCCAATAAGTCAGGACCGCACCTGCCTTCAACATTTATAGCACTTTCTCCTTACCAGCACTCAAGTATACGCCTCATAAATATTAAGTTTATTCCGTAAGCTTAAAATCTATACTAATACTTTATAAACTAAAATATTTTAGAATAAACAACTTAGGTAAGAGCGTAAACCGCAACAAAATGAACTCAAGTTATAAGCTAATAGACTGAAACCTAGATAGATGGACGTGAAAAACCTAAAATAAAGGCAAAATTCTTA
Source organism: Druceiella hillmani (assembly GCA_039881145.1). Taxonomy (NCBI): domain Eukaryota; kingdom Metazoa; phylum Arthropoda; class Insecta; order Lepidoptera; family Hepialidae; genus Druceiella; species Druceiella hillmani. The sequence continues at coordinate 17,068,052 of JAYKKI010000025.1, read as the reverse complement.
ATAATAAATGCATATGTTGAATGAGCATATCATTGAAATGAAGACCTTTAGTATAAGTTGGTACGATGATATAAATACAATAAGATGGTCTTTGCTCTATGTGTTTTGATAAGATTTTCCAAGTTATTGATTTCGTCCTTATATTATTTATTTTCATTTAATTATATACATAAACTTGTCCTTAAAGATATGGTCAAATATGAAATTGAATAAAATTAATAAAATTCTTATTGAAACTGAATAAAAATTGTGCGTGTACTTATGTAAGCGCGTGAGAAGTTATACTTCTTTAGCATAATACAAAAATAACTTCATTTAGCACACAAATAAATAAAGGACACAAATAAAAAAATTATTAAAGGAAATAAAATAATAATAGGACTGGGGCAAGATTATAAATACGATTGGCAAAGTGTAAACTCAATCAAATAGTTAAATTTGAAATATTTTTTATTATTAATTAACGTAACGAAACTTAATCTCACTACGAGAAATATATTTAAAATATATTTAAAAAATTTTATAAGTACTACTTTTGTCACGAACATTTACAGTAAATAAAGGTTTTTTTATTATATGGACCACTTTTAAACATTAATTATTTAAAAATATAACTTAGATTTGCATGAATATAAAACACGTGTTGTGTAGTTAGAAATACCTCAATACCTATCGGTCACTACAAGCATTTATAGTGACCAACTTCATTCTGTCGATTTTTGTCGCATTGTGCGCGCACATCGTAAAATGTTATTCTCATCATTTTTTATAATGTGCCTAAAGCAATATAACTTCACAAAAAAGCATAGTTCCAAACAGATGACCTCCACTCTCTAAAGCAGGTATTGTAACCATTACACTATGACAACTTCAGGTTGCAATTCGGACACATACGATTCATAAAGTTTTGTGAAAGTCCGTATATTATTTATAGTAGATAATCGATAATAATAATAAAAAACAAGTAAATCAGAAAGAAACATACCGTGAAAAATGTCTATTTAGTAATATAAATTTTGGATCAGAATGCAGATTCTATTTCATTACAGAGTTTCAGCAACAGCTTTCATTCAGTTTTATAGATTGTAGTGTCCAATAACAAATATGCGGAACTCCAGGACAAAACAAACTAACTCAGTTTAAAAACAAACAAACATGACTGACCGACTTGTTTTGGTGAGAGAAAAATTCAAATCTATTGTAGTATTAATTTTGTATAAAACGTTTTAAGTTAATTAAAATGCTACTATGAAGCAAATTACTCGTTCCATTTACTTTTTATCTTTGCTAATTGTAGTATCTCAGTCCGTGCTTAAGTCTAATAATCATTAATAGGAACCAAATAAACTATAGAAAATATTCGAAATGCTCTGGAATGAAGGTAGGCAACATAGTTTTCTAATAAAACTATGTTATGTTATACTTAGAGAAATGTACTTATTAGTTCCCGTTCGCATATTTGGCTAGTTTCAACAATATTTTCACTTTATTCCAGAAAACAGATTTACTTTTATATTGCATGTTGTATACGTTATGTAAAATGTATTATATTTATTTTACGTTCAAATTTTATATTCTACAACCATTCTTTATACCAAGGAGTTTTTCCATCCATACATATAATAAGACCATAGAATTGATCTGTCTGTAAATTAAAGATATTTTATAAAAATGAGTTGGGGTAACATTTTAAAAGGAATAGAAAATAAAATATTTTAGAATTCTGGTCTGTTTGTCCTTTTTTGTTCTTCTGTTTGTTTATTTGAGTGTTTGTTAGAACATACATAACATAAAAACTGCTAATTCAGGTCTGATAGAATTTTCTGAAAAATGTAGGGGTTGACTTGAAGAAATATTCAGTTTATATTTCAATAAGAATGAAAATTGAAAATATTAAAAATATTACATTCTCATATTTTACATGAATGTTTCCAAAAATTCATTGACATTCCATTCGTATTATGTATATATTTCGTTTATATATATATACATATATATATATATATATATATATATATACATGTATATATATCAAAAAATAGAAAACATAAATATGTTTTTAAACAGTTTTCAGTTAATTTTCTCTTTATTTGTCTACGTATCACGCAAGAACATCTGAAGAAATTTTGATGAAAGTTTCACTGATAGATTCCATCAGATATGGGATAACATATAGGCTATGTATCATCGCAATAGATCCACTGAAAAGAGGATATTGTAATTTTATATTTAATTACAAAATGAGCTTACTTTGAAAAATTAATTTCCATAGTTATTATAATAGATGGTCTTATATGTTCACAGTTACCTTAGTAATATTTTCTAAAGCTTCATACAAACAGAATCGCGGCACAGCTCGTGCAAAATATTGACTCCATTCCAGAATGAAATATAAGCAATGAGCCTTGATTAGAATGCCACCCAAAAAGCAACACACTAATTTTCTTTTTTCTTTTTCCCAGATTACAGCTACTAAGTACGACCGTGATCAAGTCTGATAATCAACCAAGCTCAACCCGAGCACAAACCGCCCACGCCATCTACAGACCGAGTCGGCCGCCCACCCGAAAAGAAAAATATTTTCACAACAAAAAAGGCGGCCTCTGTTTTTCTAATCTCCGAGCTCATTTGTGTAAAATTTGAATTTGCCGACACACATTTAACCTTTTCACGTTCGGTCAGCGGGGCTTTGATCAAAATTAATTTGGAGAGTCCCCCGTAATGAATTGTACGGCCTTCGCCTGCCCGCCCAGCCCTTACCTTTTCCGAATTGATTTTTAACTCGAAAGGGTCCTCGATCAATACGCGGCGGGGTTCATTAAAAGGCTTGTCGACGTCGGCGCTTTAAAACAAAATAAACTTGAGGATTAATGAAATGTATTTCTAGAGAAATTTATGAGCGCTAAACCAATATTTATTGAATTCGGATGGCTACTTGGCTTTGTTTAATATATTAATTGTAGACTGAAGGTTGGGTTAGCTCGCATTTGCTGTTTTGATAGAATTAGGCGTGTTTTCGGGGGTGTGAGTACTTGGTTATTGCGGACAATTGGGATGTGCGTTATAGATTTAGTAGAAGGGAATTTTATTCTATATCGTGTTACATTTCATTTAAACGAAAAAAATCATATTCGCTAGCCAAGAAGAATTTTGTGTAAGGTTTTTACAGGTTTTCAAAAGCTTCTTTTTTAAATATGATTGCACATTAATAAAAATGAAACTAATAAATAATTTATTATAGTAGAGGAAGTTGTACTAGATATCACAGATAAAAGTAGCGCATTTGCATAATGATACAGAATAATACTCTCTGTAATGGATCTGATTATATTATAGAAATCATCTGTATTTAATTAGCATTTTTACAGAATATTCACGGGATACGACTGCAAGTATTCTATTCCTTGGTTAAAATAATCGCAGCACAGCTTGTGCAAAATATTGACTCCATTCCAGAATGAAATCTCAGCAATGAGCCTTGATTAGAATGCCACCCAAAAAGGGTGGCATTCTAATCAAGGCTCATTTACTTGAAAATTTATTTATTATGGCTTATTTATTTGAAAAAAAGGTGTAAAGTTTTGTTTTTTTGAAAACCTAGTTTCATCATGCAATTGTGGCTTGCAATTTAGCCAAAACTATGTTACTAAATTATTTAATACATCCTGAATATATTTGAGAAATTTATCCGATTTATGTCCCTCCTATTTTCAAAACAAAATGCGAAAACATTTTGTTTATCAAATAACTTGTTCAATTGTGCTCAATTAACAAATTGTCTTCACAGAATAATACATGATAATTAAAATTTAGATTATGCCCGATGAACGCATTTTAAGCAAAAGAAAAATTAAAACATTGGCAAAAGTTCCATCGTGTGAATTAATGTAAAGTCTTATTCCAAAAGCGTTATTTGTCCTTACTAAGCTTTACCAGTTGTTTTATAAAACTGTATTATTAAATTTAATTTTTGTTTACATAATTACATTTGATAAATCAGGAAAAACACCGATAAATTATGAAATTAGAAAGCAAATTACAAAATTCTGACATTTTTTTCACATATTGCCAACCATTTTGGTATAACTCAATTTTGTAATTCAGCATTTCTGTAATTATGTTAATACAAACAGAGAAGTAATCTTAGTGAAGAAAATTGTAAATCGCGGTATAAATAGCAATTATTATATAATTTAATTGTTATAACTATTTACAAGGTGAGAAAATAAAGGGTTGAAATTTGTATATGTGTCATTGAAATTCAAAACTAAATAATTCTGGTTGATTTACCCTGTGGATTTTAATACTTAAGTACTAAGTGATCGTCTAATGGGAGAGCATTTTATTTGACCTCATTTTTATTGCCCTCATGTCAACTTAAAAAAAAATGATTGCACTTTTCAATGAAATATTTTATTTATTATTGTGGGGTTAACATTAAAATAATTGTTTGTTACTTGGAAGTAAAAACGAGTAGAGTAAATCAAACGAGAGTAAAAATTCGTCGTTAATGGTCCTATTGTTAAGTACGAGTTCTATACCGAAAATACTGCTGCTGGTTTTATTTTATAAGAATTACATATTAAAAGAGCATATGTAGTTTATATACATATACATATATATATATATATATATATATATATATATATATACTTACACAGACGTATGCGTACACACGCACATGCCCGAGAGCGTGCGTACGTATGTATACTGTGTGCAACATGTGAGAATATGTTATTTGTTTTCAGCTCTCATTTTCCTGTTGTGACTACTTGTAATATTTGCTTCTTCTTATATATTTTTGTTGCAACTAATAAACTTTATAGCGACATCGGAAAGTATCCTCAATAAATGTTTTCAAGGATTGATTGAATATATCCTATCCCTCTTAAAAGGGTTTCTTTCTGCGCCCTTGTCCTTTTCTTCTTTCATCCTATCTTATGTCAAAAAATGTGTTCTAATTTATTATCTTTTTTAAATGTAATCTGCTATGTTATTATTTATTAAAGTTTCTTTTTTTGTGAACATATTTTATGTTATCACATCACTTCCAAACTTATTTCCCAAAACTTATTATTGTGGTTGATTGGAATAGATTGCTTCCGTAGCAGTAGGTCTATCATATGTACGGTACATTGAAAAGGCATCATAATAAACAATGTTACTTTAGTTATCCGGAAAAGCTTTTTATCACTACAAATACATTAAACAAATTACCAATAATGATTTAGAAATTTAATTTGAAGTAAAATAAAGAAATCATCACAAGAATCATCGACAGTAAACAATAAAATCCATTTGCAAGTAAAGAGTCTAAAATAAATATATAAAATTGAGTTTGTGTCAAATTACATCAATCTTTACCCATAATAAACTTTAAAATTACAAATACTGAATACATGTGGCGTTAATTTTGTAGAAATTCATTATTCACAACTAAATTAAACTACGTGATGTAGTATTATTTCTACTTTCTTTAAGTTCTTTACCATGACTTAGGTTTCGCTGTATTACAACATCTTCAGGTGAGCTGTTAGCAAAGACTATAATTAGCAAAGATTGCCCATAGAGTACACAAATGGATCCAACCAGGGTCTTTTCTACATGCTTTGAGCATATACAGAAGGTTCGGGTGTGGATTTTATGATCTTCGATATTAGGAAGTGTCGACTAGGTGGTTTTTGAAATGGCTGACGATCTCTTATTTTAAAGCAGTATTTTAATGAAAATTTCAGACTCGTGCTGAGCGAGGTGCTCTGGATTTTTAGTCGCGTACTCATTGTCTAATAAATATCCGAGAAGTCATTTTTCCTCCATTTGAAGCCTCCTACTGGTATAAAATCCAAAATACTCCCATGACCCATCCGCCTCTGACTTTCAAGAGGTAATTTCGCCTAATTTCTTCTTTGTTGTTACATTCTTTGCAGAGTGACCGTGGTCGTCATATCGACATTAGAGGCCTGTTTCACAATGCGATGCCACTCTTCCCGAATAGTCGTTGTGCAGTGCATCAGAAATATCTCCAATCAAACTGAATGGAGATGCATTGTGGAGCTAACTACACCCATTGAATGCATCAAAAACTACCACATTATTTGTCTCTATCACTACCGCGATCATTCCGTCAAGAGTGAAGGGTTGACGATGTTATTAATTTCTCGATAAGAAACCAAAACATTAGACCAAACCAAATTTTGCTATCTAAATGTTATATCTATTAATAGAAAGCCGACTAGTGTGATAAAATCTAACTGGGAAAACAGGTAAATGAAGGGAACTAAAACAATCCCCAAATATGCTTTCTGCAACAGTGGTTAGTATTAAATTTCGATCATTAGCCACTAACTTTGGAAGTGAACCGTAACACAAAGTAAGTTATTGTAAGCACGCCAGATGATAATATTCTAACTGACCTTACTAAGTCGGTTCAGCTTTTGCGACCGCAACTGCACGACCGGAAATTAAATGATGATATATGCGAATAGTTTCCAATCGCTCCCCCGATCGATTCCCGCCCGCCCTGTGTAAATTATTAGCTCAAGAAAGTTTCATTCGGACCCTGAACTAAGACAAAAAATATAGGGGTGTTTATCATTGGATGCGGATTTGGTTTAGTATTTATGTTCTGCCGTTTTTCGAAAGCTATTCTGTTTATGTCATATTTTTACTCCACATAATTTGAGATTACTGAAAATTTGAGGTATAAGGAAATTTAGAAAAATAAGCTTTTTTCGAATGTGAAAAATACAATTTTTTCAAAGAGGGTAACATTGATAAGTGAAGGACAATATGGAAAATAAGTTTTATATTAATTTATTTACGTATAAGCAAAGCTTTCATTCAAAAATCGATTGAAACGTGTCTGCGATCATTGTTTTTTGGTAAATTTAGAACAAGTATGATCTTTAACCATAATGAATACAATTTTTGTTGTATCAACAATAATTTTCATCACATTTCTTATTTTCTTTTTTTTGTTAAATTACAAGTCAAGAGGTATTTACAATCAAAAGTGTATCTTTATTGTGCATATGCATAAAATGCTACGTCTGTCTGTCAGTCTATTTCTTCGCCTATAACTTAATTTCTGCTTGATGGGCTTTGAAGGAGTTTTTACCCTCGTATAGAATATTTATACTAGAAGGTTTGATATATAAAATACCAGTTTAGGTGGTTAATTTACGGAACTACGTTAATATTTATGAGGCTTATCCTAGCAGGTGAGTTAGTGCAAAGCGCTATATAGGTGAGACGATGGCTGCATATATTTAGGTATTCATGTACATAGTACAAGGACACATAGAATTTCTATTAAAATTATTTACAATATTAATTTTCCACAGCATAAATATATATCTTACTATATCTTTCACAGACGTAAAAAGTAGATGAATTTTTCAAATATAATAAGATCTAGGATCGCTATAGTTTTCCTGCGATCTTTGTGTAGGTTTCTGAAAATGCCAATTTCTTTTTAAGAGAGAAAAATATTTATTTTCATATTCCTCACTGTGTTTCTACAGAATGTGAGAACCCTTATTTTCAGTCCTTTTGAACGATACCCACAATATGCATGAAAAAAAATTCCTCCTCCCTCTCCTTCCTAGGATTTCCATATAAATATTTTTAAATGTTAGCTATTGAGATATGTGTGAATTAATTATGTTTTATTACTACGGCTAATTGCAAGTTTTTACTTCAAGAACTTTTTCAGAAAAACGGCTGTGACAGAAAGCCAAATATATAAGCGAGTGATGTCAGAAGGGTTCTACTTTTGAGTTATCCTGAAAAGACAAAAAAGGTTAATGGCTTAAAACTTGAAATTGCTACAAAGATGAGATGAAGGAAAATACATTGTCTGAAAAAAGTTCATGAAGTTATTGGTCTCCATAATATTTTGCGATTAACTTTGTAGTTCTTAAATTTTTCAAATTGTTTCATCACGGTCGCAAACATGTAACAATTTTTATGGTGCCGATGAAGGATTTTGCCGTTCTTCAAAGCAGCTTCAAATATTAAAGTTTCAAAAAAATAAGTGTTTTTTAAGTTTAAATGAAATTTCTGATTGCTTTTTTAGTAATAATTATATCTAAATATATAGTTATTCATAGCATTGTTTTATTTTATTAATTATTTCATGTGATACCACTTACTTTTGGAGTACGGATAGAAAAAATGAAGTTATAAAGGGAATTGCGTATTTAAAGATTTCCTTGGAATTTATACTGAGGAGATCTGATAATATGAAAATTTACCTGGCGTTACAGAAATAGAACATAATTTTTGAAAAGCTGGTAGAAAAAACCAACAATTAACCAATTGATCAAAGCACAAAATACAATTTGAAACAATAATACCAAACAAGAAAATAGTATATTTTTAATATGTCAAGAGTTGTTAATAAATAATAAATAAAATTTAATAAAATACATAATAATTTTTAAGAGACGGTTATAAAAAATAGCAATATTGATTGCTTTTTTATTATGTAGCCAGCTGCCTTAAATAATTATTCTTAAACTATTAACTGATACATAGAATGGCAGTATGCTATATCCATTTAGAAATAGTATTTGCAAACTATTATGAAAAATAGCCCGATTTTCCATAAAAATACAAGATTCGTTATTTTTCTGATTAAAGATTTAAATAAAACTTTTAAGGAGCTAATTTTCTCATTTTTCCTATTTAAGTCAAACGGTTTCATAGAATCGAAGTAGTTTATAATTTTGAAATTTAATTATTTGAATGTTTTAAAAAAAATGTTGCTGCATTTTTTCTTTCGAAATTAAAGCCAATTATAATGGCTAACTTTCGAAATACACATCTGTTTAGATCTTAGGTTCAAAATGTTTGCCGTTTCGCACATCAAATAATTCGAAATTTATGAATATTTCTAGTAAATATCGTCTTGTAATAATATAAAAATACAATGTATACGTGAGCATAATTGATCCAATTTTATTCTTAGAGATCAATTTTATAGTACGAATTTTACGGTAGATGTCTCTTAACAATACGTAAAAATGTGTTTCTGACAATTTTAATATATCTCCTGGTTATTATAAAAGCATATACTCACAAATTACTCACAAATGAACTACTAATCTTTGCGTTGTAAGTAATATGCATTTACAAACATAATATGGCGTAATAATCTTTTGTATCTGTACATGTTCAAAGAGTTTAAAATATGTCGATGGATCATATTTCCGCAGTTAATTGTTTTTGAAAAGAAATATATTTTTAAATTTGGTAAAAGGCCAAAAGTTGTGCTCAAGTTGTGCTCAGTTGTGCGCCAAAAGTGATACTCAAAGTAGCCACTAGCGGCTACAATTAATAGTGAATATGAAGGAAGTAATCGTAGGAGGTAAATAATAACTTTATCATAATAAAATCATAATTTTGAAGTTGATATAAGTTTAAAATCCTTGTCATACTATGCAAAAATCATAGCCATTAAATGGACTTAGAATAGATGACCTTATATTAGTTAAATATTTTTAGGGTTCGATACTCAAAACAAAAAAAGGAATTCTCATTATTTCACTCACTTGTTCATGATTCTATAAACATGTTTTGGCCGTTTTTCTCCGAAACTGCTTGCTGTAGAAATTCGACATATGGTATGGCGATAAAGCCTATTGCTCAAAGTATACATCAATATTTAATATTCAAAAATATGGTTATGAAAATTTTAGAGGGTCAAATAAAGTATTCGGATTTTTTTTCATTTCATGTGTCATGCGAGGTAATTTATTGAAATACACAGAATGATCGGAAAATGTTCACAAAAGTAAGTTCCATTTTTAACAATTATAAAGTCAAAATTACAAAAATAAATTATTGAAAAAAGTTCAATTATTGGTTTCGATGAAGTATTAACAGAGATATGGCGTACGGACAAAAACATATTTGAGAAATAATATATATAGATATATAATACTCAAAGGTGATGGTTATGGATAGGTATATGAAGGTTATGGAAATTTTAGAGGATCTAATGAAGTTTTCGAATTTTTTTAAATTTTCATGTGTTGTGCAAGATATTCATTAAAATAGTTACACAATACAATTATTACAAAAGAATTTTTTTTAGAATTTTATATAAGAAAATTCTGGAAACATTATGAACATATTCACGAAATGATTTCTTTCTACATCTTTGATAATATTGCGTTAAAATAATAAAAAAAATTATTTGAAGTTTATCAAAAATTCACCGAAAAATAAAACAATGACCCTTCAGCACATTCTTTGAGAAATTCACGAAATTTTGCGTTGAAAAACTATGTATTATGCAATATATTAATGTGACGAAATATTTATACTCTTATATTAAATATTTGTAAATCGTTTGACAGAAACACTATGTATTGTTAAATGGTTATACATGCTTAAGTGTAGAAGGAACCCTTGTAAATTGATTTCTATTCATGGTTAATATATCTACAGATATTAGCCTGACATTTAAGAGAAACACTTTACTGAACCTTATAATTTTGAATATTAAAGCTTCAAAAAAAAAAAAACCTGCAAAAAACAAACTGAAAAAATATCAACAATAAAATCCTCTCAACAATTCAACCATTTAATTATATATGATTCCATAATAAGCTTCAAGCTTGTATGGTAACATAATAACGTTGACTATTTGGCAAACTTTGATGCTTATTATGAAATCACAAAGTATACTTATATGAGTTATAGCTATAGTGTATGAGTTCCAGATTATGATTCGAAAGTTGTGGCTGTCCGAGCTAGGCGAAGTTATTTTACTGCAAATCAATTAGGACAAAATATGAGAGCTATGATTATTTTGCCCTACGTTCTTTGAAATGTTAATACTAATATATTCATTGTGTTTTCAAAAATTACTACTTTCAAAAGTTGAAATTTGTAAAGAATGTTTTTCAGATCTTTATATAATTATAGTTCCAAAGTTATTTTTTTAAATTTAGTAACAAATACAGCATACCTTATATTGCTTTATCTTTTGCTGTCAATTAATTAATTAAACATGAGAGTGAGCGTATCTGTAGTATGTATCTTTTTGATGTTAAGTTTTTGTTAGGTAAACGTATCGTAATCTGTTTAAGGGATAATGAAATGTTTTCTTTGTTACTTCATACTACAGAGCGAGCTACGTTTTATTGAAAAACTTTCTATAAGAATTTTTTTAATAAACGTTCGGGATGCTGGGGAATTTTATTAAAAGAAGTTATAGGTAAAAATTAGATACTATTGAGATTTTTTTACCAACAAAAAAAAATTATTTTCATTAGTAAGCACTATTATTTTCAACAAATATAATTAGGTTGTATAGATAGATAGGTTGCAAAATTGAAACAAAATATTACACTTCATATACTAAATTCTGGCTTAAGCAGAGAAACCTGGAATGAACCGGATTTAACTCAAATTGCTGCAATTTGAGTTCAAATCAATGTTAAGTACTATTATAAAATTAGTTTTTAAAATATTTTATACTTAAGTGGAGAAATGGTAGTTTCATTTTCTGGTCTATCCATAAAGATTGATCGTAAAGACAGCTATAATGATTTATGGCAGATCTATAGTTAACTTTAAAGTGGGAAAGTGTGTTTTTGCACTATTTCCGAAACCACATTTCTGATTTAAAAAAATCTTTTGATGTTAGAAAACTCTTACTTTGAGGATGTTTAAAGGCTAAATACTACATACGACATGCAGCATAGTAATGACAAAAAAAAGTTGGGAAACACTGCTTAAACAGCGAAAGGTAGAGAAAGATCGGCTTATTTATGACTGATTAGCCCAAGTATTCTTGCCGATATATCTCTGATTCCGATGATCGATGTCATTTGGTGAATGGAACGACGTTTCGTGATCACGATGTTCAAATGGATTTTGTTCAGAATTAGTAATTTAAATGCAATTAGAGTCTTAATTAAAATATAATTTTAGCGGGTGAAGTAGCGGGGCATTTCAAGTGGTATGATATAGAAATACCTATACTTGAGAAAAAAAAATAGAATTTTATTCTTATGTAATTAACTTTGGATGGGTTTCCAATCTAATGGCTCATTTTTCTTTTTATACCAAAGAAAATATCCAATGATAATGCAGACTTTGGTCAAGACAAAATGATGTATTGCAATGGTAACATAACTAATTTAACGATTTATATAATGTTTTACATTAATTTAGAAAATTACAATAAATATCTGTGTGTAGAACATCATATCTATATTTTGGTGAGAATCAATAAAGAATACATTACATATAACATCTGTGCTCATACGGTCATTAGGAAAATGAAAAAATAGATTATTTTGGTTAAACCTTCATTTTATTTATATTTTTTGGGTTAAGTTAGGAAGCTGGAAAACTACTTTTTTTGAAAATTAATAACAAAGAGAATACGTAACATTGTTTATTTAAATACGTTCTGGTAGGTTGAATATGACTACTTTAAAATAGCCATTTGCAAGGGAAATTTGACGAGAAACGATGTGTTTATGCTCTCAGATCATTCTTTAAATAAATAAGGTAGGCAAGCGACAATGGTTGATTTCCATACCAATATTACGATTATTGAAAGTTTGCTGTGATGAGGCACTTTGCTATATTACAGGTATATAGTTTTGAAGAATATTAACTGATAGAATCTTAAGCTGCTGTTGTGACGTAAGTATATTGTATCAACTTATTTCGTTCCTTTCGTTCCTTCGATCCTTTTCTATGGTACTCGCAATTGCAGATTGTTAGTATAGATTCACAAGTTTGTTAACACAAAGTTTATATCAGATTATACAGAAAAGCATCTATAATAATAATATTCTCGAACAGTAATTAATATTATACTGTTCGAGAATTTTATTATTATGGATGTTTTTTCAATTGAATAGTGCGAGGGACAAGTTTTATTTTAAACTGGGTTTATGGATGTCGCCGTTTCCGTTAATCGTGAACACAATAAACAAAAAGATCTTAATAGGTTATGTAGAAATATTTTAACTTATTGAACGTATATTGAAGATTATGATAAGTTTCATATTGTCCGACTACTTTCAATAATATTTTGTATTATATCATTAACCCTAGCCGTAAAAAAGGTGATTTACCTAAGTTATTCGAGTTAATTAGTTATTGTGACTGTAGATTTTTAACTGGGGAAATGAAAAAGAAATAATAATATTAATTTGTTTACCTATAACGAGAGAATAATTCCATTAAAATATTTAAGGTCCTTCTATGAATCGATTAATTAACTACAATTTATGCAATTGAAATTTCTACAATTTAATAAAAATGTATGTATGTCATAACAAAGATATGTAAAATAATCGTATAATGAAATTAGTTTTCATAACGTTACTGACAAGCATCGAAAAAATAAAATAATATGTTTGAGTATTAAGCAGAAAATTCATGATTCCCACAAATGATTTTCATAGAAAACAAATAAGATAATCATTAAGATATTTTATTAGGTTGCTATTGTTCAAGAAAACTATTTTTCTTCTTATATTGCTAGCTTCATTGCTGACTTCAAGCCAATATGAGATGGAAGCTCCCAATTTTTAATGACTTTGCCCTTTATATTCGTGGAGCTTTTCTTAGAAATAAGATTACTTGTTTGGTATTCAAAGAAATTAATACTTTGTGTCATTTTAATGCTACTATTTTGTTGTAGTTTCTATTGTTTATTGTGTTGTTGATTAGTTATTCGTAATTTAGATCTTGAATCACATGATTTTTAAGATCAAACAATAGGGCTAATTCATAATTTGTCTTCATTACTTTATACACGAACAGGGAAAAAATATTGAAAATTGCGTCTTCCTAATGTAGTCATAAAAGTTGTCGATTTAAATGATAATATAGCATCTTTTTATCTCGCTGCTAAATATACGTCGTAACTTCGAAGTTAGATTTAAAAATTAACATATAAGATCGGTGTCTCCAACCTTTATCAAACTTTTTTAATGCAAGTTTTAAATAACAAAACTCTTTTCAATCTCTTTCTTTTCTCATTCTTTCAGTTTGATTAACAATGTAAAAGAGAAGTTTTGACTAAAGCCAGAGAGAACTTTCATCGAAATAGAATTTAGTAACGTTTTAAATCTAATCTAAATTCCTTCAGACCATAATAAAACGTATCCATTTTTTTACATGCGATTCCAACTTTTCATGATTCTGACGAAGTAAGAGTGATTCAGTGATAACTGACATAGTTTTGTTGCATTTATATTCGGAAATACTTCTTAAATTATAATTAAAAATTAGATAATAAGTATCATTCATTGACCAATACAATTAACCCGTAATTTGTGGTTTTCGACCACATTAGTTTTTATTTGGTTTCAATTACTTATATTGTATATAAATGGCATAGACGTAAAATTGCATAATTTTGCAAATGTTATTGATATTCATTCATAATTTCAATAAACTTCTTTCTTGTTTTTTAATGTAATTGATAAATAATTAAAGACCTTAATACCCATATAGGAAGTTACACTTAGCGGCAATCTTTCGATTTCAATTACTCCTGAGATAAATTGGTAATTAAGCGAAAAGCTTTCGAAGGTGATCAATTAATTTGCTCCATTTTACTTGCGAACAACGTGTATATATCTTATATATCGTTTATGGAGTATATAAATAATTCCTGTTAAGTAAATAAATGATTATTTATCGTTTGTTTGGCAAGAAATCAAATGCAGCTTTTGCTATTACCATGAATAGCACATGTCGATTGCTGCTGTTTTATATATTAAGTAAATAAATGATTAATTATCGTTTGTTTGGCAAGCAATCAAATGCAGCTTTTGCTATTACCATGAATAGCACGTGTCGATTGCTGCTGTTTTATATGTTAAGTAAATGAATTATTAATTATCGTTTGTTTGGCAAGCGATCAAATGCAGATTTTGCTATTACCATGAATAGCACAAGTCGATTGCTGCTATTTTATATCAAGTCAAGAAATGTTAATAAAGAAACGATTATTGGGTCGAGTAGGTATTTGGGAATTTCCAATTAAGCAAAGAGTTCTAAATTTGGGATTTGGGTAATATATAAATTATAGACATCTACAAAAGGAGATAACCAGTTTTTTTACCTAATTTCAAAATAAATTAGTAAAAGTAAAAAATAGGTAGTAGGTATAACTTAATTTCGTAGCTACTTTTAAGTAAGTCATTGGTAACGTGGTAATTTCCAGAAGTCTAAACTTAGAAGTTCTTTTTTTCAAAATCTAGGGAAAAGTCTTTTTTTTAAATTTTTTAAAACTAAAATATAACAAAAAATTCTTTCATTTAAATGGAA
Source organism: Druceiella hillmani (assembly GCA_039881145.1). Taxonomy (NCBI): domain Eukaryota; kingdom Metazoa; phylum Arthropoda; class Insecta; order Lepidoptera; family Hepialidae; genus Druceiella; species Druceiella hillmani. The sequence continues at coordinate 17,052,737 of JAYKKI010000025.1, read as the reverse complement.
ATGGCTAAACAGAGTCAAAATGAGTAAAGAATCGTTATTTTTTCTAAAACCATTCAGTATATAGGAAAGAACTAATTTTGAAGGACCGATAAACACTTTGATTTCATTTTCCTTTCTAACTATTGGCATACACAAAACGGATATAAATATCTATTCTATAATGTTTCAATCGCTAACTATCCAATGTCAAGGCAAATATAATGCCATCTAGGGCTAACTTAATTAGTAGGGAATGTGGTTTTAAAAAGTTACGTGGATATCTGGTATGAATGGCACGCTGTCTATACAAGACAATATTTTTTAAATGTTTTTTCACTTTTCTTAATCACAATGGCGGTAGAAAAACAATCAAATAATATATGGATTACGGTAACTAATTCAAATAACTGTTTTGGTACATGGAATGATGTTTTGGTACATACATAAACTTTCTACGTTAATGATTATGTGATACGGATTCTTATTAAGTATTTCATTAATATAAATTTATATATAAATGTTTTCCAAAATAGGTGACATAATTATCAAGTCACTTCACGTATCAAAAGATTGAATAGCTGTTTCTTTCAACAGTTTGATATTCAATTGTAAATATTGGTTCGTAAGAGCGAAATAATAGACAAAAGCTGTTGCCACATATATTCTAAACACATTACCATATTTGTTTCTAAAATATTTTATACATTTTCGAGAGCCAGACCTTTAGTTTTATATCCACTTGATGGCCTTTTCTAATTTTTATTGCCTTCACGTTGCTGAAAGTAACGACTTTCAGCCGACATATTGCATGGATCCTATCACTATGGCCATCAGGAAGATTAAAACTATTCAAACAATATCTCATTTGTACAAATCGAATTATTCTTCCCGTTCATTCATGCAATATCTGGAAGCATTCACGTACTTTCATGTATGTATATATATATATATATATATATATATATATATATATATCCCGTTTTATGTATGCTGTGCAGTAGGGCAAAAAAATTGTTCCAGCATATAAATACAATGGCTTCATGTAGAATTGTCGGCCTATAGCTTCATCCTTTGCCCCTGAAGGAGCCTGTATCCATCGGTACATTTAAAAGGGCAATTCGTAAGTTGCTTTTGACACATCAAACTAGCAGTTCCAAGCATCCTAAATAGACGAGAAAATTGGCATCTGACTTTTTGAAATTACTTCCTTCATTTTTATTTTTTTCTCTTTCCAAATTTTGGCCTTTTTTTCTTTTATGTTATGCCTGGTCTGTAGGTTGATATTTTTATGTATTTACATAATATATGTATTTAGATGTGCGGAAAAGTGTATGCATTCGCGCGTCAAACGTGTAAACACATTTGTGGAAATATGTACAATATGTATATTATATATTAATTGTTATTAATATCCTTGCCAAGTGATGTGTATGTATACGTGTATTCATGTGGGTGCGTGTGTGCATGCGTGTTTGCAAGCATGCTAGTGGGCATGCGTATAATTGAGTTAGGACACAATTTTCAAAAGTTTCTGGTACTAAGATTATTTTGCAAATTTTCGAAAATGGTATTATACCGCTAACGTAGTCACTCTGTACTTAGATTTACAATATTTTATACTTTTCAGTACGCTTCTTATTCGGGTGATTACTTGAAGTCGATTCGATTTTTCGTTATTAAAAAATTATATTTTTCAACTACCGTTACAGAAGAAATCACCGCTTCACGTGAATTCAATAAACCTCTTGTATAAGATGATATGAGAAATTATTTCATTATTAAGTGGTATGAGGCTATTATAAATTAATTTGCCGATTGAATCATAAGGAAAGACATGAAAAAAAATTGCTTAACATTTTATATTTTAGAAAAAATAGAAGAAAATGCCAACTAAAAGCCTAGTAAAAGGACAACTAACAGGTTGGAAAGACTTCTTACAGGTTACAGGCGGATGGTATATGGAACTTCGATAATGTGGTTCTCTTCCATACGTTAACTTGATAGTATTTTAGACGCTTATCTCGTGACCATATTTTTGGTATTCCTCAAAACTTACATTTTTGTATTGAGATTTGTCCTTCGATATTTATACGAATGTTACTGCAATGAGTACATCAGAATTTTGTTTAATTAACTGTTTTAAAATATATTCTAAAGGAATCGCTTAGTCCCAAATCTAAATTTTATCCTTCTATTTATACATACATTGAAAATATAATTATATTTTTAAACTCTGTAATATTAAATATATGGGAACTCTAAAAATAACCGTTTTTACGCAGTTAACTTTTTAGTCTTATGAAATACTTCTTTCTTAAATTACTTATCATTTATGCTTTTATGTTGTGTACGAAGTCACAGTTTATTTCATATAATTTGAGACGTATTCGGATATCCCAGAGTGCTCACTTGACTTTGATAATTTGTTTTTGGCTATTAATTTGTGGTCATTTAATTAATTTTTTTTAATTATTTTGGAATTTTTTAATCTGTGTTCTTTTCTAGTTCTCGTTTAGGTATATTCATCGTTATATATTAAAAATAAGTTGAATATATATTTTATAGGAAATAAATGAGTAAGCATATTAAGTATAAAGGCAAAAATCCAAAGAGTTTTGTTTAGAGCAGAATTGTGATAAAATTTGAAATACTAACTTCAATTTGACCTTCACTAAACGACAAATGCAGTGAACATTTATCTGAAACTCAGTCGAAAAAATATTGAAATATCAATGGTGCATTAAAAAAAAAAGATTATCGTTCCCAAATAAGCTTGCATATACCGGTCAATTGATCATTTCCACAATCGTATCCAAATTTATACACGATAATGTGGCTAGATTACTTCTAAACGATTACTCGATAAATTATTCAAGTTACCGAGTAAACTTAAATACGAGCTTAATTCAAGTTCCATCGTTAAAGTAATCAGCAACTTAACTCCCGTTTAGTAAACATCGGTCGGCCAGGCGTTCGGAAGCTCGTGCGTTTTAATATAAAGCGGCGGCTGCTTTATGGGGCTGAGGAAGCTTCTTGGTAGAGTTTGTTAGCTCAGCTGCTATGTGGTTCCCATTTCATAGATCGTAGCGGCGGCTTTATGGAGCTGACGGAGTATCGACGTTGGTTAGCGTAGTGATATGTGGCTCTTGTTGAATGGCTTGTTATTAGAAGAGGAATGTTTTATTTAGACTGTTACACAATGTGTATGATAGGATGAAAAATAATTTGAATTAACGAAAAGATAATATTATAACAAATTTCGAATTTGTAGCAATATTATATGTATTACTGATTGTAGTAAAAATAATTTGTAAAATAAATTATTTGAACAGGATTATGGAAAAGGATATGAATACCATTTTATTTTATAAAACATCCGCTTCAGAAAGACTAGCAAATTCTTGGTATGAAATTGGGAAAAGAGGAAATTTTATTTACCAATTTTCATTTGAGGACCAATCTCAGGCGACATTGCTCTTTTTTGAGATTGAAATAATGTTTGTTATCTTAATATATTATGTTACCAAAGACTTTTGCTGACTGGGAATGATTTGAATATGCTTGAAAATAGCGTTTGAATATAACTTGTAAAGTACGAGCAGAACTCGCATTGCGAGCTTTTCATATTTTATGTTTAGACCATTAGAAATATTTGAGGGTACATAATATTTTTATTAAACTGCTTGCAAATATTAAATGTTCACGACGTTAATTTGTTCTCTGCTTTATCTTTAGTAGGCATAAAAATAAAGTGCTAGTAAAATATCTTTAAAATTTAAATATTATTTATTTAGAAATTAACAATAATTTTAATTTATCGATATCTTGGATCGTTCCAGATCGTAACTATATTACAATGGTGTCGGATAGTTTCGATCCGATTCTACAAATATTTCATAGACAGATCAACTATGAAATAAAAACTGTTTATATATGCAACATGTTTTTATTATTTCGCTAAAGTTGAATAAGGTTTATACATACGGAAAAGTATATGATATTAATGGAGTAGGTATGTAATGAAAAATTTAATAGTATTTGCAAAATTGCCTTTTCTATTGTTGTGAAACTATTTATTATTTCTGGAAAAGTTTATCTATGGAGTCTATCTATCATTATATAATTAGAATGTCTTTTACAATTAATAAAAAAAACTACAAATTTCAGTCTTTGCAATTCAGGTTTTTTGAAGATAATATTTTTAACAAACGGTCTGAACCTTATTCGATGATCGGGTATCAAAACATTTAAATCAATCCACCTTCAAACTTTAAAATATTTCTACAGTTTTAAGTTATCGTAAGGAATAAACAAAACGTAATCCGATTTATTTATCGGTCAATCGCTATGGTGACTAGCGTATAAAATATATTATAATAAACAATTTTGATGATTTAATCGATCGACCGCGCGATTTGACTATATATCTTGATGTAATCCTTTCGAATCGAATGATTCGATTCGATGATAGTGCATCCATATCAATTTAAGTCTGTATCGCATTTGATATATAAAATATCCATGTGTCGTATAATGTATTGAATCTTGAATGTATCGGATTGTGAAACTCTATCCGTAATTTGTCTAATGTTTTTTGTTATGCATCGTGCGCGTATTAAGGTTTAAATATATAAATAAACATATTCTAATACGAATGTTTACATGATTTTAAAGTAAAACAATCAGATAAATCTAATAAACATATTAAAATTCTAGCAGTGAATGTAAGGAAACAGATACCTTTTATAGACGTGTCATGGATCGGAATTATTTACGGGCGAATAAAACGAAATCGCTAGAGACACTACCTCAATGAAAATTATCGAATCATTCAGCACTCAAACAAAATCGTACTTCATTAAATGACAAAAGCAGAGCGTTCCGTGTGATTTAACGATTTGTTGGTCAATAAACAGACCTCTGAGCTGATGTGAGATAATTAGAAAACGTTTCTATGTTTGATGCTGCGGGCTATGTCAATAGGTTAACTGATCGTGATTGCGAAAACAAATAGATTGGGAATAAAATCACAGATTAAAAATAATAGTTATTTTACTATTATCTGTAGAGTAACGAACGTTTAGATCATGATAAAATAATTACGAGGTAATAATATTGTAACAACAATATTATTACTCGTATACTAATAAATCAAAATATTAATGCCCGAACGAGTCGGATTTTCGTTGTTTTGCTGATGTTACGGTTTATTCATTTTCACGTGTGAACAGTTTATATCGGAGAATGTCATAATTATTCGATGAATTGATATTTGAGCTCGTGTATGTATAGAATTATTGATGACGTATCTTGGATAGAAATTATTTACGGAAAATGCGAATAAAAACGAAATCTCTAGAGACAATCCCAATAAAAATGACCGAATCATTCAGCACTCAAACGAAACCGTACTTCACTAAATCACAGAAGGAGAGCATTCCGTGTGATTTAACGATTTGTTGGTCAATAACCAGACCTCTGAGCGGATATTAGTTAATTAGAAAGAGATTTTATCATTTGATGATGGGGGCTATGTCAATAGGTTAACTGTTTGCGATTGCGAGAACAAATAGATTGGGTATAATACCACAGATTAAAAATAATTGTTATTTTATTATTATCTATAGAGTAACGAACGTTTAGAACATGATAAAATAATTATGAGGTAATGATATTGTAACAACAGTTGTAGTGAAAAATTATCCATTACTTTTGTTATTTCCTTACTAAGGATGAATTTAAGCGTTTTCCAATGAGTTGTATTTTTGCAATAATCATAAAAACGTATTAAGTGCAATTTATTATTACGTGCTATGTACAATTTTATATATTTGTTTTTGGTCACTACTTAGTTCTGTTATGCTGGCTAGATTCTGAGGGTTGACATGATGATTAGAGACAGGATTTATGAAAGAGGAAGGAAAGAAAGGTAATCACGGGAGTAGTGAAAAGGGTGAGAGTGAGAGAGGGCGGTAGGAGAAGATGCTGGGGAGAAAGGTACAGTAGAGATACTGAGGCAAAATGTGTACTGGAGATGCAGATGGATGGATAGACTAAAAGCAACACTCCAGAAGAGAACGAGAAACAAGAAGTTTCACTTTTAATCCAGATGGCGACCACTTCCTTTCTTTATGTACGCTTTCTCTCTTTCTTAATTACTCTTTGATCTTAAATAATTGGCTAACATCTCTCATTGAGCTTAGACAGTTCAAAATCTCAAATAAGAAGCTTATAGCTAATATATGGTTATTTATTCATATTTATCAATCCCCTCAAGTGAAAATAATACGTGAGGGAAAAAAGTAAGTGCTGTAGTATAATTCAGCGGTACGGTGCTAAATACTTATGTCTGAATATAGCTTAGTGAGAAATAACATGACGAATGAAAACATTTCTAATTCTGGAAAGTAATTAAATTTTTCTGCGCTTGGATATGGTATTTTTAAGAAACCATATACAGTAATTTTCAAATTTTCTTATTTTTCACGGGCCCGGGAGAGTACAGTAGACTCTAATAAGTAGTAGCGATATAGCAGTTATTTATGTAGTTGCAAAATATATTGTTAGTTAACAAATATTAAAAATCAGTTAAATCCTTCAACCCAGTGCAAGTCTATAAATTTATTATTTATTGTTTTGGGATTATGATAGTTTCTTGTTAATGGAGTAGATAATAAATATTTTAAAGCAAAATATTGTAATACGATCCTTAAAATATAGAAATATTGTAATTATATGTGTAGGATCTTTTTAATCTAACTGCGACAAAAAGTCACAAGGATGAGCACAAAATAATTATAATTTATTGAATAACGAATAATTGTCTGCCATTCAACCCTGATAAAGAATTGCGTATTGATTCATATTTCAGATATTGATCAATGTTTTTAGGCATAAAGGTGTAAATATTCACTGAACTCAATCTAGTAGATGTTGTGTGAAAGAAATCTTAATATTTTCTCTTTTCTATTAGGTAAACAATTGAAATTTTGCTTAAATTAACCAAATATTGAAGATAGCGGTGAATGAAAGCGCAGAGAATAATATTTTGTAAGAAGTGTTTATTTTGTATGGAAATAGATCGAAAAATTATTCAGATCTGTCGAGTAAAATGTCAAGTAAAAAGTACTAAATTAAGCCATTTAAATATGTAAATGGTATTTTTTATTTGATGCAATTAATTTCTAAAATATATTAATTTATTTTAGAATAGTCGATGCAAATTAATAATTACGTAAAATTCTATTTGAGTATGTTTTTAAAAAATTAGATTAACCTTTAAAAGTCATCGTTATCTGCAAAAAAATGTATTTTTATTTTCAGTCGGCAAGTTTTGAAATAGATTCGAGACCATAAGAATTGGAAAGTTTATTTTCAAAAAAGTACTACATAAATTAATTATAGATCGATTAGTGAGGGACAAAAAGGAAACAAACGCTATCAGAGGTGTAGAATGTAATTCTGTTCTGTGTTAATATAATTATGCTTGTAATTGTGATAACAAATAGCTTTTTTCTTACGTTCACAAATTTGCTGCTAAGGAAAGTAGAAATTATTCAGTAATTTGAATTTCTTTGTCACAATATTCATGAATGGAAATTGTCCTACCAAACATTGAAGGAAAAATAATGATAGGACAAAAAATGGGGAAAAAACATGGAGTTTGAGAAAATGGGAAAAAATTTATATTTTTCTGTTCACCGGTATTTGTTTGTAGATGAGTTTTACGGTAGAATAAGTTTTAGTAGTGGAAGAAATTTTTGTTACGTCTTGGTTTGACATTTTATTAATTCGGTATATTACCACAAACAATCTTTACTTTGTAATAAAAAAGACGAATAGCAGAAATATGTTTGAAATAAATTATTTCCACTTATGTTACAATAAATTTATTTTTATTTGTCGTTAACAAAAGAAAATTCCAGTGGAAATACTATCAGGTCATCTATTAATAGTTGAAAATTACAATTTAAATATATTTAATAGTATTCACGGGTAATAAGAAGATACAGGGTTTTTCTCTTCCAATAACATTACGTTACTTACCTGTACGTAAATTGAAAGACTTATGTTTCGATAATCAAATTGTATTTTACGCCCCACGTATTAGAAGGGCGAAGTACCGAGTGGGCAGGCGGTCAATGACGCCCGGATGCACCACACACGGTCAGGATTCTCAGTCGGATTTACTGACAGTTAAAAACATATTTTTCCTGGATACTTTCCCGTTTGGACCGTGCAATAGGGCACGGTCGGTAAAGTAAAATCTTGTTCCGACCCAATTGACAGTTAATAAGAAACAGAAAAACGTTTTTAACTATCAGTAAGTCTGATTGACCATGTGTGGTGCATACGGGCGTAAATGTTGAAGGCAAATTGGAGCTTTTGTTTGCTTTGGTCATAGCATTTGGTCAATTAAGTTTGTATTTAAGCTCAATTTGAGCAGGAACTTATATATTTTATCATGGATACACAAATCTATGATAATATAGACGCAATTATTTTAGTGTCTACTGGCTAATGAATAAGGTTTGCGGTGCGGGCTATTTTCGCGCAGTAGTAGTTTTTTATGTTTTCTTTCACGAATAGAGTATCGAAAATAATAATAGAGTAGCTTTAAATTTAGATAAAAAAACACATATCACACGGTATTTTGTAGAGAAACTGGATATAGTACACTTTCGAAATGACATATCTAACACCTAAAATTCTAGTATTTGACCGTAAATGTAAAGTGTTTAGTATATTTAAATATCATAATAAGGAATATGTAGATATAGCACACAACTGGATCTAATATACTTTGAAAATGACATATCGAGCATCTAAAATTGTGGCATTTGACCGTACATTTAAAGTGTTTAGTATATTTAAATACCATAATAAGGAATATGTAGAGAAACTGGATCTAGTACATTTTCGAAATGACATATCGAGCATCTAAAATTGTGGCATTTGACCGTACATTTAAAGTGTTTAGTATATTTAAATACCATAATAAGGAATATGTAGAGAAACTGGATCTAGTACATTTTCGAAATTACATATCGAGCATCTAAAATTGTGGCATTTGACCGTACATTTAAAGTGTTTAGTATATTTAAATACCATAATAAGGAATATGCAGAGAAACTGGATCTAGTACATTTTTGAAATGACATATCGAGCATCTAAAATTGTGGCATTTGACCGTACATTTAAAGTGTTTAGTATATTTAAATACCATAATAAGGAATATGTAGAGAAACTGGATCAAGTACATTTTCGAAATGACATATCGAGCATCTAAAATTGTGGCATTTGACCGTACATTTAAAGTGGTTAGTATATTTAAATACCATAATAAGGAATATGCATAGAAACTGGATCTAGTACATTTTTGAAATGACATATCGAGCATCTAAAATTGTGGCATTTGACCGTACATTTAAAGTGTTTAGTATATTTAAATACCATAATAAGGAATATGTAGAGAAACTGGATCTAGTACATTTTCGAAATGACATATCGAGCATCTAAAATTGTGGCATTTGACCGTACATTTAAAGTGTTTAGTATATTTAAATACCATAATAAGGAATATGTAGAGAAACTGGATCTAGTACATTTTCGAAATTACATATCGAGCATCTAAAATTGTGGCATTTGACCGTACATTTAAAGTGTTTAGTATATTTAAATACCATAATAAGGAATATGTAGAGAAACTGGATCTAGTACATTTTTGAAATGACATATCGAGCATCTAAAATTGTGGCATTTGACCGTACATTTAAAGTGTTTAGTATATTTAAATACCATAATAAGGAATATGTAGAGAAACTGGATCTAGTACATTTTCGAAATGACATATCGAGCATCTAAAATTGTGGCATTTGACCGTACATTTAAAGTGTTTAGTATATTTAAATACCATAATAAGGAATATGTAGAGAAACTGGATCTAGTACATTTTCGAAATGACATATCGAGCATCTAAAATTGTGGCATTTGACCGTACATTTAAAGTGTTTAGTATATTTAAATACCATAATAAGGAATATGCAGAGAAACTGGATCTAGTACATTTTTGAAATGACATATCGAGCATCTAAAATTGTGGCATTTGACCGTACATTTAAAGTGTTTAGTATATTTAAATACCATAATAAGGAATATGTAGAGAAACTGGATCTAGTACATTTTCGAAATGACATATCGAGCATCTAAAATTGTGGTATTTGACCGTACATTTAAAGTGTTTAGTATATTTAAATACCATAATAAGGAATATGTAGAGAAACTGGATCTAGTACATTTTCGAAATGACATATCGAGCATCTAAAATTGTGGCATTTGACCGTACATTTAAAGTGTTTAGTATATTTAAATACCATAATAAGGAATATGTACAGAAACTGGATCTAGTACATTTTCGAAATGACATATCGAGCATCTAAAATTGTGGCATTTGACCGCAAATTTAAAGTATTTAGTATATTTAAATACGATAATAAGAAGCATGTAGAGAAACTAGATCTGGTACACTTTCGAAATGACATATCGAGCACCCTATATGTATAGTTATGTAGCATTTGACCATATTTTATTTATATAACTTAATTATAGTTAGTTGTATGAATTAAATACTTTTAGTTACTGCCAAGAAATACGGTTTTAAAAGTGGTGTTTTCAAAGATTTTCCTCCAAAATTCAGCCCACTCCAGTGATACCATCTGTGCCACTGTCGTTGACGTTTGCGAAATTATCACTTATTATGTCAGTGTTTTAAATGTTTGTTAAATCAAATATACTTTTTTTACATTAAAAAATGTACAACGTGAATTGTTTATACCATACTTAATAAGTCAATTTTTTATGTTTTTAAAGTGAAATATAGTTTCTGACGCTCGAAATGGGTAAAATGGCCTTTGATTTCAATGATGTCTTTCGATTTAACGTATATTATTCGACTGTCTTTCGATTTCAACGTGTAATATTCGAAAAACTGTGGGTACACTTTTTTTCAGTACATGTGTGCGTATCCACATCAGCGAGGTATTTGGATCAAGTGTGTTTAATTATGACTATTAATACAAAACTAAGAACGAAGTAGTTCAGTGTTGCAGTGGCTTCCCTATGATAAACATGCCCCAATAATTTTTATTTAGTATTAAAATTACTTCGATGTAAGTTAATAAATAATTAAATTTGAGGACAGATCAGTAAAAGCGAATTTTTCCGTTTCCTTTAATTGAAAGACAAATTAGAACGCTTTTTTTAAAATGAATGCTACTTGCAAAGTTTATTGGGTAAAAATAAAGTAGTTTAGCTGTCAGATTTTGAATGTTTCAAAAAGTTTTCTTAGAAAGACTCCTTAATTGCACTTCTTTGAAAATCAGTTTTATTGGGAAATTCTGTAGCAAGCCGTGCTTATACTCGTATAATTAACCAAAATATAGTAAATAAAATAAGGACCTTCAAAACTCATAGAGGAACGCCCTCGTTAAGAAGGACGTATTTTAGTTTTTTTACAATAATTTATATTTGGTCCCAATAATTTCCATATTATTATATGTTATTATTAAGAATTTTGTCAAAATAATTTACATCTTATTGCAATAAATTACGTGTTATTATAATAACTGATATGTTATTTACATATACCGGAGTTGTTTTTTTAAAGCCATTTCTAAACTTAAAAATTGTATATTGAATTCATAAAGAGACCATCAGTGGGTCAGCATTATCTACCGGTTTAGTTTCTGGAGTTAAGTTTTATTAAATTTTGATCCATTTTTGTTTCATTTTTCCGAAGATAATTATTTCAAACACCGGTCCTTGCCTATAAACTCCGGTCATTGCCTATAAATTTGTCAGTAGTAATTTGATGACTGACAAATTTATAGGCAATGACCGGAGGATTCACATAGAGGAGGTCATTTGATTCTGATTGGCGTTTAAAAATGGAATTCATTTCGCATAATTTGTAACTTAGACTATGAAATGAAAATGTTTTTTAGTGGAAACTTTAACGTTGTTCTTTTTACGTATTTTTCTACTTTAATAATAACACGATATTTTATTATAGGTGTTATGAATTTTCCTAAATAAAACAGAAACTCTTAACTATTTCTACTCACGTAATTATATGAATATACGTTACGTTGTAGTTTAACGAAAATAATAATTGATCTTATTTGTTATGTCACTGCTGTGTTTTCATTGCCATTGTGTCTTTTTTGTTCATTGGTTATGCATGAAATAAATTGGGGAATCACATAATTTTTATGATCATATAAAATATGGCTAGTTCAAAAGTCGTATGGCTAGTCTTGCAATTACCTCTAACGTGTACCGGGAAAAATTGAACATAGCATCCCTTTAATGTAATAATAAAAGTTCTTGATTTCAATAAAGTTACAGCATTTTTATCTTGTTATTTATTCTTCGTTATAATTTTGAAGTCATATATCTTTAACAGTATCCTCAATCTTGATTAAACTTTGTTAACCAAAGTTTTAGATAATAATTTTTTAAAAATCTTGACAACGTTTTTGTTATTATATCGTGAAAGAGACATTTGACAAAATGACATTTAGTGATATTTTAAGTCTAATTTTGAAGCAAATTAGGCCTTTATCTAATTATGACGATAGCAAAACATACTGTACATTTTTACATCTGAATATAACTGCAAGACTTGACTTGACAGAGACTTCAAGACAATAACATTGATAACAGCAATATATGCGAGCAAAAAATTAGTTTTTCTCCTTATCCTTTGACGGTACTTTCGGGATTATAACTAAAAATAACAGGTAAAAGGTATCATCTATAAATTAATACGAATAGTCTCAATTTTATTCAGTTCCGAACAACATTCATTTATGATTACAAGAACCTTTCGAAAATTTAACGATATTTTTTTAATGTAATTAGTAAATAAATAAAAACCCCAATGTTCATTCACGAACTTATGTTTACGGCCTGTTCTGCGATTTTCGTGGCGCTTGACAAGTATTTGTAATTAAATGAAAATCTTTCGTAAGTTTTTAACCTGGTTACACAACTTATATATTGTTTATGAAATGTTTTAATAATTCCTGCTTATTGATCTAAAGCACGCATCAAATGGTTTTATTCTATATTTTATCAAGAAAAGAGGCCATTTAAAATAGGCAAGGTGTTACAGATTTATAAAATATTTTTAAAAAAACTAAATTTTTTAGAATATAAAAAAAGAATTCAGCTTTTGATTAGGAAAAGACAAAATTAAAGTACGTTTTGTGATTATAACATAAAACAAAAATTAAAGCTACCTCCATATATGCTAGTATATTTTATTTTTAATATATCATGAATCATGAAAAAGAAATTAAAACAATAATAAATATCTGACGGAACGAACGAATGATTTGGCCTTAATGAAAGGTTGGTAGATACTCCTTATTCGGCACTATTTAAAAAGTTGTTTGTTTGACTGGTTCTATTGCATGGACATTTTTTCAGATTACCTCCAAAATAATTAATGTTTACGTTCCATCTGAATTAGCATTGTAATTTTTAAAAATTGAAGCATAATGACCCGATTAATTGCCCAATTCTTGATGTTTGTCACGCAACTCAAAAAAGTAACCGTCTTCTAATGTTTTTTCTAGTTCAAGTTTTTGCAACACATTTTTGGGTCATTTGTTGATTCAAATTTAAGTTCACGTAAATAGTTCGGTATCCTTTAAGAACAATGCTTCGTGATGTTTATTCAGTTTTTTTTTATTTTCAATTTACATCAATGTTACAACAGCTTCGCTCTTTATACGTAGTTTTTTCCTTTGCTCATAATATGAGCTGACAATATGTCAATACTGTTATCTTAGCTTACGCTTCTCTCTGAGTTCCTCTTTCGAAAGCACAATCACGTTTGGATTAAAAAAATCAATTGTGTAAGATGTTACTGGAGACATTTACCGATTTAAAAAGCAGTTTATATTATTGCCTGATCCACCAGCTACTCGCCTACAGTAAAAACAAAATACAAAATTAAGTCGAGGTTTTGCTCCAATGAGATGTGAAAAAAGAACAAACATACTTTAAAATTTTTAATGTTATTTGGAACGATCGATGTTACGATAAGATTTCCTGGGTTGACTATATTATTTTCTGATTCGCCATCTAGTTCTGTGCAGAATTCTATGTTTATCCATTGTCCTATTGTGATGTGAAAGAAGGACAGACAGACACACTTTTACATTTTTAATGTTAGTTGGGATTGTAATATTATTTAGGATAAGATTTTCTGGGTTGAAAAGTAGCTTGTATTATTTCTGTACAAGAAAACAAATTAATCTCTTGGTCCATTTTGACATGAAAGAAGGACAAACAAATATACTCCTAATTCGTAACTTTTGGGTTTGCTATATTAGTTAGCATAAGATTGTTCATGTTAGAGAGTAGTCTATATTATTTCCTGTCCTGCTAACTGTCTCTGTGTATAAATTCACGTCGATTTGGTGCTCCATTGCGATGTGAAAGAAGGACAAACAAACGGACTTTTTATGTTTTAATATTATTTTGGGATTGTCGTATTAGTTAGGATGAGATTTACCGGGTTAGCATTTTACCTGTGTTATTTCCTAGTATCCCAACTGTCTCTCTGCAGTAAGTATCGCCGATCTGTTTCTCCATTGCGATGTGAAGGAAATACAATCACTTTCGAATATTTAACATTTGTTGGGATTTTTGTTTTAGTTAGGACAATATTTCCGAGTTGAAGAGTTGCTCATATCATTTCTTGGCCCATCAACCAGGCCCCACAATCAATCTTTTTGCATAAAATTACGTCGAGACGTTGCTCCATTGCGACGTGAACAACGGACATATTTTAAAATTTTTAGCATTGGTCGGGAAGAGTTTTCTCGTTTTGGTAATTAGTTATGTCATTTCCTGTTTTACAAATTATTTTGTGCAAAAAGTCACGTAGATCTGTTTCTCCGTTGCGACGTAAAAGAAGGGCAGACATACATAATTTCCAATGCTTAATGTTACTTGGAAATGTCATATTAGGTAGGATGAGATTTCCCGGGTTGGCAATTATTAATTTTTAGATCCGCCATATTATTCTGGGCAGAAAGTTAAGTTGATCTGTTGCTCTATTGCGAAGTAGAAGAAGGACAAACAAACACACTTTTGCATTTTTAATATTTTTTGGGATTGTAATATTAGTTAGAATTAGATTTGTCGGGTTAGTTAATAGGCTGTGTCATGTTTCGGTTCGCTAACTATTTCTGATGTGAAAGAAGGAAAAACAAATATATTTCCTGATTTGTAAATTTTGGGTTTATTGTATTAGCTAGGATAAAATTGTCCACGTTGGAAAGTAGCCAGTATTATTTCCTGACCCGTCAAATATCTCTATGCAGAATGACACGTCGATCTCTTGCTCCATTGCGACGTGAGAGAAGAACACCTAAACAGACTTTTGAATTTTTGATATAATTTGGGATTGTGATATTAGTTAGGATGAGATTCCATGGGTTGATAATTTGCCTATTTCATTTCCTGTTCCCCCAACTATTTCTGTGCAGTAAGTCACGTCCATCTAATGCTCCGTCGCGACGTGAAAGAACGACAAAAATTCCTTTCGAATTTTTAATATTTTTGAGATTTTTGTTTTAGTTTGTAGGAAAAGATTTACTGGATTGAAAAGCAGCCTAGGTTATTTCCTGACCCACCAACCATCCCAAATTACGTTGATCTGTTGCTCTATTGCAAACATAAAAGAATGGCAAACATACACACTTTTTAACATACATTTTTTTAATGAAGTTTTTTACATAAATTGTGATTATAATATTAGTTAGGAAGAGATTCCTCGGGTTGGCAATTGGTCTGTCATTTCGTGGTCCGCCTATTATTTCTATGCAGAAAGTAATGTCGATCTTTTGCTCCATTACTCCATTGTTCCAAAACAACCAAGATTTTAAAAATATGGCCATAAATTTAGCAGATTTTTCTAAAAAAAATTAAATAAGCTCAATTTGGTGTTGTAAGTCTTAATCATAATTTAACGACAAATGTAGTGACTATTTACTAGAAAAATATTGAAATACCTAAGCTTTACAACTAAGCTCGCATATACCAGCCAATTGACAGTATTCTATTTTATATACGATATTGTAGTTAGATTCACACACGATTGCTCGAATAAATTATTCAAGTTACTGAGCAAACTTAGCTTAAATACGAACTTAATTCAAATGCGATCATTAAACAGCAACTTCAACTCCCGTTCAGCAAACATTCGGCCAGGCGTTGGGAAGCTCGCGCGTGATAATATGAGGCGGCGGCTACTTTATGGGGCTGAGAGAGTTTCTTGGTGGAGTTTGTTAGCTTACCGTGCGGTTCCCATTTCATCGCTCGTAGAGGCGGCTTTATGAAGCTGAGGGAGTATTATAGTTAGTTTAGTTGATGGAGTATTATAGTTAGTTTAGTGCGGAGTATCTAGTTATGAGGGTCTCACATTTTTTATAATTTTATGTGAATGTTGTACTATTTTTTATAATTTTATGTGAATGATGTATTGAAAAATATATAAAAAAATATGTTCCCCTCTTTTATTTCCCCAACTATTCGATGTAAAATCATAAAAAAATATAGATTTCTAAAAGCCTACCCAAGGTTTGTTTGAAAACTATAGCCATGAATCTGGATATCATAATGTTTTAAATATACCCCATGGTTTTGCGTCTACGAAAGGTAAAGTAGAGAATATTTTTAAATTTTTAATTTCAAAACCAATTTCCTCAGAACTCATGCGATGTTGAAACTTGGAAGTAGGCATGAGATACATCTTCTTAATTCGCATATTTTTCGCACATATCACGGTGCCAACTTTTTAAAAAATATTTCCGTAATAATTAAATAGAAAGCAAATATATATTCTCATTTTATACATTATGTGGAGTAATCATTTCAAAAGTTTTATAACTAAAACTCTCCGTTTTATAACTTTTATATCTAGCAGATAAATTTTAGCGATTATTATAAATCTTAATTTTGATTAAATATAAACTAGGTTTTTACGCCTGAGAAAGATGTAGTCTATAATGCATTTTTATATATTTATACTGCGAAAAATTAATAATTATTATAAATTAATAAATAATTTATTATTACGATATTATATAAAGACACATAGAAATGATTTTATTTCAAAATATGTCAGCTTCGATAAAACTTGTAAATTTTTGGAATGAAATTCAGAAAAGAGGAAATTTTATTTTATAATTTTACTTCGTCAGCAGTTTTACCAAGATAGATGACACTTTTATTTCTTGAAATTTAAATAATATTTGTCATTTTAATATATTTCAATAAAAAAATATCACTAAAGACTTTGTGGTGATTGAGAAATATTTAAATATGTATGGAAAATATATTATAATTTTGGTTGTCGCAAATATCACGTAAAAAATAAAATTTATTTTGTTAACAATTGATTAATAAGTGATTACACCCCCTGTGTGATAATGTATAATATACGAAGATTAAGGAATTCCAAAGAACTTCAATAAAACCCGTGAATTACGAATATACATTATATTTATGGGGTTCCATATTTTACATTACTTCCATATTTTACATTACTTTAGGCTACTTAATATTTCTATCAAGTGTTTATAAATATTAATTTTTCAGAACGTAAATGTGTTCCTCAATATATATTTCACAAGCGTAAGATCACGGTGAATAATAAAAAAAAACATGATACCTTTATTTTAGTGATTTTAATAATACTAAAAATACTCATAGCGATATAAATTCTTATGGAAGGTAATGCTTACGAGAAAAGACCATCAAAAAAGATAAGTGAAATTAATGCAAATCGTATGCTCACCAAGACCATCACAAGACTTAGAACTGGGTACGTTCAGGGTATGAAAATTCATCCTGATGGTACCTATAGTCTCTGTAATAACTGTGGCGTCCCCCTCAAATCGGGCCATATCTTTAGCTGTTCTGTGATTTTGAGTTTTTGGAGAATTTACATTTAGCGGACAGCACTACTCTGAAAATATCATCAATATCGCCAAATGCTTCATTTCTGTGCATGGACATTTGTAGCCACTTCTTCTTCTCATGTGGACACGACATCAGTCAACCAATACGACACCCGGAAGCTTAGCTTTAGTTTTCTAATGATTTCTGCGTAGGATTTTTAAACCCTGTTTTCTTCATAATTTTATTTTCACTAGACAGTTCGGAAATACTGAGGACATGTTTCATCTTTTTTCGCATATAACTAGACTCTAAAAATGTTAACTTATGACTAGCCCTTTCAAACCGTCACTCTTTGCATGGAATTTAAATTTTTTTCAATTACTTAATCTTACCCCTTTGGAGGGGGATTAATATATTTTATTAATATGCCAAATTTCAAGTCTTTACGTCAAACAATTTCTCAGAAAAAAGCAGGCGATTATATGTGTTCTGTTTATAATTTTGAGGTATGGAACAGAAATAAATTGGAAGAAAATTAAGAAAATGTTTTCCAGAATATCGCGTACCTACAAGAAAACTTCGATTAAATAAATATTCCACAGAAAATCACTTGAGTTATATGACAGCCTTTATTTTTCATTTTACTTTATTATTGTTAATTATGAAAAAATGTTGAAAACTTTTGTTTGGAATATTAGGTTTAGATTTTATTTTCTTGATCATCTAGTTAGTGATAGTAGAGTGTTATCAGCGTGTATTTCAAAAAAGTAAATGGGTTTCACGTTTTCAAAACCCATAATTCTAATCAATAAAATGCTACTGGATTGGGCAAAAGAAGTTCTAATTTTATTCAAGTAAACAAAAAAAGTTTTTCTTGCAAGGTAGGGGGTAAATAAAATCTCTGAATGGCTCTTTCTTTCCTCTATCGATTTTCGAAGGGATGCTTTCTAACATTTTGTTCGAATTTTTTTAAAATAATGTACACATTTTTATACAGACATGCTTGAAAAGACTATATTATGCTATTCACTCAGTAATTCTCTAGCCAGGAAAATATAAAGCTAATGATTTAAATCAAAAAGTTATTTATATGGAAATTTGTTTATTGTAAATACAATGAAAAGTAAAAAATTACATCGTTGAAGAGGCTTTATGAAGGTACTTGTAGTACTAGTACGACATATTTTATCGATATTTTGGATCATTCCAGATTGTGATTATATAATACAATAGTGGGCTTGTATCAAATAGTCACGATCCGACATTCTAAATATATCGATCGACCAATTATGGAATAAAATAATTTTTAAACATATGCAACAGTTTTTTTACTTGTCTGAAGTAGAACAAGTTACACGAACAACACACATGAAGAATATATAATATAAATGCAGTAGATATGCAATTAAAAATATAATAATATTGTAAATCGTAATAATTAATTTTGGTATATAATAAATTTGGTTTCAATTAAACTACTTTTTCAGTTGTTGAGAGGCTATTTATTATTTATGAAAAAGTTTTTTGATCATTGCTTTTGGTGATAAAAAAATACTGTAAATTTCTGTTCTCGTATTTTAGGTTTTTTTATGATAAATAATTTTAAAAAATGTTTTAAAGCTATGACTGGATATGAAAACATATTTAAATCTATCCACATTAAAACTTGAAACCGTGATTACTCATTGTTTACAGTTCTAAGTTGTCGTAAGAAATAAAGAAACAATTACTGTCGGCCAATCACCATGGTGCATGGTGATAGCATATAAAATAATTTATTATAAACAATTTTGATAATTTAATTCGACTGACTGTGCGATTTGAATATGTTCTTCACGCAATCCTTTTGAATCGAGTGATTTGATTGGATAATAGTGCGTTTGTGTCGATGTAAGTCTGTATCGCACATGATATCTAAAATATTCAGCATAATTTTTAATATTTCCCTATACTTTTGATTTGTAACTACTTGCTTAATCGTTTTTGGTGCGCATTATAATGCTTAAATATATTTTGCTTAATAATGTTTAAATACTCAAATAAACCTGGTGAAAAAAAAGTATATATGATTTTGAAATTAAAGAATCAAATAAATTTAACAAATATATTAAAATTCTAGAATGCAAGGAAACAAATACCTTTTGTGGATGTGTCATGGATTGAAAATAATCACTGGAGATGCGAATAAAAATAAATCGCTAAAGACACTATTGAAATAAAAACTACTGAATCATTCAGCACTCAAACAAAATCGTACTTCAGTAAATCACAAAAGTTGAGCATTCCGTGTGATTTAACGATTTGTTGGTCAATAAACAGACCTCTGTGCGGAAATTAGTTAATTAGACGATTTTATCATATGATGCTGGGGGCCAAGTCAATAGGTTAACTGATAGGGATTACGAGAATAAATGGATTGGGTATAATGTTACGGATTAGTATTTTGTTAAAAAATTATGGTTATTTTATTATCAGATGAATTTATATACAGGTCATACTAGAGTAACCAAAGAACAGATAAGGATAAAATAATTATGAGGTAATAGTTATTTAACAGTGATATCGGCGTAGCTATTAATTGTTGAAGGTTTGCGTAAGATTTCGAAGTTAAATTGACATTAAAAACGTGCTTGTTGCTTCGGTTGTTATTTAAATATAATATGAAATTTTAATCATTTCTATTTTCACTAAAATAGAAATCCCCTTGTTATTTGATCAGAGTAATTTTTATTAAAAAATATATCTGCGAAAAAGGTCAAGTTCAGCTTTAATAAGTTAGCTGCAAAAAGTAGTAAGATTACTTTTTATTGTTTTAAAAGGTATAACCATTTTCCTTTACCAATACCTTTTTACGACCATTCGCCGAGACTTCAAATATTCAATGCCTTGAATTAACAGTGTTGGCATTAATCGAGTAATTTTAATTGGAATAAGCGCAATCGTAATTGAATAAATCTGGAATAATATAATAATCGTAATTGCAATTAACAAAATTACATATTAATCGTTAACTCGATTAAGCGGATTAAGACATTTTTAATAATTAGAAACAATTTACGGAGACACATTTTCAGATAAAATTCACGAGTCCCGTCGGCGTAGTTATTTACGAATTGTTATCATTCCTTTTAAGTAAAATAATAGATGAGTGAAATAATTAAGTGCTATAATTCAGCGGTATTGTATTAAACACTTATCACTCACTATAGTTTAGTGAGAAATTACATGACAAATGAAAACATTTCTAATTCGATAGATTCGTTAAATTTACACACACTTAGTTATTGTACTTTTAAGAAACCTTACCTGGTAATCTTCAAACTTTTTTGTTCTGTTGTGGGTCCAGGGAGCGTACTAGATTCTGATAGACAGCAGTGATGTAGCAATTGTTTATATGATTATAAAATATATTATTAAATTAATAAATATTACAAATCAGTTAAATATTTCATTTATTGTGTTGGGATTATCACAGTTTCTTGTAAATCAGATATTAAATATTCGGAGCAAAATATTAGAATAGGGTACTTAAAAGACAGAAATTTTGTAAATACATGTGCAGGATCCTTAAATCGAACTGCGGAAAAAGTCACAAGGATGAGCATAAAATAATTATCATTTATTGAATGACGAATAATTTCCTTCTACCTCTAATAACGAATAGCGTGATGATTTATATTCTGCATATTGATAAATTTTTTCAGGTTTAAAAGAAAAAATTTTCACTAAAATCAATTTAGTGGTTGTTGTGTGATGTGCTCAGAGATTAGGTCCGTTATCATTTTATTACACGTAATCTCTTATAATATTTTTATAACTTCTTAATAATTTTCTCAGTTATGTGGCATGAGTGTAAACCATATTTTATTTGATGATAATTTATATGATATATTAATTGATTTTAGAATCATTGATACAAGTTAACAATTATGTAAAATTTAACCTTTCTTCACTTTTAACAAAGTTTTTAGTTTTCCAATTTTATTATGTGCCATAATTTTGACGTTTAAAATTGCTTTAATTACATATAATTAAAAATGCGAATGTTCTTTAAAAAATTAGATAAATGTTTAGACGTACATCTTCAAGTGTAAAAAATATATATATTTAATTAAAGACACTGAAAAATGTATTTATTAACCTAATTATAGATCAATTCCTTTTTAGCAAAAGTAAAATGCTATAAGAGGCTTAGACTGAAAGTCTGTTCGGTATCGATCCTTCTATGATTATCATTTTGAGAACAAGTAGCTTTTTCCTTGTCTTCACAAATTTGCAGTTTCAAATGATAAAATATAAAGAAAATTTCAATTTGTCAGATCTTTAATTGTCACAGAATTCCAAGCTTATAGTTGAACTTTATTAATAAAACATAATTTAAAAATTTCACACAATTAAATGGAACTCCGTGATGTAGTGTTATTTCTACTTTCTTTAAGTTTCAAGGAAAGTAAAACTTAAAGAAAGTAACTTAATTGTGAATAATGAATTTCTATAAAATTAACGCCAAGTATATTCAATATTTAAAAATTTAAATTATGCGAATAAATGAATTTATTATCATTATTTCATCGAAATCAAAGAAACTTTTTTCGTAATTTACAACAGGTAATTTTTTTTACTTTCTTCATAATGCAGTGAAAGCTTTCGTTTATAAACATCGGCATTTATACGTCACGTAGTCTACCCTCGTCACGGTGCGTTCGAAATAATGCCAATGGCCAGCACCACCTGGAAATGTGAACTATGCACTTAGAGTGTTTGATAATTTTCCGCTACGCTTATTAAAACAATCACAAAAAAAATTTGTGAAAAGTACTTTTATTAGATAATACAGCGTCATCTAGTTGAATTAAGTAAAAAGTTAATTAATTTTATTTTAATATAACTAAAATGTATTTTGTATTGCGTAAATGGAACAGAAATATTTTCTTTTAAAATTTTTGATGAGGGGTTTATTTTGTTATACGAAGTTATCCACGTATCTAGTTTGAATAGCGTACTTATCAATACGACATGAAAAAAATATTAATAGAATAAGTAGTGAGTCTTTTGTTAATCAATGTATACGTAATAAATGTAGAATCAATGAAACATTTACCAAAAGGAAGAGAAGTCATGTGGAGATAGAATAATTATCATGGCTTATACCTTATAAGCACACTTTTCAGCACTTTCTCTTTTTTTTTTAAATAAGCGATGGAAAAAAATTTAGACAGACGTAGTATTTGTGAAGTTTATTTCAATAACGTATCATTTGTGTCCTTTTTTTGCAAGTTGAATTTAAATGAATTTTTTACATTTTGCATCACCCCTCTTTTGAACGTATTATATGACTTCAGCCCATCCACGAATCTATCCTTAATTTTGGTAAAATCTCTTTTTGTATGATATTTTTTTTAATCGCGATCAAATAAAAAATGTAAATTTCAGATCATCCAAAAATTCCATACATCTCATGTATTCATACAGACTTTTAATGTGACCCAATATGTGGTGATCCATGAGTAAAATCACCTCGAAATTTAAAGTCGAATGTATTTCTTTGAAATGCCATTAAAACTTCGATAATTGCAAAAGCGATTTAAAGTGGAGGGATTATTTAACAACCGAAAAGTATATTTTTATAAACACGATCTAGACATCTGAATGGCAGCGAAGAAGACAGATGACATAGTAAGTTACCATAGATGATAAAAAATTGTAAACAACAATGAATTAGTTGATAGTTTGTTATTTATTCTCTTCATTATACATATATTAGGGTTATTATACATATTTCAGGTATATTAGGGTTATTATAAATACGTCAGGTATATTATGTTTGTTGCAAAGTAAAGTCGAGCTGAAATTTAAAAATTATTTTCCTTTCCTACATATTATAAATGATTTCTAAGAAAAAGAGAAAAAAAAGCTATTAGGTTGAAGCTTCACATGCCACATTTTTATCAAAGACGAGAAAAAAAGTTTGCTTCGTTCGTTATTTTGTCTTCTTTATATCATTTAGGGATTATTTCTTGCGTTAGTCGAGTAAAGAAATGCAAGATTCAATTACGTAACAAAGAAAAATGCTTATAACAAACTATTTTCATAAGCTTTTTGTTCAGATATTATTTTGATGAAGCTGGAATGTTAATTGTGTATAACGCAATACATTTTTTATAGTCTAATTACGTAACAGAAAGTATTTTTTAAAATACCTTTGCACTTTATTTCTACATAGTCACAATTGTTAAAAGTTTAATTCGAAAACGTATCTAGCATACTTTCACTCCCTTCGCTTAAATCTTTACTATTTGTATATGTTACATGATATACGTCCACCTTGGTAAAGTTTCATATGTATTTGGATAAGGTATTTATGTGCCAGATCAAAAAAAGAAAGAAATGAAACTTTCTTCATTATATATTTAGTGTAATTATAAAACTATATATCGCCATGAGACGAAATTTGCACTTCGAATTATAACAATTAAAATAATTTATTTTGTGATGAATTCATTTGGTTATCATAATCTTTAAGATAGTTAAAGTTTCATATTAGTTTATAAGCCATTTTTATTGCAGGCTCTAAAAGACAAAAACTTTTTTTACAATTTTTATTAAAATTAATTACATAACCAACGATTAATTTGTTTCTAAATTAATACACTAGGTACCGTCTAAGCTAAGACCTTTTCCACTGAATTACTTAGTGCTCTAATATCTAGCAAGCTCAAATGGTTTCATTCTTTTGAGTCGTCCATTCATATTTTGCAAATTTATGAGACCGGACACTTCTAGGTTAATATGGTTTTGAAGTCTCTTTTGGTGAGAACTAGCAAATTTACTAATAATATCATCTACCATCTCAATAACAAGATCACGATGGAGGTCAGAATTACGGACGTACCAAAGCGCGTCAACTACACACTTAAGTACTTTGTTTTGGAACCTTTTTATTACTTGGATATTAGACTTACTGGGGCAGCCCCACAGCTGTATTCCATAACTCCAAACTGGACGTAGAATTGCTTATACAAAATAAGCTTGTTGTATGTTGAAAGCTCAGAATTACTGAGACATTGGTTGTTGTGCTATCGTTTTATTTGTAAAGTTGATACGTGTCGATTTGCATTCGTTCAATTTAATGCGCCATTTTTTAAGCCAGACTGCTACTTTGTGAAGAGCAGATTTGAAGTTTCTAGTTGAATCTTCCACAGTTTAGCCCACTGCCATTATTGCCGTATTATCTACAAAGGTGGCTATTGTACCATGTAATGTTGTTGGAATGTCATTAATGGCCCAGTTTTGTATTTGTTATAAATACAAAACTGGGCCTAGAATAC
Organism: Druceiella hillmani; assembly: GCA_039881145.1. Lineage (NCBI taxonomy): Eukaryota > Metazoa > Arthropoda > Insecta > Lepidoptera > Hepialidae > Druceiella > Druceiella hillmani. The sequence continues at coordinate 17,027,451 of JAYKKI010000025.1, read as the reverse complement.
TAACCTGAGGGGCCCCAGCCTTAATCAACTTCAAGTTTGCATAAGAGTCTTCGTATTTAACCCGAAAGTGTCGATTTGTCAGTTGAGATTTTAAGAGTTGATAGAAATGATCAAGAAGAAGTAATCTTTGGCCTTCATGTCAAACTCTATCAAATGCCTGCGCTACATCCAAAAAGACAGCAGAACATATATTGTTGTTTTTTAACGCTTTTTCATTATCATCAGTAGTATAATGTACTTGTTCGATTGTCGAGTGATTATTTCTGAAACTAAATTTATGAGATGGTTTCGGATTTATTTGATCAAGAATAGGTAAATCAGTTTCTCAAATTGCTTTGACATGCTTGGTAAGAGTGAGATAGATCGATGTGATTCAATTTCATTTAGATTTTTGCCTGGTTTTGGTATAATAATAACTTCAGCTGTTTCCCACATACCTGGGACATAGTTTAGTCGAATACAGGCATTGATCATAGTAGTTAATTTAACCATACCTTTTTGTTTTAATCTTTTAAGTATCTCATCTGTAACTAGTAAAATTCAAGTGCTTTCTTTGCTTTGAGGTTATTTTTAACTTAATCAGCAACTTCCTTGGGCGTAACTAATGGAATTCTGTCAGCATAAAACATTGGGTTAAAAAGGTGGCAGGGTATCATTTCCCTCATTTGGGTAAATTCTTGCTTCAAGACATTGAGCAAACACGTTTGTTTTTTCTAAATTATTATGAGCCCATTTTCCATAAATATTTTAATAGGGGGTACTTGAGTTCGTTAAAGATATTTTGTAGCTTTCCATAGTGAGTACCCAGTGCTGCTATCTGCATAAAAAAGAAATTAGACAATTAAAGTTTTCTCTATGTAAAATTGGTATAATTATCCAATTTTACATCACCATAAAATGGAATTTTCACATCTAATTATAATAACTAACAAAAATTATTTAATAAAGGAATCATCGAGTAACCATAAGTTATATGGTGGTGAAACTTTCTTGTTATTTGGAAAAGCCGTTTTTGCATCGGATTCAAAAAAAAAATTAGATAAATAAAATTTTTTAAAATACTTATAAATAATTATAAATATTATTTTTTTAAAAACATGTTTTCTGTCGAAAATAAAACCATCCGGCCTATATGCGTATATGATTCTTACGGCTTATCCATAAACCCGATTTATCTCATAAATATTTACTTTAAAAATGGTATGTTAAATTCTACATTATGGTGCACTCGTTAAGGAAAATCTGGCTCAGCTAATTAATGAATATTTCTTTTTTGCACATGGTCCGGTTACGTTAGTATCTACTTTAAGATGGCACCGTATTATATTTTTACCTTTGTTACTTTGATGGATTTTTTCGCTAATCAGAGTGTCAATTCAGCAGGGGATTTTTAAAATAACTTAAATTAGAAATATTTATCTTTCCCAAAATTGCTTTTCATTATTATAATTTTTTAACAATATAAACAATGTAATATATAGCGCATAAAAATTTCTACGTATATTTTATCAACAGTTCTACGAAATTCAGGTTTCTGACTGGTACTTGCCATTGATTTAGTTAATTTTTTACGTTTTCACTCTATAAAAGAGTGTGCGAATGCAAAACATTGTTTTATGAAAAAAAAGGCTTTGACACAAAATTCGACTTTACTTAATGTATCGAGCTGTTTCGGGTTAAAATAAAAAAGTGTTTTACAACAGCGGAGATGACGACAGTTTCAGTTTGAGTAGGCAAATATTCCGTTTTTTAAGATTTTATGATTTTTTTAAATTAAATATTACGTAAAGGTATATATTTAGATGTAACTAGGATGTGAAAGTTTGTTACCAGATAATAAAATTACTTTCAAGTATAATATATTTTATTACTACGTTTGAAGTGACGAAGAAGGAAAGTAGGAATATTCAGTAATCTAAATTTCTCCGTCACAATATTCATGAATGGGAATTGTTTTAAGAAATATTGAAGGAAAAATTATGATAGGACAGAAAATGAAAAAAAAAATCGAAACTTTCTGCTACAAGTAAATGATTTATAGATGAGTTTTACAGTAGAATAATATAAGATTTAGTAAAAGAAGGTATTTTTGTTACGTTTTGGTTTGAAATTTTAGTAATTCGGGATATTACTACAACAAATCTTCGGCATTTGTAATAAAAAAGACGATACAAGAAAGATATATGAAATAACTAATATCCATTCAAGTTGCAATAAATTTATTTTCATTTGTCGTTAACAAAACCCAAATTCTTGTGGAAATATAATTGAATCGTTGAACAGTTGAAAATTACATTTTAAATGTATTTATGAATGTTTACGCATAATTAGAAAATATACGGTTTAAACTCCCAGTAAGATTACAATACTTACCCTATATGTAAATTGACAGACTTATGTTTGGGTGACCAAATTGCATTCCATGTTCCATGTATAAGAAGCGTAAAGTTCCGAGTGGGTAGACGGTCATCAATTTTTGAACGCGATTCGGACCTTGTGTTTGTTTAGATGATTATGTAATTAATTTCATATTAAGTTCGATTTGAACCGAAACTTACATCATTTATCATTGATGCACAAATATGTGATAATATAACTGCGGTTATATCAGGTTCTACTGGCTAATGAATAAGGCTTGCGGCACGGGCTACTTTCGCTTTGGTGTTTCGTTTTACGAATACAGTATCCATACCTAAAAGCTTTAAATTCAGATAATAAACAAACATGTTACATATATTTCATAGTAAAAATAGAATTTGTATAGTTGTTATCTTATTTGATCGTAAATTTAAACTGTTAAGTATATTTAAATAACATAGTAAGGAATGCGTAAGACATTTATTTTTAGGTTTATTGGGCAGAATTACATTCATATAACTTAGTTATAGTTAGTTGTATAAATTGAATTAGTTATATAAAATAAATATTTTTAGCTACTGCTAAGAAAATACGGTTTAAAGGTGGTGTTTGGAATTTTCCGACAGAAGATATTTCACCCGGTGTCGTCATTCGTGCTACAGTCGTTGATGTTTTGGATAATAACACTTATGTACATTTTTTGTGTTTTTGGAGTCAAATATGCTTGTTTACACTGGAAATGGGTTCAGTGATTTGTCTTTTGATTTCAACATATGTGCGTATTTATATCATATGTGCGTATTTATAACATATGCGCGTATTTATATCACTAAGGCGTTCGGATCAAGTATGTTTAATTACGATTATTTGAAACAAAATTTAGAAGGAAGTGCTTTGCTGCAATGACTTTCCTATGATATTATGCTCCAATAATTATTATTCAATGTTGCCAAAATCATTTCGATGTAAGTTAATAAATAATAAAGTTTGATCGCAAATTAGCGAAAGCGAATTTTTCCATTTCCTTTATTTGAAAGACCAGTTAGAAAATTGTTTATAATCACAAATGTCACTTGCTAAAGTTAATTGAGTAAAAATAAAGTTGTTAGTGGAATTCTAGTTATTTAGTTGAATTTAATTTGAACAAACCGTTTTACTACTGACGGATGGGTTAAAGAAATGAAGCTGTCAGTTTTCAAATGTTTTAGAGAATTTTCTCACAAAAAACTTCGTAATTTTTATGGTTATCATCGTTTCAAATCCATTTTGTTCAATATATATATATATATATATATATATATATATATATATATATATATACATCGAGGCTTATAATTAACCAAAATGTGGTTAAATAAAATAGGGACTGTGAAAACTCTCTTTAACATAAGTACATATGTTAAGAAGGAATAATTTTTTTTTAATATTTTACATTGTGTCACAATAATTTACATCTTATTATCATAATAATTTACAACTTATTTACACATGTTGGCGTTGTTTTTCTAATTCCATTTCTAAACTTGAAAATTGCGCAGTGTTAAAAAAACCCATTAACAGGTCGATATTATCTGTCAGTAAGTTTTAATTATACTCGGATTCATTTTTTTGTATTTTTCCGAAGACAATAATTTTGAATACTCGCGCAAACCTAAACGTAATAATCGATTACTGACGGATGACAGGCAATGACCGTTAATCATTAAACACATCTATAATGCATGTTAATCATTAAAACAAATCCATTTGTAACCCCTTCTGTTTACAAAATATAAGAACATATATTACAGGCCTACAAATAGAGATGTTATAGGTGTTTACAGAAGTATATGAACATTTATTAAAAATAGTCAGCAGTACAAATCATTTACTTAAAAATACGTAAAAACTAAGTCTAGCTGCTGTCATCTGGCTAAAAATAGAAAACTCCGATTCAGTCATTTACCGAGAAATGCTTGAAATTATTTTTTGATCAATATTGGACAATTCGCCTAATTGACCATGTTGGCAATCAATCTTAATTTACACACGATATTGTGGCTAGATTACTTACAATCGATTACTCGAATAAATTATTCAAGGTACTGAGCAAACTTAGCTTACATACAAGCTTAATTCGAGTGCAATCGTTAAAGTAAACAGCAACTTTAACTCCCGTTTAGCAAACATCGGTCGGCCAGGCGTTTGGAAGCTCGCGCGTGCTAATATGAGACAGCGGCTGTTTTATGGGGCTGAGAGAGCTTTTTGGTAGAGTTTGTTAGCTCAGCTGATATGTGGTTCCCATTTCATACCTCGTAGCGGCTTTATTGAACTGAAGGAGCATCGAAGTAGGTTAGTTTAGATGATGTATGGCACTTGTTGAACAGTTTTGGCATTAGAAGAGGAGCGTTTTAATTAGGAGGTTACTCAACGTTGGTACGACGAAAGGAAACTGTTATTCGCAATTTAAATTTGGATAAGATAGTTTTCATTAATAAGAAGAAAATGTTATAACACATGTAGAAAATACCTGCAATGATGTTGTAAATATTACTGAATATGGAACCAATTATCAAAAGGAAAAAAGTAACTTTAACAATATCGCTCGGCTGCCTGTTCGTATGTGTGTCAAGGCCGTTTTTTTTTTGCAGAAATCGCTTGGTTTCGAAACTTGAAATTTGGTACAGTTATAAAACATAATACACATATCGCAATAATTAAAACCCAAGTTGAGTCATTTGACAATTTTAGGTAATATATAATTTTAGGTCAAATTCAGTATTGATTTTTTGTGTAAATTAATTTATAGTGCGGAGTTTCATGTTACGAGGGTCTCAAAAACATTTTTTTCATAATTCTATGTGTTATATCTTCAGAGTATATCTTCAGAGTTATATATAAAAATATGTAAACCGTCTCTTATTTCCGCAGCTACTCAATATAAAATTGTAAAAAATACTGATTTTTAAAAGCCCATTTAAAGGTTGTATGAATTTAGTTATCATCATTTTTGAAATATTTTCCATGTTTTTGCATCTACGAAAGATATAGTAGAAAATATTTTTAAATTTCAAAAGCAATTTTCTCAGAACCCTTGAAAGTAGGCATAGCGATAATCATATTAACTCATATATTTTGGGCATATATCATAGTGCCAACTTTTTTAAAATATGCCTATGACCTAAGAGAGGTGATAAATAAACGTTTTAAAAAAATTATTTATTTCAAAGGTTTGTTATGAGGAATACTGCAATATTTTTTTCAAAACGTTACAATGCGTGTTATAAATCATTCCAAAAAATATGCTAAAACACAGCTTTTCGCACCTTTATTGATGAACAACCCTGTTTTTTCAATTCAAAAAACAGGAACAATAAAGGTGTTAATCAATAAAGGATTTTTGGGTGAGCCAAAAATCATGAAAAAAAGGGTTGTTAAAACCTGAATAGAAGACTGCAGGAAATCTACAGCGATTTTTGAAATATACACCATGTTTTTACGCCTGTGAAAGATGTAATACACAATATATTTAAGTAGTTAAAAATTAATATTCGTAAATAGTTTAATAGAAATAGTATGTATGTTTAAATATTTTTAAGCGCTAAAATGTGTATAGAATACTCGTAATGCGAGTTTTACTCGTAGTTTAAAGGTTTTTTTACTAATAATTTACTAGTAAAATATTATGGAGAGGGACATGAAAATTATTTTGATTTCAAAATATATCAGCTTTAAAGAAACCCTTATATTTTTGGATTGAAATTGAGAGAAGAGAAAATTTTATTCCTTAATTTTGCTTCCAGAATACTGTAACCAAGATAGACAACAATGTTATTTAATGAAATGGAAACAATTTTTTTTATTTTAACATAAAATATAATTAAAGACTTTGTGCTGATTGAGAATTATTTAAACATTTATGGAAAATATATAGGAATGTAGGTTATTGAAAATATTGCGTAAAAAAATAAAGTTTATTTTGTTACCTATTGATACTACTCTATATCAGTGAGTGAATACAAATATGTCTCTTTTGATCTGTGCCAGCATGCAATATATGGGGATCAAGGCATTTCAAAGAATTTTAATAAAATCTGTCAAGTGCGAGTAGAGTTTCCACTCTTCCATATTTAACATTTAGGCGCATTAAGGCTGCGTATTATTGCTATTAAGTCTTTATACATATAATTTTCCAGGACTAAACATGTTCTTTACTATAGTATTCATGAGAATCATTTAAAAAAATTTGACAACCGGAATCATAACTAAAATTTTCCCACGGCATATTTTAGCTTTTTTACGTAAATCTTTGAAGTTATATACTTGAAATTGAGAAAAAAAATTCAAACCTTTATAACTAACCCTTTCAGAAGTTACTGAATCTCGATACAGGATTTGAATTTTTGTTGACAACTTAATTAAGGGGTAAACTCCTTTAAAATTTCCTCTTAAAACCCCTGTAAACATCTTTAAATTTTTTTGGGTTTTAATTATTAAGATGGGGTTGAATATGCTTTATTACTACGTCAGATTTTAGATATCTACGTCAAGCGATTTTGGATAAAAATACCTGTGACAGGAGGACCGAAGGATACATGAGTGATCTTATAAGTGTTCCGTTTTTTTTTGAGGTACGAAACAGTAATAAATTTGAAGGAAATTTCAAAAACCGTGAAGATTATGGTCTGACCATTGTAACTTTTTTCCAGAATCTTGCGTATTTATAAGGAAATTTTGATTAATAATTAATTCGAAATAATTCGATTAATTTCGAATAATTTTCCTAAAACATTCCTCGAGTTACACGATAGCTTTTATGTTTCAATAAAAACAATAATTTTAATAACAACAATAGAGTAACTATTATATTCATTTTCTATCATTTTACCATTGTATTTATTTTACCATAATTTACAGATCCCTATTTTTATATCGTAGCGAACTTCTCTAATTTGTTTTGGTATACATTGTATACTTATCGAGGATTAAATAAATAAACAAATAAATATGTGGTAATAAAAATTATGTACGTTTTAAAATTAAGTAAATGAATAAAGCTAATAAATATATTAAAATTCTGGAAGAGAATGCGAAACGATACCCTTTAAGGATATGTCACGGACCTAAATTAATTACAGGAAATACGAATAAAATCATTAGTAAGACTATCACAATAAAAATAAATGGATCATTCAGCATACAAAGAAAATAATATTTCATTAAATCACAAAAGGCGATCATTCCGTGTAATATAATAATTTTTTGGTTAATGGACTGATTTTTGGGCGGAAATTGGTTAACTGGAAAACTACTTTATCGTTTGTTGCTGGTAACCAAGTCAACAGGTTAATCGATCGTGATTGCTGAAGCAAATAGTTTTAGGTATAGTATCGAAAATTAGTATTTTACTAAAAAATCGTAGTTATTTTGTCATTATTTAATCATACTAGACTAATAGCCTTATAAAAATAATTCAGATAATGATACAGTAATTAGGACCTAATAGTATTGTAATATTCATATCGATTAGTTAATAATTTTAATTAGAGGTTTGCTTAAGATTTCGAAATAAAAAATTGTGACATGAAAGCTGTTTTTCTACTTACTTTTTCAATCGTTATGTAAATTCGATACATTATTAACATAATTATTCTTGTCAGTAGAATAATGATCTTATCATTACTTAGTCAGAGTAAACTCATCAAAAATATTTGTGCAAAAAAGGCATAGTTCCCCTTTGAAAAGTTAACTGTACGAACTAATAAGATAAAAGCAGTCAAGCTTTTGTGGTGACTTGCTAGAGCAATGTAGGTAACTGAAGCAGACTTTTTATTTAGGTTTATTGAATTTAATACTTGTCAAAACACTAAAATTGGCTGTGGTTTATCTGTTATAGTAGGAATGACTCGTTTATGTGGCAAGTATTTAAATTTGTTATATTTGTTGGACATAGTACGAAAGATACGGTTAGTGCATGCTACACCATCATGCAGTGATAGCAATTACGGTCTAGGAAGTTTTTCGTCATTTTAGGTTAGGTTCCTATATTAAGATTGACTTTCTTACGAGAAGATGAAATACTGAGTTCTTCTGTTGATCTATGAGAGGGTAATATACGGTAGAAGGAGAATGTGGCGGTAGGGCGGAGGAGAGGAGGGTAAGGGAGGTTTGAAAAATGTCGGATTAGAGGAATGATTTATGAAAAGGGAAGTGTAAAAAGGAGACGTGAGTGAAGTGAAATCGTAAGGGATGAGAAGAGACAATAGAAGAGGAGGCAGGTTGGGGAAGAGAGAAAAAAGGCAGAGGGGAGATAAGGAGGTAGAGTGGGCAAGGGAGATACAGATACATGTATAGGCTGACAGCGACAAGCAAAAAGAAAACGAGAAACAAGAATTTTCACTTCTTTAACGCGTGTAGACCACATTCTTTTCTTTATTTGCGAAAGCTCTCTTATGCTAACTAATTGGCTAATGTCATCCAGTGAGCAGAGAATGTTTTATAGATAAAAAGCCTCAAATGAAAATTTGTATCCAGTATATGGTTATTTATTCATTCTTTTTGTTCCTTCCAAACGGAAATAACAGGTAAATAAATTAGCAGGTGAGTTTGTGGTAACTAATTTTATGGTACTAAATTTCTCACTATATCTTAGTGAGAAATAATCCGATGAAGGAAAACATTTAGAATTCTGTAGAATAGGTAAGTTGATGTGAGTTTAAATTAGTTGTTTTAAAATACTATTAACTTGGTTTGGAAATTGATTGCCTAAATTATAATTACATAGCAATTTTTCAGCTATGATATTTTGCTTTTTCGTGATCTCAGGAGAGTGCACTATACTCTGATAGATAGCTGTGACTTAGGAATTATTTATATTGTTACAGAAATATATTGTTAAATTAAAAAAACCAATTAAAAATAAAATAAGTACCACCATCAAATGGAAGTCTGTGGTATAGTGGAAGTGCTGAGATTACTATGGTTCCTTGTAAAAAGAAAAGATAATGCACATTGAAGAGCAAAATATTTTTAAAGTTTTCATAAAATATCGAAATTTTGTTATTCAGGAAATTTTCTTTTTCAAACTGTAAAAATAAAGTTGTGAAGAACAATATGAAGTGATTTACATTTAATGGATGGCGAATAATTTTTTTCTTCTAATTATAACTAAGAACAGTTCGATATTTTTATTGTAGATATTGAACAGACCTCTAAGGGATATAATGCAAAGTTACACTAAAATCAGTCCAGTTTTAATGTGGTGCGCGCACAGACATGACCTCCTTATCATTTTATTATATATACAGATTGTCATCCCTGTGATACAATATTTTTTATGAGTTTCCAATATCTTTATCAGTTATATGACACATGTTCATTTCATTATGGGAATATAGCACATAGGAATGCAGAAATCTGAATGTTTCTTCAAATTTTTGCTACTCTTTTGGAATTTTACCCAAAATAAACCAAATTTTGAAGATAGGGGTGAACAAAAATAGGTAGAATGATATTTTCCAGAAGTGTTTTTTTAGAGAGATGAAAACAATTATTCAGATTTGCCGAGCGGAAATGTCAGAAGCAACATATCGAATTAAAGTATATCATGACATAATTTTTTGTAAAATATTAATCGATTTTACAATCGTCGATACAAACTTATAATTATATAAAATCCAGGTGCATTTGTTCGCTTATTTACCAATTGTATATTGTGCCATAATTGTCGTATTACGAAAAATATACGCATGTATAATTTGTATAGAAGACACATTCGATTCCAGAGCCCCTATTTTCAGGAATAATCATTGTAGGGTAATTGGTATGATGCCATTAGTAAGGTAAAAGTATCCCCTTCACAATTTTTCTCAAGTTATATAAGTTGTTTTTAAATCGCTGCAACTCAAGTCTTAATATATTATTTGTGATAAAATATCTACTAACTGAATAAAATATCTTAATATTGAATATTTTGCCATTTTTTTTAAAAATAACACTCAATTTACTTAAAAATGAGAAAATATCCTTTTTAAGATGCTTTTCAATTTAAAATTACTGAAAGAAATTATTTTCTGAAATCGCGTAACAGCAATTTTTGTTAAGATAGTTTCGGGTTTCCAAAGACATCCTGTCGGTTACTATACCATCATTATTTCAAAAGACATGGGTGTTTAAAACTAAAGGTCTTTCTTATTTTGACAGCCGATAACTCCCTTAAAAAAATTGTGTAAAAATAAAATAACGTATTTTGAGATTTATATCTAATTATGAGCAAGAATTTTATATGCTTTTAGATGAGGTCTAATTCATTTGATTGTAATAATTTCTCGTGGAGGCATAATCGTTTAAAAATGTTTAAACATTTTGAATTTTCAAGTTTGACAATCGATATCCCTATGTCAAGAGTCAGTTGGAAAATTAAATTATGTACATAAATAATGATAACGAAAAACACTGTTTGGGGGAAAATACTTGAAAAATATTTTCCATTATTAAAAATTAATATTTTGAATTTGAGTTATTCAAACAATCACTTTTTAATTAGTATTTTCCGTCACGAAAAGATATTTTTGCGAAATGATTCAGTGCTTCTTGTCTTTTTATGGAAATTTATTTTTTTTTTAACTTAATTGAAAAATAATTTTTTTATATAAATGACACAGAACCATTTTCTATTAACAATTATATAACAATAATTTATATAAATGACACAGAACCATTTTCTATTCATTAATTACGAAGGGTTAATTTTATTGCACGAAGTTAGTTGGCGTACGAGAAAAATTTATACAAATTTCTTTGGCTCATATTATTTCCACTTAATTGTAAACGTTTAGCATGTTTTACTTAAAAAATCTTTTATGGCCCAAATGAAACAGAAAATTGGTCATGGCATTTAAAATATCTTCATATTTTGTTTTAACTTTATGGTTTAATATTTTAACTCCAAATTGCATCCAGTATCCATGACTCCCTTCACTTAAGTCTTTATTAATTGTATATATTATATTACTTTTATTCATTTGGTTACCATAATCCATAATGTGGAGAAAGATTCTTGTCAATTGGGTAAGCCGTTTTTCTGCCAGATACTAAAAAGCAATGAAACAAATAAAAATTTCCTCTTTATAAAATTAGGATGATTATCCAATTCTACATCGCCACAAGATGGAATTTGTACATCTAATTGTAATAACTAACCTAATTGATTTAATGAAGGATCATTTTGAAAGTAAAGATATATTTTATATCTTATTGCTGTTAATATTCTAAAAAGAAATATTGATAAAGAGTAAATTGTATCCATATAAACAAATGACTAACAGATCGGTCGTTCGTCAGATCGATTATAAAAACTTCTGATATCAAAAGTTTGCATTGATCTATGAGGTACAGTCTGATACGAGTTACTTTTAAAAAATCCTTATCTACGCTCGCTCCTAATTGGAAAATATTAGAAACCCAATTACGAGGAAAAAGTTACATGAAATATTTGAAACTAGAAAATTTCGTTGAGATATTATCCATGCCACGTACAGTATTCGTCGCTTCCTATAATCATGCTGGAACTTTCGAATAGACTATATTTATTAGACGCGAGTAGGAGCTCGTCTTTTCTTTGATTTTGTTACCCGAATTAGGTTTGCTTCTAAGTTTGGTTCGTTTGTTGTAAATTGTGTTACCCACTACCCCTCAAGACTTTTCGTAAACATTCAATATTCATTGAAATTATTTTTTGACTTTAAGGCTTTTGTACACTGCGTAGGAAGCGCTGCGTCACTTGCTTTCGAGTTTATTATGAACGCCTCGGAAGAAAATTGGATGGGATTATTTGGACATGATTTTTAGTAAGCTTAATTGGAAAATATACCCGAGTTTTACTTAATAATTTGAATGTTTAACGCTTGTAATTGTGATAAACCCTATGTATTATCGTAACTTTGTACCCTACTGTTCATTGTAAATATTATTATAAGTAGTCAAATAGTAATCAGTACTATATTATGGTATAAAACATATTTCAAACCAGGATTGCTTTTTATTATGGTATGAAATATATTCTATGTGTTTAATTAAGACCTAATATTATAATGTTCATTCCTGCTTGCTTGTGTATAATTTTGTAAATAGGCGAATGCAAAAGAGTTAAGTACCATCTTCTCCCCTATATGCCAACTTATTTTCTTTTTCTTTTTTTTGTTTAGTAGCTATTGACGAGCTTTCAATAGCTACTAAACAACTTCATCGATAAAACATTATGGAAAATTTTCCTCAAATTGTTAAGAACGATATCATATAACTAAACAAAGGCAAAATAGTTAAGTACCATTTTCTCCTCTATTTGTAAACTGATTTCTTTTGTTTGTTAACTATATTTTCAACCTTTGGTGGTATCAATAAACAATTTTTGGAAAATTCATATATGTTTTCCTCAAATTTTCAATACTGTTTATAGTCGAATTCAACCACTTGGCGAACACTAGTATAATTAATTGTATATTTAAAAAAAAGTTAAAGTGAAGCTACTGATAAGATGTCAAGTTATTAGAACTCTTTTAATAATGCAAATTGTTGTTTTATTACATTTATTTTAATCTTTTTAATAGACTTCAAAAAGAGAAGGCTCTAAATTTGATTGTATTTTATTTTGTATGTCGTCTCATATTTGGTATTTTTCAACCAATTTGGATGATTCTTTTTTTTATTTGTATAGTTTTATGAAAAATTGGTTAGGATCCGACCATGGAAATTGACGACATACCTAGAATTTCTCAGTATTGAATAGTATATTTTTCTATAATATATATTGAATAGTATTTTGTTCTTTAGGAGAATCAAATTACGACCATAGAGCCGAAAGGTACTGACAGGAATCCGTCAGCGATGAGGAGTAAACTCCTTGAGTTTGAATTCCTTTGATTTGTCTTGACGTTGCAAGACAGTAACAAAATTAATAGGTAGGTAAGCATATAGTGAACAAAAAAAATAATTTCAACCTTTGGTTATAAATCCTAATATTGTAGGTGTACTGCCTGCTTAAACCGCGGGACTTTAAGATCTGCTGTTTTTATATTAATATTGGGGGTATCCAGCAGATACCCTGTCATTGAAATTCGGGTTCCATTTCTTCAGTTTTGATAGTGCAGAGACCTGACTAAAATTGTGAGACTTGAGGACCTGCTGCTTTTAAATTAGTATCATTGATCTCAATCTCTGACTCCTCTCTGTCTGTTAGTATTTTTTCACATAAATACTTTTAAACGAAATATCACCGCTAATTACCTAGCTGGAAAAAATAACATATCACAAAACCGGGTACGGCAACAGCTTTAGTTTAAGTGAGCTTATATTTTTTCCTTAAAATATTATTAATTCAAATAACAAAAAATATTTTCTGCATAAATTTATTGAGATAATGTTTGTCAGTAAATAATTAAATTACTTTCAAGCATAAAATATTTATTATCACTTTTGAAACGAAAAAAAAGGAAAGTAGAAATTGTTTAGTAATATGAATTACTGTGTCACAATACTCATGAATGGAAATGGTCTTACGACATGTTGAAGGATAAATGATGAATAGATGATAGTACAAAAAATTTAAAAAAAATTACTTCACTTTTATGTTCGTAGGTATTTCTAGTTAAGTTTTACGCTAGAATAATAGAAGTTTTAGTAACGATTGAAATTTTTGTTACGTTTTGGTTTGAAATTTTATTACCACAAAACTTCGCATTAAAATCTTTACTTTTTATATTACTACAAAACTTCATATAAAACACTTCTAATTGAAATTTCGCATTAACTTCAAACTTCACATTAAAAACCTCTGCTTTGTAATTAAAAAAAAAACGAATAGCGGTAAGACATTTAAAATGACTAATTTTCATTAAAATTACCATAAATTTATTTTCATTGGTCCTTAACAAAATTAACATTTTAGTGGAAATCCGATTACGTTGTTGAACAGATGAAAATTAAGTATATTTTCGAGTGTTTTGAATTTTAAATATATTTATGAGTGCTATGCGTAATTAAAAAATATTCGGCTTTTGACTTCTAGTAACATTACATTACTTACTTATACGTAAACTGACTGACTTATATGTGGGCAACTAAAAGGCATTCCAGGCCCCACGAATTAGAAGTTTAAAGTACTGAGTGGGCAGACAGTCGATAATTGATGAAGGCGAGTGGAAGCTTGTGTTTGATAGCGTCCGAATTAATTTCGTATTTAAGCTCGATTTGAATAGAAACATATACATTCTGTCATGGATACACAAATCTGTGATAATGTGACCGAGGTTATATTAGAGTTTGCTGGCCAATGAATAAAGTTAGCGGTGCGGGTTACTTTCACGTGATTCAAATTTGGATAATAAACACTTATGTTATAGGTATTTCGTAGCGAATTTAGAATTAGTACGCTTTCGAAATGATACATCGAACACATAAATTTGCATCAGAAGGATGTTATTAGCTTATTTATTTTACATAAACCATTAATTTTAAAGTTTTTATATATTTAAAAATCAAAATGCATACATGAACAAATTTTATTTTTAAGTTTATTCGACTTTGTTATTGTAATTTATAAACATTGTATATTTTTAGTTACAACTAAAAAATACGCTTAAAAAGTGGTGTTTAGAATTTTCCTTCAACCCAGGTGAAAAATCAGTTAAAATTTTGTTTTCATTATTTTCAAAAAGGACAAATTTCTAGCTGAAGTATGAAAAAGTAAATGAAACGGTACAGAAAAAGTAAAGGGCTTATTAGCATAAATAAAATAATGAATCATCTGTTTTTTGTAAAATTATAGTTTAAACATTTTTTTTTTCATATATATTTATGATTTGAATTGAAGAGAAATATATTTAACTATTAGCTGTCCCGATGCGACTTTGATTGGAATTCGTTTCAAAAGAATCTGTAATATCTGGATAAAAGGTTATATATTGCTTGAGGGTGTAAACTATTACTATACCAAATTTCATTAAAATCTGTCCAGTAGATTTTGCGTGATGGAAGAACAAATTAACACACAGACAAAAAATCTAAAAATAGTCTTTTTGACCTCTGCTGTCATTCTGCTAAATCGATTACAGTTTTTAAAATATTTTCCATATAAAGAATTCATTCGGTCGCAATTATTTTTCATTGGCGTTTCATTAGTAAAATTCAGACTTAGGTAGATTAGTAACTGGTTGGATTTTCTCATAACCGAAAATGTTACTAGAGTAATAGTTTCAATTAAATTGGGTAAATTTGATTGTGGCATCGATTAGAAATAGTGACCATGAATCTTTAGTTAAGGTCTAGCTTATGTTGGGTGAGTTGAAGTCGAAAATACTGGAGTCTGTCCGCAAAATTTAGTCATTTGAATGCTATTGTCTGGTGCTTTTGCGATAATCTATTTAAGTGAGCGCTTATTCGTTGGGTGCTCATGTCTAAATTAGTATATAGTTGGGTGCTCATGTCTAATTAGTATATATAAATAGTGACCATGAATCTTTAGTTAAGATCTGGCTTATGTTGGGTGAGTTAAAGTCGAAAATAATGGAGTCTGTCCGCAAAATTTAGTCATTTGAATGCTATTGTCTGGTGCTTTTGCCATAATCTATTTAAGTGAGCGCTTATTCGTTGGGCGTTTATGTCTAAATTAGTATATAGTTGGGTGCTCATGTCTAATTAGTATATAGAAATAGTGACCATGAATCTTTAGTTAAGATCTGGCTTATGTTGGGTGAGTTAAAGTCGAAAATACTGGAGTCTGTCCGCAAAATTTAGTCATTTGAATGCTATTATCTGGTGCTTTTGCGATAATCTACTGATCTAATATTTTTGTTCAGGGGAGCGCTGTTTCATTTAAGTAATGAATAATGTTTTTTCTAAAGTTGCTTTACTTAAGAATTATTGAATGTTTACTATTATATGTTATGAGTAATTTTAAGGTTAGTTTAAATCTATGATTTAATTTAACTTTCTTTCGATCAGGTTGTTATTTCCTAACTTGTGTGAGACAAAGTATATAACTTTATCTACATAAGTGGGAGGGTCCAAATATAATTTTTTGATAAAATTATTTGATTCGAATACAAAAAGAAATTAGCCGAAACCGAACGGATCTCCCGTACCGTGTATTACATCATAATGAGTTCATAATGACGTAATTAATTGTAGCTAAAGGAAATTGCATTTGGTACTCTAATCATTTAATGATATATATCACCCTTCGCTTGAGTTGGATGTAAATTTCCAGTTGTAAAATCCTAACGGAGTATCAGGCTAATGCTAAGTTTGAATGGGATTCCCGTAAGGCAGATATTTAACATTTATTCTCAAAATTAATGCATTATCGTGGGATAATGTTCACAAAGTTAACGACCATAATACAGTTATTGGCATTTTATATATCTCAATAAAAATGTCATGATTGACTGTGTTTTTAATAAAAAGTTGATCGGTGTGAGCCTATCATTATTCGACTTGGTTTAACACTAATCTTATATTCGAGACATTCAGACCAAATATATTTACCACAGTGGTTATAAAATACGGTTTAGGTTATGATCATGAAATGTTTCGTGTTTTGCGCAAACAAGTGAAGTATGACATGAAAGATTTGCATAACACGTGCTTTCGGAATGAAAAAAATTGTATTAAGTATGACTCGAAAGCATTTTGTTCTTACATAAGTTGTAGCGCTCAGACAAGCGGCTTCCCTACTACGATTCATAACAGATTTATATGCTCAGATAAGGCTACTGTGAACGCCTTTGCTGAGTATTTTAATTCAATTTTTTCATAATCTCGACGGATCGACTTTGCAATGGCGGAAAGGTTCGCATTGAGGTTGGCTTATTTGTATTGAATATTGGTTGGGTAGATCGTGCTGAAGTCGGGCTCATCTTGGAAGAACGCTGGTGAAAACAAGCTCCCGGTCCCGATGGCTCCCTTCATGTACAATCAAGGCATGTTCTGATTAATTTAACAAGCCACTTATATTTATCATAAATCCTTCATTTAGTTCTGAAATTTATTCATTTGTTTGGATGATTTTCCGGGTGACACCGATCAAAATTATATATCTATAGCAGTATTATCTTATATTAAATATTAAGGTTGGATGTAAAAATTATATATCTATAGCAGTATTATCTTATATTAAATATTAACCTTTAGCTAAAATATCGCCTCGCTCTATCTATTTGCAAATTCAACCTAACCAAATAAAATTTTTAAAAAATATTTCTTAATTCTATATATAGTGAAGAGTATCATATCAAAATATAGTAATAATAATAACTAACATTTTCGTAATTTTAGATAGCATGTCCTCAGAGATATACTATGAAAATGCAAAAATATGTGCTCCTCTTTTCTTTCCGAAATAGCTTAAGCTTTCCTACAATGTCTCACATTGTCCCACGAAAGAAAAAAAAAATGGTTGTAGGAAAATCATTGCGACTATTTCAGATTTATAATTTCTGAAACATACACGATGTTTTATCGCTTGTAAATATTTTGATAGAAATATTCTGAACCGTACATAAATATTTATAAGTATGTAAATGTGTGAGGAACGGTTTTGTAGTAGTGCGAGTTTTGCACGTGTTCGACTGGTATTTTAATATTTTCTTTATTTTTAAAATCGGAAATATAAATTATAAATCCCGACTGATGATGATGATAAATAAAATGATCCGGGAACCACTTCCATATATAATTATTATCTATTAGCTAAAGTCTTCAAGTTTAAATCGCAAGAACTGAGTTAGTTTAGTTTGAATATTATTGTATCTGTACATAAGATTTATATGTAAGATAGGTAGATAGATATGGTGGTTTCCCAGCTAGGGTGTTATGATTGAAATTAAATATGAATTGTTACTAGAGCTTAAAGTCATTTAGGGAAAATTATGTATACCATAATCCTAATTAATATACAGTTAATTTTTTCCATTGGATAATTTTATTTCTTTCCGTGCTCAGGTTACGTAACTTGCCTTTACGGGGAAAAATTTATACACTTCAAGGCTAATTTATTTAACGCCATTAAATGCAGCGACAGTTTCACCGGATAGGAAAATTCGTCTACGTCACTTGCATAACCGAGCGGGTGGAGAGATTTTCAAGCTTGATAAAAAAGCTTAAACCGGATAAATCACCACGATGGGGACATAGCAGTATTTTATGTAAAAAGACAACGAAATTGGATGAGCTTGCAGAGTAGCATTAATTTGTTAGCAAATTCGAGTTAATTATGTAAAAAGATTTATAAGTTGAGGATTAGAGTTATAAGTTGAGGAGGATATTAGAGAAAATAGTTTTTCATAGGATATTTTTTAATAGAAATATCGCAAAATTGACGTTTCCTTCTTTTCAAATCATTCAATAATGAAGTTCAGAATTTATACTTACTTTAAAGACTTACTTTAAGACTACTTACTTACGAAAGACTTACTTTAAGATTGGTGAAGATAATAAATAGGTCAAGTGCAAGGTAAATCTTGCACCTTGATTTTACTAAAATTGTAATTATAGAGTTTCAGGGTATCCGTATATGAAAACAAAAGATCATTCACATATCTGTCTTTCTCAGCGGTTTTTATGAGAAAACTTATAACGTAAAACCTTGATATTTAAGATAAGAGTAAAATATATTAACCTGCATATTTAGCGAGAGCTGACACTTAAAAATATTTCATAACAAATTTTTAGTGAGGGAAGAGTCGAATTAAGTACTCGACTAAACATATTAAACATTTCTTATAGAGTATGGGTATCGTTTGAAACAATTAATATAAATCTACATACTGATGTATGAAAAATAATTTGTACCCCTTTTTAAGTATATTACACGTACGGAGGAGTACGAAATTTGGCATAATTATAGTTTATATTGAGAAGGAGTGCACAAAGACACTATTTATATGTAATGTAATACAAAACGCATTAAGATATATATTACAAATACATTAAAAATGCATTGTTTATGTTCATATTGTCAATGTCAAATACGTAATAGTCAGTGGTCATATAGTTGCATAGGGTAGAGGTTGTCCCCAAAGAATTCTAAAATGTCAGATTGACTAAATGAGTTTCGAGCTGTGAGTTTTGAATAATTTCAAATAATCCTGTTTCCATAATCTATAAAGTGTATATCAAGGTAAAAATAGAATTTATATAAAATAAACTCTGAATATTTTGTGAAACGTTTTGTGCATAGGTATTTATATTACTAACATAAAATTTTAAATTTCATAGGTATTGCAAGGAATTATTGCAAACAATACATGTCATTGACGTATTTGTCCACGTTCTCAGCTGACAAAAAAGAACAAAATTAAAAAGAAAAGATGTTTATATATATATATATATATATATATATATATATATATATATATATATATATATACATATTCTTTGGTAGTTTCAATAAGGTAGGTTCAGTAAGGTATATTCTTTGTCAAAAGAACCTCAATAGTGTTCAAATTTAAAAATTTAGTGAATTATGATCGAATTTCAATCTCTGGCCGCCACTATTATATTTGTATTATTTGAAATATTTTTATAATTTTAGATTGTATATTTTCAAAGGAATGCTAAAAAAATAGGCAAAAAATTTTACGTAAATTCTGAAATTGAGCCACTAATTCATATAATCATGTAAACTCGTTTTTGATAGGAATGAATTTGAGGGATAAAAAAACAGATACTGATGTGTTCCTTTTACCTTATGATGTTACGGAATAATAAGAAAGATGTTTTAGTAAATAACACTTAAAAGTATATTGAGTTAATAAATTTTTGTCCTGTTTAATTTGTCATTAGATCGAATTATTTAAAACTATTAGAATGGAAGTGGAAAAATACTTTGCAAAACCATCAGGCTAATTTTAGGCCGAGAGTAGATTTTCGACAAAAATGCTTTACATGCCGAATTGAATAACTTCAAAACAAACAGTAATTCGAAAAATGTTAATTTTTACGAAATTAACGTTTAGCTTAAAATATTCTACAATCGGCGTAGGTTGGTATTCATTGCAACTTATTTATTGGCTATACTGAATTCCTCTCCCCTTTGGTTTAAATAATTTAAACACTGAACTAAATATTTATTATATGTTTGACATAATTTATTTTGTGTCAATGACCCCATTATACCAAATCAGGAGATTGAATCTTTCGATTCTTGTAATGCCTTTATTGGAAATAAAAATAATTCGAATCATTAAATGTTTATTTAGAAAAATTCAAGGTAGTAGATGATGATGAATGCATGCTAACTTGCTGTTGGTGGTTATTGGTAATAAAGGTTTTTCCAACGTCAAGAATTAGTTCCATAGAATCATTAAAACTATATTGTCTAATAAAGTTCTACTAAGTAATACCCAGGCACTTGGAATGCCATTGTAGTAAAACTATTTTCTAATTTATGAAACGGGGTTTTAATGCCCTTTTAATTATACACCAAATTTAGATAGAAGTGGACTTTGTAACTTAAACTTCTTTGGATGTATATGTTACATCTCGACAATTATATAACCATGACATTTATTATATGTTCATGGATTTAGTGATTGTATTACTGGGGCGTCTCATAACTTTACATTGAATTAAATTTTATTCTTAAACGAAATATATCTTCTTTGCGACATAAGACTAAGTATTTAATACGATAATTTTAATTAGATAATAGTACAACTAAATGTTAATAAATTAAGAGAGCTCTTAATGTCTGTATTCATTTTATGTGAAGCCTACTGAACTAGTGGATAAAAACCCCTTTTGTTACTCAGAATTACTATTCTATCATTTCTTATCGTTTTTGGTTTTTTATCCACGTTTTTTTGAAGAAAATTTAGATAAACGTGTTTATTTTATATTACCAATAATTATGTTATGTATAATATATCATAAATAGTATGCATTTGTATTGATGTAACAGAGTAATTAGTAATTAATTAAAACAACCATGTAGTTATGGCTTTACATTTTATAAGTTAACTCAAAACCGATAGGAAAAAAATTATGAAAGTTGATAAAAATACGCGATTCATGAGCTTCTAAATTAAATGTTGGAGGTAGGACAAGGAGATCTGCCTGTTTCATTCACTCTCATCGAATAAAATAATCATTTATAAAAATGGCATCACAATTCAGTATTGCCGTCCTTGTCTAAACGTTAAGTTTAAACCTTTATAACTCGATCGATGTTTAAGATTTGTCAAACATTTTTTCCACCTCGTCTGTTTTTATCTTTTAATTCTGATTTACGATATAAAAAAAATTAGTCAAATACTTATTGCAGAAGATATATTTATAGTTCAATGCCTTTATAGAAGACACTAACAAGTTTCAATCATAAATTTAATTTTTAGGGTTCATTACGTCAAAAGGAAAAACGTAACCCCTTCTCTAACATATATGTTGGTCAGAACACTTTTTCTCAAAAACCTTTTCATGTAGATATTTGAAATTTGGCGCAGTAGTGAACATATAAATCTGCATTTATCTTCATAGCTAACACTTAAAAATATTTATATTTAAATTTAAGCAGCGGTAGATTATGTACTGAATTTTTTTTAAATTCCTGTATAGTGTGGAAAAGGTTCCGCAGGGCTAAAAGCAAAGGGCCCAAAAATATTTTTTTCATCATTGTTGGTAGTATAACTTCAGGGAGATATTGGAAAATAAGTAGAAAAATTCCCCCATTATCTTTGAGAGTAGTCTCATTAGAGATTAGTATTTTAAAAAATTATGAAAAATAAGGTTTTTAGAAGTCTGTAGGAAAGTTGTAAGAAAATTATAGTGATTATTCTAGTTTTTACAATTTTTATTAAATGCGCGAAAAAAATTAATATTTGTAAATAGTTTAATGGAAATGCTATGTACGCTTAAATATTTATAAATGCCTCCAAAACCTTGTAAAGCCCTCGCAGTGCGAGCTCTACTCGTACTTAATAGTTTTTCTTTAATACTTTTGACCTCAACATTAAGGACTGTTTTTTAAATAAAAAAATCGCCAACTTTTAATTGAGATCCTACATTTATCCTAACTTTACCAGTAATGTAACACTGACAATAACAAGAAACGCTCTCGAAGGCATAACTTAATAACTGCATTAAATAGCAACTATCATAAATTCCAATTTCAGGGCAGCATAATCTCTGTAGCTAGGGCGGGCGGTCTCTGCATTGTAATA
The DNA here is from genome assembly GCA_039881145.1 of Druceiella hillmani. NCBI lineage: Eukaryota > Metazoa > Arthropoda > Insecta > Lepidoptera > Hepialidae > Druceiella > Druceiella hillmani. Next base: position 17,004,901 of record JAYKKI010000025.1, on the reverse strand, counting down.
TTGAAAGCTTGATATAGGCGAGATGTAAAGTCGCCGGTTTAATGGACTGAATCGTATTAATTTATGCTCTCGCCCTTGTAAGTTTCATTTACATTAGTGAATGTGGCTTACATATTATTATTTTATTATACAGTTGCTTCACAAAAACTCCATTTACACAAATTTAATTTTTTTGGAAATAAACGATATGAACTAATTTAATGTTCAAAAAATGATAAAATGTTAAATGCGGGTTAAATTATCATTTTGTAAATGATTGAATAAGAGAAGGACGATTTAGTTTAATTTAATACTTTATTAATTATCCAAAAATCCAGGCAATCAAACTTTTATTTGTAAGCTCGGGAAAAAGTGTACTTTTGGTTTCAAAGCTCCTAATTAAGATATGTTTCATACGATGGGTTTCGTCACTTAATAATGGGACGTGTCGTTAGCCTTCGTTACTTGTAATAGTACGATTAAATGAAACAATTTTATTTTCATTCCACATCGTAGATTAACTATTTCGTTCTAAACTGATGCTAGAGGAAAACTTCCTTTATTTGTTTGTCGTTTTATTCTTTATGTATATAATGTGCCGGTTATGTTTATATGCTCTTTACCATTTAAATGAAATTTTAATGTTTACTTTTAAGAACAATCTGAAGTTTATAAGAATGTTTGTTCTAAAATGCAATATATCGCGGAAGTAAAATTAGAGTGAGGATGAAAAATAAAATTATCAGAATATTTGCCTTACTTTTGTAACTAAATTGTAAAAAATCTATAAGTGGCTATGTCAGAGATGACTTTTGTAATGTAAAGAACTTAATTGTACACAGTACAAGTTTTGTCCATGTGATATTAGGAAAAATTAAAAAGCTTTTTTTTTCAAACAAATACTAGATTTCAGTGTAATTATGATATAAGAATACTTATGTAGTTCGACGCGTCACGTGGGCTTTGCGGTTGTAGTCTGGCCTAACATGCCACGCAAAAATTAATCCATATATTTGGTACGTTAAATTGTCAAACATGAAACGGGTTTTTCGTGCAGAAACATTGTTTTTTTATGTTTATAGTCACTTCTCTGATCCTATAAATTATAATGTAGTTAATTAAATATGGCTTATTTTTAAACTTGAGACGTATGTTATATATATTGAACATTTAATTGAAATCCATTGGAACGGTTAAGCATGAAAATAATACAAATAAACAATGAATTTGTTTTACTATATTAGTAGGTATCACAGTAAATATACTATAATTAGCGTCTTAGTTGTTTGATTTTTCATAAGATATAAACTCGAGTTTTAACGAAAATTCTAATTTTGTTAATAATTCTCTTATTTACTGTCAGTATCCGGTAGTCTATGCAGAGTTTGATACTCTTCAAGGCCGTAAAATTTATAATTATGCAAAATGCGCCCTGATAAGTTTGGACATTAGTTGCTTATGTTTCAAAAAATCATCAAAAAAATATGAGACATAGATATAATCGTAATTAAAGTTAAATAGTTTTAAACTGAATTAAAAATCACAGTACTTACTTTACATAAAATTAATATTAATACACCTGATTGTTGTTTATTTGATATATTTCAATGATAACTCATCATCTTATGCTGTTAATAGAGTCACGTATTAACAGCATAAGATGCAAAGTTGTGTCTCAATTATATTTGTTATTCCCTTCTAAAACTCTCTTTAAACCTTTATATACAATTCACTTTCGGTATAGAATAATCTCGGTAATAATAAAAATTTTATAGTTTCGTAACTATGAACATGTAGTAGACAAATGGACGTTTACCATCTTAATTCGCATTACGTAATTTATGTTTTGTACCTAAGTTTTGAAATTATTTTAAACAATACAGTGTTTTAAAAAATCGTTTAATGTGTTATTTGATCTAGTTTCATATACGGAACAAGTTCGTACTTATGGTCAGTAAATATAATATGTAAGTTATACTTACTATTTCGAAAAACGTGTGAATAATTTATGTTTTGCACCTAAGTTTTGGGATTATTTTAAACAATACAGTGTTTTAATAATTCGTTTAATGTATGTTATTTGATCTAGTTTCATATACGGAACAAGTTCATATTTATAGGCAGTAAATATAATTTGTAACTTATACTTACGATATCAAAAACATGTCAATAATTTATGTTTGCACCTAAGTTTTGGAATTATTTTAAACAATACGGTGTTTTAATAATTCGTGTAATGCGTGTTATTTGATAGAGTTTTATATACGGAACAATTTCATACTTATAGTCAGTAAATATAATTTGTAAGTTATACTTACGATATCAAAAACATGTGAATAATTTATGTTTTGCACCTAAGTTTTGGAATTATTTTAAACAATACAGTGTTTTAATAATTCGTGTAATGTATGTTATTTGATCCAGGTTCATATACGGAACAAGTTCATACTTATAGTCATTAAATATAATTTGTAAGTTATACTTACGATATCAAAAACGTGTGAATAATTTATGTTTTACACCTAAGTTTTGGAATTATTTTAAACAATACAGTGTTTTAATAATTCGTGTAATGTATGTTATTTGATCCAGGTTCATATACGGAACAAGTTCATACTTATAGTCATTAAATATAATTTGTAAGTTATACTTACGATATCAAAAACGTGTGAATAATTTATGTTTTACACCTAAGTTTTAGGATTATTTTAAACAATACAGTGTTTTAATAATTCGTGTAATGTATGTTATTTGATCCAGGTTCATATACGGAACAAGTTCATACTTATAGTCAGTAAATATAATTTGTAAGTTATACTTACGATATCAAAAACGTGTGAATAATTTATGTTTTGCACCTAAGTTTTGGGATTATTTTAAACAATACAGTGTTTTATTAATTTGTGCATTGCCTGTTATTTGATCTAGTGTTATATACGGAACAAGTTCATACTTTTAATTTACGGCACCTTCTGATGAGATAAGTTAGCCTTAGTTGTAATAGACTAAAATTTTTAATTTCTGAAGCGAAAAGCCAACTTTTAATGTAATTAGTTTGACCGTGGGGGTACAAGATGGAGAGTGAGTAATATGATATTTAATTTAAACGTATTTTTGTAGCATTTTAGTAGCGACTATATACTATAGTCGCTATCAGATATTACTATAGTTTGTAGTAGTCGGGACTTTTTTTTATGTTATATTTGTGTCAGAAAGACGGAATTATGAAGCATCGACGTATTTCTGGATTGAATGGGGAAATATTAACGGTTTGATAAAAATGTTACTTCTTTCAGTTTTCATATTAAAAAATGACTACATATGATTATGAAAATAAAACAGTTTTATAGCGTTGCTTGTAAGTGTATTTTTACGTTATAAGTAATTATGTGACAAAAACATATCATTAAACCTCACTACATACTGCTACATGGTTTAATTGATTTCAAGGTAGAACAAAGTTTCGCAGTGTTGTATAGTGTTATGCAGATAAAAATATTTTTTGGACCGAAACTTAAAAATGCACTGTTTTCAAATGTAGAATAATTTCTTACTGCAGTTCAAAATAGGAAAGGAAATGAAACGAAAAGCTTTCTCAGCTATGCAAACTTCATTACATCCAGTTGGATAATAAGTAGGTAAACCTAAGAAGCTGAAATAATAAGCGAAATAAATTTATAGACAAAACTGTTTAAAAAACCTTTCCAATTCCAAATTTCCAAAAAAAAAGAAAAATTTATATATTTACATTTTGGATCTATGAAATGAAGATCATTAAAATGCTTTAAATATCATAACTATTTTGTAAAACACTGATTAATGTTATCTAAAAGTATTCCATTTTATTTTCTTACTTTCCAGTTTATAGTAAATATATTCAGTTTTGAATAGTTTGGTTGTGATTATTTACGAATTGTTCCTCCTATAAAAACTTCGTTAATTATATTAATGGGGTTATTAAAAAGCGGTATCGATAAGAAATGAAAAAAAAATGACTTCGAAGTTAATCTTCTTTTACGTTGATAAATAAATCCTCATGGACGATATTCTAAAACTATTCACTAATCAATTTATTTAATAATTGTCAACAATATTTTCAAACGTGTAAAACTATCCTGAAAAAATTTAAAGTTAATATCCTTAGTAGTACTGTCTTATGTCTCATTTGGAACTAAATAAATTTCCACGAGTTTTCGCTATCGGCTCCGGCTCATGGTTATCTTCGTTTCAGATTATTAACTTTCGCTTCCCCGGCAACATATTTTCTTCAGATTTCTCAGCGTCTGTCTCGATTTGTTCGACTTTGAAGGTTACACTTCAGTACACCTATCTCGAAGGCTCTTTTTTTCAACGTGTACTCAATTTACAACTACTTCTTCGGAATACCTGCTCCCCGATTAAACTTTCCTTAGTAATGGATCATAGTTCTTCGTTGATGATTACCGACGTCTACCTGATGTTGAGCATTCAACGTAAACGCAGATCAATATACTTTTGAAGTATGTTAGTGAGATTCTTCGCAATTTCTTAAGTCTCACAAGTACACAGGAGAACAGATTTAAGATTATTGGTAAAGACTTCTTAAAATACAGCGAAATTAGATATTTTTTATATATGGTATATAAAATTAAAATTTGTATAATTTACAAACAGTGATGTTTAAATAAATAATAATTAATGAAATTATAGCCTATCATTATTACAGAATAATTAATTTAATTTAATATTCTCGACGATACGGCCTCAAAGACGATACTGTGATAAGAGTTACGTATCCTTTATGGGATATTATTGCATGTGTGACGTGTTATAACTGTTATTTTTAATTAAGTTGTTTAATAAGGGAATTTAAACTATGGTACTAATTTAATTCCTGCTATCTACTCTCATAGTAATTTAATTTCTACTCTTAATTTTTTCATATTTTAATCATCGAGTAAACGCTTATTTAAACTGTGCATTGATAAAATATTTACAACTAAATAAAATATTATTATTGTGATATCCGTTAAGGAAACTGACAGTATCGTTTAACGACATCTTTTCATGGAAAATTCTCAACAGAGAATTAAAATATTCATTCCCATTTTTGTGGTTTCTTGGAGTTTGCAAATTTTCTTAAATTCCATATATAAAATGTTAACTAATGTTCTGGTCTTGTAGTTTCTATGAATAAATTGTTATAATAAACTTAGTCCGATTAAACAATACTTTGTATAATTTTTTTTAATATGTTCTATTATAGTTAAACTAGTAATATTATTGTTATACTTATTGCAATTTCATAAAAAAATGTCACAATAATTGATTCAAAATTAAATACTGTCCATGTCAAAGAAAATATGAATATGTAATATTAATATATATGTATATAAACAAATCTAAAATTGTGTCTATCTGTGCCGAAGAATCTAATCGTACACCAATAGTGTATGCTAATGAATCAAGTTTATATCGGGGGATGTGGCTCTTGATAATTTATTCTCTTGTTCGCCCAAAGACTCGTTACTATGATGATGGGACTGGAACGAGGGTCACTTGTACCGTTTGCGGTGTACTATTGTAAGCCGATTATATGTCAGCATTGAGTAGTTCAACAACCTCGATCACATTATTTTTGTTCGTAATTATATAGGTCCAATCTGTTGAGTTATATACTCATTTTGAGTAGATATATAGTTTTTTCAGTGAGATCCTAGAATTCTTATTTCATTCTTAGATTTTTGAGGGACTTTTTAGAGTTCCGTACCACCAAAGGAAAAAAGGAACTCTTATCGCTTTGTTGTCCGTTTGTCAGTTAGTCAAGACCTTTTTTCTCAGGACCACGTGGATGTATCAAGTTGAAATTAATATCAAATACTTAGAGCTGGAACTTCTAAGTTAAAGAAATAAAAAAAAATACGGCCATTTTTATGATCAGTTTATTCAGTTTATTGCCCTCCTAAACACCAGATGGCAAAAGAAGAATATAAAGATTTCTTCTCTATACTCGGACATCGCTTTATAAGTGGGGGCGACTGGAACGCTAAACACCTGTTCTGGGGATCTAGACTTATAACAACTAGAGGAAGGTCGCTCTATCAAGCTGTGAAAGATCTTAATCTTGATTGCTTGTCCACTGGAGAACCTACCTATTGGCCGACAGATCCACGAAAAATACCCGATTTGCTGGATTTTTTCATATCTAGAAACATTGCAATAAATAACACTAAAACAGAACCTGACTTTGACCTTATCTCAGACCACTCTGCTATTGTTCTAAGGGTATATAGTAAGATATTACTAACAGAAGTACCACTTAAAATCTACAATAAGAATACTAACTGGAAAAAATATCAGGATATCATCACAACGGAAATACAGCTCAGGATCTCACTGAAAACGTCTGACCAAATAGAACGGGCTATAGAAGGACTAAACAAACTGATTCATGACGCTGCAAACAGGGCTACATCCCATCACAAAACGGGAACTGCTATAGAGCATGTGTACCCTGAATTCATCAAGGATTGTATAAACGAAAGACGTAGACTCCGCAGAGTATGGCAAAACACTCACTATCCTAGAGACAAGACTGCCTTAAATAAAGCCACACAACATCTTAAAACTCTAATCAAAGAATTGGCAAATGAGAATCTACAATCATATCTCACAAAACTGACACATACTAGTGACACAAACTACTCGTTATGGAAAGCTACCAAAAACCTAAAGCGTCCCAAACAACAAGTCACACCGCTAAGAACAAAAACGGGATCCTGGGCTCGCTCCGATAGTGAAAAAGCTAACAGATATGCTGATCACCTACATGAAGTTTTTGAACCGTTTCCCAGCAGTAATCAATATCTGGACAATGAAATAGAGGAGTACTTAAAGACACCTATTCAAATGTGCTTACCACTTAAGCATGTGACACCAAATGAACTGAGGCGGGAAATCCTAAAACTCCAGGAAGGCAAATGCCCTGGCTATGACCTTATCGACGCGACACTTTTGAAGCACCTCCCAAAAAAAGGAATACTGTTCATACTCGCTATTTTCAACGCATGTTTAAGACAGTCCTACTACCCAAGCCAGTGGAAAATAGCACAGGTAATAATGATACTGAAACCAGGTAAACCTGCTCAAGAAGTGTCATCTTATAGACCTATCAGTCTCCTTCCGGTAATTGGAAAATTACTGGAAACGATAATACTTAACAGAATGAGGGAACACTTAGCAAATATAATACCAACACATCAGTTTGGATTTAGAGAGGGCCACGGAACTATCGAGCAAGTGCATAGGCTGGTTGATGTCATAAGTAGAGCATTGGAAAATAAACAATATTGCTCCGCAGTCTTCTTAGACATTAGCCAAGCATTTGATAAGGTATGGCATACTGGGCTTCTCTTTAAAATTAAAAAAATGTTACCGCACTCCTTTTTTCCGTTGATTAAATCGTATCTTGGAAAAAGATGCTACGAAGTGAAATATAACTCCGAAACATCAGAAATGCACCCAATTAAGTCAGGAGTTCCACAGGGTAGTATACTGGGACCAGTACTCTATTTGATATTTACAGCAGATCTACCTACTTATGCCAACACTACCACAGCGACATACGCAGATGATACCGCACTTCTTTCGTCACATGATAATCCCGATTCCGCATCTGAAAGCCTCCAATCCCATATCTCTCTCATCCAAGCATGGTGCCAGCAGTGGCGTATTAAAGTCAACACAGATAAGTCAGCCCAAGTAACTTTCACACTTAGAAGAAAAACCTGCCCACCTGTAAAACTTTTTGATACAGCGATCCCACAATCAGATGACGCCAAATACTTGGGTATGCACCTCGACCGTCGACTCACTTGGCGTAAACATATATGGACTAAAAGGAAGCAACTAGACAGCAAACTCCGCAGCATGTACTGGCTAATCGGCCGTAAATCACAATTGACAGATTCCAGTAAAATGGCTATCTATAAAACGATACTGAAGCCCATATGGACTTACGGCATTCAGCTTTGGGGCACAGCCAGCCATAGTAACATCGAAATACTTGAAAGGTTCCAAAGTAAAACAATGAGAGCCATGTTTAATATACCATCCCACATAAGCAACAAATATGTGAACCTAGATTTAAATCTGAGAACTGTGAAGGACGAAATTGAAATAAACAGCAAGAAATATCAACTCAGACTGGACCAACATATGAACGAACTAGCTGCTGAACTTCAAGGAGAGGGCAGTCTAAGATTCTCCCGCCTTAAGAGGAATAGCGTATCTGAACTTGCGACAAGATTCGCGGACAAAATATGAGGATTGCACCGTTGGGTGCATGTCTTTGCTAAGAATAATTTAGCTGATGAAAATCTGACAACACATTAGATTATTGTTTGAAACAAACAGATCGCTAAGTAGCAGGATATAAAGAAAAAAAAAAAAAAAAAAAAAATTTTTATGATCGTGTTTCTTCTTTGCTGAGGATGTTTGTTTCATCTTTGGTTTTTTGTTTATTATTATAATTTTTTAGCTTTTTATTGATCTTTGCTAATAGCCCACCTGACGATGTTGTAATACAACGAAGCCTAGGCCGTGGTAAAGAACTTAAAGAAAGTAGAAATAATACTACATCACGTAGTTTCATTTAATTGTGAATAATGAATTTCTACAAAATTAACGCCAAATATATTCAATAATTAATATCAGATATTATTATATTGTATTTAAGTTATATCAAAATAAATCAGACGTGATAACATGATAACATCGGAAGTATCGTATCTCAACTTTACATTTTTAAGTTATCTTAAGAATAAATAAGACATTACTTGCTTTAACTTAAGACATTTCCCCCAATCTCAATAGAAATAAAATAAAACTTAATTTATTATTGGATTGAATTAAGCTTAAAGCATTTACATTATAATCTAAGTTTGAATAGTAATAATTCATTTCCATCATTTAGAAGCCAAGGGAAACGAAAATTAGCATAACAAAAGTAATCAAAAGAAAATTTCATTGCAGAAAACTAGTCAATTTCCACATGGGAAGTGAGCGGCTTTTCCAGTCAGCTGGCAATGGAAATTATTCATAAGTCAAAATTAATCTTTCGTTTGCAGTGAAACTAAGTTGCCTCGGGCATCGTCTGGCAAACCTTAGATAGCGGACCTGCATCTATTATCGCAAGCGACGACGCTCGTCTGGAACAAAGGGATTATTTAAAACGAAGCGAGGCTGTAGCTTGCGTTTAGTTTACTAAATCCTGTAGAGTTGCAAGGCTGTACGTCCTGGTTGAATGGTTAGAAAGCTAAGTTCTTTGGAAGATTGTCAAAATATTGGGTTTTGGTATTTGAGCTACTATCCTACTATTATATTTATTGTTTCTTTTATAGTATATATATATATATATATATATATGTATGTATGTATGTACATATTTATGAGCGGTCGAATGTTTGTGTGGTTAGGCACTCGACTTGCAACCAGCGCGTGTCTGTTCGAATCTCAATTCAGAAAGAAGTTTTTCAATTTTTTATTAATAAATTATAATTTAATTTAAAAATAAACTGTTGTGTGATGGACACAAGAGTTTATTTTAAATTAAATTCCTTATGACTAAATATATCCTTATAAATGGAAAAAGCCGTTAAGTAGGAGTAAAACGGAAATCCCGCACATAATTACTCGCGTACAAACATTTAAGAGTACCAACTTAATATTTTTATTACATTATTTAAAAAATATTAGTTTTATTTTTCATTACGTTAATATATACTTATTATAATTTTCACAAGTGCAAAAATAACGCGTGATGATTGCTGTAATTTTAGATGAAGTTTGAGTAACAGCCTTTTTTTCCTAATTTTTGCTTTAGCAGTTTCGTGCAAGGGAAGGGGTTGGTATATTTATTTTTGATCTTTGCTAATTTATAATTATTTTACGTACTTATATTTTGGGTATGTGTACATACATGACCTAAACATTCAGTCTCAAGTCTAAAAAGTAAAATTTTCAGTGAAATTTGAAGGAAATTTTCCGTACATAAAGCACATACCAACAACTAAGAAGGTGTTTTTCAAAAAGTTATTTTTTATATAGAGCAGGCAAAGCACAATTTCTTAAAATAAAGCAAGCAGCAACTAAGAAGGTGTTTTTTTATATATTAAATAGATGAAAATAGTAAAGATGAACCCTTATACTTCAAGAAAATAATATGTTCCGTTCGAAAAATCTCTATTTATAGTTTTATACCTAATTCACTTCTAGTTTAGGATATTCTCGGTAATAATCCAAATTTTATGATTTCAAAATAAAAGACCAATGATAGACGGATGTTCATCATCTTAGTTTATATTAAGATAACATTAATAAGACATAGATAGCTTATAGCGAATAATTTGTAACGCAAAAGTATTTTTTTTATATTTCCACAGTAAATAAAATTTGTAGTACGTTTTCTATGTCAAAAAAAAGGGTTCATAATTTATATCTCCTGCCTAGGTAAGGGATGATTTCAAATATGATACGGTATTTAATTAATTTGTGTACCTAATTATTTTGAATCAATGTAAAACATTGAATCAATGAATTTGATTCAATGTAAAACAGCAATCACGTTTATACTTTTAATGTATCGCGATCTTATTCGACTGTTTATATATTCATGACATCATCCAACGAGATGATGTCATGAATACATATACCAAGATTTAATTTTTGTACCAAAACGCCAATTCTTAATTCAGTTTTGAATTCCGATATGCAGGGTGAGAATTAACTTAATTAAATTTTAATTTAATTTTTTGTAGCATTTATTACTGACTTTAGAATATCGAGCTCAAGTATAGTTATATTTTCATTGAGTTCTAGATACTCTACGTTTTCTTTCTTATTTGTATTCACTTTTGAGAGCATTGTAATTTGACTGTTGTTTATACGGTACTATTTAACAAAACTCACACTAAATATTTTACTAAGTGCTAATGTCATAAAAATAAATTTTACGCTTAATATTTTTAAGAGAATTATTAATGTCCCATAAAAAAGTGTTGTTTAGTAGGATATTAATTATAATAAAAGCAATATTAAAAATATTTGTCGAATATGAGTACGAGGTTCTGTAAATATTTAGGAACTCGTAATACAAATATTAATTTTCAAAACGTAAATATATTGCCTACTACATCTTTTAAAGGCGTGGAAACATGGTACGCATTTGGGAAATTATGATATAAACTTTTACTTAGTCTTCTAAAACCTTATTTTTTGATAATTTAAGTTTAATTGGTTTTGAAAATAATGTCTGGAAAAATGTATTTTTGCATATTTTTGACTATACCTCTGAAGATAAAGTATCTACAATTATTTGACGATAATATCTGATGATTTGATTGTTTGAGAAAATTTGCTTTTGTAGCAATAAATCAGCCATATATATGAATAGATCATAAATTGTTTAATTAGTGAAAGTTTATTTATTAAGGATAGTAAATAGATAAACTACGCTTAATTAATCAAATTATGGCTATTGTTACGATAGTGTGCTCAATTAAGTTAATAAATTCGGCAAGTAATTAATTACAGATAATACTGCAATAACAGTCATGGGAAAATTTGTCAATTATCGATGCACGTACATTTTATTTTATTACAGTAGCTATTTTTAATTATATTTAATTAAGGAAAAGGAAATTGCCGTAAAAGTTTTGTTTCCATCCGGTCCTAACTTTTTAAAGAAGTTAGTAATGTGACTCATCAAATAAAAGTTTACTTAAGATTTCGATTGATAAATTACTTACAGATAAATACAGCATTATTTAATTAGATTAGTTTCAATTAAGGGAAATTAAACTGTTGTAAAAGTTTTGCTTCTGTCCGGCTCTTAATTTTTATAGAAGTTAATAATATAAACCATCAAATAAAAGCTTATTTAAGCTATTGATTGATGAATTACTGAATATAAAGCATTATTATTGCGAAAATAAGGTTACTACTCATTATGCAAATAAATTGATGGTGCCCTTATACGGCATCTTTTTATTGGTATTTTTAATGGATAATTCTGAATTGTAATTTCGTAATTCTATATTCTTTTTAGTTCTTTCGAATGTAGAAATTCTATTGAATTTCTATACGTAAAATGTTAACTTTTTTTTTGTGGTCCTAATGTCTATTTAGTATTTTAACCAACTGTTTACAAAGTTAGCTCGAATAAACCGTACTTTGTACAATTTACTGATATATATATATATTATTGCATTTGACTGTGCAATGATATTATAATATTTTTAATACTTTGTAATTTTTTTTAAATAATAATCGACGTGAAAGCTAAACAAACTCCACAAATAAATGTGAATATGTAATTTTATATATATATATATATATATATATATATATATATATATATGTATATATATATATATATATTTATATATTTATATATATATATACTAACAATTGCAAAATCTTGTCAGTTTCTATCATTGAAGGGTAACAAGCGTACAGCGAGGAAAGTAGTTCTTGATTATTTACCCTATTATTCACCCACAGACCCATTACTATGATAATGGAACTGGAACAAGGGTCGCCGTCGTATGGTTTGCGGCGTACGGTAGTAAGCCGATTATGTATCGGCAATGAGTGGTTGAACAACTTTGATCACATTGTTTTTGTTAATTATCACGTAAATTTCTCTTGAAGTTTACACACGTTTTAAGGTATATTCAGTTCGCTCAGTAAGATGCCTGCGTTTTCATTTTTGTTTTTTGAACTGTTCTGCTTCAAAAAGTTGTTTTTTTTTGTTCTTTGAACTATATCGTTTCAAAAATTAATTAGAATATTTGTTTTAGTAAAAGGAAGGTATATCGTTTAAATTTTAGTGATTTTTGTCACAAAATAATTTGTGTATACATATTGTATTGAGTAATATAATCGAGTAATATAATAAACATTTAACTCTTAAAATTACGATAGTAACAAAAAAAACTAAAATAAAACAAAATACAAATGATAAATAGGATCAAATATAGTAATCTAAAAGTAAAAAAATCCTACCCAGATGCAGCAGTCCTACCCAGATACCTACCCAGATGCAGCAGTATCGTAAAGGTCTCCTGTGAGCAAACGAAGAAGCGAGTGAACGCGACGAAAGCTCTTTTCACCCATCAAATTGTTACACAGGAAGACAAGATGGAGAACTACACAGGTATGTTGAGCTTTCAAATTTTGCTTGTAATTTGTCTGCTGTAACTCGGGCGACTTCTTTCTTTTCACTGTTCCATTATTGTGAGGTTATGGTAATATCTGTCGAGGAAGATTGTCATTTTAGTATTTTATGTAATACAAAATATAACACGTATAATAAAGGAATACCCATCTTTCGATATTTTCAAGCGTGTTCTCTACGAAAAACAAGATATTTTAATATTTAGAATAAATTCTGAAAATTTGTACTATTAAACTGATACGCAGTTCAGGTCGTGTAAAAAAATTTTCTAAAATTTATGCTTAATATCGGAAAGAAATCTGAATTGAAAGTATATAATTCTTCGTACAGGGAAGAGAATTCAGAATATACTGAAACGAATTCTTTCATCATTCTTTACTTTTATTAAAAAAATCAATGGATGACGCTATATACATTTTAAATGGCGCAATGAAATTTTTCTTCCGGACGTATGTTCATAAGCATAAAGTAATCCAATGGCAAAACATTTTTTTATGTTGTGTCGTTTCTAATTACTGATGAAAAGTATCTAAACTGCATTATCTTTTTTACATATATGTTTTTGAGGCGTTTTACCATTAGGGTTTGTACCAGGTTTTCAGTATTAATTTATTAATTGTTTTTTCACTCCAATTTTTCTGTCGATGTAATATAGGTTTACCATTTTTAATAATGCTGATTATATTGTCTATCATAGGTGAATAAAAAATTTAAATTCAAATGAGTAATAAACAGTTTGTTTCACTAGTTACCTGGGTTTTTTTATGTTTTTTGTAGGTTGGATTTAGAAATTATTTACCTATACTTATGACTTGCTAATAATTTTTTGATTCACAGGACGTTAATGAGGTGTATCTATATCAATAAATTTTTAGTAATCCTAATAAAATCGGTAAAACGTAACTTTTACGTCGTTTGCCAGTTTTACTATCCCAGGCTTCATTTTAGAAAAAGATTTATGTAGAAACTGGAAATCAAACAATGAAAAGAAATAGTGGCTGGGTATGAAATGTAAAGTGAGAAGTACTGAACAAAACAAATAAGTAACGGATACACGTTTTATTAATTATTTCTTTACTTTTGTTTGGACGACATAAATGCATCACTAACCAGTTGGCATTAAGGGGAATCCAAATGAGTTAGTTCGATTGAAACAAATTTTGGGGTTATGCTTTAGACAGTATCTAGATGTATAAATATTAAAATGCCATAGTCTAAATAGAGCTATTATAGCCTTTTCTTCTATCTGCGAATGTGTTCCTGCAAAAACCCGGACAGTTCGTGATAATAGATAATTTCTTTACTTTTAACGAAGTGAAAATAACTGGAAAAATGTAAATGAACTTGTTTTAAAAAATAATGTTCATTCATTACTAATGATATGCTAATATTTAACTTCATAATATTCAAATCGATTCCTACGATCACAAGTTTCATAAATATAAACAGCACTTCTGATTATCAATTATGTTAAGTGTTATAATCGGGAATAATCACGATTATCGAAATCGTTCACTGAAATAATTTCATTGCTTGGTATATTTCCTAAGAAGTAGACCTCCAAATATGAAAGTAATATACTAACTTAAGTTGATACCTTTAATTACTTTCAGTCTGTCTCAATGTCCTTGAGGAGAAAAGGCAAGGACTAAAGTATTTTGTACAAAAACAAAAAAAGATACTCAAAAATTAGATGAAATAATTTTCACATTTGTTTAATTACATTATAGCGTTTTGATACGTCTATCTAATATAGTAAACATTTTTCTATGTTCCTTACCTTTATTACATTTTCATATCTGGGCAAATGGAGGTAGTATACATAAATCATGGTATATATTATTTATGTGCACAGACTAAACAAAAAAAAAGCTAGTACGAGTTTGTAAAAAAACTAAATAACGAATCTTATTATAGAGGAATGAGAGTTTCAGTTCCTATTATAGTGGTGGTTAAAGCAGTAAACAGATAAAGGCTGGTACCTACATATAAGTACATCTATTTATTTATTTAAGACCGACTTATTTTTACAGAAATAATCCCAACAATAGTGCCAAGTATGAAATACATTATACGTTGTGGAGGGCTGCAACAGATTGTAAATACAATTAAAAATAACAAATTGAGTGACAAGGAAACAAAAAATAACTGATAACAAGTCATTATTAAAAACACATTGACAATGATAAAAGAGAGGAACAGGATATAACAGGAAAAACCAACGAGGAAAAGATTTAAAATTAGACAGGGATACGAAAGGATTTTTTTTCAAACGACTTTTGGACGCATGAATTGTCAGCGCATTCCGGATATCAGTTTCAAATTATTTTACACTTTAGCAATAAATAAAATAAGGAGATTTTTACAATGAAGTCCAAGGCCATAAGCACTTAAGGCTTAAAATCTAGACCTGAAATAATGTTGGCCACGAGAATACATTAGTCTATTAAAGAGAATGTATAAATAGATATTGCTGCATATTTATAACCAGTTAAGTTGCACCTGTATTCAGAAAAATTTCTAATAAACAAATTTTAAAATCATTGTAATTTTCTCGAGCCACCTTTGTCATATCCAGATAGCAAATATTTCCATAGTCAAACAATGACTGCAAGGGTGTTCGTGATATAGTGTTTTTATTTGTGTGCAAGACATAGTTTTAAGAAGTTGCACTCATGTAAGTTAAAAAACGAGTTGATTTTATTGTACTAATAATAATAAAAATGGCTTTCACCCTCAGCGAATAGCAAAAATGGAAAGCTTACATTTTCGTCATATCAGATTGTGTGGTCCGTCACAGCATAACTCTTCCAGGTTAACTAACACAAATTATGATGAAATTTTATAGGAAGAGGTATTAAAATTACATAAATACACAAAAATAAAAGTGAGATTTCCTTCTGAATCCCATCCACTTTTTTCGTTACCCTGAATGTTTTTTTATTCAGGATAATGAAATTTAGTAAGTATTTTAACAAAAAATATTTTGATCAAATTACTTTAATAAATTATAAATATAGGCAATTTAAACATGACACTTTCTCGCTTTATGGCGAGAAATCAGCTTAATTATCTGCGAATATATAATGGCTACGGTACTACACGTTAACACGCGTCCGACATGCGCTTACATGTATATATTTTGTCCGGTTTCATTTGTTAACCTGAGTTTGAGGAGGAAAAATCCTTAAGCCTTTATTACTTGCCAACAAGAATACTAAAACCAATAAAAATCCTTCTGTTTTATTTGATCTAATGATGACAATTTAGCGAAATCAATATAATGAGCCCAAACTTTGGATATTTATTTCAGGTTGTTGCTAAAGATAATTAGATCTTGGTCAACATTTAAGGCTCTGTTTTTTATCGAGACGGATCAAACGAGTTTAAACTTCAATTGAGATCTTGTGACCAATTTCTAGCACCACCGAGTTATCATCTAGGACTCCATTATTCACCAATAAGAATGAAATGAGTTCGAAGTCTGGTTTTATGTTATTAAGGATATTATGTGACCACCTTTCGGTTCCATTACCTGAAAAGCTCATAGTTACTATAAAATAGTATTGTCATAGAAAATACAAGTGCATGCAAAATTTAATTTCAGTTTGACCAAGAAGATTTGTGCTAAAGTCAAAAACTCATATACTAACAAGTTGAGTTATATAAAAGCTCGCAAAAAGCTTTCGAATTTACCTAGAAATGATCATTATGTAAAATGTAAGCTAAAAGTAATTTAATGAGATTCCTTTTTTAATCGTAAATACAATATGTAAAAAAAACCGTTTCAAAGAACGTGTTTAAAATTTTTTAAATAAAAAAGTAATACTTATTAAAAATATACAGCTAATCAGATATTTAGAGACCACATAATAGCATTCTACTTCAGCCTAATACTTATTTTTCATTCTTGGTTAATTTCACTTGATGTATGGCTTCCTTTGAATCATTGATTACCTCAGCGTTAAATTTATGAGTAATAACTATAAACACAGTAAATACTTCTTTACTTTCACATTTAGATTATCATGATCTTCAGATTATACGTCTGGAGAAATACATTGGGATACATAAATATATTAGCCACCGATTTAGGCAATCGTAACTATTTAGGATTTTAACTTTTGTTAAAACTGATAATCTTTGAATGAAATTGCCCTTCGTTATATATTATTATGAAAAATGGTATTTATTTTATTGTTGCATTAATATCCAAAAATGAATTCTCATTATACAAGAATTAATCAAAATTGTCGTGACTTAACCAATATCTTATAAACTGATAAATTCACATGTATGAAAGAAAATTGTCTTTAATTCATGATTCGTTTGAAATACTTTAAAACAAAAAAAGGTTTTTAGAATTATTTTAATTTTCACAATCACATTTTCTTTCTAAAAGTAAGAGTCAAGAATTTTTTTTATTCACACTTAAAACATTCCTCAAGTCTTACAAAAAAAAAGCCAAAAAAGAGTAAATTTATTACCAGCTTGCATTAAGTTGGAATCATCTCCATCATTATTTAACTCCAAATTAGAATAGTAACAATTCAATTTCTGCACAGCCTTTGAGTTTTTATCTATTTATAGGACTCAAGTAAAATGCATATTAATATGATAAAAGAAAATTTCAGAGGAGATTTGACGATTTCTATATGGGTAAAGAGCAGCCTTATAATGCGACTGAAAATGGAAATTATTCATAACTCAATACTAATTTTTCGTTTGCAGTGGATCTAAATTACCTAGGGCATCGTCTGGAAAACCTTAAATAGCAGATCTGTCTCCATTAACGCAAGCGATTACGTCCATTTGGAACAAAGGGATACTTTAAAACGAAGCGTGGTTGTGGTTTGCGTTTAGTTTACTAAATCCAGCAGAGTTGCAAGGATCTGCTTACTGATTGAATAAGCAGAGACGACAGTTCTTTGAGAGTTTGTTATGATAATAATTTTTTATATTTAATATCCTATTATGGTTGTCAGTGTTTTTTAATACCATATTCAGTATAATGCGAGAACAACATGGTCCTGGCTAACTTAATATGAGATGAATTTTTGTGTAGTACTTTTAGGGAAAATCAATAATGAGAAATAAAGCAGGGAAATTTAACTAAGTGTAGTATATATATATATATATATATATATATATATATATATATATATATATATAAATGCAAGTAATGATGCGCAGTTGGATTGTTGTGTGGTTACGCTTGACTCGTAGCCATAAATTTGAATCTCGATTCTGAGAAACGAATTTTTATTTTTTAATAACAAAAATTAAAAAAAAATCGCTGCATCGAATTTATCTATAAGTAGAAAAAAACATTAAGTAGGAGCACTTATAAAAATGTAATTATACACAGTATAAACGTTGAATTATTTTTTAATGTGAATATTATTTTTCACCACTTAAATATATTATTATTTAACTATTCTAGTTTAACTTTTACTGGCTGAATAATATTGTGTATTTCTCAAAAATGGTATGATTTATGATTATTGTCATTGGCTGAAAGATATTTTGTATTTCTCAAACTTTATATGATTTATGATTATTATCATTCCTTTACGACAAACTTTAGGTAAACTTCCAGTATCACTGTCTTTTTCGTAATTTTTGTATTTAAAATTTCGGAGTTGGGCGGAAACATACCTTCTGCACAATCATTTTTCTACAACAATCTTCCATAAAAATAAAAAAAATGGTTTGGAAATACTTATAATTGATTTATACGAATTTAAAATAAAAAGAAAACCAATTACTTCTTTTGGACTCTGAAATATTATACATGTAAAAAGAAAAAAGTTTAATGATTGACAGACATATCGACGGCCAACCTCTCGAATTGATTTTAGAAACATGGAGTTTGTAGGGAAGATTTCTTGTATAAAATGGGCACCCATTAAAAGGATTCTTTTGACATTCAATCCCTAATAGGAAAATAGGTTTTCAAAATTTGAAGAAACCAAAAATATTAAATGGTCCTATAAACTTGAAATTTCGAAAAGGTATCGTGTTGATAAATAAATATAAATGTGTTTAAGAGTTTTTTTGGAAATCAACCACAAACGGTGTGAAATGAGATTACAAAATTTGTGAAGGAGTAAATTGATAAACGGCTCTATTGATTTGGTGGTAACATTTTTCGGTAGGCAGCAACTAAGGACGGACTTTTCAAAATTAATACCAGAATGGACGATATAGAGATTTTGACTTTGTACGGAGATAATTATTACATGATTCTATTAACTCAAAATTTTATGAAAATTTTCTCAAAATAATTAAATACATGTTTTACAGTTTTTTTTTGAAAATCTATCCTTAGGTGGATGGAATGCGGGTCAAAATTTGTAATGGAGTAAAATTACAAAACGATTCGATTAATTTAAAAGGAAAAGTGATAGTAATTAATAAGAAATGTTTCAAATTCAATCCTCTAAGGGGATGAAACGTATGTATGTGGAAATATCAGACAAATGTAGGAACTTTGCAAAAATAATTTTAAAAGTGAATAATTAAACTCATATTTTAAAATTTTCTGTAAAGACATTTTTGGTTTTCTGGAAAAAAAATGGTTGAAATTTTTAAATTTTTTAAAAGCTGGTAAATAAAAAACTATTATATTACAGAAATATCGTAATTTAACAACATGTGAATGTATTGTCACTAGATTACACCGCACACATTTGAAATCGCGCACTTGTTCACTTCATTCAAATCTAATTAAAAGTATAATAGATATCTCAACTTACGTATTTTTTTAAAATTTCTATTTTTTTGGATTGATTTTGTTACTTATTGACATAATTTTTTTATGGTATAAGCATTTCTGAATTGCTTTTTATTTTGGATATATTTTTGCACAAATTAATTTTATTTTGACATATGATACCAGACATATGATACCGAAACTTATTTTTTAAAAGTGACCATCGAAATGAAAAATCTTAACTTGAAAATGCCGCTATTATCGCGCCTATTATTCGAGACATAGTCTTTTAGCGTCTGTCCTTTTAATTTTTATATTCCACATAAAAATAGCAACAGATGTACGTGAACAAATTATCAATTTCGTTAAAAATCACTCAAATGAATTTTCATTTATATCGTATGAGAATATCGCTGTTAGTTACAGTACCCCAAACGAGTACTAAATCGATATTCACTCAATACCGTAACGGTGATTAGATAAAAATGCAGGTACTTGAAGGTTGTCCGATAAAGCGCATCTCTATAGGACAATTTTTATATATAAATGGAAACAGTAATTGACCATTTCACTTAGACACATGAATTATCGAGAGAATCTCCCTCATATAATGTATGTAAAACTAATGCTCTATATAAGTATTTTTGGGCATTTATTATATTTTTGGCATGGTATTTTTGAGTATTGTCCGATAAAGCGCATTTCTATAGGGCAATCTTTTTATATAAATGGAAACAATAATTGACCATTGCACTTAGAAACATGAAATATCGAGAGAACATCCCTTATATAATGTATGTAAAACTAATGCTCTATATAAGTATTTTTGGGCATTTATTATATTTTTGGCATGGTATTTTTGAGTATTGTCCGATAAAGCGCATTTCTATAGGGCAATCTTTTTATATAAATGGAAACGGTAATTGACTATTTCACTTAGAAACATGAAATATCGAGAGAACCTCTCTTATATAATGTATGTAAAACTAATGCTCAATATAAGTATTTATGGGCATTAGCTATATGCGAGCTACGAGTATAAGGCCTTATCATTTAACCAATTTTAAAATTTCTACGTGAAACGGTATCCGAGAAAATGGTTATAAGACATGTAAGCCATCTTGTGAGGTTTCTATTTTTTAGGGTTTCGTAGTTAAATGGCAAAAATGAACACTTACAAGTTTGTCCCATCCGTCTGCCTGTCCATTTGCACAGCCATCTTACTCGAGACCTTTGGCACTATATAGATTAAATTTGGACGTTAGGGGTCTTCTATAAACCGCTATACAGTGAAATATTTGAATTATGAAAAAAATATCAGGGGTAGCACTGCATATACGCAATTGGGGTATAAAACAAATCTAGTTCACATATGCGTGTGGGGTATCGTTAGATAGGTATTATAAGATGTGGAGGTTTCAAAATAACTTTTTTTTATTTTAATCAATAGTTGCTAAGGCATGCCTCTAAAGTCTTAAAAAGTATTTTTAAGACTTTAGAGACCCCTTTAACATTTCAACTAAGGTGTGTAAAATTATGAAAGAAGAAAAAAAATATGAAAAAATTTAGGCAGAATAATTTAAAATAAGCTTTCAAAGAAAATTGGTTTGAATAAGGTAGTTGTTGTATAGTTTTCGAGATATGGGATATTTTCTGTACCGACCGTAGCAATACTTTTATTTTTTACAGCGTCTTTGGGAAATAAAAACTTATAAGTTTATTATTGTTTGGTGTTATGGAACCATTCTTGCGCGAGTCCGAGTCGCACTTGGCCGGTTTTTTCCACAAATCAAAAACGAAATCCTAAAACCATTAAACTAATAAATTCAAGCATCAATACTTATATATTCAATATTCTTTATTATATTGATAAATAAAATAAAAGTTTTAGGAAAACAATTTGGAATTCCCGTTCATAAAATAAAAACTCGGTATACAGAAAATTTTGTGAATGTGGGAAAAGTTCTTTTAACAGTCGTCAAAATTTTAGAACACATCTAGACAATGCAAAAAAACGGTTTACCAGCGTATATAACTAGGATTATTGCTAATAAGGCCAAATAGTATGATGCTATAACATGTGGATTTGACCGTTCGACATTAAATGACTCCTCATATACTACATGCTGTTCCTCAACCGTACACCAAAAATCAATGAACAAAATTAGGTAGTTTACTCACAGGAATAGTTTTAAGTGGTTTGTAATTTCAAATATGATGTATGTAATTTCAAATATGATGTATGTAATTTCAAACACGCCGCATTGCTTTTCCATCGATGCCGACAAAAACACCGCGTGCTGTTGTCGTTTTGCTAAGGTCAGTAGCATAAACGTAGCAAATGATGTTTACGTTTTGTTTATATTAAAATGCTATTTACTTGTTTGAAACTTTTTTCTTTATTCTTATCGTAATTGTTTATTCTACTATTTTATAATATTTATGACAACTAGTATTGACTGGGTTTTCATTTATCGTCAAACAAATTCACATTGTATATTTGCTTGCAAATGTAAGTTTTATAATTTAGTTTCAATTGGTATAGTTTTATAATTTAGTTTCACTTTGTATTTTATTGTTCATATGCGTTTATCTCTTCGTAAGTTTATAAGTATGTCTCTTCCATGATTTTCGATAAATAGCTTGTAATTAAAACCTCAAGGATTTTTTTATTCGATTTTAATGTTATGATGAAATTTTATTTACTTTATCAATTTCAACAATATAACGCAAAAGGTAGACTTGAAACCCTGACGTTGGCACTACTTAAAACTACATTATGTCATAACGGCGGCGAAACATCTGCATCTAGGGTAAGTGGATTCGAAGGATTACGCCATTGAAAGCAGAGCTTCGAGTTTCTCATTCTGCCTGTAACATTTATTCTTCTGTTTCTATTTATTCCTCTCTTCCTCTGCTTCTTCCATCTATCCAACTCCATATATCGCCCGTTTATAACAATACTACTATGTTTCCTTATCGTTATTCGTTATAATATTATATAACAACAACCATACTTATGCTAACAAAGTTCCACTTCAAATATTCATAACATATATGCTATTACCAATATTGTAAAGTACGTTATAGGGATACTGGTAAAGCAGAGAACAAAAGTAAATATATATATATATATGTATATATATCTACATATATATATATATATATATATGATTTAGGTTTATCTATTGGAAAATAAGCGGATTAAAATATATAAACTTTATTATACGCATAAACAATTTTAGTCATATAAAAGTCCATACATTTTGTATTTAAGCTACTTTTCGTTTGGAAAATGATCTATCTAGTAACAGGACGTGTCGTTTGACCTTGCTAACAGTACGTTTGCAAAAAATAAAGTTACATGTTTATTTTAGTTCCTAATTTTGGCTAGAGTACTCGTCAGTTCAATGAATTCAGAGAACGCTTTAAAAATTAACGTATACCGAGATGAAGTTCGTAATGTTATTTGCGATCATATTTTCTGAAATTATTTACTTAATTTATATAAAAGTTTGGCGTTTATTTTTTTCATAATTTAGATGAAGTGGAAAAATAATAGCTGTGTCAACAAAATAAAGAATTATTTTATTAAAACGGAAATGAATCAATATTACACAACTTTCTGATGTCCACTGTCTTATTGCATGTAACGTCAACGTTCTAAGATAAATATAAGCTATATAAAACCTTAAAATATTGATTTATAAAAGCTTAAAATAATACATAAGTACGCACATAAAACAATTTTTGATAAGTTTTATAATTAAAACAAATAGGCCGAGTACGCATTGGGACATATACAATGTTTGGTTCTATAATTCGCTGGATATCTTAAAATTTTTTATGCAAATTAATCGAAATAATTTCATTTCAAAATTTTATTCCCACGATAGTAATAACAGCCCACGTGAAGCTGTTGTAATACAACGAAACGTAGGTCGTGGTAAAGAAAGTAAAGAAAGTAGAAATAATACTACATCGCGTAGTTTCGTTTAATTGTCCCACAATAGTGTTCACAATTTTCAAATCTATGTTTTACAAAACCTATCAAACACGAATAGAACTGTTAATACGAGGATTCCATTCCTATTTAAGTATATATAAACATTTAAAGGTACATAGTATATCCATTAAAATATTTTTAAATATTAATTTTTTGCAACTCGAGTAAAGTAGATCCAGTACATCTTTCACAGCGTAAAACATGGTTCAAATTTATAAAATTATAAGATCTAGGATAATTATTATAGTTTTCCTGTGTTTTTGAATTCCTCATAACACTTCATTACGTGGTTTCATTTAATTGTGAATAATTAATTTCAAAGTTTTATTCCCACAATAGCACTCATAATTTTCAAATCTACGTTTTACAAAACCTGTCAAACACGAATAGAACTGTCAATACGAGGATTCCGTTCCTATCTAGGTATATATAAACATTTAAAGATACTAAGTATGTCCATTAAAATATTTATAAATATTAATTTTTTGCAACTTAAATATAGTAGATCTAGTACATCTTTCAAAGGGTAAAACATGGTTCATATTTAAAAAAAATATAAGATCTAAGATAATTACTATAGTTTTCCCATATTTTTATAGTCTTCATAAAAACCCTTTCAAACTTATATAACCAACAAAATTTAAAAAAAAACTTAAGACCTTCATTTACCTCTTCTATAATTCTAACAGAAATTATGGATGCATGATTGGATTGAATCGGAACTTAGCAAAAGAGATTTGAATTTACTAAGATATCACGATAGATAATACATAAATTAAAACAGTTTAAAACCCGTGCGCACATTAACGGTTGATTTAAATGTTTAAAAAATAATGCATCTTTTTAAACACTCTCAAATAAAAGCTTTATTATAAATTTCGATTCAGAAAAATCTCAATTATCTTAATAAAATAAAGAAAAACTTTGATTTATTACGAGGCCGAATTTATCCCAAAACGTCTCCATCATAATTTAATGTCAAATAGTAATAATTCATTTCGGGCGCAATTTCCGAGTCCTTTAACCTTTATTTCGACATTTATGACTCACGTAAAAGGCCAATTCGTTCCATGAAAGTAATAAAAAGAAAAGTTTCAGAGGAGAAAACTTGGCGCGTTTTGGAGGGGAGGAGCGGTCACACGGCTGGCAATGGAAATTATTCATAATTCAAAATTTATCTTTCGTCTGCAGTGGAACTAAGTTGCTTGGAGCATGGCCTGACAAACATTAGATAACGGGCCTGTCTCTATTATCGCGAGCGGCGACGCCGCCCGGAACAAAGGGATTATTTAAAAGGAGGCGTGGCTGCAACTTGCATTTATTTGATTTAATCCCGGGACGTTTTAGTTGCGATGTTTTAGTTAAGTGTGCAGGGAAGACAGTTCGTCTCCAGACCATTTAAATTCTTAAAACATTTGTTTTACATAATAAATCAGTACATTATTGTGTTAGCTTCGTTATTGCATTAAATATTAAGTATGACTATAAATTAAAGGGACACAATGCGAACAATACGGTAGTAGACTCATTGTAAATTTTGATATTTTTCGTAAAATATTGTGAAATATAAGTTAATTAAAAACCAGTCTTAAAAAAAATTCAAAAATTGATCACTAATTCACTTTTCATCAGCTTGTACCTTGAAATTATGGTTAATGAAATAAAAAAAATTTTAGTCAAATCCCCAATTATTTAATATAATTGTGAAAATTTTAAACGGGATTGAAATATGTCAGTTGTAATCAGCTAGTTAAAATGTCGTTTAAAATATTCCTTTAGTGTTTCGTCATCTAATGATAAAGATTATATAACATTAAAAAATATTACGTAATGATTGAATACCCTACATAATAATTTTATGAGTTATGTATTTGTATGAATTAAACATTAAGAAATTTTATTAAAATATCAAATAGCATTTAAAGTTTGACAATAATATTAAAGAATTTTAATTATTTATGAATGGATTTATCATTATCTAATGTTTCCAATAACTTGGTGTGCAATTGTTTTTTTATAAAACTTCCATTGTTGTACAAAGGACTTTGAAACTGCTTTTCAATTTGACTGCATAAAATTTGAGTTCCTTAAAAAACTGCAATAGTTGCTGATTGTTATTTATGGTTACAGTACTATATTTTTATTCCTTCTCGATAATACGAATTTTCTGTGTTTTCCGTGTTTAACTAAAAACTAATCTTCGCTTTCAGTTTTAACATATTATTTTCCATCATTGACGGTTTTGTTTTTTGTACGTTTTTTCATGTACGTTTTGTGAACGATTTGTCATTCATTTTCACTTCATTTTCTTCCATACTCTTATATTTTGTTGTTATTTCTAATCTTTTTATGTATAGTTTTAGGCCATTCTATAACAAGGAATTAAACATTTTTTTTATTTTACTTAACTTTTTGTAACTTAAAGCATAATTATAAATAGTTTAAATGAAAAATATTTTTAATTACCGATGTTTAAATTACTTTAGTCGCAAGGGTAGAGGCGGTAGTTCACTATATGTTCGTTAGATCATTAAAATATTTTTTAGCAATTAAAATGGTTTTTTGTTATTATTTCAGACTTATCATCGAATTTATATCACACATAACAATATTTTATAACCAATATCAGAAACCTACACAAATATTATTTCTCAATTTCCCTCAAAACAATTCTGGCTTTGAAACCTCTCAAGTCGTTGCAAAGAAAATGTAAAATTCCTAATCTTTATCTACGAGATTTAACGTAACGGCTAAACTCGTGTTGCTAGCTGCATGTTAAAGAAAAGTAGAAATTTAATCTCTTTGGGTTCATCCAAATTTAATAAAATTAACTCACTTCAGTAAAGTTTACTAACTATTGTTATTGGTGCGTGATTATAATCGTTTATACGGTATATTGTCAGTGTTGTTTTAGTTGCATTTGTAGATTTCATATAAATCTCTATATGTACCATAAGTTTGGAGACTAGGAACATATATACATATATATATGCATTCCTTAGCTATCTTATATATTACGAGTATTTGACTAATATCCAGGATGTTTTTTGACACTTTATAAATAAAGGTTAATAGAAATTTTTCTAAAGTAATAAAAAAAAATTTTCAAGTTTTTAAAATCAAAATAAATTAAAATTTATGACGTAAAGTAGTCAGTTTCTAAATATAGTAATGTACGCTCTCGTAATTTCGATGAAATTTTCGAAAAACAATTTTTCAAAATTCAAGGTGTAGTGAGGGGTATTGTTGGAAATGGCTAATTTAATACTTTCTCCAAAATATTGTTTCATAATTTTAGGTTACGAATTTCTAGAGATACACTGAAAAACATGCAAAAAAATTATTTTTAAAAGTATCGCATCCTAGAAGCCTAGGCAAAGGCTGTAAGAAAAATATAAGGATGATTCTAGAAGTTGTAGTTTTTGAGATATTCATGAAAATATTCACTGTCCTTTTTAATATTCCATATATATTACACTAGGAAATCATATTAGTTTTAACTTATGGTAAATAAAGTATTTTTGTATAAATAAAGTAATAAAGTAACAAGTACGTTTAAATAAAATAAGATCAGCAAGCCAGTCTCGTACTCGCCTGGTTTAATTAAATTGTTTCTATATTCGAACTACTTAGGATATTGTTTCATTTTTGTGATTTGCAATTAATTCAATGCTATCGCTGGATGTGGTTAAGATTTAAATAATTACGTAACATGATTTTTGGCTTGATATAAGATATTAACAATTATTGTAACTCTGTTGTACTTATGAACTACAGATTTTAATAAACTGACAAATTTCAAGTATGTTGTACATATGAGCAACAAAGTTCTAAACAAACCTTACACAAAAAAATTCACTTGCATGGGGTTTCTGTGAACTTTTAATCAAATATATTTTATAATATAGACGACTGTTACTCATAAACCAGTAGAGCCTACTCAGCTGCGATAATTTTCCTGTCAATTTCTTTATATGTATTAGTATTATGAATACTTTTCAGTTTCCCATCCCCTAGCGAAATAAAAAATTACCGCTAGGGGATGGGAACCGTTAATGAAGGTGACTATATTAAAACCAAAAATTTCGTAAACGTATCCCTGTATTGAAAAAGTGTTCACGCATGTCACCAATATTTTTAAAGAATTATTTAACGATACTCTTCAAAACACGTTATGCGAACAGAAAAAGTCATCCCCTCTTTACATGTAAAGCTAAAAGGGGAGGTGTCCTAAAAAAACAATTTTATGAAGTTTGTATCTGATCATTTTTTAGGTCTTATAATTATGTATAACAACACTAAATTTCAGATCTATAGCACTAACAGTCCACGAGTAAAACGGATGGGAGAAAAAACGGACGAGTAGACAGACAGACGGACATGAAGAAACTATAAACACACTAAGAATAACTAGAATCTAGTTTGGGTAGGTAACCCTAAAATATAATGGTAGAGATTGGTTTTTAAATCTTATAGTAAGGAGTTAGTTGTTCCGTGACAAAGGAGAAAGTATTGAAAACAAGAATTTCTTAAAAGCAGATTTTCTGAACAAAGTATATTTTGGATCTTTTGAACAAACTTTAAATATCGAATCAAATCTAATTTACTAGAACAAAGAGTTTATTACTGAATGAATTATTTAAAAGAAAAGAGTCTTAGTACCGTTCGTTTAATGAATTTATTATACACAAAATAGGAAAGTATATCAAAATACTTTTATCAGAAAATGGGAGAAATATGACGCGTTTAAGTAAATTTTTAAATCTGTAGATGTTATCCCTATTTGATGTTATGATGGTATTGTAAATGGAAAAGTTTGAATGTTTGGTTAATTGCCACTCAATCACACTTAGATGACCAGAAAATTTTTAATGAAACTAGATATAGCTCATAATGTATTTTAGTATGTAGATTTTGAACTAGAAAAATAGCTTAATTCCTGTTGCATTAATATTACGTATAATTATAAATAACCCAAATTTAGTATTACAATATGACGTTGGATAGTGCAACTTGTAAATTAAATATAGTATTTATATATCTTGAGAACTTAAAATGAACATAAAATGTATTTTTTACTAAACACAGCAATAAATCGTTATTTACAGAGGGGCTTTGAAATAGTCGCATTACTCAGGGATGAATATCGTCGTTTCAGTTAAAAATATATGAGGGTGAAGCCGAAAACCACAGGTAGTATTAATTAAAACTGGAGGACAACATTATAATTTACACGAAATATAATATTCATACCTATTTTGGGAACAAACATTTTTAAATTTCTCATTAAATATACATGGGTTCGTTATTTTTCCCTTAATATTAATTTAAGTATTTTGGATGGACACAAGGTTATAATCTCATGAATATTACATTTTTTCTCATAAGAACTTTGATCAATAAATATCATATAAAGAAATAGTTTATCTTAGAGTATTTATTTCCAGAGTAGATTCATAAAAACATAAAACATTTATTTAGACACTTTTATAATTTTAAAGTTTATTTTACCCTTTTTTCGCTAGATTGATCAATATTCTCTATATTAACCAATCTGACGAAAAAAGGGCAAAATAAATTTTAGTATTATAAAATTGTAGGTCAAATAAATGCAAATATTCAACGGATCAAATTGAAATTTTAAATTAATAGAGTGGACGGAAACTTTTTCTTGTTTTTATTTATAAATTATGTGTAGATTATAAAAACAAATGTTTTGTGTGAAATGTTCAGTTGCCTCACTTTCTAAACATTTCTAAATTGAAGTCGGACCATTAGAGGCCCTTCAAATAATCTACAATTCAACTAGAATTTTAAAACTTAATCTACACCATTAATGGACTGTACTGAGAGAATATTTTGAATATTTAATCCTGATTGGCGTTTGTGGCAGTTAATGAAGGTCAGCTTCTGATTTGAAGCATTTTACTGTTGCCAGTCGATGGAATTTCCTATTGTTAATTTAATGACTCATTTCGTTTTGAAATTTGAGAGTTTTTCTATGCTGCCTTATTTTATGGTAACGCTAAAGTCGTTCCACGTAACACCATCGATGGAAACCTTGAATAGAGGATCGCTGATGACGTTGTTAATGTTATTCTCGTGAACAGTAAGAAGTTGAACACGGAAACTCATAAAAACTAAACGCTTTGACTTTAATATATAGATAGTTCCGTAAAGAGTAGACTAACGAGATGTCGGTGATAGAGGGGTTGTTACATATACGAAACAATATTATGTTATTATCCTAGGCATAATAGTTTTAGAGATATGCTTTTTTATTTTTTTTTTAATATTTGTTACTGCGCATGAAAAAAACAATTTATTGGGTATTATTACTACTACTACTACTACTACTACTAGCCAACGCCCACCCTTGGCATGTCTGCCATTAGGTGGCGCGCCGACCAGTAGAGAAAAGCTGTTTTGTAGGCAGGGTGATCATCAGGGGGCGCCCTCCTCTCCCAATCATCAAGGTAGGGCTTCATCTTCGGGCAAACGTGGAAATGGTCAAAAGACATTCCTGGACGTCCACAGAGCAGGCAGGCATCGCTCCCCAGGACACCAATACGTTTCAGGTGGCACGCCAGGTAGTCGTGGCCCGTGGCACACCGGAAAGCTGCGACACTGACAGCTCTGGGTAGGTCGCGTCGAATAGGCGAATCAATTAGACAAGCCCAGTTCTTTCCGACGGCGGACTGTGTGCGCCGAGACTTGATCCAGGCATGTATCGCTCTGCAGACGGCCGACTTAGAGGATGAAAATGACGGAGAGCAGATGGGCTGCTGTAGAGTCGTTCCGTGTTTTGCCAGTACGTCGGCTTTTTCGTTCCCCTCTATCCCGACGTGGCTCGGAATCCACTGCAGAGTAAGTCGAAAGCCAGCATTCACCAGGTTGTACAGTCTGGCACGACAGAGTTGGATTTTGGGACAATCTGTGTAGCGGTTGGTGGAGAGTGCCAGAATAGCTGCCTGGCAGTCGATGAGAAAAACCACGCTTTGTGATGTTGTAAGACGCTCCAGTTCCCCGGCGGCCTCGTATATCGCTGCAATCTCTCCATCGTAGTTGGTAAGCGGGGAACCGACGGCAACGGAGCCCTCAAATACTGTAGATGTGAAGCCTGCTCCGGTATTCCCTGTGTTTGGCATCGACGAGCCGTCACAGTAAATATGCAACCAGTCCTGGGAGGGATACCTGGTGTGGATAGTCTCCAGGGCAGCCATTCTCAGGGCAACATCAATTGATTGGTGTTTCGGCAAGTTGTGGTTCATGAGTCGAAGCTCCACAAGGGGCAAGCAGGACACAGTATCTGACCTCTGAGGAAAAGGTGCTGGCTCTGGTAGTGGTATGTTATATTTTTCTCTGATAGAGTCAGTTATCGTGAGAGGCGTTTTCTGTGTTTTCAGTCGGGAGAAAGCTTGTTTGTATTGTTTCCATTTACATGGAAGTATTCGTCTTTGTCTTTCCCAGAAAAGAAGTGCAGATCTGTCTCGTCGGCACTGTATAGGCTCAATGTTAGTTTGAGTTTCCATAGCGGCGATAGGTGTTGATTTCGGGGCTCCGGTTATGATTCTCAGTGCTGTATTATTACTACTTCTGCTTTTTAATTGTCCAAGATCTTTAAGAGAAAATTCGTCTTCCTAATTAAAATATTATTCATTCTCATGAATATTTACACCAGCATTGTTCAAAAATCACTTTTCATGTTTTGTAATTATAAAAATACACAAAATTTATGTTGCCAATAATAACGAATGACTAACATTTTATTAGGAAGTCGAATGTTCTCTTAAAAATCTCGGACAATAGAAAGCAGAAATAGTAGTAATATTTAATAACAATTTGTTTTCATGCGCAGTAACAAACATTTTAAAAAATCATATCTCTAGAACTATTAGGCCTAAGATAATAAAATTTATTGTTTCGTCTGTGTGATAACCCCCTCTGTTATATATATTTCGTTGATTTACTTCTTACGGGACAACCTGTGTGTTCACTTAAGTCTTTTATTTGTCTTAATATAATTTTACTTCTTGTAAGGATTATTATGTAAAGTAAGTTAATTATGATATATTATTTACGTAAATATCGTAATCTCATTTTCGATTTGACACTTAAATATTTTTTCAACCCTTTCTTCCATGCTGTACTTCGAGGATTATTTTACAATAAAATAAAGTATTACATGTAATTATTACACACTTTTTAGCAAAAGTTTTTAAAACTATTGAGATAACACAATAAAATGGTACCATTAGACTGATTCAATGGAATAGAACCGAAGGTAACGCACTAAACTCGATAATGGAACAATGTATCCTAACCGTATTTGGGCTTCTAATTGTGGTATTATCATGATACTTGGCAGTTATGTGTACTTCTAATGATAACATAATAAAATGGTACCATTGGACTGATTCAATGGAATAGAACCGAAGGTAACGCACTAAACTCGATGATGGAATAATATACCCTAACCATATTTGGGCTTCTAATTGTGGTGTTATTATTATCCTTCGCAGTTGTGTGTAGTTCTGATGATAACACAATAAAATTGAACCAATGGACTGATTCAATGGAATAGAACCGAAGGTAACGCACTAAACTCGATAATTGAACAATCTAATTTACATTGTTATTATTATTTTAATATTTTTTTGTCCTTCATCCAGAAAATTTTTGATAGTTTTAGGTTTCGTGACAAGGGTTAAAAAGGTTTTATTTTTATAACAGGAATTTAACCTGTGAATTTATTAAATTATATATGCACATTTTTGTTTATATCTGTAATATTTTATTACCTATAGTACAATTTTATATTACATAATTTATAAAGTTTTATGATTAACGGTATTTAAACTGTTTTTGTCGAGTGGGTAGAGAAAAACGTTGAATGGAAAATGGTAAGAACTTTAAAATATTCGTGGTAGCAATTAAAATAGTTGATGGTAAAAACTTTACATTTCAATTAAATATAAGAACTTTAAAATGTTCGGTGTAGTAGTTAAAATAATTTATTATTATTATACCTTGTTATTTTATTAACATAACATATAATAATGTTTCCGCAGCCTAATAATAACATTATTTTTCATATTGCCTCAAAACCTACGTTCGTGTTAAACCTCTCAAGGTTTGTTTTTCACAAAGCGTGCAAGAAAATATCAATTGCACTTGATGTACCGGCGGGGTTATCTTTTGGCTCACGTTACTGGCAGCAAGGGAAAGAAAAATAGAAGCTGGATCTCTTTGAATTCATTTAAATCAAGTAATATTGACTGATTTATGAAATTACTACCTATGTAATTGTGATTGGCGCATGATTGATGGTTATCAAGTGTGTTGTTAATGTTTTAGAGTAAGATTTATAATAACGAATAGTGTTTATATGCGTGAATTTATAATATTCAGTCGCTTTTGTACGTTACATATAAATCACTAGACTATGGAAATCATATAAATGTGTTCCGTATTCCAATAAAATGTTATGTTTCTATGTACATTTCATACATATATAATATTCAATTAATGCATAAGAAGTTGTTAATTATTTCATGAGTAGATGAAATATTGAAAATCTTGTTATATTGTGAATAACACGAGGTTATTAAAAATTTTATTAAGTCTGTGTAAAATGAAACAATTATGGGAATAATTTTCCATGAAAATATTTGACGTTTGATATAACGTTGATTATTGGTTAAAATAATTA
This sequence comes from Druceiella hillmani, assembly GCA_039881145.1. NCBI lineage: Eukaryota > Metazoa > Arthropoda > Insecta > Lepidoptera > Hepialidae > Druceiella > Druceiella hillmani. The sequence continues at coordinate 16,971,273 of JAYKKI010000025.1, read as the reverse complement.
TTAATTTAAAGCGATTAATAACTTATTGCAAAAGAAGCAATAAGATACCAAATATGACATGTAATGTTAGAATTATTTTTTGAATTTTATTGTTATCTAAAACGAAAAAAATTAAATATTCTAATATTAATAAATTTGTGTTATCTTTAATTAAGTATTATTTATACTTGGGATTGCGACTTGTATCTGTATTATGGTTGTCGCGGGTCGATAATTTAATTGAACTGCGTTGAACTTTCTTCTACAGGGTTCTCCTTAAGATTTATGAGTGAGAAAGCCGGTGTATCTGGGAGTATAAGTTGTTAATTAGTCTCGGAACAGAGCTTCATCATGACAATGTGATACTCTGAGAGCGACTGCGTTATTATGTTAATGTAAGAATTATGACCACGGTACTGAGAAGTATTAGTGCCTGCAAATATAATAATACGCTCGCGTAATTTCCAAAATGTACACGGATCGTTATTAAAAATAGCATTTTAAATTACCCTAATCGTTTTGGCACAGTGTTTGAGGCGAAATTTCCTTATGTTAATTTTTTATACAGATACCATGAAATGGATTAGTTTCAGATCAGAGAGCACCATAAAAATATGTTTTTGAAGTAATGTGGAGGAAATCGGGACAACGCGCGACGCGACAGTTGAACTTTACAAATATGAAACTTCCGGAAGGCGTTTGGTTGGTTTTGCATTATTTATAATATATAGAAAAAGCTTTTCTTATAATATCCCTCTTTATTCTGTAATTAAATATAAGCTGTTCTGTTTTCAGAATTCCATACTTCATAAGGAAAAACGGAAACCTTATGAGATCATTCACACGTTTCTTTGACAGTCCGTCACGACCGTTTTTCTCAGAAATCGTTTAAAGCAGAAACTTGAAATTTTGCATAGCAATAAAACATATCTCAGTAGTTAATATTAAATAATACTCGCATAGAAATTTAAGGGGGAAAATTAAATACTCGATTTATTAAAATCTGTATCCAGTGTGGAAGATTGCTTTAGAGGACTGGATATAAAGGTCTCAAAAATATTAACTTTATAATTTTAATGTATGATATCTTCAAAGATATATTGAAAAATATGCCAAAAATATGTCTTCCACCTATTTCTGATACTAATGTATAAAAAATTGTATTTTTAAAAGCCCACGCAAATTGAGATTGTAGAACAATTATTGAAAGGTTGTAGAACAATTATAGAAGTGATTTTGGATGTCACAACTTTTGAAATATGCACTATGGTTTTACTCATGTAAAAGACATGCTTAAAACCACTAGGCAATAAATTTAAGCTTTGAAGCTAAAATGTGTACAGAATACTCGTAATGTAAATCCTACTTGTGCTTTACAGGTTTTATGTAATGCAATTAATTCGCTCTGTGGCTCTTAATCTTAACCACATATGGTTAATTAAGTAAAACGTTTTTGACTGGGCGCAGAAAATTCAGAATTTATGCCCAATTTCATTTCAATGTATGACTTGCAGAGCTCTAATTAACTGGCAGTTAATTGAATTTTAGTCAAACTAAATAATGACAAAGATATATTCTTAAATCTTTTATTAATGGTTTTGTTGTTCCATGATAAAGGAGATACTATTAGAAACAAAAAAATATTAAATGCGATTCAAATGTTTTGAACAAACATTAAATATGAATTTAAAACTAAATTACTTCGAGATGTAGGATTTGACTCTGAATGAACTTTCATTAAAAGGTTTTTAAAGAAACAAAGTCTTAGAACATAGGTTAATTATCTATTTAAATTTACGAGGACCGATCGGGCATTGGATATATTATACTCAAAATATAAAAGAAATTTAAAATGATTTTCTAGAAAATTGTGGGAATTTGGCATGTACAAAAACATTTTTAAATCTAGATTTTATGAGATTATTGTCAGTAGTTTCCGAATTTTGTTTATCATTTGAGAGTAGAATTTAGTACAGTAGTATATATGTGTATATATACAGGTGTACATATATATATATATATATATATATATATATATATATATATATATATATATATATAGGTGTACATATATATATATATATATATATGTATATACACACATATATTGACGGAAATATTGAAGGGATGAGCCCTGATGGCCATCTTAATGCTCTTAACATGTGTTTCGCATGGACAATTGGCAGTAAGAGGTTTAAAAAGGAAACTCACAAAACCCGATGTAACTCACAGAAATGATACACATCATTATTTAAGTTCTTTACTTGCATTAATATAACTTTACATTACATAATCTTGTTTAATGTAATGATTATTGCGTAAATTAAGTTATTTATCCTCATTTCGTTTTATATTTATACTGTTTAACCTATTTTTCCATTCTTTCAGTTTAGCTGTAATCAATTTACAGCACAGGCCAAAATAATTTTTAAAATTGTTTAAAATATTTTTTAATTAAATAACTTAATATCTATAATTCTAATCAAATACTTACTCACTATTTCCCTATATTTTTAAAAACTTTTGGGGACTGTTTGATTCTTTTAGTGCTATGTTAATGGATCACGTGAACATACTTATGTAAAGTATGGACTATTTTAATGTCGTGGAAATGCGTTTAGGAACGCCTTATATGGCTAATTTTTGTAGATGCGTCCCCGCGATGCACCGTGGCGAAAGACAAAATTTACTCGTATTAAAATCTGTTTTTAAAATTTTTTACAACTATGTGTGTTTGACGTATTTTTTATGCCTTTTACATTTACATGTTTAAAACGGCAAAGCAATTTGACGTTCTAAACATGTAACCCCATAACTATAAAGATTGACATGAAACTGAAATATTTGAAAATGTTAATTTTTATTTTGTATTATGTGTAAGATATCCTCGATATCCTAAAGAATACCCGCGATATCCTATTTTGCTGCCTTCTTTTATCAGGTAGTGGCAGTTTTCAAACAATTATTGTTGGGAATAGAAGTGTTAAGCTAATTTAAACTGCTCTTAAATGTTTTCATGTCTAGATGCGTAGTAGTCTTGTCTTTTATAATTACCTGTAAAAATTTATGTCTTATTGTAATGATCAAATTATTAATTTTTTTTTAACGGTTGTAATACCTTTTGTCTCTATTCATACCTGTGAAGCTGATTATCTCTCAGATATACTCTCTAGCTATGACGTTCTTTATTATTTATAGTTTAGAACTCTATATTTCTCTCTCTCTATCTATGTTCCTCCGTTTCTCTTTTTATCTATGTTTCTCAATCTGTGGATCACTTGTCCTATTAACGATGTATTTCTCCTAATGTTAGTCTCAATCCACATCTTACAAACTAATGCACCCTGGATGAAAGAAGTTTCATTCCAAAAATTCCCTAAGAAATATATATATATATATACATATATATATATATATATATGTATATATATATATATATATATATATATATATATATATATATATATATATATGCAATATGTTACGATGTGTAATACAAATATTGCTAAAGCGGCGAAGATAACAGGTTATGGGAATGTTATCTACAGAAATACTTACATGAAAATTATTTACCACTTTTTTTTAAATCCGACTAAAGAAATTAAAGTATTTTCTCCGTCCTCCATAAAGATTTATTACTCAACACAGATTTATAACCCCATTCGTATTGTCCTGGAAATTTGTAATTAGGAATTTTTAATAGCTATGAAAATACTTGTAAGATCTAAAACGAAAAACGCGAGGCGCATACAATATATAATAGCAATGAGTTTACTATAGCTGACATTGGGAAATCTCACACAACAGGTGATCATTTGTGTTGCTATAAAATTATTAGTGACTCGGTGAACTTGCATGGAATGGAACGGGAAATTAATGTAAAACTGTTTGCAAAATTTGTACTTGACAAACAAAAAAACAGGCAAGAGAATGATCTAATAAAGACGTATAAAATGTAATAACGTAATAATAACAATGATGTAGATTTTATTGTGACACAAAACTTGCCATTGGCGTAGGTTATGTTAGTCGCGTGGGTATTCTTCTTTGTCCCGAACAGACGAATAAACAAACAGAGGAGAAATTAAATTACCATTGACATCCAGTTCTGACCTGTATTTAAAGTTTCAAGCGTCTAGGTCAACGGGAAGTTGGTTTAAAACCGTTACCAGGCAAACACACATACGGACAAGAAAACGAGTTAATAAAAATGTGGTAAAATAAGCCAAATCAAAGTATGTCACACTTCTTATTTGCAAGAAATTTATTTCAGCTATTCAAATGTCCTTATATCTTGTAATTATGCTATTTTTCATTTTTGGAAGGCTTTGCTTAGTAAAAGGACATGTCATTCGAACTTGAGAGCAGTACGCTGGCATAAAAATGAAGGCAAATGTTTATTTCAGTTTGTAACTTTGGCCAGAGTATTAGTCAGTTCCATGGATGCAGAGAATGATTTATAAATTAAAGTATACAGGTAAAAAGTCCATGCGCATCACATTTTCAGTAATTATTTCTATATCATTTATATATATATATATATATATATATATATATATATATACACACACACACATATATATATATATATATATATATATATATATACACACATACACACACATATATATATATATATATATATATATATATAACGTAAAATAATATTATTGAAATTGGAATGAACAAGAGCTAAAAAAGTTTTTGTATTACATAGGGTGTCAAATATTCTTACAGATATGAAGAAAATATGTAAAAGCTAACATAATATGAAAAAATCTTTAAATTCTTGCAGCAAATAGCTTTGAAGAAGTGTTATAGAAGATAAATTACGTTTCGGGACACACACAAAGTAGGGCTCTGTAGCAGTTTACATATTTTATGTTCTTGATGTAGTTAACTAAAAGTTAACAAAAATGATTTTCTTTGAAATTTTTATTCAAACGCTAGTGTAAACTTTTTTCATTTTTTTCAAATCCACGGTTGAAAAATTGCAGGGCTAAGAGGGTAAAGGCACATTGCTGCTGTATCTAGTTGTAAAAATTAATTGAAAAAAAATCAAGACACGTTCGTAAGTATACGGTTTATTTAAATGTATTCAAAACAATGTGTTTTTTAAAACACTTTCTATTAAGATATTCAATTTAAATTTTGCTTCCAATTTAGAAAACCCCCAATTGCCTTAATAAAATAAAGAAAAACTTTGATTTATTATCAGATCCAATTATGCTCGAAACGTCTCCATCATAATTTAATGCCAAATAGTAATAATTCACAATTTCCAAATCTTTTTCAACTTTATTTCGACATTTATAGCTCACGTAAAACATCAATTCATTCCATGAAAGTAATAAAAAGGAAAGTTTTCGAAGAGAAAGCTTGGGAAATTTTGGAGGGGAGGGCTGGCTACATGGCTGGAAATGGAAATTATTCATAATTCAAAATTTTATCTATCGTCTACAGAAGTAATAATTTGTCTCGAGCATGGCTTGACAAATATTAGATGGGGGGTCTGTCTCCATTATCGCAAGCAATGAGGCCCGTCCAGAAAGGGATTATTTAAAATGAAGCGCGATTGCAACCTGCATTTATTTGATTTCATTTTGGAGAAGAAATTAGGTTGTAAGAAAATTAGATCGTTAAAATATTTGGTACAGCTATTGAAATAATTCATAGTTGTTATAAAAGCATTTGCTTTTTTATTCCATTAACCTTTACTGTTATTTTTATAAAAGAAACATATTGGAAATAATTGTCAAAAAATTGGAAGAATTTCGAATGAAGCAGAAATATTTTAATTCTAATCTGCTGAAAAGACAGTTTCAACAGACGTACAGTCGAAAGAGTCTTTTGAATATGTTTGTTTAGTCTTTTGCCATCTAGTGATGAAGATTATTTTATTGATCATTATTTTAATTGCTAAATTGAATAGAGGTATGAAAAATTTATAAAAAAAATATTATTTAATAAATAATGAATTACACAGTGTGATTATTTTATGGGCCATATACCCATGAGAATAAAATAGAAAGAAAAAACATGGGCTGTCATGGGGACTGATAGAAAGTGAAAACTTAAAACTATGAAATAAAACTATGGTTTTATAAAATGTAGAATTTTTAATTTTGAAATCTGTGATAAAAATATCAACGAACAACTAGAAATCTGTTTTACAGCGCTAGTAAGGTAAATTTTAAGCCATTAGAAAATACACATTGTATGATATATTGCAGTGTTCAAATATTTAAAGAAAAATAAAAATAAATAATATCAAATTATTAAACGCATATTTTGATTCAAATACTGGAAATATTTGAAAATATTTGCTTTGGTTTTGTTAATCATTTTTCAATACAAAAATATTAAAATATTCAGAACTCACTACTGTACAGTGATCCCACAATTAAATGATTAAAACACAATTTAAACAATGCATAGTATACACACATTGAACTTTCCACATAGTCAATTTAACTTGTATATATATATATATATATATATATATAGCATTAATGTTGCACAATACGTCACACTTGTAGCTACAGATATACCATTACAGCACGTCGGTGATACGAACTCACAAGATTTTACGCATCTGAAAAGAATCCAAAGCACACATCATACAGTCGGGTATATATACAATGTATTGGTCTATATTTGTGTATATGAGTATACAGGCCGCTGTGCGTGCGTCAGAGCAGTAGATGTTCCATATATACATATATATATATATATATATATATATATATATATATATATATTTATATATTTATATATATATATATATATATATATATATATATATATATATATGGAACAACGAAATAATTATTAAAAGAATTGAGATAATAGACCTGGTCCTTACATAATTTTTGCCATTATTAGAACTATGAAGTTCATGAGTTAAACATATTTAAGATTAAACTACTAAAAAAATTACTTAATATTCAAATTTTAATCCCATTACGCAGCACAAAATATCGTATTGATTGCTCAACACAAAATGGAATAGTTGTATAGAGAAATATTGCAAATTAAAAATAAAAATAAATAAAGATATTTCGACGCAGGTTAAATCGTGCAAAACCAAACAAGGCATTACTCAAATTTTGTATTACCAAAATTCCACTATTACATTAGGCTCTATCCCGATTTCCTCCATGTTACTTCCGAATTATATTTTCGTAATACTGTCTGAATGGAACTCGAATTATTTCGAGACCTGAATACTTCGCATATTAACCTGTTAACACACTCCGGCTTTCAGAGTATCACTCTTTTATGATGTTCTCAGACTCATCAGCAAACTTCACTTCCAGATGTCCCAACATTTCTCACTCCTCATAAATCCTAGACGGAAAACAAATCAATGAAAGAAAATCGCAAGAATCAATGAAAGACAATTGCAGAAGAGAAATCAATGCAATTCAATTTAGTTCTCAATCCAAATCAGACATAATCCATATACAAATCGTACTCCGAGTATAACTAATATTTAATGATAATAAAACATTTTTAATTAAATTACATAATATTAAAAGAAAGTAAATCAAATCCAAAAACTTTTTTTAGATATATTGTAAAATCGTTGCAAAAATATGTTTGGTTACTAAAACCTTATCACTTAATTTCAATGTTAATAATCTTAAATTCAACGTGAAATATTTAAAAAAAATCTTATTTTAATTAATTTATACTGCGTTACTAAAGTTTTGATCCATCTTGCAACACTTGCAAGATTATGATCAGTCTTTCAAGGTTTCATCTAAATTGCCAAATAGTTTTTATATATTAGTCAAATAATACATGTATGATGCGCAAATAAATATAATTGTATTACGGACCACATACATATGCGTTCAGTAGTTTAGCGATTGCGCTGTAACGTACAATAGCTACAAATTTACACATATAAGTTCTACTCGTCACTTAAAACATATATGTATATATATATATATATATATATATACATATATATATATATATATATATATATATATATATATATATATATACACACATGCTGGTCAAGCGCAACATTTATTAACTTTGCTCAATTAACTCCATTATTACTTTCCTTATGCGGGTTTCCTTTCTGTTTCTTTTATATTTTTAATTATTTCACATTAAAATGTAAAAGGTTTTCAATTAATAAGTGTTTAAATTTTTTAATTCATATTTCTATCAAAATCAACACACTATTCGAATATTGCTACTTTTAACACTGACTTATTCATCAAAAACATAGACCACCTCCAGTAAACTTGAAAAATTGGACACTGGGCATATTTATAGGAGATAATCAGAAAATAGCGAATTATATGACGAAAATAGTTGAAATTGAAGACAAAGTTACTTGTGCGATTTCTTTTGTAAATGATATACTAAATTATGTTCATGTATTATGTTACTTTATCATTATATATGGAATGTATTCCATTAAATTAGGTAGTCGAGTCGTGGTCGTAGCTGATTAAAAGAGATACGTTTAAAAAATTTGTTTATATTTAAAACAAAAAATGCTATGAAATATCAAACCCAGTAATATACCTCCGTAACTCGCGTCCATCACAAACACTGTTAGATCACACCACAAAGCTGCAACCTTTTGTCGACCTTATAAGAATCATACTTGATTGTATTTTAAAAAAGTATTTTCAAAATCTCAGACAAATTCGGGAAAGTTTGTATACCGCTTCTACGATTGTCTTTCATTGATACTTTTTTCATTGATTTGTCTTCGGTCTAGGATTTATGAAGAGTGAGAAATGCTAGGATCTATGGAAGCGGAGATTGCTGATAAGTCTGAGAACAGGGCCTCATCATGGGAGGGTGATACTCTGAGAGTCGGAGTGTGTTAACAGGTTGATATGCGAATCGTGAGAGCGATGCTGAGCAAGCATTAATGTTAGCAAGTACAAAATACAATAGCATGCTCGAAGAAAGTTTACGTGTTAAAATTATATGTAATATTTTAAACGATTCGGATTACCTATGCACACTTTTTTTAGTAACGTGTCTTTGTTTCTCTCGATTCGATTCAGGTATTCAGGACTCGGAATAATTCGAGTTCTGTTTAAACAATATTATGAAAATATATTTCGGAAGTAACATGGAGGATATTGGGATAGCGCGCAATGCGATAATTGAATTTTGGAAATATGACATTTGAGAAATGCGATTGTTTGGTTTTGTATGATTTAAGGTATGTCGAAATATATCTTTTAAAAAAATTTATTTAATCATCCCAATTTTTATTTTTAATTTGTAATATTTCTCTATAAAACTATTCCATTTTGTGTTGAGCAATTAATACGAAATTTTGTATCGTTCTTTGAAGTTAAGATTTGAATATTAGGTAAAACTTTTTGGTTGGTTGAATAATATTCACAATTTTTGCGAAATTAAAATATAAATATGTTTAACTCATAAACTTTATAATTATAATAATGGAAAAAAAAACATTATGACAAAGTCTATTATCTCAATTCTTTTAATAAATATTTCGTTGTTCCATGATAACTAAGAAATTATTTTAAGCAAAAACTTGTTAAAACGATTTGTAATTTATTTCTTATTTGAAATTTTCTGAAGAAAAAACATTAAACATCAAGATAAAACTAGTTTATGTGAATGTGGGATTTTTGAACTGAATTGAGTTTTTATTGAAAAAGTTATTAAAGAAATAAAGGCTTAGAATATATACCAATAGTCAGTTTAAATATATGAGGGCTGATAGGGTATTTTAAACCCAAAATATAAAAGTGAATGGAAATGATTTTCATTTAAGGAAGGAACGTGGAATGTAGAACATTTTCAAAATTTAATTTAGCCTTTATGAAACTAGTATTGGCGATTCTTAATTGAATTAAAAAAAAATAGTATTGTAGAAAACTCTCATTATTTTTGATCTAAATTAATTTTTAATTTATTAAAAAAGCAAAAGTTTGAATATGGATGTTTGCTACCCAATCACGTTTAAACGTACAGATTTTATGAAACTTGATAGAGATTATTTTCTAACCTGGGAAGAGTATAAGTTCTGTTGCATAAAATTTGATCTTTTTATTCAATGTGAAGAATTTAGTACTACGACAGGTCGATGGATGGTGCAAAAAATATTATACATTTATTATTAACCATGTCTCTCGAGAGTTAAAAAGAAGATTCTGAACATGGTATTCTGGCATGTCAACAGATGGTACAAACAAAATATTATATTTATTATTAACCATGTGTCTTGAGAGTTTACAACCTGTATGTTTTTTTCTGAACACAGCAAAACTTTTAATATTGTTTACAGAGGGACGTTGTGATTGTTTCATCGGGTTAGGGAAAAATATCGCCAGGTTAATTATAAATTCGTACATGTGAAGTCGGGGAAAAGTGAATATTGTATAATATTTGAGGAATAATTTATAATTTATTTGAAACATAATATTCATGCCACTTTTTGGGGAACCAAAACTTATTTCATTTCTCACTTAATTTAATTTTAAATAAATTGATTTGTTAGCTTGTAAGGGTAAATCGTTATGATCTTATGTATATTTTATTTTGTAATGTTTAGTAAGTAAAAATATAAAAAAAACGTGGGATATAGAGAAGACACATTTTTCTGAAAAAAACTGACCCAATTCACAATTAATACCGAATAAAATCACGAAAATACGAGTACTTAGTTGGAGCTTCTGCAGTAAAATGTCGTTACCGAACATAAATAAATTTACAAATTACTGCTTCTGTTGGAGACTTTTGGTATCGATGCCAAATCGATGCTTTGCTATTCTCTCAAACATATGTACAAACATATGAGTGCCACATTTGAGACTGCACAAGACTTACGAAACTAATTTAAAAATAGCAGATCATTAAGTCTCACGATTTAAGCAGGCAGTAACACATAGCATTAATAATGCAGAATTGGAGCCTGGAGTTAAGTGACAAATTCTCTGCTTTAAACCTCCAATATTAACATAAAAGCAGTAGATCCTCAAGTCTCAAGTTTTAAGTAGGTTACTCTAATCAAATTTTCAAAGAACTTTGCTAGTAGAATACTCTATAGAATATAAAAAGAATTATCCCAATTGGTCATTGAGATACGAGGTAACAAACAAAAAAAATATAGCCGAAGGAGAAATCTTCTTCGTTTTTGAAGTTGGTTAAAAGAAAACACTTATTTACATACTTACATAATTCTAAAATTATTTTCCTTTTTCTTCGACAAACTGCTTATTCAACCATATTGCACTCTTTGTGGGTCATATGTCATTATATTTAAATGCAAAGGACTGAAATTAATTATCGTTTTTGTTGATTTATCTACAAAAATTCTCAGGAGTCCTTTACTTCAAATTCAAATACGTAAAATACGGAAACTTCACCTTGTTAGTGATTGACTCGACAGATTCAGTAAGGAGTCTACCAGATCTGTTCGTGAAATACTCAATTGCTCCATTTTCCAAATATCTTCAAAATGACGTAAAACCTTGAAAGATCGAACCTCGAATTAATATTTAATTGAATTAAAAATTTAAAACCAAATCTAGAACACTAATGGACCGTCTCTAGTCAATATTTGAACTTCTAATCATGATGGGCATTTGTGTCAGTTAACGAAGGTCGGCTTCTGTTTTGAGGTATTTTACTGTTACCAGTCGATTGATTTTCCGGTTAAGAATTCAATAACTCACTCTGTTTTGATGTTTGAAAATGTTCCGGTCATATATTGTTATGTTTAGTTACATTGTAGTTATTCTCTATAACACCGATGACAGATACTTTGAAGAAAGCGTCGCTGATGATAACGCTTTCACTGTGGATGGCGGTATAAGGTGGTTTCTATTTAGTTGGACAGAAAAAATAACACATATCTTTGAGTGGTTCAGAAAGGAAAAATTAAGCTAAGAAAACTTTTTGTACATTTATTTATATTATTATTAACACAAATCCAATCTTTATTAAGGCCTTAGAAGAAAAGCGTCAAGTAATTGAATATACCATGATATTTATAGTCTAAGTTTAAGAGTCTTGAAAAATTATCTTAAATAAATAAAAAATCGACTAGTTTTGTTATCTCTGCAAATTGGAATGAAAATATGTGAAATATTTTGAGTAAGTTATATATAGTTATTCAAACAAAATTATTTTTTTTGTAAAATTTTTGGTTTTATTTTGTTAAAATTCTTAATATTTTTTCATTATTTTTCTCTATTGTATGCTTACATACGTGCAATTAATAAAACGATTCAAATTTAATATTTCAGTTCATTTTTTGAGGCTCTGCAACTGCTACACATCATTAACTTTGTCAAGTTCAATTTTAACTTGCTACATCTCTTCCATAGCTCTAAAAATGTAGTATTTTTATCTTCTGTAAAAACATATACTAAAACGTGTTATATTTTTAATTATTACTTTCTGCAACACTGAAATATTTGATATTTTTTCATATCAGCAAAGTAGAAAGTCTTCTTAAGTGAAAATAAATTAAAATATCATAGAAACTAGATTATTTTTTCTCAACATATCTAATTAACATTATTTTAAATTGCATAATTTTAGTTCTTATTACGATTATTTCGTGAACTACCGTGCTTATATTCTTTTTATTGCCTTTGGTCTATGCTGTAAGTAGATAATTAGAGATTTACTTACTATTTTACTATAGATTAAAAAAAGCAAGAGGTTCTCAAAATGATTGTATTTTTTATGTAGGCAAAAAATATCATACTTCCAACATTGATCATTCAGTTTGGGTGATTCTTTTTTATATATGGGAAAATTTGATAAGGATCTGACAAATAGAAATTGAAGATACACCATAGAATTCCTCAACATTGAACAGCACAGGTGCTGTAATCAAATTAAAATTATCATCATCATCATCATATATATTAATACGCTAAGGTTAAGATGTTACACTCCCTTTTTAGAAAAAACCTCACAACTAATCCACATAAATTATATATCATTTTATAGATAATTGCTTGCTCTACCGGCATCCACAACTAAAAAAAATATTATTGCTATTGTTTTTGCAAATTAATTAATTATTAAAATTATATACACAAAACAGTAATGCTGCCATCTAACGGCTCAACGTCAATATGATTGACGGTCGGTAAAATTTTTGTTTAATTTCAAATCCACTCACGTATAAATAAAGTGGCGCTTTAGCTCAATGCTTTTGATACTTGCGCCTCTATATGTCAATTTTAGTAAAATATTTGTTTGATCTGTCATCTGAGCTTCATAACGGAATAAATAATGCGAAGACTTCGCACGGGTCACGCTAGTATAGGTATAATACTAATGTAATTAGACACGACTTAGGGCGACATGTATGTGCTCTGTAGCAAAATCAGAGCACAATGATGGAAAACGAAGATGGTAATGGGTACTCTTCAGTGAATAATCATCGAGTTTGAACTCGTTTAACTTCACAATTAAATGAAACTACGTAATGTAGTATTATTTCTACTTTCTTTAAGTTCTTTACCACGACCTAGGTTTCGTTGTATTACAACATCTTCAGGTGGGCTATATCTTTGCTAATAGCCCACCTGAAAATGTTGTAATAAAGTGTATAAAACAAAAGTAGTGTATAAAACAAAACATGATGTAACTAGTAGATAGATAGGTAGGAAGATACAGGTGGCAGATTTCATTGTTTGAAAAATTGTAAAAAAAACTACACCTCTAATACAAAGTTTATTTTAACTTTATAACAACAAATGCGGATTTCGTTTTTTAAAAACCACGTTTTCCAAATGGCGGCCATCGAGTCTGACACACTCTTCGAGTTTATCACGCATGTGTTCAGAAACGCGTCTGCAGAGCGACTGGGGTATCCTACTGAGTTCGGCTCGAATATTTTCTTTAAGTTGTATCACAGTGCTCGGATTTGTTTTGTAAACAACGGATTTTAAGTATCCCCATAAGAAAAAGTCTATTAATTGGGATTAAATCGGGTGAACTAGGTGGTCACGGTACGGTACCGTTTCGGGATATGTTTTTTTCTGGAAATAACTGCCGTACTGCATTCATGGACACATTAGCAGTGTGAGCTGTGGCCCCGTCCTGCTGGAACCATGTGTTTTGGTTGAAGGATGGACTATTCTGTAGTTTTACTCTGAGAATGTCATTTGACATCTGGACATATCTCTCCGAATTCACATTTACAGTTTGGCCACGTTGATTTTCATAGAAATAAGGCCCTATGATTGCAGATGCAGACATGGCACACCAGACTGTTGCTTTTGTTTTGGGTTGTGGACATCCCAGTAACGAAAGTTCTGCTTATTCACATATCCTCCAATGTGAAAGCGAGCTTCGTCACTAAAGAATATGTTGCCCATCCGGGTAGCAGTACGAAATGTCAACAACATCACCTCCACGTAAGTTTTTCTTAATTGAAAGTCAGAATCGTGTAAATTTTGAACAATTTGAATTTTATATGGATGAAACTTGAGCTTTCTTTGCATTATTACCTGTAAAGTTGATTTCGGAATTCCCAATATCGATGAACGTGTACGCAGTGATAAACGGGGATTTTCAACGACAGAAACCATAACACGCTCGACATTTTCATCCGTGGCTACCAATGGTGTAAGTCCTGGCCTGGTCCTATTTAATGTTGATCCTGTAGCTCTGAACCTTGCTACCCATGACTGAATGAGGTTGATCGATGGTCCATCACGTAATCGACGAATACTGTAACGATTATTAAATCGACAGCGTGCTACAGACATCAAAAATCCACTCGAAATGTACGCCTCGACGGCAAAAGCGCGGTGCTCTCCACTCCACTGTTCCATGGCTACTAAAACATCCGCATCGCTTGCGCTTCTAACGATGCCCCCGCGCCCCTCTTATGTGTTGCGTTCAGAAACTATGTTTGTTCAAACTTTGAAATCTGCCGCTGGACACCCTGTATATAGTATATACAGGTATAAATCGGCTTGAAACACTGACTACGGTGAAGCCAAAAGTGAATGTGAATCTTATGGCTGTATATATGTATATAGGTATGTGGGTGGGTCTGCATACATGTATGTATGTGGATATATGAATACATTTAGGTTTATTATACGTTAGATATATAGGATATCAAATGCACTAAAAATGGAAAAATAACGGTTTACCAACTGTACCTGTGACTTCGTTCGCGTGAAATTCACTAATTATTATTGTTTAGAATTAAAAAAATTAACACATAGACTTTACTTTTTTGATCTTAAAACTTACAAACTCCGCTAATAGTGATCAGTATATTTACTGTGATAAAATTATAAATCAAAAACCAAGTAAATGAAGCTTATTATTTAAAAATAACAACAGTGTTTTAATCAACATTTTAAACCAGACATGAAAAAAGTCAATCGGCCAGTGGTAATTGTACCCACGTCTTCGGCATACCGTGCCTATGCTCTAACCATTACATCAGGGCTGATATTACCTGTTATTATTATTATTGTCACTATTATCCTTTTTCGTCTTGTAATTTTTATTTTTTTTTAAATATATCTAAAAAATGTTAATAAATGGCGTTGGCAGTACCAATATCGTAGTATTCAACAAGTCAGAGGTTTTTTTAATTCTGTAATATCCATGTAAAAAGTACGTTGCTTCAGGGTATAAACTACTCTACTATTATACCACATTTCATCAAAATTCGTCCAGTAGGTATTTTTGCAATATCTATGAGTATAAATTTCATTAAAAACGTTAATAGATGGCATTTGTAGTATAATATCGTAATATATTTCTGATCACAAATATTTACTAAAAAGCCAATAGATTACATTGGTAGTACCAAAATCGTAATATACACCAAGGGAGAGTTTTTTAAGTCGGTAATATCTAAAAAAATATCTTATATGTTGCTCGAGGATATAAACTATTACCATACCACATTCTATGAAAGTACGTCCAGTAGATTTCGCGTGATTGAAAAAAAAATATTAACATACAAATAGCCAAGAAAAATTTTAAAAACAGGTTTTATTGTTCCTATCATTATTCTATATAGTATATCAATTAATCTTTTTAAAACATTTTCCATGTACAGAAATTACTCTTACAATTTTGTCAAATAAAAGTGTTATTTATTTATTTATATATTGCAAAAAATTAACCAACTTAAAATAACCACTGGATAAGAAGCGCTATATAAATTGGAAAATAATGAAGATACAAACATTTATTGGAAGTTTTGCGATATGACATCGATTAGTAATAAAAATAAATGAATACTTTCTTTAAGTTCTGTACCACGACCTAGGTTTCATTGTATTACAACTGGCTATTGGCAATCTTTGCTAATAGCCCACCTGAAGATGTTGTAACACAACAAAACCTAGGTTGTGGTGAAGAACTTAAAGAAAGTAGATATAATATTACATCATGAAGTTTCGTTTAATTGTGAATAATGAATTTCTACAAAATGAACGCCAAATATATTCCACAAACATAAATTTAATTTTTCACTACTAAATGAAACTACGTGATGTAGTATTGTTTCTACTTTATTTAAATTCTTTACCACGCGACCTACGTTTCGTTGTATGATAACATCTTCAGGTGGGTAATTTGTAAAGATTGCAAATAGCACACAATCTTTACAAATTGCCTACCTGAAGATATTGTCACAAGATGTGTTCATGGCAAAGAATTAAATAGAATAGAAATAATACTGCATCACGTAGTCTTATTTAGTTGTGAAAAATTAAATTATAATGAATTCCTACGAAATTAAGGCCGAAGATGTTCTAAAAATAAATTTGCAAAATACTGCTACTTTTACAGATTTTTAGAATTGATGCTAAGTGAAATGTAACGTGTAAGATTTATTTTATATTGATCAGTTAGCTTAATTCATTTTAAGTTTTTTAAACCCGGAAACAGTTTGATTCTGCGTTATATTAATATTTCTGGTGAAGATCGAAAATATAGACTATTATTCACATTGATAAAATTCGTACCATAAATGCTTATAAATGACGTTTTTACAGAAATCTATTTCAGAGCTTGAACTGCGAATACATATAGACAATGTATTTAATGCAAATGTGTTGTATCACGCAAAAAAGAAAAAAGTTGGTTTCAAAACTAAAAGAGTTTTCCAGATTTTGCCATTAAGTACTAATGCTTACTAATTATTTTATTGTATAAAATAAAGCCTAGATATTCCAAGCCGCTTTATGTGTTTAATTGGTGTGGTTAAATTATTGAAAAAACTGAACTTTAACCACATTGCATAGTATCATTAAAAAAACAACAGATTTGTACTTTTTCTAGAAACCAGTACAATCAATGGCTACCGAATTTAATAAAAAGTCCATGAAAGGAGAATATACACATAAATTAATAGCAAAAATAATTATAAAAGCTCAAGTTTCATTTTAATCTAAATACATATTGATCGAATCACAATATTTCCAAGCTTATACGAAGAAGTGCGTTTAGCTCTCCTAGGGATCCTATGATATCTGGGCATCAAATCGTTCAATGTTCTGAAAATTCACATAGTGCAGTCCTAAAAATAAGAAATTACGAATATGAATGGAATTCAGAAAAAAATGTTCTTATTAAAACTTTTATAATTATGTTAATATATTTATATATTACTTTATTTAATAATATTTTCGAATTATAAAGAGAGACGGCTGGACTTGCAACAATAAAATTTTTTAAGCATTGGCAAACGCTTAAAAAATTTATAAAAATTGATAAAAAGATTTGAGGTGCTATAAGTTTTGACAATATTGATTTTAACGAAGAAAGTTTTAAATGAAATTGATGTAAATTTTATACTCCAGAAAGAGGTCTATTTTGATAGTAAGTCCAACCGTTTCCGAGATATTTCATAAAATATTTTTCCAGAATAGTGGCTGAAAATAGACCCCGCTGCTCTTGTTGGACAAAATTAAATTTATACTCGGGGAACCCCCAAACTCAAAAATCTTATTCGAAATACATTATATTATTGACAATTTTAAACTGTTCCTTGGATAATCGATTAACTGATATATTTTAAAATGACAATTGCTGGCACGTTTAGGAAAACACACATTTATATGAACTTGAATGAAGAGAGAAAAGTTCATATATATGTCATTTATGAACTTTTCCCTCTTTTGTTACCTTCCTTTATTAGATCAAGCCAGTCTGAATTGTCCTTAAATGTTTTCATATTTGGTATATATATTTGTTGTCTTTCGAAATGTATTGCAAGATGATAAAACAGTTGAAAGAAACCAAGTTTTTTTTAATGGTAATAGTAAGTTTTAAGCTATTCAAACCTGTAAGCGCACTTTATTCCTTAGATATTCTACCTCACTATGATATTATTAATTATTTATGGTATTTCGTAATTGTCATTTTTAATTATGTCATGAATGTGAATTATTAAGTTTTTCAAAAGGTCAATTCATATAAAGTGATAAAACAGACGTAAAAAAAAAATATTACAGTAAATTTATTTTAACATTAAAATAAACATGGGTTTTGGAGTACTGCTTAGTCGCTCATCATTGCTTTAGTGTTTTAATTTCTAATTTACGTTTTTAAGCTATAGTCACATACACGCTGTACCTGTCATCGGGTTCGTAGGTGAACATATACCATGACTAATTTACAAATTGTTATTAGTGTCATTTATTATAATTATAATCACTCTTTTCACGAATTTTTAACAACAGATATAAATATTCAGTACCTTTATATAGATCGTCACAGTTGTGGTTTTTTAACCAGGCAGTAGAAATCGCGTCCAGCTTGGTGCTTCATTTAAATTTTTTTCATTTATTAAAACAATTTCATCTACTCCTCCCTAAATTTGTCTGATTTCATGAAAAAAAAAACTGTCATCTCTTCGATTCTGCCAAATATTATTGATGATAATTGTTTATTTCTTAAGTACAAATAAAATTGAAAGTATGAAATTAAAAAAAAATGTAAAATATAAAATTAAGCAGATTTAATTTTATTTTGTCCAATTTCCTGAAAAGAAAAACTATTACCTCTTTGATTCCGCCGAATATGACTGATGGTAGTTGTTTGTTTCTCAGGTTCAAATATAATGTTAGCAAGAAAATATAAAATTTAAAAAATTCTAAATAAACAAAATTACATTATTCGATTTTAGTTTACTATTTTTGGATAAAATAATGGCGGATTTAGAGAAGAGATGATAATCAAAAAGGGTCTTGATGGTATCAGGACTAATTCACATCTATACAGGTTAACAGCGATGAAGTATTCGTAATAAGCCACTGTAGGGTTCTGAGTAAACATGTTAAGTCTATTCGTGTATGTTATAAATCTACAATATATTTATAACATTCTTCTCAGTTCCATTAATCGAATAACTTTAGATATAATCTATATATGTATATATAATATATGTGTATATAATAGAAATCTATATATGTATATATAATAGAAATAGCGCTTTCTATTAATAACCCACACAATATTTTCATGAGTTTTCTTAAGAAAAATTATAAAATTTATACTGAAAATAGTTTTACTTGTGGTTTTTTTTTACTTTAGGAAATAGGTTTACTTGTGGAGCTAAGGAAAAACTTATAGCATTATTAAAAAAAAGAACTACTCTCACCAGATCTGTTGACTAGACTTAATCGTAAATAAACTACGGAGTGGCGGAAGGGGTTATCGAACGACAGAAATATCGCGAGAAAATTATTTTGGCGTTGAGATATTTCAGCCGAAATCATAGGCTTAAACAGAGATTTAATTGACCATTGTTCTACAACTTTGCAAGCTTTATATTCGAGATATAATATCAATGTATAATCATTTAGTGAAAACAGTTTGGAAAATGCGCAACTTTTGGTACAATAATACACATTTGGTACAATCTCACAGCTTCCGTCCACAAAGTACTAATACGTGGCTCAGAAATTATAAAAAGGCATTAGTGTCTATCAAAGAATTATATAAACAGACTGTTAAAGCTAATAGTAATTTGATGCGAAGGGAATTATTTTGTAGATGAGACTTTAATCTAAAAATGACTCCGGAACTTACTAATATTGATTTAATGAATATACTCATGTTACGGTCAGATCCCTTCGTTACCAGTCGACGGAAGCTTCCCCGAAAGAAAAAAAGTTTTTTGTATAGTAAGGTATTAAGTATATTTTAGAAAATCTTGTAACTGTTTTTGTAAGAATATTTGAGTGTAGTCATATTATTTTGCCTAAAAAAATTAGTGGTTTTTCTTCAATTTCAATGTCGTTTTTCATTAATTATTAATGTATTTTTTAACACATGGTATTACTATTAAATTTTATATAGATATTAATTTTTCACAAGGTTGCCTATTACAACTTTCATACGCGTGAAACACGGTGCATATTTTTAAAATCATAATTTTTCTACAACTTTTGCGAAGGCTTCTACAAATTTTACTTTCTATAATTTTGCATCGAGAAGTTTTGAAATTAAACCCGTTGCGGTTTAATGACCGAATGTGCTCGGTGTTGACGAAAATTAAAAAATGAAATGAACATAGGAGTACACAAAGCAAACAATACATAACACTATTTGCCGGCTAGAGGGTGTGCGTGTGTGTTAAAATGGCGGACAATGAGAGTTTATATTTATAACGTGGAAGCAAGTATTTTAGAAAAGGGTATATCCTCATATTTTGCATGTAGAGTTTGTCAATTTTTGACAGGATTTTTGTAAGCAAACGCACGCTACTTCTAGTTACATTTTATTATTCGTCTAGCTGAGACTAAAGGCTTCCTTTTTATGAAATATAACAATATCACTTATCATAAGTAAATCCATTTTTATTTAATTTTTCTAATATGTATTATTAATAAATGATTCACTGCTATTTGAAATTAATGGAACTGTTATACCTTTCCTCTGTATAGATTCATGCTGACGACCACCTTACTTACTTGCACTGTCAGCGTCCATGTTCATCTTATACCCTTGACCTGTCAGCATTCAAGAGGAAATGAACAACAGACGGTCACCAGGAGCGTCATTAGTATTCGGGCATCCTAACTAGACGGTCAAGACTGCTTAACGGTTAATTAGAATTTTATGATTGAAATTAATTAATTAAAGCAAAATAAATAATTGTATCGATTACATAAATACTTTTGTAAAAACCTAAATATTATATGTCGTATAACAGAATGTTAGGTGACGTAACCTACATCGACAATTTTGAACTAAAAATTATGAAATATTTAATAACCTGTATTGAATTTTTCGATAATTTAAACTGTTATTTCTTAAACAATATTTTTTTCGGTTTATGCTATCAAATGGTCACCCCAAACTTTAACGTTGTAGTTTATTCAATGTACTGAATATTCCTTGACAATGGTGTAAATTAGATGGGTAAAAACTACTCAGTTCAATGTACTGATAACACTTGTTAGAATTATAATTATTATACTATGAATTACATTTTCAATGGAATTATATCTCAAGGATAATACTGTGGTATTTAATGGCGAATTATGATAAGAAAAATATTAACTGACAATATAAAAAAAATGTATCCTTCTAATTCCTGTATACGTTTCTTAATGCTATTTCCTGTAATTTAAAATTTACACTTTTTCTTCACTGCAGTGAAATTAAATTATTTTTTATAATATATCATTTATATCGATATTTTCACGTTTTCTAAGTTACTTTCTAGCACGATATTTTCATTACCCTTTAATTTGTTTGACTATTGTAATCCCTATATTAATTTTCTTAAATGTTCCCAAAAGATAAGGTATTTAGACAAACAAGGATGAATATTTTGAGTCGTAATTCTATCAACTGATTACCAAGAAGAAATAGTACTGTTTGTCCATTACGATATTTTCATTACCATTTTATTTGTATTATTATTATAATTCTCATGTTTATTAAAAGTTCCCAAAAGACAAGGTATTTAGACAAACATGAATGAATATTTTGAGTCGTAATTCTATCAACTGATTACCAAGAAGAAATAGTACTGTTTGTCCATTACGATATTTTCATTACCATTTTATTTGCATTATTATTACAATTCTCATGTTTGTTAAGAGTTCCCAAAAGACAAGGTATTTAGACAAACACGGATGAATATTTTGAGTCGTAATTCTATCAACTGATTACCAAGAAGAAATAGTACTGTTTGTCCATTACGATATTTTCATTACCATTTTATTTGTATTATTATTATAATTCTCATGTTTATTAAAAGTTCCCAAAAGACAAGGTATTTAGACAAACACGGATGAATATTTTGAGACGTAATTCTATCAACTGATTACCAAGAAGAAATAGTACTCTTTGTCCATTACGCTATTTTCATTACCATTTTATTTGTATTATTATTATAATTCTCATGTTTATTAAAAGTTCCTAAAAGACATGGTACTTGGACATACATGAATAAATTTTTTGAGATGTAATAATAATAATTGGTTACCAAGAAGACAAAATACTATTTGCTTGCAACATTTCACAACTGGCTGTTTATGATAGATTGAAAGGATATTAATCAGTTTTCAAAAATGCAGTTGCTTAATAGAACTTATATTATGGGGTATATACCAGAGAACTTATATTTATATACTATGAAATATACGCTACATTTAATAAGGATAGTAAATTCAATGTGATCTGGAAAAGGCTCCTATCTAAACAAATATAATATCTAACTCTAAAAATGCCTTTAAAATATTTTTGTTTTCACCTAAAATCGATGATTTTAGAAGTTGTAATGGAAACTTTGGTTAAATTAATGATTGTCTAATATAATATTTTAAACTTCTGAAATTGCAACTTTTAAAGCTTCTGAAAATTATATTTCTTTTAAAAATATATAATGAGGTATTCCAGTAGCGAAAATAGAATTTTGAACCGGTACTATTAATGTTTTTAACATTAGTAATATAGACATAGCCAGAAATGTTTCCACAACGTTTTGTAAGTTACATTTAACCCGTTGATTTAGAAATAATAAAGAATTAAATTAAATTCAAGAAACTTTTAACAAAACCACAATACAATCATTAATGAAACACCGTGTTAATTTTACCAAATCGCATGCAAATTGCTTGTTTCACACCTATGTAAGCATTTCGAATTCGGAAAAGCGATGTCTTCTTTTATTCACGAGATACTGTAGATAAGAAACAGTAACATTAAGTAATTATTCGATTTATTTTTACGATTTTTTGCGATAATATATTACAAAACTGCGATAATATATTAAAACAAAAAAAACACACGATTGTAGAAAAAACATATATTATTATATTGGCATCAATTTAACTGAATACGCTATTGTTTAAATGTTGATATTATGAATTTATTTATGCTACTTTGTATTTTACCTCTCACCTTTATATGTTTTAGAGGTGAGTTATATTTCCATTGAAAATGTGTTTGAGATACTCTCTATTAACTTCGTGATATATAAGTAGTAATGGATGGATGCATGCATCCGGTTTCCGCAAATAGAACAATTTTACATTTTTAAAACATACTTGTCCATATTTTATTAAGTGATTATTTTTTTAATTGTACATGAATTTTATTAACTTCGACAGTTAATTAAGAACATTTCAAGAAATTTTGATGTTATTCATAAATCCGTCCATATCATATATTGCTATTAAAATATCATAGTTTTAACAAGGAAATTAATTAAATAAGGAAATTTGGTTACGATAATTTTTTCGTTTGTCCATCAGAGTTTTACAGTTATAAAATATTTTTGTAACTTGCAATAATATGTACAACTTTTTAAATGTATTTTATCAGACTCATAAATTTGAAGAAAAATTTCCGAAACTAAATTGAAGTTTTTTATAATTTCTCATTCTCATATTATCATTCGAAGCCCTAAAATCTACAAAAAGTTAATTTAAAAATGGTGTGTGATACACCTTTCCTTCTGAATTTTGAACTTTCTTTTTATTTTGTATAAACCTACAATATCTTGTAATATACGTAGATATATGATTTGCAAAAGAAAACAAAGAAAAAATGAATATGGGGATACAATTAAAATAGGCAGTTTAACAGCTCAATGAGAATAAGTGAACGATTTTTAATGATGACATAAATTATTTGTCATCCAAATAGACTTCAAGCATGACCAATTTATTTAAGTACACCACATTAACGCGCCAACACATGTGTTAACACCGTTGCGGCATCAATCTCCGTAAAATGTTTCTTGTATCATAATGACACCTCGCGGTATATTTTGTATGTATTTACCCAAAATTAATAAGTCATACAAAGCCACTGTGGTAGCAAGTTAAGGGCTGTTTCTTTGATTTACTATAGAGAGAGAGAGAGGCTGATGAAATTCAGATTTCTCTTAATATCATTTTATCCTTCAAAGATCGTTACAAAATTCTTTCCAAAGATTGCTATATTCTCTGGAAAGATTTTGTAACAGTTTAATTTTAAATTTACCCGATGAAACGACTGGTGAAGCTTATTGAATAGAGACACGTGGCAGTATTATTTTTTTTCGAAAGAAAAGAATGGCATGTATCTATAGTCTTTGTTACGTGCAATTCAAAAGATTAATCAGCATACAGATTAATAAAATTAATTTAGTATTACCTTTTGTAATTCGAAGTTTATTTATTTATAAACAAATTCTCTAAATTTACAAATTATGTGGTGTGAGTGTGGTGGCGAAACTGTATTTTCAGAAAATCATGAAACTCAAGTTTCTTTTCTTTCAGACAAATTTGATAGGAGGGAGAGAATTTTTTTTAAACTTCATCCACTTTTCAGTGCTAATAGCATCGAAGTAGTTATACTATAGTAATATTTTATAAGTAAAAAAAATAAAATTGACAAACGACAATACCTCTTTTTGTACGTGACTACTTAAAAAAAACTGCTTTTTGACATTTTAAGTATTTGTCATTAAAGGATGTAGAAATTCTGCTGGCTTATTTATGTAATCTTAAACTTAACTATAAGAACACTCGTATTAAATAAAATATCCGTTTTTTAAAGAAATTCAATATGAAAACTTTTGGTTTAGTAATTCTTGGCTAAAAAAAAAAAATTCTTGGCTACATAAAATGTTTGAAAAATGAATTGTTTAACTGAATCAATATTAATAGGTTAACGATAAAGTGATGTTAATAGAATTAAGATAAAGAAAACTATCACAGCAAATAATAATTCGTTTTAAAAGATCTCTGAACATATTAAATAGTTCATTAATATTTGGCGTTAATTTTGCCGAAATTAATTATCACTTAATTTTTATTCACAACTAAATGAAACTAACCACGATCTTTTCGTTGTATGACATCTTCAGGTGCGTAATTTGTTCACCAAAAATTGCAAATTGCCCATTTGAAGATGTTGTCTTACAACAAAACCTAGGTCGTGCTTAATAATTTAAATAAAGTAGATATAATACCACATCGAATAGTTTCATTTAGGTGTGAATAAAAATTAATCATTAAGTATTTCTTATTTTTATATTTTCCGAAATTCGTTTTCTTTTTATACAATTCTGATTTAAACTGCTCATATTCCATTCCTTGTCGTTGAGGATTATCCATTATGTCAAAGTATTAACAGACGACCTCCATATCTTTTTCTGCACATACAAAATTACATTATTATTTGAAGATATACTTTCTTGGCTTTTTCAAGTAATAAAAAAGTACGAAAAATATATTGCTTGAATTATTAAGATCATAAGTGAGATTAGACGGCGGAGCAAGTCTAAGATTAAAATGTGGGTCAGAGCAAAGGAAGGCAGCGCTTGCGGAAGAATTTTGCCTGTCTCCATAAAGCCTTTTCAACTTAACTGGTTATAGAATTATACAAAAGAGTAATTTTTATTACCAAAGTTACCATTTCGATACAGTTAAACTTAACAATTTTCTGTCTCATATAATTATTGTTGACACTAATTTAAATTATGGTCTTTAAAAAAACTTATGATTTAGTAAGTATTTTCCATTAGTCTAAAATTGATAATTGTTATAGTAGAAATAATATTTTTTGCGCAAAATCTGTTAGTTTGCATATATGAAATTATTGACACAAATATATATTTTTACGGGTTTTTGGAATGGTTCTTTATTTAATTATATTTATAGATCTTTCAAAAATAAAGGAAAAAATTAAAGAAAGACGGTTAGTAAATAAATAGAGAACAAGATAATTACTTAAAAATAACAGGTTAATTATTTATATCTTTTTGAACTTACTTATTATTGCTGTTTCGATAATATATATATGATTGTGAAACACGTCAACTTTAAATGTCGTTTTTTGCAATACAATTTATGGCATCTAATCATCATCCTAATGAATGCAATTCTCCAAAAAATTCCAGATGTTTATGTATTAGAGGATATATGTATTGAGCACTGGTTTGATTAAATATAATACGTGTTATATTTACATTTTGGATAACTAAACTCTGTAAGTGGTAATATAAATAGGAAGCACTGCAATATAATTTTTAACCTCTTTAGGTATCCAGTGAGTGCTAAAGAATTGGTTTGCTACAATAATATTTCTTTAAAAATTAGAGTAAATTATTTGTATTAACAACTATCTTTTAAACGCGTCATCAAAAGCGGGTTTTTTTTAAATCAGCTATAAAAAATAGGTATATAAAGAAAAAAAACGATTAAAACAGTTTATATTTAGTAACATAGTAATTGCTCAGAGATAACCTTCGATATATATATATATATATCCTTCTCTTTCTCGTGCATACGCGTAGACTCTCCATCGGTCAGGATTACCCGCCCGGTTGAAATACGGAGTTACTACGTAAATATAACCGAAGATAAGTTATTAACTTTTACTTTATTTTTATTTATATAAAAGGAAAAACACAAAATTAAACAATTAGAAATTTTTATGGATGTTAAACAAGAAATAAGCTTCTGTTCCGTTCCATAAAGAACAATAAATACGGTTAAAATATAAACTAGGAATATTAAATATAACTTTATTAGAACAAATTTTATGGCTAAATTTATTTAGTCGCCAATAGTAAAATTTATTTGCATAAAGGTTCATAAACTTCCACAATAAACATGGATGAATGCGACGTAATGTCTAGCATTAGTACTTTTATATTATATTGGCAAGTAATTAGTCGGCCACTTTTGTCCAGCGATTTCTGGAATGTTGCAGAAATTTCTCGATCAAGTCTGGTTTGATATATTTTTGGTATAAGTTTGACTTTCAATCTTCAGTTTGGTTAGCATAGAACCAGTAAAATGTGGAAATTTTACGTAAAGAACTCTCATTATCATCTTTACTTGAGAGTGTTCTTATTTTATAGCGAAACAACACGTATTATTTTCACAACAATGGGTGAAGGTGTGCTCTCGAATGATATTGCCAATTATCGATTTCAAAGATCAATGCGACCTCCTACATTAAAGATTTTCAATGCGACCTCCTACATTAAATTTAGAAAAAAAATGGAAAGCTTATTGAAGCAGATCCTCGGTTAAGTACACGTTATCTGGTAAGCTACTTTCCTGTTCTCTCACTGTAATAGAAAACGAAGTCATGAATTGGGGAAAAGGGAAAATATTCTGTCTGTCTACCACGTGTGTTGACACTAATGAACTGAAATGCTGAGTTAATAAGTATTTTGCAATAAAATTTTTTCTCATTTTTAATCTAAATGGAGTAAGTTATAAATTTTATTTTATTTAGTTATGATATTAAACCTCAACTCTAAAAATAAAAAAAAACTAATGTACCATTAATAAATTTGCAATTCAACTATTGAAACCTAAGTATATTTTACGCAGTAACAATATCCGATAGTCTCGTAGGGGCAATTTCCATACAATATCAGTAAAGGTCAAAAGGCCTCTCATTTCGCAGTTAAGTGTCAAGTACAATAACGTCCTTAATGCATTTTGTGACTTGTATGAACTGACAGGACAACTGTTGAATATTACAGCAAGTGTTTGACGTTACAAGCGCAGCTAGCTTTTGTTGGAATTACTGCACTAATTGATGCTTTGGTGAATTCAAAGGTCTAATTGATTTTCCGGTTTTCAGATTAATATTAAAATAGCTATATATAGTTTCAGTGTGGTATTGAATATTGTAAATAAATTGCACATGGGTGTATTAATATTTGTTTATTTAGAAATAGTAAAGTCGGTATTGGGCGGAAGTGGTTTTAAAAAAAGTTATCAACTTTTTTCTGTCCAGTATTTTTACAGACATCAGATTGCAAATAATTTTATAGTCTCCAATGGTTATTAACAAACAATTTTTTTAAATATGATACAATAAGTTGTCCTAGAGTATTTTTGCAAACATTTTATGTTATGATAAAAAAATATTTGCGAATCGGCTTAGACACACAAATCCAGTTAAAAAATGTACTAAAATGATACAGTGGTGTTTTGTTTATTCAATAAAGTTATATGATTTACTCGAGATGATGTACATAAATTTTGATTAATATATAAATTAGTATTTTCTTATTTGTACAGTTTCAACAACGAGCAAAGCTAGATGTCTCTATTGTAAATTTAAAATAATCGTTTAATAATATATTGTATAATAAGATAACAGAGCAAAAGAATTTCTAACTCATGGTTTTTCAAAATTATTTTTTAATTACGCCTATATCTGTTTTTAAAAAATATATTCGTTTGCGATATGTTTTTACTAAAAGTGTAAACATAAATGTAAAAAGATTCTGATCAGCTTATAAACGAAACGATATAAATACAAGATAGAAAAGGAATACAAATTTATGTAAAAATATTCGGTGTAATAGCTTGATTTGTTACTTTTTATATAAACGGTTTGCATTTCAGCACCTGGAGCAAATACGGCCGCGTTTTCTATACAGGCATTCATATATTATATCAGCTGTGAAGAACTAAGCATTAGAAGACATTATATTTAAATTACAGT
Source organism: Druceiella hillmani (assembly GCA_039881145.1). NCBI lineage: Eukaryota > Metazoa > Arthropoda > Insecta > Lepidoptera > Hepialidae > Druceiella > Druceiella hillmani. Next base: position 16,942,347 of record JAYKKI010000025.1, on the reverse strand, counting down.
ACTTTATCGCCACATTAAAAATGTTCACCCGAACCATTCGCTTAGGAGAAGCTCTAAAGTCGTTGAGTTTATATGCTGAAGTATTTATACCTTAACATACTTGTAAGATAGGTTAATATCACTTTTCTTTACCGGAAGCCCTAGTTTGAACCAAAAACATAGCTCACGACATGTAACAAATTGGTGCAGCCTTTAGAACGACGAACAACTAAGGAAGGAAATAGAAGCAACATTAATGCATTTGAAATTCTACAATTGGCGGTTTCCACTAAATTTGTCACGAGACTTCGTTAAGTGAATTTATGTTCAGTTTCTGGTTGAATATTGTTAGAGTTAGAGTTTACAGGAGAAAGTTTCTTGCTGGACGTTAAATTTGTAACGACGTACGAAATATATTTATTGCTGAGCACTAACGGAGTGTGAAGTGTACATCGTATTTGTTGTCATCCCAACAGTGTTCAGAAATATGATCGAGCAATTCCTAACTATAAACGATTAGAAACGAAGAAAATTTACGGTTTGTTCTATGTTTTTTACCTAATTTTTATCCACAACTAAATGAAACTACGTGATGTAGTATTATTTCTACATTATTTAAATCCTTAACCTAGGGTTCGTTGTTTGACTACATAAGCAGGTGGATAATTTGAAGAGATTAATTTGTAGAACCTTCCAACAAAATAGCGTAAATGGGTTTTGGGTTTGAGCATTAATCCCAACGATGCTCCTATCTTTGGTATTTGTAAGGTTCTACAAACTTACCGGCAAATATATTCACTGTGATTTTTTTAATTAAAAAAAGTTATGTTTAAATGAATGCACTAATTCATATATAACTTTTTTGGAGCAATGTTCTGTAGCTGGTTCCGTCGTATTGTCGCAATTACGATTTGTTCCTAATGGATGGTCATAAAACTATCTTAGGTCTATATTTTAAATTTATAATTAGTAATGATGTTAAAATATTCTTGCATTTACATACCTTTTCTTTCCTCATGGACCTGTATTGAAAAAAAGGAAAACGAATTTTCTTCTGAAGATGTAAATACATTTTATGCAAAAAATTGAATCAATTTACTCAGGTATTTATTTAATTATTATGATTATAATTAGGTCGATACATTTTCGCATTGTTTTGGATATTTCCAATGGTACTAAAACAGCTGCTATATAAATTGATAAATATTATTAACAGGGAAATTAAAAAAAAATTTGTAGTGGTTTTAGTTTAAAATTTTTCAGTTATAACTGAAATAATTAACTTTTATTTTCATGATATTTTTAGCATACTCAGTTTTATATTTTATAAAAAACGCTTATGAGATTAAAAAATGTAACTTATAGTTATCCTTAAAATGATGCAAATTCTTATGAGAAATGAAATGTGAATTTGTTTTGTATGAAATGAGACGTACCCAAAAAATGGAAATTCAAACTTTGACAATTTTTGCTTTCATTGTAGGTAATTTGGTAAGAAAATCGTATAAAAATATAGAGGTTATCTTTTATATATTTTTTTATCTAACGAAGTTTCCAAAAATATTTTAAAAATTGCTTACCCTTAGATTTTAAAAATTATCGACTAAAAAAATTTGAACAAAATCGAAAATTTTGGTAATAAGACTCATTTGGACGAATCATTATTAGCATCGTATAATTTGAAATATTTTTTTTTACTGCACAAAATTAACTAGCTAAACGTAAAGTACAATTAATGTAATAATGACAGCCAAATAATAATAATTATCGTATTGATGTATATTTTATTTTAATCGTTTTTTAAATATTCACTTTTATACAGTTATGACAGTGTTCAAAAACGGTTTAAATAAACATTGTAGACCCAAACGTATATCGTGCATCTATATGATTGGTACGTACTTCCCCTATTCATACAAGGTTATTTGTAAAAGTCAAATAACGCGCAGTTCTGGTGAAGTTAAAAATGTATTATTACGTATACTAATTTGCTATGGAACACTCACCGCATGAAATTCAATCCAGATTTGACTGATGCGAGGTAATACCGAATTTAGTCGTTTTATCATGTTAGAAATAGATGCCAAATTTCACTTTTTTGTTATCAATCCATCTTTAGTTCCAGACTACAAGTGGAACGTAGCAGACATTTCGTTCAAAGTATTAACACTGTGTTTCAGCTTTTAGAGAAACGAGTAACTTAAAACGTACCGTTGGGTAAAATGGCTGTTAAGAATCAAGATTTCAGCTAATATTTTTGTTCTGTTTGGAATTCCGCGTAATTACTTTTCCAATTTATATTATTTATATATATTTATATATCCTTTGAGACTATAAAAAAATTGGAAACTAAGTAAAACTTAGAAAGTTGTCAAGGGCCATAAACTATGTTAGAAAAAAAATTACTCTAAAGTACTTAAAACATCATAACTTGATCATAAGAAATAATATAAAGAATCTATTAGAAGTAAAGGTGCCGAGCTTGACTGTCTCAAGTTATGGTTAAACTGAACTGATTAACAGTTATACCTATACATCAGCTCCTGATGTACCAGCTTTATTTGATAGATGTCATTCCAACCAAAACTTGAAAGTGTAGGAAAAAAAATTCACTATTTTGACGGAAAATTATGTTGAAAAACATCTGAGAAAAACTAAAGAAAGACATATGAAAGAAAGTAATCGAGTGGGAAGAAAAATAGAAAAGACCGATTGTAACAGAAGACCAAATAAAAAAAGTAAAACTTTGATTTCATTTCAAATTTCCTTTCGGTGTTTACAAAAAAAATATCCCATTTTCATTTATATTGTTCCTAAATGTTGTACAATTCGAAAGATTTTTTATTACGTAGGGCTTTGATTACCTATAGTCAAAATCAATAAATGAATAAGTAGGATATGTACATACATCATCACGAAAAACTATGTTTATACCAATTATATGGAAAGATTGGATTTAAAGTTATCGTCACGATCGTAAACCTTTTATGTAACAGGTTAGTTTTTATAGACTTTACATTCCATTTCAGACATAAAGGAGTGTAAAGTTTTAATGGATTATAAAATCATGACTAGAATTTAAACTATTCGATACTAAACAAGGTTGCATTATATATTTTGCGTAAATTTGTATACCATAGTACTGAAATATTAATGCTCGACTTGGTATGAAAAAAACCACAAAAGAATTTCCCACTCAGAATTCCCATTTTGCCTCACTCGATGCCTCACCCTCACTCAACTTGAGAACACAACCCTTTAGTGGATTTCTCAATTGGCGCGGCCTTTTAATTTCCGCCCGGAAAATTTCCTGTAAGAGTCATACAAATAAAGGAAATGAATAACGACTTTTACTAGAATCTTCGAAGTCACTGCAGGGTTATTATATGTTGTGCTAAATCGCATGTTATTAAAAAGCCGATCAATTTTGCTGTCAGGAACCGAAAAAGTTTAGAATATTCGATAAAATACATATGTAAATTAAGACATTTACAGAAGATTTTTTAATAAACGTTGACTAATATTGGTTTATGCAATACATAAACATAGCTATTTCATAGGTATAAGTAAAATAATTTGTTACTTATATTTCTTTAATTTAATGATTAAAAATAATTTTGCATTAAGGTACTTATTATATACCGTTATCATGATTTCATGATACATATGATAGAAAGTTATTAGGAAGCCATTAAATAACCAAAATGGAAAAGCAACCTATTATATTAATATGACCTCATGGCTTAACAATAAATTATGAAAGTTATGAAGATTATGAAGTTATGAAAAGAATCGATTTGAATATTACTTCGAAACTTTTCCCTGAATAGTTTACTAGACTTATGAAATTACGAACAATAGTTCAAGCTATTTTCATCCAAATCGCTTCGCTGGTATGTTTTCTGATTTAATTATTTTTATGAAATTTTAAATATCTGATTATTATAGATATGTTTGAAAAAGACTATATTTAGGTTTCCGTCATTCGAAAGGAAAGAAACGGGATCTTATAAGATTTCTAACGTGTCTTTTTATCATAGTTGTTTTTCTCAGAAACAGCTTGAAGAGTAATTTAAATTTAGCCCCATATATATATATATATATATATATATATATATATATATATATCGGTTTATTTCAAGTTTCCCATAGGAACGTGAAATTGCTTAGTTCATGGTATTAGATTTTCTTCTCTTTCTCTCCCTGCCCCAAGCCGTTCTCTTCTATGTTTTTCCATTCAAAAGTTATTAAGTCTTAATAACAGTATTCATAGTAGTTTTGAAAATTTTAAATGGCTGCCATTTACAAAATAATTAACCCACAAAGCTCATCTTCAGCTGAAATTATTCAATATAATCAACCAAGTAATAAATATATCTAAATATATAAATTTATATATAAATTTCAACGTAATCGTGAGAGCCGTTTCCGAGAAACCATTTACATATATACATACATATATATATATAGATATATACACACACATATATATATATAAATATATATATATATATAAATATTTATAGAGTTAAACAATTTTCCGTAATTTATTTTTTATTTACGTGTAGGGGTTAGGCGAACATTCAGAAATATAATATGATGGACATTTATTCTCAATAAACTGATTTGCGTATTGGTTTGGGATGTAATACAATTGCTAATATTTTTTACAAATTGAGAAATAGCTTGATAAGTTTTTTAAAATTTTTTCTTTTTGAAAGTAAAGAGCCACTCTTTGCTTCCAAATCTAGTGCATAAAGAAGAACGTTAGTTATTTTACTAATTATCTGAATATCAAATATATGCAAGATTCTAGCGATGAAATAATTAAAATCACAGGAAACAGCTATTCGCGAAGTTAAATAACAACTTTACACGAGAATGCCTATGAAAACAAAGACTGCTAACCAAATTACGCTGAATATAATAAATTTATTTAAAATTTGGGCTTTGACATGAAATACCTATTTACGAAACGAAATAACAATTTTACACTAACAAGCCTATATAAACAAGGACTGTAATCTCGTTAAACAAGTTACACTAAATACAAACCAATTACGCATACAAGCGTCATGTGAGTTAATTAAGAGAGTAAACCTGTTTTGAAAGAGCAAAAGCGGCCTGTAATGGTAAAATATTGAAAAGCTCCATTAGCCATTCATAATATGTCCTGTGGGACTTTCCTTTTGCGATATTTGAGCTTTTTTGTTTAATGTATTTGTATGAAAATGTTGCCACGGGATTATTTATGACCTTCTGTTCCTGATGAGTTTTGGCTATAAAAATATGTAAATATGTCATTAGCGAAAAAAAGGTTTAATATATAAATTAACTTTTGTAATTTTGTTTACAAACGGACGGTAATATCACATTATGTTTGTTCGTTAGGTATCCTGCGAAGAAGGCATTTTTGTGGGACTCAAAATAGTGCGTTGGTTAGCATATTCATATATTATAACCGGGACATATAATTTACATTGACTGAAAATAAGTTCAACTAAAGTTGTAATTTTAATTCATTGTTAGATTTAACGTTTCAATATTGTCTTTTTTTATTTGTCAGGTTCAAATATTATTTATTAATTTATAATATGTAAGTCAATTATCGTGGGACAGTATATGTCTTTTGTATTGTTTATTATGTTAGATACGATGGTTATTATCTTCATATCACATTTTTTCCCCTATTTTTATAATAAAAACATTGGCTTTTAAATGTTTAAAAATTAAAAGGAAATATTATAGACAACGGAATGAGTAGCAAAATTATATATAATTCATTATATTTGATTGAATAGGTATATTTTTAAGAAATTATCTAATACGATTTTGGTTATCTTTAGACTTCTGCAGGTCCATAAACGAAGTGGCTTAATGATTTCAATAATTTTCCTTTCTGCGATAGTCACATATTTTTGGTTATGTCTTTTCGCAGTTGAATGTCGTAAATACTCAGATCGTAAAAATGCCCTGTTATAAAAAATTCTATGTTATATTAACTACCGATATTAATTGAATATTGAAATTAATATCATTAGTTCAATCTACATAGAAATATAAGTTTCAATCTACATACAAGAAATTTCGATCTATGTAGACGATAATTACTATCTTTAGAATTTTTATTAAGACAACTCACACCGATAAGGGAAACAGACACGTCTAATTTTGTTCAGTTGTTGCTATTGATTTTTTATTGAATTGACAATTTATTGAAAATAAGCCAACTAATATAAAATATTATTAAGACATATTTGCTTAAAAAGAAATAAAATTTTTGGCTGATTCTGTCTATACATATAATAATATTGTTACGGGATCAATTCTGTGCACGGAAACTGACTTATATGGATGAATTTGATTTTACCATTAGCGAATGATAGTAGAAGCTAGAAAACCTGTTTTCAGAATGTTTCTCTATCTGTCCGTTTGTCTGTGTATTAATTTGTCTGTCCGTCTATCTGTGTGTAATTGATTTAAATATCGCCAAAAATCTCTTCCGTTTTTCTTTCACATGCTGCCAGTAACGGGGGATAAAAGAAACTCCGCCGTTACATTAAGTTCCATTGGTAAACTTATTCGGTATTTTCCCACACGTTTTGTGAAAAACAAACCCTGAAAGGTTTCACAGGAACATATGTTTTGAGGAAATATGAAAAATAACATTTGTATTAGATTACGGTAGATTATGAAACATTATTAAGTGTGACGTTAACGAATTTACGAGACATAATAATAATGAACTATTTTAACCGTCACATAGAATATTTTAAAATTCCAACCATTTTCTAATGAACGTTCGTCTCTGCTCACTTGACAAAAACAATAATACCGTTAATCAAAAACTGTTTAATTTAAATAGCTTAAAATTATACTGTAGCTAATGAAAATGAACAAAAACGTACATACAGAAATTAAAAATTGTACTTGGTAAAATCTTTTTAACTCTTGTCACGCAGTCAAGTCAGCCTAAATTTACCAACAAATCATATATATATATATATATATATATATATATATACATACATACATACATATATATATATATATATACATACATACATATATATATATATATATATACATACATACATATATATATATATATATATATACATATATATATATATACATACATTTACATATATATATATATACATATATATATACATACATTTACATATATATATATATATATATATATATATATATATATATATATTGGATTGGACTAAGGGCTACAAAAATTGAAGCAGTTAACAGATTTTTATAAAATATTAAAAAACAAAAATCATCAATAGGGTCAGATAAACTAAAATATGGCATTGTGTCACAAATAACAATCAGTATCAATTGCGGCTTTTTAAAGAATTCAAATGCGACGTAGTCAAATCGAAAGGCCCTCAAGTCTTCTGTCACAAAATTCCTCTGGAGGAAATTATAACGAAAATAGTTTTGTCAAAGAAAATTACGCACCAAGTTACTGGAAACAATTGGAAAATAATAAATCAGTTGAGAATACATAAAATTGTTTTCAGTGATTTTCAAACTTTAACACTGTTTTTGCCGATCGATAAAATGAAGTTTTATTTTACGTTTTATTCGCAAAGTTATATGGCCCATAAAATTATCATACTGTGTATTCAATCAACATTTTTTTTTTGTAAATAAGGTAAACTACATCTAGAAATCTTCTTGAAATATTAATTATTTTTATTTTTTAAAAATGCGCCCTACACTTACATAATCAAATATTATACTCAATAACAAACATAGTTTACACTAAAGTCTTTACAGAGTAAACAGGTTCGATAACTATTTTTTGAGTTTTAGTGCAGTATTTATGATAGCGTGCTTTTTCTCGGTTTTCTTAAACCATTATTTTATTTTTACTTTTTTATTATAGAATTTTCGGAATAAACTGTTCATCTCGTAATATAAATTTAGCACTGTGACATGTTAAAGAATGATTCAATATGTATATTAAATATATTACTTATTTATGGAATGCCTGTCAAATTAATCCAAAACCCACGTGGATGAAGCCGTGGGTGTTAAAAAACTAGCACGGAACGAAATATAATTTAAAATAATCACGTAATAATATACTTCCATTTTTGTTTACCAAAAAAATCCTAAAAAGTATTCATATTTAATTTTAAACGTCAGAGTCAAACTGACAACCTACCACTTTCATAATAAATTATCTTGTACTCGCTGGAAAATAATATCCAAACCGATCTAATTAAGCAAGCAAAAGTCTTAGAGCCTTAACAGATTTTCCGAATATTATATAATGACGTACTTCGGACGAAAACCAAGTGGTAATCTTAGTAAAAACTGACCATTGATGGGCTGTAATTTGGTCAATTGAAGGAAGATTATGTTTGCTGTTACGAGGGTAAAGGAACATACCACTATGTACCTGCCACACTGCAACTGAACTAAGAAATCAATTATTTAATTCAAAAAGTTTAGTATAACCATTTTTCAATATATTGCCAACTTATGAAAATTAGCATTATGGTTGAATGCAAATAATTTAATTGTGCAAAGGTGTGTTAAATAAAACAGTACAGTCATTACATGATGTCTGCAGAGAGAATACGAATTTTTTTCGGGGTTAAGTCAACTGGCAGTTATATACAGATATTTTTTTGGTTTCCTATTTTAATTTTGGTGGCACAAAAAATTGGCCTTTAATATTTTTTCATGTGTAATATTCTTTTAAATTGGGTAGATTTTTAACAAAAGTTGTTAAGATTGAGTAGAACCCGTGCTACGGGTGTTCCGTACACGATTAGACACATGGATATTTAAGGGTAGATGGTATTTCGGATAAACTATTTATGAATATATAACGCTATTATTTTTATTAATATGTATTAATATTATTTTATTTCGTCCCGGCCAAGTTGATTAAAAGCTTATCGCATTTGACAGCGCGGTGCATGGCGGGGTTCCGTGTTCGATTCCTGGCTGTTCGTCGAGTGGCGCTGGAGCGATGTTTATAATCGCGCAGCTAAATTGTTTTAAACTTCAGGTGAACTTTTGGTGAAACTGTATTTTCCAAAATTTTGATTTTAACACTTTTCTAGTTGGGGAACGGAGGTAGGGAGGGAGAAGGGGAGAGTATTCTATTTTTGGTGATGTTTTCAGATAAAGAATATGATTTTGGAATTAGTAATTTCAATCAATACACGATATCATGGAATTAAAAAACAATATAACTTAATTCGCCCCTACAATACTTCCACATAAATGTATTTGAGTAATTATTATTGAAAACTATGCCAAATTTGGAGGTTCCAGTAGAACGGTTCATAAAATATACAGGTGCGAAAAAAGTCACAGGACGATCGTATGCCGCTTTTTCCTTTTGACGGGAAAAAAGGTTTCCCATCAACAGGAACATAGCAAAAAATTAGTGGATGGAAAGATATTTTTAATAAAAAATCGGCTGACTTCAATTTAAAATGGTAAAAGTGATTTTCTTAATAAATAAATATTTATTATTAATAGATTTTTTAAATGTCTAGAGTTTCCACCTTTTCAGTGCACAATAATTGGCTATAGAACAATAACGGGTTTATACTTCTACGGCTTAAGTTAAACTGACGTTATTCTGGCACGATGTATTAAAATAAACTAATATTGTTAACAATTTGAATTTAAAAACAGAAAAAAGCAGAATTTTTCTTTTATTTTTCTTCTATTTTTTTAATTTGCTGCTTTTAGAATTATGCGTATTTTTTCTAAGAGTAAGAGGATATTACAACTACATGTATTTGTAATAACAATTTGTTTGTTAACACATGTACTATTTGTCGAAAAAAATGATACTCAGAAATTAAGAAACAAATATTTTGAAAATCTTAATGAGACTGGGATTAGGTAATTATATTAATTATATGTAAGCGGAGCTTTAGAAATATTTGATATATATGGTGAAAATATGAAGGAAATAGGTAATTCTTGATTATGTTCTATTTAATGTTACAAACCATGTATGGTAATTCAAAAAAGGACATTTTATTAAGAAAAATACTGATAAGAATTCCAAACGCTTCTGACAAATGTTTACTTAAATCTATTAAGTAAATTCAAAGTTGTCACATAATTTACTATACAGACATTTTACATATTGAGCAGACCTTATACATATTAAATGAAGATAATGCAAATATTTACATTCATAATATTAGCTAAAAGGATTCACAAGTTGCGCTGAATGACTGTTAAGAATGGCATGTTGACAGAAATATTTGAATTATATTTAATCGGATAAATTATCGTGTGCAATAGATTGATATACAGAGGTATTTTTTATGAGTGAACTTAAATTGAAGTCACATTCTTATCGTAAAAAATATAAATCAATCAAAAGTTTTAGGCTCCAACTTCCGGCGAAGTATCCAATCCCTCGGCAAAGAATTCGCTGGCCGCATTCTTTATTACATCAATCCAGCTTCTGCGATTCGGCGAAACGAACTCATTTTCGGTAAAGAAAGAAACAAATAAAAGCCCCCAATACAAATCGCAGCCACAACATTCGTAAGCACGAAATAACTGAACCATATTATTTGGCCGTCCACTTACCGTGCCCTGCCTTCCTTTAGTTAACATAACAATATGGATACTTATAGTTCGATACCTGTCTGATAGGCTGCAGCCTGATAGAAGTAAGTATTTAACTTATGTAATGATTTTTATGAATTAAACATTATTATAATATAATGCAGAATATATAAAACACGAAATAGTCTAAAAAATATCTTTTAAAACACCGATTTTAAAAAAGTAGGGAGTAAAATGTAAAAAATAATTAAATCAACTTATTTTTTTATTAACTTTTTTGCAATAAGTAACTAAGTTACTTATTTTTGAAGTCGATACGAGCACTGTTGACCAACTTAATTTATAATGTAAATTTAAAACATTAACTTCCAGTGTACTTACAATACTAAACATATTCATAAAGGGCGTACTTATGGCATAAAAATGTATACTTGTTTAAGTTGATCGATGGTGCTGGCATCGACTTCAAAAATAAGTAACAGAACGCATAATCAGATTTTGATATAATCGATAGTGTAGTTATTTTGCAAAGTAACAACTACAGGTAGCAAATCATCATTGAGAACCTCCTCCATTTTTGAAGTCGGTTAAAAATGGAAAGGCTCAGGATTTTATGTTTTACGTCAGTCGATGGGAGGAAAATTTTGGGTAAATTTTGATAGAAAAAAATAAGCCAGTGGTGTCATATGTTCGAGTTAAATTATTTCACTCATTTTCACTAATTTTAAGAAATGTTTCTGTTATTCTAATAAATATTTTAGCGAAAAATATAGACTTATGTATATATAAAGAAACTAGCTAATAGTGAAATATCAAAGTGTAAGAGACAGTGACAAGTGACGTTTATTCTTTCTTTTTGGTTTACAGGTTGGTAATAAATCATCTCTATGGAGAGAACGAACGCTATATAATCAAAGACAAAGATAATAAATCATAGACAATCTAATTACAGAAACAGGTGTCGCTTGGTGTGTCAATTTGCACTTCATATTTTAACAGTTTCATTGCGAAAGGAATTTATTGATGATAAATACGATTTTTGCTCTAGATATAAAGAAACATATATTTTTTAAAATACTTTAATTATTTTTATTGGTTATAGGAAATACGGTTTATTTGTGCACAGACTTTTGAGCCAATAAATTCCAAAATTGTCAGATGAAAACATAAAATTAGGGCTTTAAGATTGAACTAGCGTAATTTCTAGATATTTGCTGAAATTGATTCTACAGAAGACGATATGACCCATTTATGTAAATATAGCGAGATGTAGTACTGATTAGCAATGTTTTAAATGCGACTGAATTTTTTTCAGGATTTTATGGAAATTCAAAGGATTCATTTCTTTATTTTTCGTCAATTATCTTTTAAATGATATGAAATAGAAAGTATTTTTCCAACACGTAAATTTCATTTCACATTCAAGTCATAAACGACATAATTTTATTTTTAAAACAAAAAAAAACATTAAAATTACTGAATTTTTAAACAAAATGAAAACAGCAATTGTAATTGATGAGCAGATGGAGCTCATGAAACTTCCGTTTTTTTTCCTCCAGAGTTACGGAGTCCTAAAACTACTAAAAAAAACATTGTGTGGATTCGTTAATATAATTAAAGATCGATCAAAATATTTTTAAAGAAAAATAATAAAAAGTTATTTTTGTCAATGAATTTTGCTGACTAAAATGTACTGTAGTATTTGATAGTGGCTTCTGTGTATGGCATACATATTTTGCCTATTGAGTTTCGACATAATATTACAAATTATCCAATTTTGAAATTTTTTTTTTGGATGCTCTCAAAAATTAAAGAAAATATAACACAAAGTTAATATTTTTAAGATATAAAGGTGAATATTAGTGGTTAACTCGGTGTACGAGACGCCTTTTAAGGTAGATCCGAACGAATTCGAGATTGGAATTTTACTTTGGTCCGCGGACGTCAATCTTGCGCGCGGCCAGTCTTAACTATTTTGTGTCAATCGCTTTGATGTTCAAAGCGTAATGGCTTCCTGAACAAATTCAATAAGGGTCATTTTTATCTTTTGTTTCATTTTATTTATTTATCCAGGTACGAAGGTGAGGCAGCCCCTCCTTGCGAGCTTCGGGCGGTTTTTTCCACTGTCTGGCTGCAGCCAATAAATGTTATTTTATTATTTTTTAAAAATACATTACTTCGTGAGAGATCAGTTATAGAAATAATTGTGCTGTTTTTATCAACTATAGATACATTGCATTTGTGTAATAAATGAGACCAATTGGTGAAAGTGTAAGAAAAATACTTATACATACAGTATTCCAATAATCGATTAAAACCAATATATTTCAGACATACGAGGTTGGTTCAGAATTATTTAAAGATTTGTTCAAGACATCATTTTTAATATTAGTATATACTCTCTTTCTTATATTTAAGTAACAATTTACCTTATTTATTTCACTCGCTATGCTTGCCTTGTAGTATAAATAATTCTGATGTAAGAAATGCGGAAAATAAGAATTGTAATTAAGAAAGTACAATCCATTGGTAGATCATGAACCATTCAGTGTTTTTTAATTAAATCGTTCGATCACTTAAATAATTAGTTATATACTGGTTCCATAATATCGTAAGTAAGTTACTATAAATGAGTTAAGATAAGGTAAAGAGAAATGAGAAAAACATTTCTACGTGAGGAAAATTACGGCATACCAATTGCTCGCCGGTAACTAAAGAGATTAGTGTTTATAAAAATGAGAGCAGGTAGCGAGAATATATATATATATATATACATATATATATATATATATATATATATATATATATATATATATATAATGTGTGTGTTTGTATGTAAAAATCAATGATTGAATTGCTGTTTCGAAGATTAACTTCACCACTAATGAAAAAAAATTAAAATTATTTTTTTAATTCTCTATGCATTATTTATCGAAGATTTTATATTGTGAACAGTGCTATCTGTTGAAAATTTGTATAACTAACAAAAGACTTTTATTGTTATTTTTGAAAATAAAATACCTTCTATTTACTTATTTTCACATTATATTACTATTCAATGATTCGCGAATTATTTGCATGAGTCAACTAGTGATGTGTATTTGGTTTAAATAGGATTTTAATGTATTTATATTTTTGATATTTTTGACTTCAAAGTTCGTTGTCACGTCATCATAGTGTCTCTCATTCAAAGTATCGTACTATGGAAGATACGTTATACTCTCAATGTTTTTATTTCTGAAATGAATAGTCGCAGAGTAATAAAAATATGTTGTTAAATATTGTATGAGGCAGATTTTGTTGTAGAAACTAATATCATCTGTTGCGGCAGTCTTGGTTCTAACGATAGATGTTATTATCATTTTATAAGTAATCAACTTTTAATATACCTTTTTGGTAAAAAGCGGACTTCCTTTATAAAATGGAATCATATCAAAATTTTTTGTATACATATTGTGATATAAATTTGCCTTTGAAAAGTGACATGCGTCTCCTTTCATTGGTCTCTACGTAAACACTTATTAGTCGCCTTTTTGACTTCTTGTGGTGATTCTTTCTTCTAGAGAGTGATTAATTATCAGAACAGAAGTCTATAGATCTCGTAAAATATTCATAGTTTAATTTTAATAACAATCTTCTTCAAAACTCCCTTTTTTCGTGCTCGGCAATAATTTATGCCATTTTTTTTGCCTATCTTTATAAACTTTATTACGCCCCATATCATTATACATAAATACACATACACGCGCGCGTGCGTGCGTACATACACACGTACACACATGCACGCACACATACACACACACACAATCAAGACGTAAGCAATACAAAAACAATAGCATATTTTAACGAACTAAAAAAAACATCAAATAAAACATACAAGTTTATAAAAATCTATAAATTAAAAAACAAAAATTCATGTAATTGCTTCTCTGTTATTAATTGTAGGCATGTAGGTAGATACAATATTAATGTATTTAGATTCTACTGCAACGTATAATGTAGCTAATTAAACAAGTTAATTGAATATTTAATTAGCAGTGCGTTATAAAATCAGTAATAAACATATTCTATAACAAATGCGATGAATCGGATTTGGAATTTTACTGTGATTATTTTTCTACTGGTGACAACAACTCTTGTGAAGAAAGAAATCGAAAGGTCTCTGTATCGAGATCAATAAATGACTCACTCTGTTCCCTCTCTCGCTGTCACCAGGGCATATGGATGTGGATGACAAGTTACTGAGGGACTCTCAGTATGGCAACACAGGCAAGATTCCCAAGGCTTGCTATGAAGTTGATCTATGCATCTGCGTTACACTGAAAAAGGAAATCAGGAAAATGTACGAAATTCGCGTCATGTCCGCTGCTAATTTGGGTTATAAAATCGTTCTCAGGCTCATTACGGGAGGCAGCAACAAAGTATTTGCGTGACTCAGTGTCAGGGAATGAAGCAGTATAGCATTTGCCGCGATCAGACGGTGTCCGACTTCAGCACACCTGCTTCTCCACCCGATCTGGACGTAGTAATCAACGCCAAATAGTGCGGAAAGCAGGTTAGCGAGGAGAAAATATTCGGAGGTACCGAAGCAGACATCGATAATTTCCCTGGCTGATACTTATGGAGTATCGAGCGCCTAACAAGTAGATCAAACTTTTATGCGGCGCTGTTCATCCAAGTACATTATGATAACCCGTTATTTCGTCAAGAGTGACATATTGGACTTGGGAGTACCAGTGAGCATACGGTTGGGCAAGAATGAGATCAACAATGATGGATATGATTGTCAAGTACCAGCAAGGGATGGCGAAGATTGCAACGAAGGACACCAGTCTATCGTTACGATTCACATAGTAAATTGCAGTGCGACGACATTCCAATTATGCGTCTACAAAAGGTGCCATTTACCGATTTCACGCAAACACACACGTACATGGGATGTACATGCACGTACGCTCGCACATGCACATACACACATACACGCACATATACACACACATCTATAAATACACACACTTATTAATTATTATATGTTTTCATTACGAAAATATTAAGTTGAAAGCTGGGTCAAAGTTGCCAGTGAGCCCTTTAAATTTTTTTTATTCTTCCGTACATTTACAGGTTGTAGTACTTTTAAGACTATTTTTAAGATACTTCAAAGGCCTAGCTAGACTTTTTTATATTTTTTTGCGAAAAAGTTAAAAAATTTCAGTGATGTCACTTTTCTATAAATATATTTTTTTTAAGTATAATATTCAAAACTTATTTTGAATCGCAACCATCATCAGCCGGAAGATGACCACAACCAAATACATGCTTTCCCCATTAATTTCTACTAAGCTTGATATTGTGCTGCTTGTATCTCGTGGCGTTTATTAGGGCATTTGTACACCTAGTGGGATCCGCCATGCTCTGCATCTTCCGGTATCTGGTCACCATTAGAAACTCTCTCATCTCCAGTGGTTATGAGTTATGCGCACTATATTTCCTGTCCATTGTCATTTTAAGCTGCCATACTTCCGAGGTATATCCATTAACTTAGTTCTCATACGGATCTCCTCATTACGAAACACATCGTGGACAGAAAGTCCGAGTAAAATTGTTTCCATCATTTTTATGTGGCCAATAATAAGGGATCAACAGTACAATTGCAGTATCAAAAAATAAGTAAAAATTCTAATTTAATTATCGGAATAATACTTCGGTAATTCAGTTCAATTGTACAAAAATTAATAAAGCCACAAGTTAGTCGATTACAGAAAGGAAGAAATTAAATATTAAAATAATTTTCCTAGATTGAAATCGTGAAACATCTGAAAATCTCATAAATTTTCGAGAGATTAACCGAGTAGCAGAAAAGTCAAGATTTTGAATGGCGCTTATCAATGAATTAAACCATTTGAGGGAGCGTAGGATAGAATAAAATTGCTGAAAATTAGTTCGTGTTTGGGGCGTGTCATAAAATTCTATCAAATTAAAATATAAGAAACTTGAATCTAAAACAAAATCCACTGTAATTACGAATTATTAAATATTTGAAACCGTTGTAATTAATCTTATTTTTCGTTTGCTTTTTTATAATTAAAAAACTGTCCTTGCAAAGAATAAAATTAGAGAGAGCTCGAAATAATCTAACTTTTTTGTGTTAATTAAATAGGTCTACATATTTATTGTTCGTTGCTATAAAATTTTTATTTAAGTTATTTTTAAAACAATAAACGTTCTTTAAAATGATGTGGGTTTAAATCTGCATTTTCTCGTTATCTTTACTGGGGAACGTTCAGTTAGATGTAAAGAGAGTTCAAAGTAATTTTTTTAAGATAAATTTCTCCTTACTAATTTTTAATAATTTACTTTTATTTAATACTAAAAAATGGAATTTTACAAATCCGAGCTAAGTATTAATATTCTTTAATGAAATTTCACAATTTAAGTAGAGATTAATATTAGTAGCAACGATAAGGTTCCATTCTTTATTAATTAATTAGGATTCAATTATTTGTATGATAGTAAAATATACTTAACTTTGAATTTTATATTTAAAAGAAAAGTAATAATTTAAGGTTTAAAAACGCGTCTTAAAATGATGGTCAAGTTCAAGAAAAATCATTTAATATTCCCATTTTCATTTCCAGATGTTTTCAAAAAGCATGTCTGCAAGCATCCTGGTATATAAGTACATTAAATTTTACTTAAGAAAATTAAAAGAAAAATGATAAAATAAAGAGTTAAGTATATAGTCTATTAATTTTGTGTGTAGTTTGTATTATTAGAAGTTTACAAGCATAATCATGATTTCTTCTTGTTTTGCTTCGGCTACAGCAAATTTCGTAGTTATACAACATCCATAAATATTTATTTCCATTATTAGTAATACAAAAAGACAAAATAAGAAGACAAATATTGAAGAAAAATGAACTTATATTCTATAAATTATGTACATATAATACATTTTAATGCTATGGGTTAACATTTGTTTTAATGGACTATTGGCAAATATCGGTTTTCCGATATAATGCTAGAAAAATGTTTCTTCTTATTGAAAACTTCCACTTTATATTTATGCGCAAACAATAAACAACAAAAAAAAAACAAAAGCACAAAATTCGCTACCAGATGGCAATTGGAAAAAAGTGTCACACCATTGCTTTTACCTTTTATTTTATTCGGCCGCGATCATAATTGGAACAGAAGACCGAGCTCGGATGAGGAAAATGGATTATTCTCTGGGAAATATATAAATCATACGTTTCCGATGCGATTTATCTGTATCAATGTCCAACTATAATTCGACCCGCGGCGCAGTTTCCTTTTTCCGGTCGCGCTTTTCTCTACGAGTGGCTTCTTTTCTTGTTAAGCCGGAAGCCCTTAATACGCGGCGAGATTAAATAATGAAGAATAGTTTTCTGCGTTTGTTACGCAATATTGTTTCTCGGACGGTTAGTTTTCCCCTTAGTTTGATGGTTAGATAGTTGTTATAACAAAACGAAGTACTGCAAAGGTACATATACAATATGTTGATATGTAAACGTATATGTATCTTGAAGGATCACTGTTCCTGAAGTTGTTTATTTATGTTTCATAAGGTTGAAATAATAAAACGAAGTACTATGAAGGTGCATGTACAACGTGTTGATATATAAATTCATATATCGACTGATCACTGTTTTGAAAGTTATTTATTTATATTTGTTAAGGTAAATAATGAAATTTTTGTTTATATTCAACATATATTTTTAGTTTACACTAACCTATATATGGCTTAATTTAATAGATAGTTGGCATAATAAGACGAAGTACTGTGAAGGTGTATAAATTCATCTGTGTACTGACGGATCACTGTTCTGAAAGTTATTTTTTTATATTTAATAAGATAAAAAATAAAATTTTTGTTCACATTTAACATATATGTTTAGTTTATAGTAGTCACATATGACTTAGTTTAGTACGTAGTTGTCATAATAAAACAAATTACTGTAAAGTACTAGTAGTATATGTACACGTATAAGTATGTTAAAGGATAGCTGTTCCTAAAGTTGTTTAGTTATATTTAATAAGGTAGAAGTTGAAATTTTTGTTTATATTTAACAAATATTTTTAGTTTATACCAAACATATATGGCTTAGTTTAATAAATGATTGGCAAAATAAAACGACGTACTGTGAAGGTGTATGTACAGCGTGTTGAGATATAAATTCATCTGTGTATTGACGGATCACTGTTCTGTAAATATTTTATTTATATTTAGTAATATAAATAATGATATTTTTGTTCATATGTAAAATTTATTTTTAGTTTATAGTGGTTACACATGACTTAGTTTAGTGCATAGTTGTCATAACAAAACAAAGTACTGTAAAGTACTAGTAGTGTATGTAGACGTATAAGTAGACATATATGGCTTAGTTTAATAAATGATTGGCAAAATGAAACGACGTACTGTGAAGGTGTATGTACAGCGTGTTGAGATATAAATTCATCTGTGTATTGACGGATCACTGTTCTGTAAATAATTTATTTATATTTAGTAATATAAATAATGATATTTTTGTTCATATGTAAAATTTATTTTTAGTTTATAGTGGTTACACATGACTTAGTTTAGTGCATAGTTGTCATAACAAAACAAAGTACTGTAAAGTACTAGTAGTGTATGTAGACGTATAAGTAGACATATATGGCTTAGTTTAATAAATGATTGGCAAAATGAAACGACGTACTGTGAAGGGGTATGTACAAAGTGGTGATATATAAATTCATCTGTGTATTGACGGATCACTGTTCTGAAAGTAATTTATTTATATTTAGTAATATAAATAATGATATTTTTGTTCGTATGTAACATTTATTTTTAGTTTATAGTAGTCACACATGACTTAGTATAGTACATAGTTGTCATAACAAAACAAAGTACTGTAAAGTACTAGTAGTTATGTACACGTATAAGTATGTTAGTACTAGTAGTGTATGTATACGTATAAGTATGTTACTACTGGTAGTGTATGTACACCTATAAGTAGACATATATGGCTTAGTTTAATAAATGATTTGCAAAATAAAACGATGTACTGTGAATGTGTATGTACAACGTGGTGAGATATAAATTCATCTGTGTATTGACGGATCACTGTTTTGAAAGTAATTTATTTATATTTAGTAATATAAATAATGATATTTTTGTTCATATATAACATATATTTTTAGTTTATAGTACTCACATATGACTTAGTTTAGTACGTAGTTGTCATAACAAAACAAAGTACTATAAAGTACTAGTAGTGTATGTACACGTACAAGTATGTTGGCGGATGACTATTCCTAAAGTTGTTTATTTATGTTTGGTAAGGCAGGGATTGAATTTTTTTTTGTATTTAATATATATTTTTAGTTTACGCTAATCACATATGGCTTAGTTTAATAGATAGTTGGCATAATAATACGAAGTATTGTTAAGGAATACATACAACGTGTTGGTATATAAATAAATCCATATGGGTATTGACGGATGTTATTTATTTATAGTTTCCACTATTGACATACGACTTAGTTTGATAGAAGATTGGTATAATAAAACGAAGTACCGAGAAGTTGTACACAAAATATGTTGATATATAAATTCATATGTGTATTGATAGAAGACTGTTCCTAACGTTGTTTTCAGTTGTTAATTGTTGTTGCTAATTGTTTATATATATATGTATATAATATGTTTGACATTTTTCATTTATATCTATAAACTGATTCTTCCATTAGTAAAATATTAGCGTCATTCACAGTATAATGTGTTACTGAAACAAAGAAGAAGAAAAGAGAGATTTTCCTTCACGTTTATGCTAAGCTTCCAATAACGGAAAGTTGAGAAATCGGGGCTCATATTGCGACACATTTAAATGAACTTAATAATATTTCCCCTGCGATTATCCTATTCTTTTGTATTTCATATTGCTGGAGGTTGAAGACGCAACTAGCTCACAAGTTTATAGCCTATTCGCGTTATCAAGATTAGACAATAAATTTATTGCACGCCAACAAGCGGCATCGCTACGCGTGTGTTGGTGATTTCGCGATTATTAAATATTCGTTCTCGAGCAGCGGTAGTAAGTACGTCCTTAATACCCTGCCAAATTTATCCGAAAAGTTAACAAAATATAACAAAAAATAAATCTTTTAATGATATATAAAAATATATAATCATTAAAAGATATTTATCATATTTTTTCATAAAGCGCCTATAGAAGTATATCTTGGTTAGACCCACATACAACATTAGTTTTTCAATTTAATTGACTCGTAATTTAATCGCTTCTTCGAGCTGAACAATTTGTATGGCATCTCATATTTCTAGCTCTTCGATCTTTCTCCCTTTAAAGGCACTTGAGAATATATTTTGAACTCGAATAAACAGTAATGATACTATAGTTGCTAAATGAATGTAAATATGTTATTTTATTAAAAACATTTACTACAAAAGAAATGATAGGAAGTTATAAAATTAAACATTTTTGATGCTTGTGTATAAAAGACACAAACGTCACTGTTAATTAAATAAACAGTTGTAGTAGAGTTGAGTAATGTACATCATACTGATTTTGATTATGGGTGCTGAATAAGCATCTGAAGTGCAGAATTACAAAGTTACCTTAAAATCCATTTAGTGATTTTTGCGTTAACGGCACAATCGTGGCAAGTTTAGTAAGTCCAGAAACTTATATTTTTATTGAATAATACTGCCACATGTAATCTTTCCAAAAATTTTACCATGAATAAGAATTTGTATCATCCATACAGAAATTAATAGCAACCATGAGCGTTTGTTAGTAATGGACGGTATCTAAATAACTAAAGAAGAACACTATAATTTATTTTTCTTAATAAGTTACAATTACACCAAATATATTTGCTTAGTAATTCTTCTTCTAGATTAATGAAAGTTAACTTAACTTAATTTAACAAGTTAAAATTGTAAATATACGAGTAGCAAAAGAAACAAGTTCATAATATGATATTGACGTATATATTTATACTTAGGCGTATTAATGAATTACGAATGAGAAACCGTTCGTTCTTCAACTCAAACCATAAGCTAATTTAGAACTAAATTAGGAAGTTTTATGCAAATTATGGCGTGGTGTAAAAGACAAATCATATCTTTATTAAGACGTATTATAGTTAGATTCAATTCTAATTATAGGTGAAAGTCAATCTTGTCAAGAAAATTAGACTTGAGGGTGTAGTACGCATATTAAATTAAATTTAATGCTGTCCAAATTTGGTTATACATTGAGAAATCATTTGACATAAAGCTGTATAAAAGAATTAGTGACTAGATTCCATAATCTGAAAGAGTCATAAGATCACTAAGAGCTAAAATATTTCAGGATAGTATACACTTTCCTTACAATTTGATTTTCAGATTTTGTAATAAAAATTATCATGACTCTATACGAACTATTGGCTACGGAGAGTGTTCTTTATAACTGAAACGTGTTTACATTTGAAACTTTTTAATATTTCAAATATTAGAAATTTATCACGAAAAATAAAACGAGGGTCTGGAATTATCGATCAATGGATTATGCTTACACGAGCCAGTTTTGGTACGATGAGTCATATTTTTAGATCGAATATGCCAATATAATAAAATTGCGTCAAATCAAAAAGTCGTCGAGAGAGCAATGGATATATGCTGTACATGCGTATACACCAGCAAAAGTAGAATGAGAGTTTTATGCTGTACTGCAGTGAGCTGAAGACACGAGGAATACTAGAACCTAAAGAGTGGTTGAGTATTGAAATTAAAATTTAAGTAAAGTCGGTACAGCATGCATTTAGTATACTTATTTATTAAATTATAATTTCAGTTGTGTTGCCAGTTTTATATCGTAATAAACGTAGAATAAAATTAAGGCATCATATTAATGTTAACATTTGAAGCAATGTTTGCATTGCTTGGACTAGGAACTTAAGTTAAGTATCCGTATTCAAATAAATTTACTGCTTCTTAATGTTTTGAATTTTTCAACAAAACATTGATGATTAGAGGTTTTGGGTAACCTGTGAACAAAAATGTCAAATTCTGACTCTAACCAAAGATGCACTTGTTCAGAATGCTTATCAAACCACATCGTAATGCATAGACCAAGTTTCCCCCACAAAGCCTGTCGCGTACAAGCCTTGCACTATTTATACAAATCAAACTTGACATCCTTTGTATATAATAGTGAAATAAATATATATAATAGTGAAAGCTTTTCAAGAATACTATCGTAAAAATTTGCTTAGTTGTAACAGAACTATTCAGTCAACAACAATAAGTTTGAAAGTAATACTCGCAGATCAGAATGACGTGTGATCGTGTGTAGAGTAAAACTAACAAATCTAAATTATGATGATGATGCAACCCTACCAGCAGAGAAATACTCAGAAATTATATCTCTCCTGCAAAGATCGGAAGAGATTGGACTATCTATTATGACAATGGACTAATCCGGGAAACCGAGGCTCACAGATTCCAAAATTCTAGAAGTCGTTGAAAATTTCATCTTCCGGTTTCCAACATCTCCAAAAAAAGTAGATGTAAAGATCTCCAATAAAGGTGGAGACATCCTCGTCAGGCATGTTGAAAGCGCAATGAATTGCTTTGACGAAGTACGGAAGGACAGAGACATATTCGCACACACTAAATCACATTTTATAAGAATGATTACATTCAAAATTTCATATATGGCACTAAGTCAATGACACTGAAAATGGTTGATCGGAAATTATCAATACCATTGAAATATTGTGACGATTCAACTTTTCATAAATCGAACTTATCAAGGTCTCGATTACGAAACAACTTGGAATCAGAACAAGATTGTCCGCCATCTCTGTATGGAGAGTTCTTGAATACTTCAAACACATTGCGCGAAAACCTGTCGACAGTAATGACAATTATTACTGGTATGGTTGAAAAACGGAAACAACGGAGATGCTACCCTAGATGCTAGTTGGGGCAGATTCACGCAGCACCGACGCTAGAAAACTATCCCAAAATATCGTTAAAGAGAAAGTATTATCAAGAAGGAGTCACTATCTTCAGCATTGAGGGACCGATTCAAGATGAAGAAATTGAAATTTTAACCATTAGCTTAAAAACATTAAACAGTGATATTACTTGTGTAAGAGCTAACAAGTTTCATCAAAAGGTGCATATAAATCAATTTATCAAATTTTGCTGACAAATTTAGCGAAAATGGTTGTAGAATAGCTATCATGATAAATCGCTTCTATTTTTGCACAAATTTATTGATCCTTCGCGTTTCTGAAGGCTATATTGCTTAGACCAAATGGCGCTGGTATAAATAAACTTAGTAACCTCATGTCACCTGTGCTAAAACTAGTAAGCGCTGATATAAATATACTTACTGTCTTTGCATCTGCTCTGACCTTTGTATTTATTTTAGTCGCACGTCTCCAGTAAAGAACTATGAATAATTTATAGATGACTTTTTGTGCGTCCATCTTACAGTAGGTCTTAAATATTTACCCACATGAAGCCACTCTTTTAAAAACGTATTTTAGAACCAATATTAAGCATATATCCACTTATTACAATACATAATTGTGAATAAAATGCTTTCCAATAGTTTATTCTTTGTAAATAGAATTACATGAAAACATGTGTTTGGAAAACGCGATCGATATTTCAACTTCTATACGAAATTAAATTCTATACGAAATTATAAGAAATAGAGCAAAACACCATTCAATAATTTTTAATAATTAGATATTTTCATGATATTTCATCTATCACTATTATAGAACACCCACGGATATTCTGAAGCTCACACTGATAAACACTGTATTGCAAGATGCGTCCAGTCTGGATATTTTTGACTACTCCTTTAACAACTTCGATTATGAAGTTGCTTGATAGTTCGCAATTAATCAAATAGTTAGAGTAGTATCAATTTAAATTACTGTTTTTTCCGTCTTCTTTGTTTACCGTTTTTATTATATTTTATTTTAAACTATTATTATAATTTCATATTAAACTTTTAAATATTCATGATACGTGCACACATACAATACTTCAAAACCTGTAAGTAGGCGTAGAGTTTACAATAAAAAATAAATCTAGCATTGTCTGTTTTTCAAGTATCTGTTTAAACATTTGTTTACTTATCTGTTTACGTGAAAAATATCAATTTAAGAGATCAACTTATTTCCTGACTATATAGTAAATACATTGAAAACAATTTGCGTGTTCTATGTGAATTTCTTCCTACATCTTTACATGGGAAGTTATGGATAAATAAAAGATATTCAGAGTTAAAAATAAAGTTAAAAAATTAATTGGTTATCTAATTTAAGAGATAGCACAGTTCTAATTGTTCAAGTTACTATAAACTAATATTAATGTAGAATTAAACAAAATTAACCACTGCAAGTTTTGCTGGACTCATCATATTAATTTGAAAGTAATTAAGTTGTACATTGGAGTGGGTATGCAGCTAATTTCGTGTAATCGTCAACAACAAATTTAGTATAAAATTATATTAGAAGAACTGGTTTCATCTGGCTGAAAATAAAAAGTTTTTAATCTTTTCTAATATAACAAAAGAGAGGTCCTTTTAATTTATTTTTTTTATTCCTGCTTATCTCTGCAATCACACATACGATTCCAAAGAAGTATTGTGTTAGAAAAGTCATAGTTTGGAGAAAATAATTGAATCCATGTCATTACGCTGTATTTATAGGGCAAAGTAGTAATAAACATTTAAGAGAAGTTGAGGAACATGTTTATATGATCCAAAGTGGAAAGAAACCGGTCTGAAATGACTAATTATCCTGAATATTTGTTTGGGGAATAGAGCGGAAATGTTTAGTGCCGCGGAGGCAAGTGGGTAGTGAAGACTGATAGCATAATTAAAATAATAATTCTACGGGAATGATACCGTGGACTACGGCTAGTTCATAATTTTAAGGAATTTAGGGACCATACAAAACTATTTCCAATAATTTTATTGCTCAATCGGCACATTTTTTTTCAATCAATTAAAATTGATAAACGAATATGATAATGAAACAATATTATATTTTCATGAAATATTTTACTATTATTGTTAAAATAAATATAAACGATAAAACGGACCAAAACCGTGTTGCAATACTTATAATGTAAGAATTACGTCTCTCTTGGATCTGAATCTAGAATTCCTTTCCATTTTTCAAACTCCATGATTGAAATATCTGTACTAAGAAAAACCAAGGCTTAAAATTAGAGAGGTCAGTTGAGGAAGACATGGGGTGTCAAAAGGAAGCAACAAATTTGCAAATTTGTTTTAGAAATAAAAATGGTCAATTATTAAAACAACCTCAGTTTAATGTTGAAAGAACTAATGATCTCCCTACTAACGATATACTACTTGATGGAACGCAACTTCTTTACATATATAATAATGTACATCAAACAAAATTCTCATTATGATCCATATATATATATTAAGATCTTCATATGAAGTATTATTCTGCAAAATGTCATTGAGTAGCTGCAGAAACTATTAAGTGGTCGGAGATACTAACCACTATACAATTTTTTATTGAAACTTAACAATCTTTAAAATTACATAAAAATTTAGAAACGTAACGAAAAGGAACAATCATTTATTTATTTTCTATTATTTATTAGTTTAAGATACATAAACATCGCAAAATATTTATTTAAATCACTAAATATTTCGAAATTCCACAATTTTGTAAAAAAAATTAAAATCATTTACACTTTAACTAAAAGTTTGGTTTAGAAATCAAATTTAATTTAAAAATGTTTAAAAAAATGTAATCAGATTTCATTAATGCAGTTTGAATTTGATCTAAATATGGCGTATAATTTATGATTTATAAAGGTTAACAATAATAAACCTTAAATTAAAACCCTTATAATAATAATTATTTCTTATCTATGTTGAAGTATATTAGACAAATAATACGATATAAGCAGTTCATCTTAAAGTTCAATAAAGAAAAAAATTTTAATATTCCAAGACAATCTAAAAGTAGGAAACTCCTGTGTTTTCTTACAGTTACTACAGACAAAACATGACAACATTTTATCATCAACGATCAGTTCACTAAATTCAAATATTCTTAAATCATTTACGTAGCTAGAAAAAACATGAATGCTTAATACATAAAGTTATGTCTATGAGATATTCCATAAATTATGTCTATAGATAGATATAAAAATATTAAAAACAGAACTTGTCTATTATTTCAGGGTTTAAATTTAAATTGATTGAGAGGCTTTACTTGAGTAACAAATTAAAAAAAAAATATCATTAAAATGCGACTTACTTTTTAATATGTATTGTACATATATTTCCAGAGATATTTATAAAATAGCATTTGCCTTTGGCGAACGGAACGGAAGCGTTTATGGATAGTGAGGGGGGGGGGGGCAGGACAACGAATATGAAAATTCTTCTCATAAATATTAAATCCGCAAATCATTTTTTTTATTTCCGAAAAACTATAACCTTATTCAATGGTTACCAGTATTTTAGAGGTTGCACCTAGTTTATAATTTTTTAAGAAATTAAACTATATATGATAAATATTTTTCTAATAGATTAGAAAGTAAATAAAGACTGTGTATCGAGAATCCTAACGCTAACACTTTATAGTTTCAATCAATTATAAAGCCTTCAAATGGAACCATTCAACTAAATTTCGAACTTTGTTTAACTTCTACATTTTAGTAAATGAAAAATATATGGCGTAAAGATAGATCTATGTAATAACAAAAATTAATTACGGAGCGTTGCTGCAACATTGTTGTACCATGTATTCGTTTGCTGATAAAATGAGATTAAATTGTTTGGTTGAAACTTGCTAATTTGGTTTGTTATTTACGCTGTTGTTGAACATTTGTTGATTTGTTGAACAAAATGATTCTAATTTTATTAAAGCTATTGAACTACAGACTACAGCTACATACTGTCTTTAACTAATTAACACTCTGGCCATCGTCACGTTAATTTAGATTTTAAACTATTCAGTTATCTCATTATTCTAACACGCAGCGATAGTAATCGGCGCGACCAACAATAATGGAACAAAATAGAACAGATGATATTTATATTTATGATAAAAACCACACGTCTTACAAAAATCGGTTCCACATAAAAATCAAAACTACTATGGCCGACTCTTGCCGATCCAAACGTTACGAGTTAAAATGCGCTAACAAAGAAAAAGATAAAACATACAATTGTATACGCGCTGACGGAGACGAGAAACATTTAGTCGGCGGCGCATGGTGGGCTGAAAATCGATATTATAGACTTAGGAATTTAAAATTTCAAGGGTCGTTTTATACTGGATACAGCTATTGTTTACCATTACTATGATCAAATATGTGACGCGAGTTAATTTAGTATGGAAACGGATGACTTCCATTTTTTTTACAAAAAATTGGTATTGAGTTGGTAGTTTGTCTATTTATCTTTCTCGATCCGTTAATAAATGAGGTGATTATTGATATTTTGAAGAGTAGCTAGATAAACATTTGTAATGATAAGTATTATGTTGTGAAATATTATAGATGAAAAAGTAGAAATTTCATATATTAAGACATTATTCCATTCTTATTTATATTTTGATAAATCATTATAATAAAAATAAAATAACCATTAATTAAGAAATCTTAATATGCTCATCATTAATGTTTTGGAAATGTTGTATCTGTAAAGCTACAGTTGCTTTCAAAAACGATCGGTCAGGTATACATCGCATATATGACAGAGAATATGGAATATCAATATTTCTATTTGGTTACTCAATAATTTAGTTATATTAAGCACTTCATATCTTTCATTTCGATAAGAAGCGTGCGTTTAAATTTCACCCAGACTAGAAAAATACTCTCCGTGTGTTTCCTCGGTGTACTTATAATTTCGTTATAAAATGTAATGACATAAATTACTAATTTAAGCTCACTAATAAAATGTCATTTATATTTCCATTAACATTGAGCTGTAGACAGTTAAATTTTTGTTTTTTTTAATATCATTGATAGGATCACATTTAAAATCATTATATGTGGTGCAAAAATTACCCAAACAAATGATTCCCTGTTCTTGTACGTTTGCATTTTACGGTGGTACGCAAATTTACTTTTATCAAAAGTATCAAAATCTGATATAGAGACTCAAGCTTCAATTAATCAATCTGATATAGAAGCTCAAAGCAACCAGAAAATTGAAAACCATAAGCGACTTTAGACTGCGTGTAAAAATATGTATTCTCCGCATATTTAACATGATGATACAGCTTATAAATTATACACGATGAAATACAAGCTGTAAGTTTGTCATTATAAATCAAATAATTTTTGTGAATGCTTGTGATAATTAAAAAAAATTCTTGTCCTCTTTGGAAAGTAGATGATAAATTGCGATACTGATACCGGACAATAAAATATTTATTACTAGAAGAAACAGAATTACATAATGGCGAAAGAAACTAAACTTTGCAAAATTTTATCTCAAAATGACGGCGCATTCATGGTATGAATAATATAATTATCACATTTACTGCAATACTTCTCACCTTTAGTTCATCAACTATTATATTCTAAAGAATTTACATGAACAATTTATAAAAAAAACCTAAACAAACATCCTTTCTTTCATACCTCTATTGAAAGTATCGTAAAGAAGAACTTTATCACAGATAGAAGTAACACAACAATCAGCTAAAAACTTCCGAAGTTTAAAATAGTTAGTTGATAAATGCTTAATCGGAAATTCAATTGACTGGCAAGAGTAAAATGGTACCGATGCCTTACAATAGAAACCGACCTTCGTTAGCTGCCACAAACGCCAATCATGATTAAAAGTTCAAAATTTTCGCTTGGTACGGTCCATTATTGGCCTGGATTGTGTTTTAAAAGTATAACGTAATTGACGATTAATGCAAGGCCTTGTGTCTAAGAGTGGAAATTTATTTACAAATATTTGGAAAGTGAGCAGTTGTGCATTTTATAAATTGATGTAATATTGACAAAGACTTTATTTTAAATTATTCAATAATATAAGTCAATATGTTGCAAATGATTCTATTTATTTACAAAATAAATCAGCAGAAAATTAAACGAAAACTATTAGGGAACATACTATAAACAATTCATAATTTCAGGTCTTTACGTTTCAGAAAAATAATCTGAGTCTTGTGATAAGCCTTAGCCTTGAAATTTGAGGGAAGAAAAGAGCTCGCATTTACTTATGGACTTTTAATATCGCATTTTTTAATTAATACGTATGTACTAATATTAATTTTTGAAATTGGTTATTGCAATGTCTCCGCAAAGAAAAATAATATTTATACATTAATATAAAAATCCTTTAAAAAATGACACATTCCAATATAGTTCGGTTCGGTTGTATAGTTGTTAGAGTTGATCATTATTTTGTGATAAACGTTCAACAGAGCTAGTTCATTATAATTATTTTCATCCATAAATTAGTAAAGAAAGTCATAAATTATATAATTAAAATTAAAAAAAATCTCCCGGCGGTTAGTTTACATATTCACAGTATAGTGATATTTTTTAAAACATCCTGATATTTCGATATTGATTCTGGTTACAATACTTAATTTAATGCGATATTGACTTGAGAATCTTCTGGTCATTTGCAATTCCTTGTCTCCCATTACTCTGCTAACTAGAATTAGTTTATTACCGTTGGTAATTGATCACGATCTATAATTTTTTTTTATAAATTTGCGCAATTTCTTACTCGTATCATTATTTTCAGATTATGACAAAATGCCTAGCTGGAGTTGTATCCTCTGGTGAAAGTTTCCGCATAAACAAACGCCTGGCTTGAATAATCCTTTAGGGGGAAGTTTTTGGAGTTTACTCCTTAAGAATCGATTTTTATATATAGCGCCCGGTATGAAGTTTTATGAGTAGGAACATCAGAAGTTCAAAACTTACGAAATTCAGCGTTAAAAATATATTGTGAGCTAATTTCGGGTACATCTTTAATTGGCATATCAAATTATTTACTGACAAAGATACTACACGGAAACAGAGAAAAGGTTATTGTCGCATATATTTGTATCTTATAAAGATGTAATTGAAAATAAACGCACCCATGGAGCAAACGTAAAGATGAAAAAAAATGCCGAGATACTTATGTAATGCTAGGGTATTATTAACGAAATAGTAAG
This sequence comes from Druceiella hillmani, assembly GCA_039881145.1. Taxonomy (NCBI): domain Eukaryota; kingdom Metazoa; phylum Arthropoda; class Insecta; order Lepidoptera; family Hepialidae; genus Druceiella; species Druceiella hillmani. The sequence goes on along the minus strand of JAYKKI010000025.1, from coordinate 16,911,564 downwards.
TACAGTTAAATGTTCACGTTTATAATGAAAATAGAACTAATTAATTAATTTATTTATTGAAAGGCTCACAAAACAAGTTACAGTCACATAGATGTGTAATAAAAAGTACATAGTATATAATTGGAATATAACTCTCATTATGTTTCCACGAAATGGTTAGAGTATTTGTGTGTACATTTTCAAGGGTCACTTGTGTTATTAAATATTTTTATCAATTATTAAAACTAGTATTAACTTAGAATTGTGTTATTTTCCGTACACTGAAAAAAACATTAATATAAATAATATATTTTGTATTTCCATATTAAATGGTAATAATTTTGGTTCAAAAATATCCAAGGATGGATGAAGAAACGATATCGTTATGCAATCGGCACATTCGAATTATGAGGTTATAAAAAGGCACAAACAATAATACATTGTTATAAACTCTGATTCCCTGATCTCTGTAATGGTATGCGGGATCTGAGTCGAGTGTTCAAGTTGAGCAGAGAGAGGAGACAAAGACAATCAACATGTGAGTGTATGATTTACGTAAATATAATAGATCAGCACGTTTTCTCCGTACAGCTAATGATGACAAATTAAATCTCTGTAGCTGGATTTCACATTCTCGTCTAAGATGAAGTCAGAATTAATTTATATGCACGAATATAATTTCTTTTTTTTAGTCACGTGCTAAGAAATATGTATTCTATTTGTTTCTTCAGACAAAAGGAGGTCAGTTTTGCCGACTTTGGTTTAAAATAAAAGCGAAGCAGAGAAGAGAGTTGGCACGGGAAAAGCAGCAGCTGATGGCCACAGGCGGAGAACGCGATTAGCGATATCCAAATTGACCCCGTATTCTCCTTAATAGCGCAAGGGCTAATTGGGAAGGTCTCATCAAACGATTCTGCCTAGCAATTCAACCGCGGTAAACAACGCGAAATTCAATAAGTAGACAATTCATTTTTTATTTATAATGGTTTTGAAAAACTGATTAATGTAGTAACGGGGCACCGAAAGTTTTTAGATTGATTTATTTGAAGTGGATTTTACGCGAATTTATATTTAATACTGAAGAAGCAGTATTACGAACGAAAGTAGATTATAGTTTAATCACCTTTAAAATAAAAATTGTAAAATTCATTTAAGAACATTTCAATTGGACTTTTATTTTTTTTTCTAGTGATATGCAAAAATGTGTTGTAATTAAGAATTTATGATATTCATGAATTGACATTGAATTAATTAGAGTCAATTATCTAGAAATCCGTCCGAGCAACAATAGATGAGTAGAAGTGAAATTTTTGCTGAAACTTTGTCAACATCGCTCGAAGCAACGGCAGATGTTCCTACTGATCAGATTAGAGGTGAATTCCAGGAAACCATGTTGAATGTGGACACGAATGGACCAATATGCAGGAGACCGCAGGAGAACAAGATTCGGATATCCGGCTTACTTTCAGTCAAAGTCAGTTGCTTCAGACGGAAGAATTAAAAAAAATGCATGAGGCATTAAATGGAGCAAAGACAACGAAGAGAAGACGACCTGCATGAAATCCTTAAGAAAATTTTGTTAAGTCTAGCTTGAGAAGCGAAGGCTTGTGCTGAAGTTGCAGAGAGGGAGCTGAAAAATAAATGAAGTACGTTTTTAGAATATTAATTTTTCTATTTGTGTTTTTAAATATTGTTTTTTCGTTATTTCGTTTTCATTTTTTAAATACCCTATTTACATATTTTTTTATTGAAATGCAATGTACGTTGCATTTTAATAACAGAATTGTTACTTAATATAGCTTCTGTCATCATTTGTACTCCAATTTAATTTATCAGAATACAATATTTTTTGCAAGAATTTGTTAAATAACCAAATATGAACAATAAATACGTATTGTTAATTTCGTGAATTAAACCATTCACTGGTTTATATCATCTAGCCCAAACTAATTTGTTGCACATTTTAACATTCTGGCTATAGGTAAAGTGAACCATCCAATGCAAACTAATTTTAATGCATATTTTAATATTTTAGCCTTAGGTGAAGGGAATCATGTCTTAAGGAGTAAACTCCAGTCGCGCGTCGGTACTCATATGCACAATCGTTTATTTTAAATCATTAAAACAATTCAAAACGGGATCATATATAAATAAAGCTCCAAAAATAATTTTAAACGTATTGAGCCGAATGATTTACTGTATCTATCTAAAGAAAAATTTTTTCTTAAAATAATTGCTTGGAAGCAGCGTCGGTATCTATTATTTCTTCTGATAAAGAAAATAATTTTGAAGGAAGTGGAAAGTGCAAACTAGAGTCAGAGCAGGTATGATTTTTTTCGATTACATTTAAATTTTTAAATAGATGGTGAAAGTCTGGTGTCAAAATTGACTTTTTTTCACAACTTGACAGCACGAAGAGTAAACGGATGGTCATACAGGTTATTTTACTTAAATAAATTTATACATATAATATAATACCACTAATATAATAACTAAATAATAATAAACTAATATAATAATAAAATACTATAATACCACTGTTATAATGTTACTGTTTAGGTACATCTTTTCTCAATTTTATTCCTTTTCTTTTGAATAATGATTTTACAACAATTTCCTGGTTTAAAATATAATGGTAACGTTTATAAGTCGTTACTGTTCACATTGTATTTTTTTATATTTCTTTTTGGTTGATAATCCAGTTAATTTCAGATACACATGTTCGACAAATTTATAACGCCTTTATTTTATAATCCTCTCGTGTCAATACATATAAAATATACATACAATAATAACTGAATTACTCTAATATTTCAGAGCTCACCTTTTATTCTAATATTTCAGATACATTTGTTACAAGAATCAAGAGGCACAAAGCTCACATCGTGCAGTGTTCAGAAAAAATTATATAATAAAATATAATAATAAAATCATGCGACGTCTGTAGTATATATAACAAGTGTTAAATTTATACAAATAATAGAATATAAAGCAAGGAACAATAAATAGAAATAAAACGGGTTGATGAAAATATTATAGTAAAAATGGTCTAGCTTCTTCTAAAAGTTAACCAAAAAAAGAAATGGAATAATCGCATCCAGTTGTTATAAAGTTTTGAAAGATAAGTGTACGTTAATGAGTTGGAGCTTTACGTATAGATATATTTAATATTATATCTATCATAATATTGAATTGGGCCGCGGCAAATAGTTTTCAGATACTTATCGCTTTACTAATTAGAATTATGTAAAACTAATTTTTGATGCTTTTATATATCTTGCCTTTTAGCGAAGTAATTGGGGCATAAAAAATTATTGCAACCAAATTTAAAAATGCAGGAGAAATATTAAATAAACCTAAACGCAAAACTAAATCATTCACCTACATTTCTATAGCAAATTGTGTAAAAACTTGGCTCCATTTATTTTGGTACCTAACAATATTTTTAAAGAGACCATTGACCTTTTTTATTCTTTAGTTATAAAAAAAAATAATAAATAGAAAAAAAAGTTTTTAATCTAGATGAAATATTAACATTATCCGCACAGATACCGAAATATTAATATTTCTTCTAGACTGTAGCTTCTCTTCTTGTTTAATATTTTCTTTTTCTCGGTGTCACTAGCTTATTAAAATTATCTATAGTTAGTTTCATTACCGAATTGTGAACTCTAACTTTTTTGAGATAACACCTTTCAAATTCTACAGAATTTCTACGTTAAACTCCATTATTTTAACGTCCTTCCCCTAAAAACGAAAGCATCCTCCAGGACCACTATTATTTCGAACGTTTAATTATGATAAATTTAAATATTGATCCATAACTAGACTTTTGGGGCATAAAGCGATTATTAATTTCGGCGTTATGATAATTGTGCTTAAATTTGCCTCATACATATAAACCATTATGTATATATAAATAAATATATATATATATATATATATATATATATATATATATATATAAAAATGTACATACATACTTAGTACAAATTAGCTTAAATAAAAATCTAGGTTAAGTTAGTAGATGAGTAAAATTGATTTAGTACTTTCATAATGAGGACTATTCAAAGTATAAGATTTAAAACCAAGGTTCAAAGTTCTTTATAACAATGTATGATATGCATAATCATACATTGTTATAAAGAACTTTTAAAATGATATAATAATATAACTTTTCTCAAATACTTTTTAAAAGGAAAACGTCCTAAACTCTATTTCGAATTATGCTTACTGCATCTATGTACAAAATCATTTCATTTTTATAAATATTTCTTTCAGAAATTGTACATGAGTTGAGTTTTTACTAGAAGTCAATTATATAGAGCAGTATTTAATTTTTTGTTGTTTTTAAGATTTTTTTTCTTAAATTAAATCTAGTTTTAATTCTAAAACAGATTTTTAGATAATTTAAATGCAAAACATTTGTCTTAACAAAATTTTCCTTAACTTATACTAAGTAATCAAAAACTACAAAATTAATTTTTTTGCACTGACACCTGACGTTTTTTTTGTACACAAATATTTTTATAGCATTAATGAAAATGAAGAAACTGTTTTCGTGAAGACAAAATTCTATTTAATGAAACCGAACATTTACGAACGTTTTAAAGCAAAATACATAAAGTTTCTGATAACTTGTGAGACAAAGTTCGTTTTTCATGGTCAAAGTTTATCAAAGTTTCGTAGTCAATAGTTGCTAAAACAAATAGTTACCGTAGTAACAAAATATTGTGAGTAATAAAAAAATTGATGTGTATGAGCGATGTGTATAAATGTATATACAAGACTAAGGAGAGTTTATTGAACCATGAAAATACTACGCGCATCTATGAATATCGGTCTGTAAATATATAATTAACTTATTTAGTTTTTTCTAAACTCACTAAAGAGCAGAAGGTCCATTAAACTGAATTTTAACTTTGTTTCTCCCCAATAACTTCTAGGTTTCTAAGTTATCCTTTTATTTTACACTCTACGCACAATATATAAGTTCAATGTTTCTAGCTCTGTTAGAAGTATTGATGATCTGTCAATAAGTGAGTGAGCTACGAAATTCACAATTTGTATGTCAAATGTGGAGGAAACTACGGTATATACAAACAGGAAATTTGTAATAATTTATAATTTCATATTTATCCCTCCATATACTGTCCCGATAAATCTAGATTGTCATTATTTGCTGAAGCTGTGTTATAGGAATGTAAAAATAGCTGCGATGCGTTTTGAACAAAGAATGTAGTACTCGATAAAGCGGGTCGAAACTTGATTGTATACTAAAGTTCACTCAAGTTAGGAATTGGTTTTCAACATAAGTAAAACTCGATGGAATTTAAAAATTGCACCGGAAAAGTGTAAACATAATATAATTAAATTCTATACATCAATGATACATTCTTCTCTACAAATCAAAAGAAAATTTGAAAGAGTATAGAGAGTATAATTTAGTAACACGCTTTTTGAATATAGACTATCTATGATTTGATTATAGAGATCTAATTATGGATTATGTGATGTAGGCAATCTTTGATTATGCTATTTTTTTCAACATTGATAATATACTTTTTTCATTATTTAAGGATATCATACATGGTGATTTGTTTTATAGGTATTTTTGGATTGTATTGATATATTTCAAGCGAATAAGTTGCAAAGGTGAGACGGATTTTAGTATTATCAACTCAACGCTATAATTATTTATAAAAAATTAGATTGCACTACGGTCTCATGGACATGGCATAGGTTTTTTTATATTTTGAGACGAGTTGTAACTATTTCCGACGTTCTCATTTGACTGATATTTTTATATCCAATTTCTGGGAGAAACTACGTAAAGACCTTCAATTATTACTAGTTTGATATGTTCAGTGTGTAATAGCTTAATGGAAAGCCGTTCTTCGTCTTTTAGTTATTAGTACATGTTGTAAAGGAATCACACAGTAATGTTCGAATGTTACTGAAAAAAGTAATATTGACATCGAATATTTACTATATCAAGTGATTTTGATGTAGTAAATATTCGATGTCAATATTTCAAACACAAGTCATTATAAGTAGTATTCGTTGTCAATATTTTCGTTGCGACATCGTGATCATTTAAGCACAACCTGTCTTGATAAATAATTCTAGTCTGTAAAGGTGAATTTAGTTATTTTATGTAAAATATGTTGCAATAGAAAAATGACTCTGGAAAGATGGAGTGAATTGTTGGACTTTAACTACATTACAATTGACAAGATTTGAATGACACTAATTAAACAAGTTATAAACATATATAATATATATATATATATATATATATATATATATATATATATATATATATATGTGTGTGTGTATATATATATATATTTATTTAAAATGTAATTTTTATTTTCAAGGGGAAGATTTAAAAAGGTACGTAATATTTGTGCATCTATAAATCAAGTTATTGTTTAATACGTGTACATAGTGTATTAGGACAGAATTACGTACCTGGTATTTTATTACATATGTTAAAACTACAATATAATTCGGATCATAGGTACTTATATAGGTTGTCCCGTAAGTCATAGTCCAACCGAAAAGGGAATATAGATCAAGTCATGTCTGGGTAACTGACAAAATTTAACCTTAGAAAAATTTCTTATTTTTAGAGATTTAAGTATAGTAAATGAAAATACAATAACTAATACAGTTCTCTTAAAAAAATCAAAATCTATGTTTTATTTTTTCATAATTTTGTCACCAGATTTTGATCATTTGTTGTGAAAAATAATTTACTATGTAGAACTGAAATACCATTTTAAAAATTGGCGTATATAATGCAAAAGTTATGGTCATTAAAATCTTATTGCTTTTAACTATAAAAAATATTCTTCTTCAGCCACAAGAAGAACCCATTATGAGGTAATTACTTGTGTTTGAATTTTCGTGTCAGAGTATTTTTTTTACCTTTTTTTCATGATAACTATTAAATACTCCTTAAAAAAATAAAAGTAATTTAAGTTTAAAAAATGAGAAAATTTATTTAATTTTTTTTTAAATTTTACGTTATAACAAACGTTCAAACTGCCCGCTATAGAGCTTTTAACTTGACATGCTAATGAAGTAAACAGCTGAATAATAGTAACATATATAGGCACCTTAAAGTAATTAATATTTATTTATTTAATTATAATAATAAGTGCTCGAAATGTCTCCCACTAAGAGGTAGTGGGAGACATTTCGAGGGATTTTCATGGGAATCATGTCTAAATTAGATCTTCTAATGATGTTTCGTCCAAAATTTGTTAGAACACGGTTGCTATTTTTTGTTGTCATGTTGTCTATGTACGTCATCTCGATATTGATGAATCATTTCTCTATAAAAAATCATTCGGATGGCACAATCGGCGGGTAAAAGTACTAGTACCCTTGAAAATGAAATGGGTATAGGTGAATTCATCTCAAAATGCGGTGCACTGTGGTTTTCGTTACACCACTATATCTGGAAATATGGCGATAGGATACCATTTACGATAATATCTCTCTACACCTCGACCGTTTATTTTGTATGAACCATAAAAAAATTAATTTCTGCGTACTCGCGATCAGTATAAGGCACAGGCATTATGTTCCTCTTCAACAAATCTCGAAAAAAGATACTAGTTGTCAATCACAGGATATCACAAATGTCCAGTAAAAATCGTCAAATCATAGGTAAAATCTCTTAAAAACAAAAAAAAAACAGTAAACGCGTGCACAGTCACCGGCAGTGGGCAAGGCACTAAGACCGAACCGAATTTCCTTGTACGCTTACTCCTCACTATTGCCATCCTTTCACTTGCGTTCTTAACACTTTTTACCACTTAACACTGTTAAGTTTTTTATTATTTTTAACCATAAATGAAATTGTTTTAACCTTAAATTATTTTTATTACATTGATGTCGCATATCCAGCCAATAGCAGGTAGTTTGAATGTTTGTTGTAATGTAAAATAAAAACATAATTTTTTGTAAAAATTGTGAAATTTGTTTCATTTAAACTGATATATTTCTTACAATGAGTACTTAATAGTCTCCCCGAAAGAAATTTAAAGAAAAATACATTTACATGTAATTATCTTATAATGGATGCCTTCTGTGATTCAGAATGAATATATGTTTTTTTGAGTTAAAAACGCTAATCTTTTTATCACTATAATTTTTGCATTAGATATACCAGTTTTTACAATAGTTTACCAGTTCTACGTAGTATATTTTTTTCATAACAAACAATCAAGTTTGGGTGACGAAAATTATAAAATACTAAAACTTATGCTTTTAATCTTTTTTTAATTGAACCGTAATAGTAATCGTAAAATGTATTAATTCATTCAAAATCCTTACGACTCAAATATATTTAACTACAAACAAAATTAAAAACTAGACTTAATTTATGGCCGTGACATCCAAAATATCGACCCGAAGTAGTGATTTTTATAAATTTAAAAAAAGGGTTTGTATCTTGAAAAAAACATATTTTTATTAAGGTTAAAATTTGTCGGTTGCCCAGTCATAGCTTGGACTACCTCTCTTTTTCGGCTGATCCATGACTTACAAGACATGCATGTGGGATTATAGAGGTATAATCCATCATTCATTTCCCCGACGTGGCACTTGACAAGCACCTTCAAACATATATCATGTAACTTTCGCATGTTATAACATCTAATCCTAATAACAACGAACGATCTTCATTATTGTCCGTGATTGTCCTGATAAGCTCGAGTCCTGGTATCCTTTGCAGTTACATTTATAAATGTTACCTTTTGAGCAATCAATTTTCTGGTTTAATGAAACTTTAAGTATTTTTGAAACTTTAATAATTGGAGACTCAAATACGACTTCTTTGAACTGATTTAAATCCATTAATGATATTAATTAATGCTGATATTTCACTTAATGTAATTTTTAAAAGAAAGCTAATAAAGATGTGATCACCTGACGAAATTAATATTACTCGCAATTGCTTTTTTGTATATTGCTACACAACACTTAGGAAGTTTTAAAGTTCTTGTATAATGACACTAACTTCATTTTTTTGGAAATTAAATTGCTTTATTTTGTTATAGTTCACACCAGCTGTTTTCTTGATATCGTCAACTAACGTAGATACGTTAGTTGAAGATAAAAGCGGTCAAAAGGAGAACCACAGATGTGGTTCTCCTTTTGACCGCTTTTCTTCCCAAGGTCTCCATTTCAATACTACCCGCATCAAGAGCTTTGTTTGTGGTTAACAATACCGTCCCACTCTAATTTTAATTTTGCTACTCGTTTTGTGTCGTCGCTAATCTTGCTGTTTTCTCATAGCCGATAATTTTTTATGCAGTCTCTTAGTGTAACGCCTATAGTTTTCTATCGATAGCTCTTTGAGCCACTTGAAGTTTCTGTGCGATCTCCTACACAATCACACAGGTCTCCGCTCCGTATATGAGCATTGATCGTACATACGAGCCTTCTTTTCAGCATTGACTTTCACCGTGAAGGCTAACTTGAGTTGAAGTAAGCTGCCCATACTAGTGTTATGTGCCCGCCAATTTCATTACGATACACATACCTTTGTACTCTCTCGTTAACAGTGCCGTGGATTCTGATGTCTTTAATACCATTTGAGCTGTTAGTCATGATCTTGGTTTTGTAGAGACTCATTTCTAAACTGCTCTATTCAGGGGCACCGAAACTTACCATTTAATAGTCTGGTTATCTCTCAAATTGTCTCACAATAGCGCGATATCATCAACTAACCTAAAGTTAGTTAGTTTCTTGAATTTCATATTAATATCCCGCTTCTCCTAATGCAACTTTTATAAATATCTTTCAGCCTTATCCCTGTCTGCATCTCGATTCGTTGAGTTTTCCTAAATATATAAACCTGATTAGGTAGTTATTTAGCTTTAATTTTCTCTTAATATTAGTGGCAGGCTATTTGTTAGTCAATTACTCTTATCTATGAATATAGCAAATTATTAATAAAACCGTGTCTAAAAGCATTAAACGAATTTTAATAAAAATTTGCAAAAAAAGACAAATATTATCTGCAATAAAAATAATCTTACTATTTTCATGGGATTAAGTTTTTAGTTACAAGATTATTAAAAAAATATTTACCAGCAATTCCTCTTTCTTTTATAAGCAACCACCATCAACATATTTTTATATTTGTCCACTAGATAGTTGCGATAAATTTATTTTTAAAAAAATGTTATAATAATCAATTTATGTTTACATAATCATAACTGAATTATCATTAATATCTACCAGACTAAAAGATCTTTAGTGCACGTTGTGTGGAAAACGCGTGAAAATGAGTAACGTAACATAACATAACCTCATGAAAAGCTAATAGAATTGCCAGTAAATTAATAAATCCACCACATCGAGACTAGTTTATACCTTCAAAATTTATGGGTCAACATACAAAAAGTGCCCACGAGTCGAATACAGACTTCATCATTATTGGTTTTTGATATATAATTCTAGGTTTATTTCAAAATTACGAATATAATTAAGAACCATCTAAAACGCTGAGTTGTATTAAGATAAAAAAATCCCTTGGGGCAGAGCCTAATTTAAATTATCTCTCAAATTATATTTTTGGAACAAAAATATCTGAAGTTTAGCAAATCCTATAAAAGATCTTATATGGCGCCCTAATAAAGTCTTATGTAATTATGAAATGTTCTGCCTCTGAACGGAACATGCCTTGAAGCGACAAATTATTATTGGACCCTTACTGTAAACGCAGATAATCCTCCAATTATCCCCTCGACGTGACACTTGTCAAGCGCCTTAAAGCTTGTTTTGTGTACCTGCTGCGTGTCTCATTTTGAATGTTAACGCCATTCATTGTTATCTGAGAATATTTTTATGTATTGTTATCTGATCGTGCTTATATTAGTACTCATTGAGTATAGTTATTAATGTATAGTTTGCAGTCACGGTTTTAATCATATTTACGTTTTTAGTCACATCATAATTTGTGTAGTTCATACGGTAATTCTCGGTGATAATTTGTTTTGTCATTAATTGAAACGTCAAAACATTTATGTTTTCTCTATATATTCGCATTACGTTACTAATGAGTATAATTAGAACATTTCAGTAAATTTATCACGTTAAATATAACCGTTTTAAAAGTACATAAAGTTCTGAAATCTAATTAATAATAAAGGAAAAGTTTCCAAAAATGGACAATTAATCCATTGGAAGATTAATATATCATTTAAGTGTGTCAGAAAATGGCAATTCTAAGTAAAAAGATCAATCATCGTATCAAGATACTGGTTCAAGTGTGTATGGAATTCTCGCTACGAGGATTTCAAACACACTCAGGCATTTATAAACATTTAAGCGTATGTACCCTTATTTCTATTAAACTACTGTAAAATATTTAGTTTTCATAACGTGAATATATTGCCTACAATTTCTGTCATAGGCATAAAAACTTTGTCATTATGTGGAACCCTATAGAGGACAGAAATTTTATAATCAATTAAAAAAAACAAAAAACGGAGCCCTCTGGCTCCGTTTTTTGTTGAACTTTGTTTTTGTCACACTGAAAACAGTACGACACCATTTTTCTTGTATTTAATTTGATTAACAAGGTCTGAGCTATTATTGGAATCACAAATCGCATTCAAATGCGGAAAACGAACGATTCCCTATGAAATAAGTAAACTGTGGGTCCCACATAATAATTTTTCAGTATAATATTATGCTAATATTTCTATTTTGATTAGTTTTGCTTACGATTTCACTTTGGTTTTTTAGTCAATCGGACGCAGTCAGTCAAGACGCAGTTATACGTGGTACACTTACTTAAGTAAAGGATCGTTTTTTTTATTTCTGACAAATTGATGAGTATCGTTTCATTACTAAATCAAATCTTAATCTTTACTACTTCAGTCTCTATCTATCTATTATAGTTAAATATTAAGTAAACACTTAGAAATATTTTTGTGGACGTATGTTTTAAGTTTATAAACAATAATTTTGAAATTATCATGCATAAAATAATCAATTGAAAAATAAATGGTACTGTCACGATAAATTATACTTTCACATAAACTGCAAGCTTTCGCGTACAAAGTTTTATAAAGATCCAGTAAAATATTATTGTAATGTGTGCGAAATACTTATCGAATCTTATACGAAGTACACTGAAAGTAGTACTTTTATAGCAATTATGGGCGTAATTAAAAATATTTGAGTTTTAGGTCAGAGGTACTCTCAACAGATTTTGCCCAAAAAAGGGTGTTATATATCGCTAATATTTAAGGCGTTTGAAATATATTGACATGTATGATAAAGTAATTTTATTGTTATTATTATTTATTTTGAAACTAAGCACAATTTTTAAAATTGACTCCTCCCATTGGCTTAGGAGGTAAACGCTGTTTTTAATATAAATAAAACATAGAAATGTTTAGTGTTTCGTACCTGATAAAGAAAACACCGGAGCCATTGTGAAATAGCTTATGGTCCGTCCGTCTGTCTATTGGACGTAGTCATTTTGCTGAGAAAGTCTTTGAGGTCGAAACTCAGAATTGGGTGTAGTAAAAAAACATTAAAATATTGATTTACACTCCCTCTCTTATCTCCGAAACAACTAAAGCCAAAACTACGAAAAGAAATAGCGTCATTATAATATATTGACGCATAGTAGTACCCCAGGAAAATATCGCATCTAAACCTAATACTGGCCCAATAATCATAATTCTTATCTCAGACACTTCCTTTGACAGGACTTTTTGTACTATTGTAAACTTACTGTGCGTCTTTCTAAAAGCTTGAAAGCTTTTGTGTTCATTTTCGTGAAGCAATTAGCTTAAGCGTTCTTATTATATTTGTAGATACAATGCTTTATCCACAATCTAAGAGCTTCGGTTTCCAAATATAATATTAATTTCTATATTTTTTTGATAATTAAGTGCTCTCTTTATTTCTAAAGCTGGATGTAACTATTATATTTTGGTCGTAATTTGCTTTTAGTATTTGCGGTATTAATTTGAGCAATGAATTGTTTCCTAGCAGTATCAATACAAGTATTTATAATTAATTTCATATACGAACGCACGCATACGTCAACGCGTACACGTACGCACGCGCGGTCTCGCCCGTATGCGCACAAGCGAGCACGCGCATGCACCCACGCATGCGCACACGTTATTATACATGTGAAATATGAAGGAAGTTGTAGATGCTATGAAAATTTTTTATTATATCGGATTGAAACTTGTTACAAATTTAACATAGTTAGAAAAGTAGATAAAGTTCATACGTGGATGGATTTGGTTTAATGGTTAGAAATTGAATAACTTTCAGAATAGTGGTAGTTAAAAATGTAAAAAAAGTAAAGTATGTTTTTTTTATAAATGGAATGTTGAGATATTACATTTCTTTAGTTGATAAGTATATGATTCTATGTACTTTCGATCACGTCAATAATTCAGATTGCATAATTTTCTAAAATACCAAAAACTTAAATATTTTCTCTAATATTTTGTACTGTTTGCCCACGACTTGGTTCTCATGGTAGAAGTAACAGAATAGGTTTATTTTACACTACGTTTTCAATGCGAATGTTACATACACCGGAACATTCGTATTCTACAACCTCATAGAATAACATCAATTTAATTTATTACCCTTACTAAAATACTTATCGTATAACTCTCGAGTTATACGATATGCAAAATACTTATCGTATAAATGCATATAGTATAACTCTCAGAAATATAATAAAACCTACACCGCTCCCCTACAATAAACTCACTAACATAAGCAATGCGAAAACCCACACAAATTCGGCTTCCACTAATGTTTTTGAAACATATAAATGCTGTTGAATGTTCCTAAGAGTTAATCTTTGCTAATAGCCCACTTGAAGATGTTGTAATACAACGAAACTTACGTCGTGGTAAAGAACTTGAAGAAAATAGAAATAATACTACATTACGTATTTTCATTTAATTGTGAATATCAACTTAACCTGACACAATTCAATTTAACCTAACCGAATATAATTAAATCTAATACAACCTACCCTAACATGGTTCGCATCAGATTTAATTATATTGGTTTGGGTTAGGTTGAGTTAATCTAAAACAACCTAACTAAACCTTACATAACTCGATGTAACCTAACTCAATTAAACCCAAACTGGCTTAATATGTCCCAAATTAACCCATAATAATCTAAGCTTTCAGAACCTAACCTAACCTGGTGAAAACTAAGCCAATCTTAGCCACCATAATCCAATGAAACGAGTCTAACTTACCTCAGAATAACCCTTCAATATCTAACATAATCTAATCTGATCAAATCTAACGTATCCCATTGTAACCTAATATACCCTAATCTAACGGAAAGAAACCAAACTTTGTCCAGAAGAACCTATTATAACCTAAACTAACACGGTCTAAATAAACCAACGTAAACGAAACCAATTGAAGCTAATTTAGCTCAACCTAACTCAGTATAATTCAATCTAACCTAACCTCTTCCAACCTAATATAATTCAGTCTAACTTTTTATAACCTAACCTAATTTTCATAAAACTTAACCTAACCCAATAATACTTCAATTTAACCCAACCTAACCAAATGTAACCCAATCTAACCTAATTAAACCAAATCTAAGGTAATCCCACCCACTTTAACCTATCCCCCGCCTAAAATTTGAGAATTTGTTAACAATTAATATTTTTAATGGCCTCTTTACAAATAATATATTTTTTCTTTTATGTCAATTTGTTTCTTTTATGTCAATTTCTTTTATTGTATTATTGGGTATATTTTTACCAAACTTAAAAGAAAATTAAAAAAAAAAATAATCAAGTGCGAGTATAAGTGGTACTATGAAGTTTCTGCACATATTTAGGAACTTATGAATATTTAAGAATGCATTATATTTATGTTAAAATATTAACAATTAGTATTTTTTCAGAACGTAAATATATTCCCTGCTACGTATTTCACATGCGAAACAAGTGCTGCATATTTTAATTATTTTACTTCCCACCAAGTAACTAGATATAGAAATATATCGTCCAATATATTTATTATAAACATAATATACATTTAAAAATATAAATCTGTTTTTGTCCTTGACATAAGTAATTGTATGGCGTTTCTATGAACTTCTGGCAGATCCTGTTTCTATTTTCGCAGGCCCTGTAGATGGTTATGGTAATTTCTTTCAATTTCGTTGCACATAATACTATTATGATTTTATTGTGATTCTGAATGATTAATTTAAAGCGTTTTATTTTATCACTTTATAAGCAAAATTCCACATAAATGACTTAAATCAACCGCAACAATAACTTTATATTCTCAAATGTTTATTTATTACGTTTGTGGAATATGTACTAGGCAAATTTATATATTTTCATTGTGAGAAGATATTAATATTTATAAAAAGTGTAATAAAAATACTATGTGGGCGTTTAAATGTTTATATGGGTCTAAGATTGAACAGAGCTCTCTTAACGAAAGTTATACTCGTATTTACATTTAACAAGTTTTTTTCACTTTTTTAAAAAGTTATACATTCTTTTACATTTTTCTACATTTAATAAATTGAAAAATATATTTACATTATATTACTTATCTTTTTAAAGAAGAAAATTTTTTTGAGAGTGAAAAATATAATTCATGTTAATTCCGTACGTTAAAATAATGAAATAAATATTAAATACGTTTTTTCACATTTTCATTACTCGTTCAGTTATCACCACGTTCAAAAAAATACTTGCGTTTACGAAGATGGCGTGTGCCTAATACGCAGTGATTACAGACTTCACGTACAGTTCGAAGCCTCTATGTGTAATATCTACATGAAACGTAAGCCTATATAAATGTAATTCTAACGTGCACGATTGTTATTTTGTAACATAATATTACGAAATACCGAGCACGCAAGATAGACTTATATTTCGCAATTTAATGTGCTTGATATAAAGTCAGTGCTCTGTCAGGTTAAGCAATACTACTTATAAGAAGTTTTTGAACAAATGTGCTCAAACGCAATATTGCACTGTTTATATTGCCTATATACCATTTCTGTTAATGAAATATTGTCATTAAACTCTTCATACCACATCTTTCCGATTGGTGACGTTAGAGGGTGAGGCTGAAACCATCGTCCTGCGACCTTTCTCTCTAATACGACAATCTCATGGAATATTTCACTAGTACTACTTGCCATCAACGTCCTCAGGTGTCCAATGTAAATCGAGTAGAGTTCAATGTTAGTTTTTCCAATACATGTAATCAATTTGAAACACTTTCGCAACCTAATGGTATTGCCTTGTAAGGAAGGGTCCTTCACACACGTGCTCACCTGAAGACCGTTACATTTAAAATGTACCGTAACTGCCGGTGCAAGTACTACTGTTCGTGAACATTAAAAGATTATTCCGACCAATGCGTGAATTTTTAATAAGTAAAGTAGTGTAGTCATGTTTGCAAGGTCAAGTTTTTCGTGAAAGATAAGGATTGAATAATCTGCTTCGGCAGATACTTTGAAAGTGTCTATCAAAAAAGAAAACTCAGATTTTTTTCAGATTTTTTTCACAATGAAAAAAAACATATTAGTCTTTATATATTTCAATAGATAATACAAAACAATATTTATATGGGGATTAAAAAAAAATAAATTTCATATAAAGTGCGGGTAGTTGTTTGGAAGGGGCAATTATGAGGGTATCAAGTTTTTTTCAAAATTTTAAATATCATATATCTTCTGATATATAAAGAAAGGTAAGCCCTTGCCTCTATTTCCGAGTTTACTGAATATTTAAAACGAAGAGAGCTTTTAAAAGTCTACGTAAAGGTCCTTGGAAAACTATAGCAATGACTCTAGACGTAATCAGTTTTGGAATATGTACCCTGTTTTCGCACGCGTGAAAAATAACACAAGCAATATATTTACTTTGTGAAAAATTCATATTTGTAAATAGTTTAAAAGCAATACTGTGTATTCTTAAATATTTATAAGTGATAAACGCGTATGGAATACTTATAGTTTGAGTTGTATTCATACTGGAAAACTCATTATTTCTGATTTCTCTCATCACACTGGTTATCCTTTGCAATGCGTGCGATTTTCCGCTGTTGCCACTTATCGGTCCCCAGCATAATTAGAAAAATTGAGAGATAAATTGCATAACTTCCTAGCATCTACAAAACTAAGCATTTATTTTTGACTTAAAAGAATTTAAAGAGATGAGATATTTATACGTAAGGTATACCATTCTTAAAAAACGTTTTTAAAACGGTTGCAAAGAGTTGCAATTAAAAATAACGTGTATTTTAATTATTTTGAATATTTTTTTATCCTGGATAAACATACAAATGTTGGTTAATCCAAATTATTAATTTAACCTCTATTTCGAAATAATAAGTATATATACATATTGTGTGCGTTAAATTAGATCTGCTATTTTTTTATCTTACAACAACAAGTGAATGGAGTTTATTAATATATTTTTTATTTTTGTAACAAGCTGTGTTCACTTATATTTTTGTTTAGTTATTTTTCAAAGAAATATTATTACTGAAGAAATACGTAGTATTTTCAAAATTGAATCAAGGTCGAAGTCAAAAAAATTTGAAGTATCAAAGGATGCAGTGGGATACAGGGGGTATATATATTCATTAATTTTTCTCATCCAAAATGCCACATTCCCTGAAGACGAAAGTCCTCAACGAGTGTGTGTTGTCAGTATCGTTATACGGAAATTAGACGAGACTCCATAATATTGGCCTTCTAAAAAAACTTTGAGTCACTCGTCGAGTTATGTAAAGAGCTGTGAAGGGAGTTTTTCTACGATATATGAGGAGATTCATAAGAGTACTCAAGTCACCGACATAGTTAATGCAATTGGCAGGCTAATGGTTGAACATATAGCTCACAGAACCCCTAACTATTAGAGCAGAAAGGTTTTTGAATGGCGACTAGGTACCGTGAGATGCAGAGTTGAAGGGTCCCTGCTAGGTGAATAAATGATCTAGTTGACGTGGGGTGCAAGCGTCAAAGAATTGATATTTGAAGTAATCTATTGAGGAAACTTATCGTCAGCAATGGACATCTTCGGAATGAGGATGAAATGTTATTCAGATAAACTATTTGGTTTCAAAAACTTTATTCGTTTATTAGGTTCTCTATTTAATAAAATATTTACGTATAGAGTTATCACCTGTAAGGTAGAAATTAATATTGGTATAAAAATCGTTCAGGAAGATAAGTTGAATATTTTTGGGAATACTTTACGTCGAGGGTGATTAAATAGAAATTAAAAAGTTTATCTTTAGGATTTATTTTCGATCAAATGTACTTTTCAATTACAAACAACTCAGTGTAGAAATAATTTTTCACTTTGAATTTTATTAATATCGGTTATGAGGAATACACACTTCAATTTATAATTCACAACATTAATAATTTTAGGTATTTTATAAGTATTAACTTTATGGTATAATTCATAAAGTTAATATTTTAAAGTAACTATCTGAACTGTAAATATAATATTTTTGCAAATTTTCGAAATGTTTAATATATTCTGACCCTCTTCTGAATTTAACATAGAGACCACTCACATATTATCTTGTCGAATATGCCTTTTCTATTATTAACATCATGACTTGGCGACATTTTCTTTGATTTTTTTTTGTAATTTCGATTTTGGATTAAACTATAAAATGCTTCAATTATGGGGTATTTAATACATTCTCAATACTATAGACAGCATATTAAAAACGAGCCCTGTAAACATTTAATTGTCATTTATAAAAGTTTTACCCAGAAACAAGAATCTTCGAAAATTTTAAATTACTCACAATGTTTGTACAGTAAATATCGTAACTTTTAAAGCAAATGCACAAAACGTAAAATATGTCTTCTAAAGTGGTATTTGAAAATATCTATAGTAATAATAATATAATAAGAAATATAAAATTGCTATAACTATTTATTTTGGAGGTAATATAATTATGGCTATGGCACAAAAAGGAAAACATGGATTTTTCCAACATTTATATGAAATAAATGATTTTATATAAACTTTAGAAAGGAGACATTTGTTTTAAGAAGATTTTTAAAATATTCTTAAATATTAATTAAGGTTACAGAAGTGTTAGGAATAATAGGCCACGAAGCATATAGTTAGAATTTATTCTACTTTTGTCTTTTGGACAATTTTATTAACATTTATACTTATTTTATGTAACTTGTTCCAAACTACAATCATTTATATTTTAAGACAAATTTATTTTATTTTTTACGATGGAATTTAGCGACAATATCTGCCCACGTCACTCAAATAACCAAGCGTGCGGAGAGCGCTTCAAAGCTTTACAAAAAAGCTTAAATCTGACAAATTGCCAAAGTGGATGGAGCGTTATTTTATTTAAAATTCAGTCGAAGCAGGTGAGCTTTTAAGCTAGCTTCTATTTATTGGCATGGGAGGAAAAGTTAAAATAACTGTATTTTTATATTTATAAGTGTAGGATTATAGAATTATATAAATATTTTGAAATGTTTTATGTAGTTGATTCCTGTTTTATAAACAAATTTATGCATCGCTTTCATTTTCAGAAGAAGAAAAATGTTTATTCCAACTCTGTTTTATCAAAAGAAACTATGAGAAACAAATTTCCAGTAAACGAAATGACTTATAATCTTAAGTATATAATCCGTAATAACTTTTACGTAATTTAGGTGCTCATATTGTAACTTATACTGTATTTTTAAATATTCCTGATAGTTTCTGAAACGTATATCAATATATTAACGGAATTTTTGTGCATTTTTTAAGTAAAACTTCTTTATGCACGCTTGACTTGGGGAGTAAGCGGTGAATGTGTGACGAGAGCGTTACAAAAAGTGTGATCGGACGAGGCTAATGGAAATTGAGATATAAGTTAGTAAAGACAGAAAGAGAGAGAGAATTACGTTTCGTATATTACTGTAGGGACAAGAGAGAGAGGTGCGAGCGCACATTTTCTTTCTCTCTTTCTCTCATAGCCAGTTATGTTTCGTATATCTAAGACACAGTGCAAGCCTATTGTCTTTATCACACTGTAGGAGCAAGAGAGAGCAGTGCGCGCGCACATTTCCTTTCTCTCTTCCTCTCATAGCCAGTGCATGAAATATGTATATATATATATATATATATATATATATATATATATATATATATATGCAAGTTTGCTAGCGTTACGCGAACGGTGATTTTTTTATTATTTTGTAATTTCATTTCGTTCTTCAACAATTTTATAAATTATTATTTTGTTCAATACATTAAATATTCTACGTTTAAAGTGAATAAAGTTGTAAATTCATTTTAAACTTCATATTTTGTGAATTTGAAGTTTTACTTCAGTCATGTGGCCTAAAGCACACTCGTTTTTTATTAAGTATCATACAGTTCAAGTAACTTTAAATGGCTGGCATAGAATTGCCGTCGATAATAGTATTCCCACATATTTTTCAAGTTTTTGAAACTAAAAGAGTTTTCTCTTAAGACCTGAAATAACTAATTATTATTGTTTTAAACTAATCACAGAATTAACTGGATTAAAGGTTGCATTGCTCTATCTAAAAATGGCCTATACATGGAATATGGGGACATAAAAAAAACAGAATACGTTTTCATATGCTTGTGAAGATAAGTCGAGATACTTATATTATAAGTAATACTCAGATTTATGATATATCATTTAGCTTAACCAATTGTAAAATTTAGAGAACGCATTTTCCTTGAAACTTCCATTTTCAGATCATTCCCTTGAGTTATATTATAATAACAATCATTGAATAATAAGTTCGGTTTTCATTACTTAGGGCAGATTTTTCAATCGTTAAATAAAGACACAGATAACAGTTATTTGTCAGATAGCGCATAATTTAATTGTTTACCTTCAGATAACTGATGTTACGGGAATATGTCAAGTATTAGACGAATAAATAATTCGTTGGTAAAAGAAACAAATACCAGTTATCAGCTAGTTTAAATGTATCAAATTACTATTTGGTTTCAAGTAAAGGTTATATTTTTGTATTAAGGTTAAATGTAAAAATTGTATTTACTTCCTTAAAAAAGTTGAATTTAAAGGAGATTTTGATTTCAAAAAAGCGCCGTTCAATATAGTTCAATATTTTTAAATCCTACTAATTTGGCAATAGCAAAAATGTAATAATTCTGGGTGATAGTCGATATTTTAAAAATTGTTATCTAGTTATTTCATTCAAAGATCCACTGACATCAGTCAACAAAAACGTCATTGAAAGATGTCTTCGTGTATGGAAATTATGGTTTCCCATATTAAGTATTGGAATGCAGTATAAGATACTATTTTTCAAGACTTTATTGTGGCACTTACCTTATTGTATAGCTTAGCAATCGAAAGAAACGATCACCTATGATATTAATTTACATTCATCCACTTTACATTATATTTCACAATTTGATGTGTCATAATCCAATGGTAATAAATTTAGCTCTAACAATCCTACTTACAAGTCATAAAGTGTATAAAAACTAAAATTAAAGAAATAATAATATCCCTAATGTATCGTTATAATATTTTTTTACTTATATTACGGAGAATTAATATGATTAAAAGTATAAAAAATGTGTAATGAAAATGTAATTAAAAAATAGATATATAATTAACAAGAGAAAAAAGTGTATGTAGATCAACGACTAGCTTAAATAAAATATTATGTATTTGTATTGTTTCATTTTTAGTTCGTATTCTTCCTGCTGATTTTTTTACTCATAGATCCTGTGGATATTCTTAATTGATATTTTTCTACATCACTTATAGACGCTGTTTGTGCTTATCTTATTATCTGTTTGTGCTTATCTTATTCTTAATTGATATTTTTCTACATCACTTACAGACGCAGTTTGTGCTTATCTTATTATCTGTTTGTGCTTATCTTATTCTTAATTGATATTTTTCTACATCACTTACAGACGCAGTTTGTGCTTATCTTATTATCTGTTTGTGCTTATCTTATTCTTAATTGATATTTTTCTACATCACTTATAGACGCTGTTTGTGCTTATCTTATTATCTGTTTGTGCTTATCTTATTCTTAATTGATATTTTTCTACATCACTTACAGACGCAGTTTGTGCTTATCTTATTATCTGTTTGTGCTTATCTTATTCTTAATTGATATTTTTCTACATCACTTATAGACGCTGTTTGTGCTTATCTTATTATCTGTTTGTGCTTATCTTATTCTTAATTGATATTTTTCTACATCACTTATAGACGCTGTTTGTGCTTATCTTATTATCTGTTTGTGCTTATCTTATTCTTAATTGATATTTTTCTAAATCACTTATAGACGCTGTTTGTGCTTATCTTATTATCTGTTTGTGCTTATCTTATTCTTAATTGATATTTTTCTACATCACTTATAGACGCTGTTTGTGCTTATATTATTATGTGTTTGTGCTTATCTTATTCTTAATTGATATTTTTCTACATCACTTACAGACGCTGTTTGTGCTTATCTTATTATCTGTTTGTGCTTATCTTATTCTTAATTGATATTTTTCTACATCACTTACAGACGCTGTTTGTGCTTATCTTATTATCTGTTTGTGCTTATCTTATTCTTAATTGATATTTTTCTACATCACTTATAGACGCTGTTTGTGCTTATCTTATTATCTGTTTGTGCTTATCTTATTCTTAATTGATATTTTTCTACATCACTTACAGACGCTGTTTGTGCTTATCTTATTATTTGTTTGTGCTTATCTTATTCTTAATTGATATTTTTCTACATCACTTACAGACGCTGTTTGTGCTTATCTTATTATCTGTTTGTGCTTATCTTATTCTTAATTGATATTTTTCTACATCACTTACAGACGCTGTTTGTGCTTATCTTATTATCTGTTTGTGCTTATCTTATTCTTAATTGATATTTTTCTACATCCCTTATAGACGCTGTTTGTGCTTATCTTATTATCTGTTTGTGCTTATCTTATTCTTAATTGATATTTTTCTACATCACTTATAGACGCTGTTTGTGCTTATCTTATTATCTGTTTGTGCTTATCTTATTCTTAATTGATATTTTTCTACATCACTTATAGACGCTGTTTGTGCTTATCTTTTCTACATCACTTATAGACGCTGTTTGTGCTTATCTTATCTTGTTTCATTTGGTGTTCTTTACTGGCAATATATTTTTACAAATTCACCAGTTCGCAATAGGTTTCACTCAGCTCATCTATTTTTTTTATTCATACTGGCATTGTTAAGGATTTTTTAAGAGTAGCATCATTTACGTTTTGGGTGCATATCTGCCATTTAATTTCACTATTGCCCATAAATAAAGATTCGATCGTTTGTTAAAAGTATTTCACGGTTCATCAGAATCAGTTTTTTTTTAAAGTAACTACCCTTATTCTTATCAGCATTAAGCATTATAAGTTCATTACTATCATTGTCATTAGCAGTATTAAACCTGACGCGTTTTGAATCTACTAAAAATTGTAAATGAATTGCAAAACAACAGAGTTGTACATTAATAATTTAAGTTTTGTTATAAAAACACGTATATTTCGTTTATTAAATAAATATTGGTATCATTATTATTATCTGTGGTTTGCAATGTGTTTTCATATTTTGAAAAATACTATTTTGTAACTTAAAAATTATATCTTTCCTATAAAATTATGTGAACGTTCATATTACTAACAAAACATAAGTACTGTAATAATTACTTTCAAACTTACTGACCATATAATTGCCTTCCTCTATTGTTTCCGTCAATGTGACATCTTGTGTGCACATTATTTTAATTTCATCTCCGTCCTTGTACACTATAGATGAAATTGGCACTGAAAGTAAGTTATTAATTTAAAAACCAATGTCACAGATAAGCAAACATAATAGTGCAACACGAGAAAAACATGATTGTCAATTATCTTTGACAGAATCACTGTCCTGCCTTGCATCTTAACCGTCAATATTAGAATACGTTGATAAACCTTTTTCACCCAGATGTGCAAATGAAATGGTTGAAGACACCCTACCGCCTGTTTTATATAATAACTGCTAATTTTCTGATGCCTTATTCTTCGTTTCCTTTTTTATGCTTTAACATTTAAATTGCAGTCTTTGCAGAACGGTCTGAAACTCTACTGCTGTATTGAATGAATCAGAAATTTTATTCCAGGTGGCCTCTTTTTGCTGATTTGGTACGGCGTCGATTTTTTTCATTTTATTTTACGTTTGTAATGACAAACAATTTCCATTAATAAATGAACTTCCGCCCTTTTAAAGCTAGAAGTCTTTTTTTTGTAGTACTATCAATTTTTTAATAAAAAAAGATCCATGGTAGGAAAAAAGCAAAACTATCGGCAACGGTATTTAGATTTGAATGAAATGTTTGTACATATTGGCGAATGTTAATTTATCTAAGGCCAATTTTTGTTTATTTAGCTATTCTGCTCTGATACACGCGTATCGCCGATTTTCGTTCCTCCCATACTTTTCTTGCATGAAGTTCGTTCAAATAATTATTGTACCGTAGCACAAAACTTCAAATAACTATCTGAATATTATTGGCCTAATACTCAAAAAGTGCTATTGTTTCTTTGATTGATTATCAGTGGAATAAATTAACTTTTGACTATTATTGGCTTATTCAAAAAGAGCCATTGCTTATTGGGTTTATTATCAGTGGAATATATTAATTTTTGGCTATTATTGGCCTATTCAAAAAGCGCCTATGCTTATTGGATTTATTATCAGTGGAATAAATTAATTTGTCAGCCAATTATTTGATAGTTTTTTCAGCCAAACGGAAAACCAAACATTAACCAAATAAAAATAATACATTACATACGAATATGTTTCTATTATATAAACTGGAAGCATACTCGTATTTAAGACTTACCGCCTGGTACAAACTACAAAATAAAAACCTCTGTTATATCTTATTTCTCATTACCCTTAATATGTTATTTTGTCCCTTTTTATATAGGTCAATTTCTATTATCTAATGCTGTAATTTTTATTATCTAATGCTTATTTTTAAAATTTCGAAAAAAAGAAATAAATGATAAGTTACACCTACTTTAGTAATTACATTGCATTTTTTTTGAATATGGTTTAATGAAAACTCTTCACGAACTGTATATAATCATACAACAGATATGACACATATCGCTTATATAACTTACTATCTACATTAAATCCTGCCAGCGTATGTTCTGAATATAGGACGGAGTAATTTCTGTCGCCAGGGCAGGCGGCCTTTGGTTTAACGAATGGAATTGTAAACGTATTCAGCAGAGAATTCGTTGTCGAAAGTTTATTACCTTACTATACCTCGAATTTCGGGAAAAATACGAAGTAGTGTTCGAATTAACAATTATTGATAGAAAATGCTATAAGTTAATAAATTTTGTGGTATGGTTCCACCTAAAAATTAAAGATTTATATATCAACAAGCATGCATCCATCTATCCATGAAACTTTTACGTCTATTGCATTATTTATAAGATTGATTTAAGATATTAAGATTGATAAAAGACACATTACGTAACTATCATTCTTCTCATTATATATTATTGACACGAGTTTTATATACATAAATATTCACAATTAAATAAAACTACGTGATGTAGTATTATTTCTACTTTCTTTAATTTCTTTAACCACGACCTAGGTTTCGTTGTATCATCTTCAGGTGGGATATTAGCAAAGATGATCTTTGCTAATATCCCACCTGAAGATGTTGTAATACAACGAAACCTAGGTCGCGGTTAAAGAAATTAAAGAAAGTAGAAATAATACTACATCACATAGTTTCAATTAATTGTGAATAATGAATTTCTACAAAATTAACGCCAAATATATTCAATATACATAAACACATACATACATATATATATATATATATATATACAAAACATAAAATTGTAACAATGAATTCTGTACATTGAAAATATTTTTAAAAATGTCATGGATTTGGCATAAAGAATGATAACAGAAGCCAGAAAATGGAAAATCTACGGGTCTTGTGAAATTTAGTATGGTAATAATAAACACCCAGGAGCAACACATAGGAAAAAGCAACAACATTTTTTTTTCCTAATTACAGGCGAATAAGTCGTTAGCACAGCCAATATATAATAAAATTGTAGATTTGGCTTGCGCATAATGAAAAGCTAAATGAATTTACAATGAAGTTTTTACTGGTAAATTCTGTTGGGGCTAGAGTAATATATATGCTATATTTTATCATAATTGACCGACTAAAACGAAGATATAAACGAAGTGTACTTATTTAAAAAAAACCTGCCTCGCACGAGTAGAACTCGCATCACGAGGATTCTGTAAACATTCAGGCATTTATAAAAATTTATACAATATTTCAATTTTTTAGGACGAAAATATATTGCCTATTATATCTTTCACAGGCGCATTATTTAAAAGATGTTATTTATGTGAAATGACTACAAATTAATATATAATTGTAGTGCAACGTTCTTCTTACCAAACTTCATGATTCTCGGTCAACGGGAAGTACCCTTATAGGTTTTGAATTATTTGCGAGTGTCAAAATATGCGGCATATTTGGCTGTATTTTTAGGGTTCTTCCTGGTTGTGTAGACTTTTTTTTACAGGCCATCGATATCTTTCCTTTTCTATCTGCCAAAGTTGTAATAAAGAAAAGGTGAAAAGTCTGTTGCGCCCGCATTAATTTAGGTTTTTTAGTTGTTGAAGTTTTCTTATGGGATAGCGTGCCTTGCAGTACAAAATTTTCAAAAAACATTGTGCTAATGTAAACTATAAAATTGAAATTAAATAAAATAGAAGGGCCATAGAATAATTAATAATTGAACAATATAAAAGTCTGTTGCCTGTTCCAATTCCATTTTCATTAATTAGTTATATAATGAGTGGTGAAGTGTATGATCATCATTTCTGAAATTTGTCATAATTTTCTACTTTTTGATAAATGATTTAAAAAAAAGGATTAAATTAACGACGTAGGTGTTCAAATTTATTTAATAAATGTATTAATTTTGTTTGAAAGTTACCGTCTTAATATTTTTATCGATTTTTTTTAATGTTCAGTTGAAACACATTAATTTAATTAGACAATTCCATATAATTTTCTATAAGTTGTGGGTAAATTTTTAAAATGAAACTAAGTTAAATAAACAGAGTTAAAAGTTTGTTAGAAGGCATTTCAATTAATTAAACATTAAATTCAGTACTTGATGCAACTAATTTTAGTTTTATGAGTGTTTACTTAGATAATGTATCAAGTATTGATACTTTTCCAAACACTAATTTTAAAGGAAATGAAAAATGACAAATTTGGAAAGAAAACTTTGAAGCTTTTTCTTATGCTTAATTTATGTTTCTTTCAAACGAAGAAAAATGAGGGCCAAGTGATTTGGATTTCTTTAAGAAAATCAATTAATTTATTCATGTATTTAGTACAAAAATGCAGCGGAAATATTTTAGTCGGTATACAATGTAAAATGAAACTCGTTATTGCACAAAAAACGAAAAAAAAACAAATATCGCTCACTTAAAATTCTTAAAATATATGGTTCAGATAATGAAATCAATAGAGTAGAAGGATAATGAATTTTGTTAGATATTTTGATATTATTCTATGACAAAATTCTTTTCCGGGCCCTACAAATTTTGACTAAGTTATCATTTAAAAAATTATGACTACTCGTCGCGTCTTTTAATTTAACGAATCTCACAATTTCCTGCTCCATAACCCCTTCAGGCTTTTCAATCAGGAGAACTACTCAGCAAAAAAATTTCTCAAGTAGAGAATAAAATGAGCGCCTCGTTGGATCATCTGGTTATGGAGAGAAAATAACAAAAAATTAGGTCCACTTGAAACCACAGATTAAAAGCAAAACTTTGACACCTAATACAATCTTATTGTGTATGTTGAAATTTTGAATACAAAAAGTAAAAAATGAAAAATAATTAACATAGTCGCGTACCACTTATTCAAGAAGAAAAGTCAACAAACCAAAAAAAAATGCAGTGGACTTTCAGCTGATCATATTTTATTCATTTTGAAAGCAATTTATATTATGATAAATATGGTATATTAATATATTACAAATACACGACATTAATTTATAAAAGTTTTGTAAATAATGTAACAAATAAATAAATTTCTCTAAAGTGAAAATTTTTGACTTCATTATAAACTTGTATTTACATACTGAGTGTACCCCAAGTGTTGGAGAGAGGCAGTTTTATTTGAATCTATCGATAAATAATATCGATTAAAACAAAACACGAAAAAAAATTGAGCAGTGGGATTCGAACAAAGACCGCCGACAACCAATTTTTTGGCATTAAACGATGTCTATATGTGCCTTTGAAATATATAATTGCTGACATAAAATTAAGTAAATTTTTAACAGGTGTTTGATAATAAATTATTTTTGATCTAAATTTAAAAAAAATGTGGTTTCTTAAAATAAAATCAAAGATGGAAAAAACAAGTTCGTACTCAGTCTTCCATCGCGTTTCGAATATAATCCGACGCTTTACCGTTACGCCAAGGACTCACTGGGCAAAGGGATGAAATAAAAATGTACTTACTAACTAGGTTGCTCTATGTTCCCCTCATTCGGCCGTACTCGGCTTACTGACTAATATATCCGAAGTCAATTGGCAAGTCATTAAAAAAAATTTTACAATGTGAGCCAAAAGGAGTTTTTACTTGTTTTTGCTTTATGATTTCCATTTTTGAGCGAAACAATACGTAATAAATACACAACGTTGGGTGAAGGAGGTAATCTCCTATAAAACAGCCAAGTATTGGTTCCAAACAAGGAAATTTTTAATTTTCACTAATTTTGATCTAGGGCGACCGACGGCTTTAAATTTAGAAAAATTAAATATTTTATTGACATAAATCTCAGCAACTTCTAATATTATAATTGCTAAATTACTTCGAAAAGAGGCGATTTTTTAGCTGTAGACAATTATTGTTTACACAACGCTTAGAACATATTTATTATTCGACCAACTCGTAAATGGCATCCTTTATATTAAATGTTCCTTACATTTAAAATAAATTTTAAGAAAATAAATTTTACTTTATTTTTATATTTAATTACGCAGTTAACTGCGTAATTAAATATAAAAAACAACAGTTAATTGCGTAATTATTTTATATTCCATTACGCCTTTGTCGATTTTCACACTCAATTTAAAGAATATATAAAATGTGCGCATAGGTTTTCTACGATTTTTCCTTATGTTATACTTTCTAGTCAATGCATTTTTACAATTTTACAAAATTTTACCAAAAACAACTTTATAGGAATGTCTAAAAGAGAGACTCAGTTGCCTAATGTAAGGTTTGTTTATTGTTTTGTTGAAAAATATGTCGAATAAATAATTAACTTTATAATTTCTATACTTTTTTTAGTTATTCTTGATATATTTAAAAAAAGGACTTATTTTTAGGATTAAAACGAAAACTTACCCTTAAACGCGACTCCTTAAAACGGAACACATATTAAATCACTTACGTGTTCGTCCGTAAGTGCGTTTATCACGGTCGTTTTTCTCAAAACCGGATGACATTAAAATTTAGTATATAAGTAATTATGCTAAACTACCAAATCAACGGGTTTTGAGAAATTTAGCATAAATTTCAATAAACTCGTACATATTTCAATAGCAAACATCCAAAAATATTTATAAATATTTTATATAAAATGTCAATGAGGTAATTGTTTTTAATTTATTTTATATATTGTGCGTCTTATAAAATGATTAGAAAATAATAATAAGGTTTTAAATTATTTTTTTTTAGAATTTTACGCAAGGTGGTTCGGGAGATATTGTTGAAAATTTTCAGTCAAAAATATATACATCAACCCTCTATTTGAAAGTGTTGCAGTAGAAATTATGAAAAAAAAAACCGCGTTATTGGATGTTTACATAAAGCTAACTGAAAAATCACAACATTGATTCTAAATCGAATATTGTTATAGCTGTGGAGTATATAATAGGCAATGTGATTACATTGTGAAAATAAACATTATTTGTAAATAATTTTCTGGAAATACTGTCTATTCTTAAATATTTAGGGGCGCCTAAGTGTTTATGTAACTTGTATATATAATCACATTGCTTAGTGTATGCTCTATAGGTATAAGAATATCTCAAGAACTATCAGATTTAGAATCAATATTGCCATTTTTTATAACATTGATCTTAAATCTGAAAGTTTTTGAGATATTCTTATATCTGTAGAGCATATACTGGGCAATGTGATTATATTCTGAAAATAAATATTATTTGTAAATATTTTCGTGTGCGTACGTGTTTATGTAAATTGTATTGTACGGGTTTTACTTTTACTTAAGAGATTTATTTATAAATATATTTATTACCATTATTTTGATTTTGATTTCTCCTGTGTCACTTATATGGTGACGATGAATCTTTTTGCAGCTCATCCATTATAAGCCTTTGCCATATTTTAATGGTTGAATTTCACAAACTATGTAAATATAGGTTACTACATACCAAATACATCTACTTTGAAGTGAGCACTGCAAATACACACACACACACACACACACACACATATATATATATATATATATATATAAACACACATTATATGTGTCTAAAATACAAAGACTGTTAAATAATATAAATACACATACATAAAGCTATACTGGATGCCTCATAAAAGCTTATAGCCTTGCAAAGCTCATAACATTTCTGGCATCGAACAACCACGTACTGAACGCAATTAAATAGGAAGAGGTTACCAAAAGTGAGTTACGTTTACTTGATTTAGATGGAATCAATGAGATTTCGTTTCTATTTTCCTGTTATATGCGGCCCGTATTGCCGTATTCTGTTAGACGTTACGTTGAGTAGTATAGAGATACCGGTTTGGGATTTTCCCATGCGACCACTTAACACGTTTGAAATATACTATTGG
Source organism: Druceiella hillmani (assembly GCA_039881145.1). Taxonomy (NCBI): domain Eukaryota; kingdom Metazoa; phylum Arthropoda; class Insecta; order Lepidoptera; family Hepialidae; genus Druceiella; species Druceiella hillmani. Next base: position 16,880,574 of record JAYKKI010000025.1, on the reverse strand, counting down.
CTTTGGGAAATATATATAATGTAATGATGTTTTAAAGGTTTATATACAGTTTCTATAGTGTTTATAATGCAATAGAGTACAAAATGTTAAGTAATAATTGTATAGGTATACGCATTTTACGTAAATAGGTTGAAAATAATTAAATAAAAACCCACAAAGTGCTAATATGGCTCTGACATTGGCAGGTTCGTATTTCGTTTGAAATAAAGTATCTGCTTTGAAAGTTTTAATAATCCTTGGTATTATAAGGTACTTGGGACGTATAGCAACGTGAATTACTCGAACTATGATGTTTAGAACTACCGTCTTAGTTATCCTACGACCTTTGTACATGCTTCTAAAAAGAAATTTTTTTTTGGAAAACAGCTAGGCTGAAAGACAGTTTGGTAAACAAGTACCTTGCTGGAAAGGATGTACCTTGGAGTAAAGGATGGGGTGAAATTAAAAAAAGATACACAGTGCTTTCAAAAAAAGATACACAATCCTGTCATACACTTTAAAAAAAATGTTAATCTTAATAAAATGTATTTATGAAGTGGAATATTTTTTCTGTATTATCGTTGTGAATGTATTAATGATATTATATGTATGTTAGACGCGTTTAATAAATATTTTCTTCAAATTAATTGATATGTCGAAATTATTAATATTCAGATTATTTCGAAATTGATCTAATATTTATATTTATATTGATTATACAAATAAAAACTCGTATGTTTCTTCCACGCAAAACAACATGAAACGCCATTTAAGCAACTTCAAACAAAGAAATCACCAATGAGAAGAATAGCAGTTTTGGTTGTGCAACGTAGCTATACACTGAACTGAGAATCACGGTATGCCCAAGGAATATTTCGATTCGCACTTACGCCAATCACCTTCAAGAAATTATAAGTACAAAGTTTACTTTTATTTCATGATTCTCTTTGCTTTCACTGCCATCATTCAAACAAAATACAGAGAATGACTAATGCATTCAAATGGACACCACTAAAGCATAAGAGGGTCAATAAACATTTATAGTTTATTCTGGCCGGTGGAGAATAGTAACGATGTTTAATTTTTTTCCAGGGAAACCTTAATAAGAGGTTCCACATCCGTTTTACACGTATTAAAAAATTCTTATCTATATCCCTTTCCATTTAGACCGACTAGTGTCTCCTCACGAGCGTTGCAACTATTTTGTAAACTACTAAATACACTGATTTATTAAGACCATAGTCAATTTTTCTATATTTTTTTCAAAACTTGGTGACATGGTTTATTTAGTAAATACTGTAAACATAACAATATTATAAAAGTAAAAGTGAATGTGTTTGCCTAGCTTTTACGCCTAAACTACTCAATTTATCTTCATGAACTATGAAAATTCACATACACAATAGTTTCTGAATTTTCTTCAATAGTATTTATTGTAGATGGGAATTAAAAATATTATATATATACATATATATATATATATATATATATACATAATAGACATAAATTTAACTGTATTAAATATTGATACACCAAGTATTAGCGAAAGAGCGTTGAAGTGAAGTTTGATCTATAAATATATTTGATTTAATTATCGGTTTTGTGGTACGGTCACAGAAATAATAAATTATAAAACGAGAAAACATAAGAATAAATGCCGTATGAATCAATGAAAAGGGCTAATGTGACAACATTGAATCATCTTAACGGTTAAAACAAATATTTCAACAATATGACAATATTCAACCAACTTTTTTCTTTACCCGTTTAACATAGATGCAGACCCTAGTAACTTCGTAAGCTAAGTCAATTTAATGCAAGCCGTAGCTGTGCTTTATTTTAAATAATCCTTTTGTTCCAAGCAAGCGTCGGTCACGATAATAGAGGTAGTCTCGTTATCTAGTTTTTGCCAGGCCATTCCCGGGGCAACTTAGTTCCATTGCAAACGAAAGATAAATTTTAAATTATGAATGATTTCTTTTGCCCCCAGTACGATATGACCCTTTTGCAGTCTATGAAAAATCGCCAAGTTTTCGCGTCTGAAACTTTTCTTTTTATTATTTTCATGGGATGAATTGGCGTTTTACGGGAGATATAAATGTCGAAATATAAGTGAAAAAACTTGAGAACTGTGCTGAAAATGAATTATTACAATTTGCATTTGGCACTAAGTAAACGAAACGCTTTGAGTTGAATTATGGCTGATAATAAATCAACGTTTTCCTTGTTTTATTATGTTTTTTGGGGATTATTTAAGTTACAAGTAGGGAATGTAGGATTGTATTTAGTTCTGTGTAGTTTGTTTAACTGCACAGAACTAAATAATATTAAAAATATTCAAAGATTTTGACGTCCTTCATGAAAAATTATAATTTTTCGATTCATAAATTATTTCTTTCGGAGAGCTCATCAACAAATAATTTGAACCTAAGTTGCATAAACTGTTTAATTATTTTTTTAAATTTTAGATTTACGAATGCATGATTCAGGTGATCACCATGGAATCAATAAACAAAAGGCCTTTTTCTTTATGTGTCCTTGAGCCCTTTAATTAGGTAGAAGTTTAGTGTTTTTATTTCTTCACCAGACCACTCGCTTTTAAGATTACGTAGCAAAAAAGATTACGTAGTCTTTTAACTTTATCGTGCTCCTCTTTTTTTTATTACCTTACAGTTTCCAGAGATTTAGACCGATTTACATGAAATTTGAAATTAATTGAATATCTTGCAAAATATTTAAAAAAATATCAACGTATCTTTTTAAACACGGAAAAAGGAGGCGAAACATTTTTTTGTACATTCTGTCAGATGATGTAACATCAAGAGATCCTTTAAAATGAATTTGGTGTAACGGGTAATATGTGATGCCCTAACCCTCCCTATAATTTTCAGCTATGGATTTGAAATTTCCGGATATCGGCATATTATCAAACCTTTTAAAATTTAAAATGATTTTGTTTAAATAGCGTCAGCAATTTTAATAGTTAAATAGAACTACGGAATTTTACTCGCACTTTCTATGAATTATGACGGAACAATGAACAATTATGGAACTCATGCATTCTATGAACATTGACCGAACTATGAACAAGTACGGAAACCTACTAGCGTTTTCCAAAATTGATTTGGTTTGTTCTCTTTTTAAAATAATCTATAAATCAATATACATTGAATCGATTTATTAATTTAAAATTGCGGTTTTTAATGTTTTAGTTCTGAAACATTGGTTTCGATTTATTTTATTCTTTCTGTACCGCATAATATTTTAAATAATCCACAAGTTCATACCTTCTCGTTTCAGTATTACATTCACCTATTTATTTGGCCACGGCTTGTGTTCAAATTCAATAAACTAACTCATATTCTTAATCTCAAAGTGGTTTATCCTTTTCTTAACGTTCTTTCTCTGCTTAAGCCGTCAATCATTGGAGTCTATTGAAGACGTACATCATCTATACTTGCCTTTAAACATCGTTATGCTCTCCTAACATCACTCGCGCTATTATTTTTTTATTCTTACCTTTTTACCTTCCTATCTCGTCCTTTTCCTTTTTCTCCCCAGTTGGCCCTTTTTGGAAATATTATTATGAATATATTTGTATTATTTTTATTGAAAGAACTATAGGGTAACTAAAATTTTTGCTGTCTACATTGATACTTATTTAGTCTTTTTGTCGTGTTTGACCGAAAGGAATTGATTCATTTAGAGAAGAAACGAAATATAGATATACCCGCTACGTATTTCTGTTTTAGTGCTTACCATAGTAATAAGGTACAAAACTAGTACTGTCTCTACAAAGCAAATGACAAGTTTCAAGTTCTCAGCTCAATGAGAAACAACCAAAAATGTCACTATTTAATCACAAAATAATTTAATTAATTTTTCAAACGTCCGTATTACCAAAAATTATTAAGAAGTCATAATTTCTTATGAAGTCACAATTTGCTATTGCAAAATTAATACCGAACAAACGCAATATTAAACCTAATGCATAAAGGCAAAGGTATCAGCACCGAAAAAAGGATTCTGGTAAAATCAAAATTAACTTGATCATCAATAACCAATATTTATTGACTTGAAATGAAAGCAATTTTGTTTTTAATTTCATTCTTTACGAACAAAATAATTATCAGATAATACTAAATACGATGCGTCGGGAATAGTCTGGTGACCCTCGTTCCAGTCTCGTTGTCATAGTATTGCTATATGCCTTGATTATCATTTGGTTTAAACAAATGCAATAGTTTATGGCGTGACTATACCAATACGGCATATCGTTATTTAAGTTTTGTTTATGCTCACCAACTTACGATTATTTCGCCAAATTTTCATGCTTAAAAAAAGTCTCAAGAAATAAAAATAAGTGTTGTATTTAACAAATTGTTATAAAGTGCAATACTTGTTAAAACTTAATGGAAATTACAGAAAACGTAATGAAGTTTTCACTCGATTTATTAATCTCTACATATGCTAATTAATGGGATCAATTTTATGATAAATTTATAAATTTGAATTTTGCGTATAGTGGTTTAATAGAGTTTCGGACATGATGACAGGTTAGGAGGGATAATAATTAAATATTCAAATCTAAATTAGAACGCCTTAATGAATACTATTGAGAGAATATATTTTTTAATCTCTATCTATGCTAATTAGTGGAATCAATTATGTGAGCAATTTATAAATTTGAATTTTGCGTATAGTGATTTAATAGAGTTTCGGACATGATGACAGGTAAAGAGGGATAATAATTAATTATTCAAATCTAAATTAGAACGCCTCAATGGATACTGTTGAGAGAATATATTTGTTAATCTCTATCTATGCTAATTAGTAGAATCAATTATGTGATCAATTTATAAATTTGAATTTTGCGTATTGTGGTTTAATAGAGTTTCGGACATGATGACAGGTTAGGAGGGATAATAATTAATTAGTCAAATCAAAATTATAATGATTGATGCCTTAATGAATACTGTTGAGAGAGTATCATAAGCGTGTAACCAATACCTGGTTATCCTTTGTAAATTTTATATCCTTTATAATTTTTTTATTATTTCTCGGAAAATTATTTAAATAAATGGAATGTACATTCATTATCCTTGAGAAATAGATGGTAAACTATATTAGAGATTTACAATTTTTAAGAGAGAACAAGTGATAATTTGTGAGGTTTCTTTTCTTTGGAGGAAAAAACTGAACCCTTATAAGGTCATTTATATGTCTGTTCTTCTATCTGCCTGTCCGCCAAATCACAGCCGTTTTTATCAGAAACCGTTTTGACTTTTGAAAATGTTACCTATTGAGTAAATAAAGTAGTCAATTTCTTTGTTATTATCTCGTATTAGAAAAAGAGAGACGATAAAAGTTGAAAGTGTGATTTAAAAAGATTTCAAAATTACTTGTTTTGAATTTGTATGTAAGATAGTTGCAGAGATATTACTGAAAATGTGTACAATAATTTTTCTAAAAAACTGTTTGATTCACAGACTGAAAGTTTCAAACAATAATAAAGCAATTTGGTTTATTTCGACGTAATTCTCAATAACTCGAATAATACTTAAAGTAAAACAAGTTTTTTAAACTTATGTATTGTAGTGTACTTAATGCGTTTTTTTGATAAATATTTTCTTGTAATAAATAAATGATAAAACTCTTTTATTTCATTTTACATTTAAAAAAAATATAAGAAATGAAGTGAATTCTTCGACAATCGCCACTTATAGACTGTAATAAAACGTGTGGCGAAATTTGAATTCGATATGGATCTATGAAAGGAAAATATTTCTATAAATTGAAAATTTAAATTTTGTAATAAAATTAATATAGAATAGAATATTTTCTTTATAGCAAATCTATTTCGTTGTGGAAAAACGGAAGTAGAAAGGGTAAAATTTTTATTCTGACATGCCGAGTGGAGCACATTAAGATCAATTGATGCTTCAAATTGTGCCAGACTTAAGGATAACGTCAGGATACTAATTTAGTTGTTGTTATTAACATTTGGTTCACAATTTCATGTTTTCAAAATAGAAGCTTTGGACAATCCAAATAGGGAAATTTTTTTTTGGGCCAGGTTTAAAATATGAATTACCTACGTGCACAATTTTGGACATATTTTTTTGGTGTGAAAGTTTTTATTTAGTTTTTTTCTTCATGTACACATATAGGGATGACATAAAGTAATTTGTTATTTCAATAAATGCTATCTATGTGTAAGTTTAAAAGCCATTTTTTTACCCATGAAATAAATTGAAAATGTAATGCATTGAAAACTTCTGACATTAATTAGAACCCTAAGAATGAAAAAAGAAACAATAACAGTTTATTATAAGGATAAAATAAATAAATTGTGAAATATAATACACTCTTTTGTTAAAGACGTACGTTTACTTTGTTAAAAAGTAAAAAAACGCGATGGAAATAATTGTAAATTTTTTGAACAACCAAATGAGAATGTATCATATTTTTTCTTTTATTATTATTATTTTACTATAAAACATTTAATTTTTTACATTTATACTCTTGAGTAATAAAATAGGTTTATTTCACTTAATTATAATTATAATTAAGGCAAAAATCGATGAAAACTATAGTCGTCAATCGCGTTTTTGTTCGTATTCTAATTGATGAAAAAAAAAGTTTGAAAGTTAAAAACGACAGGGAAAAGGGATAAAAAGCAAAAAAACGCTGGCTGAGAACAGTCAATGAACATGAAGTTTATTTATTGAAATTAAACTTTTTGACAAGTCATTACGATTTTATTCTGAGGATTTCAACAGGATACATATATATATACATATATATATATATATATATATATATATATATATATATATATATATATATTTATTTATGTATATATATATATATATATATATATATATATATATACATACAGACCAATGGACATAATGGTATACTTTTTACTTATTTTTTAATTAATGTAAACTACTTGTAAAATTATCTTTGTTATAATTACTTCCATCATCCAAACTCGAGACAGGCGCGACGGGTGGTAATAAAGCACACACCCGCGGGGTGTACTGTTGAAAATTTATAGTCTACTGTCTCGGTCAGATAGTAAAAATTAGCTTAAGTGGCATTTCGGTACAGATTTTAAATATGACATTAAATTGTAACTAGTTATTTTGCGTAGTTGGAAAATAGCATGAATTTAAAAGTATTATATTAAGAATGAAAAAAAAAAATTGATGTTGAACAGAATTCATGTATTACAAAAACTAATAAACCACTTTAACATTTAATCTTCAATATCACCCCAAATCCGAGTGAACGATATATACTAATTACATTTATAAATTTTCCTTATTATGGAAATACGTAACGAAAACCTTTTGTAGGAAAGATGACAAATTTAAGACTATAAAAGCAAATTACGTGACGGGCATTAGGTTGATAAATATTAATTTATCTATCACAAGTACATTGTTTCGAAGTCATAAAATTTGAATTATCGCCAATGTTCTTATATATCGGAACTGAATTTCTTATAAAGCTCTACTTGTATACCTTGCTAGCAATTGAAGAGAATATAAAATACAATTGAGGTTCAAATGTGTATTTTTGCAATATTTTAGATATATTTTATTAAATTATGTTTACTATGATTTCTATAGTAAATTCTTTAATAAAGTGTTTGTTACGATATCTAACTAAAATCTCCCAAGTTTAACTTGTATTTTGCCCTCCGTATCATATTTGTATTCTTAATTACTACGATATGAGCCCAAGACTGTTAATGTTCAGTTTGCATGAATTTAATTATTACAGTATTAGTGTAACTAAACGCTTTATGAAATAATTTTCATGTGCTTAAGATGATCATACAAAATAAGCTAACGTTTTTCAATTTTTGATTAAAATGAAAGTTTTTTAAAACAGTGATATTTGTAAAATGACGCTTGCTTCTTTTTTTTCAAGATAATTTTCCTAACACTAATGTAAGTAGTAAAAGTATGGGTTTGTTATATGAGATTTTATATAGATATCTTTAAAGCGTGTAATGCATACATATATAAATTTCTATAAGAATTTTAACAATGCGTGGAATATACAAGTACATTTCCCGACAGTTGTTTCGTTTTGTTTCATTGCACATTAACTTTTTTAAATAGTACTACTTAAATCTATTTATAATTATTATATGTCATCGATCATATTTGTCATCTATTATATATAGTCGGGATTATATTTGTCGTCTATTATATATAAGCCTTTGATGACATGGCGCACCACGGAATCTGTTTTCGATTCCCGTCCGCTCACCAGGCGTGGCTGGACTGATGTTCTGTTTGGCTGTGAAAGGTTCCACTCATAGCAATAAGTTCACTTTATATATAAAGTGTACATTAAAGTATATAAATGAATAAATAAATCTCACATCAGTATGAAACTAAATTCTATGATGTGCTTAATAGCCAGTGAGGTAATTGAATATGGCTGCATAGAGGTAAGTTTTTTAGGTAGTCTAAATTGAAACATTTATTAAAGAAACATTACATTCAATTCATGACCATCTTTCTCAACAGTAAGTTTCTTCATTCAATTTCTAAAATTGCAACTTAATTATCAATTTATCTTTTTATTACTAAATAATAACAAGACCTAAATATTTATGTAAAAGCTGCATTTGACGCTTTAGTAAAAGCATTTTATCAATTTTATCAATTGACTTCACGAAAATTTTTTGTCTCAAATCCACTCTCGTTTAGTTTGCAAAGATTATTATCTACCGCACCGTTTAACCGAACAGATATTCGCGACGCTTCGATTTTGCCGCAAAATTTATTATAATAGATAATGTCTTGAAGAAAGTAATTGTTAAAAAAAATAATTACAACTTCGAATGGGAGCTGTGGGACTGATTCAGTACTTCATATATTGCATTGGTCATTGTATCGGTTAAAGTTGGTGTAAATCATGGTTACTGGAGATATTAGAGCCAATTTTTACAATTAGCGAATGTTTAAGGGACAGCTTCGCATTATGAAGGTTTTCGATGCACAAATTAAGATTTCGTTAATGTAAAACTTGGGAGTTGTTTCCCTTTTAGTATAAAATTTGATGATAAGACAGCCTTGTGAAAAGTATTCGTAAAAATAAAGACATAGATGTAGGCCACTGTATTGCCGCAACGAATGTTGAGTACAGACAATAGCAAAACTGAACAAAAATGGCATCAGTCTAGGAAACCTTTTTTATTAATAAATGAACCGGATCAAATCGTGGGGCGGCCTTGCGTAACGCCCTGCTAAAGTAACGGAAATCAAACCGACTTCCGTCTTTGAAGATATAGGTATTAAGCTTAAATCTAAAAATAACTACTCGTATTTAGGTAATATAAATCTAAATTTGCCTGCTTACTTTCAAAATCTTGCATGGTATTATTTAAGTTTAAATTATTCCTATACTTCAAAGATCTTTTACTTACTATGCATGTAATGCATTTTTTTTAAAATTTGTTTAATATTTTTTTTAGAAAAAACGAAAATATATTTGGCTGAAACTATGGGTAATTTTCGAAACGTATTAAGCTCATGACGTGTTCTATTAAGTTTGCCAACATAATGGTAGCAACGGTGAAGAAAATTAAACCTAGGAGATTATAACATATGTTTAATTTGGTAACTTAATAAATATTTAATTTACAAAATTTTATTTGATAATATATTCGAAGCCTATTGGAAATCACAATTCTATGATTGGCTATATTATATAGATATTTGGTTCTGTCTGATTTTGCTAAAAAAATATATTTTATCGTCGTAAATTTTTTTTTATTTAATTTTTTTCATTGATAGGTAAATTTTTGGCGTTACGTGACGCATACAATTATTTCGTTAACAGTTTTAATTTTGACAGAAACTTATAAAGTATCAAAGGAAGCAGATTATTTACTTTCTTTTACCGAAAACGTATACTTGCGAACAGGGTTGTACACTACATTACGTCATTAAATTTTCACGTTCTGGCCAGAATAGTCTTTTAATGTTTACAATTCGTACAACTTGCACCGACCGTTACAGCGCTGGCCTAAAGAAAGTTATATTTGAAATGTAACTTTCTTTAGGCGAGCACGTATGTAATACAACTCTACTTTACAAAGCAATACCATTAGGTCGTGTGAAGAAAAATATTTCAAATTGATTATATACATTCGGAAAACTACCATCGACCACTATCCGATACACCTTAGATACCCGAGTTTATTGAGAGCAACTAAAACTAATAAATAAATTTGATTACTTCTAATATGATTTTGCTAAAAAAATATATTTTATCTATATATATATATATGTATATAATATATATATATATATATATATATATATATACTTACTTGCACTCAAGTTCTTATTATACAATGATGATGGTAAAAGTAAGGCAGTTTTACTTGCACTTCTTGTAGTTTCTATAGTTTCACTGGTTCCTATTGTCTCAGAAAAAAAAAATAAAGGAAGGCACATTAATAATGTGTCACTAGAAAGAATTTATCTGTAAAATACGAGTAGGATTCATGCTCCGAGAGTTCTGTACATTAGCACACATATGTAAGTTTAAACATTTTAGAATACCTAGTGCTTCTATTAAACCATTTGAAATATTATATTTATTTTTCGTTGCGAAAATATATTGCGAGAATATATTGCATTTCTTTCGCAGGCGCAAAATACTGTGAACTTCTCAAAAAATTTGTTTTTTAATTTTATAATGACCTACATATGTAGATAAAGATGTGCAAATAAAGCAGGGGGAAATATCTTTTGAAATGGGTTATGTTCATTTTTTCGTCTTCACAACTACATGCCGGAATATTCTTAGCCTTATCCCTACTATGGTTGTAGTATTATCAAAATATATCCAAAAGTACTACTACTATTAACTCGTTGATGTGAAAGATAACATGTCACTTGAATGTGTACCTATGCCAATATTATTGGACGGTTCCGAAAATAACATACAAAATACATATTGTTAATGTATAGTTTCTGACAATGATGTCCCTTACTAATGATTATACTAGTTACGATTAATTTTTACCAGTTACAATTCATTTATACTAGTTACAATTCAGATTTTATTTTTTTAATATTTTTATATTTTTTCTCTCTTAATATTTTTAGAGTCTACAGAATTTCCCTATTTTTCATTGCAATTAATGAAAAAAGTTAAGTTTGCTGTGTAACAAGTAACTTTATTTTTCGGTAAAATTATTACCGACAGTTTTTTTACCGCACATGGATACTAGTTATTGATATTTAAAATACGAATGGAAATACGCAAAGAGACATACATAATATGTAAAGTTACTACTTTTAATCCGAATTTGACGTTCCTATTTACATTAATAGTTTCAATGCTTCTCGGCTGTTTAAGCTGTTGAATCAAAACATACACAAATCATGAAGTGATCAAGATTGCGCCAGATCAGTCACGAAATAAGTGTGTGGGAACTATGTCGATGTGGGAATTTTTAAAATTTTTACAGAGCGGTGGTTAAAGCATTGAAAAGAGGGATAAATATTGCAACTCATGTCGAAGCTTATCATTTGGATCTTAAGACCAAATGGATTTTAAGAATAAATGGAAAAAAATTATGAATGAAGCTTCAATTTTATTTTAAAAGACCTGTTCAATGAGAAGTCATTTGATGAATGCTTGGTCTAAAGTAAGGGCTACTTTACATGTAGGACTATAAGCACATTTTTGTAAAATGTTTTACTATAAGCACATTTTTGTAAAATGTTTTACTTTATTGTAAAATGTTCTTTATTAATTGAGATCTCTATAATATATGTGCACAAAGATAATCTACAAAAACTATGAGGCTGTAATGAACAGGCTGATGGATGAATAATATAGTATCAATATAAAGTTATATCACAGAATTTTAAAACAACCGCGTAAAGGTTCAGTTTTTGGGTTAACTTTTCTTTTACTTAAAATGTTTAAGCTTATTAAAAAATGACAGTTTTATTATTAGAATTACAGCGAAGTAAAGAAAAATTTTACCAAAAATGAAAAAATGTGATTGATTTAAATATACTTCAAAAAACAGATTTAAAGCTCTTTTTCTCCCCTGACACAATGAATAAAAATTTGCTTTGATTTTTTGAGAAATGCATATTCATCGACATTTTTTAAAATAAAATTTGTCAGGCAAGAAAAAAATTCACGTTACTAAGGCTCTATATATATTTAGGCACTTATAAAATTTAAAGGTATATAGTATTTCTGTTAAATTATTGATAAATATTAGTTTTTCACAAGATAATAAGGGCAAAAATGTGTCGAATTTTTTAAAAAATTATATGATCTAGGATAACTGATATAGTTTCCCCAAAACTTGTGCATTGGTTTCTAAAAACTTATTTTTTTCCTAATCTTAAGTTTAGTAGTTCCTAATATAGGAGAAGAAACATATTTTGTTGCCTAACTTTTATGATATCTGTGCAGATATATTATCTAAAAGTATGAAAAAAAGTGTTTACGAGGCCTTTGTCATAAATATTTTCAAATCATATCTTCACTCTATACATACAAACAAAAATAATTTTTTCGAGTTCATTTCTAAAAATAATCACAGCACAGTAATGAAACATTTTATGAATGGACAAAAAATGTGTGGAACTTAAACATTTTGGATAATATGAGATTATTTGAGTTGCGGTTTTTAAGAATAAGAAATAATTAAAATTATAAAAAAAATATTTCAGTATTTTTTCGCGTTGCTTCCTTTGTGAAAAAAATTAAGATCTCAGTTAAAAAAGAGTTTCAAAAGTACGTTAAAATAAAGATCTTTAATTATTTTTTTGACCCTGATGCGATGACTAAACATATTTTCTAATTTTCAGAGCAGTGTATATGAGCAGAGATTATTTAAAAAATTATTTAACGCAGAAAATTTTGAATTAGGTTCTTAGTATCAAAGTACGGTTTCAAGTTACGTATAATATCATAAAAAAGCTATAAAATAGTGTGATTCTGTAACGAAACCTAATGGTAAGTGGATAAATGTTTCATTTGGAAAATTAAATAAAAACTACTGAGAACCAATCACTCAAATTTGATAATAACCGTATACTAACTAAAAGGATAAAATCTAGATAAAAATGTTCCGTGCATAATAAAGTAATAGAATTGGTGATGATAAAAATAAGAGTAATTTAAAAGGAAATAAAGGTTATAAAATCTACTCACTGATGTTTTTACAAATCTGTTTTGAAATTTAGACATTACGTGATATCTTAAATTATTTACTCAGGAAATACTACAGCATATTAGATTATTTATTTAAAAAAAAGTTAATCCATTTTCTAATGCCAACCTAATTTCAGTTTTAATCTAATTTTCGCACATTAAAATTCTAAAGAAAATAAAAGCACCTTCGTCACAAAAGCTTAAATGTATGTTTTTTTTAAATTTATTGTGGTTTATTTAAAAAAATTGTAATAATCTTTACATTCCGTTTATTTTTATCTCCAGGAAATAGTTCGTTCTTTAATAAAGTTTCATATACAGACAAAGCAAGACAATAAAATAATGAAAAGGTATAATATAATATTAATTTATAATATAATAATTTTTTATATACAGAAATAATGAGAGCGATTAATGAAGCAGAAAATACAAAAGGTTTTACTATATTCAAAAATAAAGAGAGAAGTCTTTATATAACGTCTTATGTACAAAACTATAACAAGAATAACTAAGCTAATTGTATAGCTTATAACAGACACGAAACTTCGAAGCTTTTGCGGAGATCCGAAAGTTTAAAATCGCATTGTTTCATTTGTGGATTAAAGAAAATTGGACCATTAAATGACGTTAACTTTATATACCAAGTACTGTTGAAAATATAAACAAAAATATCGCGTATTATTTTTAATCATAATCAATATTTAGGTAATTCAATATTTTAGTTGAAATTAATCCTTTTTTATTAATAAATCTTCATATTTATTCAAATAGTGGCCTTCAAATCTTGCCTAATCTTGATCTTCATAGTACTTTTACTCGGGTTCCAGCACAGTATAGCTTTAAGATTTTCGAAGAGGGCTCTCAGGGATTTGCATAAAAGATATAAGGATAAAGAATAGGCATGGAAACAAAGACTGAAAAGATTATTCCGTACAAGGAATAAAAAATATCTATATAAAGATTATCACCATTTTATTAAATAAACCACAATACCTTTTAAAAAACATCTACTTAAAATTTCGGGACGAAGTGCTTTTATTTTCATTTTGAAAATTAATGTGGAAAAATTACATTTAAACTGAAACTAGTTTGGCTTTAGAAAACGAATTTATTTTCCTAAAATAGATAATCTAATATTCTGTACTATTTTCTGAATAAATAATTTAAGGTATCATGGGCGTATAATGACTAACTTTCAAAACAGATTTATGCAACCATTAATATGATTTAGTAGAGTTTAAAAGCATTAGTAGATTTTATAATCATTGGAAGCATTAGGCGTCAGGCCTCATGTCAGAAGCATTAGGGAGGCATCGCACTTCACATCTGCCTTCTTACCTTTAAACAAAACTCTCATATGATCGTCCAAAGACCATTTCAAAATAATTCATTCACCATAGTAATAAATTAAAAGAAAGACGTTTAAATCATTATTGAAATTAAAATGGTGTTAATGTTTTAACATTATTGTTTGTTGATATTAATTTTACATTCACAAACACGTAAGTTCATGAATTCTAGAAAGCGGTAAAGATAAATTAAATGCTTTACGGTGACTTTAATTAATATTTGAAGCTTAAAGTTTGGCGAAAAATCCATTACATCATCAGAGTTAAGTGATTTCTACTTTTTAGTCTTTTGAAAGACTATATGATTAAATACTTCATTTTCAGCGGTTTTTTCTTCAAATATTATTTAAATATGTATGAGCCACTTAACATTGAAATTACTAATTTCAAACTTTTAATCGCTGAATTAAATTTTCTGCCAACTATTTTGTAAAATCACTGTGAATCAATAACTTTTGTGTTGTAAACAATTTACATTCGCATCATCGCCGCGAGATAATAGCCTAATAAATAATTATTATAGATATTGGTTAAGATGAAATCAATATTTGAAACTATTGCCTTGTAAATTAATGAAACAACTCACTTACGGAGCTGAAACTTGTGTACCAAAGAAAATCATCCAGCAAAAGCTTATTGTTGCTCAAAGGGTGATGGAAAGAAAGTTAGTGGGAATCTCCTTAAAGGATCACAAAACAAATAAGTGGCTTCAGAGACAAAGCAAAGTTGCTGACATTACAAAGAGAGTGGCAAAACTTAAGTGGCAGTCATATTGCTCTAAAGTCGGATTCGTGATGCAAAATTCTCTTGGATTGGAGACCCTGGGAGTGCAAAAGACAAGTTGGGTGACCGCAAATGAAATGGAAGCATGATATAAAGAGAGTGGCGGGAATAAACTGGATCTAGACAGCCCAAAATAGAACCGAGCGTTGTAGATTAAAGTAGGCCTACACGACAGAATGGTTCAGAATAGCTTATTACGATGACATATGATATGTACGCATGTATTGATGTATGCACTATGTTCACAGCACAGATAAATAAAGGAGACTAATTGTTTTCTTTTATTCTGGACATTTCAGGACTTTATATTAAACAGATCTTACTTAACCATATTCTTGTTCTTTTTTAATTTGTACTATTTGATAATAATAAAAATTCAGTTTCGTAAAAGTAAGTCCCCGTGCAATTTTAACATAATTTTTTTTATAAAGCAAACGAGGCAAGTGGCTTATTGTTTTAAAATTTCTATTAAACGTAGTATTGTTTAAAATTGTTGCCACCTATAACCTCGATACATTTTCTTCCCAATTACAAGAGCTCAAATTAGGCTGAAAAAAGAGTAAAACACAAATATAAAAGGAAATGTATTGATACAATTGGTTAATTTGCTGTGAAATTGCATTTACTAGTGAAAAAAGCTTAACAGTCAAAAATGTTAAGAGTAGAAATAATTGGTGGTATCAAAATTATACGTAAATTTCCAGGATTAGATTTATACTTCGTATTTTTTATGAATATTTCTTAATCATTACAGTATAAAAAGCATCGTTAAAAGTTCCATCAGTTTTCGATAAAACTTTGAAAATTAACAAACTTTTCACATATTTATTTAATAATTTGATTAAAAAACTCCAAGTATTTGATTGTTCTGTAATTGACATCAAATGCAAGGTTTTCTGTAACACTGCACCCAGTTATCCTTTCTACCATATAATTTCTTTTCGTAATATCCTTTTGTGGTGTAAACATATTAATATTTCACAGGGAAGATTACAACACATTTCAAAAAATGATTTTTGAATAAATTTTAGTTATTATTTCTTTTATTACTGTTCATATTCGTTAATTAAGCCAGAAGTGTAGTTCAAAAAGAAAAAGAAAAAACTTTTCTCTAAAACCTTTGTTAGTTAACATAGTTTATATAAAACACCATTTTGGATTACATTCTTTAAACAAAATTATATCAGGATCTACTAGTATTTATGGATTTTTATACCTACATTCCCATATCTAAATTATTTCGTTTACAGGCGCAACAACATCATAACGCCAGCAACTCGGAATATACTCGCACTACGAAACAAGACTGCGTCTGTACGGTTTACTAATTTTGTTCTGTAATGTTAGCTTGATATGCATTTTAACTTTAACAGATTTCCCACTTGATTTTTCTCTTGGGAATCTAATTTCCTTAGCTTTGACAATAAATAAAAAAAACATCCTTGCTAACGGCATTGTTACAATTTTCATTAAGGATGGAATGTGTAATTTATGTTCTTGTGATGTAAGTTTAATTGTCATACTCATTGGGCATGGTTAAAGCAGTTGCACTTAAGTCCAAATATCTGTAAATCGTGGGATTTTTAAAAAAGTATGTAATTCCATTTATTAGCGAAGTATACGAGTTTGAAAAGTTATCCGTTATTTGCGGACAAAGTATATGGATAAAAATAAAGGATACTTACTTTACTTTTTTAAAAATACGATATAGGAGAAATATATATTATAGTGTTATATGGCTTAACTTGCAAGAAATATATTATTGTTATCAACACTTATATTTTATGGATAAACCATAATTAAAAATGTACATTGAGGTAAAAATTAGGTAATAAAAAAAATTAACATATACATCCATATTTAGACAACAAAATGATAATACATGAGACTAAAATTGGGATTCATATTTCATCTGTTTTTTTATAATTACTTATAGATAACAATTTTTAAGTAATTATTCACATTTATTTAATAAAAAACGTACGTTCTTTATAAACAGAAGTTTTTGGCACCTACCTAATGTTTAGTTATAATATGTGGACATAGTAGGAATCAGGATTCATTTTGATTTCACGATAAGAACCTAAGAATGAAGAATCGCAAGAGTAGTTTAATTATGATCACAGTCTCCACACACACAGTCCAAAGTTACCTTTATACCTAGGATATAATGAAATTTGTAAACGTTCCGGAAACATCTTTTATTAAAATAAAATTAAAAAAAATGAATTCCACAATAGAAATAGATAAATTTTAAAAGAATCTCGAAATATTATATAATATGTTTTGAAGGTCTTTTCGTTTGCTTATTGGAAAAAAAACGCACTCAGCCGTACGCACCATATACTTATACAACCGCCATATTTACGAAGTTTCAGCCATATTTAGTGCATTTATTCAGAAAAATATTACTAACTAATAAATTAATATTTAATTATCATCTAATCTAGATATGAGGATGACGTCATCCAAAGAAATAATTTATTGTCATGTTTTTATTAAAAATAATACAGTGTTATTCATACAATGAAAATACATTAAAGTTGATTTATAAAATTAAATTTCTATTGAAAACCAAAACGATATTTAAAATAGATTACTTTACAAAAATCAAAGAGCTAATTCGTTAGTAAATTTTCAAGTAATTTAAATGTAAAATATTTTTTGTTTTTTACTATTACTTTTTCCTTACCATGGAAACAATATAGGTCACAACAACTTTTACGAAATTCATTTTTTCCACAGGCGCTTGCCGTCACTGTTTCTAATAAAACTGAATTCAAAAAAATATTGTCAAAAAATACGGAATTGCTTTCTTTATAATTAACTTCAGTGTATATTATAAACAGCCTTTACATAAAAAAATACATACAAGACAAAACGAGAGAAAAAGAGAATCGCGTTGAACACATGAAACATGGTTTAACAATTTTTTATAAATTTTTGGATTGTTTACTTTGCAATAAAAAACGTGTTTTTTCACCATTATAAAATGCTAGATAATACCTGTGACTTCGTTCGTCTTAAATTAATTTATTACCGTTTAGACAAAATTTTAAAGTCAGAAATAAATAAGGATTTAATGAAAAGTTGTTTAGTAAAGTGGTAGTAGCGACATCTAGTAGCGCCCTGAAAAGTTTCATGTTTATTTCTTGGAGATTGTGTATTTTTACGGTCCATTAGTCAATATTAGTATCTAGTACGCTCTATTAGTGCACAAAACTTTGCAAAGATCAACTGAGTATTGAGGCGTGAATGTGAAATAAAGAAACAAATTAGTTGGATTCACCGTTTCAAGTTAGGATAAATTAATTACATTTCTTATCATTTTCTCACACACACACACACACACATATATATATATATATATATATATATAAATGATGGATTTTGAATGAATTACAAAGGTATTCTGCGGTAAAAGAAGGTACTATTTATTTAAACTATCTTTACATTGCACACGGACGTTAGAAGCTTGAACAGACAGAAAACGATCAAATCAGTGTTATCATACAAAAAAAATAATACTAACCTTACTTTCCATATAGACTACACTTATTTATGAATCCCAATAGCAAATTTTTATTCAATGGCTTTGTAATCATATCTGCGGTCTGATATTCTTTTTCTAAATATTTCACATTTAATTTACCGTACTTTATTAACTCTTTAATGAAATGATATCTAATATCAACATGTTTCAAACGCTTAACACGATCAGTATTACTAAATATTATGGCACTGATTGTCACTAAATATTGTGACAGGGCAAACATTTACAATACTAAAATCTTGTAATACATTGACAATCCAGCAGGCTTCAATTGACGCTATATTGATTACCACATAGTCTGACTCTGTAGATGATAGACTAACACTGGTTAGTTTCTTCGAACACCAAGAAATCAAACAATTTTCCAATATAAAATAATAACTAGTTGTGGATCTTCTATATATTAAATCTCCCCCCTGCCCAATTTGCATCACAATACCCAATTAACATGTCACATTACATTTATACACAAATTTGAAATCAATGGTGTTTTATATATTTCAATACTCTTTTTAAAGCGGTTAACGACACATTATTTGTTATATTTTGATATCTGCTTAAAATTATATAGCACCTCAAATATCTGGTCTTGTTACAAACAATCTATAATTCTCTTAGATTTCTACTCAATATCTTTGTAAATCACAAAATCATTATTTCTTTCTAATATTTTAACAATAAAGTTCACATCCATACGGGTACACCTTTCTTTACAATTATATATTTTAAATTTTAATGGTATTTCTTTGCCCAACTCAGTAATTTTATTTTATAAATACTGTTTCACATGTATGCCTAAGAAGTTCGATACTAAGCCCATGTCTTTCATTTTAAATTTGCTGTTTAACATTGACTCAATGTCATATATCACTGTTTTATCATTTCCAAAAGTGGTAAGAGCTTTTGCGTCTTTCTTGTTTCATGCAGCCTTACCAGCCTCGACCTCCGCTTTGACACGCTTCCCTTCTACAGTTTTAGTAAATCTAACTTCGTAGTAAATAACAGATTGAAACTTCTATACATTCCAATTTGATGCTCTTTCCAGCTCGATGTGCAAGCCAGGTATTGTAAAGTTATCTTATATTGTCTTGTTCTTCTTGCTCGTCTCGTCCTTGCTCAACAAGACAACTTTTCTTTCCCGCCGGATTAATCTCAACGACGATGCTAATAGTATCTCTTTACGAAACAGTAACCTTCCATTTGGTTTACCTAATTACGGCAGAAATACGTGTCTGGACTCGTAACCTGATGGATTTTGAACGAAAACAAATGTATTACAATAAACCATCCAACGAAATTAAAAGTGCATTGAAAATGTTCACAAATTTTGGATCACTTTCCAACATCTATAATTTTACAAAAATTGTTCGATTGGAATAAGACAATACCAATGATTTCCTACTACCATAATAGAGTTTATAACGTTATACAAGGTGAAATAATTTTTTGTCAAAAAATTCTCTAATTCAATATTAAAACAAAAACTGTTTTTTTTTCATTTTTATTGAACCATTATTCGTAAAGTTAGAGTTATTTGAAAACTAAACGAAAGTTTTCTGGAACATTCGGTCTTATTTTAATTTTGCTGAGCAGTGTAACTTTCATTTTATGGAGATTTATAATTTTTTAGTTCTTTTGTAATTTACAATTTATCTTTATAGAAATTCATTAATAATCCAAATATATTCTAGTTATTATCAATATATTTTCATTTATCATGCTATCTATTATCTAGTTATGGAAAATAGTAATGAATACTGCACTCTGCTAGCATAACAATCCTCTTTCGCTTCATTATATTATACTATTTGTCGCACTCTTATCGATATCCTTCTATTTAGTGTGCGTGACATTCTTTCTCACTTCAGTACTAATTTTTTTTATGCATATTTTTTAGTTTTTTTTATGGTTATGAAAATCAGTTATCTTCTTTAAATTTTTACTAACAAAATTCTACAAGATCGAGTCGGAAAGTAAATATACATGTTTGGGAAACATGCCACTATCAGACTTTTTAAATTGATTCTAATCGCCGTTATGGGTTACGTAACCTGAATGTTCGGGGAAAACTTATAATTTTCAATGTAAAAATCTTTAATTTCGAGATTGCTATTGAAAGAAGGGCCAAACTCGTTAAGCATGTTAGTTTTTGCATTTGTCGATAAAAAATTGGTACAAAAATAGATGTCGAATTCTATTAGCCTCTTAAAATTAGTAGAATAAAAATATTTTTCAAAAAGAAAAATATATTACTTGCTTACTACTCTTATTCTTTAACTTAGAAAGTCTTATTTTTTATATAATGTGTTAGAAATAAACGCTAATTAGAAAAATACTTGAAAATTAAAAGATCCTTTCCTGATTTAATGCATTTGAAATTTGTTTCCTAAATGTAGAATTAAATAATGCACTCGAATCAAATTTTCGCGGGAAATGTCACCTAATATGGACAAGTCCATTAAATGTTTTAAATAATTTATAATTAACAAGTTAACAATATGATTAAAAAAATTAAAAAGGTTGTTGCGAGTCAATAGTAATTATTCAAATAAATCATAAGGGAAACACGTTATGTACCTTAGAGAAAATAATCTATCCACGGATTCCAATTATACAACCGATGGCCGCGTCTGAAGATATGAACATTTTTACGATCATAAAATCTGAAAAAGGTAGATTTTTTACCAGCTTACATAATTCAAAAAGATAAATATATCATAAACATTTTGTTTAAACTGGTTCTATGGTGATATTAAGTTTAATAACAAAGTTTTTTTGTAAACATTTTATTTTCAGTATTCAAGATAAGAAAATACACGAATCTTTGTGTATTTTTATAAGTTATAAGATTCCATTAGCATTAGTATCACATTACTTAAACTGACAAATTCCTTGAGATGACATTCTAAAAAGAAAAACACGGGTAACGGCAATATGAGGTCACATTATCTTTATCAGCTTTATCTTAAATTTTGAACAACGAAAAGATTACTATGAAATTATGTGACATTAATAAAGTTATATAATGAGTCTCCAACTCTTACAAGTTAAGTTTAGAAATTATTTGAAGTTTAATTAAATCTGAAAATGTATTATTTGAGATATAACTTTTATGTACGTAGTAACAAAGGAAACGAGCCCTTGAACATATCAGAATAATCTTGGACAACAATTAAGGTTGGTCCTTGTTGGCATTAGTATTAGCCTATAAAGCCGACGACCATTACGTGAAATACGTTTTAAGGTGCTTGTTAACTGTCAAGGCGAGTAGATATTTGGTAAATTGTACACTCGCATATGGCTCTTTTCATATATTGCGTAATAGTAAGATATCATTTAACTGAGTAAACCAAAAGTTAATATGTGTTTATGCGATTTATGTTATAGATATATTGTGAAATAAATTGTCTGATAAGCGTCTGAGGAGATTTTATTTGTTAGATTTTCATTATATATTTATTGATATTATAGTATAATAAATGGAGTAACTGTAGATATGTAAGTATATTTATCAATATTATAGTTTAGATAACAAATGTTTTAATATCGCAATAAGAATATGGGAAGAGAATAATATTTATAGATACATTTAATTTGCAGGACACAATATTGTAAAACCTATCAAAACTTACGACAGTAAATTTGTAATAAAGGTTTTACAAATTTGTAATTAAGAATAACGTTTACACGAGACACAACGAAATACACAATTAAGAATAACGTTTTCTGGATACGTGAACACCATCTCATAATTTTATTCTATTTAGCTATGTGTACACACTAGAGACAGTTATAGATTAAACTACTGCTCGCTGATTATAATCAATTTGTAACCAAAATTAAAAACGAGTAAAATTTATATATTTCATCTAGAAGTGGTTTATATGAGTTTACATACACTTCGAGATATCAAAAATTAATTACAAATTTGCCCTAAGAGAGAACATCCCAACACATTGTCATGAGACCCCAACACTTTTCGGGAGTGATCATTAATCTGGATACGGTACTGGAAAATACAGCTCTCACGGTTTTTTATTTATAAAAATTAAAAAAAAATCTTTATCTAACCAAATTATTTTTATTTATTTTTTTTAGTAACAGGCTTAACTATATAACCCTAAAATTTCCTCTAAGTTTCTTCTTTATCCACGTGGATGAAAGCGAATTATTTATGTGCCGAATTCAATCAGATTTATACTTTTTTGGTGGGGTTTTAACTTCTTAGGGCAGTTCTCTTTCTATCGAGTTCTAATTTAATGATCAATTTCTTTATGTCACTTTTCCTGGATTTACTATTAATTTTTCGTAATTAAAATATTTTATAATAATGTTGATAATTATCGTGATCAAGCAAATATATTTTTATTTAATAATTCAGAAGACTTCTCCCATTACCAGTTTAGAAAAAAAAACATCTGTCCTTGTTGATGTATTAATTATTTACATCGTTTTAAATGTTTTCTTTAAATAATGTTAAAGAAACAGTCCAGAAAGTTCTATAACAATAAACTGATTAACGTAAATTGAACTCGCACGTAGCTTTTCTCTTCTAGAATGTTTTTTAAAATCTCCACGAATTTATTTTATAATCGGTAGTGCCTGCGAGTTCATTTACGTGAAATTTACTAATAATTATGGTTTAGAATAACCATCCATAAAACTTACAAATACTGCTAATAGGTGGTGTTACCTGTACATTTATTTTAATAATATTATAGGTTAGGAATCAGGTTAAAAAAGTAATCACTATCGTAAACCATACAAAGGAAAAATCAATCGGCCGGTGGAAATTGTAGCCATGTGTTTGGAGTACCGTGTCAAGGCCCTATACATTACACCAAGGCGGAGCCAATCGAACTCTCAAAACTATTATTATTATCATCACTACTATTACATTTTTAAAACTTTTTATTTATTTTTGCAATAACTATGTGCATAACTTTAAATATAAAACGTTAATAGATGCCGTTGGAAGTATCGTATCGAAACATATCTATGCTATGAACATAAATTTTTTTAAAAACGTTAATAAATGGCATCGACAATGCTAGTATCGTAATGTTATGTATTTGCGAACAGGTCAGGATCATGTAAATATGAATATAATCCAAAAAAAAACTGAACCTTCCGAGTATTTCGACGTGTAATAATCATAGCCTGTAATTTACCTTTTACATATAATGTAGCACTCCAAGTCCACTCAAAGGAAATAAAATTATGAAAACAGTAATTAGCCAAAGCCAAACGATGCTTATGTTTAAAATGGCTACAATAAAGACCAAGAATACTTCACAAATCACTTTTCAACCGCTCACTTTCTCAAGCTTCTTTGCTCAAGCATATATTTTATTTTTGGAATGATGTTTTTCTCCAATAATATTTTTTTCATCTTAAAGATACCCTTAATGTGAATAAAAAATAACAGTTAATTTAAAAACGTGGCACCCAATTTTGAAGATTGTGAAGAAAGGAAGGAGGACTTTCTTTGAGTGTGGAAAGAGGTAGAAAGAGGAGGAGGAGGTTTTCTGGTGCGAACCCTACACTGCAGAGATGTGTATTTTAATGATTTTTTTTTTAATTTTCCTACAATACTATATAATAACGCCGATTTAACTTAGGCTAATCTAAACTAACCCAATTCAATCCAACTTAACCTACCCGTCATAAAATAATATAATCTAACCCTACCTGTTCTAATCAACCTTTAACTGACTAAACCTAACCAAGCTTAAGCCTAGTGTAATTCGATCAAACTAATATGACCAAACGTAACACATTCTAACCCAACCTAATGCCACTTAATCTAACCTAATCTTACCTAATCTAACTTAACATAGCCTAACCTAATTTAAGGAAAACTAACTTTACTCAAACTAACATAATCGCACTTAAAAGATATTTCACTAAAATAAAATAATTTTCGGAGCTGAGCCTGACGTGACGTACGTAGAGCCAACGTATCAAAAGGAGAACGTACATGGAAAGGCCAAGTATCAAAAGGAGAATGTCAATTTTCGGTTTTGTCATGAACAAAGACCAAACATATGAAGAATTATTCCTTGCCTCTATTTGAAATTATTGTTGTTTTTTGTTTGCTCATAGAACTCTCCTAGACTGAAAAAATTCATCTAAATATTTAATATGATGAACACGAATATAACCGTTGCCCCAAATAATAAAGGGTGCGTGTACTTACGTACGCGCGTGAGAAGTTATACTTCTTTGGCATTATTAAGAAATAGTTTTTAATTGTTAAATTTATTTATTTACTTTTAAAATATTGGATAACCAATAATAAATATTTAACATTAATAATTTAATAATATTAAGTATTAATTATGTTAAATAATAATATTTTAATTTATATCAATAAATAATACCTCAATTATATTGGAGCACTTGAAAAAGTCTATAAACACAATTTTTTCACTAATATTTACGAATAGTAAATATATTAATCAAAATATTAAATTTAAATCACTACTGAATATAATTTATCAGCACATATATAATTCGCACTTATATGAAACTAAAACACGCGTGTGAATGTAGACACTAGAAACATGTGGAAAATAAATACTATGAATATGAAAACAGTGAACAGAGGCGACGATGGTGCCAACTTGCGAGACTAATAGAGGTTCTATTTCTATTTTGTTGGTAGCTTTTGTTTCGAGACTGCAACCATTGCAACTTCATACTGTAACTTTTGTGTGACGAATCTTAAAATTTCATTCTCATAATTTTTTCATAACGCGCCTAAAGAAGTATAACTTCAAAAATAACAAGTTTTCTCTACGTCATAACATGAAAGTGGTGATGTTAGTAATAATTAAACATAATATATTATCGATACTTTTATTCATCACTCCGTATGGGTCTATAGTATTTAAATACGTACATAAAAGCGTCGAATATCAACTTGTATCAAATATAAATATAATGGATATTTTACAGAAATATTTGTAACTATAAGAGTTATGGTTTTGTATGTGACAAATAAAAACAAAATATAAGTTTTGAGAAACTATTTGAAGAATTGTTGAAGTACTTAAAAGTTACTTAAAAAATTCAATATAATTCAATGTAAAAGTCTCCGTAAACAAGCATCGGTTAATTTTGATCACAGGGCGAGTCGCTAACTATTGTTCTGTTATCCTCTTTGCTTACTGCAAAGAGCATGATAGAACAGAGACAGAACAGAGCATGCATTGGTTTAAGGGAAAGATCATGATGTAGTTGAATCATTTCTGCGAATGAATATAGGTTGACACTAGAATGAATGAATTCATTCGAATACGGGTTTTATCTCACTGCCAACATCTATCAATATGTGGATTTGCGTCTGTTACAAGTTCCACGCGACTGGTGCACGACCTAATCTGTCGACCCTTTCATGTCCTCCGCATTCTTCTTTTATTATCATATAGACCTGTTTAGATTCCTCAGTATTTCCTATTTCACTACATATATTCTCACAATAGGTGTTTACATTATTTTTAAATATGCGTTTCCGATCTATACTAATTTAACTGTGCGGCGAAGCAGTAATTTTTCACTCTAATATGGAGACCACTTGTAGTCGTATCTGACATTGTACTCTTAACATGAATATTTCGTAATATTCTTTAAGCTTTGCTCATTTTAAGGGATGTAATAACTATTTAAATATGTGCTACAATATTAAAGTTTTTAAGATTTGAAGTAAAGTTATTAATGTTTAATTTCGTAATACTTACTTTTACATAGTTTCACCATATCCTGGAGCGGTATAAAATGTTTTTCGTCAAAGCTACCAATTAAATTTTCGCTAAGATAATTTTTTTTTAATTAAACTTTCACTAAGATAATGCTTAAGATATAGATTAAATTCTAAAATACTTTTTTTTTATTAATTTTAATTTGAATTAAACTTTCGCAAAGATAATGCTTAAGATATAGAATAAATTCTAAAATACTTTTGTCCGTTGAATATTACCTAGGTAACTTGAAATTCATTTACTAGACTCAGTCAATAAACTCAAGTGTGCAGGACTGCAATTGATGCACAGAAATTATTGACGCTATTAAAGCGAAACTTGCGATGAAAACTTTATTACTGGAGAAAAATTTCACCGCAGAAATAAAAAAATATGTGAGCGAAATCGACTGCATAAGGTAGTAGAATATACATTCAGATAATGATTAATGACGTCAATATAATAAAAAAATTATTTTCACATACATATGTAGGATTCTTTTTCTCTGCAAAATCCCAACAACATTTCTCAGTATTCACATTTTTTCATCATAACGACGATATTAGGAACATAGAATATTAACTAGCATTATAATCAGAATGCCAAACTAATCTATTTTAAAATGAACACTAATCGCATGTGGATGTATATTGTTAATATTTATGTTTACGTTATATATATATATTACATTTACATATAATATAATACAACATTTAACGTCCCTGTTTTATAAACAAAGGCCACTAAATACAATGAAAGCACATACATAAAACTGTACTCGAGCCTCAAGAAGCTCACAACATTTCTGGCAACCAACAATCCAACAATCACGTACTTAACGCAATTAAATAGGAAGGGTTCATATAAGTGAATTAACTTTGTTTGATTTAGATGAAATCAACCAGATTTCATTTCTATTTACCTTTTATATGCGGTCCATATCTTCGTATTCTGTTAGACGTTATGTTAAATTTTATAGATATATCGATTTCGGATTTCCCACGAGTTTATTTCACGTGTTTGAAACATATTATCATCTCTAGGAAATATATAAAATATAGTGATGTGTGTAAAGGTTTAGAAAAGGTTTTATAGTGTTATTATACATTAATAAATATTAATATTAAGAAAAACATTGCTGTAAATATTGTAATTATAAGTTGAAAACAATTAAATCAAAAATAGCCAAAGGTTGGTCTGCTTGCAGATCGAGGGTTTCATATCTTGTTTGAAGTGAAAGTATTTTATGTTTAGAGACATGTATTATCGTGAATTTCCAAAACCTACCACGTTTTCTTATAGTTTTCCCAGAAAATTTTTATTGTTTAAAGAAAAATGGTTTATCAATGCCATTCTTATGACCCGAATAGTTTTAATAAATAAAGGCTTTTAAAGGAAAAAAAATTAAACAGGTTGAAAATAATTAAATAAAAAACAGCCAAAGGCGAGTCTCTTTGCAGATCGAGGGTTTCATATCTTGTTCGAAGTGAAAATATTTTATGTTTAGAGACATGTGTTATCGTGAGTTTCCAAAACCTACCACATTTAGAATTATTGTCATAGTTTTCCTACGGAATTTTTATCGTTTATCGAAAAATGGTTTATCAAAGCTATTGTTGGGACCCGAATAGTTTTAATAAACAAAGGCTTTTAAAAGAAAAAGAACGAAACCAGTAACATTTAGCGTCCCTTGGCTGCTATATTTTATTTAAGCCTATATTACTCTAGCTGTTAAAACAAATAAAACACAACTTCATATGTGAATATTGGATTAGTTGTTTTGGAGTTAGGAGTGAATATAAGGTAATTTATAAAATACCAATAAGTTTCCATAATATTTATATTGTTCCTGAAGCATAAAACGTTATTAACTTTCATACATTTTAAAAAGAAACAGTTTAATAAAACATAAATTTTAAAATGTCAGTTTCTTTCATTTGTTATATTAGATGAAATGTAATTATATTAAAGTAGTAGTAGTAGTTTTCATGTATCAAGCAATATTTTCATAGTTGTGCCATGCAATATGTTTCCATATACAATGGTATATTTTTATAAATGACGTTTGTGCCATGCGATATGTTTCCATGTACTTTGCAAAATTTTGATAATTTAAATTTGTGCTTTGTAATATGTTTCGACGTGCCATGCAATGTTTTCAAAATTTACCCTTGTGCCATGCAATATGTTTCCGTTTACCGCAAAATAATAATGATATTTACAAACAATTCAATGGAAATACTTCGTCCGCCTTAAATGTTAAAAATCTTATGCGTAAAATTGTGTTCAAATTTACTACCTCTTGTATGATACATAAGTTTAAATTCATAATATTTTCTTTGTTCCTAATTCATGATCTAACTTGTGAATTTATAAAGTTTAATGATATAATGGTGAAATACTAAAGAAAAAAACAAAAAATTAACGTGACTAATTGCATTGACTAACTAATGCTTGGTTTCACTAATAATTGGCTAACTGGATACTTTAATATACACCGCGGCATTAAATATCAAGTCTTTGCAAGCGCGCGCGGGAAGTAGTAATATTGATCAGAAACTATGCTCAGAATAAAGAAAAACGTTTTTCAAAGGAACACCAGTGGTTATCAGTATAATTATTTACATATTTGGTAAAAGTAATCCGGATTTAAACGGATTTCCCTAGGAATAAATTTTTTAAAACTTTGTTGTTCTTGAGGAAGTGATAATTCTGGTTATTTTTTTAATATACATGAAATTAAGTAATCAAATAAAGAAAAGATTAATAATTCTTTAAACAAAAGCAATAAAATTTGTTGCAAAACAATTACTATGAAAGACAAGTTAGTAAAACAAGTATTAAATCCCATAGCTGAAAAACAAGTGGAGGGCGAAAAATACATTTAAAATAACTTGAAATTGTTTTAAAAGTTTGACAAATCAAAAATTACGATGTCTTCCAAGCGAAAGAATATCCAATAATATTTCAGTAATTTCACGTAAAAAACAAACGAAGGGAGAGTTTTGGGTAGAAGAGAGTATTGGATATCTCAGTTAATAGGTACAGTGTATATATACTCTATGAACGGATAGCTGTGGTGTGTTCAAGCAACGATTATCGAATTCAACAAATTTTAAATATACGGTTTCTTTTTAATCCTTCTTTCTCATTTCTTTCACTGCTATTGTTTAAATCAAATGCAGATATTGGTTATTGTATCCAAGTGATACGTCACTAAAACTTGATAGTGTTACTAAACATTTATACTGTTTTCTTTGAGCGATGGCGAATAGCGATTATTTTCCATTTATAGTAAACCAGAAGGTTTATTTTATTATTAGGTATGTTAATAAAATTATAATGAATAATACCTGATCTATTTAATTCCGACCAGTGTATCACGAGGGTTACAGCTCAATTTTAATTTCATAATCAATTTTCCAATCGAATTTTCATAACCTGATTATATTATTTCTATAATAAATATTTCAATAGTTTGGATGCAAAAATGAGTTTGTCGTTTACTTGTTTGCCTCATTTTGACCTTTCGATCACTATAATCTTCGTAAAATTTAGCGTACTTGAAGCCCGTGTAATGGAAATAAATAAATAATTTCGATAAAAGTTATTTTCGTTGGTAGTTAACAATTTAACCCGTTGTGGAAAAGTCATTTCCGATGCTAATGATTATGGGAAGAAAACTGAGGTAGCATGCTCAAATCTGCGATGATGCATGCGAAAACCAAAATTCAGTCAGCATAAAAATAAATTCAACTGTATCAAATATTGATTTACTCAGAATTAGCAAAAGACTATTCCAGCAAAATTGTTTCTATAAACATATTTGATTTGATTTGATGATCTGCTTTTGTGATGCAATCATAGAAATATTACGTCACTAGGAAGTTATAAAACTTGAAAATATATGGGTCAATGCGTAATGAATCGATGCAGCGGCTAATTTAACAATATTGAAACATCTTATCACATCAAATCTGGGGTGATGCATGCGGAAACAACAATTCTGTTAGCATAAATGTAAATATTCAACTGTATTAAATATTTATTCACTCAGATATAGCAAAAGAGGGTTGAAGGGAAGTTTGGTCTATAGACGTATTTGATTTGATTATCTACATTTGTTATACAGTTACAAAAATATTATGTGAGTACAAAGTTATAAAACTTAAAAATGTATGAATAAATGTTGAATGAGTTGAAGCAACGGTTACTATAACAATATTGAATCATCTTACCTGCTAAACCAAATATTTCAAAGATCAAACAATGTTCAACAAACTTTTACCCCTATCTGTTCAACCTAGATGCGGACCTAGCAACTTCGTACGCTTAAGTCAATTTAATACAAGTCGTAGCGGTGCTTTATCTTAAATAATCCCTTTGTTCCGGATGGACATTGCCGCTTGCGATAATAGAGCTAGACTTATTATCTAATGTTTGTCAGGCCATTTCCTTGGCGACTTAGTTGCAAACGAAAGATAAATTATGAATTATGAATATTTTTTTTACCCCTTGTGCGACACGGCTTTCCTTGAAAAAATCGCTAAGTTTTCCGAAACTTTTCTTTTTATTACTTTTATGGGAAGAATTGGCGTTTTACGTAAAATATAAATGTTGAAATAGATGTGAAAAAACTTGAGAATTTTTACTATTTGCATTTGATAGTAAAGCATGGAGACGCTTTGGATTGAATTATAGCTGATAATAAATCAACGTTGTTCTTCCTTTATTATAATTTATGAGGATTATTTAAGTTAGAGGCAGGGGATGTCTGATTTTGTTTAGTTCTATATGTTTAGACATTATCAATAATGGTATCTAAAAATATTCAGAATTTCTTCTGTTAAAAATAATTCCTTTTTTTACTACTCGCAAATTTTTGGAAATAAATTATTTTCTTTTGAGATCTCTCAATTGTATATTAACTTAAAATCAATTATTCTCGTATTAGTGTTACTAAATATGTGTAATTGAATTTAAACGAAAAATTATATTTCACAAAACAGGATGTAATTCATCAAAAATATTTCAAATAAGAACACGTGACAGTGAAAAATATATGAAAGAAAAGCTTAAGTTGTTTTTACTTTTACTAAAATGATGAAATGCATTATCATCCAGTATTCGGTAAACAAAAATTAAAAGACAAACCGTTTTCGGACTAAGAATATGCGTTAATATATTGAATTTAAACACGAACTGTAGACAAATAAGTATCTGTATCTAATACTGAAGTAAGAAGTTATGTAAGCATGTAGGAGTGGATTAGAAAAATATTACGAAGTAACGCAAAAATACGGAGACTAAGCCGATCACAAATCGTAACTAGTATTTTAGATCCAAAATATTATATGCAGCCATTTAAATAAGTAAATAGATTCAGTGAATATAAACTATGTTACAAAGAAAAACAGGAAGAATGAGTTTTGTATCACTGGATCCTTATATGTTGTCGATTTATTCTATATATGATCTTTACGTGTCGTCGTTTATATACGCCGTCTATTATATGTTGTGATCGTGGTGTATTGGGTTGACCAAAGACTGATGATTTTTGACAACGCGGCACACCGCGGTGTCCCGGATCCTATTACCGATGGCTCATGGACGGGGCTGGATTAGCAGTAAGCCAAGTAATGTATCAAATGTACATTAAAGTATCGAGATGTACTACCGGGCAATACTCGTATTTTAATTTGGTGAATTTTTTTTTGTGTTAAATATATGAATTGGTTAATATAGTGACAATCATATGAATGGCACATCCACTTTTCGTTTATATAAAACAGATGTTGTGCGAACATATTTATTCACATATTACAAATTAAATTAATTTAAAAAATGAAACTAGTTTAAATGATAATTATTGCAAGTTATATTTAGTGAGCAACTTGCCTACACTCTTACACTCTTTTGACATATTTAACAATATTTAATTTCTTCCCAAATCTTCATAAATAAAGCAACTTCAAATAAAATGAAGCACTGTCCATTTTGGGCAATTTGCCAGGTGTCCCTTTTTTATAACTTAAAAGTTCTCTCTTTACATTTAGTTATGTGAATTATGTTAGAAAAAAACTTCTCCTGTTTCACGAAAGTAATATGGTTGCATTTTATATCAGAGAATAAAATAGACCTCATTTGACATAATTAAATAAATTATTTATAGGTAAATGCTTTTGTATAAAATAAGCAAAAATAAAATTGTCTAGAAAACGAAATTAATACCACATTATTCAAGGGTCCAGTATTCTTGACAAGTCATTGAAAATAACACAAATACAGTGCTGTACTATAAATAAAAAACTGTCATAAATTAAAAATATACATGAATTTAAAAGCTTGAAAAGACATAATATTAAAAAGTATTTAATGTAATAACAAATAATGCTTTTTTTTAAAGTTATATTTCTTTAAGCGCGTTATAAAAAAATAATGAGATTGACATTTTACGATGTGGACGCGCGATGCTACAAAAATCGATAGGATGAAGTTGCGCACTAAACATATATTTTTATGCATGTGCGACTGATACTATATTCATTATAGTTATGGAGGTATTTGCAAATACACAACATCTGTTTAATATACATACAAATCTAAGTTATATATGTGCTTTTAAATAATATTGTTTTATAACTGAAATTTAATAGTGGTAAATTAAATAAAAAACATTTATTTATAGGGAATATTCATGACAGAAATAATGCTTATTAGCTATTAAACATATATTTTAAGTGTATTTCTCTAAGTGAGGCTAAGTTGAAATTATTTGAATTATGAATGATAAGTTATTTTGAAATTTAATTATTTTGTTGAATTTAAGTTTTACCAACCGTATTATAATCACGTATTTATAATTATTTTCGCAATTATTTTCCTTTATTACGTATTTATAATATTAATTTATACCAACCGTAATTATAAAAGTCCTTTATTATTTTATTTCTGCTAATTGTTTGCGTGGTATATAGAGTTATTCCAGTATTATGCCAAAAAAGTATAAGTTCTAACGCGTGTACATAAGTACATGCACAATATTTTTTTTATATTTAAGGAATTTTTTTGAGCGACACACTTTTTAAATTATTTAATGTGTTGTAGTTACATTTTGCCTAAAAAAAACAATTGGTATCTAGAGATAACATAACATGATATGGTTTACTTTCATTAAATAATGAACAATGATTATTACAATACAAATGTGAAATCGGTTTTTCTATAGGCCAATAAAATATACTAAAGCTCAATATACTAAATGCCCATCGCGTAGTGCAGTGGTGTCATTTGTCTGTACATGTGAGACTTTTGGTAACTTGAATTTAAACATTTCGAAAAAAAAATTATATGGAATTCGTGAATATCTTTCTAAGCAGGTAAAGTTTTCCATTTAATTTTGGAAACTGCTTCTCTATTTCCAATTTTGAACAATATAATAAATAAAAATAAAATAGTTGTTTAAAAGTGATATTATACATGTTCGTAAAACTATTTTTAAAAAAAGATTATACCAGTTGAATTATGTTTTATGAAGTATACGAAGAAATAACAAATAATAAAGAACTCGTTTAAACCAAAAAAATATTTCTAACTACTTGAACTTTCTTAAGAAAAATATATCTTGCAATATTTTAATGAAAAATTTCAACAGAAAATTCAGGAAATAGGAGTTTACTGGACTGAAGATAAAGAAAGTAGGACGTAAAGGGATGTAAAAATTGGCTAAGAATTGTTGCAACTTTTTGATTTTGCAGAAAATATATTGTAATAGACAAGAAATTAATTGTGCAGAAAATTAATTGCGACCTCGAATGAAAGCTGTGATCATATCATAAGGCGCATTGGTTAATGCGTCGATTAAAGTTGTTGTTGTTGTTGTAATTATTGGAGACGTAAGAGCCAATCATAACAGTTATATGGTAATTGGCTACAACAAAAGATAACATTGGCTAAGAGTTGTCATTTGAGAGGGAAGCTAAGCTTATCAATATTATGAATGAGAAAAATGAGATTTTAAATATCATATGGGGCTTGTCTTTTGCTACTTGTCTTTTAGATATTAAATATATTTACTTATTTATTTATTGCTGATGATACAACTTCTCTTGAGTAAAGACAATGGTAAATTGTACAAAAAATATGCGATTGGCCTAGATGATATAACCAAGAAATTGTATTAAGAAAGAATTGGTACAAATCACAATACAACTCTTTGTAGCGCCGCTGAATATTTAGTAAAAACAATGGAAATCAAATTGACTTCTCTTTTATATGGCTGTATGAAAAAAAGTAATATTATTTAGGCGTTATTTTAAAATATGAAAGCATGGATAATTCAAGTAAAGGAATGTCCACATGCACTTGTATGAAAAACGTTTTTAAGGCCAATTCTATTCACATTAAATATGTTTAATTTCGCCTACTTACTTTTGAACTATCTGTAGTGTCCTATACTATCAAATTGTTCCTATGATTTAGGAATTTTTATCTTATTACATACTTCTACTTAATTCTATTAAAAATTTATTTAATACTTATTTATGACAAACAAAAATATATTGGGTGAAAACATCGGCTAATTTTCGATATGGATTAAGCTCATGGTATGTTTTATTACAGTTACCGACACTGTGGTAGTAAGAGCGAAGGCAATGGAACCTAAGAGAATAACTTGTGAAGCATTTTGTGTAATTTGGTAATTACTTATATTTTTGACTTCCGATTTTTTTTTAATAATATACGCTTGTGCGAAATCACAATTCAAAATATAACGATATCTCATTGTACTAAAAAGACTAAACTTTTACGAACGTTATTTTTAAAATTTTTCCATGAGTAGATACATTTTGGTGTTATGCGACGGATACAATTATTTCGTTAACAGTTTTCATTTTGCTACAAATTTCCAAAGTACCAAATGAATTAGATTGATTACTTTTTATATTTTACACAGTTGTACACTATATTGAATATTTAAAATTTTAGCTCCTGGCCGCTGTCCATAACTAATAATCTTCTAACGTTTACGAACATAGAATTTGTGCTTGTCATTATGGTACATTTTAAATGTAACGGTTTTCAAACGAACTCGTGTGAGTGGGGTGCTGCCTTATAACAATATACCATTACGTCACATGCAACGTTTCAAATTGAATACACACATTCAAATAATATCATTGAATCCTATCCGATATATTTTAGACACTTCATGTTATCGAAAGCAAATAAACCCAGTAAACTTTTGATCGTATTCTTTTAAAAAGAACGAAGAATTCGGTCTTAAGCTATATAATTCTTACAGTATTTCTAGAGAATTATTTAATTATGTAGAATTTCTGTTTATATAGAATTAAAGTTTAATTGCTATTTTATCCATACAGTAGAGTCATATCTGTAACTTAAAAAATAATTAAAGAAAAGAATTATTCAGATAATATCTTGTTGAGACTCATGGCAGAAAACAAAAGTTTTTTATGTATTCGTTTGTCTTTTGAACACATTTAAAAAATACTGAAACAATTATTTTAGAGATTGAGCACATTCACGCTACAAACTTAGTAAATTACGTTGTTATTTAGGAACTAGACAGAAAAGGAGTTTTATAAAATCAAATTTCTCATTCGAAAAGTTTGATGCTAGTATTTGACTGATAACAATAATAATATTACTATTTAATGATATTTTATTAATTTATATATTACTACTTAATAATTATTTAACAAAGACGTATGTTTTTCGTAAACCACCATTATAACATTGACATATTTAAAGGTAGCTTTATAATTTACGGCTAAAAATCGATATTAATTTTATTTAAAGTTAATAATAATTACACAATTGGCCGGTAGATGGTGGTATTTATTTTATAGCTAGTTAATGTTTTCAGTTTAATGTGCATTAATAATTTCACTATCATCACAGTCTTTTATACTCTGGAATACCCACTCCGGGTACTAGGGTGAAACAAAATTTGATCAAAAAGTGCATGCAATTTGTGAATGTTATGAATTGAAAAAAGGCACATACTTGTATCTTTCTATTTGAAGATCGGGTACAAGTTTTAATACGCCGAATAAAAATGCTGGAAAGACTATATAAGAATGCAACATCACCCTTGAAAGTATTTGACGAAAATTTCACTGTCAATCTGTTACTAAAATTTTTAATCCAGGAGAACATTAATGCAATAAACAAAATTTTAGAAAATATGATTGTGCATTAAAATAAAATTTACATAATTTTTCAGACGGAAATCAGTAACAAAACGTAACTGACTATATCCAATACAGTAGGGTTTACTACGTCATGGCAGTGATAGTAGGGGTGAGAAACCTGGGACATATACGCATAAAATACTGTATAATTTGCTTCAATGCTTCAATTGTTTCAATGTTTAGAGTTGAAGTGTATTAGTAGCTAAATATATTATTTTTTAAATTTTTCTTCCAAAATAATTCATATTACTTACATGCCCTTAAGCTTCTTGTTTTATAATGTACTTAAGCTTCTTGTTTTATAATGATGATGGTAAAATTACATCATCCAAATATAACGTTTTCTCCAATCAATGTAGGCAATTATTGGTAAGTCGATTTTATTTGCACTATGCCTTTCTATTGTCCCAGAAAAAAAACAAGGTGAGGCGTTAATAAAGTGTCACTAGAAAAAAAAACAAATCTACAAAATACAGGTAGAATTCACACTACCAGGGTTCCGTACATACTTACGTACATATATAAATTTAAACATTTTAGATTACCTAGTATTTTTTTCAATTCAATTCAACAGCAATTCTTCTTCAAAATTCTCAAACAGCAATTCTTTCACAGGCGTAAAATATAGTAAATTTATCAGAAACATTTAGTTACCTAAATACGAAATATAAGAAATATTAGTGCTGAATTTAACATTCCTACTTACTGGGGTTTTCCGACAAATCTGATCTAATTTAAAAGCCACTTTGGTAGCCTTCGAAATCAGTCACACTTAATAAGTTTTTTAATGTTATATTGGCAATATATTGATCGATGTATACAATATCCTTTCAAAATCCTTGTCGATTTTCATGTCTGTAACAACTAGTAATATTCTTCGTATTATACTGACTAAGGTTGACAGTATTCTCAAAACTAATTCACCGAGGTTACTACCATTAGCAGATTGCTCTAAAATATAAACTATTTCTCTAATTTGTATATTTACCAATGTTTTCAACGGTTCTGAAGATGACACACAAGCCTTTGTTATTGGGTAATGCTTTCTTTTGCTAATGGATTAGATTAGTTTAAATTTGATTGCGCCCGTGAACCGCGACATTTTAGTTTTGTGCCTACTGAGTTTCAATATTCTTGATTGAAAATAATGAAAAAAGTTAAAGTTTTATAAAGTTTTATAAGAACAACTTTATTTTTTAGTAAAGCTGTTATGGAAAATGTTTTTACAACACATACATATTTGTTATCAAAATACTATTGTACACCATAAAATTGAAATTGCACTAATTGAGTCAAGATTATATATTTTAAGTGAATTTGAATTAAATTTAATGTGAGCGAATTTTTGTTATTAGAATTCTGATTTTATTACATGTTTATTCAGATTAAGATAGTAATACGTTGATGTCTTTACTAGAAATGGCTCATTTTAATTTAAATGTTAACGTTTTCATTTATAAATTTTTTTCAATACTTCTCGACTGTTGCATCTGTTGAATCAAAACACTTAAAAATAACAAAGCAATCGAGATCCTGACAGATGGCTCATGAAATAAGGACGCAAATTACTGGCAATAATTTTATTGGAAAATTCTAATCTAATGCCATCAGAATTTTTTTCAGATTTGTCGAACCCATGGTAAAAAAATTGGTATGCACATCACTTTAAATCTTAGTACTTTGCAAACGAACCTTAAAAATGAAAAGAAAAAATGAGAAAAAGTTCTAATTTTTCTTTAAAAGTCCTACTCGACGAGACTTCTCTTGATTGGTTGTGTGAAAACATTATCATGCACTTACTTTATATGTAGGAAAATTAGAATACTTTTTTAAAATGTTATTCCTCATTAATTGAGATCATAATAATTTTATAAACATAAGCTGCAAAAACTGTGAGGTTGTTGCGAACAGACGAACATAGACTAATATGGTTTCATTGCTTAACCACAATATTTTATATGCCAATATGCAGGACACGAAATAACCAGAATGTTTTTTTAAAATTTAGACCTCAGTGTTAAAGTCGAGAATATCTGAGATAGTAAAGATTATTGAAGTTTGTATTTAAAATTTGTTCATAGAATAGATAAAAGAATTATTTTTTAAATTCATACATCAACAAAAAAGCCAGGAACGTCGAAAATATTAAAGATAATTGAAACTTGTATTCAAAATACATTCTTGAATTGAATAAAAGATTAATTTTTTGACTTAAGACATGAGTAACGAAGTTGGGAATGTCTGAGAGAGTATAGATAACTTAATCTCATGTTTAAGTAAGTTCTTCAAATAAATTGAAAGAATATTTTTTGTCTTAATTGACTCTCTGAACCTGGAAACCTCCAAGTTTTCTTTAAGTTTTTCTTAAACTATTTTTTGATGATTTGTTAGATGATGAAAAACTTAAAAATTTTGGAAGTCAACAGGTGGAGAAACCTTGCATCAAATCGTACTGCTTGCATTGTTAATTTGATTGGGAAAGCCTTGGCCTGTTCCAGGCTGAAGTGCTCACAAAGAAGATGAAAGAATTAGATGATAAATTTATTCGTTATTAATATGTTTGCAGCAACTAAAAAATCTTTTGAGAATATTTTTACTGGAAAGTTTTAAACTAATTTTGTGGTTATGTTTTATGAAGGGATCACAATCAGAAAAAGATAAAAAGTAATATTTCGGATTTAAATTCAAAAATTTTGAAGAAAATCAACGTATCTGTGATACGATTTAAGAATAAGAAATAATTAAAGGCATAAGAAACAATGTGGGATTTTTTCTCTCGCTATTTTCTGCTTTAAAACTTTTAGGACCTTAATTACGCTGTTATAAGTACTTTAAAACAGATATTTAAAGCTTTGTTTTCTTTATCCTGTCATGGATAATAGATATGTTTTGTTAACATTTTTGGAAGGTGTAAATCAGCAGTAATTGTTTAAATAATCTTTTGACGTATGTTCATTCTTAAATCATTTAATAGATATGCAGAATTAAATTCCAAACGAAAAAAGGTTTAAAGACCGACTATAGTATCAGAGAATGGATTAGGTATACATATTTTCTTAAATTGCATTAAGGTAATGGGACTGTTTAAAGAAATCTAATCTTAAATATATATATGCATCACTCTAAAAATGATAATATTACTGATAACCAATTACTCGGATCTAATACTGACTGCACACTAACTAAAAGAATGAAAAGTAAGCAAAGAGTTCGTTTAGTAACAGAATCAGTTATAGAAAAAATATTAACGCCAACTGATGATGCAGGTTACAAAATCGACTCACTAATACTTTTATAAATCTATTTTAAGACTTCGAAATAACTGGGCAAGTTATGAATTGTTAGTTTAGAAAATAATACAGAATATTGAATAATCTATTTTCAGAAATCAGTTTATTCGTTAATAAACTGAAAACAAAAAAGGAATAATGAAAAAATAAAGAATTTAGTACTATCTTAAGAAATAAAGGCTTCGTAGGCTTTATATAAATTTTTAAATATAGAAATGAATCCAAAAGAATTAAGCGAATTATTTTCTGAATATGAACAAAAACGAAGTTTTTAGACAGCCTTATTTGAAGTCCAAAATAGCTTATTGTATGTGGATTAAAGAAATTGGACCATTAAATGCCGTTTGTTTGTGAACAAATAACTGTCAAAAATATAAACGAAAATGACGCGTTTTCCTTTTAATCATTATCAAGATTTACGTTTTTAGTAATTTAATATTTTGGTCGAGTTGAATTTTTCGTTATTGATAAATCCTTATTTTAGTTTAATTATTTAAATGTTGTAATCTTAACTTATTCAGTGCTTATATTTGGTTTCTAATACAACGTGGTAATTAGATTTTCTAAGTTGGTTCTTTTTATGAAATCAGCACATATGCATTGAATTGATATTTGAATGTCCAACTTCATATATTATTCCAATAATTTCACTTGTAATACTCCTTTTGTATTAATTTAAAATAAATTTAAAACTATTATTTTATGACAAGTCTTTTCCTAAAAGTCTAGACGTCTGTAGAATTATATTTAGAACATATATTGTTCCAATTTGCTCGATTATGAAGACAGAATTTATGTGCCTTGTAATTTCTAAAAGAATAGTAAAATAATTAAAAATATATTGTTTATAAAATTAAGTGTTATCAATGCAACGTTTAAATATAATTGTGAATAAAAGGGGGCAAAACGACAAAATTATCCATGCCCGTTTTTTTAGGTGCAATTAAGCAATTAAAGTGTCTTATAGCATAATAGGCTTCATGAATTAGCCAGATTTCCAGCCCAGCCACGTTACATATAATAAATTTGTAACGAATATAAATTTGGAATCTAAGAAAGCAAAGTTTATCTGTAAGTTAAAATCATTTGTAATGTACATGTATTCTGTCACCAACACTTAAGGTGAAAACTTTAAGTATCAATAAGTATCAAATGTGATTTGAATTCGTTTAAATCATGTAATCACGAATCGGAGCGGTCATTCACTTCAGTCGCTAGCAGTATTTAGATCTAGTAATAACTAGATTTCAAGATCCTGCCTATACGTTATAACATGGTCCTTCGAGCCGGATAACACTTTTGTGAAGTATAAATACAGTGCAGTTAAAAAAGAAATAACATGATTTAAAAAAATGCTAACACAAAAATTACTTTTATGTAGATAAGTTGCGAAAAATACCTGATACGAAGCAAGCCAAGCAGTCAACAATGACAATATATAACGACATACAAGTTTATCGGAACGCAGCCGTCAACACAATGGATGAGGGAAAATCGTCATATTAACGTCAGATCTACACAAATTGGAGTCAGTCGATCATCAATGTCTAGCACATAGTCGAGAATCAGATGAGTATGAAAGTATATTTCTTCCTCGCTATTCAATTTCATCTAATTATTTCATAAACAAAAAAAATTTTCATTGTAGTCACATATTCCGTATAATATATATTTAGCTATATAATTGGGTTCTCATAATTAATTAAAAATGGTAAATGATGTAAATTAAAGGTTTTAAAGGACGGGAAGAATATATTAAAAGCCAAATTAATGTGATTCACAATATGCGCAAATAACGTAAAAAATAATGACGATCATACGGAATCAAATTACATTTAAATATATCGAAA
Organism: Druceiella hillmani; assembly: GCA_039881145.1. Classification (NCBI taxonomy): domain Eukaryota; kingdom Metazoa; phylum Arthropoda; class Insecta; order Lepidoptera; family Hepialidae; genus Druceiella; species Druceiella hillmani. The sequence goes on along the minus strand of JAYKKI010000025.1, from coordinate 16,838,587 downwards.
ATATATTAAAATAGCTTGAAACGGTTCAGTCGATGACAGTTCAAATCAGGAAAGAAGAATCAAGCGAAGTCGGGGAATTCGAAGAAATTTACTATTGGTAAGTCGCGTTCACAAACTTCTTAAAATAAATAACCAGTCTTCGGGAAGCTCCTTAAGTACTAACGGAACGAATAAAACAAGTATATTATCGAACAGATTCCATTAAATTACCGAAAATTGAATTAAGTACCTGCAACAGCTTTTACAACAAACGTTTAGACTTTTATAATTCCTTTAAAGTATTCGTCCATGAAGAAAGGTCTTTTTCAACATTCAAAAATATCAGTATTTAAAACTTGTTATCCATTATCGGCATCCAATCAAAACGACGAAACGGCTTAGAAAGAACTGCAAGATCATTTTAACAGTAACGGGATAGTATTTCAAAAACACGTTAAATTAATATTCGAACCGTTTTATTGCATGCTAGTTTCGAAAGTTAGTCGATAATGGAAAATCTCACTTTCGTTCATTAAAATCTTTGGATGAATCCGTCGACACTTGGGATAGTATATTAATTCATATAATTATTGGAAAAGTCGGTAGGACGGTCGGTAAGTCAGAAAAGTCGGTCTTACTCATAAAGAATGGGAGAATTCATTGAAGGTTCTGAAATGTTAAAGTTTAGAATGTTTACAGAGTTTTTTTAAAAGGAATGTCAAATACTAAAAATCACCACCGTAAATGTTAATAATACTAATTTTGAGAAATTGTAGTGCATATATATCTTACGCGACTACACATGTACTAATTCAGTTGACGACAGAAAGGTAAAATATAATATGGCTAGCAAAATTTTAAAACGAAATTGCAACGTAGACGACACAATGACAGAAGCAGGTACCGTTGAAATTCTGAAAAGAATAAGGGACGGATCGATGAAGATGACTCAGTCCGGATGATTCACTCTTAATAAGTGTATGTCAAAAAATAACAAAGATATCATTAATTCAATGCAAAATGATTCACCGGATATCAATTTATTTGTCGACAGCAATTCCGAAATGAAAGCATAAGGAATTTAATGGGATAGCGCTGATGATGAAATTGCTTACAAATTTAGGGAGGAACTCGATTCAAAAATTACAAAACATAACGTAATTTCAGATAATCTTCGAATCTATGGCCCAAAAGGTCTGTTAGGATCCGTACTAGTCGCAGTAAAAATCTTGATGTAAAATTGAAGGCATTGTAATTCTGGATAGAATGAGCCTCTACCAGTCAGTATACATATAGCATGGTGTATTATTAAAAGGTAGCTAGCACATTTTAATAAAATGAAATTTACACGAAAAACAATTGTTAAAAAAGTAGATTCTACCATAATACAAGGGTTTTGTTATGCAAGCGAGAAAGTATATGGAGCATGTATTTTCAATTGATTATGCTAAAAAAAATCACATTAAAAACAGTATCACTGTCAAAATTGGAGTTACGCGCAGCAGTGTTGCTATCTCCGTTAATAAAAATAGTTTTAAATACAATTTGGAATGAGGCTGTGATGAGGTTTTGTGGTTAGACTTATCCATCGATCTGTAATGGATAAAATCTAGCCCCATTTATTAATGTTATTGGTAAAAGGAAATTAGCTACCCTGTCCCAGTGTGTGAACTAAATTTTATTATGAGTTTAACAACTGTCGAACAGCATCAGCCTTTCTGGAAAAATATTTATCCATAAATAAATTGAAGAGGGTTACGGTTTACACTTTGCGATTTAAAAACAATTTAACAAAAAACCGTAATAAACAATATGGTCAGTTGACGCTTATCAAAATTAATAAGGGTTTAACCATAATTTTGCAAATGACTCAACGCAAATGTATTCTAAACGAAAAAAACACAACTAACAAAGGAAAATAGTGTTAATCCACAAAGTACGCTAAGCGCATTGAATCCATTTCTGGGTTATTATTACTTGATTCAAGTCGGCGAACGTTTAAAAAATTCTAATTTTCATACACCGAGAAATATCCCATTATTATACCGAAGTCACATCAAGTGATTAGTTTAATCATATACGATCAACCTACATAGCGGAACTTTAGCAACTCTCAACGCAGTCGGAACGAAATAGTGACCTTTTACATGGTAAAAATTTGATAAAAAGGATAATCCGAACATGTATGGGTTGTTTCCATATAAAACCACGAGATTATCCGTACTTTATGGGTTATCTCCGAGGACAAAGATTTTGAAAAAGAGGAAAAATTTAGAAAAAGCGGAAATATTAAGGTTTACGCATATATTTTTTGTATATTTTGCCACAAAAGCAATGTACATAGAATTAACAACTGATTTAAGTACTGTTAACCACTGATTCATTTATTGGGTGTTCGTGGAGATTCATTGCAAGACGAGGCTATTTGGCTAACCTATACTACTTAAAGCGTACGACAGTTACATGAAACACGTTTTAAGTTGCTTGTTAACAGTCGAGACGAGGAGATATTTGGTTAATTATACGCTTGTATGTGGTACGTTATTCTAACGTCAGATCAACTTGTTACAACCCGATATATGTATAATATATATATATATATATATATATATATATATATATATATATATATATATATAATGAAAACAATTGATAATCATTTGGAGTGAATTTATTTATGTTAGGACACCTATTGCAACATGCGAAAGTCTCATGAGGATTGTAAATTTCAAAAATAACTACATTTGCCAATATTACATTGTAAATCAGATTACAGATACTTTAATATTACAATAAAAATATTGAATGCGAATAATATCTAATAATAATTAAACTCCTATTCTTAATAATTTATTAGGTATACGCTTTGCTGTACACGTATTATAAAATACGTTTTATTTTGGACATGTGTATGCCTTTTTGTATTTTTATACTCTTAAGCTTGTTGTACTAGCTTAAGACTGTTTTGTAGTAAGCTACTATTGGCTGAGTGTAATAAATTTGTAATAGAAATATAGAAGAAGTAAAATTTATATATTTGATCTAGGAGTATTATATATAATTATAAGATCGCAGTACCGTTAAATTTCCAGCGAATGATAATGAATTTGGTAGTAATAGGCGAATCATTTATGTACAGAATGTATTCAGATTGACACTTTTTCCCTGGAGTCTGTAGCTAATTCAAGCAGTTCTATTTATGCCGAGATGCAATTTAGTTTTAAATTGTTTTTAGTAACGATTTCTCTTTGATATACTGTTCAATTGTACGTAATTAAAACATATAGATACTGCTGACAATTGTCGTGATCAAGCCAATATATATTTTTTTAAATTAATTTTTTTCATTCATGATTATCGAAATCTCTGTTCATATAGTTTTAAATACAATTTTATTTGTTTCTTCACAATTCTGTGAAAAATATTTTACACATTAAAATAATAAACAGGTTACATTTATATTTTAAGAGTATTTGGAAATACATTTTTTAACATAAGTAAATATATCGATGAGCGTATTAGACTATTTAAAGTGATTTAATTGTTTTTACTTTTTGATATTCTTCAAAATTTTTAGTCTTTTTTTTAGAATATCTTCTTTGAGAAAGACTAGAAAATTCTAAAAATTAACCTATTAACTATAGATAATTTTCCATTAATAATGTTTTCTTAAACATAAATGAATTGATTTCTTAATAATTGGTTCAGAGATAAGGAAGAAGAACAAACTTTTGTCAGATTTTTATCAGTTGTTTTATTACTATATTTGTCTCAAATTATTTAAATTTATACACTACTTCAGTCCACGGCTTCACTCACTTATATATTTTACTAGCTGTGCTCTATGGTTTCACTCGCGTGAAATTTGGAATAAGAGAAGTTGTCAGAATTTTTTTCCTATTGCTCTTGGGTTTAAGAATGTAAGAGCTCTCATAACTTGGGTATAAACCATTAGTATACTAAATTTCATCAAAATTTGTTTAATAGATTTTGTGTGCTTGACGAACAAATTAACATGGAGAAAGAAATTTTAAAACCAGGTTTTCTGGCTTCTATTATCATTCTATATTCTAAATCAAACGCTCTTTTTAAAGTATTTTCCATGTACATAATTCACTCTGTTAGAATTTTATTAAAAGTATAAATTATTGCGGTGTAATTTTTCACACGTCCTTCTAATAACTACTAAAGACGCAATACTCGACTTAGAAACGCAATACTCGAGCTAAGAGAGCGGAGTGGAGAAGAATGAAGGAGGAGTAGGATTTTTCTACTCTGGTATAATGCTCATCCCGCGGAGATGTGTACATTCCTAGATTTTTTTATTTCCGTGCTATACTCGGTAACGATGCAAACTTAAACTAACATAATGTAAACTAATCTAATTCAATTTAACCTGTAAAATACAATCCAGTAAATACAACCTAACCCAATTTATCGTTAACTAACCTTACCTAACCTAACTTAACTAAATCTAACCAACATTAATTAAATCCAATCCAACCTAACCGTACATAGCTAAATCTTATACACACTAACAAAGCCTAAACTAGTGTAATCCAGTGTAACCTTACCTAACCTAACTTGAATGATCCAATACCATCTATTGATTATTTAAATACGCATTGCAGTTTTAAAGTCACAAATATTTGTTTGGTATAGACAAAACAGTGGCATAGGGCTTTTATATAGATTTCTCTTCTATTGGAAGTGTGTAAGATAGTAAGGCGTTTTCCATAAAACTACTAAATCAATTGGACTCAAGTTTTCGATGAGACAATACTTAAGATATACATTACAATATAAAGAGTTTTTATTAATATAATATAACCTTAGTAACTCTAAACTCAATCACTAACACTCACGTAGTAAAACCACGTGCGCCTAACTAAATCTAATAGATGATAACGAGATTATAGTGATTCTACTTAAGATTCAAGTCATAAGTTTATCGCGATCGAGGGTAATTCTGTGACACAAAAATTATTCAAGCCAAGATATAGGTCAATTTGGATTAGATTTAAAAACGTTTCAACTGAATTCAGGGATGGATGGAGAGATCGGGTATGCTAAGCCAACACAATGGTACTATTTGCCTACCTGTGGTGTGGTACTATTTGCCTGCTGTACTTGTGGTAACGGATAGGTTTTGGTAAATGTATTTTGGAAATTTTCGTCCTATGTCCGCTAATAACGACTTAATACTATTGATATCTTAAAGAACCTGGAAATAAAGGACGAGAATATTGAGAGGTACGAGCTGTTAATCCCTACCGACTATCCCGATAGCTATTAGCTTAGTTGAGACTAGGTGAATGTTCTTTTAGGTTGGAAAAAATCGATTTTGTTACTTTTGAAATAAAAACGTTATTACTAGAGAAAAACTACATGGCAAAAGTAAGGAAATATACGTGAGGGAAGTCCGTAACATGCTGTGAAAAACATCAAAATAACAAAGACTTTCTCTTTTACATAAATATGTAGAATCTCCACAATATTTCTCATTATTTCTTATTTTTTCATCGTCCCCATGATATTGTAAGTGTATAAATTCCTAATTTATTTTAGTTTACTGAAAATAAAAGTAAATCGCGTATTTGAAAATTTACTTCTCTTTTCTGGAAACATGATTATTGCTTAATATTTACTTTATGTTTATTTTCAATTCAAAGCTTTACTACACTTAGAAAAACATTAAATATTTCAATTTCTTTCTTAAACCTTAAAGATAATATTTAATTATGTTATAACTAATAGCAAAAGACGTGGCGCCTTGCTGGTAATACGAAACCGAAAGAAGAAAACATCGCCAGAAATAAAATTATAGTTTGGCTTTGCTGCAGATAAATCATATCGAGAGGGTATTATTTATGTATTTCCCAGAAAATAAATCCATTTTTCCGATCCGGATGCGGCCTTCCGTTCCAATTACGATGGCGCCAGTCGCTGCCGAAATAAAATAAAGGGTGCAAAAAATGGCTTTGTGTGAGAATTTGTCTCGGTCTTTGTCACATTTTTGCGTTGTTTACAGCTCATTGATAAAGTTGGGGTGGTTGTTTGCAAAGATATTGTTTTACCTTCCTGCCTACAATTACTTGTAGGTTTATTTGAATATATAATGCCCATTGAAATCTAGAATTTAATATTTGTGTATATGGTTACTACGGAAATATAGAATTTCAATTTGCTAACATGGATTTTGTTGCTTGTTGTTTGATTTTTCTCAACGATATTTTCTTTCAATATTTCAAGGTATGAAGTAATTTCTATCTCTGTCAGTAGATTATTTATAATGAATGCAAATATTTTATAATCAGTATATTTTATACATGTTGTTATGCAATTAACTTTATGTCATACATCGATTGTTTTTTTAACTCAATATTTTTAACACGCTTTATATTTGTTTCACTTTTATATATGTGTATGTGAATGTAACGGGATTTTTAAAACATATTTTCATCCATATTCTATTTTTATCCAAAATATTTATAATTTTGTACACGTTTCAAGAACCTACAACAATAAAGTAATTTTGTAACTGAAATGCAGAAAATGAAATTATATTGCAAATAATAACGCTTTTGAAGCAATAGGAAATAAAAAAAAATTATTTTTCAACATAAGTCATAAGCCAAAATATGTCAAACTTTTTTCAAAAAGCTTAAAATAAGAATAAAGTGATTAGCAAAAGAAATTAACGACGACTGATATTAAGCACCAAACGTTTTTTTACATTAAAGTAAATTTTTTGTCACTCACTTTCTTTTTGTTTTAAGTTTATTAAAATAAAAATTAAATTACACTGAGTAATGAAACATCCTTTCCTTGTTGACCAAGATCTTTATATCTTTAGATTACTTTTTATTTTTTACTTTATGCTACGTAATAGTATTTTCTTAATCACTTAAAATATAATTTAATCATTAAGAGATGTTGGATTTAAATGCGTTCCAACTAAGGAAATTATTTTTTTAGAGTTTATATATATATATATATATATATATATATATATAGATATACATAACACGTGATATTTTTAGATGCTAAAGGTGCCACCTCTATGAACAGAGATAATATTAATTTGCAATTTTAATTATTTTATATATAGAATATGTCCCAGTATATTTGTAATCTAAGATTATTTCAAGATTTTAATTAAGTATAATATCGTGTTACCAAAGCAAACAGTTGATAAAAACCAAATGTGAAATAGTTGTTAAACATTGCATCAGAGAGTCAATAGAATTTTCAAAAAGAAAACAAGATTGTCTATCAAATGATACTTAAAATATTTAATGAGTGCAAAAATGACATTTAATAAATTATTATACATATAAGAATACAAATTTCTTTCATGTCAAGTATATACCAAGAGCTATCAATCTCAAAAATTTATTAAATGAAATGAAGTCATATTGATTGCAAATATATGTGGAATTGAAAGGGATTTAAAAAAATTTATATATTTTGAAAAATAAAAATAACTTTCAGTGTAATTAAGAGTAACAATACGTACAAAGTAAAAAATTAGTTTCTTTACAATGAATAAAAAAACTCGGTTATTGAGCTAAACTTGCAGCTTTTACAATTTATTACTATTTAAAGAAATCAAAAGAGAAATATGTCAAAACAAACTCACTCAATAACGAAAAGTTCTTACATAAACTTTGAGTACTAAGTTTGCTGAAAATAAATAAAAGCTCCCAATATTTCGTTTATCATTTTAGCCAGAACTTTCATTACAAGGATTTTACATCAGCTTACGTACATATAAAAACAGAATCATCTATGACTGTATAGTGTTATTTAACTGTATGCCATTAATGCTACTTTTGCTTGAATAAATATTATCTAGCATGTGTGCAGAAGCAATAAGCAGGCGTAATAACATCGTGAATTTCTGAAAATATTTTGCTTTTATTATTACTCCTAAATTTTTTTACTATGTTTTAAATATTTTTATTCAAAAAAAGAAAAGAAAAAATATTAGAACCATATTACTGCTTCCTAAATAAAGCCGTTTTTGACATAGAAAATGAGGCAACAAGTGGTAAGTTTGGTCGTTGACCAAATCGTTATTTTTCTCTAAAATATAAAAAGAAACAAATTTGAGCTTTACATCAACAGCTTTTTTAAACGAATGCTCATATAGCTATGCAATTTTTTTTAAAGCCTTTAAATGTTTGGGGGTTTCCTCGAAATACGATATTATGATGTTTTAAGATTATTACTTTGGGCCAATGAACTGTATGCCACGTTAGTTCAAGTAATATTAATTATTTATTTAAACCTTAGAAGTGTCTGACTGATAGACAAAAGGACAACGTTGAACAACAGTAAGGTTTCGTTCGGAACCTTCTGGTGTGGAATTTTGAAAGCCATGTATCAACACCGAAATCAATTGTGACTTATATATGATATTATTTTTATCGATGAGAAATTTAATGCCCTTTCAAAAATTTCGTTCGTAGACAAGATTAATTTAATCATAAACACTGTTAATAAAACTTTAAAATTATTTTAAATTTAGTAATATCGACGTATAAAAATTTTAATAGTGTATTTTATTTCCAGTGAACGATACAAAAGAATGTATACAAATATTGTGCGTTTTCAGTTCGTAGTGCAGTACACCCGCGGTAAAAATCCTCTACTTTATTAGGAACTGGTGAACTCTCGAACTGAGATTGAAAACTTCGAAAAGAATTCCCCACACAAGATCAATACTAAAAAAGCGAGATTAAAATATTTTATAGAAGCAAAAAAATTCTTCCTCGTGTGCATTTGAACCAATATTCAAATTGTGGTATATTTATTACTTTACCATAATACCAAATCTTAATGAGCTTCTCCCTAGTATTGACTGTATCCGAGATAGACATAAAGGACCCATTTTTTAAAAATTGTATGTCACTCTATTGTTTGATTTTATTTTTCGTTTTGAGCTTTTCCTGAACACTCTCTGATGTATAAATATTTAAAACACCGTTGAGTGATAACAATTGCATATATATCTGTCTACCCTTTTGACTTTTTTGTATGAAATGATTTCAGTAATATATATTTTCTCGTATTTTCTTAATTTAAATTTTTGTTTATTTCCGTATATTTTTTCATCGCACCGGTTGCTAAAAGCTATACGCAGATTATTATAAAATAAGAAAGATATAAGCAATTAATGCATATATAATGGTACAATATTTGTCTCAAATATTTTCATCTTTAATAAATTTTAGTTCGGTCTCCATCTTTAAGTTTTACATTTTACAAAATGTATAAAATACGAAAGGAACATATTTTTATATATTTCAGAGGTGGTTAAAACAATTTCATGTGATTGAAGAAAATATTACAAATATATTAGTTCAATAACGTTTAATTATGAAATTATAATAAATATTATATTTGCATAGAATATAGCATGGTTATTTAAAGCAAATTTGTTTTATTTAATTTCTTTTTAGCCAGCTAGTGCAAGATTATACAAGTATTACCTATTTTTAATTAACTTCAGCTTGGGTAACAAGCAGGTAAATGTAATGAGATAGCAGATACAATTAACAAACCTCGGTTAACTGGCAGCATTAAACCTTTGTTACCTTAGCGTTACCTACAGCTGAATGAAATAAGTGCGGAGTATGCTATTATACCGTCGTTATTTGGCATTATCTTCACTCTCGCTTGCCGCTGCTTTAATTAAATTATTTTTCCTAGAGTTAATCTGCTTTATGATCTAGGTGAACCACTTAATGATTGTCTTAATGCCTGTTTGGTTAATACGTTGCCACAAAATTGCTTGGAATTTTGTTTAAAAATTAAATTAAGCTTCTTACTTCGGTAATATGCGTATGTAATTTTCTTCATTTCATGTCGTAATGTTTTTATGTTTATATGTTAAAAATGAGCGAATATAACTTTGGTTCGAAACTTTCAAGCCAATGAGTTTATCATTGTGTCATTATTTCCTTTTCAATTCATGGTAAATGGAAATCTATGGATAACTGGGACCCGTTATTGCCTAAATAAATAGGTTATACCTGTATATATATATTGTATAATTTAAATGAAATGAAAGTGAAAAGATATTTTAGTAGAGGAACAGACTATTAGCTATTGTTGTTATTTTCGAAATTTACAATATAGTGGAAAATAGGAAAAACTGGCAGCCGATTACTTATAGACGGAGATTGGGTTTTTTTAGTGGAAGATAATTCTAATATTGATTTGTTACCGATTTAATGATAGTTAATTGATTGTGCATAAAATAATAATCTGTGGGATTCTGAATAAAATAATCGCATTATCTATGTTTTAGGATATTATTTTTTATTTACTTATTCTGATACATCGGAGAGATTGTTGATAGTATTCGCCTTCATTGATATTCTATTATGTATTAGATTGATCCGAAAGTTGCAAAAATCATACACGAAAATTGACAATCATGTATGGGAAATTTTTATTAATTTGTTTAAGAAAGTGGTCAACTAATAACTGAAAGGAATGATGTTGGTAATAAAAAAAAAATATTGAAAACATTCCCTTTATTGTTGCCCAGACATTTGTCTTCGCACGGTTTTATCGACATGATTTAACACATTTTGTTTTTCAAGAAGGAATCGTTTTCGTCTCATAATTGCAAAGGTACAGTAATGGTAGGTATGTATGGTATAAAGGCATATGGTAAGGGTAGGTAGTCATATGAGTTTATAAATATCTACTTAATTGCATTTCTTTTAAATACCTTAAAGATGATTTAACGTCAATATCCAATAGCTTTACATATCGTTTTCTCATAATACGCCCTCGTAATTACATGCAATATTAAAAGAGGTATATCCCACAGAAACTGTTCCATCATGTTTGTCCCGTTAGACTATTCTCTTCAAATTTATCATGCAACTCAATTAAAAAACGTAATAGCTCTATTTATTATATACGCATACACATTATTTACTGCACTGAATTCTGATATTTTATTACACAGTGAATAATGATATTTTATGCAAATATAATACAAACATTTTATGTAAAATTTAATAATTAGTGTTAAATATAATAGTATAATATTATAAAATGCCTTAAATTCAATCACTGCATTTTAATTGACATTCCATCTTTCCTACAACTGTCTGTTTATGTTTTTAATGTTAAGTATCGATCTTTCGCAAATCGTAACTGCCAGTACGACTGTTATCGATACGTTAAGATGTTTTTAAATGAAAGAAAATAGAAAAATTATAGCGTTAAATTTGAATGCGCCAACAATGAAAGATTGTTGGAGATTTTAACCGCTTATATGTGTCTTACAAAGATTATTTTATACTATTGAACGTAAGAGAGAAATAGAAGAACTGCAATTTTTTTAAATTAAAACTTCGTGTTAAATTTGTATAAATGTTTTTGTGTTGAAGTCATACCTTAGTTTCTCAATTTTTTATTCGTATCTAGCTAAGCACTTTGTGATACAATAATTTCAATTGAAATACGAGGACCGCAATTTTTTTTCGGGGGTTAAAAAATAATTAAACAATTTTAAAAGTCCTTCGTTTTAATAACGTGAATAAGGTGATAATTCATGTGCCATATACAACAGAAGTTAGACTAAAGTACAGATTGTACTCTTTTAGAGAGATTTTATATTAATAAGGCACAAAATAGACATGAGCATAAGACATTAAAATTTCGCCAATAATACCTCGGGTACTTTTATGTAAATTAAAACCTATGCAGGTTTTAATGTACATAAATATAATACTTGAACTCTTTCCAATTTTTTATGTCAACAATAATACCTACACATTTACTATTTTATTATATATTATATATTTATGATACGATTTGACCATTTCGTCCATTTTAGAATGTTATCGTGTAAACATATTTAAAATAGATATTCTAAATTGATGATGCGAAAAATTTATTCGTGGTATGTTTCTAAGATATCATGCTATAAATAAAATAAAAACTACCTTAAACTACGTGCTACCGGATGGATATATGATGGTAATAATTGAGACCCGCGCTGAAATTAAACCTCAAGCTATTTTAGATAAGAATATTCCGCTTAATATCCGTTCAATATGATTGTTGGCTCATCACTCATTTTAGTTAGCAAGTTGGATTTTGATTGAAGTTTTGACCGTACTATCAAAACAAGTACCAATAGTTATGAAACAGATAAAATTATGTTAGTTTTTTACTTGTACTACTTCAATTACGTGATAACAGTTGTAGCGTAGCTTTACAAAACCTTCATCTATCTACAACTACGTATTTTCGGCTATTAATTTCTGTAAAGAAAGGAATTATCGTAAATAGCCCAAAATTTATGTTGATACTACTCTTAACATTTTGTCGATGTATATTATATATAGTATTCTTCTGAGTATGGACTCTATGATTATGAAGATTATTTACTAAGGACTTCCTTAGAATTATCCATTTAATATTTTTATAAACTAATTTTTTAAATAAACAAATTAACTTTCTTTGTGAATTAATAATAGTAAATAAATAAATTGTACATAGTTTTATCGTATCGTAAAGTAATTAATTGTACTTAGTTTTATCTCGTTGTAATACAAACAGTAACATAAATAGTTTTACTTATTTTTGAGACGATGGTTATATGAATTCATTAAATAAAATTATTTGTTTCAATAAATGCTTTGGAATTGCACAAGTTACCTGATTACTAAATATCTAAGCATTCTGAACCAAAAAAAAATGACATTATGATATGATAGAGGCATTACAAGCAAAATGCAATCCTGAATATGTAGCTTGGTTGCTTGGTTATGCCGTCTGTGTACTTTTTCACTTCCAAATAAGAATTTTCTTCAAAACATGAGATTTCTGGAGATAGAAATTTATAGCATTTCCCGGCAAGTCAATTATTACTGGGCAAAAAAATCACTTCAATCTGTTGCTGCATTGCTACGTGAAAGAAATACAAATAAGAAATTTTTTGCATTTTATTATTAAGTTAGGAGTTGTGCATATACTGGTTAAATTAATACGACGGAGATTGATAAATTTTACCCCCTTACGTAGATATAATTTATCTTCAAAATATTGCACACACTTAACTTATGATTTTTGACAGAAGAGACAAAAATATTTATGAAAACTGGCATACTTTTATTGAAAATGATTAATTATTTATCTATGTAAGTAGTATCATAAACATATAAGTAAATAAAAGGCATTCCCTTTGTTTACTTAAAATGTGTTTATTATACTTTGTGATATGAAAAAAAAATTATTATTATTTATAAATTAGCCTAAACTTTTTCATGATATAATGTCGAATGCGGAGAGTAATATTCATTTCAAAACCCAATCTTTTGAGTCCGGGTCACCAGGCGCTACGATTTTGGCTAAGTTATCACTCAAAATATTATGACTGCTCGTCGTGTCTTTTAATTTAATGAGTATCACAATCCCCTGCATCGTAATCTCTATAAGGTTTTTGCACTAGGTTAGCAGCTAACAAATCCACCCGCCTTGCACTCTAGAAAATTTTCGAACCCTATAGAAACTACTTAGGTAAACAAAATTTTTTTGAGCTATATAATATGAACGCGTCGTTCGATTTTCTGTTCGGTTAGGAATTGAGTTTTGGCGAGTAAATACTAAAAAATATGGAAATTTTACGAAAAGGCTAATCTTTTGTGAATTACGTATTCGAACGAAAAATATGCAATATGCGTATGACGTTGGGTAAACAATGCAATCTTCTATAAATTTGAGCATCGGTTCCAAACATTAAAAAAATAAAATTTTGACCTATCTAGGATTACCGGATTATAGGGCGATCTACTCATCTCTCTCAAATTAAGTCCACCTCACCTGGCGAAGCCACTTTTGTGCACTAACACTGCAACAAAAACAGAATTTCGCGCTTTGAGGAAGAAACAGAATATTCTATTTTGCTGCAACTTCAAGAGTACCAGACTGTGTTCGAAGCTATTGAGTTCCCGTCGTGCCAATGGTTGGTTGAAGTGACTTATTAGAGAATTATCTTATGGATAATAAGATAATTCTGTAATAAGCCGCACTCTCCGGGCCTGTTACCTGCCAAATATCAGCTTTGTAGCTCGCTGTCTAATTACTTATACTATATAAATTAAAGACGTGAAAGATCTTAGGTCAAATTTATGCAATTTTTCAGGCAAAAAACAAAGCAATTGTGCAGAGAAGGAATTTTATCGCTGTGTTTATACTAGCAACAAGTAATAAATCACGGTGATGCTTAAATAATTGAAGACTGATTTTGTTAAAATTTTAAAAAGTTAAATAAGTTAGCGAACCAAGATGGCGGGTTTAGCAACTAGCTTTTTTAATACATATGTTATGTAAATGTTTAATGAAGTCTGCAAATCTACCACTTTTATCAGTATTGGTTTGATAAATGTGACTTTCGAAAATATTTAAAATATGGTTCCTGTACGGGTAAATTATATGTATTGCTTTTTTGCCAAATCTTAAATAGCATCCTTTGTTTCATGTTTGGAAACTGACAACTGCTATACTAGATAAATGTCGATTTCCGAACTATGGCAATTCATGTGTAAAATTTGTGACAAAATTTTCTACAATTTTTCTTATGCTACGCTTTTCAATAGATGCTCTATTTTCTATATATTTCTTCACATCAAATCGTCTTTTATGTTTTGCAGAAACTTTCTTTAATATATCATTGTAGAAGCGTCTAAAATAGAGGTATATCTATAGTTTCGTGGGAATATTAGGTATATCTATAGTTTTGTGGGATAATGGTTTAAATAAATAATAAAATTATCTAATTTGTTATGATTCTTTAAATCTTTGTACAAGAATTTTTTTTTAAATTCTGCACCTCAAAATTAAAGTAAAAATATATAAAATATCCTTTCAAAATTGTTTTTATTTTTCAAGTTCTACTACTATTATTCTTAGTATTATACAGACTAAGGTTGACAGTATTATAGAAATATATTCACAGATGCTGCTGAGATATACATATTGCTCTAAAAGATAAAATGTCTCTCTAATTTGTATATTTACCAAAGTATTGAAAGGTTCTGAAGATACTTTTGAGTTGTGCTTTATTATTTTTTTTGGATTAGACTAGTTTTAATTTAAGTTAGCCCGTGGACAGCGACATTTTGTTTTTTTTATCTGGTGTCTACCAAATTAAAATTTTCAATAGTTTTGATTGCAATTAGAGAAAAAAATTTAAGTTACTCTGTAACAATCACTTTATTTTTTAGCAAAGTTATTATTGAATTTTTGTTCCAACACGTACGTTTTTGTTATCAATATTTAAAATACTATTGTACACGATGATTTTAAAATTACACTAATTGAATCAAAATTATCAATTTAAAGTGAATTTGAATTAAATTTAATGTGAGCGATTTCAACTGATTTTGCTAAGTATGGTATTTCTATATTTTTCTTTTCTTTTCGCTCCTACAATTTTCACATTATCACAGGTCTATTCAAATTTAAAGAGTAATTCATAGATTTTTTTATTATAAATGGCTCATTATAATATAAATGTTAACGTTTTCATTTATATATTTTTTTCCGATATTTCCGGCCTATTTCAGCTCTTGAATCAAAACACATGCAAATAACAAAGCAATCAAGTGCACTACAGATACCTCATAAAATTAGGTTTTGTATATCACAAAGTTATTAGCGCAATTTACTGAAAATAATTTTAGTAGAAAATGCTGGTCAAATGACATTAGATTTTACCCATGGCAAAACAAATTGGAAGATGGAGACATACTGCATGTCACTTTAAATCTCAATATTTCACAAAAGAACCTTAAAAATGAAAAGAAAAAAAATTTGAACAAAGTTCCAATTAACTAATTGTAAAAGAAAAAATATAAACAAAGTTCCAATTAACTTTAAAATACCTAATCAACGAGACTCTCCTTGATGAAATGCGGGAAAACATTGTCTTAATTTATATGTAGGTAAATTTAGTATATATTTTTAAATGTTATTTCTTAATAAATAAAATCTGTATAATTTCAAACAGATAAACTGCAAAAACTGGAATTGTGAAGAATAGGCGGACGAACTGGCGGACGTAACGGAATGGTAAGGTTTCCTTTTTTGACCACAATATTATGAAAGCAAACATGCATGAAAGTAGAAGACTATTTTTTTAAACTCATAAATTAGTAACAAAGTCAGGAACGCCGAAGATATTGAAGATAATTGAAGCTTTTATTCAAAATATATTCTTGAATCAGAAAACAATATCCATTTTTTACTTCATATATTAGTAACAAAGTTGGAAATGTCTGAGATAGTAAAGACAATTGACACTTTAATTTAAATGTGTTCTTCTAATAGGAAAAAAATGAAAATTTTTTATCTTAATTCATTCTCTGCACGTGTAGACTTCCAATTTTCCTTTACGTTATTTTTAAACTATTTGCTGTTGATTAATTTGGTGGCAAATTTATTTATTATTTATGTGTTTGCAGCAATTAAAAAATCTTTTGATATGGTTTTAATACAAACATGCTTTGGTTTTTATATTTATTTTTATTTTACTGAACATTTTTAAACTCATGTTGTGATTATATTTTATAAAAGGATCACAATAAAAATATAGTTGGAAAAAATTTAAAAAATAATGTATCGAAAAGATGAAAAAAAATCTGACACTGGAAGTTCAAAAAAATGTAATAAAATCAATGTAAGTTACATATGTTTTCTTAGAATAAGAAATAATTAAAAGTATAAGATACAATTTGGGAATTTTTTCTCCCGACTTTCAGGTCAGGTCGGTTATAAGTACGATAAAATGGAGATGAAGTTTTATTTGATTTTTTTTTCATTATGGCACGATCAATACAAATATTTTCAATTTTTTAAAGGTGTATGTTAGCAGAAAAATCGTTTAAAAAATAATTTAATGCATACATTTGGAATTAAATTCAGAAAGCAAGACGATTCAAAAACCGACCTTAAGGCCAAAGAACGGATTCAGGTTAGACATATTCTTCTAAACTGAATCGGTGGCAGAAGGAATATTAATGTCATCTGATGATGGAGGTTACGAAATGGACTCGCTAATGCTTTTATAAATCTATTTTAAAAATTCAATATAAGATGTCTTTGATACCTTAAATTATTTATTCAGAAAAGTATACAGAATATTGGATTATCTATTTTAATAAAATAAATCTTTTTTCTAATTTCAAACTGGCATTTGTGTAATTTATTTTTGATGGAAAAATTTTTAACTTTTCCAATTTAGTTCTCTAAATGAAAATAAAAGCATATTAGTAACAAAAGTTTAAGTAGTTTTTAAGGACATTGTGGTTTATATAAGAAAATGGTAATAACATAAATAAAGGTTCATTTCTTAGTAAACGAAAAACGAAAAAGTAGTCCATGTGCAGGAATAAAGATTAACGATGCAGAAAATGGAGAATTTATTACGATCTTTAGAAATAAAGACATCATAGGCTTTGTATCGATTCTTAAATATAGAAGTAAAACCAAAAGAATTAAGCCGATTGCTTTCAGAAAATAGACACAAAACGAATCTTTTAGGGAAACTTATTTGAAGTCAAAAATTGTATATTTTTTATGTGCGGATTATAGAAAATTAGACGATTAAATGTTTGTTTCATGAAGAAATAATTGTTGAAAATATAGGCGAAAATTACGCGTATTACCTTTGATCTGAGTTAATATTTATGTTTTTAGTAATTGAGTATTTCGGTTGAGTTGAATCGTTCGTTATTGAAAGATCCTTTTGCCTATTCAATTTAATGCATTACAATCTTGGGTTATTCAGTTTTTTGGGTTCTAACACAACGTATTCTTTAGATTTTACAAGTAGGTATTAAGTAATTTGAACAAGGGAAATAGAAGGGCAGGCATAGTTGACGGTTTGACGTCATGAATACTTATGTAGTTGGGAATCATCACACTTCAAGTTCTCCTGCTACCCTTCAAAAACTTCTATATTCATCCAACCTTTATTTCAATGGATTATGATATAAACCACAGTAATAAATATTTACGGGATATCCGTAGGTTTGTAACAGATACTCTAAGCTTTTCTTAATAATTCGATTAATGATATACATTCAACAATACAGTTGTAAGCAGACCATACGCTGCTGTAAAATTTCCTCAAATTATTTATATTAAATCTTTTGGATCTCTTAATCTTTTGGACTATTGGACTTTAACAGCAACTTGATAGAACAGTTGGTAGAAAATTTAATTTAGTAACGAATATTTTAAAATATCTTATTTCAAATTTAAACCACTCATACACATAATTTTGAAATTATGTTAAAGGGAAATTTCCAATAAAGCCAAATATTATTCAATCACATTTCTACACATGTCATTCAGGAAAGTAGAAAATAATGACTACTTAATCTTAAAGGCTACGCATGAAACTTAAAGCTCCGAATATTAATTAAATTATTTCTAAGGACTTTGATTAATGTTTCACGCTTTTCAGAAATCATAATATTTCACTGTCGACGAATGTTAAATTAATATAAACGGACAATAATAATCAATTTTAATTCATTCGTGAACTCAAATTCAAATTTCGGTGATATTAGGGGGTTTTAATTGATTATTATGGTATCTCACAGCCCACTGAAATAAACGTTGGACGAATATATAAGAGTTTTTTGAAGGGTAACAGGAGAACTTGAAGTGTGATGCTTCCCAAATATTTCCGACATCAACTATGCCTTCTCTTCGATTTTTCTTTTTCATATCATTTATGGCCCACTTATAAAATCTAAAGAATACGTTGCATCAGAAGCGAAACAAATTGGATAAGCCAAGATAATACCGCATTTAAATAACTGAATAGACAAAAAGATTTATCAATAACGAACGATTCAACTCCCCCGAAATACTCAATTACTAAAAACATAAATATTGATTCTGATCAAAGGGAATACGCATAATCATCGCCTATATTTTCGAAAGTTATTTCTTCATAAAAAAAAACATTTAATGGTCTAATTTTCTATAATCCGCAGATAAAAATATGTTATTCTTGATTTCAAATAAGTCTCTGTAAAATATTCGTTTTATGTTCGTTTTCTGAAAGCAGTCGGCTTAATTATACTGGTTTTGTTTCTATATTTAAGAATTTATAAAAGGCCTACGATGTCTTTATTTCTAAAGGTAGTAATAAATTCTTTATTTTCTCCATCGTTAATCTTTATTCCTACACAAGAATTACTTTTTCGTTTATTAAGAAATAGATCTTTATATATATATTATTACCATTTTCTCAAATAAACTACAAACAAATTTTTAATAACTACTTAAATTTTCGTAAATAAAATGCTTTTATTTTAATTTAGAGAACTAAATTGGAAAAGTTAAAAATGTTTCCATAAAAATAAATTATACGATACAAGTGCCAGTTCGAAATTAGAAAAAGAATTTATTTTACTAAAATGGATAATCCAATATTGTATATTCTTTTCTGGATTAATAATTTAATGTATCAAAGACACGTTATATTGAAGTTTTAAAATAGATTTATAAAAGCATTTGTGAGTCGATTTCGCAACCTCCATCATCAGTTGACATTGATATTCTTTCTATCACCTATTCTGTTACTATACGAAGTGTTTACCTACTTTTTGTTCTTTTAGTTAGTGTACGATTAGTGTTAGTATATATGTATATATATATATATATATATATATATATATATATACATATATATATATATATATATATATATATATATATATATATGTGTGTGTGTGTATGTGTGTGTGTATGTATATATATATAATTTTAAAAAATTTTAGGTAATTTCCAAACAGCAGTTATTTTGTAATAAATAGTTCGATTGAAATAAAATACCTGACAAGCACGAGTGGAATTCGCATTACTTGGTTTCTGTATATATTTAGGAATTTATTGACGTTTTATGGTACATAATATAGGAGAGGAGATATTTGGTTGATTAGACTTTTGTATATGGAATACTTTACAGTTTTGCTGTTTTAATTTACTGCTACTAAGCAATAACTAACACATAAATTGATTTATTTTTTTTGTCGTTATGTAAATAAATTTCAGTCAATTGAAGAAAATACAAATCAAAATTTTTTAATGCATATATATATATATATATATATATATATATATGTATATATAATTTTTATAGAATTTAACTTTGTAAAGTTGATGAAATCACTAACTTTTACTCGCATAAACCTTTTACTCTCGTATTAATATTCAAACTCCTATTCTTTAATTATATTCTTTACTGCGTGTATATCATAATTTTTTTTTGACCTGTGAAAGCCACCTTTGTCATTCTATACTGTTATATTTTTGTACTAGTTGAAGACAGTTCTCGACTAAGTTCCTGTTAAGCTAAGTAAAAAAATCCGACTAAGCTAAGTAAAATAAATTTAGATATAAATTCAAAATATGTAAAATTAATTTATAATCATGAAAAGTTTTATCTGAGGATATCTAAGATTAATTACAATTTGTCTTTTGACATAGAATGCACCAAGACATATTTATATTCGTTCGAAAGTCAAAGTTCTACTGAATGATTATTAATATAGTAGCAGTAGTTGCACCCTCACGATTCTCACCACCTTTATTTAATCTTTTCCCGTAATTGGTTCACATCCAATTGCGAAACAAGTATTAAATTACCCTAAGTTGTTCACTGCAATACTCATTTATCTATGTGGATGAGGGCGAATCAGTTATGTACAAAATTTAATCAGATTGACACTTTTTTCGCTGGAGTCTGTGGCTAATTTGGGAAATTCTATTTTTGTCCAGATGCAATTAAGTTTTAAATTGTTTTTAACTTTGGTTTCTTTCTGACATACTATTTAATTGTGCGTAAGTTTAATTTAAATACCCTGCTGACAACTGTCGTAATCAAGTGAATATTTTTTTATTTCTTTTTTGTAATAATATTTTCTTAATTGATCATTTTGTTTTATCGAAATCTCTTTCCATACCGTATTAGATTGTTTGTGTTTTAAAAATTGTCTAAAATATATTTTAGACATCAGAATAATATATGTAAAACATATTACACATTTAATATTTATGAAAGGATTTAGAATACAAATTTGTAATAAACTCAACCATGCCTGTTAATGTATTAAACATTTAAAGTGATTTCAATTTTTTTCTTCAAATAATATCAAAGAAATACAATTGAAAAATTTTTAAAAATTATTCTATTGACTATAGACAATTTTTCATTAGTAATATTTTCTTAAGTAAATACGAATTTATTTCTTAATATTTTTTCAGAGATAAACCTCAAGAATAAACTTTATCAGTTTCTTAACAGGTGTTCCATTGCTACGTTTTTCTCAAATTATTTTCATTTATACAATACATTTTGTCCGCAGTTTTCCTCACTTGTATATTTTATTATTGTGATATAATTTTTGTCATGTCTTTCTAATTACGGCTAAATTTAGAAATGTGTAGCTCGGTGAAAGGAGTGGAGAAAGAAAGAGGAGGAGAAAAAACTCTCCCCTCTGATAAAATTCTCAACCCGTTGAGGCTGAATGTATATTACTTTTTTTTAATTTCCGTATTGTACTCTATAACAATGGAAACTTAATCTAAGATAGCCTATCTAATCTAATCTATTTTAATCTAGTTCTATATAATCCAACCTAATACAACATAACCTAATCCAGTCTGTCCTAATTTAATCTTACCTAATTTAATTTAACCAAATCTAAATTAATTCAGTCCAAGCCAACCTAACCGACCATGACTAAACCTAACACATCTTAACAGAGGCTAATCCAATCTAATCCAATCTAACCCAACGTAACCCCACCTGAAGTAATTTTAATGATCCGGTATCGCACATTGATTAATTAAATACGCGTTGTAGTTTTAAAGTTTCATATATTTGTCTGGTATACAACAATTGTTACATTGACTGTTACATATATTTATTATCTACTGGAGCTATGTAAGATAGTAAAGTGTTTTCCTTCAGAACTGCTAAACGGATTTGACTTAAACTTTCAATGATATAATGATTAAGATACATATTAAAATGAAAAGTATTTTTATTAAAAAATATATCCCTAAGTAACTCGAAACTCAATTACTAGCACTCAGGTAGCAAAACCAGGTGTACGTACCTAAAACTAATAGATAGAGGTTATTGAGATTATTACAGCAATTCGGCTTAAAATTCAAATCATAATTTTATCTCGAACTATGTTAATTCTGCGATGCAAAAATGATTCAAGCTAAGATATAAGCCAATTTGGATTAGTTTTAGAGACGTGTCAGCTGGATTAAAGAATGGGGAGAGATCGGGTAGGAATATCTCAATATAATAATAATATTTTCCTCTGTGGAAATGAGCAGTTTATGAGTAAGCAAATTTTGAAAATTTCCCTCCTATGCTTCTTAATAACGACCAAATACTATTGAGACCTGGGAGAAACTGGAAGTATGAGAATCTCTGAAAGGTACAGGATATTCGTCTCTATCGTCACAAAATGTTAATTAACATAATTATTAGCTTGGGCAAAATTAAACTAGCTTATGTTAATTTAGGTTGGGAAAAGTTGCGCTTTGTTACTTCAGAGTTGGTTACCTTAAGATAGGTTATGTTGATTATAGGTTAGTTTATGTTGGATAATTATGTTCAGTTAAGTTATTTTGATACCGTTTTTTGTATATTTACGTTGTTTTAGGTTAGGTTAGGTTATGTTAGTACGAGTTAGGTTGTGTTAAGTTTATTTAAGTTTGGTGGGATCAGGTTAGTTTGGATGAGATCGTATTATATTGGGTTAGGTAAGGTGTATTAGGTTAGATTAGGTTAGGTTTATCTTGTAATGGAGCTCAATATTGTCATCGATCACATAACTTTATTGAGTGATAAAATATAATGATTAATTGAAATATATTAATAATAATATGATAATTTAAGAAAAAAGCTTTTTGTAGTAAAATATACATCTCCGCAGATTATGGACAGGTACCAGACAGAGAAGACCGTTTCTTCCTTCTTCTCTATACTGACTCATAAACTTGGAGAGGAATTTACTAATTTTTTTCGTTTTTTATATTCGCATCAAGGATACGCTTAAAATGAAAACTTTATTATTAGGAAAATCTTCACCGCAAAATTAAAGTAATGTAAGTGAGAAAAGCCGCGGTAAAAACCATTAGCATATAAATACAGATGATGGGGAAAAACACCAATATAATAAAAAAATTCTCTTCAAGTAAATATGTAGAATTTTTTCTCTCTAACAAATACTGAAAATATTTCTCATTATTCCTCATTGATCATCCATCACCATGATATTGTAAACATCTGGCATTAACTTGCATCAACCAACATTTTTCAATTAATTTATTGCAATTTACTAAAAATGCAAATAAATTCAGACGAATTTTAAAATTTATTTGCCTGATGACGAAAATCATGTTAAAACTATTTACTGCTTAATTTTTACTTTACGTTTATTTTCATTTCAAATCTTTTAAAACATTAATACACACTTATGAATACATTAAATGTTTCAATTCCTTTCGTAAACCTTAAAGATAATTTCTAATTAACAACAAAAGACGGCGTCTTGGTGGTAATACGAAACCGGAAGAAGGAAAATTGCCAGAAATAAAATTATAGTTTGGCTTTGCTGCAGATAAATCACTTGGAGAGGGTATTATTTATGTATTTCCCAGAAAATAAATCCATTTTTCCGATCCGGATGCGGCTTTACGTTCCAATTACGGTGGTGCCGGTCGCTGCCGAAATAAAATAAAGGGTGCAAAAAATGGCTTCGTGTGAGAATTTGTCTCAACTTTGTCATATTTTTGCGTTGTTTACGGCCCAGTGATAAAGTTGGGGCTTTTATTTCACCTTCCAACCAACAACTGCATACATGTTATTTTTTGTTACATTGCACATTGAAAAACAGATTGTCAATATGCTTATATCAAGGATGGATTTAGTCACTTGTTGTCTATTTTTTCTCAATGATATTATCTTTCAATATTTCAAGATATGAAATAATTTCTATGTTCGAGTCAGTAGATTATTTATAATGAATACAAATATTTTATAATCAGTATGTCTTATTACATGTTGTTTTACAGTTTATTTGATATCATATATCGATTGAAATCTAATATCTTTAACACGCTTTATATTAGCTTCCTTTCTATGTATGTCTGTATGTATGCAACGGCAATTTTCAAATAAATTTTCAAGCACTTCCAGACGTCCGAATTATTTACAATTTTCTACACGTATCAGAAACACAATTTTCTACAATTTTATAGCTAAAAATGCAGAAAAGGGAATGATACTTTACATAAACAAAAATGAACACGTTTTTGTAGCAAAACGAGTGTCATATACTTTTAATATATAATAATATGTCATGAGCCAAAACTTATCTCACATTTTCCAATAAGCTTAAAATAAGAGTAAAGTGATTCTTGAAATCGATTGAATATTTACACTAGAAACTAATCGTGATTTAAAAATATTTTTTAGGATCTTTCGAAAATTTTTCTATTCATTATTTTGTTTTCCGATATTCCTCCCTCATTTTATCTTTAAATAATATCTCTTCTGATTTTTGTTATAAAAAGATAATATATTTTAATAATACACATTTCAGAATAAAAATAATGGAATATTTCGTTTTTCCTATTAATTTTAAAAATTTATTTCATTATAGTGTTTTTTGGGTTTAAATGAAATACATAGTTGTTTTAACTATTTGACTAGTACGTGTATAATTTTATATCTCCATTATAAGTCTGAAATATATATATATATATATATATATATATATATATATATATATATGTATATATATATATATATATATATATATATAATGAACTGTATGCCATGAGTTCAAGTATTATTCATTATTATTTAGACTTTAGAAGTGTCTGGCCGATGGATGAAAGGACAACGTTGCACAATAGTAAGGTTGCGTTCGCAACGTTCTCGTATGGAATTCTGAAAGCTATGTGTCAACACCGAAATAAATTCTGATTTTTAAATAATATTATTTGCATTGATGAGAAATTTAATGCGCTTCGGAAAATTTATATGTAGATAAAGCTAATGAAATCACAAATATTGTTAGTAAAATTTTAAAATTAGTTTAATAACATGGAGAATCCAACAAATACCGTTAATTGCATTTATTAAGATACCTAAAATTATTTTGTAACGGGAAGTATAAATTATATTATTACATTGATTTTTTAATAGTGTGTTTTATTTTCGGTGAAAGATATAAAAGAATATATATATATATATATATATATATATATATATATATATATATATACATATATACATATCGTGCAATTTCAATTCGTAGCATAGAACAGTAGAGGTAAAAATCCTCCACTTTATCAAGATCTTGTGAAAAACCGAAACGAAATTGAAAACTTAAAAAAGAATTCTTACAAAATACTAAAGTGGAAAGATGAAAATTTCTTATATCAGCAAAAAATTCTTCGAAAAAATTTGGAACTAATATTCCACTTTTGATATATATAAGACTTTACCGAAATATTGAATCTCAATGAGCTTTTCGCTAGCATTGGTTTTATTAGAGATGGGAATAAATGAATAATTTTTTTTTAATTTAATTATTATTCTAGAGTCTGATTTCATTTTTTGTTTTGAGCTTCGCCAGAATAATCTCTAATGTACAAATATTTAGCTACTACATAGAAAGTAGTGTACTCTTGACTTCTTAGTATCAGTAATTTATAATTTCCTCTGTTTTCTAAATTCAAGTTTTTATTAATTCCTTACAATTTTTCCTTGTAATGGGCACCCAAAGGTATAAGTACAAAGATTTCCATAAAATAAGAAAGAAATATATAGTTCAAGCATAGGACAACGTTTCTCCCAATTATTTTTATTTCTAATAATTTTTAATAAATTTCATTCCAGTTTTCATCTTTAGACTTTATGCTACACTTTTAGGAAATGTACAAAAGATAAAATTAACCTATTTTTTATATATTTCAGATATATTTTAAAATGTTTCATATCATTTTAAAGCTGTTGCACGTATGTTAGTTTAATATATTTTAATTATAAATATCATATTTGCATGGAATACCATGTTTATTTAAAATAAATTTCTTTTTTAGCTAGCTAGCGCAAGATTATAGAAGTACTATCAATTTTTAATTAA
The DNA here is from genome assembly GCA_039881145.1 of Druceiella hillmani. Lineage (NCBI taxonomy): Eukaryota > Metazoa > Arthropoda > Insecta > Lepidoptera > Hepialidae > Druceiella > Druceiella hillmani. The sequence goes on along the minus strand of JAYKKI010000025.1, from coordinate 16,812,374 downwards.
CTTCAGCTTGAGCAACAAGCAGGTAAATGCAATAAGATAGCAAATACAATTAACAAACCTCGGATAACTGGCGGCATTAAACCTTTGTTACCGCGGTGTTACCCACAGTTGAATGAAATAAGTGCGGAGTATCCTATTATACCGTCATTATTTGGCATTATCTTCACTCTCGCTTGCCGCCGATTTAATTAAATTATTTTTCCTAGAGTTAATCTGCTTTATGGTCTAGTTGAATCACTTAACGGTTGTCTTAATGCCTGTTTGGTTAATACGTTGCCACGAAATTGTGCGGAATTTTGTTCGTTAGATGCCATATCAGGTATGCATGAAAAATTAAATTAAGCTTCAGTTCTATTCACTTCTTTTATATGCTAGTATAATTTTCCTTATTTTATGTCGCAATGTTTTTTATGTTTACGTGTCAAAAATAAAGAAATAGAACTTTCATTCCAAACTTATTAAGCCAGTCATAAACCGATTACGTATTAATCTTCCTATTTCAATTTATGGAAAATCAAAATCAATAGATAACTGTGACTCATTAGTGCTTGAATATATAAATTACACATGCAAAGATGAAGTACAATTCTTGTAAAAACTATACTGACATATTGTGCAATGATATTCTATGTAAATATAATAGAAATACTTTACGCATGACATAAAAATTAGTGTTAAACATGTAGTTTAATACTGTAAGGTAATTTTAAATTCAAATACTTTATTTAATTTGACACGCTACTAACCTGTAACTGTTTGTTTTAATATCTTTAAAGTTAAGTATCGATTTTCGGCAAATTCTAGCTGTCAATACGACTCTAAGGGATAAGTTAAAATGTTTGTAATTGAAAGTAAAGTTGGTGAAAACTGAAAGGAAAATTATAGTGTAAAATTTTAATGCAGCTGAAATTGCCAACTTTGGAAGACACATCTTACAAAGTTTACTTATTAAAATATTATTTTAATACTATGAAATAATTTTAAATTCAAACATTGTTTTTAATTTGACACGTCATCTAACCCATAACTGTTCGTTTTAATGTCTTTAAAGTTAAATATCCATCTTCCAAATTATAATTGCTTCGGCAAATTGTAACAAAGCGATAAGTTAAAATGTTTGTAATTGAACAGTCGGTGAAAAGAAGAGGATAATTGTAGTGTAAAATTTTAATGCGGCTGAAATTGACAACTTTGGAAGACACATCTTACAAAGTTTACTTATTAAAATATTACTTTAATACTATGAAATGATTTTAAATTCAAACATTGTTTTTAATTTGACACGTCATCTAACCCATAACTGTTCGTTTTAATGTCTTTAAAGTTAAATATCCATCTTCCGCAAATTATAATTGCTTCGGCAAATTGTAACTAAGCCATAAGTTAAAATGTTTGTAATTGAAAGTACAGTCGGTGAAAAGAAGAGGATAATTGTAGTGTAACAATTTCATACGGCTGAAATTGCTAACATTGGAAGACACATTTTACGAAGTTTACTTTCAGCTATTGAATGTAAGATGGAAATGGAACTTTTTTTAACAAAACCTTTTGTTACATTTATAAGAAATGTTTTTGAATTGGAAATATTCTTTAAGTTTTTCCATCTTTTCCAGCAATTTTTCGTCTGGGCCATGATTATCTTTCAGCAACAGATATCCTTACATCTTAATACTACTGGTATTGGATGACTGCAAATAATTTAACCAATTTATAGCTTCAGACCAAGTCTAAATTGCATCCATATGCATTATTACATATTGCATACATTTGCACATTCATTTTTATTAATTTATAAAATCCATAATAACGACTATTTAAGTTAAAGTTTTTTTCTGGTGGATAAGATATTCGAAATGTTTCTAAATGACACCTACAATTACTGTATTATATTATAACTACACATTTCATTATTGTTTGTTTATTTCCAACAAATTTATGTAAACAGTTCGCTTTCAAATATGTTTAAGTAATTTTAATCAAATGAAAAATGACTTATAAATTTAATAAAGAATTTATAATATGATAACTCCCTGTTTTTTCTCGGGAGAAAAAATATTTCAATATTTATATAAGCCCTTCATTCTAATAATGTATTTCTGATGATAATTCATGTGCCTTGTACAACAGAGGTTAAACTAAAGTACTAAATAGAATGTAGTATTTTAGAGAGATTCACTAATACCGAGATATTATATACATATATATGTATTAAAATCATCGTATTCTTTACATTTCTTGATATTCATAATAATATCTATAAATTTACTACTTTAGTTACATATTTATGATAGCACTTGTTTCGTCCATTTTAATATCTTATACTATAAATATATTTAAAACAGAGACTAAATAAATTTACGTTAATAATGCGAAAGATATATTTGCAGTATATTTTTAAGACATGCTACATATAAAATGAAAACTACCTTATACCACATACCGCCAGATGAATATATAGTGTGCCTTGTTTACAATAATCCAACAGTGTCTTAGGTAAAAGCATCGTGATAATTTATTTTAAAAACAATAGTCCTGGCGAAAATTAATACTTTAGAAGTTACGATTTGTTTAGAAAAATAAAACACTTTTGTGCGAAAACTATCGCACTAAATCACATGAAATTTGTTATGGAAGCAGAGTTGTCATATAGCAAGCATAGAATGAGGGATTTTTGTATTTATTATACAGGCTAACCTGCGTTATTGTTTGAGATTTTATATTGAATTTTTTCTGTTTTCAGAAGAAAAACGTGCATGTAAAAAATCGCTATATTAAAACATGTCACTACAGATTTACTTACGTTCGTAAAAATTACTTAAGGACATGGAGATAATCTATTGTATATCTAACTATTAAAATATCTTCATAAATTAACATCATATAATTAAGTTACTAAATGAAGGTGTATAGACAGCGCATGCGACAAACAGACAATAACTGCTGAGTTCAGTTGCTGTTGATTTAGATGATTACCGACCCGGATTATCTGAGTCAAAAGGGGTTTTTAATAATAATAATAAGGTGTGTCACTCTCTTTTTGATACATGCACAACACAAAAGCGCTCTGGCTAGCAGTCATTTTACATGAACATATTTTGTGTATGTTAAGATTATATGGTTATATGACTTAAACATTGATTCGCGAATACTTTAGGTGTATATGGGTTGAAATAATGCTTTTTTAAAAGAAACATACTTAGTTTTACTAAAATTGCCTTCATCGCAAAAAATTCATATTTAGTAATTTAGTGATCTGATGTTAATTTCTCAATACGCTGCAATAGATGTAAATCGTGTTTGTGTTTGGACAAAAGATATAAATCTTTTGTCCAAACTGTCAATCAAATTAAATCAAATCTTAAAGTAGTTTGAAACAAATCAAATCTTAAAGTAGTTTTAAGATCATTAGTAAATCTCACAGGTTTTACTAAAGTGATTTTTTTAAATATACGTTGTTCTTTTGAAAACGGTAAAAATTCAAGATAAAGTTTTAAACAATAGCAAAAGCTAAGAATAAAGACAAAAATCGCTCATTGCATTCTTGTTACAAGACTACTCTACTTCCATGCCAAATTTCAGGTCATTTAGTGGAATAGTTTTCGAACAAAAGTGATTTGTGTGACGAATGAAGATTTTCCAAAAATGTACAAAAGAAATTATAACCTCCGAACTATTGATTTTTGCAGCACTAATATTTCAAATGACTTGTCACGACGTTTTAAACGACTTATCACGACGTCCGTTATCTAAAAAAACTTAGACCACTGTAAATGGGCCACCATGTATGATGATAATAGTTTCAAATTGTTTTAGATAAGAATATTTTGCTGAATATCCGTGAAAAATGAAAGTGGGCTCATCATTTACTTTAGTTAGCAAGTGGGATTTTGACAGAAGTTTTGACCATAGCATTTACAAATAAAAAATTGATAATAGTTATGAAACTGATTAAGGCATGTTAGTTTATTTACTTATACCACTTCAATTAATTGGTAACATTGCTTTACATAACCTTTATTCATCATCAAGTACCTTTTGTCGGCTATTACGGTGCAAGTTTATGTTCTCTAAAGGTAGCAAAAAATTATCGTAAATTATGTTGTTATTAGTATTAATACAATTCGAGGATGAATTTGGTGATGACGATTATTTAATAAATACTTCCTCAATAATCCAATTAAGAATTTATTTAATTAATTTCTGAAACAAAGAAATTTAATTAAATTTTTAAAAAACTATAAGAAATTAGTTTTGTAGTACTAAGTTTTGTCTTGTAGTAATAAGAATAGTAATAGTTTAATATATAGAAATAGTTTTACTTACATTTGTGGCAATGATTATAAGATTCGTTCAATAAAATTATTATCCTAACAAATGTATTTTAATTCCGTAAGGCACCTAGTTATTAAATATCCAAGCATTGCGAACAAAATATTTTCACATTTGAGTTTGATTGTGGCATTACAAGCAAAATGTAATCCTAAATAATTTTATACCATTAGATTATTTTGAATCAAACGCTGTGCGTAGGGATATCGCTTGTTCATTCCATATCTGTATTTTTTCAAATAACAATTTGTCTGAAGATATGAGTTTTATTGAGATAAAAATCTGAATCATTTCCCGGCAAATCATCTATAAAAAAATAAAAACAAAAATCACGTCGATCCGTTCCTATATTGCAACGTGAAGGAAAGACAAATAAACAAATTTTAGCATTTTATTATTAAGTTAGGAATTGTACATTTACTGCTTAAATTATTACGAGGGAGATTGTTTAAATTTTATCTCTTATGTTAAAAAAATTTCTTCAAAATATTGCACCCACATAACGTCCTTTTTGATGGAAGAAATCTAAAATTTCAGAAATCAATATACTTTAATGAAAGTGATTAATTGTCTAGAAGTATATAAAATCGGATATTCCCTTTATCTTTAAGAAATACTTATTATTATTTCAAAAATAGTCTAAGCTTTTACCTTATTTAATGTTGAATATGGAGGATAATAATTTATTTCGAGCCCATTTTAGTGCCTCTTCACCTTTAGTTCAACCTTTATAACTCACGTAAAACGTCAATTCATAAAAAAATACTAGAAAGAAAAGTTTTGCTTTAAAACATTTAACTATTTCACGGGAACCGAGAGGCTCTGCTCTGTGGATAGCAATGTATATTAATCATAATTCATAGTTTACCTTTCGTTTGCAGAAAAAAGAAATTACTCTAGACCGTCTGAAAAAAATGGTTATTTCAAATGATGAGCTAATTCTGCCAGATTGCTCAGATATTTATCTTGATTAAATGGATAGACTAAAATATTGTTGGAAATTAAATAGGTTTTTAAAATATCAGGTTTAGCAGTTAAAGTAACTCATTTTAATGTTATCACTATTTGCTTTGATAAAGCATTGAGTGGTGGTAATTTTTCACTTACTAATTTGAACCACGACGAAACAATTTGAATAGGACATTTTGGAGCTTCATTACACCACATGCAAAAAATTCTCTTAGATGACAAAATTGAAGATCAAGTGATGTGATTGTTGTTACGAAAATAATTAATTTTAACTAGATGACTGAAATATACAATGAAAATATATTTATAGACATACAATATAATTCAAATATGAAACGAAACTCGTTTTTGGATACAAGAAAGGAATATACAGACGAAATATTGGTTACAAAAAATGTATATTAAGTAAATAGATGACATAATGTACTCAAATAAATAGAAGAGTAATGGACTTCGTTATATATTTTAACATCATTCCGTATTTAGTCTCGTTCGCTTATATCAATATTTCATGTCAAATTGTCATTATGTGTGAATATTTTGTGTCTTCTATAATACAAAGTTAAAAAGTTTCTTTTAATTTTAAGTTTTTTTCCAACTATCATCCGTATAGCTTGTTGTCTAATTGCCTCTGCTAAAAAACCTAGATAATATTATGTTGAACTTCTATTATTTTTTATTTAAGAGCCCAAATAATTCTGCAGAGAAGGAATTTTATCTTTGCATGTATACTAGCGACAAGTGATAACTGTTATGCTTAAATAATTGAAGATTAATTTTATTGACTATATAAAAAATATAATAACTTATTGAACTGAATTTAATAGCTGTTGGTTAGTTGTATAATATTGTGTAAGAATTTGCTAAAACATCTGTAAAAGAAACCATTTGTTCACATGTTGCCAGAGAATTTCGAAAAAAGACGACTTTCGATGTAATACCTAGAAATTGGTATTAGGTATATTTAGTTTATGGCAATGTTTAGGAAATTTTCTTGTTTTAGCAGTTCATAAAGGTGCCCACCTTTTATTTCGACTACAACAACTGAGTTTTTGTTGATCCTCACACAAAATGTCAAGAAGGTAAAAAAAATTACGACAGAGTTTTTTACAATTTTTTCTGATGCTACATGTACTAACCGTGCTATATTTTGCTATGAAAATTTGAAGCATGATAGGAACTCACGAAATTTGTTTTAAAATACCTAGAAATATGCAAGTCTCTTACGTTCGAAATCTGAATATCTCTTGTCAAAGTGTCCAAAATAGAATCTCAAATGCTCCATGTAAGGTATATTTGTCGTTTCATTGAATAATACATAAATGAAACACTTTTCTAATTTCTTACTTTTCTTGATATATTTTGGTAAGAAAACATTTTTAGAATTCTTGACCTAAACAGGAAAAAATACAATGTTTACAAGATCACTTATGATTTTATAGCCTCTTTTGTCAAAACCGTATAACGCGGAAACTTAAAAATCGATACAGTAACGAAAGTGTTAACCCACATATAAAAAATATTATAATGCTACCCGAATGTAATTAATTTTTACGACGAGGCTGTGAAAAGAAACCTTTGAGGTTCTTTTTTTCTTGTTAAAATTATGAAAGTATTGCGGAGAAACATTTAAAAAATGACATAAAGATTTCAAATTCATTTGTTTTAGATATAAATGCAAGATAACTCTACAGATATTGTTAAAATATTCAAAATATTTTAATTCATAAACGCACAAATTTAAAACTTATCCCAGAGATAAAGCAGATAAACTTGTATTTATTTAAATTAATACTAAAAGTCTAGTTTTAATTGAAATAAATGCAAATTTATACTAAACATGTGCACAGAAAATATTTATATATATGTAAGATATTCAAGTTAAAAGTAATACAAAACTATTTTTATTCGATTTTATATCAGAGGAATATTTTTGAAATTATCAAAAACACTCTTCTATCTCTGAAACTGTTAAATTTAAAAACATGAAAGAAAAAGATTTACTACAATTTTATTTAATATTTGGTTAAAAATAATATTTTCAATAGTTTATATAAATGCTATGTACTATTAATATGTACATATAATAAAATTATAACAGAGTGAATTCTGTACATAGAAAACAGATTAAAAAGAGTGATTTAGTACATAGCATGTTAAAAAAGGCATAAAATCTGTCTTTAGAATTGTTTCTGTCTGTCCGTTAATTTGTTCTTCAATAATGTGAAATCTACTAGAATTATTTTGATGAAATTTGGTATGGGAATAGTTAATACATTATAAAGTGAGTTATTAATAGTTCAAAATTTATCTTCAGTTTGCAATGAAACTAAGTAGCCTCGGGATGGCCTGACAGACAATACATAAAGAGTCTGCCTCTATTGTCGCAAGCGGCGATGCTCTTCTGGAATAGAAGGATTACTTAACGTAAAGCACCGTTACGACTTGCATTTTGTTGACTTAATCTTACGGAGTTGCTAGTATCAACATATATGTTAAATGTGTAGAGGCAAAAGTTCTTTGAATATAGCCAGTTAGTTAACATATTTGATTAAGCAGTTAAGATGATGCAATGTTGTTATAGCAGCTGCTGATTCGATTGATTCAGTATTCACTGGCAAATTTTTTCGTTTTATAATCCATACATTATTTTTGTTACTTTATCATAAACACAGTCAATTAAATCAAACATATTTATAAACCAGATTTCCCTTTAACACTCTTCCGTTAATACTAGGTGAAGCAGTGTTTAATACAATTGAACCAATGTCTATCGACAGGAATTTTGTTTTTGCGTGTATCTTTGTATATTGTTTCCGTCTTATCACCCTAGATTTAAACATGCTAATTTACTTCTGTTCTCATACTCATTACATATACAATATTGTAATTCATAAGCGTGTTCCCTTAAGAATAAAACTATTTTCGTGAATTAGTAGGATAGGAAAATACTGTGCTTTATCAAAATAAGATTCTGACGTACATAATAAAGCACACACCCACGTCGTGCGTAACAGCAAAATTTTTGATGGACTATTTTGGTCACATAGTATATACATTTCTTATTTAGGCCTACTATTGCGAATGCTTTATTATTTCAGCGGTACAAAGGAAATAAAATATTGAAAATTCCTTAGGTACTAAAAGCTTCAAACTATACTCGTCAGTAAGAATCTACAAAGAACAAACTAAATTAAAAAAATTGACTCAGAGAAAAAAAATTAACAAAGTGGAACTTTAAAACAGAAATTAAATATGGCATTAAATTATAGCTAATTATTATATGCTATTGAAATATTGCATTAATTTATTAATCGTATATTTGTAATCCCGCTGTGAAGTGAAAGTTACATATAATCCGTTTTGAAATTAAAATAAGTTACATGTGTTATGTTAATTAACCTTTATCGCTTAAAATCACCCTAAATCTAAATGAATTTATATATTTTTATATTATTTACGTGTTTTCTAATAGAGATAATATTATTTACAAATTTTATTTACCATGGAAATACATAACGAATACCTTTTGTAGGAGAGATGACACATTTGGGACTATTAACACAAATTGTGTAATGGGCATTAGGTTGATAAATGTTTGTTCGTCTGTCAGCAGTCCATTGTTACGAACTTATAATATTTGAATTATCGCCGGAGTTATTACGTATCGGGACTGAATTGGTTGTAAAGCTCTGTACATTGGGAGTGTTTGAATTGAACCTAGTCATATAATAAAATTGTAAGAGAGTGAATTCTGTTCACGGAAAATATTTTAAAACGAGTAATTTATTTAGTGTAAAGAATTGTAATAGGAGCCGGAAAATCTAATTTTATAATTTTTGCCTGTCTGTCTGTATGTTATTTTGTGCGTTAATCACGCGAAATCTACTGGACGAGTTTTGATGAAATTTGGTATGGTAATAGTTTAACCAAGAGCAATATATGAGAGAAACTTTTTTTTCTTATACCGAATTTCACCGTTCAACCGTGAGTAGAATAAAATATTATTGCGGTACAAGGGTGCATCTGTGCATTATTTTGGATACATTCCCGAAACTGCATATATATATATATATATATATATATATATATATATATATATATATATAAATGTATACCAACGCCATAAGTGTTAGACAAGAATAGTAGATCGTGGTTAAAATAAAATTTCAAAATATGAATTTTTTTCGGAAAATTGAAAATAATGTTCATAATTGTTTGTCATCTTTTTTGTACATATGATACTTGCGCACATTATTCAGCGCCGCTCAGGGGAATAACTCGCCAACAGCTGCAAACACGTCTAGCTGCTCGAGTAAGCACCGCGCTTCAGGCACGTATTGAGTGTATTAAAAAGAGTTACGTGTCATATTTTCTTGCACTTAATTAGGAAACGGGCGATTTCTTCCAATTAATTACAATTTATTCCTTTATAGCCAACGAATAGCGACGTTCTTTGTCCGACACTTATTCCCGGGCACTGTGTATAAATTAATTATTATAGTATCTAATTAAAATCACATTACCTTATATTCTATCTCGATATTGTTTGTATCCATGTTTGCTAAAATATGAGCATCTGGCACCCGATATTTTACATATTTATTTTGCATCACTATAAATTTTACGGGATTAACGGAATGTATTAAATAACTGATTTGCATACGAAATCAGTGGTTATTACAAATTCGAAAAATTAAGTTTGATTTGTTTAAATACATTTATAACGTAATGTATTTCTGTGTATTTGCACATAATATGAGATCCAGATTTTGGGGCGGTGTGCGCGATCGTATAAATTGGGTTTTCTGGAAGGTTTTGTGTATACAATTTTATTGTAGATATCGAGTTTATGAACTAATCTTAATATGTATGAGGTGTATCCTTGAGTGCGGGCAAGTAATTCTTTTGGAAAACTGTGAAAAATTGCATCGAAAACTAAACTTGCTATATGTAGAGAAGCAAATATGTGTAGTTAATAAAAAAAATTTAAAATGATATAATTCGAAAGGGACACCTTGTTTAGTCATATTATTGACAAAGATTCTGTCTAGAGTTATATATAAACTAATTATACCTAATGACTTGATTATTTTTCAATAGATGGTGGGAACGAGGTGATTATCACAAGCTTAGATAGATACATATGGTCGTTTGCAGTTTTACTGGCAGGTAGAACATGCCAATGGTCTTCCTACCTAAAGTACTGTAATTGTAATTATTAAAGTACTGTGGCTGTGTTCTCTCATTTAAATAAAAAAAACAAATTATCCGTAGTCATTAGCCGTACTTTATTCTCAAAAATGTGATTAAAAATTTATTCATTTTTTAATTTAAAACAAATAAGTTTAGTTTAAAGTCCATATGACCAAAATTAGACTGACGAAAAATGCATATTTCAAAATTAATACAAATGTTGTAAATAATGTTAGAATACACGACGGAGACTATAGTATATATATATACATATATATAAACATATGTATATATATATATATATATATATATATATGTATGTATATGTATATGTATATATATTACATTCATACATATTCTATGATAGATATTGTGGCAGGCCGCATATCATGATGCCTCAGCTATTCATACAAAATTTAAAAAAAGTGGTATCATTGGTGTACAGCTAAGTTCGCAATTTGTATAGAGCGTACAGTAAGAACGTAAGGAAAAAGTATTTATAAAGAAAACATATTTATAGAACTTTTTTTTAACTAAAAACTGTTATCTTAATATCGACATTTTTTTGCATTGCTAAATATTCCTTAGAGAAATTATCTTACGCAAAAGGGTTATGTGTAAGTTATTTGAAGTAAATATAACTGATGCTGAATGAAAGAATAATGAAATATTCCGAGCTAACAGATAGCGACGAAATTGTTATATGCGGGTCGCTTTGGCATCATTCTGCCGGCCACATCGCGGTGCGCAAGTGAAGAAAGAAACCAAAAGGCAAGTTGTCTCGCTTGCACTAATTTCAAACATTCAAGAAAATAAATAATCAGACTATTCAAGTCAATATAAGTCATATGTTATTAATTTAGCATTATATTCTTGGAAAAAAACATATTCCTTTGCGATTAGACAGCGGTTTTCGGACATCTGCATTACAGTACAATGCTCATCTGTATTACAGTACAATGCTCATCAATATTACAGTACAACGCTTATCTATATTACAGTGCAACGCTCATCTGTATTACAGTACAACGCTCATCTATATTACATTACAATGATCACATGAATAAAAATAAATATATTTTGCGTATGAAAAATAAATATATTTCACGGTATAAACATTTTGCATATGTAGTATTGGCATGTTCGTAATGTGATTACACCCATAGTGGATTATGAAAGTTCAGATTAAAATAATTTAGGAACATTTAAAAGTTTAATAGATTTAGTTGAAAATTTAAATAATGTGTTAAAGAGATATTTAAATTCCCATTCAGTTCTCCAAGGTAGGTAAAACCATGTAAAGAGCGAAGTTTTAGAGTCGATTTTTAAATAATTGCAACATTTTATTAAAGGCAAAAAAAATAATTACAAATATTTATCTATTTAGGTCGATGAAACTACTGAGAAACTACATATAACGTAACTTTTTGTAAATCTTAGGTATATTATTAAAAGAAGCGGTTAAGCGGGTTTTGAATTTCTCCTAATCTGAAGTATAAACTGCTATAGGTATTAGCAAAGTCGCTTCGGAATAAATAGAAATTTTAGAATAGAATACTAATCAATTGATGTCAGTGCTATAATGATGGAAATGCAATGTAAGTGGAATTGCGGACGGTATTCGGACTTTGATTAAACGGAAATATTCATAGGCCTTTTATGTTCACATTTATGCTCACAAAAGAAACCTGGTATTACAATGGGCTATCTCTAAATTAAAACCGATTAAGCATTTTTTTTTATTAAAGTCTTCCAACATTTTTAGTAAGTCTGTAAAGTATATAATTTAGTTGTTAATCTTGGAAGACTTGAATAGGAAAAAAAAATCTTAATCATAAAATTGAATATCCACGACTAGGTAGAATTTTCAAAACTTATTTTAAATTGTTTATTAGAAAATATATATTTCACAAGTTACCTTATTTAATGAGTCGAAAAAAGTCAGTTTAAAGCGCAATCTTAGTTACATAGCCTAATCATTATTGTGGTCATAAATAAGGTCTTGCCAAAAATTTGAATCACCTCATCCTCACAGGTACATTTTACCATACTTTTTGTCTGTATTAAACATATTTACTCAAATATTTGAAAGTTAGAAGATTATAGTTTAAATGTTATATAATCCAAATGAACACTTGCTACAAATTTAACAAAATTTACTCAAAACTTTATACATAGAAGCAAGTTTAGACGCTTTTCCGTTTAAATTGATTTTCAAATAAAATAACATTCTGTTTCTTTCAGCTATTTGTCATGTTTCCTTTTACGTGAGTAATGGAAACAAACATTTCCTATCTTACAAAAAATAAAATGGCTGCATCTCATGTCGGAGATTGAAATAATTTTCTTTTGACATAATTTTTATATAATCAATAATTTAATTTGTATAACATAAACATAAGTAAAAATAAAACTTTCCTTAAATTCTACACTAGTCAAGGTCCTGCAAGTGTTCTCAACAAATTATAAAACTCGAGAATATTTTTGGGTTTTTTTAAAACATACAAACATGTGTTTTCCGAAAATTTGTAAAGCAATGTCTTAAAGCTGTCACAAATTTAAAAGACTGAATACGTGTCATAAATTTATGAAAGTATTATTGTACTTAGTATTAAGAAAATAATTAAAAAGTATTAAAAAAAGAAATAGCTTCTTTTGTGAAATTATTTTCATTATTTAAAACATATTTTTTTAAATATACACTTTCGAAAGTACTAAATGTATTGTAATCATATTTTTCCCTAAGACCATTTATATGTGAATATAATCTGAAATAATACGATTTTTGTTTAAAAATAAAAAACATTGTTTTTTTGCGAAATTTATCTTCTCTTAAATTAATTTATCTAATCTTGACAAAATGTTGGGAAAAATGAAAATACAAAAACAGATTGTAGGAAAATGACATTCAGTTAAAATTTGAAAAGTCTAAAATATACACACTGCATAGCGAAAACTTGTTATTAACTTGCGTAGGTAAGTTAGGTAGCGCAGTGTGAATGTAAGCATATGCAAAAAGTATATTAAATCCAAGAATAACTATCCTAGATGAGTTTCTTCATTTTATTTTTAAAATTGCGACTTAATTTTCAATTTCTCTTTTTATCAATGGCAAGTATACGATGAACTTTCTAAAATAGTAAACATGTTAAAAAAATTATAAAAACTTATTTTCTACCATATTCATGAATTCTTGTGGTTAAACGGTGACGTGCAATACTTTAACGAAAAAATTGTGGCAGCAGCTATGAAGATAATGGCTTACGAGAAATATTTTGTGAATTCCTTTTACATACATCCTAGATTTTTTGATTCGGGAACTATAATTAAGGTTTCGTACCTCAAAAAGGAAAAAGGAACCCTTACACGATCACTTTGTTGTCCGTTTGTCGGTCTCTTAGGACCCTTTTTCTAAAGAACGCGTGTAGGTATCAAGTTGAAATTAATTTGACATACTTAGGCATATATGTATATATATATATATATATATATATATATATATATATATATATATATATATTTATGTATATATATATATATATATATATAAATATATATATAAATGTTGACCTTAAAAATGCGGCCATTTATGTTGCATATTTTGACACTTGCAAATAAATAAAAACCTATAGGATACTTCTCGTTGATCTAAAATCATGAAATTTGGCAAGAAGCAAGGTCACACAGCACAGTAAAAGAAAATTTACAGAAATTTTCACAGAATTTTTTTCTTAACTATGCACCTGGGAAGGAATTAAAATTTTGTAATTAATTTAATAGGAATATTATGTATAATTAAATGTTTATAAATGCCTAAATGTACGAAGAAAGTATTTTAGAAGTATTTTTTTCAAAAACAACTTTTTCATGATATTGTTATTTTTCCGAATTCAAGAATTCGTTTTCTACTAATATTTCGAATATTGTCGTTATGTGATCGACAAAATTATTTTGTTAACAGTTTTGTTTTTGAAGGAATGTTCCAAATTATTAATCGAAGAAGATTATTTTTAATCTTTTACTGAAATCGCATACTCACGAACACGGCTATACACACTACATTATGCCATTAAAATTTCAACCTCTGCTCGCAATAATATTTTAATGTGTATGAACCGTACAACTTCTACCAGTCGTTACGGTACATTTTACATCTAACGGTCTTCAGGCGAGCACGTATGTGAAGGTCCTTACCGTACAAGGCAATACCATTAGGTGACGTGAAGTAAAATGTTTCGAATTTATTATATACACTAAAAAATTGCAATCGAATTCTATTCGATGCACATTAAATACCTAAGTTTTTTGATAGCAAATATGTCTAGTGAAACATACATAATTACTTCACTTTGGGTTAAACTACAGTGTAAAAGTTTTAATCATACTTAATAGGATTGACCATATAATAATTGATATATACGTATTGAATATACTTGGCGTTAATTTTGTAGAAATTCATTATTCACAATTAAATGAAACTACGTGATGTGGTATTATTTCTACTTTCTTTAAGTTCTTTACCACGACCTACGTTTCGTTGTATTACAACATCTTCAGGCGGGCTATTAGCAAAGATCTCTTGCTAATAGCCCGTCTGATGATGTTGTAATCTTTGCTAATAGAAGAATCTTTGCTAATAGCCCACAAGAAGATGTTGTAATACAACGAAACCTAGGTCGTAGTAAAGAACTTAAAGAAAGTAGAAATAATACTACATCACGTAGTTTCATTTAATTGTGATATGTGCGTATTAAACACCAGGAAATATATTTTGAAAAATGTTATGATTAATTTATCGTCTTTAACAACTATACCCCACTATATTTTAGTATTATTCCAACTAAGGTTGGCACTGTTATCAAAATATTTTAACTGCTATTATTACTATTAATAAATTTATGTAAAAAGTAAAAAATACGCACGAAAAAAGGTTTCCTTTTTTTTCATTTTCAGAAGCGGAACCGAACAAAACGGCTTTACACTTATTTTTAGATAAAAATTATCTTTTAATTTGTTTAAGGAGTTATTTCAAATAAAATTATGATAATAAGAAAATCAAGGTCAGATAATTCAAGTTTGTTTTCCCCACTACGGATGTTCCTGATTTCCTTATAGTAAAACGTTTGTGATTTGTGATTGTACTCGGGATTGTAACTATACCAATGTATTGAACAGTTCCGAAGATCCGTAAGTATTCTCATATATATTTATATATATATATATATGTGTGTGTGTGTGTGTCTGTGTATAGTATGTAATTAATTGTGAGCGAGTCACCTCAGCGACGTGCAATTAATAATGTGTATTCGGTCAAAATATTTTTTTTCATATTTGAGTTTTCTAGTTTATAAAATAGTTAAATTACTTTTTTTGTATAAAATCACATTTATCATAGAAACCTGTTTAAATAGCGCCAATAATTAATATCGCAACGTCTAAAGCCTTGTGAAATGTCAAGACGAGAAATGAATTTTCACTTTAACTGTTGGGAAAAATGTAAACGTAGCGTTCATTCTTAAGCTTGTAAATCAACAAGAATTTAGCCATCAACATTATTGGCGAAATTTTATTGGCGGTATTGTATTGTGTAAACTGCTTTTCCTATATTAAATGCAATAATATTCTTTACAATTTTTTACAATATTTATAGGTTGCAACATTAATAAAATTACTCTATTAATCTGTATTATTGTTTTATTCAAAAGAAAATAGAGAATAAGCGATTCTGATGACGAAATTGTAGTGTGGTTGAATGGATCTTTCACATCGATGGTATGCCGTTATGGTGGATGGAAAATTGAAGACGTCTTCATAAAATCACAAACGTTTTACTATAAGGAAATCAGGAACATCCGTAGTGGGGAAAACAAACTTGAATTATCTGACCTTGATTTTCTTATTATCATAATTTTATTTGAAATTAACTCCTTAAACAAATTAAAAGATAATTTTTATATAAAAATAAGTTTAAAGCTGTTTTTTTCGGTTCCGCTTCTGAAAATGAAAAAAAGGTAACCTTTTTTCGTGCGTATTTTTTGATTCGTGCGCCTGTCAAAATCATTTTTCTAAGAAACAAGCGGCCTAAAATATCAAGTTGAAATTAACAACGTATACTGAAATCTTATATTTTTACATTGCTGTAACAAATTGTTCGTTTCACACAGTGAAAAGATATGACCCTGTAAAGCATATTTTTCTTTATTTTGTACCATGGCTTACACACTAATAATTCAAGTCTATAAGGTACTTCCGGTCGACCTATACATTTGAAAGTTGGTATAATATGAGGTCTTATAGTACAAGTAATTGGAAAAATCTAAAAATCAATAACTCATTATTCTGGTACGAATTATATATTTTTTAAATATGCGCCTGTAAGTATATATAGTAGGCAACATATTTACGTTCTGAAAAAATAATACATGCAAATAATTTTATTAGAAATCCTATGTACCTTTGAACATGTGTAAGTATTTAAATATGTACAAAACCCTCATAGTACAAGTTCTACTCATGCTTAACAGGTTTTTTTCAGGCGCCCTTTTCATGATATGTCTTGAATTGTATTAATTTCGGCAATACAGTAATTAGAAAGCTTTTAAGAATTCTGATCACAGCGAATGGATTAAAAAATAGTTTAACCATGTACTTTCTAAATAATTTTCCTTAGGTTATTTTTAAACCTTTACTACATAGTCATAAATTTATCAGTTCAAGTCACAAAGCCTTTGCAGCTATTGAAATATTAATTTCTGAAAATTTTAACACGCTCATACAAAAGCAATGAAGTTCTGATTAAGCTTTAAATAAAACACGGCAAATGGAATTAGATTGGTTATATTCTCTCATGACTAATCACAGATTGAAACACTTAAGGGAAGAGACGTGGCCGTCCCAAGCAGATCTAGTTGCGTACCTTGCTGGGGGGACTGAGGAGCTTTGGTAAGACCTAACCCAAAACTATTCATTTTACATAATACCGATAACCAAAGCACTGTGAATGCCCTATGCTGCACTAAGGGAACTAGGATATGCAGTGAGATGTAAGTATGCGTTCTTAGATTTATTTTCCTTTTACTTAATATTTTAGGCTTGTTTCTTCTGGGTATAATAAACTGATTTAAATAAAGACGATTTTTATTAAAAAATCATCACACAGTGACTCTATGAGAGATAAAGAGTTTGAATATTTCCAAAGTATTTCAGCTATGGGTTTTTAATGTAAGAAACTACGTAAAGTACGAGAGATAATTTGGGAATTTTTTCTCGGGCCACTTTGTTTCTGAAAAATATATAGGATATTAATAAAATACATGAAATGATATTAAAATAAAAATTTTAAGCTTAATTTTTTTCACACTGGCATGATAAATACGAATATGATTTATTTTTTTGTGCAGTGGACATACAAAAATTGTCTAAAAAGTGATTTAAGACTATTAGCCTTAAATTATTCCTTAAATTTTCGTAATTAAATTTAGAATGTAAGTAGGTTCAAACACTGACCTTAATTTCAAACTATGGTCTCAAGTCATACATATTTTTATAAAACCTAATAAGGCAATGGGATTCTCGAAAGAAATGCAATTCCGAAACAGATAAAACCCTTCACTCTTAAATTAAAAAAAAAAATACTTCGAACCACTTACCCGGATGTACACCAATAATATTTATAATTAAGTTAACTAAAATATAAATAAATTATCTACAAGGGCAAAAAATCACAAAAAATATGTCTCGCGTAATATAGTAAGTGAAACTATTACCGTAAAAAAATAGCAAAGTGAAATTATGACGAGGCCATAAAATCTATTCTCTAATAATTTAACGAATCTTTTACAAAATTCTTATGTAGCGCAACTTTGGCAGCTTAAATCATTAATTCATAAAATATAACGGAATATTGGATTATCTATTTTTAGGAAAATAAATCCCTTCTTTAGTGTCAAACTAGTTTCAGTTTAAATTTAGTTTTAACGGAAAAACATTTAACTTTTCCATTTTAGTGCTCTAAATGGAAAGAAGCATTTTCGTCGCGAAAGTTTGAGTAGACGTATTTTGTAAAATATTGTGGTATATTTATAAATATAGTAATAATACTTATAGTTTTTGTATATTTATGGCCAGGAAATAGCTTATTTCTGACCAAAGTTTCTTATGCAAGAAAAGAATATTAACAAAAAAGCTGTGTTATTTATAGTAACAACAAAAGCGATTAAGGAGGCAGAGAGTACAGAAGTTAGTACTATGTTTAGAAATTAAGACGTCTTAATCTTTATGTAAAGTCTTAAATATATAAATAAAACAAGAAGAATCAAGCTGATTGCTTTCTGTTACGAAAAATAAGTACTTCAACGCTTTTAGAGAGACTAACAGGAAGTCAAAAACAGATCATTTTTTTTTTGTGGATTAAAAAAAGAGGACCGTTAAAGAATATTTGTTTTTGGAATACAGAACCATTGAAAACACAGGCGAATATACGGCGCATTCCCTTACAACACAATCTATATTTATGTTTTTAGAGGCGCAATAGTTGACTTCAAAAATATTTGGGAAGCATTAAATTTCAAGCCTTTTTGCTTCAAGAGAATATAGACCATAGTAATAAATTTGAAAAAAGCTGTTAATGAGTACGAACAAAAATTTGATTTGAGTTTAAGTTTTGATTCTATATTAGTATCTGTTTAAGTTTTGATTCTATGTTAGTTACTGTCTGCTAATATTAATTTAACATTCCTAGATAGTGAAAAATTATAAATACCAAAAACATGAAACATTAATTAAAGTTCTTACAAAGATCTTTGAAGCTTAAATTTTCATGCAAAGCCTTTCAAATTAAGTAAACTCTACTAATAAGAAGTACTAGTTATGAATGACACATATAGAAATACGATTGAATATTATATCGTTTAACTGAAAGTATCTCTATAAATATTAGTTATATATGAATTAGTCTTTAAAGATTAACAAGTGAAACGATTTAAAATATTATTAAATTAATTTTCTAATGATTTGTCTGATAATACGCCGTAAGTAGACAACATTTAGGATTTTTAATATTTACGTGTGTTAATGTCGGTTGATAATAGTCTAATCAATAATTAATTTTTATATTTTCAAAATAAAATCGATGCATTACTTGCTTTTTGCATCAATTGTTTCACCATACAACTTATGAAACATGTTGAGTTTTCTATCTATTAATTTTAATATATTTAATACAGTAATTTTAGTACAGTGCAAAGAAAAAGATAGAAGTGACATGTTCATTGAAACGTTTGAAAATACGTGTCGCCAGTTAAAATAAATTAATTGTTATAGTAACTAGAATGTCTTAAGTTTAAACCAAAGTAAAATTTATTACGATATAATTTTAAATTATGATAACTGTTAACATATATTCTGAACGATATTAATAAATACGTTTAATACAAATATTTTTTTTTAAAATACTAGGATATATTAAAACATCTTAATAATATATATATAATTTCTCATTATCTTAAAACATCGCGTATGAATGAGAGACGTACATACAAATACTCATTTATAATGCTTTTATGTATACAAAAGATTTTTATACTTTTTTGCCTTTAATACCTGCTAGATTTATATTATTTAACTCGAACATAAAACTATTTGAAGAAATGTTAAAAAGTAACAACCACTATTGCAATAAAATTTATTTAATTTTTATTAAATTGGCGGATATTTTTATTTTTTATTAAAAAAAATTGAATGCTATGAAGTTGTAAAGTTTATCGGTACAAGAATATTTATTATTTGCGTTTAAACAAGAAAATAATGAAGTGTACACATGGCTATAATTTCGAAAATTGGAATAAGTAACGGGAAATGTAGGAGAAAAATTTAATTAAATATGACAGCAAAGAGCTATAAGTTTCCAAGGGGAGCCAGGTTCTACAATAACAACAAGTTATGGTTTCCACTGATCAAAATGATTTAATTTTTCTTAAATTCCGTAGATATAGGTGCTTCTATTGATCAAAATGATTTAATTTTTCTTAAATTCCGGAGATACAGTTGCTTTCGTTTCTAACGTGCCTTTCACAGATGATAATGAAGACAAAATATTTTCTTTGTTCCAGAAAGGATGCTCACATTTAAATTTTATAAAACTCTTAACTGAGCTTTATACATTAATAAACTAAGAAAATTAGCATTCGTCAGTTTATTTCATCAAATAATTTATTATATTTAACTTACTGCCCGGAAAAGAGTATATATTTATTAAACAATCGAAAATGGATTGTTCATATGGTATTAAGACACTTTGTCAAAAAATATTTACGAACACTAATGTACTTCTCAATTACGGATTAATCGCATATTTTATTCAAGTAAAGTTTATTTTAGACTTTTGTCATTAAATATTTTATTTATTATGTTTTAAATATCTTATGAAATTAGTGAAAAACGTATCAGTTGTTTATTTTTACATCATAATTACACTGTAGATTTTTATTTAAAACCTGACAATATATATATATATATATATATATATATATATATATATATATATATATATATATATATCGATTATAGACATTTTCTGCAATCGGTTACGTATTTTATTTTTCCGTGGAATTATGGCACAAAGGTATATTTTTGGATACTAATGAATAATGAACAACGGAGCTATACTATTTATCGCATTCGATCTATGACTATGGTATATGTAACCTACAGAGAAAAATATATGATACGCGGTTCAAAATAGTGGCGCATGTGCTAAGCCTACTTAACTGCTCCAGTTATATTACATGCTCTGTGGATTTAAGCATAGTAGCCATATAATTAGCTGAATGCATTACTTGAATAAAATATAGTAAACATAAAATTAAAATTAAATTGAATAGTATCAAAAACTATGTTAATTCCTCAAAGAATGTACACGCGTGATTGAATTGTTATGAAGATTTTACAGTATTTATTACAAACGTATAGGTTTAATGTAAATAATGGATAATCTTTCAACCATAGATGGATGTATCACACTTTGCCATATGTATCACACTTTGCCATATGTTTGATGTATCACACTTTTGGATGGATGTATCACGCTTTTGAAAATGGGATTGCGTATTCTGTAAAAGTATCACGATTTTCGAGATATTTGGATTCTGTGAATTTTCCAAAAATATGTTTCTTGAATTCTTTTTTAATGCTGCAGACAAGAAATTCATATTGGAACAAAGTACGATTACCATTATCGATGGTTGAAAGGTTATCTGCTATTCCTAGAAGAAATAAGTAAACGAGGTAAATAAATAGCATACTTAACCTTTTCTTTCCAAAAAACTGGTAGGAAAAAAACATGAAAAGGATTTATTAGATAGTGTTAATAGATATTATTTCAATAAATATTTTGTTGTGTTCTGCATTTATAATTTTTAGGAAAGAAGGTTGATTGAAAAGATACATTGAAATATTAAATACATCGAGAGACTATTATTATACGTAATAATATTTAAGTTATTTTCTATAATTGTTTTCTACAAAAACGTATATATATATATACATATATATATATATATATATACACACACACACATATATGTGTATATATATATATATATATATATATATATATATATATATATATATATATGCTACTTTAAATTCAGAATAATATATATTAAAGCATGAACTTTTGACGATGTTCTTGCTAACTTAAGCGCCATTAACATTTTAGGTTGTAATTTCTCTGTTAAAAATGATATAGTAAACATCGTTAACATTATTTATAATAACAGCAGCGACATGAATAGAATAACTGTCATTTTAGACATCAGACACATATATTGAAGTCGGTGACAAATACTTTAAACTTATTTCGCGAAAGAAACGTTGTATTAATTTATTACAATGGTTACGTATCATGCAAATATTTAAAATTATTGAATCAAGTACGAATGGTCGAAATAGTTTATTTAGGAAATAAATAGTAAGATATGTTCGGAGATCGAAAAATTAATTTACTTCCCTTTTTATAAAGTGAGTGAAGACAATTATCAATTTTTTTTTACACACGGTGGCAGTCAAATAATAACCCTACAACGAGACAATTGAAACCAATGATAAAGAAAATCTTGTATGAAACGAACTTGTGTATAGCAACACGAGCAATGTAATAGCACTAGAAAATATGGTTATATCATATGCATCCTTCTCTTCATGGTTTATTAAAAATGTAAATTCAACAACGAGTTGTTTGTCTGAACACAATGAAAATCAATATAATAAAGATGAAGATGAAGTATTTTTATCGAAGCATTTTCCACTTTTATCGGAATTTGCAACGCAGTACATGAGATATATTTTTAGATTTCTTGTGAAATTTTTGTCAACTAAAATATAATAAATGTTTGATTGTGTATGCTCATATTTGAGCGTGTTATATATATGATAAATGTTGAATTAATCGAAGAACATTTGCTCATATTACCGAAATACAGAGGAACAAGTTTGCTCCAATACCTGAATGAGAAAATACGTAAATTATAACAAAGAAGGTGTAATAACATTTAAAATAAAATTAAACAATACAACTTAATGATATTTCAAAATCCTGTATTAAGAAAGGTTTTTTCATGATTTCGATAAACCATCAGTTGTGTTCAACAATTACATTATTCTTTTAATTAAATCCATCGCATGCAAATATTTCAACACTAGATTACACTTTTTAAATAGAGGTAGAAATTTATGGGAATTAGACCAACATTGAATAAATGGATACCTTTTTCAAGGCAGGAGTATTTATTATATAATATAATAAACATTGAAAGATTCAAGCAAATGGAAGTATATTGGAGGTCGTGAAACTAATGCTAAAATGTTTTGACTGAGAAATTTTGGTAAAGGGGGACACAACGTAAGCATTATAAAGTAAAAACGAAACCTGTCTGAGTAGTAAGATTTTATTTCCAAACATCATGTTCCCCGATTACTTTGCATCTTTGCTGCAGATATTCAGTAAAAAAGTACAAGTCTTTTATTTCGTAAAAAACATGTTTTTCTTATTAATACTAAGAACGTTTTCAGAATGATTCTTTATTTCTCATCGTATTTTCATCTCATATAGACTGATATCCCACGAAATATACAATTTTTCAACTTTGCAGTCATACAATTTAGATTTTTGTTATTAAAGCCAATATCATTTGGGCGCTTTTTTATTCTCCTTGCCCTTTCCTCTGATTGTCGTATCCTTCGCTTCTGGTCATATTTTCGTCTCATATAGGTCGATATTTTCGTGGACATCTCGACGCGTTCATGATATTGACAGTTGGTAAAATATGTATATTTCCAGAAATATATACCTTCCTTTTCGCACACCCCTTTTATGCTTTTAGATTATTTCAATTGTTCGCGTCGCGAAAACGAAATTATTGCGGTATAGAAAATTTTGACCAGGAAACAGAATTACAGATGTTTTTACGTCAAAAACAAAATGCAAAATGTGCGTATCTGTAATATATTGTAAACATATCCCTTCAGTTGTCAAAATTGAAATAAAGTGTGTATATCCAGGGTTTGTTATCGGACATCGTTAAATAGTTATAACGAGTTCCTTTCTATGGTTAAACATGGATTAAACACATTTAAGTTTCGCAGAATGTTATTTTGCGCAATGCAAAAGTAACCTATAAAACTAAAATAAATTTGGAATACAGATTTATGTACAGTCATCCCGTTAGTATGGCATTTTTAACGTCACCATAATGAAGACTTAATTAATAATTCATGAGAAATTCTATTGTTTGTTTTTAAATACACTATGATTGATGTTGGCGATAGAATAAGAAAATGTTGCGCGGAAATATATTATGTATTACTATTATTACAATTATTTAGCATTCATTTTAAAAATTTATATTTTTGCTTCCATAATTTACGTAACCCATTTATTGTATTTTGAAGTCCACCGATATCTACTTTCAAAATTATTCCTACAATCTTTACACTACCGTTTTGCGTTTGTCACTAAACGACGTCAAATATTAATTAATAAATTAAAGACCTTAACGCTATAGCACTAAAGTTGAATTAAGGATCATATTTGGATAACGATATTGATATTACGTGGCTTTCGTTACCTCCTTCACCAATGACCCCAACCGATTCTTGACCCCGACCATGTAGGTTTCTGTGGAAATAGACCCTCTAACCATATCCATTTTTATTTTATATCGAAGCAAAGTATTAAATGATACTTCATATTGTGACTACATTTATCTTAAATTTGTTTCTGTTTAAGAATGGTTTTTCATTATTTCTTGAGACATTTTTTATTTTTTCGGGAAAAAATTAGCCTAAACCTAGTTTTTATTAATTTCTTTTACGTTCTATTGGTTTGCAGAATTTTGTAACGATCGGTTCAAGAATCGAGGCGTGAATGTGAGACAAACAGTACAACTAATTCAGGTTTTGTATTTATTATTACCGGTAAGAATAAGATAATCACCTTTTTCATAAATATACATATAGACAACTAATCAAAATAAAAGGATTATTAAAAGTTTGAAAATGTTTGGTCATTTTAAAAGGTCGTTCAATTGAAATAAAAAAATCACGCCGTACTATGTTTTTTTTTTCAATTTTAAACATTTTATGGTATTAAATACATTTTTCTTGTAAAATCAATTCATGAAAATGATTGACTTTTTTTTCACTTTAATCTAATAAATTTTCACTAAAAATGAGTCAAAACTTTCGGTGATATTTTAATTTTGCTAACCAGTGTATAATCCATAGTTACAATAATGATTTGAGTAGAATTATTTGGACTTTTTTACTTTTTTTGAGTGGATGGTCTATGATCTAGCCAAGGAAAGCAGTGATAAGTGCCATACTCGTCTAGGGTATCGTGCCTCTTTGCTTCAATAATTTATACTGTCTGTCAGTCTACGTACGATCGTCTCCCTCACTTTTCTACTCATTTATTCCATATATATACCTTCTTAGACTTTCCTTTTCATGAATATCAGAATCAGTCATCTTCTTCTAAAAATATGTACTTTTTAAGGTGACAATAATTGAGATAATAAATTGTTGTTGGAAACCATCATAAACTGATCTAACCTAACTTAACATATAAAACTTAGACGATATCATTAAAACTGTGTCTAATAACTATACTTAATTTAATGAATACGATTATAAATCGAAACAATGCAAAAAATATACAAAAATATTTTCAAATAAAAATTAATGGCGTTAGCATTTAACATAAAGCACCCGAGAGGTATACAACACAGGTTTTAAATCTCTAGATAAGTATCACGTCGAAGAGATGATAATTGGAAGATTATCTGCTTTTACAGTCATGGTCCAATAATAATTTGTCGCTTCAAGTCATGTCCTGTTCAGAGGCAGAATAATCTCATAATTACGTCAATGTTTATTAGGGCGCATCGAATTGGCAAAGCACCAGATATTTTTGCTTTTAATATAATTTTCGGGATAATTTAAGTAAATCTTCCACCCCAAAGGATTTTGCTTTCTCATTTCGACTGTGTATTGCATATTTGGTAATTATTTCTTTTGATTAATAATGAACCTAAAATTTTAAAAACGACTCTAAATAATAAGGACTTTACCTATTCATCTCATGTGTGCTTTTCGCATGATTATACATAATTTTCGCATCTGTACATCTACTTGGATGTGTTTTTACTTATATATTTATTTCAGGAGATTTCCCCTTTTTTCACTTATAAGTTGGGGCCAATGTGTTGAAAAAGTTAACATAAAACAGATATGTATGTGTATGTTATAAAAGACGATAAGAAATAAAATCAGTTGTCATTAGTTCCATTACGCACCCTTAAATAGGCTTGTAAAATATCTTAATGCTAAACAATGGAGTGAAAGTTATATCAGAATAAAAGAGTAAAAAAATAGAACAAGTTAGGTAACAAGAACAAATGAGTTGGTTGTGTGCAGCGATCAAAGAATGGGTGTGTAAATGAGTCCCGATTTCTGTCCTAAAAAGTTATAGAAAAATAAAATATATTATTTTCCTGTAGGTTTTTTATGGCAAGACGTAGCCTAAATTTTCGCGCAACTAATTAAGCCTAAATTGTATTTGAAGAAATTTGTTATCCCTAACTAAAAAATTATATCATATGCCCGAATATATCGAATATATATCTTATTGTTGTCAACAATTTTGCTGCGCATTTATTACTTATTTTATTTCAATAATTTTTTGAATGACTTAATCATATAACTGTCGTGAATTTGATTTTAAAATGTTCTTTACTATAAGTAATCATTCGTCTGTCATGAATTTGATATTGAAATGTTGTAAACTTATATAATTTCTGATTAATTAATAATATGATAAGAAAAAGTCAAATAACTGTCTGCAAATCGATAGCAATGCTTCAAGTAAATCATAAGGAAAACGTGTTATGGACTTCAGAGAAAATAAAACATACGAATTATGCAATCGATGGCAGCGACTAAAGGATATGAAAAAAAATTCGATGAGACAAT
Source organism: Druceiella hillmani (assembly GCA_039881145.1). Lineage (NCBI taxonomy): Eukaryota > Metazoa > Arthropoda > Insecta > Lepidoptera > Hepialidae > Druceiella > Druceiella hillmani. Next base: position 16,785,353 of record JAYKKI010000025.1, on the reverse strand, counting down.
TTTTTGACGTGAAACCTATTTAGCGACATTTGAGTTATTCTGTCACACTAAAGTTTTATAACGGTTGAGAAAATGAAGGCCAAACATCCGATCGTCGGTGGAACAAGTCAACCGTAAAAAAACATGGCGGCTGAGAATGTCAAAAAATTTTATTCTAACACTAGTCGATGAATCGGCAGATCGCCACCTATTTTTTTTACGTTTTTTCATGCATTTAGTTAAGTGCATGGTATAATTAAAATAATATAAGCCAGTATGTTATTATCATTTATTTGTTCAATTGAAAATGAACTAAGTATTTTATTATGAATTAAAGGATATAGAGTTTTTTTTAGGATAACAAAGAAAAAAGGGCATATTTTTAGATAATTAATGATTATTATAAATTATTAACTAAGTAAAAACGTTAAAGAAATTTTCTTCATCCGTGAGTTTGTGAGAGTGAGGCTTACACTTTTTTCCATGATATTAATCGGTTAAATACATATACAAAATGTAAGTTTTTTCAGTATGGAGTTAGCGTTTTACACAATTCAAGGAGGATAATACTTACAGATATGTTATCATTTTGTCACGTTAAAATGACGTAACGCTTGAGAAACAAATACCGAACGCATTCAACCGAAGGTCAGGTTCACACTTTTTTTACAACAAAGCTTTTCTGTACATCTTCTGTTTTAGCAAGCAATATAAATAGATACTCAAGTCTCTTGTTTGTGTATTTTAATATGTTAAAAGTGTGCTATATAACGATATCTATAATAGAGAATTATGAATATAATAAAGAATTATAATAGAGAATTATGGAGAATAAGATCGTGTTAATATTAGAATTACATTACTTGAATTATATAACCTTCTGACACAGAAATTTAACTAACACCTGGTCTAATGGTTTCGATATTAGGCCACATTATTTCGATATTAGGCAGTCATTAAATTTACTTTAAATTTTGCACTAAAAAAAATTTAATGTTAATTAAAACAACTAATGAAATTAAGTGACATCAATGAAGTTAAATTCTCTGATTTTAAAGTTAGGTTTCGTAATTAGTTAAAGCATAATTAAATCTCAAAATTAATTATTCGATATATAACATTTGTGAACATCGTTAGAGAGGAAACAAGTATTTGAATGCGAGTATGTCAGAATAATCTTGGACAATAATTAAGTTATTCGTTATTACGACAGTTACACGAATCACGCTTTAAGGTGCTTGTTAACTGTCGGGGCGAGGAGATATTTAGTAGATTATATATTTGTATATGGTACGTTTCTATAATTATAACTCGTGTATGGTCCTTTTAAGATACTGTAAAGAATTAAGATATTAATTAATGAGTGAGACAAAAGTCAACTTGTTTTTATACAAAATATATCATAAACATGTGCGATGAATTGTCTGATAAATGTTTCAGGCGAATTTATTTTAAATATATATATTTAATTTTGTTAGAATATCCTATTGCATTATACAAATATCTTACGATTGTCTTATAAAGTGAATAATTGTGGATATTAAAGTACGTATACTAATATAATATTGTAGATCAGATAATACATATTCCTATATTGAAACAAGAATATCGAAATAACTCTGTAGATATTTTTATTTTACGGAACTCACTCTGGTAAAATTGGTCAAACCTGGTAAAATTGGTTATTGGTAATAAATTTACCAAAGCAAATTTTTAAAACATTAACCTTCTTATTAATATTTCATTCGATACTATTAATAACTTATTTCATCCTTTGATATATGTGTATTTTAAAATTAAAATTTTTGGAATTTTGTTTGATATCTTTTCCTTTTAATTTGCAAAGCTGGGTGTATTACCTGTAAAAAGTTATCGACAAGCCACTGTACGCTAAGTGTAATAAATTTGCAATAAAAGCTCATAATGGAGAAAAAATTATATATCTGATTCAGAATAGGATTCATTTGAGGATATTTAAAATTAATCACAAATTGTTCCTAAGGCAGAATGTCCCAAGACATATTTGGGAGAAGGTAGTAATTTTTTATTTTTCGTGAATGATCATGAATTCACTAACTTTTTATAGCCTTACAACTTGTTTATTTAAATCTTGATTATCAAAATTAAAAAGAACATCGTTATGAAAATAAATTATCATCATCTGATACATCGAGCATATCTAAAACTTATTTGCAAATTTGTCCTAAGACGTAGAAAATCCTATGTCATATTTATGGAACAGTTGCACTAGTCTAATTTTTAGTGAATATTGTAGAAGTAATAAAAAACATCAGAAAGTATCATTCTGATGTTTTTTCTTCAGTAATATTGTTTTTTTCTTAAAGGTACTTTCACGGCTTTAATTGACGTTAAAATTAAGGATCTTTCTACCCGAATTAAGTGAGGGCAGTGAATAAAAACAAAGGATGAGGAGGAACTCTTTCATTTAAATCCCACATCTGTGAAGATGTGCACCGTATTGGATTTTTGGTACCGAACCTAATTTAACTTAATCAAATCTAACCAAAATTAACCTAAACCAATTCAACCTACATGACATAACTAAACTTACTGCAGCCAAGACCAGCCTAACTTAATTTAATTTGACCTAACTCATTCTCATCTAACTTCACCAAACCTAATTCAATTTAATCTAACCTAACCTGACATAAATCAACATAATTCAATCTTAATTCAACCTAATATAATTTAACATAATCTAATATCATATATTTTCGTTGATTGTTTAAATATGCATTATAGTTTTAAAGTTATAAAGGTGTGTTTAGTGTATACAAGTGATAAGTTTGGTTACATTGGATTAAGTTAGATTAGAGTGTGTTAAAATAAAAAATATACCTGAACGTAACCATGGGCAAATGTTAGCAGAATTTAAATTTAAATAACGAGGAAAAACATCAATATAACTAAATTTTTTTCTACTCACATAAATATGTACAATTGTTTGCCTCTTCAAAATCCCGTCATTGTTCCTTATAATTCTATATTTTGCATCATAACGGCGATATTACGAATATCTCATATTAACTAGCATTATACTCAAAATTTTGCAATTAATTACTTTTATTTTACTAAAAACAAGGAGCGATCATGAAAATGAAAATTATTATGTCTAGTGATATAAAACATGTGAAAAATAATTACTATTTAATTTTTGCCGAATATTTATTTTCGAATTGAAACATTTTATAATATGATATATACATATCAAGAAAAGTTATTTAAATTTTTTCTTAAATCTTGAAGATAATTTCTAATTATTCGATAGTAATGCACCTGTATAATAATAAAGCATGCCACTAGGTGGAAATATTAAACCGAACGAAAAAGAAGTCACCGCCGGAAGCAAAATTTTAGTTTAGCTTTGTTGCAGATAAATCATATCAAGACCGTTTATTTATCAATTTCCCAGAAGATAATCCATTTTTCCGATCGGGATACGACCTTACGTTCCAATTACGTTGGTGCCGGTTGCTGCCGAATAAAATAAAGGGTGCGAAAAATGGCTTCGTGTGAGGATTTGTCTCCGTCTTTGTCATATTTTTGTATTGTTTACGATCCAGTGATAAAATTGAGGCTTTTATATTATGAGGGTAATATTTCACTTTCCTGTTAAAAACTTCACGAATGTCATCCATTTATTACGATGTCTATGGAACTAAGGAATTTCTATTTGTTTATGTCAAGGATTTCTTGTAATTTAAATTTAAAAAAAAAGTCTGACACTTTGCTTATTTATACTACTTAAAATAAATGGATTTGTAAATCGATTATATAATAAGAAATTCGTTTCATATCGAATGTAAATCAACCACTATCGGTCATAAAAACTGGTTTATCTTGGTAAGCCATATTAAGTGAAAAAATATGTGCAAAGTGAAAGGATTTGAACGGAAATTTAACTGTTTTGAAGTTTATAAATAACATTCAGTGTAATTAAAAGTTATATAAAAGTATATATATATAAATAAATACTTAGTTGCTTTACAATAAATTAAATCCTGGACATTGGGAACTTACGCCGTGTAGAAAACATTTATGAAAGTTACTTATATTTTGTTAATTTCTACAAAAAACAGATCTTTTATTTGACGGCTTCGTACATGCTTATACGTGCGTGTGTGCGTGCTTGTGTGCCTGTGTGCGTGCGTGCATGTTAACTCGTTGAGAATAAATAATGTATATTTCCCATGATTTTGTCTTTGTTGTATTACTTACCCTTCATTTAATAATGTTTGGTTAACCAAATAAATAAATACTTTTAATATCTCATACACACACACACATATATATATATATATATATATATATATATATATATATATATATATATCAGTAGGGTGTAGTGCTTTTTGGGAAGGGCGAGCTGCGAAGAGACGGATATATAAAAAATTATGTAGATAAATACAAACGCGCGCAAGCGCCCGCCGACCGCCCCTGATAGCATTGAAAACGGCATGGAAGATGTAACGATTGAAAATGTGTCTCAATAATTGAATCAAAAACAATGAACTCTTGACGTAATTACCCGGTCTTATCAAACTATGACCTTAATCTTAACCATTAAAAGCTAATTCTTGCTTACCTAAAAATACAATACCGGAAAATACCATACAGTTTAATATTTAAATTTACTAACTTTTTAAATTATTTGTATTTCTTATATCATTATGTTCCCGATTTGCAATAGCTAGTTGCCCCTCGGTACAAATTGCTATGAACAAAGTATTAAAATTTTGTAGTTTTACTGTGCACAATTAATGTTTCTCAGTGTTTTTCAAAGAACATACTTTTTAACAAAATTTGTCACAGTAGCTAGAATATCAGAACCACTTTTATGCCATTTACTATATTCCGTTTTGAATAACAAACAAGGCCAGCAAAACATTTTATTTAAAATGCAACTTCTGATTAGCTACCAATATTAATCATAAAAATTACTGTAAAAATGCCGTACACTAGATTTATTACGAACTTATAATTTCAAAATTGGCTTCGATCTAACATTATCAATTATACTTTTTTTTTCACTAAAAGAAAAATTGGAAAATCCTACCTTAATCACGTAATCATTTAATAGTCGCCATTGTTTATTTTCACGATGAAAATGCACATCAAACAATAAACTAATAAAATATTAATTTTACTGTTCAAAGAACACTTCACTGTCAAAATATAATACATGTATTTAAAAACCGGAAAACTATTAAAATTGTTTATGAAATTATTTTTGAAATAAGACGATAAAATGACAGTGAACTCGTTATAGTACCACAATGGTTCATTATCACATCATCATAATTACGGAATTGTTTCAGTCTGAATAAAGCCGATAATCTAATAAGCTTCGGCTTGCCTTGAGACAATAAACTGAGGTAATCAATATTAACGTCGTTTTAATTTCATATCGTTTCTCGTTTGAGAAGTTTTCGCAATTTCATACAATATAGAAATGAAATTTGTACGTTTTATTTAAAATATCATCAACCGGAAACGCTCGCTTTGTGTGTGCGAACTACAAATCATATATCGAAGTGTATGTTTCCCTTGAATAGCATGATTTAAATATGTTTAAATTTTCGTAAATATCTTATGTATATATGCTAAAGGTTCAGGCCAAGCTACATGTAATTGCTTGTAAGGCAATGGGCCACTACGATTACATGGTTACGTTATCCATAACTTTTTATGGTTTGTTTTTTCTTTAAATAGAGGACATAAAAATATTAGTACCGAATTATTGCTTCCTGCGTAATAGCGTTTTCAAAATAGATCTCGTAAAAATGTGGCTATAAATTGTAAGCTTTATATCTACCTAACCGTTCGTTTTCTTTGACGATTTGGTGGACATACGCTAACGATTTGGTCGTTTATTTTTTTTTCAATTTTCTATCTCTCGCTATAATGGGGCCTGAACTTTAGTTTTGAGCTTCGCTTGAATAATGCGTAACTATATTTATATAAATATATGAACCATAATTCAGTGACAATAGTTGCACAGAAATTGGTTTATCATTTTGAAGCTAAAAGAAAAAAAAAATTGGAGACATTTTTAGCTTTCTGAAAATGTTGTCTTCTTTGTAGAAATTTATGGTGGAACAGAAGCTGACCATCAACAGAAGCTGTCTTAAAATTTAAATTTAACATAAAATATAGAATATTTGTTTTTTTCAAATGGGATTTAAACCTGCATTAAGTTGATAATAATTAAAGTGCTTACTTACACCATCAGACTTACCACTAAGAAATTTAGCCACAAGACGTATATATATATATATATATAAGTAATTTTATTAATTAACATTTTCTTCTATCCTATTTATTTACCTTTTTATTTTATCCATACATCCTTTTTTTCCTAATGTATATAAATATTTAAACTGATATTCAGTTTAAATATTCTTATTTATAGAAAAAATATGTAACAACATTGTTCTTGTACGTGTTATGTAACAACACCGTACCTAAGTATTTTTTTGTAAATTATTAAAATATTTTTTAGTAAATAATACATTTCAAGACGGAAAAGTTACTAACATTTTCTATCTTCAAAGTTATGATTTACACTTATAAAGCTTAGAATAAAATAAAAAAAATTAAAACGCATATATTTCCGAGATAGAAAAAAAAAGAAAATTTGCAAGAATTGTCAATTTTTCCACATATATTAATTAAATACATAATAATTATAGAAATTAAAAGGAATATTATGTTTGTGTGGAGTATTGTCGTCATTTTAAAGTAAATTGCTCGATTTCTTCGTTAGCTAGCAAGCGCGAGATATATAAGTACTAGATATTTTTAATTAACTTCAGCTTGAGCAACAAGCAGGTAAATGCAATAAGATAGCAAATACAATTAACAAACCTCGGATAACTGGCGGCATTAAACCTTTGTTACCGCGGTGTTACCCACAGTTGAATGAAATAAGTGCGGAGTATCCTATTATACCGTCATTATCTGGCATTATCTTCACTCTCGCTTGCCGCTGCTTTAATTAAATTATTTTTCCTAGAGTTAATCTGCTTTATGGTCTAGTTGAATCACTTAACGGTTGTCTTAATGTCTGTTTGGTTAATACGTTACTGCGAAATTGTCTGGTGTTTTGTTCGTTAGATGTGATGTCAGGTATGCGTGGAAGGTTAAATTAAGCTTCCGTGCTATTTACTTCATCGTTATTTTCCTCATTTTACGTTGGAATATTTTTATGGCTTCGTATCAAAAATGAGCATATGGAACCTTATTCAAAACTTAAAATGCCAGTTAGTTTACCAGTGTCAATATTCCTTTTCCAACTTTTGGAAAATAAAAATATGTAGAAAATGGTAACTTATTAGTGCCTAAATATATGTATTATACCTTAACATATAGATTAAGAATTATTTAAGATTAAGAAAATTAAAAATTTAAATGGAAGATGTGATGTGATTATTTAGAAGTGAGGGTTTGACGACTGAGTTTTTGTTAGTATGATAGAACTTTGAAACTAATTTGTTATAGTTATAACAACTATAGTTTATTTGATAGTGCTTAAAATAATAAAGAAAATATTTTAAACTTTGAAGTATACAAGTTCATCAGAGATGTTGTTGATAGTATTCTCTCTCATTTTCATTATATGAAGTATTAGGTAAACGTATAAATAATTGTAAAAATCATTAACTTTTGAAATAAATTTTCAATTTTTTTTTAATTTCTGCACTTGCTTATAACTAAAAATAAATAATTTTTACAGCATATTAGATTGTAAAAACATTCCTTTTAATTTTGTACCACCAATATCACTTTGTTTTTTTTGAGTTCTTTAGGGAATTCCTAGTCAATCAGAAGCAATGTTTTGGAATTATATTACAAATCATATTTTATATTCTTTAATACACTTAAATAATAAATGTATAAATAAATAAAACATGAAATATATATTACCTAAAGAAAAGTTTTACTACTTCACTTAATTTTACTGCTTACTTTTCTTATAAATTATCGCATATTTTTTGGAATATCTCACTAAATATACAATTTAAAATTAAAAAAATATGTTTAGTTTTTCATAATCACCACATAAAAATTTTCAAGTTTGGGAAAAATGTAATGGGCAAATAGTTTTATAAATATATAATTTGCATTTTTTTATTTATCTGTAGGATGGTTTAAAGTCAGTGTCCAATTACTGTATATTGTCTTCTCATAATACACCCTCAAATCTACAAACAATATAAAAATATATACATCCCATGGCGGCCATTTCATTATGCTTCTTACGTTATACTCGTCCCATAAAATTTCTCATGTGACTGAATTAAAAACGTAATGGTTTTTTTTAGATATTACCGTTAAAGTAATGATTTTTACCCAAAGCAAATTCAGTAGTTAAGAATTAGTATTAAATATAATATTTTAGTATTATGAAATGCTTGTAAATTCAGATAGATACTGCATTTCACGTGACATCCTAAGTTACAGCCGTTTGTTTAAATTTCTTTAAACTATAGTATTGATTTTTCGTAAATTGCAACTGCTAATACTATATATAATTAGCGATAAGTTAAGATATTAGTAATTAAAAGAAAAGGCGATGCAAACGAGAAAAAAACTGTAGTTTAAACTTGTATATTGCTAAAATTTCCAACAGTGGAATATATATCTCACAAATATTACGTTACAGGATTAGATGTAAGGAAATAGAGCAAATGCATGACTTCCACCGTTCATTTATATTAATATGTATATAATAAAATAACGATTATATAAGTCATGGCTTAAATCTTAACCCACAGAATATTGAATATCCTTTTTAGATAACAACTAAAATTATGGTTTTATATTCTGTTTAAATATGCCTAAATATTCTTACGTTTTGTTATAAAGCTCTAGTTTCCAACACGATTATATAAACAGTCCGAATGGGCTAGAATGGAAATGGTAAAATTTTAGGAAATATCAACAAATTGTAGAAAGCCTTTAATATTATGACAATCGAAGACATAGCTTAATTTTGATCAAACATAAATTTATATTCTTCCTAAATAATAGCAGCAAAAATTTATATTTTTAGCACTTTGCTATGATACAATCATCTCAATTAAAATAAGAGTGTCTCTATTTTTTATTGAGGGGTAAAAAAATATTAATAATTTTGATAAAAAATTATCTCATTAATGAAATTATTATGTAATTTAATTTTATGTTGCTATACGTATACCAGTGATCAGACTAAAGTATCAAATATATTGTAATATTTTATAGATATTAGCTCGATGATTTTCTGCTACATTATATTATCTGTAATTTTCTAGGTTTATAACTTTAATACAGATAATAGCAAATTCACTTCATTAAATTTGAATTTATTCATTTTATTTAGCAAAAATGTATTTATAATAAAAAATCCAAATAAATGCCCTTTAGTACTAAGATAATATGGCGTTATTTATATCACTTTGGATACCTCGAGATAGTAGCCTAACAGTTCACTTCGAATTAATTATCTTGAAAAATCACAAAACATAATTTTACTTTTAATATGAATCAGCTTCTAATTCTAACTGCTTTTGTTAGGTGACGTTTAAATTTATTTGCACGAAAATAACCAAAGAGTTAAAGAACTAGGTCTGACTTTCTTTTCAAAGTATCGTCACTTGTACTCTTTACTACCTTTAATTTGCTACATTAATCCATTAGATTACTACTAAAACAACTAAAACCACATATATTTTTTTGTTGATTGGAATGTAGTCTCACATCTCATTAGATACCACGGTGCAAGAAGTCCACAACCGACTTTCTTTCGTTTCTTGAATAAAGTTTCATGACCGCGGAAAAAGAATGAACTTACAATTTAATATTCAACTTGACGTTGATTTTAGAGACTGTATTGAAGTTGTAAACTATAAACTACATTAAGCTGTTTCGTTAAGCGATAAACTATTTGTTTTTTAAAAATATTTTTTGAAGTCCACCTTTCGTATTCCTGTTTGAAATTTTGTTTAATATTTATATTAGAAAAGGACAAAGTAAAGTTAAAGCCAAATGTAGCTATGGCCTTCACATTGAAGTATTTCTATATATAATTCACTTTAAACAATATCATAATTTTTGGATTTTTTTATGTACCCAAGTTCCAGTTCATAAAAGAAATCATACAGTATTTTATACCTAAAATTTTCTCGTTTCAAAACTAAAGCTTTTAATCTGTACCAAAACTAAAGCTTTTAATACTGTATCAAAACTAAAGCTTTTAATACTGTTATTAATTTTTTAGTCAACGATGTAAATGACTAAGAACTAAACTTTTCCCTACCATTAAAATTAGTTAAATATTCCTCAAAACTCTTTAGAAGAAACAAGTTTTATTATAAGGTTGTTATACGACAGTGTTTTCGCTTTAAATATTTTATTCTATGAATATTTTTTACCCACTTTTAAAATACCTCCCTTCAACTGAATATATTTACGCTGATGTACAATATACTTTTACACAAACTTAATTATATTTCTTTTTAAACAAATTTTAATTAATTAAATATCATGCAATCAATATTGATAGTTAATACTTCTACTTAAAACATATATGGCGGTCATTGCACCATCAAACCCTGACCTGGTTGATGGTATATTTATTTTGTAAGGTAACAACCACAAGCAGCAAATATTTTGAATCACGGTTGATTTACAACCATACATTAAGGAGTTATATTGTTCATCACAAAACTCATCGTTAGATCCTGACCTAATCAACAGTATAGTTATTTTACAAAGTAACAACTGCCAGCAACAAATATCTCATTATAATATGTTAGGCAATTACTTAAATGTGAGTTAATAATTTATGTATTTTCCATAAAAATTAATATTACAAGATAAAATAAAATAATTCATTTATTATATTAATATCTTTTTCTAATAACCTTTTGTTATCTCACTTTTTTTATTTGTCTGTCTTAATAATGAAATACTAATTATATTTATGTATTTATATGACATTTATACATAACACGCTATTTTATTATTTCGTTAATCCCCAATATTTAATGTATACCCTACATCTAATATTTTTAAATTGTTATCATTATGATTAACTATTAGTGAGTGATTCTCTTGCAACGAGTTGCTTATTTATATATTTAGCTCTAATTTAGTTTTGTTAAGTGAGAATTTATTTTATAGTTAAATAAATAAATACAAATATAAAATCACTATTCTGCAGCCGTAATTTATTATAATTTTACGGTTTAACACAAGCAAATATTCAATGCCGAGTTACAGCCGAGCACACATTTCTATTAAATACGACTACACATTCAGCGGAATCCCATTACATAGTCTGTATAAGGCCGTTGATTTGGGAGTCAGATTTGATTTGCGATTGGCATGTCGTGGACACATGACGGATGTAGCAAAAAATTATTTCGAAAAATTGGTTTTGTGTTAAATAATTCAAAAGATTTTCAAACTATGTCATCAATTTATTTGCTGTACACTTCATTGGTAAAGAGTTAGTTCGAATTCGGCTCCATTATTTGGAACCCACAACAAGCCAAGTACAGCTTGATGATTGAGCGTGTGCAAAAGATGTTCTTTCGATATCTGTATATGGTTATTTCTCCTTTCTATTTCCTATCGATTTCCTCGCAAGGTTTCAATTCCTTGCAACTTAGAAGAGACGCACTTATGAAAATTATCTTCCAGCTAGGAATAATTCTATGGACTGTATTATTGAGTATACTTGCTTGATATATTGAATATTGAATTACTATTCATGCTTCGTACTTGACAATTTCCTGCTTTCGCGTAATCATCACCTGTATGTTATACCACCATCTAGAACTATATCAGAACTCTGCAGTTTCCGCAGTGTTCAACTGCTCTATCACCTGATCGCAGTCGCAGCAGAGTGTAATTTATTTATGATACGTGAAAATAATTTAGCGAAATGTGTCATTATGTTTTATAATTCTTTCTATTCATGTTTAATATTATGCCTTTGTTGGTTTTAATTTGTTAATCCATTAATTTTTATAATTATGCATAGGTTATTTGTAATGTATAGATAAATATATGCAGATAAATAAAAAATTTTTAAATTGCAAGGTATCTCAAAATGTTTTGATACATTTTTTTCTTTATGGCATATTGGCATCATTCACGTTGAGATTCTGTTCTATTAGTGGGAAAAATTGTGATCTATATAAGATCACTAACGTGCCTGCCGAGCTTGTTAATATTCTAATAATATATTTAATGAATTTTATGTCAAAATTTTAGAGATGTTGTTGAAAATATCCAAAGCCGTTTTTTTCGAAAACTGTTTGACATGGAATTTTTTAAATTTGAGGTAATAGATAAAGCATATTAGGCCGCATATATTTCAATACTTAAAATTTAAATACATGCATGATCCCATGGAATAGATGTTGGTCAAAGAAATACGCTATGCCTTCTCAGCTGTTCGCGGGGTATTCTTCCGAGTGGAACTGAACAATGTGCCCTAGTATTGTGTGTATGAAAAAGATAACAAATAATGATGAAAATTATTTTCAAAAGAAAAGAAATCATCTTTTAAATTTTATTTTAACGACAAACTTGTCAGTCAAGGAATAACGTCTTTCTTTGTTGGGGACTTATTTCCGGATAACGTGTATGTATATATATATGTATATATATATATATATATATATACACACACACATGTATATATATATATATACACACACATATACATATACATATACATATATGTATATGTGGGGTTGGCTAATAAGTAATAAGCTGTCATTATCGTTATACTTTTTAATTGTTTCCAATTTAAAATTAATTAATTTTCAATATAATAATAATCAACATTTTGTGGTACATGTCTCCAATGCACTTACAGAGAATGGATAGCGTCTGCGTAACATACGGGTGGATTGGAATGAAAAAATTGGCCTATGTGTATGGTTTCCATCATCAAAGTTTTTCCACGTAAGGCATTGGTAAGTGTCTAAACTACATCTGGTATCTAAACAAACAATAATCGGGGGTTGAAAATTTTGGAAAAGAAAATTGAAGCATTTTGGAAAGGAAATTGAAATTGTTTTTGTTTCATTGTTCTGTGGTTATTAATATAGTAAAAGAAATATCGTTGAAAGCGTTCACAAAAAATGTGGTACCATTGAAAGTTGGTACGGTTGGGTCGGTGGTACCATTGAAAGTTCTTCAAAATTGCTATTTGTAATAATGGTAATAAAAAGATAATTCTAAATGTTGAAAATCAAACTATATGAATAAACACAAATTTTGAAAATGGAACCATACATTTATATTTTCATTTTTGTTATGAATTGGTGTCGATTTGGGAACGTGTGTTTCATATCAATATGAATTCATCGCGAGGATTTTCATTAGGTTATTATTTACTACTTTCATTGTGGTCTCAATTAATAATAAAGTTACAATTATGGCATGCTCCTTAGCATTTTTTGATAAAGTCCCATTTAGTTCTACTATTTACAACGAGTTCATACGCGGTCGCACTAATCTCAGTGGTGACATGTATATAGGACTTCCATCAACAGCGACCACTGAAGATACCATGAATGCTGTGCAGCTCATGATAAAGAATGATAAAAGAGTAAGCTATAAGAGGATTTGAGCAATTTAATCATTGGTATGAATCAAGTGTGAATTCTAAGTGGACATTTAGGTATCAGTAGGAAGGTTCGTGTTAAGTTGAAACCCAATGATTTGACCGACGTTTAAAAACACCGTTGCGTTGATCGATATTGAGAAAGTCACGTTATTTATATATATAAATATATATATATATATATATATATATATATATATATATATATATTAGGGTGATTCATAAAATTCAAGTTTGTTTTAGCTCTCAACCCATAATATCATTCTATCTACCAAAATAATAATTTGTTTTAAATTTCGGATTTTTTAATTAATGTTTGAGGGTCGCTACCGCCTCATATGATTTTTAAGAATTACCTTAAAATTTGCACTTAGTGCGATGTTGGCTACGGTTTACTTATACACCTTTGATGACTGTATTTAGTTGCTAACGTAAACAGTTCTTTGTTTCCACTTCGTCGGCACCTCAGTTACTCTCTGTAGATACCCACAATTTAGTTAATATAAACAATCCGTTGCTCTTTTATACATTTATCCAGTGATATCATCGTTGCGAGTCAAAGTGATTGTGTTTGATTGTTAAAGTGATGACATTAGCTTTATTGTCGTATTTGTATTTCTAAAATGACATCAAATATTATAAAAATACGAAAAAGGACTGAAATATGGTTAATTGGACAGTCTCGTTACGAATTGGTGCAAACAAAATTACCGTCAGTGAAAGAAGTGATGTGTTTATTTTTTCATTATAAAAACGTGATGAACAACATAAATAGAGAATCGGCGTCATTAACAGCAGGTGATGTGATGACACTATGGCAAAAAACAACTATTCCTACCATAGAAAAACACAATGTTATCATAAAAATACTTAAATATTTCAAAGAATGGCCGTATTTAAAGAAAAATATACGAAATAAAGCAAAACGCTCAGCAGCAATAAAAGAAAAAGAAAACAAATGGCAATCAAATTTAAATGTTTTGTTTGATATTGCTCACTCAAATGCTTTTAATATGATAACTATTGAAGAAAATAAACAATTTCTTTTGAAACAAAGAGAAATGAGTCGTCCAGGAAAAATTGGTAATATCGATAGAAGCCATGCGAAAAAACTTAAAAAACATTTACAAAAAGAAGCCAAGTTGCAAAAGATGATAGAAAAGGAAAAAGAAGCAAAGAAAAAATTAACTGAAAAATGTGATTTACTATATTCTTCAGTTTCTTCTGCAGGGAATGAGAGTGATAGCGATACAAGTCAAAGTCATCCTATATCTCCTCAGCCAGGGCCCTCTTCAAGCTATGGTTTTACTACACTACAGAAACAACTCTACACTCAAACGTCTGAGCTATGACGTATCACAATATAACTTTAGCTATTCTTCTATACGTCGCCAAAGAATGAATATCAGAGAACAGATTGTTGAGTCTATTAAGCTGATTTCCAACCACTAAATACCCTTACTGTGCACTGGGATGGAAAGATGCTGGAGAACATAACCTATTCATGAAATAGCAGATCGTTTACCAGTCTTGGTATCTGGAAAAGGAGTCGACCAGCCTTTGGCTGTTTCCAAGCTTTTGGATGGAAAGGATGGATAAATAATAGCTTCTGCTATTTTTGAGACTGTTTTATCATGGAATTTACATGATTAAAATTAAATCTATGTGTTTTGATACAACAGCATCTAATACAGGCAAATAAATGGAGGATGTGTTCTTCTAGAACAGAAAATGCAAAAGGAACTGATTTGGTTTTCATGCCAGCATCACACACTAGAAATTTTAGTCTGAAGTATTGTAACAGCTGTAGGGCCTTCCAGTGAATAGTCCGAACCGTCTACAAAGACAGATATCCATCTACAAAGAGCTCCTTCATTTGAAAATTATTTTCTTGGGAGGGAATCCTGAAAGCGGTATCTCATTCAAAGCCCCTGTTGGAATGCACCGTGCGCGATGGATGGCAAAAGCTATATACGCACTGAAAATGTTTTTGTTTAAGCATCAGCTTAAAATTACAATTAAGCAAGCAAAGGGTGTTACGGATATTTGTATATTCGTTGTAGTTGTCTACGCAAAATACTAGTTTACAGCGCCAGTGTTTCATATGGCCTCAGTGAATGACTTACAGATATTAAAATATTTGGTTGATTTCGAAAAATATAGCACTGTTGTAACCAAAGTTGCCATAAAAAAATTATGGGTCATCTTTAGTATCTTTCCGAAGAGCTAATTGCTTTAGCTTTTTTTGACAAACGAGTTTCTATCGAAACAAAACGTAATATGGTTTTGGCTCTGAAAATTGAAGGAATGGAAAACAATCCGAAAAAGGCATCATGGAATATGATGTAATCGTGAACAGAAACATCGAAGATTTCATATCAACAAACACTATGAATTTTTTCTAAATCACTGGAATTTATTGCGAGTTCATTCAGAAAGATCCTGAGCTATGGGAAGAGGAAGAAAGCTTTAAATCGGCTATATAAATTGTACAACATATGAGAGTCGTTAACAATATAGCTGAGAGGGGTGTTACATTAATGGAAGAGTACAATAAATTACATACTAATGACGAAGAGCAGAAGTAATACTTAATGTTGTTAGTTAAGAATTATAAGCAGGAAACCCAAATTGTAATAAGGCAAATCTACTATATCTTTTTTCTTTTTATTCAATAATTTCGGGAAACGATAGTTATTGTTAATTAGTATAATATTTTCCCTAAAACCTATGCGTAACACTCATTTCTGGCATTAATAAACTCTTAAAAATTAATGCTTTTTTTCGAATTTCAAAAGTGGGTAGTGACCCTTAAATATAAATTTTAAAAAAAATAAAAAATCCTGGTTGGTTTTCTAGTGGGATAGATACAATTAAGAGGTTGAGAGTGAAGAAAATGTCAAAAAAATGTTTCGACCTTTTATGGATAACCCCGTAATATATATATAAGAGGTCAGTCAATATTCGAACTACATTACGTAAATCTTTATACGTTTCAAAAATAGTTAGTTTTCTTGTATTTTTAATAATAGTAATAAATTGTTTTAATAAAGCCTCGTAATGTAATAAAATAGTTATAAATTTACCAAAATTTATTTTCCGATTTTGCGTAATTGTAAAATAAAATAAATTAAAAAGACATGTTCGAAAGCATTTGCATTACCCGATGCATTAACAATATTAAAATAAGTGTTTATCAGATTATGTCTATAAAAATTCATATTAATGAGTGTACGTACTCACACATTCATTAATATGAGTATTTATTCAGTTTTTTGTTTTTTTATAATCTATCTTTAGGCTTATAGAAATGACATTGTGAAGCAGAATGTCGTTGGTTCCTCCATTGTTTACCATAATTTTGTGAGAGATTACGTAAACACAAAGGTAAATAAAACGTAGCATTTACTAAGCTCTAACTACTTTTATATCGGACCTTTTTCGTCAAAATGATTTTCCTCCCTCATATACACAGTAAATCAAGCCAGTATATTTCCTTTCTTCTAACTGATTTAACTGAAGCGCTCACAAACTTACCGCTGTTGGAGCGAAACCGTCGTGTCACTCCACGTCTTGACTGGCATTGTCTCGAGGTATCAGATTGTGAGGGATAATTTATATCTGTGCTTCGCTGGGAGTATCTGTCCGTGTGCGGTGCGAAACAAGCAAGGAGACGCGAAGTTGAATAAATGTTATCTACCTGTAGGTAGCGATACGATCAAGGAAGTATATCGGGGCATTGTATTTTGATACACGTAGCAACGTCAAGTAGATATTGTACTGAAAATAACAAAGGGCTTCGTTAAGTACTCTAAGTTGAATAAGTACCGCAATTTATACCGTAAATATACCAAGATGGCTAAATTGATGAAATTTCATTTCATTCGATAATTAATTTACAAATATTTGAACTATTGAAGCCTCTTTTATATTTCTAACTGGTGTTTCGAAAATTGATTTTGCAATCTATGAAATTATATTGACTTAGAGATGTGTGATTTTATAACTCATGAAAAATATCAGTACCATCTCTTACTAGTATGCGTATTATTTAGTGTATTGATTAGAAATGTTAAGCATAGTTTTTATTTTCAGGAGACCTTATGTGTACTTAAATATTTCCGTTAGGTAATGTGATAGACTGATTATTTTTAAAAAACTAATTAAAACCATAGGGTAAAAGCGGGATAGATGCAAAACCTTTTAAAAATTAATTTTTTGTATAAATGATTTTAATGATTATTGAGACAATCGTCCTGGATTTTTGAAATGGCAAATAAAAGGCACGCGTTTATTCTGCTTAGATAAAAAAAAAAAATTATTTCTCAGATCTCTAAGAAAGAGGATACTTTGTCGGATAGTTGTTCATATTCAGTTTTTCTTGCCTTTTGAAATAAAACGACGTTGTAGGTAATAATTTATTTAAGATATTTCTTTAAAAATTCTTGTTTGCATAACTCCTTTTTTAATTTTCTTGTAGGTATTATACCAACGGGATGTTTTATTTAAGGCAAGTTCACCGTTATCCACGACCTCAATAGGTTTTACCAATTCTTCTTGGGACAATTCAATATGCGGTTGAGCATCTCTTTTCATCGTGTACTTACGTGGAATTATCTATTTCAAAAAATTGTCAAACACTTATTTGTAAAAGTGAAACGCGTTTATCTCTAATAGAGGGATAGACGCTCTTAGGGGCCCTTAAATGTGGCTGTAGTCATAATAACTGAGGCATATGTCCTTTTTGATAGGAGAAAAATAATATATATTTAATATTTTAGTAACTGTACAGCTAAAATAAGATATACTCACTTTACTCAACTCATAAAATAAAAAGTTGCAAGCCGGATAAAATAATAACGATCCGTAATACGCCATTCTAAAAAGACAGTTAAATACTTTGAATGTCCATATGTACTATCAATTCTACAGTTTTATTTATCTCATTCTACAGTTTTATTTATCAATTCTACAGTTTTATTTATGTATAGACAATAAAGTGGATGATAATCAAAGTTATACAGCCGATAACTAAACTTGTCAATTAGTTAAATTATACAGATTTAAATTTTAAACAAATTGAGGAACTTATTAGGCTTAGAACGAATATTAGCAATATCGAAAAATGTTATATGCGGAAGTCAACAGATATTGTTGTTTACATGAGACAATGATGTCTTATTCTTAAAGTAACTCCGTTTTACTTGAGTCAATAGTTTTTAAATGATGCTAGTTTAAACAAACATTATTATATGGTTTTGTGTTGGATTAAATTATGTTGGATTGGATTAGGTTTTGTTGGGTTGTGTTTTGTTGTTTTATCTAGGATGAGATTGGGTTATTTTAAGTTATTTAAGATCGGGTTTGATTACGACTGTCTATCGGACGCTACCTAGCGACACGCCTTGTACTATCTTTTGACTCATTCACACCGAGGCGCAGAGGAATAGTATTTACCTAATGTAGTATTAAACGTGTTGGCATATTATCGAGGCATCTATCATCACACGGGAACTATTCCATATTTTTATCGTATACTACAGAGTGTGGTAAATGAATTATGAATATTATAAACACAAAATACTTTTTTAAATATGCCTATGCAAAACACTAAAGATAGAGAATTTTTGAATAAAGACAGGGGAAAAAAAATATGTATCAATTTCTTTACGATCTTATCCAGCAACACTTGTATTTAATTAACTTTGGTTAAGCCAATACTTACAGGTATTTGGCGTAGAGGCCTAGTTTTTACCTAATATAGTATTAAACTTGTTGGGATATTATCGAGGCATCTATCCTCATTCGGGAACTATTCAATTTTTATCCTATACTACAGAGTGTGGTAAATTAATTGTGAATATTATAAACACAACATACTTTTTTAAATATAACTATGAAAAACAATAAAGATAGAGAATTTCTGAATAAAGACAGAGAAAAAAAAATTATGTATCAATTTCTTTACGATCTTATCCAGCAACACTTGTATTTAATTAACTTTGGTTACGCCAATACTTACAGGTATTTGGCGTAGAGGCCTAGTTTTTACCTAATATAGTATTAAACGTGTTGGATTATTATCGAGGCATCTATCCTCATACGGGAACTATTAAATTTTTATCCTATACTACAGAGTGTGGTAAATTAATTATGAATATTATAAACATAACATACTTTTTTAAATATGACTATGAAAAACAATAAAGATAGAGAATTTTTTAATAAAGACCGAGAAAAAAAAAAGTTAAGTATCAATTTATTTACGATCTTATCCTGCAACACCTGTATTTAATTTACTTTGGATAAGCAAATACTTACACGTATTTGGCGTAGAGGACTAGTATTTACCTAATATAGTATTAGATATGTCAGATTATTATCGAGGCATCTATCTTCCTACGCAAACTATTTCATTTTAATCCTATACCATAGAATATGGTAAATTAATGACGGGTATTATAAACACAACAGACTTTTTCAAAATACGACTATACAAAACACTATAGAAGAAAGACAGAGAAAAAAAATGTTATGTATTTTTTACGATCTTATCCTGCGACACTTGTAATTAATTAACTTTGGTTAAGCCAATACTTACAAGCATTCGGCCACAAAACAATTCATAATATTTGTATAACTGTTCCTGTGCTTTTACCGACAGACAAACGAAAGGAGTGAATGTCCTATTAATGTCCTATTATCTTTTTATTATTTAACATTTTCCTGAACTTTCCTTGCTCTATTTTTAATAAAATAATTTTTTGTGCTGTTTATCTGCTTCGTGGTTTAGTTAAATTACTTTATGGTTCTCGTAATGCTTTTACCTAGTATTTCATTTAATTGGCGTTTTACCTAGTTTTTATACTGGTTTACTTACGTTCCTGTTATTTTAAATTAAAAATACTATTTCAATCTATGTGCAAGTTGCTTTTCCCCTAAAACTTATAATTTATTACGCGAATCGTATAGTGTAATAGTCGGTTTTTGTTTATTAGAAATGTAGTTATATAAATTAAACCTATATTTTAATCATCTGCCTACGTACATTTTCAATATCTTCCATTTTTTAAAATCGTAATGTCTTCCAAAATGTTATTTACTTCAATGATTTAAGTATTATATATCATTTGTGAACAAGGTTCTATCTATTTTTCATCAGTCGTCATGAAAATAGGAAAGATAATAATCTACGATTTTCCTATACATTTTGTAAAAAAACATCCAATTTCATATTATCTGAATATTTTATATTATTTCAATTTCTTTAGTATATTCACATACTACATAAACCCCTCTATCAAACATAATACGTGACTTCACGATTCTCTGCGCCGTAGCACCGTAGCTCGGTAGGCCCCGCAGCGTCGCAGTTGACTGTAGCTCCGCGTATTCGTAGGCCCCAGAGGCTGTATAAATCACGACCGGCGCTATCTAACGGCCGCGTGCCGTGCCAAACGTGCAGTCGGCCCGCTCTACTCAGCCTAGCGTTTCGACTATACATTTCAATCAAGGCCTCGCCTCTTTCTTTGGCAATGTGTATTTCGATATGATAATCGTTGTTGGATACATTTTGATTAACTTTGATTCATTTTACGTATTTTTGTAAATAAGATACATACAGAAAGTATCGAACTCGAATATTTTATTATGTCTGCTTGTGACAGTGTACTTTGGAAATGTTTAAAATGTTCTGTGTCGAAGTTCAGACCTAGTAAATTAATAACAATTAATACAGGCCCATAAAGGTAGATAAATTTTTTAAAAAATTACTGAATGTGTAGAGAATAGGATATTTAAAGTATTTAAGAAATTATTCTAAAAAATTTTGGGACGAAATAAAAGCAAGAAAATGCCTGAAATAAGTAGTATTCAACCATATATGGTTAATGTTTTTCGTAGCGACTCAGTTATATCGTAATTAAAAAATAATATGCACTTTCAGTTATACTATGGCCTTGTTATTAATAAATGAATAGTAGTGTTAGTTTTATAAAACACATAATTTATGTTCACACAGATTGATAGTATATGACTTCATGGGGTTTTCATGTAAATATTTATAAATATAAAAGTCATTATACGTCATTATACGTATACGAATATTTTTTGCAGGCTTCTAGAATTTTCAATAGATGCTTCTTAAATGTTTTATACTCACCACCCAGAACAAATCTTTGGTTATTTCTTTCTTCCGGTTTTTTTTAGTCTTTTGTTTTTTTTAACTTTTATTACCGTATAAAATATATTTGACTTGCGTTTTTTTTGCTTTTTGTGGTTTCTTAAGAATTTAGTCTAATCCACACATTTTTTAAGTTATTCAGGACAATTATTATGAGTCATCCCTACTCCCAAAAAATAAAATATCGAAGAAAAATATGCTAAGATGCATTTAAATTTACTTGGGGTGATACCAAGATTTTAAAAAAGATTGAAAAGAGTGACGTCCTGTTTACCCACACCCCAAAAAGTTTAAATTAACGAAAAATATTCAAAACTAATCAGAAATTTTTTCAATTTTTTAATATTCCTTCCGAACGGCTGGAGCTTTTTAAATAAAGCTTGTTTTAAAAAACACATAAAACACATTTCCTAGTTATTGAAATGAATAGTGTTTTTTAAAGTTTTTCAGAGTTAACTTATTTGTTAGGATATACATTTTATATTTAAAAGACTGCAAATTCTAGTAGAGCTCACCTTTTCCATTACAATCAAAAATAGTTCACAAAGGCAGCTCATTTGTGACTGCAGTGTAGACTTAGTACACCGGGTTTCTTACATGAGCAACTTTATGTTCCATGTTCAAGGGTATGTTTCTGATTTTTGGAGATTGGGGAGAAACAAGTACTACAATAAAGTGTTTCTTCGTTTTTTCATTTATTTTACCAGTGGACTTATTTCTATGCATTTGCCTACTTAAATATTTTATGTTCTTGTGGTATTTAATTTTATATTGTATATTTTTAATTTTCGTTTGTAGTTCAGACTGTAAACTTTAAAGATTCTAATGTATTGTATTTGTCACTTTAAAGATTCTAATGTATTGTTTGTTATTTATAATTATATCATAGCCGCACCTATATTCTGGTATGTAAAAAACTGAGTAATACCAGACGTTTATATGATAAAATAAAGTTCCATAATTTTGAATTTGTAAGTCTTAAAATTTCATTAAATTAATTTTACGTCAATTAGTTGATTATTTTTAAAAATTACTGTTTCAAAAAAAAAAAATATTTACTCAATGTTTGATATCACGCATAGTTTTATTACAATAATTTTCAATCTTTAAATATATTGGCAGTAATGTTGTTAACTGATTCGCATAAATTTCGGCTTTAGTAGCCAATTTAAGGGATGTGACGAGGGTTTGTTTTTACTGAGTTTTTATACGTGTCGGAGTCATAGCAGGGTATAAATAGAATTTTTAGGTGACCGAGAAAATTTTAATCATCAGATTATCGATTACTTCCAATATCCAAAAGTATGAAAACCTAAACGCAAGGCTAACCTAACGCTAAGGGGCATAGTCTTTGCGTTAGCTGTTGACTGAATAAAAGAAAAATTGTATGTACCATGAGCTTTATTTTTACTTATGATTTCCCTTCCTTTTCTTCTGATTTCTTTTCTCCTTATGAAATTTTTTTATGAGGTTCTTGAAATATATTTAACATTAAAATCTAAATTTAGAAAGAAAATAAACGTAAGCACGAGCAGAATTCGTATTATGAGGTTTGGGCATGAACTTAAGCATATGTGAATATTTCCTTAGTATTTTTATTAAACTATGCATGAATATCTTTTATATATTTATTATCTTTCATCTTTGAGAAAACATCGTAATTTTCTGGAAAAACATAAACTTTTGACTCATTGCTATGGTTTTTGATTAAGCTTTAGGTACATTTTTAATAGCCCTGTTGTTTCGTAACTTTTACTTCAGCACTTTCGTCATGGGATGGATGTCTGTTTTATTTATATTTTGATAGTTTTTTGAAAATATCTTATATAAAGTCTCGGAAATAAATCCTAAAACTCGCGCTTTAAAAGGATACATGAAAGTAAAAAGAAAAAACCGGACATTTTTATTTGTTACTCGCCAAAATTTTCATGTAATTATTTTTGAGTGTTAACTCTTGAGCTGTACACAGTTAATATGCTTTAACGTTATGCAAAATATAAATTTTATGCTAAACATTTCCTGGAAAAAAACGGGCTGTGATACAGAAATAGACGGATGGATACGTGAGTAATTTTAAGAATTTTTCCTTTTGAGGTACAGAATTTAAACTACAGAACAAAATTAGAATGAAACAGAATACAGAACAAAATTTAATGAAAATTAGACTTACGTGTATTCATATCATATAATTTGTGTAAATGGATATAATTGACTATTAATTTAACTATGTAAATGTAATAATAGATAAAATACTGTAACATTACTCCTGACGGATACAAATTAAATCGATAGCTTTTGAATCACCCATTAGTTCTGGTCGGTTCGAGTGACGATTTGGGATTTCCTGGATGACTGGTGCCAAATTTCCTAATAATCAGAAAAAAATCATAATGCTTATAGTTGTATATGGCTAATATATCATTATATTACAATTTATTTACTAAAGAAATAAAGTGTAGACACTACTTTTCTTAAAACAAATTTCTGTGCGAAACGTGACTATTAATTTTCCACAAGGAATGTATGTAAGGTTTGTAAAAAAAAACATTTAGGTACATTGAATAAGGGGCTTATAAAATGCTATATTTTTTCATAATTTTATTTTGAGGTGTTTCGAAAATAATTGGAGGCTGGAGTATATATTTTTGCATATTTTTCAGCATATCTCTGAATATACAATATCTGATATTATGGCAAAATAATTTTGAGACCCTTTTAAATAGCGTTTTCAAACGATACCTGCGAACTATATATGGAATTAAAAAAATTGGTTTTTCGAACGGAATTCTCCCATCCCCAAAAAATATTTATATGAATATTTTTATGTTTAGTGTCGATTGATATATTTTATTACTATATATATAATGTCTCGCTTGTCCTTTTGAGTTACGGGAACCTAAAATAAAGAAAAATCCTTATTAGAGTTTAAAAATAATATGTTATCGATATCACATAATCGGTAGTAAAAAATTGATTATTTAAAAGTAATCAAAATGTGATGCGTAATGCAGTCATTAATTAATTAATTTTAATGAAAATTTAAATGTTTTCGTTAAAATTTTTCTTCACAAATTTATGTACTTCGCACTCTGATAGTAGCATTATGAAGAGCTGTTAGTAGATTTATTTAATTAATTTCTGTCTCTACTTCATCCCGTCGATGATCTGCGTTTGGTTTTCACGAAAACAATTTAGAGGGGTAAATAAATTAATCGAAATAAATGTTTAAAACCTATATATATATATACATATATATTTATATGTATATGTGTGTGTGTGTGTGTGTGTGTGTAGTGAGGGATGTCTTTTGAAAGAGCTAGTTATAAACGTTTTGAAAATAATTTATTATAATTGAATTTATATACCTTAGAATATTGATACACTTGAAAATGTTTATGGGATATTCGTTGTAATTTTTGGGATATTCGTTGTAATATATATGTTCCTCTTAATTATATTGAGTTTTATTAAAAAATAATTGACGAGGATGTTTATATTAGAGTTGACGCTTAAATTTTTAAAAGCGGTGGAATTTATAGAGCGTCCAATATCCAATGTATTTGGGAATATCGGTAAAAGGTTAGTAGTGGTGTAATGTCTATAGTTTATGATATATTTCAATCTTTTACATTAATTGAAAGTCTTTATCAATATCTACAAGATGCACAGGAGACGTCTTTATATCGTTATTCCGAAGCAATAAAATGTTCTCTATTTTGGGCTTTGATTGTACAGTCTAGGATATATTTTTAATTACACGTAAACATCTTTCGACAGTTTTATGGATATTTTGAAAACGAAGTGGCTAAACAGTAAGTGTTGAAACTATGAGTGTGGAGATATTTTTGTGACATAGCAATTCGTATATAAATAATGACATTGAATAAAAACAATGGTAGAAATAGGGAAATAAACATAAACAATGGTAGAAAAAGGTAACAATGATAGATTCACCATTAAGTAAAGGACCGTCGTTATAATTAGTAAAGGAAAATAAAAAAAAACATATATCGTATTTTTCACACCCACTTTTTATACGTTTATCCCCTTCCGATCCAATCTGCTATCCGTGTAGCAGATTGGATTAGAAAGAGACGGTCTCGATGACGCTGATATATTGCGAAGGGGACGCGATTAAGTGGTGACGAGAGTGAATAATTAGAGGGGCGAGGTGCAAAATGTCATGCGTAAGATAATCTGCAAAGGTGGAGTAGTAAGAATTGCGTGAACGTGGCATGCCTTTACACTACGTAAATATATTAATAAAGATCAAAATGTTAAATCGATAATAGATTCAAATAAAAGGGAATTATGAATATTTGAAAAGTTTTTGAAAACCTACCGATTAAAAGAAGTAATAATGGTTTTTGTAAACGTTACATTTCTTTATTGTTAAAATCATTCGGCAGTTAAGGTACTTAATACTCGACAGTAGATGACAAATTTAGATTCAACATCATTTATTTTGTTGGCCTAGATTTTATAAAGAAAATAGGTTTTTCGCTTAAAAGTTGGGAAAATTACTACGTTTCGCGAGTATTATATAAAAAAATATACTTTGGAAGAAATGTATTTTTGGAATTATACTTTCAATAGATTCAAACTAATACCATTTAAGATCACATCACAGACTACGCAAGATTTTATTACCATTTGAAATCATTGTTAATTTATTATTCATATAAAAATAGGCAGCAATCATCCTGATATTTTCTTAAAATTGGTCTGATACATGTTTCTAATTAAAAATTAAGCAACGATCAAATGCCTATAAAATTTTGATACAAATTTGAAAAGATGTATCATCAAAAAATATATTTGTATTTCAAAGTAAATATACATAAACATATATGTGCGTGCATTTATATATATATATATATATATATATATATATATATATATATATATATATATGTGTGTACCTCATGCCATATCCGGCTTAGTACATCTAATCCGTGCCATAATAAACGATAAAGTTAATAGGTCAATCGCTAATTTATGACCCAGGCATAGGTCGGGCCATCAAATTCATCAGATGGGCGTAAATCGCTTACGGGCTATATTAACGCGATTTTAACGTGGTCTCTAATAAAAGTCGCGAGGCGATAACGGCTCAAGCCTATTTATGGCTCAGCCTTATAGTCACCATGAAAGCCTTCTATTGGGGTTTAGTATCGATTAAATAGTTTGGTGATTTTATCGAAGGGACGGCTGTTTTGAAGACATTGTGTGTGATGTTTTAGTGTTTATAAAACGTTATGTAAAGGGCAAATGATTACTCGGAAGTTTAAATAGGTTTTTGATGGGTTTTAAATGTGAGATTGGTTTCTTACGATGATGATTTAATAAAAGGAAGCAAAATGTTGCACTATGAACTTTACGTATGTAGTTCAATAATTATAAATTGTTAATTAGAATCAAAATCTGTCTATCTAACTGTGCTTTTGTGGCGTCTCATATCTAAGTTAGGATGATGATGAAAAGCGAAACTCTTCAGTCTTGATATAATTATTTATTAATATATTTCCATAATATTTTCATCATAATGTTTTGATTTATTTATTTAATTAGTACATTCATGTATTTCCTGGTAAACTACAATTTCTTTCTCCGATCACTTATTTCTTTCTTTTTCATTTTTGCTGCTCGTAGCTGTTTGATTACTTTTTTTACTTTGCGTTATAATTTCTGCAAGCTTGCATTCATATCGAACATTTTCATTTATTATTTCATCACATAAAATGCTTACCATATCTATTTCTCAGTTTTGTACTATTTGTTATAAATATAGAAATGAATATAGAAATTATAAGTTTCGTTTTTGGTATTAGATTCTCAATATCTTTTCTTATTATCTTTGTATTATGGAACCCTAGATAAATCAAAGTGAAATTTGAAATTTGTGTGTGACATTATTAATAAAATTAAGTAAGGAAGGAAGAAGACACATGTATAAATAACAAGGTATATGTAAACTATGGGGGAAATTATGTCCAATTCTCATGTCATTTGGGGAGAACAATAGGCACCAGGATACCAATGAATAAATGGACATCGAAACTTATGGTTGAATTATTGAAATCCAATTAGCATACGTCTTCTAGACTAAGTTGGATTTCTCAAATACATTAAAATGAAATACCTAAAAGGCTCCAAGTCATAGAAATTTTAATATATTTTACAGTATGGTTGAAGGGGCTTTTAGATTTTTGTATATATAAGGAGGTCATTTATAGCTAGATTAACATACTGGTAGGTTAGCTACAGAATTTTATCGACATTCTTCTGCGTGGGTTCTGTGTAAATATTAATAACGGATAAGTAAGGTAAGGTTCATCTCTTGGTGTATACTTGGTTTTAGCCTGAATAATATATTTATATATTAATAGTGTTGTGACTTAGCTTCTTTCAGATATAATGCTTTTTACACAGATTTGTATTGATAATAACATCAAATTGTTCAATTTTTTATATATAATTATGTATAGGCAATAGTCAAATTTGATTTTGGAGCAGGGATCACATAAAGCTTTACTAAAAAGAGTTCACTGTAATGGAATCATATGCCTATTCTTGTTTAACTCCTCAAGATATGAGTAAAATGCCAAGTATATATGTGTACATGAGTAAATACCAACAGTGAATGTATTTAGTATTTTTATTTACTCTGTAATGATTAAAATTGAGCCAGTATTTATTACCAAGTTGAATTGTACCACAGTTATGCAAGTAAGGATAAAAATTAATTTAAAAAACTGAAAAAAAGAGAAAATTACATAAATAACATATAAGTTAGATAGAACATTTCGTATGAGAAATTAACGAAAATATATTTTATCAAGTTACACTCTCTCTCTCTTGAATTTTGAATATTTTTTGGTAATTTTATTCGAATATAATGTCTATAATTTTGAGTATTTACACAGTTGGTTTTTATTGATGGAAAATATAGATTTTACTGAGCACAGAACTGGACTTTTTAAATTTTTTCCTCATTCATCCTCCCCAAATTCATTTGGATTCATAAAACGCGTTAATTCGACTCGTTTTCTAAGATCTTTCCACCTAAAACAATGATTTTTTGCCTGAAGATATTTGTACTTTGTCATATTAGGTTAAGTTTTAATATCTTCAGTTTCTTTCGTCTATTACGAATTTTAAAAAAATGCCTATGCAAATTATGAGATCCAAGAAAACGTTTTCAATTTGAATGCAACGCTCAATAAATTATCTATTTACGACACTTACATAAAATTCAGGTAATAAAATATTTTTCCTAAATAACCAAACTGATCCTTTACGACATTCTTCGTTCTTTGTGCACATGGTATCTACATAATCTATACTTTTACCATACATTAATTATTGTAAAAATAATTAATTAATAAAGTATAAGAAACATCATAGAGCTGATTGATCCTAATAAAACGGTTTGAGTGAAGACTTTGTTTTTAACTATTAAAGTAAAACCAGTACATCCAAATTGTTATATGCCACTATCTTACTTCGCAAAATCTACCCACCGTTCACTGTATTATTTTCGTTACAAACAATTGTGATGTCTGTTGATCTATACTAATATATAAAACGGAAAAATTTGTTTATTTGTGTGTTTGTGTTGATCTCTGAAACCACACATCCGATTTCAAAACATCTTTTCTTGTTCGAAAGCCTATACCGTCGTGAAAGATATTCTATATATATTATCACGCTACGATTAATAAAAATTGTAATAAAAGTCGATAAATACTGTTGCTAATAAATACTGCTTAAATAGCTAACAAATATTGCTTAAATAGCTAATAAATACTGCTTCAATGGCGAATAAATACCGCTTAAACGGTACAGTGTAGAGAGGAATCGACTTATTTATAGATTGGTCATCTCAAGTATTCCTAATCGCCGACGTACTCACGACATCGACGACCGATATTCTTTGGCGAACAGGGAGGGGCGGAATCGCATCATTAAGGTTATTCTACGCTAGTTGGTTATTAAATTTTGACAAGCAGTCTTACCTAAAAATAGTACAATTTTGTGATTCGATATTTTAAATAAACTAATCATAACTGTGCTGCTATCAAATATATAATAAAAACTGTTAACAAAATATATCATTGCTTTGCTATAAGGTAACTTTTGGTATTGTTAACTTCAAAATAAATAAAATATGCTCATCGGAAGCTAAGGAATAGAAGAAAAGAATGGAGCTCTCCACAAAATTGGATAAGTAACTTTTCAAGATATGTCGTTTTACAAAGTGGTCAAGGTATTGAATTTATAAAATTGTGGTTTACTCCATTTGAATATGTTAAATTGAATTCTGATATATTCAAAATGCCGCGAAAACGACATTTGTTAACAAATTTGCATAACAAATTGTACAGGCCTCCACGTAATTATGCACATATGAATAATATTACTCTGAATACGAAGTAGTAGAATATAACCACGCCTAGGTCTCGCAATGTAGGCATTCCGAAACGGAAACAACAGTTATAGACTTTAGGGGGAATGATTTCATTATTCAATTTTATTTTGCAGGTATAATTTAGGTATTATTTATTGTAACACTTGTTATGTAATAGCCCATTAGGTGTAATACTTTTATTAAATCGGTTTCGACTGTGCGTAAGTCAATACAGAGAAGTAAAATTTAAATATATTCCTGGAGTTTTATAATTTTTAGCTTTTAAATACTTTTTGTGTTTGAATATTCGAATACTAAAACGAATCTAATACTTAAAATAAGTTGTCTGTCTGTACAGAAAAAATTGTCTCAAAAATAGCTACATATATTTTAAGGTATATATATGGTAATCCTGGAATTTATTTAGTTTTTGTTTTATTGTGATATCTATAATGATTCCAAAATTATGATGATGTTGGTATCGGATGAATTTTGTCAATGGTATTCCATAAGGTGTAATCTATGGTAAAATGGTAAAACCTTGGTTAACTATATATGTTCATACTTTATAAATTGTTTTTAAATAACTTGTCTAAATAAGTCCAAAAGTCTATGCAAACGAAGTAATAGGTACATCAAAATTTTTGACATTAGCGATTTTTTCCGTTTTTCCAAAATTTCCAAAATTTACATCTGCACACCATTTGAATAGTGAAATTTAAGCTATTATGCGACTATTTTGACAAATGAATTAATTTAAAATACTAATACTGGGGCAGAAATATGAAAATTTAAGATTTCCCTAACATTTTCGAAAAAGCTATAAATAAAGCTATAACTTAACAGTTGTCAAATTGAGAAATTCGAATCAATTCTTTATATCCATATTAATTCGAAAATTGCAGTAATGATTATACGAGATAATATTTTTCATTATTCAATTAAAATTTTAAAGGCCATTGTCTAGTCATCATTTATAATATGTAAAAATTACTTATAATTCGCGTAAATAAACGTAAATAAAGTTAAGCAATGTAAAGAGGTCTTTAAGTGGTGCCAAAGGATTTTTAATATTTTTTGAAAATTTTGTTCAAAATAACTATTGATATATTAAATATTATATTAATTAGATTCTCCACTATATGGTTTTATTTGATACCTCAAAAAAGGTTCAAAATAAAACAATAAACCGCCAAATGGGAGTTGGTCCCGTAGCACCAAACAATATTAAACTTGCAAGTTTGTATTTATCAGACAATTTGGAAAATAATGTTATTGCTGCTGTCGATACTAAAAATATATCTTATCTCAAAAACTAACGGCACATCCCATGCAAATTAATTTTTTTAAAGTTTATTTTAAGTTCTACTATCTTAATTTCGTTAATTGTAAAGTTAGAGGGGGGAGAGACATATTTTAAGACTTTAGGAGCGCATATCTCACCAAATATTGACTTAAATAAAAAGTTATTTTGGAACTTCTACATCATTTTTGAAGACCTATCTAATGGTACATATGCCCATATGCAATGGATTGGATTTTTTTCCATTATTTACTTACATGTATGCAATGCTTTATTAATTTTTTTTTCATAATTCCTCTACTTCATTGTATAGCTGTTCATAGAAGACACCTAACATCCAAAATTTATCTATATAGTGCCAAATGTCTCCGAGTAAAATGGCTGTGACATTATATGGGATGAAAATTATAGGGGTTCCGTTTTCGCCATTTCGCTATGCAATCCTAAAATGGTGATTATTTAATCCCGAAAGTCATTTCAAAAGTTGCTGATTAAAATCTTTTCTTTGGATAATTATATCGAAATTCAGTGTATGAATTTCTTTCTGAGACTAAATTTCTGTGCTAGATGGACGAATGGATATGTGAATGGATGGGTGGATGAACGATGCAGATCTAAACAATAATTTAATTACTCTATTTTTGAGACGCCATTTAAAATTGATCTCGTAAACAATTCGTGCGTTTTACGCGCAACACAGATAAGTGGAACGTCGGTAACTAATAATAATAGGTTTGACAGTAATTGGGAAAAAAATTCAAAACATCTATTTATTACTTCACATAAAAATACGTTCCGCAAAAATCGGTCCTACGTAAAAGTTTGAGTAATTCTGGCCAATTCTTTCTACTTGCGGATTAGAGGTATGAGTTAGAACGTGCTATTGGAGAAAATGAGATAGGCGACTGAACCAAAGGACCGAATAGGTGCTAACAGAGACAGTATATTTAGTCGGCAGAGCGTACAGCTTTATTTGTGCGGTAATTCTATATAAAATATTTCACCAACCTTAGCCCAAAAAACAACGTTCCAACCCAGGATGTAAAAGGCCACTACAAGACCAGCCAGATCTGTTGCTGCATCTCCATACAGATTATTATCTCTGTATTTAGACTTCGTTATTCACCTATATATCTATTTGGATAAACAAGTGATAATTGATAAAGCATTAACATTTAATCATTTATGATTTAAAATTATGTGATATACTCACCAGCTGTAAAGTATCATTAAGTTAATTAATTATATAAACTTCATATTCGTTCCTCTGAACTCTCCGGAATTTAATTTGGTTTTTAAAAACTCCCTATCGCGCAAACAAAATTAACGTAAATTTGACTTTAACAAGTATTCGGTTGCTTTCGTTTACAAAAGCATCTCCGTTACTAACTGTCACATCCTTGCCTAATAATTTTTTTATTAATAAATTATAGTAGGAAAAGAAATTTTTATTTTCATAATTTACTAGCGATAGATTTATCTGTGTTTTACTAAGGGAAAATAAAATTGAAGGAATTTCAACTGATATAACCTTTTCGATTTGTACTGATAATGAAGACTGCCATATTGTATAGACCGCTTCCATAACAAGAAAGTCTTTAAACAGTGTCTGTTTATTTGCCTGATATATGGAGCAATAAAGCAATAATCTCGCTTCAGGTAGTGAAGTACATAATAAAAGTAAGACCGGATTACGCAATAAAACAGTGCACACAAATGATATTTTAAATGATCTAACCTTAACTTTATGTTAAAATGTTTTTGTTGGTCGTTCGTGGGATGGTATTGGCCTTTATTATTAATGTCCAAATTGAGATGCTGTACGATCTTATCTTATTATTTCGTTATGCATAAAATGCATCTCGTTGTGTTTTATTATAGTCTAGCGCGCAAGCTCTGAGTTATGAGAAATATTTATAACTGAGGTAATTATACAAGCAATTAACATTTAATATAATTTTCTGGAAAAAGGAGATATTAGTCAAAAAATACACCATTTTTACAAATACATATTTTGAAATTTGTTTCAATATTTATTTTGATCTAAATTTTCCTTTGGGCAATGCTCTTTTTACCTTATGACCTATGCGTTTGTAAGTATTTTTGTATGAGGACCCGCTACAGTTTGTAATTCTTTACCGACTTTGTTGTTTTTTCATAGATTGGTTAACTAACATAAAATAAGCCTACTGCTTTTTGTAATAATTTGTAAAATTGTTTTATTTTAATAAAAATATTCCAAAAAAGTAACGAATATTTTCCCCAGTTTCGTAATAAGTGACTGTGTTAGGTCTCCATTTTGTGCGGATGTTCTTTCTCCA
The DNA here is from genome assembly GCA_039881145.1 of Druceiella hillmani. Classification (NCBI taxonomy): domain Eukaryota; kingdom Metazoa; phylum Arthropoda; class Insecta; order Lepidoptera; family Hepialidae; genus Druceiella; species Druceiella hillmani. Next base: position 16,751,510 of record JAYKKI010000025.1, on the reverse strand, counting down.
CTTTGTGGTACATGGTATTATTTTTATATTTTTTTATAATTTTTAAACAATAAACAATGCCGTTGGTGGACTTTTGCTTTTCCATAATATTGTACATACACTCATGTCTAAGGTAATTTTAAGATTGCGTGAAGATTACTTTTAAACTCTAATACTAATCTGTTTTGGATTGAACACTCAGGCCAAGTCTTTCAGAGAATTGGCAAAACAAAATTCATGAGTTGGAGTTTAAGCTAGTTTCGAAAGTCAGCGTGAGATATACTGACTTCCAGAGAGTCTAGGAATTTATAAATGTTAGTAATATGGATGTGGAAATATAATATTTTACTGTATTTCGACACATTTATTCCTAAGAACATTGGTATTTTTCTTACACCCTTGTTATAATAACGTTAGCTTTATATGTGAATAGATCGCGTTTATACTAGTTATAAAATCGTTACTTGATGAAGGTTTTATGACATACGTTTTTTTCTTTTAAGAACCTAATCCTGCACTTTATTTTGATTAAAGAAACTAAAGCAATGCATCGCGACATGATGCGCTTGTAATATATCCCCACAGAAGTTTTCCATTTTCCCTCCCTCCTCATCCCCCATCTCCATATGCGAATACATCGCACCGAACGTCATGAAAGCCATATTTCTACTTTTGTTTACTTTCAAAAATCCTTTAATTTGGAAAACGCACCAATTTATCACAATAGTAATTTTAATGAGGATTATAATAAATTGATTTAAACTTCACAACTCTTTTCCACGCACTTTTTTAACTTAAAAAGAGTTACCGTGACTTGCGCACTTTTTTAACTTAAAAATAGTTACCATGACTTATTCATAAGAGAGATAATATTCTCCTCGGTTTTTCTAGGTTCAGAAATTTTTGAGCCCTACAATTTTCTCGTAAATAGTGTTAGTATATCTTTAGTAGTTCAGTCAGTATTCGTCTCGAAAGCGTCCTTATAACCTGCGAATTTTTCCAAGTACTTTGATATTACTATGCTTAAAAGATAATTAGAAAATAAACGTACGTATTATACAGCTAATAGTCATTTAGAAACTATACCCTCTTATAAATTACACATAAAATGAATTGATAGTTTTAAAAAATAACAACCAGCAAATAAAGCTATCCTCTTTAACATCAAGAATAAAATAAGAGGAACATTATTTGTGAAACCATAAATGAGTTATGTTATTTTAAATTTATTTCTGCTTAAAACTGATTTTAGAAATATAATTTTAAGATATGTAAACGAAATTACTCATTAAAATATCTCAATTACAGTTTTACTGAAAGCATTTCATCGTTAAATGAAAATGCGTTTCTTCCCTCGTGGGTTTTCATTATATGATATAAGCACGTGATCTATCTCGCTGCAAATATTTTTGTATCAAGTTTGCATTATTCAGAAAATCAAGCGACGCATTTTAACCCAGGACGACGAATGATATCTGCTTTGAATATTTCATGAATACCTTGTGGCGAATAATGAACATGCATGTGCAACGCATCACGTACTCCGTATACTGCATTTATTATGTAGAGGATATAGTTTGAATTTTTTTTATCAAAAGCGCTGCAATATTGCGGTAACATATATCATAGAGCTGCTTGTTATTTTGTTAGTTTTCCGTAATGAAAGAAGGAACTCTTATTATTTCTTCATATTAATCAAACAGTTCGTATATATATATATATATATATATATATATATATATATATATATATATATATATACATATACACACACACACATACACACACACATATATATATATATATAAATGAATACATATAATAGAATATTAAATTTTGTTTTTGGATTCTTTCACTTCTGTAACTTTGTAATAGATTATATTACCTGTATTAATCTTGATGTTAACTTAATTGTATTAAACGTCCACATACAAATGAAGTCATAAGTTCATGTACCTACTGCGGTGTCTCGATACAGATTCATTATCTATTTAATCATAATTTAGTATTTATGTTTATATGTATTGGAATATATAAGTGCCAATTGATAACCATTAACAGTAAATAATTTTTTATTTAAAGTCATATAATGTACTCGCCAGCTATAATATATTATATTAATAATTAATTTAAATAAATAAGCTTTATATTTCTTCATCATGACTCTCTGGAGTATATTTTGATTTTTAAAATGCTTTCCATCGCCTCGTAAACACAATTCACGTAAATGTGATCTTAACAAATATTCATTTGTTTTTTTTCCGAAAGCATTTCTGATGCCTAACCGGAATTTCACCGTCTAAGTATTTTTAATTAATTAATTATAGTAGGAAATATATAAGTTTTCAATATCCTAGTCATGTTTACAACCAGTAAATTTATCTTAATATTAAAATAATTCTTGTAATTTCAATTGAAATAACGGAAATGATTCCTTTTGGATTTAGACTGACAACGAAGACTATAACGTTACAGAGACCACTTCCATAGCAACAAAGTCTTAAAACAGTGCCTTTTTATTTCCCTGATATATGGTGTAATAAAAAAATAATCTCGGTTCAGGCAGGGAGATACATAATATAAGTACTTCCGGATTACGCAATAAAACAGTGCACACAAATTATATCTGAAATGATCTAGTCTCATATACTTTATGTTTAAAATGTTTTTGTTGGTCGTTCGCGAGACAGTTTCGGCCTTTTATTATTAATTTTCAAATTTAGATGCTGCACGGTCTTATTTTATTATTTTGTTATCTTTTGTCCATCTCGTTATTGTGTCGTATTATTGACAGGAGTTCAAGTTTCTAATTATGGCGATAGATATAATTATAACCGGGTAATTAAACTAACAATCAATGTTTATTATAGCTTTCTAGAAAGAGAAGATCTTAGTCTAAAGCTAGTATAAGCTTAAGTTTAAAGCTTTAAGTTTTTAAATAATACAGCTTTAAGTTTTTTTTTCTTTGTTATTAAGACATGTATTTTAGCACCTTCAAATACGTTGGTTGTAAATGAGTATAAAATTTAAGAAATGCAAAACGTTACCATATTTAAAATACAAGCCATAATGCTTGGGTTACTAAAGCCATCGTAAAAAAAAAGTTTGCATTTTCCTCTTTTTTATTTGCATGAAGCATACGGCAATAAAACAATAATTCTGTTTCAGTAGGCGAAATACACGTCGAACATAAAAGCTAAGAGTTGAATTAAGTATAAACATAACGTCCGCGATTGAAACTCTTAAAATAATGTGAACCCATGTAATTTATAGTGTCTTTTTGGGGTTACTATGTGCCGTCTTTGATATTTTAATTAAAAAAATCAACCATTTTCTATCTGAAACTATAGAAAATAATGCAAAATTTTACGTAAAGTAATTTTTACGGTTTTGTTATATTTATGTAGAAATGGGTGGTAATTTTAACTGACATTATGTTTCATAACTGGCATTATTTAAATCGGAAATCTAAACGAAATAGGCTTTGTAATAATCTAATGTCACAAATATTCATAGTTTAGATAGCAAAGAATTGTATATTGTCATGCAAGTTGTCTCTTTGATTAAGGATAATACAAAGAGGCATCATATAATTACGTAGAGGAATTGTAGGCTAGGCAGTCTTACCTTAATAAAAATCTTTTTTGAGATAAAGGTGATAAAAAATACATTTTTGAAGAAACATTATTGAAGTATACAGTGCAGAAATTATAAATCTCTAAAAAACTCCCTGCTTTTCACCGTAAAAAAAGATATTGCTATTTAATCACAAGGGGTGCGCTTTTAAGTTAATTACCAGTGTCTAAATTTTCAGTAATTGTCTCTTTTTTCAATTTTTTTCTGTAGAAAATATTATATACACCTAACTAAAACTAAGAGATTCTTGTTAAGATAAAATTTTGTTAGCTACCTAATAATAGCCTGGCCTCAGGTTATCTTTGATTAAGGGGAGGATAACGCAGTTTTGCGCGCATAATGCATTACCCAGTATAATGCAGTTTTACGGAAAATTTCCTGCTGAGAAATAAAATTTAGCTCTTTAGTAAAAAAATTAAATTTAAAGTATTACTTTGTTTAGGGTTTTGGGTGATAGTATAAATATCTACAGGTCCAGTTAAATTATGAATGTAAATATGTATATCGTGAATCTTTTTGTTTGATTCTGAAGCCAAATTATTTCGGGTGCATTGAATATTGAAGTGATTATTATGAATTTAAAAAAAGAAAAGGAAAGGTCCACTTTCAATTACTACATAAGTACAGAATGAAGGCAGTGTTCAGAATCACATATTATATTTCTAATTAAACATTTTGTGATTTGATTAATAGTGTGTAGTCATAATGAAACAGAAAGGAAATATTGATTACAGTGAAATAAAATATATTTTTAATTGGAATTTAATTTTTTAAATTTATAATCGAGATTACGTGCTTTATAAAGAAAGCTCGAGCACCATCTCACTGTAGTGTTGTTTCGAATAAACAGATCCGAGGGCGCGATGCTGTGCGACGTGTTTTACTCAACACGTCGCAAAATGCCTGCTTTGAATATTTTATAACTCCGCGTGGCGAATTATGAACACACGGGTGCGCGATATCGCTCATTATACGTTATGCAAGCGAATGTTCTGTGGGCTTTTTGGTGGTCTATTTTATTTCATTTCATGATGTATGCGTGTAAATTAACGAGATATTGTTAAAGCGAAGCTCATTAACCGTAGGTGTTACCCTTTTGAAAAGTGAATTAGATTTAAGGTGGAAGGAGCTTTTGGAAATATTTTGAAGACTGACAATATATTACATCTAACTTTATCGTTACGTTTGCTATAGGACTCTAACCTTAATGAATAATCTTTAACTTATTTGAATATTAACATATTCACTTGTTAGGTTCACTTTAAGTAATGAATATTTATGACAAAAAAATAAATGTGTGTGGACAGTAGTATATTTCGGTTACGGAGAAGAAAATCAAAGAGTATGTAAATCTGAAGTACCTACGCAACGACAGAGATAGAGGAAATCAAAATAGAAAAAATAGGAATCTTATGATTACAAAAATGCTGAAATTATCGTTAACGCTTTTTAGAGAACATGAAAGTAAAATATTCGACAGGATTGAATTTTCAGCTCTTCGTGCAGTTAGAGCCTAAAATGTGTGATTAAAGTATATTGAATTTCATCAGTGCGTGAATATTATATGTTTTATTCCAAATTTGTCTAAGATAACCTTTATAAACTTAGTGAGTAAAATCGACAAAGATAAAAAATAAAATAACTTAAGTAAGGACTTTGTATTATTTTCTTCGTTTTTGATATATTTTTGTATAATTAAATTGGTAATTGTAATTTTTATTTGGATTGCCTTTAATAATAAGTTCTAAATAATAGTCTCTTTGCTTTTCCCTTTTAAAGTACTTATTTGGTAGAGATTGGTTCCTTTGCTTGAACATTTTTAGTTAAGTTTGATAAATAAACTGGAAATAGTAAAACATAAAATAATATATAACATTTATAGCCAAATCTAAATTAAAAATCAGTAAGAGTTATATTTATAGCCAATACGAGTAGAGGGAAGGAAATATATTATAATAAACACCCAAATAATTTCAACAACCATCTATATATTTTTATTTTTGAAAGCTCCAGAGAAAGGAGAAAAACTTTCTTAAATTTTTTCTTCCAAATTAATTTTCCTTAATTTTACTTTATATCACTATAATAAAATACTGCAATTATATTAGTATTATCAAATGGGTAACTTTTTATTAAGAAATTATCTTATTATTGTAATTCGGTACTTGAATAATGGGGAAATGCCGTTTAGTTGCATTACCATTGCTCTTGGGTGAAAATGGTGATAAATTATTTTCTTTCTTATGTTGTACGTCTTACATTACTTTTCTTTTATTATTATTAAATACTCCTTTTTTGTGTATTAAAGTCGTAATTAATCAGGGACGTGAAATATCTGAGTTATAATATTAAAAATATTGATAACCGTTTTTTTATCGATCAGGCAATACTATGTCAAATTCATGGCTCTCTTCACACTCATATGCTGTGATTTTATTATTAAAATTATTTTTCTTCCAAAAAGACTATTAGTCAACAAAATAACTACTACATTTATGGTTTAAAATGTGTTTTAAAATTACATATGTTTGAATTTTTATTGTTGTCCATTCATTTTCAGAAGTATGTCGTGGCAAGTTCTAAAATTAGCCCTGTTAATAATTAGTTTTTGAAATAAGTTGTTTTGATATTGTAGTTGAACTTATATTAGTTTCGTTGACAATCTCGACATTAAATTAAAATGTTAATTACCAAAACGGAAATCGCTGCATCAAAAGTAACAATCGAATACCTTAAATATACTTTTGTTCGAAAATATCAAATTATATTTTTCAATATTGATATTCATATGACGGCTGCTATTTTAAGAAAATAATGTTTAAAATAACAATAGCACTGTGTTACAAGTCGCAAAATGATGACTGTAAATACTTTGGTAGATCCAGAAATTTGAACTTTTACGGATGCAATGTGTTTTTCTTAAATTATTTATAAATTATAATATAATTTTTTAACATACTGATATATTCCTCAGTACCTCTTTGATAGGTGAAAAAATACCGTGATTTCCATAAAAACTGTAAGACTTAAAAATCACTATACACTTCTTGTAATCTTTTAATTATTTTTGGATCATTAATTTCTAAAATAAGGAGAGGGAATAAACTATAGTTGCACATTTTGTTATATAGTATATTAACGAATAATGAAAAAAAATTATTTGTTAATAATTTAAAAAGAATAAATAAAATATTGAAATTTTTTTGTAAACAGCCTTTTCATCGACACATGCAACCAAAAAAAATCAATCATTTACTTTCCCGCTCTAAAATTACTACAAAAATAACTCAAAGTGTCAGCAACTGCAAAATTTTGAGTTCACTATGATCTATTAATTTGCCAAATTTCAAGTTTCCATAGTTGCGATAGAAGTTTTGCTTGTGGATATCGTAGAAACTTAAATGCTGTTAGGGGAATTTTCTTGTCTACTCATTCTTTTTATTGTGGATCATCATTAGCATTTTTCAATATGTTAAATGTGATTTATTGTTTATAGCATATAAATTCCTAATCATTAAGGCCTCGCATGTATTTTAGCGCCTTCAAATAAGTTGGTTGTAAATTATTATAAAATACATGAAATGGAATACTTTGCAATATTTAAAATGTAAGCCATAAATATTTATGCCTGCTTCACCAAACGCGTCGTAACAAAAGAAAAGTTAACATTTTTCCCTTTTTTCATTTCCATGAAGCGTACAGTAATAAAACAATAATTTTGCTATAGTAGGCAAAATACACGTTGAATATAAAAGCTAAAAGCTGGATTAAGTAATAAAAACGCCCACGAATGGTATTTTTAAAATAACGTGATCTCATGTAATTTATGATGTCTTTTTAGGGTTATTATGTGCAGTGCTTGAAGTTTTATAAAATAAAGTCTTCTTTCTGAAACTATACAACTTCACAACAAATCTCACTTAAAGTAATTTTTACGGGTTTTTACATTTTTATAGACAAGGGTGATTAATAATATATTTTTGGAAGACGTTTTCTATTTGTACTCACATTTCCCCCATAAATGCTATTTCACTAATGTTTTACACCGACAATGTTTAATAATAAGCCTATTTCAACATTTTCTTTTGTATTTCTTCGACTTAAAATTCTCGTCAAATATTTTTCTCTATTTTTTTAAAAAACACATTTCAAAATGATTTCCTGTCAAGTGGCCAATTTGCCTTCATTGTTTAATATAATGTTTTGCACTGCTGCTCCAGCTATCTATTTATTCCTAAGTTCCCTAAATGTCTGTAGTAACACTGAGCATGCATCGATCATGCAACCATTCTTGGAAATATTGTTTTTGATTTAATTTGTAAATAAATAGAAAAAAATAGAGATTTGTAAATAATTTGATGTAAATAGTTATGGGTCAGGTATGTCTTCCACTATACGCACCTCTCTACATAATGATGATAAATGTTAAGAGTTAAGTAAAACATAAGTATATCCTCATAAAAAGTCATGTTCATTGTGATTTTAATCGGTAATTTATTTATTTAAATCCAGGGCATTTTTGGTAATGGAAATTAATAAAAAATCACACACTGAAGAATATAGCTATTTAGTTTCCACTATTTCGTAAGTTTCCACTATTTCCACTATTTGTGAAAGGTTATTACGTCGTCAGATAATTGTTTTACACTAACTTCTGTATTCACAAATATATCAAATTTGGTTTTTGGATATCCAAAACGAAATTACATATTTAAAGTTATAGTCATTTTAATTTAAATTTTTATATATATTTAAAAATACGTTTCTTTCCCGTGTTCATTTTTTTTTGTATAAAACAGGCATCTGATCTATCTTGCTGCTGATGCGTTTGTATCAATTCTACATTATTTAGGGGATAAAGGACCCATACTCACCCGGGCTAAAGGCCGATGCTTGTTTTGAATATTTTATGAATATCTTGTGGCAAATAAAGGACACATATATACAAATATACCACATTTTGTGTATAGGGCATTCATTATGCTGGGGACGTATTTCGAGCGTTTTTATTTAAAGCACACCAATATTTCGCGATCGAGTGTCATCATGTACCTTGTTTTTGTTTTTAAATCTAGGTAAATATTTAGAGCTTTTTTTAATAATTGAGGAAGTGAATTATGTAATGCGAAAAAAAACTATGATGTGTCAGGGCTATAGGCGTTTAAGGATAAGTATGTGTGTTTCCTTTTAAATACTTTGATGTTGTCTTACGATAATTTTGATACATAGAAATAATGTAGTATATTTTATGAATACTTCATTAATTTTTCTTCCCAATATTATCATACATAACAGATATATTTTAAAATCCTATGGAATGACGAAAATCCCTCATAGTATAAAAAATATATCCGTTATATTTTATTTTATTTTCATGAAAATTTGTATATAGATAGAAAAATCAAATCTCAATATTTTTTGTAAATAATTACCGATTATTTCAATTTATTACCATATTTATTTATTACACATACACATACATCACATTTATTTAATTATTTATGATCCAGCGTGATACTGAGTTTTGTTCACTGCTGAAAAAAAAGTGTACCAAAAATGTGGACTTGGTGATAAATTCACAATTAGGTAAATGAGCAATTTTTCAAGTACAGTGTGTTTAAAATGTTATAACAAAGATAGATAACAGCTAGTGCTGATGATGATATGTGATAGATTAATTTTTGAGGAAGAAGAAAGAAGGACAGAAATAATCTAATATCGATATGTACGGAGAGACTTTGGAGCATGATTAAAAGGCAGGAGAAGGAATAAGGAAGTATGGATGAAAGTGGAATATTTTCATACTGATGATGACCCGAGCGTGATGCTGAATTTCGTTCACTACTCAAAAATTGTACATGGTGCACGTAAAAAGTTTTCAATTCAAATTTTTTTCAGAATTTAAAAACAAGTTCATTATATATTTAAGTGATGGTTTAGTGTTATGATCTTGACTGGTTTATTATAAAAACGATATTAGCGTTAAATATTATGCAAAATTTTATAAGTAAAAGAGAAATACTGATAGTTGATTTTATTTAAATTAGTAGTTTTAGAGTATGCAGTGTTATACGTTTGTAATAATTTATAATTTACTCACAAAGTTAAGAAGAAAAAATGAATTTACATTAACTCACATATGTGTCAACAGTAAATCAGTATAAATCACGTAGTAATATCTTAGAGATGAGAAAAAATAGGTACTCGTTTTTCTTAATTTCGTACATTTAAGTGGTGAAAAATACTATTAATATTTCCAAATAATTTAATGATAATAGTAAACAGTCTTCAATTTTTATATATCTAATTTAGCCTAACCTTACCAAATACTCGTAGTGTGAGTTCTGCTGGTGCTCCTTTAATTTTTGTCAGTTTAAATGCTTGTTTGTTTCCCAGTGTCTATCAAGCAAAAATTGTGCAACGAGCTTTAACAAAATTTCTAACATTTTAGAAAAAACCCATGAAATCAAATAGGCATAGATCAATCTTGAAAGAACTTTGGCCTTTTTTTTATTTACTTGTAGGCGGATCACTAAAACAACTACTGAACGGACTGTAATTATTTTAAATTTATGAGTTTCGGGAACAAATTAATTAGCTCCTAATAATCTCGATACGTCACCATTTAGTTTATAAGAAGTAAATAAAATATTATTGCATGACTCCAATGATTTGAAAAAATTAGCATTCTTTAAAATTATTTTTTATTAATAAACTGAAAAATTGTCAAAATAATTCTAATAATGATAGCATAATGAGATTTATTATCGTTTACAATAGATGGCTACAACAGATGGCGATAGATTTAAGTTAATTGGAGTAATGACATTGCCCACTAGTTTTAATTGTCCACGAGAAAGACGTTACCGATATAAGTTAATCAGACATATTTTTAACTTAGATAGCAATATATAGTTATAAATAAGTACATACCTATTTGTAGCCAGTTTACATACTTTCAACGAACTTTCTTAAAATTAGTTGCGATACAATATTAAAGGAATTAAATACTTACCTCAATAAATATTAGTAATTAAAAAGGTTTTTTAAAATGATTTTTCTTCGGATACGTAGAAAATTAAGTACCTTGCAAAAAACTAAATTTAGTTGTTAATTTTCTCTGATTATTCTTGTTGTTAAAAATATGTGAATTTAAGTATTTTCACTTTAAGTATTTTGATGCAGTGGTAGTAGCGAACACCTTGCGTTAAAATTAATATGAACAAAATATTTTTGGCAATACTGCCGGCTTACTGAAGTTGAACTATTTAAGATGTGTCATTCAAATTTAATATTAATTATATTTAAATGGGCGACTGTACGAAAACATATCGTGATATTAATTCATTTTATAATATTCAATATCCATAGAGTACATAGGTATTTTTACAAAGTAAAAAATCTTACTAATGACTTTACTAATATGAATATTTAAGATGTTATTATATTAAGAAGAAAAGAGACAGTTATTTGAGTAATATACAATATTTGTAATTAAATATTCCATTCTAAATTGAGAAAAAAAATGAAATGTGCCCTTAAGTACTTTTTGTGGTAGCAGGAGAAAGGATTATTAGGAGAAAAAAACCTTTCTATTTGAAATAAAGTTTCTGAACAAATTTTGTTTTATTTTTCCATTCATACTCCAAAGGCGTCAATTTATATTGCAATTTCGCTGCAACATTATTTGTGCCAAGTCACCACAACTAAACGGGCATTGGTACGCGGCGCATTTTACCCGGGGCATAGCGAAATGCCTGCTTGAATATTTTACGAACGTCTCTCATTAGACATTATGCAAGCGGAAATTCTGTAAGCTTTCTGGAGGTTCATTTTGTTTAATTGCTTGATGCATGAATGTTAATTAATTGGAGAGTGTTAACGAGAAACACATTAACCGTATGTAATACAATTTCGAACTGTAAGTGATGGAACTTTTGGAAACATTGTGGGGAGTGTAAGAACATCAAACGTTTAACGTGGTCATTCGATTGCTTCCCTGATCATACAAATTGATTAATAAATAGCTTGATTAAATTTTGGATACACGCTGTAATTACCTCGTATATTACTTTAAATTTTAATTAAGTTTCCACTTCTCAATGGAGTGAACAAAACTGGCGTTGAATTAAAAAAGGCGACGGTACTTACAGATACACGATACTAATTCGAATAGCACTTAAAAGGTTTATTTAATTTACCAGCACTCAATATTCTTGATAAATAAGACGAAGTTGTTTTATTTATGAATATATTCATATTGAATTTGGTGAATTTGCACTAAGAAAATACCGAAACACACCCTAACACATATACATTTACGTCCATATGGATATTAAATTCTGAAAAAAATTGAATTTTGGAGTGATTGCTTTAGGTTTTCATTTAACTTTAGGCAAATATCTAGTTTTATGTAATAAAAATTATTCGGTTTTTTTCGCAGATGGAGGGCGGAATACAATTTTTCCTAAAATGTTTTCACAATATGTTTAAAATTATCTTACATAGTTAAAAATTTTTCTAATTTGTTGTGTCAAATAATATACCACGCCATAAATGGAACAAAAAAGAAAGGGGTGATTCATTTGCCCTTTAAAATTGCAGTATTTATATTTTTGAGTGTTTATTATTGAGATATATAAGCGGGTTAGTATCATTCAACTTTACCGAAAATGTTAAGTTTCCTAATCAAATAATTTAAAAAAGAAACGGCCGAGACGCACATAGAAATGAACACGTACGTAAGTGATCTATTATAGGTTTCGTTTTTTAATACGCTTTTATTAGGTCGACTTATATGTAATTAAATATGTAATGGAATCTGAGGAACATTAAATATGTAATGGAATCGGTGAAATTTGGCAGCTGTGTATAATTCTGATAACGATGCAATCATTTTAAAAAGGATCAAAAAGTAATGGGAAAAGGACCAAAAAAGTAATGGAATTTTTAAATTAAATTTTCGTCCACTTTCAGATGTACGAATTATTAAAAAAATTTGCACACGTTACAAGAACCGATGATGTAATAATAATAAAATCAAAAATAATTAATAAAATAAAAAAGCTTTTAGCTTAAACAAAAAAGATTAAAAATAAAGGAATTTTTCAATTAAATTTTCACTCACTTCCAAATGTCTAGATTATTTAAAATCTTGAATACGTATCAAGGACCGATGATAATATAATAATTTCATGAAAATAAAACAAAAATACGGTCTTAAAACAAAAACAATTGTGTACCTTTTAGTATAAGTCATGTTTGTTATTGAGTATAATATTTGAATATACAAGTGTGGGGCGCTTTTCCTCAGAAATAAATGATTTCGTTTTTCAAGTTGATATTACTTGAATGAAAATGCTTTATAGCTTTCAGTTAGATTTGAAAAAAATCACCCAACGCTTTTACCATCAACTGTTGTACTCAATAGCAAACATGGTTGAAATGATTATAGTTCTTGCTGTGAAGGCAGAAAAAATAGGTTGGCAAAATAGATTTTGCTTTTTCGGGCAACATTTTGTAAAAACCTTTGTTTTGTTTTTTGGATTTTGAACTATTCATTAATTTCCGTTGGAAGAACGAAATCCTGAAAGTCGATATAATTTTATTTCGGAGGGATAACGTTGACAATGTTACACCGATATTGTAGTTAGCCAAATAGATAATATTAGTGTGGACGTAAAGTTTATAAACATGGAAGTTTCCAATACTTTAGGCTTTGAAATATTACGTCACAATCATTGAAATGGAAAAAAATATTACGTTAACCTGATAAACACATAAACGTTTAAAATAACATTAATTGTATTCATATTTCTTGTGAGTTGTAATAGATTCTTAATGATGACCATCCAAAATGATTGTTACTGAAACGTTTTAACTATGACTCAATTGTTAGGTAACGATATTTAATGCCAAATTTCAAGATTGTATTATATGTCGAACCATTTCTCGGCTCTTATATAAAGGCAGACGCATAGACAGGCATCGTGATTCATCTTATAAGAGTTGCTTTTATTTTTTGTGTTGCAAGGAACTTAACAAAAACGAAAATAAAAAAAAATTGAGTCTCTAATATTTATCAAACCAAAAATAAAATAAATATCGAAAAGAAAAACTGTTTCGTTTCGTATGTAATTACTTCACGATGTTTACTGAACTCATTCAACCATAAAATGATACACAATTAAATGAAACTACGTGATGTAGTATTATTTCTACTTTCATAAATGCTGTTGGATGTTCATGAGAGTTAATCTTTGCTAATAGCGACCACGACATCGTCAGGTGGCTATTACCAAATTAACTCTTATGAACATCCAACAGCATTTATGTGTTTCAAAAACAATGGCGGAAGTCGGGTTTGTGTGGGTTTTCCCACTGCTTATGTTAAACTCATAGAATAACATCAATTGAATTTATTACCTTCACTAAAATACTTGTATATTGTATAACTCTCGGAAACATAATAAAACCTACACCGCTCCCCTACAATAAACTCATACAATTTATGTTATGCCACGTTGGATATATTTTAGAAAACAAGTCTGATCGGCTTCGCTTCATAATCCATTTAAGTCAATTTTTTTCACTTTCTTTTTAAAAAAGTGCCTTTAAGAAAATTTCTTGCCTTTTAAACAGACTACCATAACGACTCCTTGATTTTATCAACTATACAAACCATCTCATTTATTTTTATTGGAACTAAAACGTCAGATTCCAGAAATAATTTTTTAAATTTACGCATCCTCGAAAGAAAAAAATATTTGAGAAATCGCACAAAATCGTACCAAACGGCACTGATGGCAATAATATTTACATTTCAGAGTTTAAATTAACATAAAATTTATCGCTTGACTATACTTGCCTACCTATATTTTAACTAGTCAAATTTCATTTTTTACTTTTAATTTTATTCTTGGAAAAATAAAGATTTTGAAATAAATTCAAAAAGTGAGATTTAAAGTATTGTCAAAAATATATACAAAATAAATACAGAATTTAAATTAAAAACTATTACACACTTTTTTGCACTGATCACAACATCTTGCGTCAATATAGCGCTTACTATCAGTTGACACAGTAATTTTGTAACTTTTTTCTACGAGAAGGTACTCATGTCTTAAGGCATCAAACGATAAACCAATTTTTTAATTTTGCCCTATAAATATGTCAAAGGGTGCAATTTGCTTCGCATGAAGATACTTATATCTTCATTCTGGGGAAAATATTAAAAAAGTTCCATAGCTTTTTATATTACAAAATTTATGGCTATTATTTTTAATCCATTCAAGTTTTATTATAGACATGATTGGATGTAACTAAATACTTAAACATTCGAAAAAATATATATTAAATTAGTTCAATACTCCAAAAATTTATTCAAAATTCCATATATATCGCAGGAGTTTACACTTAGTCTCAAATGTCTAATTCCTTTATGTTCAGACATGTACTGATAAATATGAGTAAAAATCCTCCCAGTGCGAATTCTTTTGCAAGCCGAATTTTTTTTCAAGTCGAATTTTTCTACGTTAAGTTACTTAATTGATGGTAACAGTGGAATGACATTTTAAGAAGACAAATAACTCTCTTTTTTCCCTCTTACAGATCACATTATATAATATGTCGTATAGTGCGGCTATATTATGGATAGTATTTATTTGTTTTAAAAATGAAAAGAGCACTCGTTTTAGTGACGCTTTGTTTCAGAATTACGTCACAAGTGGAAATCTTGTTGACGTGTCTTCGTTGGTTTGTATGTTGAATTATTTGAAAAATTTGACTGCAGTTAACTTCTAGAAAATTAAGAAAAAATATTTCAGGATGATCCTTGGAAATTTGGGCAGGAAAATAATTTGGTTAAAATATGTTTTTTGGCAAAGAAATACATTCGGCCTGCACACGGAAAATTCTAGTATACGCACGTCAATGATTTAATATTTAACCTATCAGTGAGCCGGTTTTAGAAATACACATTGGTGCTAAATTTATTACAAAAAAAATAATTAGTGTAAATATTTTTTCCTAATTTTTTCACGTTATGTTTTCTTTGTAACATTCGCATTATGCATTTATTCTTTTCACTTTTGTGGTTTGTTTTTTTCTTCACATGATTTAACTTCATGCGTTTTCTTTTATATTTTTAAAAATATTCTTTATGTATATTATAGTTATCACTAATATTTTTTAAATATTTTTTCAATGGCCAATAAATTGGTAAGTAAAAACATTTTTCTTCACTAAAATTTAAATTTATGTTGACTTTAAAAAATCGCGTTTCCGTTTCATAAAGTCTCAATTTCTTTTAAGATTGTGCTTACATGAATAATTTTTCCTTTAGATTATTTCCAACATTATAATTCTAGGTGCTTTCCATTTTCACCCATTCATTTTTCCGCGACCTATTAAATTTGGAGTCCTACTTTATAAAGCAAGCACGAGCGCGAACATGATTTGTATTGAGTTGACATAACTCCACGAGCTGCGCGGCGAATTTTACTCGAGGGTTTGTGAAATGCCCGCTTTGAATATTTTATGAATGCTCAGTGGAGAATTATGAACATATATGGTCAGGGTATCGCTCATTATAAGTTAGACGAGCGGAAGTTCTATGAGCTTTTCGGCGATCCATTTTATTTTATTGCGTGTTAATTACAGAAAGAGCGTTTAGGAGAAGATTATATTTGCCGTTTTGAATTGTGAATTAGCTTTAGTTAGAAGTATTTTAGGAAATATTTTATGAATATAAGAAAGTATTAAATATAACATATTCGTTTGCGATATTCAGTTTACAATGAAATGGAATTATATAGATATATTGAAACTCTCACTTTTCATGCGATTCGATTATGAAGTAGTTATAATAATTTTTCATAACGTTTAAAAACTAAAAATATATAAATATATTATATATATATATATATATATATATATATATATATATAAAATAGAAAATTTAACGTATTGAGAAAAACATTGAATCGCACACGAAGGACTGCGTAGCACCAAACAATATTAAACTTATAAGTTTGTATTTCTCAAAGAGTCTGGAAAATCAAGTTATTGCTGCGGTCGGGACACATTTTTAACAATTTAGAAGCGCCTAGACAACAATTATTGATTTAAATAACAAATTTACTTCAAAACTTCTATATCATTTTTAAGACCTATCTAACTGTGCTTCATAGGCCCATGTGCACTAGATTTTTTTTCATCCCTAAGTTATATGTATGGTGTGTACTATCCCTACTAATATTTTTTCAAAATTCCTTTATTACAATGGTGATTTATTAGATCCCGAAAGTAATTTTAAAAGTTGTGAATTAAGATTTTTGACTTTCTTTTAAAAAGTCGACGGTACTTATAGATACACGAAACTAATATGAATAGCACTTAAAAGGTTTACTTAATTTACCAGCACTCAATATTCTTGATAAATAAGACGAAGTTGTTTTATTTATGAATTTATTCATATTGAATTTGGTGAATTTGCACTATGAAAATACCGAAACACACACAGACACATATATACATTTACGTGTATATGAATATTAAATTCTGAAAAGTTTAGAATTTTATAGTAATCGCTTTAGTTTTTCATTTAACTTTAGGCAAATATCTAGTTTTATGTAATAAAAATTATTCGGTTTTTTTCATAATTTTGATTTTCAAAATTACGCAGATGGAGGGCGGAATACATTTTTCCAAAAATGTTTCCACAATATGTTTAAAATTATCTTACATAGTTAAAAATATTTCTAATTTGTTGTGTCAAATAATATACCACGCCATAAATGGAACAAAAAAGAAAGGGGGTGATTCATTTGCCCTTTAAAATTGCAGTATATATATTTTTCAATGTTTATTATTGAGATATATACGCGGGTTAGTATCATTCAACTTTACCGAAAATGTTAAATTTCCTAATCAAATAATTTTAAAAAGAAACGGCCGAGACGCACATAGAGATGAACACGTACGTAAGTGATCTATTATAGGTTTCGTTTTTTAATACGCTTTTATTAGGTCGATTTATGTGTAATTAAATATGTAATGGAATCTGAGAAACATTAAATATGTAATGGAATCTGTGAAATTTGGCAGCTGAGTGTAATTCTGATAACGATGCAATTATTTCAAAAAGGACCAAAAAGTAATCGGAAAAAGTACTAAAAAAGTAATGGAATTTTTAAATTAAATTTTCGTCCACTTTCAGATGTACGAATTATTAAAAAAAATTGCACACGTATCAAGAACCGATGATGTAATAATAATAAAATAAAAAATAATTAATAAAATAAAAAAGCTTTTAGCTTAAACATAAAAGATAAAAAATAAAGGAATTTTTCAATTAAATTTTCACTCACTTCCAAACGTCCAGATTATTTAAAATCTTGAATACGTATCAAGGACCGATGATAATATAATAATTTCATGAAAATAAAAAAAATTCGGTCTTAAAACAAAAACAATTGTGTACCTTTTAGTGTAAGTCATGTTTGTGATTGAGTATAATATTTGAATGTACAAGTGTAGGGCGCTTTTCCTCAGAAATAAATGATTTCGTTTTTTAAGTTCATATTACTTGAATGAAAATGTTTTACAGCTTTCAGATAGATTTTAAAAAATCACTCAACGCTTTTACCCTCAACTGTTGTACTCAATAGCAAACATGGTTGAAATGATTATAGTTTTTGCTGTGTAGGCAGAAAAAACAGGTTTGCAAAATAGATTTTGCTTTTTCGGGCAACATATTGTAAAAACCTATTGTTTTTGGATTTTGAACTATTCATTAATTTCCGTTCGAAGAACGAAATCCTAAAAGTCGATATAATTTTATTTCGGAGGGATAACGTTGACATTGTTAGTCCGATATTGTAGTTAGCCAAATAGATAATATTAGTGTGGACGTAAAATTTATGAAGATCGAAGTTTCCAATACTTTAGGCTTTGAAAAATTACGTTACAATAATTGAAATGGAAAAAAAAAATTACGTTGACCTGATAAACACACAAACGTTTAAAATAACATTAATTGTATTCATATTTCTTGTGAGTTGTAATAGATTCTTAATGATGACAATCCAAAATGATTGATTGTTACTGAAACGTTTTAACTATGACTCAATTATTACGTAACGATATTTAATGCCAAATTTCAAGATTTTATTATATGTCGAACCATTTCTCGGCTTTTATATAAAGGCAGACACATAGACAGGCATCGTGATTCATCTTATAAGAGTTGCTTTTATTTTTTGTGTGGCAAGGAACTTAACAAAAACGAAAATAAAAAAAAATTGAGTCTGTAATATTTACCACACCAAAAATAAAATAAATATCGAAAGAAAAAACTGTTTCGTTTCGTATGTAATTACTTCACGATGTTTACTGAACTCATTCAACCATAAAATAATACACAATTAAATGAAACTACATGATGTAGTATTATTTCTACTTTCTTTAATTTCTTTACCACGACCTACGTTTCGCTGTATTACAACATCTTCAGGTGGGCTATTAGCAAAGATTAACTCTTATGAACATCCAACAGCATTTATATGTTTCAAAAACAATGGCGGAAGCCGGGTTTGTGTGGGTTTTCCCACTGCTTATGTTAAACTCATAGAATAACATCAATTGAATTTATTAGCTTCACTAAAATACTTGTATATTGTGTAACTCTCGGTAATATAATAAAACCTACACCGCTCCCCTACATTAAACTCATACAATTTATGTTATGCCACGTTGGATATATTTTAGAAAACAAGTTTGATCGGCGTCGCTTCATAATCCATTTAAGTAAATTTTTTAACTTTCTTTTTAAAAAAGTGCCTTTAAGAAAATTTCTTGCCTTTTAAACAGACTACCACAACGACTCCTTGATTTTATCAACTATACAAACCATCTCATTTATTTTTATTGGAACTAAAACGTCAGAATTAATTTTTTAAATTTATGCATCCTCGAAAGAAAAAAATATATAAGAAATCGCACAAAATCGTATCAAACGGCACTGATGGCAATAATATTTACATTTCAGAGTAGAAATTAAGATAAAATTTATCGCTTGACTTTACTTGCCTACCTATATTTTAACTAGTCAAATTTCATTTTTTACTTTTAATTTTATTCTTGGAAAAATAAAGATTTTGAAATAATTCAAAATGTGAGATTTAAAGTATTGTCAAAAATATATACAAAATAAATACGGAATTTAAATTGAAAACTATTACACACTTTTTTACACTGATGACAACATCTTGCGTCAATATAGCGCTTATTATCAGTTGACACAGTCATTTTGTAACTTTTTTCTACGAGAAGGTACTCATGTCTTAAGGCATCAAACGATAAACCGATTTTTTAATTTTGCCCTATAAATATGTCAAAGGGTGCAATTTGCTTCGTATGAAGCTACTTATATCTTCATTCTGGGGAAAATATTAAAAAAGTTCCATAGCTTTTTATATTACAAAATTTATGGCTATTATTTTTAATCCATTCAAGTTTTATTATAGACATGATTGGATGTAACTAAATACTTAAACATTCGAAAAAATATATATTAAATTAATTCAACACTCCAAAAATTTATTCAAAATTCCATATATATCGCAGGAGTTTACACTCAGTTTCAAATGTCTAATTACTTTATGTTCAGACATGTACTGATAAATATGAGTATAAATCCTCCCAGTGCGAATTCTTTTGGAAGCCGAATTTTTTTTCAAGTCGAATTTTTCTACGTTAAGTTACGTAATTGATGGTAACAGTGGAATGACATTTTAGGAAGACAAATAAGTCCCTTTTTTCCCTCTTACAGATCACATTATGTAATATGTTGTAAAGTGCGGCTATATTATGGATAGTATTTATTTGTTTTAAAAATGAAAAGAGCACTCGTTTTAGTGACGCTTTGTTTCAGAATTACGTCAAAAGTGGAAATCTTATTGACGTGTCTTCGTCGGTTTGTATATGGGATTTTTTGAAATTTGACTACAGTTAACTTCTAGAAAATTAAAAAAAAATATTTCAGGATAGTCCTTGGAAAATTGGGCAGGAAAATAATTTGGTTAAAATATGTTTTTTGGCAAAGAAATACATTCGGCCTGCACACGACAAATTCTAGTATACGCAAGTCAATGATGTAATATTTAATCTATCAGTGAGCCGGTTTTATAAATACACATTTGTGCTAAATTTATTACAAAAAAAATAATTAGAGTAAATATTTTTTCCTAATTCTTTCACGTTATGTTTTCTTTGTAACTTTCGCATTATGCATTTATTCTTTTCACTTTTGTGGTTTGGTTTTTTCTTCACATGATTTAACTTCATACGTTTTCTTTTATACTTGTAAAAATTTTCTTTATGTATATTATAATTATCACTTTAATCTTTTTTAAATATTTTTTCAATGGCCAATAAATTGGTAAGTAAAAATATTTTTCTTCACTAAAATTTTTCCTTTACAAGTAAACGAGAAGTCCTAGTCCCTTTACTCAATGTTCAGTGCAAATTTTAGTGAAGCACTCGAACTGGATAAATATTTTTAATGTTTCTGCTTCGAAATTATAAGAACATATGTTGGCTTTAAAAAAATAGCGTTTCCCTTTCGTAAAGTCTCAATTTATTTTAAGATTGTGCTTACATGAATAATTTTTCCTTTAGATCATTTTCAACATTATAATTCTAGGTGCTTTCCATTTTCACCCATTCATTTTTCCGCGACCTATTAAATTTGGAGTCCTACTTTATAAAGCAAGCACGAGCGCGAACATTATTTGTATTGAGTTGACATAACTCAACGAGCTGCGCGGCGAATTTTACTCGAGGGTTTGTGAAATGCCCGCTTTGAATATTTTATGAATGCTCAGTGGAGAATTATAAACATATATGATCAGGGTATCGCTCATTATAAGTTAGACGAGCGGAAGTTCTATGAGCTTTTCGGCGATCCATTTTATTTTATTGCGTGTTAATTACAGAAAGAGCGTTTAGGAGAAGACTATATTTGGCGTTTTGAATAGTGAATTAGCTTTAGTTAGAAGTATTTTAGGAAATGTTTTATGAATATAAGAAAGTATTACATATAACATATTCGTTTGCGATATTCAGTTTACAATGAAATGGAATTATATAGATATATTGAAACTCTCACTTTTCATGCGATTCGATTATGAAGTAGTTATAATAATTTTTCATAACGTTTAAAAACTAAAAATATATAAATATATATTATATATATATATATATATATATATATATATATATATATATATATAAAATAGAAAGTTTAACGTATTGAGAAAAACATTGAACCGCACACGAAGGACTCCGTAGCACCAAACAATATTAAACTTATAAGTTTGTATTTCTCAAAGAGTCTGGAAAAGAAAGTCATTGCTGCGGTCGGGACACATTTTTAACAATTTAGAAGCGCCTAGACAACAATTATTGATTTAAATAACAACTTTACTTCAAAACTTCTGTATCATATTTAAGACCTATCTAACTGTGCTTCACAGGCACATGTGCACTTAATTTTTTTTCATCCCTAAGTTATATGTATGGTATGTACTATCCCTACTAATATTTTTTCAAAATTCCTTTATTACAATGGTGATTTATTAGATTCCGAAAGTCATTTTAAAAGTTGTGAATTAAGATTTTTGACTTTCGGTCGTTACTTGGTATAATTATACACAAATTCAGTATATGTAATTTGTATTTAGAGATTAAATTATTATGATAGATGGAAGTACGTAGACAGCCTTCGTATTCTTTGTTAGAATTATTGACTGGTTTATTAATTTGCATTGTCAGTAAAAAGTAAATGAGCTTTCTAGCTAATGTAAACACTTTCATCAGCATCAACCGAATGTTTACCCAACCAACAACATTCCAACCAAGAATATAAAAAGCCATAACTACAAGACTTCTTTGCAATATTCTACTATAATTTTCGTACCTGGTGCCGTATCTCAATACAGAGTCCTTATCTATTTATTTAGACTTTGTTATTTACCTTTATATCTACTTGAATATACAAGTAATAATTTTTAAAGCCTTAAAGTTTAATAATTTATTATTTAGCGTTATATAACGCACTCGCTAGTTAAAAAAGACTATATTGTTCATTGTTCATTATTTAAAACAAATAAACTTTATATTTCTTCCTCAGACTTCCCGAAGTGCGATTTGATATTAAAAAACTTTCCATCAATAGTGCAAATTTAATTTATGTAAGTTTGATCTAAACAAATATTTAATTACTTCCTTTTTTTAGAAATATTTACGATGTTAACGGTCATATCATTGCCGAATTATTTTTCAATAATGAATATTAAATAATTTTTTAAATATCTGTCGTATAATAATCAGCAATAAACTTATATTAGTAGTTTAATAATTTAAGCAAATTTATTAGGAGTAATGGAAATGCTCCCTTTTGGATTAAGACTGTTCATGAAAATTGTAATGTTACACAGACCGCTTCCATACCAACAAAGCATTCAAACAGTGCCTTTCTCTTTGACTGATGTTTGGAGTAATAAAACAATAATCTCGCTTCAGGCAGCGAAACACATAAAAAAATACGACCGGATTGCGCAATTAAACATTGATGTTATTTATAATTATCTAGTCTCACATAATTTATATTTAAAATGCTTTCATTGGTCATTCGAGAGACGGTTTTGGACTTTTATTATCAATGTCTCAATTCAGATACTGTAGGATCTCATTTTATTATTTCATTATATGTTGTGTATCCCGTAGTTGTGTGGTTTATTATTGAGGGCGCAAGATTCGAGTTGTAGCGATATAAATTATTATAGCCCTGGTAATTATACAAGAAATCAACGTTTAATACTAATTTCTGAAAATACGAGATCTTAGTCTAAAAATGACTTCATTTTTAATTTTTTTTAATATATATTTTGATTTAAATTTATCTTTGAAAAATTACTTTTTCGTTCGTAGGTTTGTAAATATCTTCGCATAAGGACACGCTACAGTTCGCAATTCTTGACAAATTTTGGTAAACATTTTTCTTTTTATAAACTGTTTAACTAACCGAAAAGAAGCCTATGATTTTTTCTAATAATTTGTCGAATTGCTTAATTAAAAAAAAATATTCTAAAAAGTAATAAATAATTTCTCTCCTCTTATACTCGGTAAATGTTTTCAGCCTCCATTTTGTGTGGATCTACTTGCCGTTCTTTATGATCCACGCTACTTTTTCTTTCCTTTTTTTTATTATACCTATCAACTTAAGAAACAAGAAGAAGTGCGGTTCGTGAACTTTTGTTTTTAAACAATATTATATTTACAATCATGTCTAGTGTAATTTAAATTGTATGAAAATTTCGTTTATACTCTAATACTATTCTATCTTTGATTAAACACTCGGACTATAATCCTTCAGGGAGTTGACAAAAACAAATTCAAAAGTCGGAGTTCAAGTTAGCATAAAAAATCGGTGTGAGGTATATCGGTTCCCAGAGGATCTAGAAATTAATAAATATTTATAGGTTGGATGTAGAAACGCAATATTTTTCTGCCGTTCTTCGACTAACACTTATATTTCTCCTATAACTTTGTACAAATGTTAGCTTTATATGTTGAAAAGGACATTTTTAGAAGAGTTATAAAAATTCTAGTTTAATTAATTTATTTCCGAAGTAACTTAATTAAGTTGTTTGATATAGGTTATTTTATTTTATGAACGTAGTTGTGCATTGTATTTTATTTAACGAAACTATAATAATGTACCGCGACATGATGCGCTTGTAATATTCTCGCACCAAAGCTATTAAATTTCTCGCACCAAAGAATATTATTTTTAATTAATCAATTATAGTAGCAAAATATGTAATTTTTAAATATGCTAGTCATGTTTACAACCAATAAATTGAACTTAATATTTTAGTAATTTAAGTAATTTCAGTTGCAATTACCGGAAATTACTCCTTTTGGATTTAGACTGACAACGAAGACTATAACGTTACAGAGACCACTTCCATAGCATCAAAGTCTTCAAACAGTGCCTTTTTATTTCCCTGATATATGGTGTAATAAAAAAATTATCTCGCTTCAGACAGGGAGATACATAATAAAAGTACGACCGGATTGCGCAATAAAACAGTGCACACAAATTATATCTGAAATAATCTAGTCTCATATACTTTACGTTTAAAATGTTTTTGTTGGTCGTTCGTGAGACAGTTTCGGCCTTTTATTATTAATTTCCAAATACAGATCCCGGACGATCTTATTATATTATTTCATTATATTTTGCACATCTCGTTCTTATGTCCTATTGTTGATTAACGTGCAAGTTTCTAGTTATGGCGATAAATATAATTACAACCGGTTACGTAAACTATCAATTAATGTTTATTATAGCTTTCTAGACTGAGGAGATTCTAGTCTAAAGCTTATTTATATTTATTTAAATTTCCTTCTGAAAAATGAGCTTTACGTCTGTTGGTCCGTATGCGTGTACGCACGTTCGTATGATAATACGCTGCAGGTTGTAGTTCCTGACTTTTATTTACTGTCTATTACTGTTATTTATTATAAATATGTTAATTAGCAGAAAAGAAGCCTATAATTTTTCATAATAATTTATCAAGTAGTTTCATCTTTCTAAAAAATATTTTGTAGAAGTTATAAATATTCTCCCATTTTTCACACTCAATGACTGTTTTCGATCTCAATTTTGCGCTTATCTTCTTGCCCTTCTCTATGATTCATGCCATTTTTTATATTTCTATCTTTTTTTTATGATTGTTAAGTCAATAGCTTAGAAAAAATTTTGTTCGCCAACTTTTGGTTTTACACTATATTATACATATGTTCATTTTAGTGCGATTTTAAAGTTGCGAGAAAATTACTTCTAAATACTATTCCGTTTCAGATTGAATACTCAGGTCAATTACTTCAGGGAGTTGGGAGTTGTTCAAGCTAGCATCTAAAATGAGTGTGATATATACGGACTCCCAGATAGTCTAGGAATTCGTAAATATTTATAATAAGGATGTAGAAACTTAATATTTTACTACGCTTCCACACATTTCTTTCTAAGTTTACTGATATTTTTCTCATAATCTTGTAAACAAGTCAGCTTTATATGTGAATGGATCACGTTTATACGAGTAATCAAAGTCGTATTTTTACATTTATTTATTTTCAAAGTTATATAATTAAAGTTTTTTGATACACGTTTTTCTTTCACGAACGTAGTTCTGCATTTTATTTTAATTAACAAAACTATAATAAAGCACCGCAAAATTATGCGCTTGTAGTTTTCCCGCAGTAAAGCCTCCCCCTCTCTTTGTGCGAATACATCACACTAAAAGTCATAAAAACAGTACTTCTTCTTATGTTAACTTGTAGAACCATTTTAACTTGGAAAACCTCCAAATTAATACAATATTAATTTTAATGTAGTTTAAAAAACGGAACTAAACTGCACCACTCTTTTCCTATTTACTTCCTAAAAACAAATATCGCGGCTTATTCCTAAAAAGTAGAAAATGCTCCTCTAGACTTTTCTTCAGACTTTTTTAAGCCCTGTGATCTCCCCACACGTAGTATTAGTATATATTAAGTAGTTTAACCAGTATTTGCTTAGAAAGTCCTCTTATAACTTGTGACTTTCTCCAACTATCTGGATATAACTATGTTTAAAAAATGATATAATATCTATATACGTATTGTGTAGCTGATGGTAATGTGAACTTCAGAACATTGCAAGTTTTATATAAAATAAATCATAAGTTTTAAAAAAATAAACAAACACACTAGCAAACAAAACTTTTGTCTTTAAAACTGAGAATAAAATAAGAGGAACATTATTAAAACGTAAAAAGCGACATCAAAATAAAAATTTTATTTTAAATTAATCTCAGCCTAATATATAGTTATTTTAAATTAATCTCAGCCTAATATTGATTATATTAGAAAAATTATTTTGAGATGTATAAGCTAAATGACTTATTACAATACCTCAATTATTGTTTTACTTAAAGCATTTCATCTTTAAATGAAAATGCGTTCCCTTCCCTTGTGATTTTTCGTTATATAAAGTAGGTACGTGATCTATCTCGCAGCAAATATCTTTGTATCAAGTCCCCAGAAGTCTAAACCAGAACGATGGACGATGCCTGCTTTGCATATTTCATGAATGCTTGTGGCGAATAACGAACAGCATATTACGTATTGTGTATATTGCATTTATTATGCAGATTATGCTGGAAAAATTATTCGAGCTTTTTATTCCAAAGCGCACCAATATTGCAATCACATAAATCATAGTGTCGTTTGTTATTATTTTAGTTTTCTGTAGTGACGGAGAGAACTCTTATCCTACAGTCATGTTCATCTAACAGTCCGTCTACTACAGCCTTGCAGTATCTGTAGTTTTATACATACTCGTAGGTGCATCAAATTTTTTTCAGAATCACTTGTTTAATATAAGTGTTGTACGTCGCACTACGATGACTCTGTATATACTTTAGTACATATAGAAGTATAAACATTCGCGGATACAAAGTGTTTCCATTACACTCTAATGTCATTTTTCAACATATTAACATATTGCACAATACCTCTTTCATAGATGAAAAAAATATCGTGAATTCAACAAAAAAACTATAAGACCCAGGAGAATCGCTATACTCTTCTAGTAATCTTCTAGCCAGGTTGTATAAACGTTGTTTTTTTATTATTTTTGGACCATAAATTTAAAAAATAAGGTAAGGGAATATAATTGTTGGTACATATTGATATACACCTTCGAGTAATTTAAAGATTATTTGTACAGAATTTAAAACGACTAAATGAAATATTTTTTATTTTCTTTATAAATATCTTTTTCAAACACACCCAATCAATATATGAAACTAGAGAAAAATGAATTACCTTATTTTTCCTTTCTAAAATCTCAATAATCATATTACAAAATGTTAGCAACCGTCTTAGTATGCTGTAAAACTTGTGGTTCATTATGATTCAATAATCAGCCAAATGTCAAGGTTCTATGCCAAATGGTTTCTGAAAATGTTGCCTGTTATACACATACAAATACGTGAGTGGCTTCTGGTTCTGTTTTTACCATTGAGGTACAAAATTTTGAATGTGATTTACAAAGCTATTTTTAAATTAAAATCATGGCAATTTAAATGCTGCCAGGGGTATTCATTATAATAGACAGACATTTTTATGTTGGATCATCGTAATAAACAACCGTAATTTTCAATTAATTACTTTTTTCAATACGTAAGATGTATTCTGTTGTTTAGAGTATTCAAATTCTTAGTTATTAAGATATGTATTTTAGCGCCTTCAAATACGTTGGTTGAAAATTATTATAAAATTTAAGAAATGGAAAACGTTACAATATATAACATATGAGCCATAATGCTTGCGTCACCAAAGCCATCGTAAAAAAAGAAAAGTTCGCATTTTTCTCATTTTTATTTGCTTGAAGCATACGGCAATAAAACAATAACTCTGCTTGAGTAGGCGAAATGCACGTCGAACATAAAAGCTAAGACTTGAATTAAGTAAAAATATAACGTCCGCGATTGACACTTAAAATAATGTGAACCCATGTAATTTATGGTGTCTTTTTGGGGTTACTATGTGCCGTGTTTGATATTTTAATAAATAAAAATCAAGCATATTCTATCTGAAACTATAGAAAATAATGCAAAATTTTAGGTAAAGTAATTTTTACGGTTTTGTTATATTTATGTAGATATGGGAGGTAATTTTAACTGACATTATGTTTCATAACCGGCATTAAAAAAAAAATCTAAACGAAATAGGCTTTGTAATAATCTAAAATCACAAATATTTATAGTTTAGATAGCAAAGAATTGTATATTGTTGTACAAGTTGTTTCTTTGATTAAGGATAATACAAAGAGGCATCATAGAATTACGTAGAGGAATTGTAGGCTAGGCAGTCTTACCTTAGTAAAAATCTTTTTTGAGATAAAGGCGATAAAAAATACACTTTTGGAGAAACATGATTGAAGTATGTAGTGCAGAAATTATAAATCTCTAAAAAACTCCCTGCCTTTCACCGTAAAAAAAGATATTGCTATTTAATCACAAGGGGTGCGCTTTTAAGGTAATTACCAGTGTCTAAATTTTCATGTAATTGTCTCTTTTTTAAATTTTTTTCTGTAGAAAATATTATATACACCTAACTAAAAATAAGAGATTCTTATTAAGGTAAAATTTTGTTAGCTGCCTAGTAATAGCCTGGCCTCAGGTTATCTTTGATTAAGAGGAGGATAATGCAGTTTTACACACATAATACATTACCCAGTATAATGCAGTTTTACGGAAAATTTCCTGCTGAGAATTAAAATTTAGCTCTTTAAGTAATACTTTAGGTTTCATAGGTAAGTACCCATGAAACCTAAAGTATTACTTTATTTGGGGTTTTGGGTGATAGTATAAATATCTACAGGTCCAGTTAAATTATGAACGTAAATATGTATATCGTGAATCTTTTTGTTTGATTCTGAAGCCAAATTATTTCGGGTGCGTTGAATATTGAAGTGATTATTATGAATTTAAAAAAAGAAAAGGAAAGGTCGACTTTCAATTACTACATAAGTACAGAATGAAGGCAGTGTTCAGAATCACATATTATATTTCTAATTAAACATTTTGTAATTTGATTAATACTGTGTAGTCATAATGAAACAGAAAGGAAATATTGATTACAGTGAAATAAAATATATTTTTAATTGGAATTTAATTTTTAAAATTTATAATCGAGATTACGTACTTTATAAAGAAAGCTCGAGCACAATCTCACTGTAGTGTTGTTTCGAATAAACAGATCCGAGTGCGCGATGTTGTGCGACGTGTTTTACTCACGCGTCGCAAAATGCCTGCTTTGAATATTTTATAATTCCGCGTGGCGAATTATGAACACACGGGTGCGCGATATCGCTCGTTATACGTTATGCAAGCGGAAGTTCTGTGGGCTTTTTGGTGGTCTATTTTATTTCATTTCATGATGTATGCGTGTAAATTAACGAGATATTGTTAAAGCATTAACCGTAGATGTTACCCTTTTGAAAAGTGAATTAGATTGAAGGTGGCAGGAGCTTTTGTAAATATTTTGAAGACTGACAATATATTACACCTAACTTTATCGTTACGTTTGCTATAGAACTGAAAGCTTAATGAATAATCTTTAACTTGTTTAATGCTAGATATAGGTCGCAGAAGTGAATATTAACATATTCACTTATTAGGTTCACTTTAAATAATGAATATTTATGAAAAAAATAAATGTGTGTCGACAGTAGAATATTTCGGTTACGGACAAGGAAACCAAAGAGCATGTAAATCTGGAGAACCAACGCAACGACAGAGATAGAGGAAATCAAAATAGAAACAATAGGAATCTTATGATTATAAAAAAATTTCGAAATTATCGTTAACGCTTTTTAGAGAACATGACAGTAAAATATTTGACAGGATTGAATTTTCAGCACTAAAATGTGTGATTAAAATATATTGAATTTCATCAGTGCGTGTTTTATTCTAAATTTGTCTAAAATCACCTTTACAAACTTAGTGAGTATAATCAACAAAGATAAAAAATAAAATAACTTAAGAAAGGACTTTGTATTATTTTCTTCGTTTTTGATATATTTTTGTATAATTAAGTTTGTAATTGTAATTTTTATTTGGATTGCCTTTAATAATAAGTTTTAAATAATAGTCTCTTTGCTTTGCTCTTTTCAAGTACTTATTTGCTAGAGATTGGTTTCTTTGCTTGAACATTTTTAGTTAAGTTTGATAAATAAACTGCAAATACTATTTGCAGTTTATTTATCAAACTTAAAATAATATGTAATATTTATAGTCAAATCTAAATAATAAAACCAGTAATATTTTCGTTCTTTTATATTTATGGCCAAAACGAGTGGAGGAAAGAAAATATATTATAATTAACACACAAATAATTTTGACAATCATCCATATATTTTTATTTTTGAAAGCGCCAGAGAAAGCAGAAAAAACTTTGCTTCGATTTTTTTCTTC
Organism: Druceiella hillmani; assembly: GCA_039881145.1. Lineage (NCBI taxonomy): Eukaryota > Metazoa > Arthropoda > Insecta > Lepidoptera > Hepialidae > Druceiella > Druceiella hillmani. The sequence continues at coordinate 16,720,803 of JAYKKI010000025.1, read as the reverse complement.
CAAATTTGTTTTCCTTTATTTAATTTATATCACTAAAATAAAATAATGCAATTATCTGAGTATTATTAAATGGGTAACTTTTAATATAAAAATTATCTTATTATTGTAATTTGGTACGTGAATAACGGGGAAACGCCGTTTAGTTCCATTACCATTGCTCTTGGGTGAAAATGGTGATAAATTATTTTCTTTCTTATGTTGTACGTCTTACATTACTTTTCTCTTATTATTATTAAATACTCCTTTTTTGTGTATTATAGTCGTAATTAAACAGGGACGTGCTCAACTATCTGAGTTACAACATTAAAAATATTGATAATCGTTTTTTTTATCGATCAAGCAATACTATGTCAAATTCATGGCTCTCTTCACACTCATATGCTGTGATTTTATTATTTTTGTCCCAAAAAGACCATTAGTCAACAAGATAACTAATGCGTTTATGGTTTAAAATGTGTTTTAAAATTACATATGTTTATTTTTATTGTTGTCCATTCATTTTCAAAAGTATGTCGAGCCGCCTGAGATTGGGCTTTTCATAGTACAGAGAGTCATGGCAAGTTCTAAAATTAGTCCTGTTAATAATTTGTTTTTGAAATTAGTTGTTTTGATATTGTAGTTAAACTTATATTAGTTGCGTTGACAATCTCGACATTCAATTAAAATGTTAATTACCAAAACGGAAATCGCTGCATCAAAATTAACAATCGAATACCTTAAATTTACTTTTGTTCGAAAACATCATATGATATTTCTCAATATTGATATCCATATGACGGCTATTTTAAGACAATGGGAAATAGTATTTAAAATAACAATAGCACTGTGTTACAAATCGCAATATGATGACTGTAAATACTTTGGTAGATCCAGAAATTTGAACTTTTACGGGCGCAATGTGTTTTTCTTAAATTATTTATAAATTCTAATATAATTTTTTAACATACTGACATATTCCTTAGTACCTCTTAAATAGGTAAAAATATGGGGAATTCCACAAAAACTGTAAGACCTACAAAAACCACTATATTCTTCCAGTAATCTTCTAGTTACGTTGTATCAACCCTGTTTTTTCGTGATTTTTGGATCATTAATTTCTAAAATAAGGAGAGGGAATAAACTATAGTACACATGTTGTTATATAATACTATATAACAACATGTGTACTATAATAAAATAAAATTAACGAATAATGAAAAAAAATATTTGTTAATAATTTAAAAGGATTTAATGAAATATTTTAATTTTTTACACATGAATCCAAAAAAAATAAATTATGTACTTTTCCCGCTCTAAAATTACTACAAAAATAACTCAAAGTCGTCAGTCAATCAAGTCAGCAACTGCAAAATATCGAGTTCAGTATGATCTATTAATTTGCCAAATTTCAAGTTTCCATACTTGCGATAGAAGTTTGCTTGTGGAAATCGTGGAAACTTAAATTCTGCTAGGGGAATTTTCTTGTCTACTCATTCTTTTTATTGTGGATCATCATTAGCATTTTTAATATGTTAAATGTGATTTATTGTCTATAGCATTCAAATTCCTAATCATTAAAGCCTTGCATGTATTTTAGCGCCTTCAAATAAGTTGGTTGTAAATTATTATAAAATACATGAAATGGAATACTTTGCAATATTTAAAATGTAAGCCATAAATATTTATGCCTGCTTCACCAAACGCGTCGTAACAAAAGAAAAGTTAACATTTTACCCTTTTTTATTTCCACGAAGCGTACAGTAATAAAACAATAATTTTGCTTCAGTAGGCGAAATACACGTTGAATATAAAAGCTAAAAGCTGGATTAAGTAATAAAAAACGCCTACGAATGGTATTTTTAAAATAACGTGATCCCATGTAATTTATGATGTCTTATTAGGGTTATTATGTGCAGTGCTTGAAGTTTTATAAAATAAAATCTTCTTTCTGAATCTATACAATATAATGCAAATCTCACTTAAAGTAATTTTTATGGGTTTTTACATTTTTATCGACAAGGGTGATTAATAATATATTTTTGGAAGACGTTTTCTATTTGTACTCACATTTCCCCTATAAATGCTATTTCACTAATGTTTCGCACAGACAAAGTTTAATAATAAGCCTATTTCAACATTTTCTTTTGTATTTATAGTCATGCTTTCTTCGACTTAAAATTCTCGTCAAATATTTTTTTCTCTATTTTTTTAAAAAACACATTTCAAAATGATTTCCTGTCAAGTGGCCAATTTGCCTTCATTGTTTAATATAATGTTTTGCACTGCTGCTCCAGCTATCTATTTATTCCTAAGTTCCCTAAATGTCTGTAGTAACACTGAGCATGCATTGATCATGCAACCATTCTTGAAAATATTGTTTTTGATTTAATTTGTAAATAAATAGAAAAAATAGAGATTTGTAAATAATTTGATGTAAATAGTTATGGGTTAGGTACGCACCTCTCTGCATAATGATGATAAATGTTATCAGTTAAGTAAAAAATAAGTATATCCTCATAAAAAGTCATGTTCATTGTGATTTTAAGCGGTAATTTATTTATTTAAATCCAGGGCATTTTTGGTAATGGAAATTAATAAAAAATCACACACTGAAGAATATAGCTATTTAGTTTCCACTATTTCGTAAGTGTGAAAGGTTATTACGCCGTCAGATAATTGTTTTACATTAACTTCTGTATTGACAAATATATCAAATTTGGTTTTTGGATATCCAAAACAAAATTACATATTTAAAGTTATAATAATTTTAATTTAAATTTTTATATATATTTAAAAATACGTTTCTTTCCTGTGTTCATTTTTTTTTGCATAAAACAGGTATCTGATCTATCTCGCTGCAGAGGCGTTTGTATCAATTCTACATTATTCAGGGGATAAAGGGACCCATTCTGACCCGGGCTAAAGGACGATGCTTGTTTTGAATATTTCATGAATATCTTGTAGCGAATAATGGACATATATATACAAACATACCACATTTTGTGTATAGGGCATTTATTATGCGGGAGACGTATTTCGAGCGTTTCTATTTAAAGCTCACCAATATTTCGCGCTCGAGTGTCATCATGTACCTCGTTTTTGTTTTTTAATCTGGGATAGTAAATAGTTACAGCTTTTTTTAATAATCGAGGAAGTGAATTATGTAATGCAAAAAAAACCATGATATGTCAGGAATATAGGCGTTTAAGGACAAGTATGCGTGCTTCCTTTTAAATACGTTGATGTCACCTTACGATAATTTTGATACATAGAAATAATGTAGTATATTTTATGAATACTTCATTAATTTTTCTTCCCAATATTATAATACATAACAGATATGTTTTAAAATCTTATGGAATGACGAAAATCCCTCATAGTATAAAAAATATATCCGTTATATTTTATTTGATTTTCATGAAAATTTGTATATAGATAGAATAATCAAATCTCAATCTTTTTTGTAAAGAATTACCAATTATTTCAATTTATTATTCATTTGTTATCATGTTTATATATTACGTATACACATACATCACATTTATTTAATTATTTATTATCCAGCGTGATACTGAGTTTCGTTCACTGCTGAAAAAAAAGTGTACCAAAAATGTGGACTTGGTGATAAATTCACAATTAGGTAAATGAGCAATTTTTCAAGTACAGTGTGTTTCAAAATGTTGTAACAAAGGTAGATAACAGACAGTGCTGATGATGATATGTGATAGATTAATTTTTGAGGAAGAAGAAAGAAGGACAGAAATAATCTAATATCGATATGTACGGAGAGACTTTTGAGCATGATTAAAAGGGAAGAGAAGGAATAAGGAAGTATGAATGAAAGTGGAATATTTTCATACTGATGATGACCCGTGCGTGATGCTGAATTTCGTTCACTATTCAAAAATTGTACATGGTGCACTTAAAGAAGTTTTCACTTCAAATTTTTTTCAGAATTTAAAAACAAGTTTATTATATATTTAAGTGATAGTTTAGTGTTATGATCATGACTATTTTATTATAAAAACGACATTAGCGTTAAATATTATGCAAAATTTAATAAGTAAAAGAGAAATATACCTGATAGTTGTTTTGATTTAAATAAGTGGTTTTAGAGTATGCAGTGTTATACGACTGTAATAATTTATAATTTACTCACAAAGTTAAGAAGAAAAAATTAATTCACATTAACTCACATATGTGTCAACAGTAAATCAGTATAAATCACGTAGTAATATCTTAGAGATGAGAAAAAATAGGTACTCGTTTTTCTTAATTTCGTAAATTTAAGTGGTGAAAAATACTATTAATATTTCCAAATAATTTAATGATAATAGTAAATAGTCTTCTATTTTTATATATCTAATTTAGCCTAACCTTACCAAATACACGTAGTGTGAGTTCTGCTGGTGCTTTTTTAATTTTTGTCAGTTTAAATGCTAGTTTGTTTTTCCAGTGTCTATCAAGCAAAAATTGTGCAGCGAGCTTTAACAACATTTTTAACATTTTAGAAACAAAATCAATGAAATCAAATAGGCATACATTAATCTTGAAAGAACTTTGGTTTATTTTTTTATTTATTTGTACGCGGATCACTAAAACAACTACTGAACGGACTGTAATTATTGTAAATTTATGAGTTTCGGAAACAAATTCATTAGCTACTAATGATCTCGATACATCACCACTTAGCTTATAAGAAATAAATAATACATTATTGCATGGCTCCAATGATTTGAAAAAATTAGTTTTTATAATATTCTTTGAGGTTATTCTTCATTAATAACCTGGAAAATTGTCAAAATAATTCTAGGAATATTAGCATAATGATTAATTTATTATGGTTAACAATTGGCTACAACAGATGACGATAGATTTAAGTTAATTCCTGTAATCAACATTCTCCGCTATTTTTAATTATCCACGAGAAAGACGTTACCGATGTAAACTAGTCAGACATATTTGTGACTTATATAGCAATAGATAATAATAAATAAGTACATACCTATGTGTAGCCAGTATACATACTTTCAACGAACTATCTTAAAATTAGTTGCGATCCAATATTCAAGGAATTAAGTACTTATTTTAAGAAATATTGGTAATTAAAAAGGTTTTTCAAAATTAGTTTTCTTCGGATATGTAGAAAATTAAATACCTTGGAAACAAACTAAATCTAGTTGTTAATTTTCTGATAATTCTTGTTGTTAAAAATATGTGAAGTTAAGTATTAAGTATTTTAGTGCAGTGGTAGTAGCGAACACCTTGCGTTAAAATTAATATGAATAAAATATTTTTGTCAATACTGTCGGCTTACTGAAGTTGAACTACTTAAGGTGTATCATTCAAATTTAATATTAATTATATTTGAATAGGCGATCATACGAAAATATATCGTGATATTAATTCATTTTATGATATTCAATATCCATAGATACATAGGTATTTTACAAATACAGGTATTTTTACAAAGTAAAAAAAATCATATTAATAACTTTACTGACATGAATATTTAAGATGTATATGCAAAAGAGACAGTTATTTGAGTCCTATAAAATATTTGTATTTAAATATTCCGTTCTAAATTGAGAAGAAAAATTAAATGTGCCCTTAAGTACTTTTTGTGGTACGAGGAGAAAGGATTATTAGGAGAAAAAAACCTTTCCATTTGAAATAAAACTTCTGAAAAAATTTTATTTTATTTTTCCATTCATACTCCAAACGTTTCAATTTATATTGCAATTTTGCTGCAACATTATTTGTGCCAATTCACCATAACTAAACGGGCATTGGTACGCGGCGCATTTTACCCGGGGCATAGCAAAATGCCTGCTTGAATATTTTACGAACGTCTCTCATTAGACATTATGCAAGCGGAAATTCTGTAAGCTTTCTGGAGGTTCATTTTGTTTAATTGCTTGATGCGTGAATGTTAATTAATTGGAGAGTGTTAACGAGAAACACATTAACCGTATGTAATACAATTTCAAACTGTAAGTGAAGGAACTTTTGGAAACATTGTGGGGAGTGTAAGAACGTCGAACGTTTCTTCATACAAATTGATTAAAAAATAGCTTGATTAAATTTTGGATACACGCTGTAATTACCTCGTATATACCTATTTGTATTTTAAATTTTAATTAAGTTTCCACTTCTCAATGGAGAGAACAAAACTGGCGTAGAAATAAAAAGGCGACGGTACTTACAGATACACGATACTAATTAGAATAGCACTTAAAAGGTTTACTTAATTTACCAGCACTCAATATTCTTGATAAATAAGACGAAGTTGTTTTATTTATGAATATATTCATATTGAATTTGGTAAATTTGCACTATGAACATACCGAAACACACACAGACACATGTATACATTTACGTCCATATGAATATTAAATTCTGAAAAGTTTAGCATTTTAGAGTAATCGCTTTAGTTTTTCATTTAACTTTAGGCAAATATCTAGTTTTATGTAATAAATATTATTCGGTTTTTTTCATCATTTTGACTTTCAAAATTTCGCAGATGGAGTGCGGAATACATTTTTCCTAAAATGTTTCCACAATATATTTAAAACCATCTTACATAGTTTAAAATCTTTCTAATTTGATGTGTCAAATAATATACCACGCCATTATGGAACAGAAATGAAAGGGGGTAATTCATTAGCTGTTTAAAATTGCAGTATTTATATTTTTGAATGTTTCTTATTGAGTTATATATGCGGATTAATATCATTCAACTTTACCGAAAATGTTAAGTTTCCTAATCAAATAAATTTAAAAAGGAACGGCCGAGAGGCACGGAGAGATCGAGTCGTACGTAAATGATCTATTATAGGTTTCGTTTTTTATTATATTTTTATTATATAGGCTTTTATTAGGTCGACTTGTATGTTGTATGTGTGTAATTCTGATGACGATACAATCATTTTAAAAAGACCAAAAAAAAAGTAATGGGAAAAAGGACCAAAAAAGTAATGGAATTTTTAAATTAAATTTTCGTCCACTTTCAGATGTACGAATTATTCAAAAATTTTGCACACGTATCAAAAACCGACGACGATATAATAATTTAATAAAATAAAAAGCTTTTAATTTAAACAAAAAAGAAAAAATACCGGAATTTTTAAATTAAATTTTTACTCACTTCCAAACGTCCAGTTTATTTAAAATCTTACGGTCTTAAAACAAAACAATAGTTTACACGTTAGTGTAAGCCATGTTTGTTATTGAGTATAATATTTGAATGTACAAATGTGGGGCGCTTTTTTATGAAAATGCTTTACAGCTTTCAATTAGATTTTAAAAAAATCACCCCTACTCTTTTACACTCAATTATTGTATTCAATAGCAAACATGGTTAAAATTATTATAGTTCTGGCTGTGTAGGCAGAAAAAATAGGTTTACAAAATAGTTTTTGCTTTTTGGGGCAACATCATCATCATAATCATCATATATATTAATACGCTAAGGTTAAGATGTTACACTCCCTTTTTAGAAAAAAACCTCACAACTAATCCACATAAATTATATATCATTTTATAGATAATTGATTGCTCTACCGGCATCCACAACTAAAAAATTTATTATTGCTATTGTTTTTGCAAATTAATAAATTATTAAAATTATATACACAAAACAGCAATGCTGCCATCTCACGGCTCAACGTCAATATGATTGACGGTCGGTAAAATTTTTGTTTAATTTCAAATCCACTCACGTATAAATAAAGTGGCGCTTTAGCTCAATGCTTTTGATACTTGCGCCTCTATATGTCAAATATTAAAATAGAATAAATAATGCGAAGACTTCGCACGGGTCACGCTAGTTTAGTAAAAACCTATTGTTTTTTTGGATTTTTAACTATTAATTTATTTCCGTTCGAGAAACGAAAACCTAGTCGATATAATTTTACTTCGGAGGGATATCATTAACATTGTTAGTTCGATATTGTAGTTATCCAAATAGATAATATAAATGTGGACGTAAAATTTATAAGATCGAAGTTCCCAATCTTCGATCTTGAAAAATTACGTTACAATCATTGAAATAGAAAAAATATTACGTTAACCTGATAAACATATAACGTTTAAAATAAACATTAATTGTATTCACATTTCTTCTGAGTTTTAATAGATTCTTAACAATAGAATATCCAAAATAATTGATTGTTACTGAAACGTTTTTATTTTGAGGTCATCTACTATGACTCAATTATTACGGAACGATATTTTTATGCCAAATTTCAAGATTTTATTATATATCGGACCATTTATTGACTATGATATAAAGGCCGACACATAGACAGGCGTCATGATTCATCTTATAAGAGTTGCTTTTATGTTGTGTGGCAAGGAACTTAACGAAAACGAAAATTAAAAAAATTGAGCCTTTAATGTTTACCAAACCAAAAATAAAATAAATATCGAAGGGAAAACTGTTTTGTTTCGTATATAATTACCCCAAGATGTTTACTGAACACATTCAATCATAATTGGTTTCTCGACGGTTATTCGAGTAATTTAAAATGATGCTAATTTCTTGTGAACGAATGAGTTAAACAGTAAATTAATATAAACGATAAGGTCGAGGATAATCTAAGTATATGGGAGAACTATTGGTATATGTTAGTAATGTGACCCTGGTAAATTTGCAGTGTTGAAACTTTCGTAGATCCAAATGTATAATATTCAACTAACGAGATGAGTCAGTGATACACCAAATATGGTCGTAAAAATCACAAATAGCGTTTTCCGTTAAAAAAATTTAGAGATTACGTCACGTTGCTACTTTGTTGTTGACTCATATTAATAATAAATATATATATGTGTGTATATATATATATATATATATATATATATATATATATCGAACAAGCATAATTACTTTTCGGCCCATGAACAATACATCCAATTTGTAAATATAGAATACGGATCTTAATTACTCAATTAGAAGTTGCCAAAATAGTAATTTAAAACTATTGTTTCATGTTATAATAACTTGATGCAGTTTTTCTGAACATTTGAAAACTTATATTTTGATCGTTGTACTTATATATTTTAGAAAACAAGTCTGATCGGCATCGCTTCATAATACATTTAAGTCAATTTTTTCACTTTCTTTTTAAAAAAGTGCCTTTAAGAAAATTTCTTGCCTTTTAAACATACTACCACAACGACTCCTTGATTTTATCAACTATACAAACCATCTCATTTATTTTTATTGGAACTAAATCGTCAGAATTCAGAAATAATTTTTTTAATTTACGCATCCTCGAAAGAAAAATTTTTTTGAGAAATCGCACAAAATCGTGCCAAACTGCACTGATGGCAATAATATTTACATTTCAGAGTTTAAATTAAGATAAAATTTATCGCTTGACTATACTTGCCTACCTATATTTTAACTAGTCAAATTTCATTTTTTACTTTTAATTTTATTCTTGGAAAAATAAAGATTTTGAAATAATTTCAAAAAGTGAGATTTAAAGTATTGTCAAAAATATATACAAAATAAATACAGAATTTAAATTGAAAACTATTACACACGTTATGACACTGATCACAACATCTTGCGTCAATATAGCGCTCATTATCAGTAGACACATAGTAATTTTGTAACTTTTTTCTACGAGAAGGTACTCATATCTTAAGGCATCAAAGGATAAACCGATTTTTTAAATTTTGCCCTATAAATATGTCAAAGGGTACAATTTGCTTCGTATGAAGCTACTTATATCTTCATTCTGGGGAAAATATTAAAAAAGTTCCATAGCTTTTTATATTACAAAATTTATGGCTATTATTCTTAATCCATTCAAGTTTTATTATGGACATGATTGGATATAACTAACTAAATACATAAATATTGGAAAAAAAAGATATTAAATTAATTCAATACTCCAAAAATTTATTCAAAATTCCATATATATCGCAGGAGTTTACACTTAGTTTCAAATGTCTAATTACTTAATGTACTGATAAATATGAGTAAAAATCCTCCCAGTGCGAATTCTTTTGTAAGTCGAATTTTTTTTCAAGTCGAATTTTTCTATGTTCAGTTACGTAATTGATGGTAACAGTGGAATGACATTTTAGGAAGACAAATAAGTCCCTTCTTTCCCTCTTACAGATCACATTATGTAATATGTTGTAAAGTGCGGCTATATTATGGATAGTATTTATTTGTTTTATAAATGAAAAGTGCACTGGTTTTAGTGACGCTTTGTTTCAGAATTACGTCAAAAGTGGAAATCTTGTTGGTGTGTCTTCGTCGGTTTGTATGTTGGATTTTTTTAAAAATTTGACTACAGTCAACTTCTAGAATTTTAAGAAAAATATTTCAGGATGACCCTTGGAAATTTGGGCAGGAAAATAATTTGGTTAAAATATGTTTTTTGGCAAAGAAATACATTCGGCCTGCACACGGAAAATTCTAGTATACGCACGTCAATGATGTAATATTTAACCTATCAGTGAGCCGGTTTTATAAATACACATTTGTGCTAAATTTATTACAAAAAAAATAATTAGAGTAAATATGTTTTCCTAATTTTTTCACGTTATGTTTTCTTTGCAACTTTCGCGTTATGAATTTATTCTTTTCACTTTTGTGGTTTGTTTTTTTCTTCACATGATTTAACTTCATGCGTTTTCTTTTATATTTTTTAAAATTTTCTTTATGTATATTATTATAATTATCACTTTAATCTTTTTTAAATATTTTTTCAATGGCCAATAAATTGGTAAGTAAAAATATTTTTCTTCACTAAAATTTTTCATTTATAAATAAACGAGAAGTCCTAGTCCCTTTCGTCAATGTTCAGTGCAAATTTTAGTGAAGCACTCGTACTGGATAAATATTTTTAATGTTTCTGCTTCGAAATTATAAGAACATATGTTGACTTTAAAAAAATCGCTTTTCCGTTTCGTAAAGTCTCAATTTCTTTTAAGATTGTGCTTACATGAATAATTTTTCCATTAGATAATTTCCAACATTATAATTCTAGGTGCTTTCCATTTTCACCCATTCATTTTTCCACGACCTATTAAATTTGTAGTCCTACTTTATAAAGCAAACACGAGCGCGAACATTATTTGTATTGAGTTGACATAACTCAACGAGCTGCGCGGCGAATTTTACTCGAAGGTTTGTGAAATGCCCGTTTTGAATATTTTATGAATGCTCAGTGGAGAATTATGAACATATATGAGCGCGGTATCGCTCATTATAAGTTAGACAAGTGGAAGTTCTATGAGCTTTTCGTCGATCCATTTTACCTTATTGCATGTTAATTACAGAAAGAGCGTTTAGGAGAAGCCTATTTTTTTCATTGGATTATAGCTTTAATTGGAAGTATTTTAGGAAATATTTTATAAATATAAGAAAGTATTACATCTAACATCATCACTTGCGATTTTCAGCTTGCAATGAAATGGAATCATAATTATATATAGAAACTAATTTCTCATGCAATTCGATTATGAAGTGGCTTTATTATAATTTTTCATAATGTGTAAAAAATTAGAAACATATGAATATCAGTCTTCATACAATTTTTGTGAATTTCAAAAGGGGAAAGTTAAAGTTATAAGTTTGTATTTCTCAGACATTGGAAAACAAAGTTATTACTGTGGTCGAGACAGATTTTTAACAATTTAGACACGCATAACTCAACAATTGTTGACTTAAATAAACAAATCACTTTGGAATATCTATATAATTTTTTAAGACCTATTTAACTATGTTTATCATGCTCATGTGCACTGAATTTTTTTTCATCCTTAAATTTTATGTATGGAGTACTATCTCTACTAATATCTTTTTCAAAATTTCTTTATTACAATGTATAGCGTTTATAGAAGACATGATAGATAATATTGGATGGTAGGTGACCATCCAATATCATTTACATAGTGCCAATAGTCTTCCAGTAAAATGGTTATGTCATGTGTATAGACAGATGGACAGTATGAAATAATAAAGTTTCCGTTTTCGCCTTTTGCCTATGAAACTCTAACAATGGTGAAGTCATTTAAAAAGTTGTGAATTAAGATTTATTGACTTTGGGTCGTTATTGCTATAATTACACTGAAATTTAGTGTATGTAATTTTTATAGGGACTTAATTATTATGATAGATGGACGTATGGATATGTGGCTGGACGGTATATTTACAAACAATAATTTAATTATTCTATGTGTTTTTGAACGCACGCAATTTACGAACGCACTTCTAAATAATTCGTATCTTTAAATCGCAACATCTATTAACTACAAAAATGGTTTGATAATATTTCAAGAGAAATAAAAAAAAAACATATTAATAATACACATCTCACAAAAATCGATCTTACTTAAAATCGGTGCAACTCTGGTCTATTTTTGCCAATTCGAACATTAAATGTTAAAATGCAACTAATAGAGCAAAATGATACATACAAGTGAGCCAAAGGACTGAGTAGGCAGGCGCTAACAGAGTCAGCAGACATTTATATGACTGAACTTGCAGCTTGAATTGCGCGGTAATTCTGAACAAAATAGTTCACAGACCTTGTCCAACAAAAGTTGGCAGTTATTGCTTACCACCCACAAAAGTGGTTCGTTTGCGTTACGCGTGTTGTGACAACCAAAACCGTTGACTCCATGTTGCATTTTCAGTATTCAAACATTCCTTTGTATTATATGTTCCAACTATTGACCGGTTTGTTGACTTGCATTCTCAGTATTAAAAGAAATAAGCTTTTCAGCTAATGTAAACACTTTCATCAGCATCTACAGAATCTTTGCCCAAACAATAACATCCCAGCCGAAGATATAAAAGGCCATAACTACAAGACTTCTTTACAATATTCTACTATGATTTCCGGACGTGGTGCTCTATCTCCGTACAGAATCCTTATCTATTTATTTAGACTTTGTTATTTATCTTTATATCTAATTGAATATATTTAATAATAATTTTTAAAGTGTTAAAGTTTACATTTATTATTTAGAGTTATATAACTTAGTCGCTAGCTATAAGATAGAATATTATCTAAATATATTATTTCTATAAGGTGTTTTTTGGTCGAGCGGCTCGATCTCTTTAACTACTGCACCAAAAAAAAATCAAAAAAATACCCACTTAAAGCTTACGTTTTCTACTTTGGGCGAAAAATATAAAAAAATTCGAAAAAATCTTTTTGTTAATAAAAAAATTAATTTTTATAACAATTGGCATGAGCGCCATCTGTGGGCGACACATCAAATATCTTAGCCAAATTGTATACTTGGAATACGCTAGATGGCGATATAGTGCGAAGACTTCGCACGGGTCAGCTAGTTGTTTATTATTTAAAATGATTTAATATTTAATAACAATTTTTAAGTGTTAAAGTTTACATTTATTATTTAAAGTTATATGACTTAGTCGCTAGCTATAAGATAGAATATTGTTTATTATTTAAAATGATTTAATATTTAATAACAATTTTTAAAGTGTTAAAGTTTACATTTATTATTTAAAGTTATATAACTTAGTCGCTAGCTATAAGATAGAATATTGTTTATTATTTAAAATGATTTAATATTTAATAACAATTTTTAAAGTTAAGGATGAAAAAAAATTAAGTGCACATGAGCGTGATAAGCATAGTTAAATAGGTCTTAAAAAATTATATTGATGTTACAAAGTGATTTTTTTATTTAAGTCATCAATTGTAAATTTGATTTAAACAAATATCCAATTGTTGCATTTTTTGAAAATACCTCCGACGCAAACGATCATATTAATGCCTAATTAGTTTTCAATAATAAATGTTGAATTTTTTTAAATATCTTATTTATATTAGTAATTTAAGTTATTTCATTAGAAATAACGGTATTTCTTCCTTTTGGATTAATACTGTTAATAAAGATTGTAGCATTATACAGTCCGCTTCTATTGCAAGAAAGTCTTCAAACAGTGAATTGTTATTTGTCTGATGTATGGATGAAGAAATAAAGCAATAATCTCGTTTCAGTCAGCGAAATCCATATTAAAACACGACCGGATTACGCAATAAAACACTGAACACAAATGTTATTCAAAATGATCTAATCTCAAATAATTTATGTTTAAAATGTTTTTATTGGTCGTTCTAAAGACAGTCTCGGATTTTTATTATTAATGTTTCAATTCAGATATTGCAGGATCTTATTTTATTAGTTCGTTGTCTTTTGTGCACCTCGCGGTTGTATGGTTTATTATTAACCAACACGCAAGCTTCGAGTTGCCGCGATAGAAATAATTATAACCGGGGTAACTATACGAGTAATCAACGTTAATGCTACTTTCTGGTAAAAGGAGATCTTAGTATAAAAAGATATCATTTATAATTTTTTTCGAATATATGTTTTGATCTGAACATCCCTTTGAAAAATTATCTTTACGTCCGTTGATCTACAGGTTTGTAGATACCTTCGTATAAGGACACGCTACAGGTCGCAATTCTTGACAAATTTTGGTAAACATTCTTCTTTTTATGGATTGTTTAACTAACAAAAAGAAGCCTATAGTTTTTTTATAATAATTTATCAAATCGCTTAATTTAAAAAAAAAAGTAACAAGTATTTTCCTTCCTCTCATACTCGGTGATTGTTTTCAGCCTCTATTTTATGGGGATCTACTTGCCGTTCCCTACGAATTAGGCTATTTTTTTCCATCTTTTTCTTATAACTGTCAATTTAACAAAGGAGAAAAATGCGGTTTGTGAACTTTTGTTTTTATATAATATTATATATACACTCATGACTAGTGCACTTTTAAGTTGCATGAAAATTTATTTTAAACTCTAATACTATAATACTATCTATTCTGGATTGAATATTCAGACTATATCCTTCAGGGAGTTGACAAAAGGAAATTCAAGTTGGAATTCAAGTCAGCATGAAAAATCAGTGTGAGGTATATCGATTCCCAGACGATCTATAAATTCATAAATATTCATAACAGGGATGTAGAAACGCAATTTTTTTCTGCCGTTCTTCGACTAACACTTATATTTCTCCTATAACTATGTACAAATGTTAGCTTTAAATGTTGAAAAGAACACTTTTATTAGAATTATGAAAAATTTATACTAACCTATTTATTTCCAAAGTAACTTAATTTAGGTTTTTGTTACAGGCTATTTTCTTTTATGAACGTAGTTTTGCCTTGTATTTAATTTAACGAAACTATAATAATGATCCGCGACATGATGCGCTTGTAATATTCTCGCACCAAAGCCACTCGTTTTCCTTCTCTCTATCGTGCCCTATCACCAGGCGTGAATACATGACACCAAACATCTGAAAAAACGTATTTCTACTCATGTTTATTTTTAGAATAGTTTTAATTTGAAAAATGCTGATAATTATTGTAATATTAATTATAATGGAGATTAATAAATTGATCTATTTTGTACAACTCTTCCACACGCAATTTTTAAATACAAAAATAATTGCTTTGACTTATTTATAAGAGATAGAGAATGGTGTCCAGGTTTTTCTTCAGACTTTTTTAAGCGCTACAATTCCCTCATACATCATATTAGCATATCTTTGGTTATTTTGCCAGTATTTGTCCCGAAACACCCTTGTAATTTTGTCAGACGTCTTGGAATTATTAACTATGTCTCTGCAATTATACAACATATGTGTGTATTGTACAGCCAATGGTAATTTGTAAGCTGTAGGATTGTTATAAATTACATAAAAAATGAATAATTTTTTTAAAAAATAAACGCAAATAAATAACCATACAAAGCTTTCTCCATTCACACCAAGAACAAGAGTAGCATTATTTGTAAAATGCAAAAAAGACATCCTAATAAGAATATCTGGAAATGATTGATGTGATTTAAGTTGATTTTTGCCTAATACTATAATATTAGAAACTTCATTTTGAGATATGTATAAACGAAGTTACTTATTAAAATATCTCAATTTTTGTTCTAATTAAAACTTGTTACCTTCAAATTAAAATGCATTAAATGCATTATTCAGAAAATCAAGCGAATCAAGCATTATAACCCAGAACGACGGACGATGCCTGCTCTGAATATTTCATGAATGCCTTGTGGCCAATAATCAACATGCATGTGCGACATATTACGTAATGGGTGTACTGCATTTGTGTGCGGAGGATATTATTTATTTTTTTTTACCAATAGCGCTCTAATATTGCGGTCACATATGTCATAGAGCTGATTATTATTTGTTTAGTTTTCCATAGTGAAAGAAAGTACTCCTATCATTTCATCATGTCCATCTAACAGCCTCTAGTTTTATACTTGGGCTAATAAAATTTTGTCAGTTTCATCTCCTTAAATAATAGCTACGTTTTTTGTTGTTTCGTGTTTGTATATGTATGCATGTATATATGTGCGCGTGTGTGTGTATTTATGTATGTATATATATACATACATATATAAATACGTGTAATAAAACTGTAGAATTGATCTGTCTGCACATTGAAGATATTTCGGTAAAAAATATTTATAGCACGTACTAAAAATTTTAGAAAATTAAATTGTGGGCTTGGTTTTTTTTTTCTGTTCATATTTGTTCGATTACGTGTAACGTAAAAACTCAATATATTCAATAATTCAGTACCATCGTGTCACTATACATCAATAGGTGGCGTTAAGTGGATTTTAATAGCAAACTTTTTGACAGATGAATTTTTTTTTTGATATTAATAAATGAGGAAAAATGTGAAAAATCAAGATTTCACTAACTTATTCCAGGAAGTTATAAATACTAACCCAATAAGTTATAGATAATTGAAAAGTGTGACAATGAGATTGGACACACATTTTAAGTTTTTAGAAGAGCATATCTCTCCAACTATTGACTTGAATTAAAATGTTGTTTTTGAACCTATTTATCATTTTTTAAAACCTATTGAAGGATATTTCACAGGCCTATGTGCACTGGATGTTTTTATTCCATCAATTATATGTTTACATAATAATATTTTCATACACCCCAAATATAATTTTGTTCCTAATCCCACTATGTCATCGTATAGCGGTTCATAGAAGATGCATAATATATAATTTCATGTGAATAGTACCAATGTGCATATAGTAAAAAGGGACATACGGACAGGAAATTATAAGTCATCGTTTTTATCATTTGGCTAAGGAACCCTAAAAATAGTGATTTACTTGATCCAGAAAGTAATTTTATATGTTGCGAATTAAGATAATTTATTAATACAACGAAATACATTTCTTGAAATTGTTTCAGAACATGAATTTCGACGAAAGATGGACGAATGAATGAGTAAACGGACAATACATGTATAAATAATCATTTAATAATTCTATTTATTTTTGAAACACTATTGTCGATTGTACTTTTAAATGATTCGTACGTTTACAGTGCAACGCAGATCGATAATAATCGGTTCGACAATAAATGGATAACACGTCCCACAAAAATCGGTCTAACAAAAAAATTGTACAACACTGGCTACTGGCCACACAATCAGAATATTAAGAGTTAGAAAGCATTAATGGAGAAAATCATACATACGAGTGTACCAAAGAACTGAATAGGCGCTTATAAAGACGACAGATATTTAGTAGGCGGAATGTGCGGTTTAACTTGTGCAGTAATTCTGTATAAAATCGGTCACCGACCTTGTCAAACAAAAGGTGCAGTGCTTGCTTACCACACATAAAAGTCGTTCGTCTACTTTACGCGTGTTATGCCAACAGGGACCTCAGGCTCTCTACATCTTATATTCTCAGAATTCAGAAAATATTCGTATTCTTTCTTCGATATATTGACCAATTCGTATACGTGAATTCTCAGTATCAAGACAGATGAGGTTTCCAGCTAATGTAAACATTTTCATCATTACCTACAGAACCTTTGCCCAAACAACATTCCACCCAAGGACATAAAAGCCTACAACCACAAGAACGGCCAGCTTTCTCCATTATTCGATTATAGTCTCCCGATCGGCTGCTGTATCTCGTGTGTAGTCTCGTATACTTTATGTTAAAATGTTTTTGTTGGTCGTTTGTGGGATTGTTTTAGCCTTTTATTTTTAATATCTAAATTCAGATGTTACACTGTCCTATTTTGTTATTTCATTATCTTTTATTACTTAATTATTTCGTTACAAATTGACATAAGCTGGACAATTTTTCCAACGCACTTTTTAACATAAAAAAGTTACTGTGGCTTATTCACAAGAGAGATAAAATTCACTCTTAGACTTATTAAAAACTTTTTGTACCCTATAATTCTCGAATATATAGTGATTGTATATCTCTAGTAATTTAATCAGTATTTATCGCAAAGGCACCCTCGTGCCCTGTGACTTCTGTAACTACCTTGATATTACAGTCTCAAAAATTATACAACATAATGTGTATGTATTTTATAGCCAGTAGGAATTTGAAAACTTAAGTCCATCATAAGTCACATATAAAATGAATTAATAGCTTTAAAAAATAAATATAAACAAACAAGCAAAAACAGCTTTACTCTTTAGCACCAAGAATAAAATAAGAGGAAAAATTACCTCTAAATAGGGGTATTTATAAATGGATTATATTATTTTAAATTAATTTCTGCTTAATACTAATTGTGTTAGATACATAGTTTTGAGGTAAATAAAGTAAATTATTTATAAAAACACCTTAATTTTTGTTCTATATAAAACATTTTATCTTTAAATGAACATGTATTCTTTTCCTTTGTGGCTTTTCAGAATTTTTGTATCAAGTTTGCATTATTCACAAAATCAAGCGACGTATTCCAACCCAGAACGACGGATGATACCTGCTTTGAATATTTCATAAATGTCCTGTGGAAAATAATGAAGATGCATGTACAACACATCACGTACTCTGTACACTGCATTTATTATGTAGAGGATATTGTTTTAAATTATTTTACCAAAAGCGCACTAATATTGCAGTCACATATATATCATAGAGCTGTTTGTTATTTTTTTTAGAGGTGAAGAAGAATCTCTTGTTATTTCGTCATGTTCATCTAGCAGCTTGGAGTTTTATATCTGTTTGCATGAAATTTTGTCAGATTCACCTATTTGAATAATAACTACGTACTTTGTTGTTTTGTGTGGGTATATGTGTACATACATATATTTATGGCACATAATAAAATTCATAGAACATTAAAAATATGTACGTCAATAGATGGCGCTAAGTGGATTTTAAATCGCGTAATGATATTTTCCATCCGTACGTACATTGTGGAAGTAGTCTTGCCCGGAGGTACTATACTTCTGGCCATGGAGTTGTGCGGAAAAGGAGGGTAATTGTTATTTATTTTATTATCTATGTATATAAATAAATTTGTAAATTGGCATATCTGCACCTTGAAGGTACATACGAAAAATTATTTAAGGGAAAGTAAGAAAATAAAAAAAGTAAAAATGTTTTTCTTAATGTTCGTCCATTTGACCCAGAGCCTATTTCATTTGTTTGCACATTACGCAAGAGTAGCTAAAAAGGTTTCGAGGTGTATTCGGTTCAGTTTAAGCTAAGCTATATACTATATTGCATTGCAGTTAATCATTAAAAGTAAAGATATGGTAATTTGAAGTGCACTCGCTTAAAAAAGATTACTTTTGTAATTTTGCGGTAGATGATATTATTTGTATTAAAATTAATGTTAACTTGGTTTAATTTTCTAAACGTCGACACGCGAAAGAAAGTTCAGGTGGTATGTATATGCATGTGTATATATTTATACGAAGTATTCACGACCATGGCAGGTATTCCGGGACAGCTTATGAAAGTTTACAGGAAGAGCTAGTTTCATACTTGACAACTTTTAAAATTACTTCATGAAAGGAAGGGGTTTTTAATTCGACTATTTTTTATTTATATTCACGCATATTTCCGGAATCTATGGACCAACTTGAATCACTAATTTTGTATAGAAGCGTGTAACTCAAGGATGGCACACATATATTTTTAGTTATGTTCGTTATAATCTCTTGATGTATTCCGTAAACACAAGGAAAACCTCATCGGGCGACATGGCAGGTCGGTGATGATTAAATATTTTTTTAAAGATTAGACAAACATTGGTGTAACAAACTGAGACGGTGAATACGGTCGTCTAGTATTTTGTTACTTAGAATCTTCTTCGTACAACCTCTCATTTGTGAAAGCCTGAATTTATCCTAATTAGATATCCGTTTTGGATAATCTTTATAATTTGTTTACTATTGATTTGTGATGCCGTCTTATTTTTTTCAAGCAATCCACTAACTAACTAACTTTTTTGAAAAGCCTAATATTATAAAAAAATAAATATTCACTCTAGGTTTGTCCCCTAATAATAATTGAACACAATGTTACAGTTAGAATTATTAATTTTTCTTAATGTCAGCGCAATTAAAAATGAATGGAATAAAAAGTAAACAAAGTAAGCAAATTCTATATTGGATTTCTTTATTATAACTGTTCACATTCACCATGCAATCTATTTATAATGATGATGTTGAATTAATAATTTCTTTAATAGTTATTTTATTTGTAATTTTTTCTTAAAAGAAAATTGTGCAAGAATTCAATAAGCATCACATTATGCCATACACAAGTATATTTAAATATAAATGCAGGTGAATCTTATAACACGAAAACGAATTTGGCACAAAATGTGACAAAATATTTATAGATATAAAACAAATTCCGATATTTTATAACACACTTTATTTAAATCGGTACTCTAAATGAAATGGGCTAAGAAAACGAATGAAACAGGAAATCTATAACCACAAATATTTATAGCTTTGACAGCAAAGAATTTTAGATTATTACACAGGCTGTCTCATTGATAAAGCTTAACCCAAAAAGGAAGGCTAAAACAGGCCATGATTAGGCAGCTGACAAAATTTAACTTTAGCAAATATCTATAACTTTTCGATATATACACTTTTCTAAAATTTGTTAAATTCGTTATGATTTCTGTATGACGTGTGCCAATATTTAAGGTAAGTTGTCAATATGAGGAGTACATTCCTTTACGGTACAAACAGTCAAAATTAGGTGACGGAAATTACGAAATCCTCACAAGTGTAATTTATATTTTTTTTTCGTGAGAACCTTAAAAAATATCATAAAATGTTTAACTAGTTTAAAATATTTGTTACCCATGGGTATTCAAAAATAAAAGAATAATATAATCAAACTTAATTTGTAGCTGTAGCATCTAAAATATTAACCCAGAGTAGTGATTTTCACGAATTAAAAAAAAAAGTGTCTATATCTTGAAAAATAAGGAATTTTTAGTAAGATTATATTTTGTCAGCTGCCAAGTCATACTCACTTTTCAGATTATTTTTGATTAATGGGACGCCTTGTATAATGTATTTTTAGCGAAAATTCCATGCCATGAAATAAAATTTAGTCTGAATGATCCTTCGTAATTATTTGTACAAACGTAAAGTATTACTTCATTCATTGTTTTGAGTACCGAGATAGAAGTATATATCTTCAGGTCAAGGTAACATATAAACATAGTACACGGTCAATCTCTTTGTATGGTTCCGAAGTTAAACTACTTTGGGTGTGATGAATATTTAATTATGTGTTCAGAAATTGAAAAATGGGGAATGTTCCAATCTTAATTACTATGGAAACAAAATGAAGGTAGTGTTTATGGTATACATTTTGTGATCACAAATATCGCATCATTATGATGCAAAAAGAAAAGAGTTATCAGGGTATTCGATATTTTTACTTGAGTTACCAAATTTAATATAATTTAATTTTTCTAATTCATAATTGAAATTAATTACTTTACAAAGCAAGAACGACCGCTATCCATCTGCAGTGTTATTTGTTTCGAGTAAACAGACCTCAGTGCGCGATGTTGCGCAGCGCGTTTTACTCGGCGCGTCGCAAAATACCTGATTGGAATATTTTATGAACTCCACGTGGTGAATTACGAATAGATGGGTGTTCTATATTGCTCATTATTCCTTATGCAAGCGGAAGTTCTGTGGGCGTTTTGGCTGTCCATTTGATTTCACTGCATGATGCGTGTTAATTGACTAGAGATGTTAAACGAAACTAATTAACCGTGTGTTACCGTTTCGAAGAGTTAATAACATTTAAGAGACAGGAGGTTTTGGGAATATTTTGTAAACTATTAATATATCATGTCTAGCGTTATCGTTACCTTTGAATATGGTTCTAACATTAAAGAGTAACTTTTAACGTATTTTTTCGTTGAAGTCTAAATTCAACGGAGTTACATTAATTAGAGCTAAATATCGTTTTAACAAAACCTGTAGTTTATCAAAATTGTTGCTCTCGGTCTGTTGTTGTAAATTTTTTATTTTATTATATTTTCGTACATAAAATATGCCTTTAAAAGTCAAATATGTTCTACAGGTCTTTTTAATTATGGAGTAGTAATTAAGGAAGCTAGTGTTAGGTTTACTTTCAAATATTTAATCTTTATGAAAACATGAGGGTCTGTTGACGTTAGAATATTTAAGTGTACTTTGGTTTTAGAGAAGGGAACCAAAGATTGTGTAGGTCTGGAGTACTAACGTAACGAGACGTGGAAACTCAAAATAGAGAGAATAGTAATCTTTTTAAAGTTTCGTGTACTGTAACATTTTTACATAACACGAAATCAACATAACATTTTTGGCAAAATTTGGTGACATTAGATATTGAAATTTATGATTAAAATATGTTGTATTTCATCAATGCATGAACTAAAGTTGTTTTAAATTACTAAAATTGTTTTAAATTGGTCTAAAATCGACTTTATGAAGTCGTTTACTAAAATCGGTAAGGGGAAAAACCGAATAACTTAACAAGGAACTCTGCACTATTTTGTTTTTCCTCTATCTCTTCGTTTTTGGTTTGTTTTTTGACAATTAACTTATAATGGTAATTTTTCTTTCGATTGCCATTAATACCTAGCTTTACATGATCCTTCCTTGTTTACTTTACAATTTTAATGCCCTTAAATTCCAGCGAATAGTTTCATTACGTAATAAAGTTTAAAATAACAATAAAATTTTTGTAGGCAATTTGAAATAAAAAAACTATAAAACATTATGTCCTTTTTTTTCGATGAATGAAACGCGTGAAGAAATGAAGATATATTGTAATTTACACTCAAATCTTTTTACACTCTTCCATATATTTTAACTTTGAAAGGGCCAGAAAAAAGAAAATAACTTAGCTTCAATTTTTTCCTGCAATTTTTTTTAATATTTAAACTATACATCATTAAAATAAAATGTCACCATTGTTTGAAAAATATTAAATGGATGGTCTTTTACTTACTAATTATTTTATTAAAGCAATCCGCTATATGAAACAATTGGTTTCTATTGAGGAAAAGTCGTTTTGGTGCTATGACCATGTTCTCGGGTAAAAATGGTGAAAAAGAGCTTTGAAAAAAGGCCAGGCTTGTTGACATTTTGTTACTTCATTCTTTTCCATCGTCGTGATGTTAAAAAAATGACGTGGTGTTATCAAAAACAATAGGGTAAGATTGATATACAGAGATACCCTAAGGTCAAAATATGTTATAAAAAATTCATGAAACTCATGAAATTAGTGAAAAGATACTATGTATATATAAATATTGAGTGCTGGTAAATTAATTGAAACTTGTTAAGCAATATTCGAATTAGTATCGTGTGCCTGTAAGTACCGTCGACTTTTTTAATACTACGTCAGTTTTGTTCTCTTCTTTGGGAAGTGGGACCTTAATTAAAATTTAAAATAATATATGTGATATTTACAGCGTATATATAAAATTGAATCAAGCTATTACGTAATAAAACTGTATGAACAGTGAAGCATTCAAGTGACGATGTTAAACATTCGATTTTCTACCACCCTCCACAATGTTTCTAAAAGTTCCTTCACTTAAAGTTTGAAAATGAAATACATACGGTTAATGCGTTTCTTGCTAACAATTTCTTGTTAATTAATATTCACGCATCATGCGATTAAATAAAATAGACCACCAGAACGCCCACAGAACTTCCGCTTGCATAACGTCTAACGAGAAATGTTCGTAAGATGTTCAGGCAGGTATTTTGCAATACCCCTGGCAAAATGCGCGGCGCATCAATGCTCGTTGAGTTATGTTGACTTGGCACAATTAATGTTGTAGCGAAATTGCAATATAAATTGAGAAGTTTGAAGTATGAATGGAAAAATAAAAAGGAAATTTGTACGGAATCTTTATCTCTAGTAGAAAAGTTTTTCTCTTAATAATCCTTCCTGTTTGTACCACAAGAAGCACTTTTCATCACTTTATGTCTATCTGTAATAATAATTAAGGGCACATTGCATTTTTTGTCTCAATTTATAATGGAATATTTAATTATAAACATTTTATATTACTCTAGCAACTATCTCTATAGCATACACATTTTAAATATTCATGTTAATAAACTCATTAATTATGATTTCTTTTTACTTTATAAAAATACCTACGCACTCTATGGAAATGGAATATACTAAAATGAATTAATATCACGATATGTTTTCATATGGTCGCTCATTTGAAGGTTTATTACGCCTGAAGTTATTTAACTACAGAGACAGGACAAAATTAAAACATATCTTGTTCATATTAATTTTAACGCAAAGTATTAACACCGCATCAAAATACTTAATATGAAAATACTTAAATTCACATACGTATTAACAAAAAAAATTATCAGAGAAAATTAGCAACTAGATTTAGTTTTTTTCCAAGGTATTATATTTTTGGCATACCCGAAGACAATCAACTTTAAAAAACCTTTTTAATTAGAAATATTTAACCAAGGTAAGTATTTAATTCCCCTAAAAATTGGATCACAACTAATTCTAAGATAATTCATTGAAAGTATGTATACTGACTACGAATAAGTGGGTACTTATTTATAATTATCTATTGCTATTTAAGTTACAGATATGTATGACTAGCTCACATCGGCAACTTCTTTCCCGTGAACACTGTCTGTTCTCTACTTTCCTTGTAACATTTTAATTACTAGTACTTGAAAAATTTGCTCTTTTTAATAATTAAATTTAAAAAATTCACCAAATGTACATTTTTTTTACACTTTTTTGAGAAGTGAACGAAACTCAGCATCATGCTCTGTAATAAATAAGTAAAAATGATCGACTTTGAAATAATTGCTAATTCTGTAGGAATAATATTGAGATCTAATAAATATTCTATCTAGAGACAAATACTTATTCAAATTAAACCTTGACGCATACATTTTTTTTACTTTGAGGAATTTCCGTCATTCCACAATATTTTAAACTGTATCTGTTATATTTGATAGTATTAGGAAACAAAAATTAATAAAGTATTCAAATAATATACTATGTTATTTCTATGTATCAAAATTATCTTAAGATGACATCAACATATTTTAAAGGAAACATATATATTTATCCTTAAATGTCTATATTCCTGACACATCCTAGTTTTTCCTTGCATTACATAAACCACTTCCACAATTACAAAAACAAGGCTGTAGCTATTTACTAACCTGGACTTAAAAAAAATAACAACGTACATGATGACACTCTATCGCGAAATATTGGTGAACTTTTGATAAAAACGAAATAAATCCCCTGCATAATACGCAATACGTGATATATTTGTATATATGTGTTCATTATTCGCCACAAGCATTCATGAAATATTCAAAACAGGCATCGTCCTTTGTCCCGGGTCAGAATGCTTTCCTTTATTACCTGAATAATGTAGAATTGATACAAACGCTTTTGCAGCGAGATAGATCATGTACCTGTTTTATGCAAAAAAAAAGAAAAAAAAAAGGACTTTTAAATATAGATAAAATTTTGAAGTTAAAATGACTATAAGTTTAAATATTTAATTTCGTTTTGCTTGTGCCAAAAGCAAATTTGATACATTTGTCAATACAGAAGTTAATGAAATCAATTATCTGACGACGTAATAACATTTTCACACTTACGAAACAGTGGAAATTATATTTTTCAATGTATGAGTTTATTTTCTTAATTTCCATTACCAAAAATTAATAAACTACCATTTAAAATCACAATGCTATTGATTTCTTGTGTGGATTTACTTATTTCTATGCAACTAAATACATTTATCATCAAAATGTAAAGAGGTGCGTATTGTGGAAAACATACATTGTCCATATATTTATTTTATCAATCGTTTTGTTATATTAAATTATTTAAATCAAATAGTTTACAAATCTCTATTTTCTATATACTTACTAATTAAATCAAAAAAAATATTTTGAAGAATAGTTTCATGGTCATAGTATACTCAATGTCACTAGAAATATTTAGAGATATTAGGAATAATTAGATATAAACAGTCCAAAACATTATATTAAACAATGAAATCAAATTGCTGGAAATTATTTTTAAATGTATTTTTAAAAAAATAGAGAAGAGAATATTGGACGAGAATGTTAGGTCGAAGAAAGCGTGACTATATAGACAAAGGAAAATATTGAAATAGACTCATTATTAAACATTAATGAAGCAAGACATTAGCGAAAAAGCATTTGTGGGGAAAAAGTAATTACAAATAGAAAACGTCTTCCAAAAATATATTATTGGGGAATATCTATAAAATTAATCACGCTTAACGTGTAAAAACCCGTAAAAATTATTTTACTTGAGATTTGCATTATGTTGTGTGTTGTTTCAGAAAGAAAAAAGCTTGATTTTTTTTTATAAAACTTCAAGCACAGCACATAATAACCCTAAAAAGATATCATACATTACATGAGAACACATTATTTTAAAAATACCATTCGTGGGCGTTTTTTATTACTTAATCCAGCTTTTAGATTTTATATTCAACGTGTATTTCGCCTACTGAAGCAAAATTATTGTTTTATTACTGTACGCTTCATGGAAATGAAAAAGAGAATTGATTTTTCTTTTGTTAGATGGGTTTGGTGAATCAAGCGTAAAATATTTATGACTTACATTTTAAGTATTATAAAATATTTTATTTCATGTATTTTATAGTCATTTACAATCAACTTATTTAAAGCCGCTAAAATACATGCAAGGCCTTAATGATTGGGAATTCAAATGCTATAAACAACAAAACACATTTTACTTATCAAGAAATGCCAATGATGATCCAGTAAAAAAAATTAATAGGCAAGAGGATACCCCTAGCCGCATTTAAGTTTCCACGATTTGAAATAAGTACCCACTTATTCGTAGTCAGTATACATACTTTCAATGAATTATCTTAGAATTAGTTGTGATCCAATTTTTAGGGGAATTAAATACTTACCTTGGTTAAATATTTCTAATTAAAAAGGTTTTTTAAAGTTGATTGTCTTCGGGTATGCCAAAAATATAATACCTTGGAAAAAAACTAAATCTAGTTGCTAATTTTCTCTGATAATTTTTTTTGTTAATACGTATGTGAATTTAAGTATTTTCATATTAAGTATTTTGATGCGGTGTTAATACTTTGCGTTAAAATTAATATGAACAAGATATGTTTTAATTTTGTCCTGTCTCTGTAGTTAAATAACTTCAGGCGTAATAAACCTTTGAATGAGCGACCATATGAAAACATATCGTGATATTAATTCATTTTAGTATATTCCATTTCCATAGAGTGCATAGGTATTTTTATAAAGTAAAAAGAAATCATAATTAATGAGTTTATTAACATGAATATTTAAAATGGGTATGCTATAGAGACAGTTACTAGAGTAATATAAAATGTTTATAATTAAATATTCCATTATAAATTGAGACAAAAAATGCAATGTGCCCTTAATTATTATTACAGATAGACATAAAGTGATGAAAAGTGCTTCTTGTGGTACAAACAGGAAGGATTATTAAGAGAAAAACTTTTCTACTAGAGATAAAGATTCCGAACAAATTTCCTTTTTATTTTTCCATTCATACTTCAAACTTCTCAATTTATATTGCAATTTCGCTGCAACATTATTTGTGCCAAGTCAACATAACTCAACGAGCATTGATGCACGGCGCATTTTGCCTGGGGCATTGCAAAATACCTGCCTGAACATTTTACGAACATTTCTCGTTAGACGTTATGCAAGCGGAAGGTCTGTGGGCGTTCTGGTGGTCTATTTTATTTAATCGCATGATGCGTGAATATTAATTAACAAGAGATTGTTAGCAAGAAACACATTAACCGTATGTATTTCAATTTCAAACTTTAAGTGAAGGAACTTTTAGAAACATTGTGGAGGGTGTTAGAAAATCGAATGTTTAACATCGTCACTTGAATGCTTCACTGTTCATACAGTTTGATTAAGTAATAGCTTGATTCAATTTTAGATATACGCTGTAAATATCACATATATTATTTTAAATTTTAATTAAGGTCCCACTTCCCAAAGAAGAGAACAAAACTGACGTGGTATTAAAAAAGTCGACGGTACTTACAGGCACACGATACTAATTCGAATATTGCTTAACAAATTTAATTTAATTTATCAGCACTCAATATTTTTGATACATAAGGCGATGTTGTTGTATTAACTAATATTTGAAATTGCAGTAGGAAGTTATCCAAACACACACAAAGACGTACGTATATTTACGTCTATATTAATATTAAATTCTGAAAAATTTATAATTTTAGAATAATCGCTTTAGTTTTTCGTTTAACTATAGGCAAATATCTAGTTTTATTTAATATATATTATTCGGCTTTTTTTCATTCTTTTGACTTACAAAATTTGCGGAATATATGTTTTCCAAAAATTTTACAAAAATATAAAACTATATTACATGTTTTAAAATGTTTCTTATTTGGTGTGTCTAATAATATTCCACGCTTTAAATATAATTAAAAAGAAATGGAGTAATTCATTTGCCCTTTTAAAATTTCCGTATTTATATTTTTGAATGTTTATAGAGATACGAGTATATGCGGATTAATATCATTCTTCTTTACTGAAGATCTTAAGTTGCAAAATGGAACCAATTTAAAAGGAAACGGCCGTAGTGCACAGAGAGATGGACACGTACGTGAGTGATCTAATACGGGTTTCGCTTTTAACATGCTTATGTTAGGTCGACTTGTATGTGACTAACTATCTAATGGAATCTGAAAAATAAATTTCACGTACTTTTAATTTTGGTCTGAAACGTGGCAGTTGTGTGTAGCTCTGATGATGGTTCAATTATTTTAAAAAGGACTAAAAAATAATAAAATATTTAAATTAAATTTTCACCCATTTTCAGATGTTCGAACTATTAAAAAAATTTGCACACGTAACAAGAATCGATGTCGATATGGTATCAAATATTTGGTCAAATAAAAAAGTTTTTAATTTAAAAGGAAGAAGATAAGAAAATAACAGAATTTTTTAATTAAATTTTCACCCACTTCTAAACAACCAGATTGTTTCCAATTTTGAAAACGTATCAAGAATCAATGAAAATTCAATAATTTGAAAAAAAATATGGTCTTAAACGAAAAACAATATTGTACACTTTAGTGTAAGTTATGTTTGGTAATGAGTATAATGTTTGAATGTATAAGTGCGGGGGTGCTTTTTCTCAGAAATAAATGATTTTGCTTCATAAGTTAACATTACATGAATGAAAACTCAACTCTATTATATTCATTAGCAAACATGGTTAAAGCCATTATAGTTCTTGCTGAGTAGGCAGAAAAAATAGGTTCTCCAAATATATTTTGCTTTCTATATATTGTTATATCAAATATCAGGATTATATATCGAACTATTTCTGAGGAAATCGGCTCTGATATAGAGCCAGAATCTCAGTCATCGTGATTCACCTTATAAGAGTTTTTGTGTTTTTGTGGCATGGAATTTAAACAACCCGAAAATAATAAAAAAAAATCTTTGAGTCCCTAAGATTTATCATGCCAAAAATAAAATAAATGTCGGAAGCAAAAGCTATGTCGTCTGGTATATGGTCTCAAGGATTTGTTGAACTCTTTCAACCATAAAATAATACATGGTTTCTCGAAAATTATTCAAGTAATTTCAAAGGATGCTAATTTATTGTAAACGTAACGAGTTAAAGAGTAAATAAATACACACGATAAGGTCGTAGATAATCTAAGGGTGTGGGAATATGATTATTTTTTCTGTTATTTTGTTGAACTTTTTTTATTTCCTCTTTCTATTTCTTTATTCGGGCTACCCCTTTCTTGTAACTGTTTAGTATCCATACAATACGATATTTTAATAGACATTTTTGGTTTATAGATACGCATTTAAACTTGAAATTCCAAATCTGTACATATATTCGCCTGTTTCAAATATTTTTTCTTCCGTCGAATTCATATCTTTTGCTGTAGCCTTAAAAGTGAAACATCTTTTAGTAGATTTATTTTCTGATAAAACATTTTAAACCTTCCCGCCTATCACACTTAAAATGAATTTATGTTTAATGTAAATTATCTCGTCGCAAATGGGAATTTGTTTTTCTATAAGTTCTTTTTTCTTATTATATTAAATTTTTCTTTGATTAATTATTAATTTGCTCATATCAATGTGCCATAACTGATAATTAACAAAGAGGTATTCAGGATATGGCAAACATATATTCGTCCGTTTTATTTGGATTACCAAAACCTTGTTAGTAAGAATCATGTCCCCCTGAACCTCTTCACCTCGCTTATAAACTATAGTGTAATTTAATGTTTCTGAATCTGAACTCGAAAAATGTGCTCTTTGAATATTTTTGCACACTCGAGAGGGAGCGTAATCAAGAAGAGACTGAAAATTTACTTCTGCTAATATATGAGTAACGATAAAAGACTCGAATGGTGGATATTTATTTTGTTTTTCTTTTAGTACATTTTTATATGTAGGATACAAGACGAATCGTCTGTTTTTAGTATCTTTATTGAATAGTTTTATACTGAGGAAACGTAAACTTCTTAGCTATAATTAAAGCTACTACTTCTTCAGAAGTATATGATCCTTGTTCTTTTGTTAGTTTTCGTTGATTGGTATCCATACAATTAGCATTAGATTTTTAAATCATCAGATGAAAGTTGTGTTATTAGCTTAGCAGTGTTGTGTTCACATTCTTTTCTTACAATATTTTGTGCTACTTATGTTATCTGTTCGGGCGAAAAGTTTACAATCATATTTTCTATTGTCCCTAATTTTCGTTTTCTCAGAACAAAGCCAATATTTCCAGATTTATGAGTTCCAGGGAAACGTGAGTCTTTTTGTACATTTAAAATTCTATATTTTGATCGAGCCACATTTTATATATTTTAGAAAAACGGTCTGATCGGCGTCGGTTCATAACCAACTAAGTCGAATTTTTTCACGTTCTTTTTATAAAAGTACCTTTAACAGAGTTTCTTGTCTCTTACATAGACTATCACACTCAACGTACTTCTAGGTTTTATCAACTACACCAACCATTTAATTTACTTTTGTAGGAACTGGAACGCCGAAATTAAAAAAAAATTCTTTTAAATTTATGAAGAATAATTTTCTTTTAATTTGAGAAATCGCAGCAAACGGCACTGATAGCAATAATGTTTACATTCCAGAATTTAAATTAAAGCAAAATTTAATGCTAAACTACGCTTGACCATACACTTTTTGACTAGACAAAATTAATTTTTACTTTTAATTTTATTCTTCTAAAAAGTTAGATTTAAAATAATTTCAAATTATTATTTAGTTTGTTTTATAACACTTATTTGCCATTAGATGTATTATACAAAATATACAAAAAAAATCCAGATTTATTTACTACTTTTTACACCGATTCGACCAGGTTAATTTTGTATTTTTCCTGTAAGAAAGTACTCGTGGAAAAGATATAAAATTAACCTGATAATGAGCGCTATATGTTGCAATACGTTGTAATTCGATTTATAAATTTTGTCCCTATAAATAGGTCTAAGATTACAATTTGCTTCTTATGAAGCTACTTATATCTTCATTCTGGGGAAAATATTAAAAAAGATCCATAGGTTTTTTATATTAAAAATTTAAGGGTATTATTCTTAATTCATTCATGTTTTATTAGGAAAATTATTGGATATTACTAACTAAATACTTAAATATTCGAAAAAACATTTTCAAATACTTCAAAAATTAATTAAAATTCCATATATATCGCAGGAGTTCACAAAACTTAGTTTCAAATTTCTTGTTACTTTATATTCAAACTATAAAGTTTCTTTTTCATAAAGTCTGAATTTCTTTTAAGATTATGCTTGTATGAATAATTTTTCCTTTAGATAATTTCCACCATTATAATTCTAGGTGCTTTCCATTTTCACCCATTCATTTTTTTTCCGCGATGTATTAAATGTGTAGTCATTTACAAAACAAGCACGAGCGTGAATATTATTTGTATTGAGTTGACATAACTCAACGAGCTGCGCGGCGCGTCTCACCCGAGGGTTTGCGAAATACCTGTTTTGAATATTATATGAACGCCTAGTGGAGAATTATGAACATATATGAGCGCGGTATCGCGCATTATACGTTAGACAAGTGGAAGTTCTGTGAGCTTTTCGGCGATTCATTTTAACTTATTGCATGTTAATTACAAAAAGAGCGTTTAGGAGAAGCCTATTTTTTTCGTTTTGAAGAGTGGATTAGCTTTATTTCGAAGTATTTTAGGAAATATTTTATGAATATAAGAAAGTATTACATCTAACAGCTTTACTTGCGATTTTCAGCTTGCAATGAAATGGAGTCATATGATTATATAGAAACTCTAACTTTTCATTCGATTTGATTATGAAGTAGCTTTATTATAATTTTTGATACGTGTAAACATTAGAAAGATATAAATATCAGTATTCATATAATTTTTGTGAATATCAAAAAGGAGAAAGAAGACTTATTTAACCATGTTTACCATGTTCATACGTACTGGATTTTCTTTCATCCATAATTTTTATGTATGGTGTACTATCTCTAGTAATATTTTTTTCAAAATTCCTTTATTACAGTGTATAGCGATTCATAGAAGAGATGATAGATGATATTGGATGGTAGGTGATCATCCAATATCATCTGCTTAGTGCCAATAGTCACCCAGTAATATGGTTGTGTCATGCTTATAGACAGACGGCCAGAACGAAATAATAAGTTTTTAGTTTTCGCCATTTGGCTATGAAACCTAAACAATGGTGATTTCTTAGATCCCGAAAGTCATTTTAAAAGTTGTGAATTAAGATTTTTTGACTTTGGGTCGTTACTTGGTCTAATTATACCAAAATTCAGTGTACGTAATTTTTTAGAGACTGAATTAGTATGATACATGGACTTGTGGATGTATGGCCGGACGATATATTTACAAACAATAATTTAATTATTGCATATATTTTTGAACGCACGCAATTTGCGAACGAACTTTTAAATAATTCGTATCTTTAAATCGCAACATCTATGAACTACAAAATGGTTTAACAATATTTTGAGAGAAATTAAAAAAAAAACTTATTTAATACTTTAGTGAACACATCTTACAAAAATCGATTTTAATTAAAAATCGGCGCGACTCTGGTCCATTTTTGCCAATTCGAACGTTAAGTGTTAAAATGCACCAATAGAGCAAAATGATACATACGACCGAGCCAAAGGACTGAATGTCTATTCTAACAGAGTCAGCAGACATTTATATGAAGGAATTTGTAGCTTGATTGCGTCGTATTTCTGAAAAAAATAGTTCACAGACATTGTCCAACAAAAGTTGGCGGTTGTTCCTTACCACCCACAAAAGTGGTTCGTTTGTGTTACGCGTGTTGTGACAACAAAAACCGTTGACTTCATGTTGCATTCTCAGTATTCGAAAAGCCTTCGTATTATTTCTTTCAATTATTGACCGGTTTGTTGACTTGTATTCTCAGAATTAATATAATTGAACTTTTCAGCTAATGTAAACACTTTCATCAGCATCTACAGAATCTTTGCCCAAACAATAAAATCCCAGCCGAGGATATAAAAGGCCATAACTAGAAAAGGCCATAACTACTTCTTTAGAATATTCTATCTTGATTTCCGGACGTGGTGCTGTATCTCCGTACAGAATCTCTATAAATTTATTTAGACTTTGTTATTTAACTTTATATCTCCTTGAATATAAAATTAATAACTCTTAAAGTATTAAAGTTTAATGGTTTATTATTTATAGTTATATAACTTATTTGCTAGCCATAAAATAGTATCTTATTCATTATCTAAAATAAATGAACTTTATGCTTCTTCCTCAGGACTTCCCGAAGTGTAATTTGATTTTTAGGAAAACTTTCCATCAACAGAGCAAACTTAATTCTCGTAAATTTGATCTAAACAAATATCCAATTGTTGCTTTTTTTTTAAAGTATGTCCGATGCTAACAGTCATATTAATGCTGAAAAATTTTTCAATTATAAATATTAAATATGTTTTTAAATATCTTCATTATAGTTATTAGCAATAAATTTATATCAGTAATTTAAGTTATTTCATTAGAACTAATGGAAATTCTTCATTAAGACTTTTAATGAAGACTGAAGTATTATACAGACCGCTTCTATTGCAACAAATTTTTCAAATAGTGCGTTTTTATTTGCCTGATGAAGTAATAAAACATTAATCTTGCTTCAGGCAGTGAAATACACATTAAAACACGACCGGATTGCGCAATAAAACACTGCACTCGAATTATACTTAAAATGAGCTAATCTCATATAATTTGTGTTTAAAACGGTTTTGTTGTCGATTGAGAGACAGTCTCGGTCTCTTATTACAATGTCGCGATTCAGATACTGTAGGATGTTATTTTATTATTACCGGTGACTGTTTTCAGCCTCCATTTTATGCGGATTTACTTGCCGTGACCTACAAATTAGGCTATCTTTTATTTCCATCTTTTTCTTATAACTATCAATTTAACAAAGGAGGAAAATGCGGTCCGCAAACTTTTGTTTTTACACAATATTATATATACACTCATGAGTAGTGCAATTTTAAGTTGTACAGAAATTTATTTTAAACTGTAATGCTATTCTATTCTCGACTGAACACTCGGACTATATCCTTCAGGGAGTTGACAAAAAGAAATTCAAAAGTTGGAATTCAAGTCAGCATAAAAATCAGTGTGAGATATATCGATTCCCAGAGGATCTATAAATTCATAAATATTTAAAACATGGATGTAAAAACGCAATATTTTACTACCGTTTTTCGACTACCACTTATATTTCTGTTAATGCACTTGAGATATTCTCACACCAAAGCTGCTCATTTTCCATCTCTCTACCGTCCTCCATCTTCATGCTCGAATACATGGTATCAAACGTCTAAAAAACCGTATTTCTACTTATGTTTACTTTATGAAAAGTTTTAATTTGAAAAATGCTGACAATTACTATAATATTAATTTTAATGGGGATAAATAAATTCCACTGTACCTATGTGCACTGGATGGTTTAAATCCCTCAATTACGTGTAAAGAGTGACTTAATACCACTATTTCATTGTATACTGGTTGACGGAAAACTTCAAATATCTAATTTAATCTTTACAGTACCAACGTGTATGTAGTAAAACCGCTGTAACATACGGACCCGAAATTATTAGGGTCCGTTTTTACCAAGGTTAAAGAAACCTAATAATAGTGGTTTATTTTATTCAGAAAGTCTTTTAAAAGTTGCGATTTATGATTTTTTTTATTTTGGGTCATTATTTAGTATTATTATACCGAAACTCATTCCATCAAATTTTTTCAGACACTGAATTTAAATGATGGATGGTTGAATGAATGAGTGAATGTACGATGCATGATAAATAATTATTCAATAATTTTGTTTTAAAACACTCTTTTTGATTGCACTTCTAAATGATTCGTACGTTTAAAGTGTAATAGGAATATTCAAAATTAGAACCCACTAATGGTGGGTACTAAACGATTATATAAAACATATAATCGACTATACCAAAGAACTAAATAGATGCTAACAGAGACGGCAGACATTTATTAGACGGAATGTGCAGCTGCACTTGTGCTGTAATTCTGTACAAAATCGGTCACCGACCTTGTCCAACAAAAGTGTGCAGTTTTTGCTTATCACCCACAAAAGTCGTTCGTCGTTCTTGAATATTTTATGCGTGTTATGCCAACCAGAACCACCGACTCTACATATTACATTCTCAGAATTTAGACGACCTTCGTATTCTTTCTTCATTTTATTGACCAATTCGTGGACACGAATTCGCAGTATTAAGACAGATGAGGCTACCAGCTAATGCAAACACTTTAAACAGCATCTACAGAACAACAACATTCCAGCCGAGGACATAAAAGGCCATAATCACAAGAACGGCCAGCTTTTTCCATTATTCGGTTTTAGTCGCCGAACCTGCTGCTGTATCTTGATAAAAATTCGTTACCTATTTATTTAGACTTTATTTTTTATTTTTAAATACATCTAAATAGCATTGTAAATTCAGTACAGTTTGATCACTTATTATTTAAAGTTACGTAACCTACTCATAAGCTATAAGATATAAATAAACTCTTTAATCGTTCCTCCGAACTCCCTGTAGTGTATTTTTTTTATTATTACATTTGGCATAAATTTGTTCTAAATATATATCCAATTGTGGCTTCTTTCCAAATGTATCTCTGATGCTACCGGTCATATAATTTCTTAAATATTTACCACTAATAAATTATGACAGTAATTTTTTGTATGTATCATAGTTATATTTATTGGCAATACACATTTGTGTTTTACTAAAAGAAATCAAAATTGAAAGAATTTCAATCAAAGTAATAGAAATGTTTACTTTTAAATTCAGACTGATAATGAAGACGCCAATATTACAGATACCGCTTACATAGCAACAGTGCCCATATAGAAGTAATGGAACAATAAACTCCTTTCATGCAGCGAAATACATATTAAAGTACGATGGGATTACGCAATAAAAAAGTGCATGAAAATAATATTTAAAATGATCTAGTCTCGTAAACTTTATGTTTAAAATGTTTTGTTGGTCGTTCGTGGGACTATTTTGGCTTTTATTATTAATATCTAAATTCAGATGTTGCACGGTCTTATTTTATTATTTCGTAATCTCTTGCGCACCTTATGGTTGTGTGATTTATTATTGACCAGCGCGCAAGCCCTGAGTTATTGAGATGAAACAATTATAACCGTGGTAATTATACAAGTAGTCAACGTTTAGACTTTCTGGAAATAGGAGTTCTTGTTAAAAAACAACATTTTCATGTTTACGTATATTGATCGATATATATATTTATATTTACACACACACACATACACACATATATATATATATATATATATATATATGTATATATATATATTTATGTACATATATTTATATATATATTTTTTTTTAAATATATATTTCGATCTAAATTTCCTTTTGAAAAATTACCTTTACTTTCGTTCGTAAGTGTGGTGCTATGAGGACACGCTACAACTCGCAATTCTTGGCCGATTTAAGGCTATCTATATATTTTCATAAACTTTTTTAAAACTGTTTCAGGTTTACATAAAATATCCCAAAATAGTAACAAATACTTCCCCTCTTCGTACACGGTGGCAGTTTTGGAATTCCGTTTTGTGTGGATCTTCTTGCCCTCCTTTATAATGAAGGATTTTTCTTTTATTTTTGTCATTCTCTTATAAATGTTAATTTAATAAACAATAAAACAATGCGGTTTGCTGATTGCTGCCCTTACAAAATAGTATACTCACACTCCTGTCTATTGCAATTTTAAGATTACGTGAGGTTGAACACTCAGGCAATGTATCTCAGGTAATTGGTAATAGGAAACTAAAAAGTTGGAGTTCAAGCTAGCACCAAAAATCAATGTGAGATATACCAGCTCCCAGAGGGTCTAGTGGCACATAAATGTTTGTATTATGAATGTAGAAACCTAAAAGTAATATTTTACTACATTTCTCCACATAATATTTTATTACAATTCCTCACATTTATTCCTAAGAAAACTGATATTTCTCATAAACTTTATATATTGAAAAGATCACGTCTCTACTAGTTATAAAAATCGTACTTCTACTTTTTTTTATTTTTAAAGTTATTTAATTAAGGTTTTTGAACACATGTCTTTCAGGAACGTAGTACAGCACTTTATTTTAATTAACGAAACTATAATAGCGTACCTTGATATGATGCGCTTGTGATATTCTCGCATGAAAGCCATCCCCCATTTCCATTCGCGAATACAGCGCACCGAACATCACAAAAACTATATTAGAAAACGCCCCAAGTTATTGAAATATTAATTTTAATGAAAAATAATAAACTGACTTAAACTGCACAAATCTTTTCCCATGCACTTTTTACGTAAAACAGTACAGTGGCTTATTAACTAGAGATAGAAAATGCACACCTAGACTTTTCTTCAGACCTTTTTATGCCCTATAATTCCAACACATAGTGCTAGTATATTTCTAGTAATTTAACCACTATTAATTTCAAATACCCTTGAGACCTGTGACTAATTTAACAACCTTGACATTACTATGCCTCAAAAATTATATAACATAATATGTATTTTATAGCCAGTGGTAATTTGAAAACTAAAGTCTGTTATAAGTTACATGTAAAATGAATAAATAGCTTTAAAAAATAAACATAACAAATCAAGCAAACAAAACTTTTCTTTTTAACACTAAGAATAAAATAAGAAGAAAAATGTTATCGAAATAGGGTATCTATAAATGAATTATGTTATTATAAATTAATTTCAGCCTAATACTTATTGTATTAGATATATAATTTTCAGATATTTAAACTAAATTACTCATTAAAATTATGTCAGTTTCTGTTATATTTAAACATTTTATATTTAAATGAACATACATTCCTGTCTTTGTGCTTTTTCAATATATAAAATAGGCAAGTGATTATCTGGCTGCAAATATTTTTGGATCAAGTCTGTATTATTCAGAAAATCAAGCGACGCATTTTAACCCAGAACGACGGATGATACCTACTTTGAATATTTCATGAATGCCTTGTGGCGAATAATGAACATGCATGTGCAACACATCATGTACTGCGTATACTGAATTGATTATGTAGAGGATATTGTTTGAAATTATTTTACCAAAAGCGTACCAATATTGCGGTCGCTGTATCATAGAGCTGTTTTTTATTTTTGTACCTTTCCGTAGTGAAAGATGAAATTTTTATCATTCTGTCATGTTCATCTAAAAGCTTGTAGTTTTATATCTGTAAGCCGGAAATTTTGTCATCTTCACTTTTTTTAACTATTAGCTACGTACTTTGTTGTTTCGTTTATATAAATATATAATATATAAATACGTATAATAAAACTGTTGGCTTTCGATGGCCAGACATACTAAAAGAATAAAAGTTACAGACCATTAAACATAAGAACATCAACAGATGGCGCTAAGTGAATTTTAAATCACGTATTGGTGTTTTCCATCCTTACGTAAATTATGGAAATGGACAGAGGTACTACACGTCAAAAAAGATGTGTAATCATTATGTATTTTACTGTCTATGCATATAAATAAAGTTGTATAATTGATATATTTCTGTTGATTTAATTGATTATCTACGAAAAATTATTTAAATGAAAGTAAGGAAATAAATAAAAGAATAAAAAAGTTTACCTAAATGTTTGACTCCAAGGCTATTTTATTTATTCGCACATTACGCAAAATCAGCTAAAAAGGTTTCGATGGAGTTTTACTGGTGTATTCTGTTGAGTTTAAGCTAAGCTGTGTGCTATATTTTATTGTAATCGACCATTAAAAAAGAAGATATGGTAATTCGACGTTTGGCAGTTTGACAATGTGACAAAGTGCACCCACTTAAAAAAGTTTACTTTCGTAATTTTGTAATATATGATATGACCTGTAATATAATTAAAGTTAACTAAGTTATATATTCTAAACACAGACACGCAAAAGAAAGTAGCAGGTTCAGGTAGTATATACATGCATGTGTATATATTTATACGAAGTATTCACGGTCATGCAATGTATTCCGAGACAGCTAACGAAAGTTTATGGGAAGAGCTAGTTTCACACTTGATCACTTTTAAAACTACTTCAAAAAGGAAGGTGTTTTTAATTCGACTTTTTTTTATTTATGATAATGATTTTTCCAAAATTTATGAAACAACTCGAATCACTAATTTTATATAGAAGCGCACATACATATTTAGCCATGTTGATTATGATCTCTTGATTCACTCGGTAGACAGACGGAGAACCTCAACGGACGACATGTCAGGTCAGTGGTGATTGAATATTTTTTTTAAAGATTAGACAAACATCTCTGTATTAAATTGAGGCGGTGAGGGTTTTGTTACTCGTCTAGGATTTTGTTACTTAGTATATACTTCGTACAAGTTCTCATTTGTAGAAGCCTTCGTTTATTTTACTCGGACATGTCTTGAATAATCCTTTGAATTTTTTTTTACTATTGGCTCATCAAACAACACCGCTTTATCTTTTTCCTTATATTATAAAAGCGGCGCGCTGAGTAGTTCAAAATAAAAATTTCTAGCAATCCACTAACAATTATAAAGTAAGTATTTAATCCAAGTTTGTACTGTAATAATAATTGAACACGATATTACAATTAGAACTATTATTTTTTTTAATGTCAGCCCAATTTAAAATGAATAGAAGAAAAAGTAAACAAACTAAGGAATTTCTACAATTGAATTTCTTTATACCTGTTCACATTCACCACGCAACATATTTATTTGGAGTTAATAATTACTTTTTTAGTAATTTTATTTGTATTTTTTTCTTATAAGAAATTGGTGCAAAATTCAAAAAGCATAACATTATACCGATGTATATTCCAATAGCTACACAGTTAAATTTTGTAAAACGAAAACGAATTTGGCACAAAGCGTGAGAAAATATTTATAGGTATAAAAACAATTTACATATTTCATAACACACGTTATTTAAATCGGTAATGTATATGAAATAGGCTAATGAAATAAATTAAATAGGAAATCTATAATCACAAATGTTTATAGTTTTGACAGCAAAGGATTTATATTCTTATACAGGCTGTCTCATTGATAAAGGATAACCTAAAAAATAGGGATAGAACAAGCCATGAGTAGTCAGCTGACAAAATTTAACTTTACCAGAAAAAAATTCAAAATTACACTTTTGTGGATTTCATCATTTTCGTCACCTAATTTGGATTGTTCGTGCTGTAAAAGAAATGTACTTCTGACATTGACAACTTACCCCAAGTATTGGCGCACATTATTTAGAAATAATAATAAAAAAATTTACTTTATTTTACCGTAAATAGAAAGCAGCTATAAGGAGATAATTAGTCTACGTTTGAATTTTCAACTAAATATATATTTTTTTTTGAGTATCGGTTTAGCAGTAAATATCTTCAGGTCATGTTAACATATAAAGAGAGTACATGGTCAATCTTTTTGTATAGTTCTGAAGTTAAATTACATTGGGTATGGAAAAATGAGAGATTTAACTAAGCGTTCAGAATTTAAAACAAGAGGAACGTTCCACTCTCAATTAGTATAGGAACAAAATAAAGGTAGTGTTTAAGGTACACATTTTGTGATGACAAGTAAAAGAAAAGAGTTATTAGAGTAGAACACATTAATATTTTTACTTCAGATACCAAATTTAATGTAATTTAATTTCTCAAATTCATAATTAAGATTTATTATTTTACAAAGCAAGCACGCGCGCTATCCCGCTGCAGTGTTATTTGTTTCGAGTAAACAGACCTCAGTGCGCGATGTTGCGCAGCGCGTTTTACTCGGCGCGTTGCAAAATACCTGCTTTGAATATTTTATGAATTCAATACATGGCGAATTTCGAATAGATGGGTGTTTGATATGGTTCATTATACGTTATGTCAGCGGACGTTTTGTGGGCGTTTTAGCGGTCCATTTGATTTCACTGCATGATGTATGCATGTTAATTGACTAGAGATTGTTAAAGAGAAACCTATTAATCATGTGATACCGTTTCGAAGAGTGAATTCATTTAAGTGGCAGGAGCTGTCGGGAATATTTTGGAGACTGTAAATAGATTACGTTTAACGTTATCGTTACTTTTAAATAAGGCTCTAGAATTAATTAGTAACCTTTAACCTATTTCTTCTTCAAAGTTTAATTTAAACGGAGCTACATTAATTAGACCTAAATATCGTTTTAACAAAATCTGTAGTTTATTAAAATATTATCTTTCTGTTATTCATTATTATCAATTTTAAATTTTATTACATTTTTATATATAAAAGATTGGTTGAAAAGTGGATATGGAGAAGTAAGTTAATGTTAGGTAAACCTTGAAATATTTAATATTTATGACAAACGTGAGGGTCTGTTGATGGTAGAATATTTAAATTCATTTTGGTTTTAGAGAAACAACCAAAGAATGTGTAGGTCTGGTGTACTAACGCGACGATAGAGACAGAGGGACTTAAAACATAGAGGATATTAATATAACGATTATGAAAAATGCTCGAGTTATTTTAAAAACTTTTTAGAGTACATGAAAATATAATTTTAATCACAACTGAATCTTCCATTCTTGGCGCAATTAGATATTGAAATTGATGAATATAGTTGTATGTTGTATTTCATCTGTGCACGAATATTACTAAAGTCGTTCTTAATTTGTCCAAGGTCGCCTTTATGAACTTGGTAAATAAAATCGGTAAGGAACAAAAACAAAGTAACTTAAAAAGGAACTTTGTTTTTTCTCCATCGTTTCTTTTTTTTCATTTATTTAACAATTAAGTTTATAATGGTAATTTTTCTTTTAATTGCCATGAATAATTAACTTTTAATAAGATGCCAACGAATGGTTTAATTACGTGAACATTTTTGTAAAGTGATTTATGGATTGCAATTAATTAAGTTTAAAATAGGAATTAAGTGTTTATAGTCGAATTTAAATAAAGGAAAAAACACAATACTTTTTTTCTTGTGTATCGATAACCGAAACGAGGGAAGGAAAGAATATATGTTGTAATAAGCACTCGAATCATTTTGACACTGGTGTATATATTTTTATCTTTGAAAGTTCCAAAAAATAGAAAATCAACTAATGTTATTCGCTACATAAAATTATTGGCCTGAATTGAGAAAATGTTGTTTGGTTCTTTTGCTATGCTCTTGGGTAAAAAAGGTGATAAATATTTTTTTTTAAGTCAGGCATGTTGACATTTAATTGCCCATCCTTTTCCATAGTCCTGAAGGTACAAAACTTACTTGATTTCTTTAAAAACAATAAGGGAAGATATAATGAGATGCTTCAAGACCAAAATATGTTTCGTAGAATTTTTATAAACCAATATCTACATAAATTTGTTTATTGTGTTAATAA
This sequence comes from Druceiella hillmani, assembly GCA_039881145.1. Lineage (NCBI taxonomy): Eukaryota > Metazoa > Arthropoda > Insecta > Lepidoptera > Hepialidae > Druceiella > Druceiella hillmani. The sequence continues at coordinate 16,677,444 of JAYKKI010000025.1, read as the reverse complement.
TGTGGCAAGTTGACAGTTTTTCAGGATATCGGATCCCATGAGATATTGAAAATATTTGCAAAAATAATTTTTCTAAAAATGATGATACGTCATACATAATACATGGAAAATACTTTCTTCAGACCTTAGAACTGCCATACAACATTTAACTTTGATATTTAACTCCTCGTATTTGAAATACTAACCTTATCTATCTCTTAATATTAAATAGTATTTTTCTTTGGTATTAAATAATTGATTACAGACGTAGTCAAAAATCTGGGTTACAAGGCTAAAATATTACTAACACTTACTTATTTATCCATCAGTTAATGCCATATCAAATTCATGGTTCCCTTCGCACCCATATGCGGTGATATTATTATTAAATATTATTTTTAACCCAACAAGCCCATTAGCAAACAAGGTGATTAATCTATTCATGGTTTAAAATATGTTTTATGATTGTATATATCTGCATTTTCATTGTTGTCCATTTATTTTCAACAGTCCGATGAGTATCCATAGTTAATCAGGTCCTACCTAAATTATTGTTTCCTGGACTCTTTGTATAGTAGGGACAGTTGCGATAAGTTCTAAAATCAGTGTTGTTGGTAATTTATTTTCGAAATTAGTTGCTTTGATTTAGTCTTCAACACATTCAAATAGCAAAATGGATATCGCTGAAAAGAATATAACATTGGATTTTGTTCAATATATTTTTATTAGAAAAGTGTAAATGATATTTTTCTATATTAATATCCATGTTTGTAAACTGTTAAATTTTCAGACAATGGCAAAGCGTTATTTAAGGTAATAATAGCACTGTATGTTAAAGTAATGGTAGTGCGACTTATATATTATAAGTCGCCCTTCCATGATTCTGTACATATTTTGGTACATAGAGAAGTACAAACATTTACAGGTACAAAGTGTTTCCATTAAGTTATTCATAAATTTGAATATTATTTCTCAACATATAACATACTAATACATTGCACAGTATCCCTTTTATAGGTGTAAAATATAGTGAATTTTACAAAAAAACTGTAAGATCTAGGATAATTGCTATATTCTTTCATTAATCGTCTTGCTAGATTTTAAATATCCTCTCTTTTCATGATTTTTGGATAATTAATTTCGGAAATGAGGGAAGTGGAATAAACTTTTTTGCACATTCTGGTATATACCAGTATGTGCAAAAAAGTTTATTCGCCGAGGAATTTAAAATTAGAGAAAAGAGCTTATTATAAATAGCTCTTTGAAAAAATATCTTCGTTAATATATGAAAATAAAAAAGAATCAATCACATAATTTTCATCGCTCTAAAATTACAATACAATTATTTCAAAATGTTAGCAAATATCTCAGTTTATTGCAAAACATGTGGTTCAATATGGTCTATTAATCTGACAAATTTAAAGTTTCTATGCCAAAGGTTTCTCAGAAATTTTCCTGTGACAGATATATAAACACGCGAGTGAATTCATAAGGGTGCTGTTTTTCTTTTTGAGGTACGAAATCCTAAAATTGTTTTACAAATTTATTGTTAATTTCAAATCGCGGAAACTTTAATACGTCTGGGCGTATCCTCTTGCCTATTTATTTTTTTACTGGATCATCATTGGCATTTCTTAATATGTAAAATGTGTTTTGTTGTTCATAGCATTAAAATTCTTAATCACTGAGACCTTGAATTTATTTTAGCGGCTTTAAATTAGTTGTAAATGATTATAAAATACATGATATGCAAAACATTACAATATTTAAAATACAAGTCATACATATTTTATGCCTGCTTCACTAAACCCATCCTAACAAAGGAAAACTTAGCATTTTTCTCTCTTTTATTTGCATCAAGTGTACAGTAATAAAACAATAACTTTGCTTTGGTATGCGAAATACATGTTGAATATAAAAGTTAAGAGCTGAATTAAGTAATAAAATGTAATAAAACGCCCACGAATGGCACTTTTAAAATAATGTTATCCCATATAATTCATGATGTCTTTTTAGGGTTATTATGTGCTATGCTTGATGTTTTATAAACAAAATCAAGCGTTTCCTTCCTAAACCTATATAACATAATACAAATCTCACGTAACGTAATTTTTACGGGTTTTTACAATTTAAAAACCAGGTGTTTAATTTTATAGATATTCCACAGTAATACATTTTTGGAAGTCGTTTTCTGTTCGTACTCACTTTTCTCCATAAATGCTTTTTCACTAATGTCTCGCACCGACAATGTTTAATAAGAAGTCTATTTAAACATTTTCTTTTATCTTTACTGTCATTCTTTCTTTGACCTTATATTCTGGTCAAATATTCTCGTCTATATTTCTTTAAAAATACATTTTAATTTTTCACATCAAGCAGCCAATTTGTTTTCATTGCTTAACATAATGTTTTAGACTTTTTCTATCTACTTATTCCTTAGATCCCTAAATATCCCTAGTGATATTGAGCATGTATTGACCATGCAATTATTCTTGGAAATGTTGTTTTTTATTTAATTTGTAAATGAAGAGAAAAAACAAAGATTTGTATACAATTTGCTATAAATAGTTTCACGTAACAACATGACGAATAAACTGTAGATGAACTAGATATGCCTTCCACTGTACGCACTTGTTTATATAATGATGATAAATGTAAACAATTGAGTAGAAATAAGCCTATCCACACAAAAAGTAATTTGCGTCATGAATTTAAATGGGAATATATTTATTTAAGGCCAGGGCATTTTTGGTACTGAGATTAAGGGAATTAACTTGCACATGTATTTGCAGAAAAGAACTATTGAACTATTTCGTAATGTGAAATGATATTACAATCTCAGATAATTGTTTTATATTAACTTCTATATAAACAGATAAATGAAGTTTACTTTGGGATTTGTAAAACTAAATGATATATTTAAATATATTATCATTTTAATTAAAAGTTTTAAATTTATCTTCATTCAAACATACATTTTCTTCTCTTATTATTTTTTCTCGCTGCAGAGTTTGTATCAATTTTAATTATTCAGAGAATGAAGAAGCGCATTCTGACACGAGACAACGAACAATGCCTGATTTGAATATTTCACGGATGCCTGTGGCCAATAATTAACACACGTATAAAATATGTCATATTTTGTGTACAGGGAATTTATTATCCGGGGGAGGGGTAGAGGTGTATTTCGTGCGATTTTATCGAAAAACACCAGTATATCGGGCTAGCGTGTAAATGTATACCTTGTTATTTTTTAAATCTAGGTTCGTGAAAAGCCACACCCTTATTTTTTAAAAAAGTTTGTTTCCTTTAAAATATCTTGCGATAGTTATGATATATGGAAATAATATAATATTTTTTTGAGTATCAGAATGTTTTCAAATTTATTGTGTTTCATTTTTATGAAAATCTCTCCCCGTGAAAAATAATTAAATTTGAAAATTTTTCGTAAAGAATTACTTATTATTTCAGAGTTTAGCAACCAATTTGCTATTTATTTAGTTATTCGCTTCGAAGTGCGATATGAATGAAAATGGAATATGGAGTGCAAAGGTGGAATGAGTAATCTTCAGATTATTTGAATGGATGGTGAAAGTGTGGTGCCGGTATTGAGTTTGTCCCATAATTTGATGGCGTAAGCAGCGAATGAATGCTCATAAAAATAAATACTATATTTGGGGACAAGGTGCACGAGAAGATTCTCGGAAGTTAGACTCAAACAATAGATAAATACAGATATACAGGGACAGACAGGCAATTGGAAAATATTTAAAACATTAATGATACATAAACAAACAATGGAGTGCCATTTATTCAAAACGCTTAGGGCTAATTGACTATTTTCGATGAAATCTTAGTCCCCGCAAAATCGGTCTGTCATATTTTAGTTTTACGGGATAGGGGTCGTTTCCTTTTTTATTAGCTATTTGTCATATTTTGAAATTATTTTCATCTTTTTTATTTTTTTTTAATTAGCATCCACATATTTTGGATTGAATATAAATATTGATTGAGCAAATTGACATGACTTTATTAAGTCAGTGACTGATTTGCATACAGTTTTTAAAGGAATTTCTTCTTATGGCAATAAATTCTATAGATGGAATTAGACTAAAGAATAAAGAGATATCAATCTGCACCAAATCTTTTCCTGATAAGATTTTTACAAAAATTATTAAAACTTTTAACTGTAATAAAAACTTATATATTTAAGAGGCTAACCCCCCGATAAATTGAGAAATATAGTCTGATTATGGTATCGTTAATCAGCCGAGTGTGCATTGATATATTGGAAATTTTTCTGAAAATTTTTGGATTTGATAATAAATAATAATATTTGATTACAATTTCAATACTAAACTTCATAATCGCGCTCTGAAGACATTTTCACTGATAATTTTCTTAATTTATTTCGTAGTTGGGTTTATAGACTAAGTGCATTATTACATTATTGAAGTTCTTTTCATTGCAGAGCTACGCGCCTTGTACGCTTTCCCACCCTCGGGGTGAAACGCACAACTTACTTGAGTTTTTTTTAAGATAGCTTTTTCGGACTTTTTCTAACCACAAAAAGTATCATCAGTTGTTTTGAAGATAGTGAAGATAGCAATAACAAAATAAAACTTTACATAAATTTAATATAATAATACCAAATAAAATGTAAATTTTGGGCCAATTATGACATCTCCATAATAAAAAAGTATAAAAAAGAGATTATAACCCTTGAAATAATGAATAAATATTTTTATTTATTTGTATCTGGCTGCTATTATAATTGGAATTAAATTAATGGATGGCGTTCTGCTTAGCTTCCATATTAAAAACTAGGAAGTTAAACAAAGTCATAATCTTGCTATAAAATTATATATTTTCGTAGAATTTAACTACAAATCGTCATATGTGGTGGGAACTTGGCAACCTTATTTGCTATTTTTGGTACCTTTCTTTAATATGCTACTTAAGGTTATAATATCTTAATGTTAAATTTAAGCACACGATGTTTATGTTGGTAAAAATAAGGAATTACCAATAACTTTATTGGTAACTTTATTTATGCAATTTCACTGCAAAAAATACTGGTGTTTGTTTACGACCACACGATAGAAGATATATTTAAATAAAATTTAATTCTTGAAACGATGCAATCCGTGTAGGACAGTGAACTCGCTTGGTCAATACCCAAGGGAGCCGAGTTTACTTAATTCAACTTCACTAAGCACGGCCGATGGCGAAGGGAGATAAGTTTACCAGATTCGTGATGCTGAACGCTACCATGATGCCACTCGAGCTTGATTGCTCAATTTCATTCCCTGCACAAAAAAAGTACGCATTGTGCGCCTGAAGAAGTTTTCATTTCAAAAATTGTTCAGTAATTTAAAAACAAATTATTATTATTCAATATTGTTACGTGGTGAAGAATATTAATAATATTTTCAATTATTTTAATTATAATAATGAAAAGTCTTCAATTTTTATATACCTAATCGAGCCCAATCTAACACAACTCTCGTAGAGTGAGTTCTACTGGTGTTCTTTTAATTTTCGTCAGTTTATATGCTTATTTGTTTGTCTGAGTACGTATCAAGCAAAAACTAAGCATCGAGTTTTTACAAAATTTTTAATATTGTAGAATCCATAAAGTCAAATAAATAAATATTAATCTTAAGCTTTAAGAACGTCAAAAAAATTGGTCTATTTTGTATTTACTTGTACGCGGATCACGAAAACGGACTATGACGGACGGAAACGGAATACTACTAAGCGGACTGTAATTATTGTAAAGTTATGAGTTTCATGAACAAATTTATTAGCTACTAATGATCTTGATACGTCACCGTTTATCTTATAGAAATAAATAAAATATTATTACATGGCTCCAATGATTTAAAAAAAAACATATTTTTATAATATTCTTTAAAATTATTCTCGATCAACAGGCTGAAAAATTGTCAAAATAATTCTAAGAACATTAGCATAATGATATATATTACAGTTCAATTTATTACAATTGGCTACGATAGACGGCGATAGACTAACCTAAGTTAATTCCTGTAATTGACATCGCCCGCTATTTTTAATTGTCCACGAAAAGGAGTTGTAGATATAAGCTAGTCAGACATATTTGTAACTTAGATGGCAGTAATTATAAATAAGTACATACCTATTGGTAGCCAGTATGCATACTTTCAACAAACTATCTTAGAACTAATTGCAACCCAATATTGAAAGGAATCAAATATTTACCTTAACAAATATTGGTCATTAAAAAATGTAAAGTTTTTAAAGGTAGGATATGCAAAGAATTAAATACCTTGAAAAAAAATTAAATCTAGTAAGTCTAATTTTTTCTCATAATTCTTGTTGTCAATACATATGTGAAGTTAAATATTTCCATGTTAAATGATTTTGTACAGTGGCAGTGGAAAACACGTTGCGTTAAAATTAATATGAATAAAATGTTTTAAATTTGTCGGTTTACTGAAATTAAACCATTTCAGGTATAATAAATATTTGAATGAACGACTATATGAAAATGTATTGTGATATTAACTCATTTTATAATATTTTATTTCCATAGGATATGTAGGTATTGTTATTAAGTAAAAAAAATCACAATTAATGATTTTATTAAGATGAGTATTTAAGATGTATATGCAATAGATACAGTTATTAGAGTTATATAAAAATATTCTAAAAATACTCCATTCTAAATTGAGAAGAAAAATGTAATGTGCCCTTAATTACTGGCATAAAACGGTCATAAACTGATTATTAAAAGAATTTTAACAAATTTTATTTTTATTTTGCTATTAAAAAAGCTTTTAGTCTGTTTGTCTGCCACAGAAACGGCTTTAAATTTGGTATAGATATAAAATTCATTAACCGCATATCTCGTATCTAAAAATGTTCATATTAAAATTTTAGAAGATGAACAATTAAACACTTGAAAAAAAATTGTTAAATTTCCATTTATAGTGTACGGGTCCACAAATAGTTTCAAAGGTCCACTAATAATATTTTCAGGGAAAAAAATTATACAAAAAATATCCCATTGAGAGTCCTACTTATACTTTATATATTTTCACTTTATCTATAACTATGTCTTAACGAATTAGCGTTAGTTATTAGTGGAAATAACACAAAAGTAAAACAAATTTTCGTTTTAAATTTTTTAGAAAAAATGAATTGATTAGTTACGTAACTGAGGGTAATATTAGAAAAACATTTTAAGGAGAAGGGTAAGTTCCTTATTTCCTTCTTACATATCAAATTATGCATTATACTGTAAAATTCAATCATTAAAAGCTATGGATAGTATATTTATTTAAAAAATGAAAATGTTAAGCATTTTCACTAAAATGCTTTTTCTGAACCAAACCGTCACCGCTTTGGTTCAGAATTACGTCAAAAACGGAAATCCTGTTTATATGTCTCGGTCGGTTCATAACCTTGATTTTTTTAAAAACTCTACGCCAGTTAACGTATGGGATTTTACAAAAAAACGATTTCAGTTCTGGTATACGTGCGTCAGTGAACTTGCATCTAACCCTCACTTAGCCGGTTTCATAAATAAACATTAATGTCAAGTTTATTGCAAATAAAATAATTACTGTAAATATTTCTTCTTAATATTTTCACGATATGTTTTCTGTGCAACTTTCGCTTTACGAATACATCTTGCTTTATATAGTTATGTGATTGGTTTTTTTTCACATCATTTACTTTCATGAGTTGTTTAATAACTAACCTCTTTACATGCTAATACAATTATCACTCTAATAGTAATCAGATATGCTTACCATGGCAAATTATTTTTCACTAAAATTTTTAATTTATAAATATACGAGAATTCCCAGTTTCTTTAGTCAATGTTCAGCTCTGGTTATTATGTAGCGTAGATGTTGGATAAATGTTTGTGAAGTCCATATAAATGTTTGTGCTTTCGAATTTGCTATTTTACATGGAAATGTGTTATTTTTCAAAATGTCAAGTATATATTTCCTAAAATCGCAATTTCTTTTAACATTATGCTTGTATGAATAATTATTCCTTAATTTCCAACATTACAACTCCGGCGTTTATATAATTTTCCAACATTACAATTCCATCTGTTTTCCATTTCCACCTATTCATTTTTCTTCCTCGACCTATTAAAGTGGAAGTCCTCACTTTATAAAGCAAGCACGAGCGCAATTTCTCTGCAACATTATTTGTATTGAGTTGACATAACTCAACGAGCTGCGCGGCGCATTTTACCCAAGGGTTTGCGAAATGCCTGCTTTGAATATTATATGAACCAGTGGCAAATTATGAACATATACGAGGGCGGTATCGCTCATTATACGTTAGGCAACCGGAAGTTGTGTGAGCTTTTTGGCGATCCATTTTATTTGATAGCATATTATTTACAGAAAGAGCGTTTAGTAAACATTTCTAAAGTCTAGGTTTTATTGTTTTAAAGAATGAATTAGCTTTAATTTGGAGTGTTTTAGAAAGAATTTATGAATGTAAGAAGATATTACGTCTAACGTTATCAAATGTATTTTTCAGCTTACAAGAAATAGGAATCACATAATAATATTGAAACTTTCACTTTTCATGCGATTATATTATTAAATAGCCTCATTATTTTTATATTATGTAAAAAATTAAAAATGTTTATCTTAATACACTTTTTGTGAATTTTACAGACAGAAAGTTTAACGTATTGAGAAAAAGAATTAATTCGAAAAAAGAGCATAATTATGACGAATATAATAGAACATGATTATAGATAATGTAATTATGACGAATATAATAGAACATTATTAGATCCGAAAGGTTTTTAGTCCATAGTCGCTCATATTTTTAATTTTGTGTACACTTATTTCGTTATGCATTCAAATAATGAAATAATAAGATAAGATGCAGGTTTTAAGATATAAGAAAATAAACAGGGAGATCATACTTAAAATTGCGTATATGCACCATAACAAATGCATCAGAATAGAAAACTTAATTGTACAAATTATGCCTAATAAAAATAGGCACATAATAACTGTATAGTAATATATGCAGAAAAACAGATCTAATAAACTAGTCCACATCCTCCTTTCGTAACTGTGGTCCAAAAAAAGATGTTAATCATTTCGATATATCTCTCGAAAAGAACTTTGAATTCGGCGCTGAGACACCTTTATAATGACAAGAATTGAATGCGTTCTCTTTATAGTTCGATGACAATTTTTACAAATTCAAATGACTAATTCTTTATAATGACAAGAACTGATCGCGTTCTCTTTATAATTCGATGAGAATTTTCAAAAATTCAAATGACCAATTCTATATATTGACAAGAACTGATCGCGTTCTCTTTATAATTCGATGACAATTTTCACAAATTCAAATGACTAATTCTTTATAATGAAAATAACTGATCGCCTTCTCTTTATAATTGGATGACAATTTTCACAAATTCAAATGACTAATTCTTTATAATGAAAATAACTGATCGTGTTCTCTTTATAATTCGATGAGAATTTTCAAAAATTCAAATGACCAATTCTATATATTGACAAGAACTGATCGCGTTCTCTTTATAATTCGATGACAATTTTTACAAATTAAAATGAGTAATTCTTTATAATGACAAGAACTGATCACGTTCTCTTTATAATTTGATGACAATTTTTACAAATTCAAATGACTAATTCTTTATAATGACAAGAACTGATTGCGTTCTCTTCATACTTTGATGATAATTTTTACAAATTCATGTGCCTAATTCTTTGTTATTAAACATAGAAATAAAAAAAAAATCAAACGTGTTTTTTTAAATGGGCATGAGATATTTAATAAAACTTAATTGATTTCTTTCAATTTTAAAACAACAATTATTTCCTCGAAGGCTATTCAGAAAATACAGAATGATTTTAACCTATTGGAAATTAATATAGTATATTATTATATAGTCAATTAATATATAACAACATGGTAGGATTCAGAAACATAAGAGTATGGGAGAAGGATCGGAATAAGTTAAGGATGTGGTTATGAGAGGTTTGTTGTGCATCGAAGAGTACATCCAAATATATATATTTCATTCAGCGGTCAGTAATGTAATAATAACATGTGTATTTTACTTGAAATCATCTTTTGTATTACCAAATCACAAAATACTCTTTTTGATTTTGAATTCGAAACGATCATAGAAAAGTTGTATTTGGCATTGACATTAAATAAATTAAACTTAAGCTTATATTCCATTCGGTTAAAAAGTAAAAAAAAGTAGTGTTATTATCTAAATTTCTCGTAGTAATTAAACCTAGTAAAGGAATTCCGAAATTTATTTTTTTTGTAAGTTTTTCTCAATTAGTACTAACTTTATCAAGAAAATTGACATGATTTTGTGTTTTGATAAGAAAAGACAAATTATATTTTTTAAAATTGTTTTCTTGCAACAATTGCCCTTTTTAAAATGATGTCAAATGTAATTTTTCAAATAGTACTGTAAACCATGATAAACCTATGAATAAAATAATTTTATTTACAGTTTTTTCATGGTTTAGAAACCATACTGAAACAATTTTCACATTTTTTCATGTAAATGATGCTTATTTTATTATTATGCATATTCATTTTTGGAATTTCTATGAAAATAAAGGATATTTTCTTCATTTACATTTTTTTTCGATATAAAAATTTTTCTTTCCTTTCGTGTAGTAATCATGTTCCTCTAATGTTTATCCGATATATAACAAGAGAAAAAAAATAGACTGCGCTCATAAAGTATATAAGCTATTACTTAGAACAAAGTAAGGAAATGTAAAAAATTAGAATATTTAAAACAGAAGGCACAATCAAATATTTTATGCTTACAAGACCCATCGTAACAAAGGAGCAGAATCACAGTCAGCATTTCTCTTATTTTTATTTGCCCAGAATATACAACCGTAAAAGAATAATTTCGCATTAGTAAGTATTTGGCCACGTCACATTCAAGAGCTAAGAGCTGGATTAAGTAATAAAATAATGTCCATAAATGACACTTTTAGAATGATGTGGTTTCCCGTAATTTATGTTACGGTTTCTTTTTAGAGTTATTTGTTTCAGGTGCTTGATCTATTTATTAAAGCTTAAATTAATTTAAGATCTTTTTTACTGTACTGACATAACATAATGCATATCTCGAATAAAATCTTTTGGGAGTTTTTACGTTTGTTCTACATATTAGGTGTCCGAACATCTAAGCAAAATTGTTTTTCGAAAAATTGGATACGAGGTATACATAATTAAATTTTTTTCTACTTAGCTTCAAATACATAAACAAAACGTACTATGAGAATAAGATAACGATAACCACAGTCGACTTAAGGTCAAATTTGAACCTGAAATCTTGTATAGAAAAAAACATTGAACGCTTTTTAAATGCACGTTTATTTAGTATATAATACACCAGTTTATTTAAAGCAAATATGTGTTACCATATTACATTAAAATAAACATTACTGTGCATGTTTTACTTTTTACGGTTAGGATAGATCTTTCTGTGTTCTTGCATGTAAGGTGACAAAATGTGTTTTTATTCCTCTACAATCGTTATCAAACCATACAAGCCTTATATCAACTTCGCCACTCTTTCAGCTGTATAATTGATTATTCTAAGTTCTAACCCGTTTCTTTGCGCTTATAAGGCAAATAATTATTGGCTCATAAATAAAGACTTTTGTTGAGAAAAACGTCATAAATTTGCGTCGCAAAAGCAAAGACTCGCTTTTAACTGATATGAAAATATCCACATTTTGAAAGAACAACAACCTCAAAGTATCAAAATAACCATTCAGTGAAGCAGTATTCCCTTCTATGGAATATATTTTTCTAACGGGTCGAGAAATTTCCTTTATCTAAATTTACTAATTGGAAACATGTTTCTTTCTACACATCATCAACAAAAAATGATAAGAATTTATTTCTTGGCTTTACTTCTGTAAACCAACTTTTGAAATATTTTCATGTAGCTTATCGTAAGCTTTAAAAGATTTTAAAAACCGCAAACTTTTGTAGGGTGCTTTAATTGTCAAAATGCATTGAATCCATGTTTTAACGCTTTGTTCTTGTTATTTAATTTTAACTGAAAATTAAATAATGATTTTTAGGGCATAAACGCTCTGGTCATCCATTGATTTTCGTGCATAGCATCCGGAGTTCCCATTTCAAATTTATTTCTCTCTGTTGTCATAACCTCTCGATGGTCATCTCTGATAATATTAGTAAGTTTAACGCAATGAAATTTAAATAACTTTTCAATTTGGTGCACGGTTAGGAACTTTTCAACTGCTTCTCAATATTTTAGTAGGATCGAAGTGTTTCGAATTCTCTGTGAGTTTTTGAAAGAATGATATCGGATCTCGTTTTTACTGGTTTAGTATTTACTTGGAATATACCCTTTAATATCAATTCTTATGCGTGACGGTGACCAGTAATAAGGATGTCTCTGTCAATTTTGTGCTTGGTGAGCGTATAAGCACCATTAATTCGACCTGTATTCAAAGCCTAAGAATAAAAAATACCAGCGAATGGTAATATTTGGGATTTAATTTATAGTTAAATTTATTTCTCGAAAATTACGAATTTGTGAAACTGCGTAATCCCATTATCGGGTACACTCTATTATCACATTGAATAAAACCTAAAGAATGATTCATAGAATTTCCTTGCCTTATTATTCCATTTCCTGTGGTAGTACTAAACATGCTGCGATGAGTAGATTTAAAAGTATTACTGAATATAAGGCCAAAAGCCAAACTACAGATATTTTCTTTAGTGGGCTAATTTAGTATATTTGTTCTTTAATTCCATTATTCGATATATACGACTAATAATATATTTATTTAAAAAAATCTATTCTTATCTAAATTCCTTTCATTTTTCTATTCGCATATGCAAACGTGTGCGCGGAAAAAAGGGAACGTGTATTCTAGCTAGGTCTGCTATGTGGGTGGAATTTTACTCATAGGTGTTTTTAGCTAAAATGATACCTATCCAAAATGAAAAACGTAACCGAATTTACGCTTGTCACAGTTAATTGGCAATATTGCAACTAACCACACTCAACTTCAAATTTGTCGAATAAAAATAATTACAATTATTACTCTTAAAATTTGACGTTATTTCATATCATCTATGCTTTGATTACATTATCCTTATTTAATTTTTTCAAATGAAACTTTTACATGTTTATATATATATATATATATATATATATATATATATATATATATATATATAAATATATATATATATATATATATATATATATATATATATATATATATATACATATAATAAAACGTGAATGTATTCTATCCTGGATCTTTGATCTAAGGTCCTGTATTGCTCTTTTTGAGCTTAAAAAATCACATTTTGTTTAGATGAACCTTTCTTGTAAAACTGTCATAAATTAACTAGAATAATTTTAAAAAAATATTTTGTGTTATGGTCTTATTAAATTTTAGAGAATGTAGCAGAAACAAACAAATACGATTTCCAAAACTTGCAATAACAAATCTCAAAAACTAATAAACATTTCAATTACGCGATTTAACTTAAAATGTATGTTTAAAGCTCTACTTATAGTGTCTATTACAACTAAAATAAAATGTATAAATGTTACTAGAGTAACAGGTAGTGTTATTCGAAAGTTAAATTTAAGCTAAATTTTAGATGTTTTTTATGAATAAATTTCCCATCCATTTATATCAACATAGGGTTAAAATGTTTCCATAATAAAAAAATTTTCTTTTTATACGTGTATTTGAATGTTATCTCCATAACGAATTGTTATTCACCCGAATAAATCCATTTTCCTGAGCATTAAAAATACATCCAAAGAACTCTGGATATTAAAATCGTCTCATTTAAGGGTTATAATATATTTCTAGTAAATATCTCCAATTTTTAAATCTACTCTAAGAATTAATACATACTGAATATTATTTTCAAAAACGTTTTTGTTAGTCACTATAATTAGGTATTTTAATTTTTAGCGTTTAAAATCTCATTGATTTATTAACTATAAACATAGAAAAATAAATACGAAATTGAATGTGATCATAAAATAAGTTCTTTCGCTTTCTCCTAATACAAATATATAGCTTTTATCCATTTGAATTTCATTACATTACGGACAATCAATCTCTCATATTCTTCATTTATGAAGGTGCATTAGCTAGTACATACTTCCTCAGCAATAATTTCATTCCATCCATTTCCCAAACGCCTTCAGTATTATTATATTGGCAATAAATTTTACTATATATTTCAAAGCGAGAACATTAACGTTTTTTGCATTCAAAGCAAAATATTTTTTTCTTATATTCCCTTTAACTGGATAACTTTTGCTTCTGGAAGAAGCTTAAAATAATACTTGAATTTATATATGCCATATAGAACGGGTCGTAAAATGAAGCTGTCGGCCAACTGTTTCATTTTAAACCAGTCGGCACCATCTTTGGTTTTACTTTAGTACATTTTCTTCTTCATCAGATTGTGATTAAAATGAGATATCGATTTTGTCAAAAAAGAAGTTTTACAAATCTTTTAATAATTCATCAGAGGAGAGATGATTTCTGTTTAACTTTTAACATTTTTGACATGGTTTATTGTTTAGTACCACGTGAATTATACTATTAATAAATCTCAACATAGTCTATTGTATAACTAAACATAAAATGATCTCATAAGTTGAATTCAAATTGGACTACTAAATGGTCGAATAATATTAATTATAAAGGACAGGGAATTAATTGTCAAATCAATGACAAAATGTAATTGTTAAATCACACAATACTCGTATAATTGGTAAACATAATGTAATTGGATAAAATGTAAGTGGTAAATGTAATTGTTAAATCGATAAAAAAACAACAAAAAATTAAGTTAAGCGAATAGTCGAAAAGATTCATTAAAATTGAAGGTCATAAACCTTTGTAAGTTCAATGCTTAGTTATATTACCGTTTTTACTGTAATATAACGACAGTTACGTAAAAGCTGCGGCCAACAATCGAGTCGATTGAAAGAAAAAGTATACTGTGTATTTAGACATAAAGAGCAAAATGTTTGCGTTTTAAACAATATGTAGGCCTAAATTTATTTCTGGGGAATTATTAATATTTATTAGTTTTGGTTATATTTTAACCAATTTTTATATCTGACTTGAAATGGAAAATATTAGTTAATTATACTTTTTCGCAGTATATTAACAGGTCAGAATTAGATATCGAGCTAAGGTACGATTAGTTTGGATTACCTAGATCATATAACGCTATCTAAGGACTTTGAAATATTTGCAAGGGGTAAAAATAATTAATTAAAAAAAAATATTACGTCATGTCATTTAACTATGCCGATACCCTATGGGCATAGTTAAATGCAGAAAATAAATTAAATAATATTTATTATTATATTCAGGATGTAATATGATAAAATATGTAGATTCATTTTCAAAATATTTGTAGAAAAAACAATGTTTTTGCAAAATTTGTGAATCGAGTATGTTTAGATAGAGGTATGTGTCATAATTAACTAGGGGAACCACATTTACAGAACGTCAAGACGTTAAGAAACCTATATAAATACAATGCAATATTTTCTCTGAAGGGAATTCTTTTCAAACTCATGGGTTTTAATTTCTTTTTTGTCTTCAAAATTTATAACCAAATTAATTAAATCGTATCAATATCCGAAATTTACGGTCCGTGTGCAAAATTAAGTCAATAACGTCAATAATTGTTGACAAACCTTAACGAATAATGTAGAGAAGTTCATATTTGATATGATTTTAAATCCAGTATTGTGATGTAAATATAAAAAAAAATCATCAATATACATGCTGATACTCAAAGGGTTAAAAAGTATGAATGGTTATGAAATTGTAATTGGAAAATTAATTATTAACAATTATTACATGGTGCGCTATTTTCTTGCATTAAATATATTATATTTTTTAATCGAAATCTGGCTAGAATTTACCGTTTTATGAAATTTAAATAAGATGAGAATATTTATAATAAGATAAGTAAAAAAACCAACTACCATGAAATTAAGTTGACATTAAAATTTGATTCTCAAATCTCAACAAATTTTCCGAAAAACAAAAGCTTTCTGTCCTCATGTCGTTATTTTTTTAAATAATAAGAATTAAAAACTGTGTACAATAAATGTATCATATTGCACTGACATAGAGAGACAGAGTTAAATATTTATTTTTTCATATTTATTAAAATTATACTTAAAAAGGAGAAATGGACTTTGTTGTTGAAAAAAATATTACAATGTTTACTTGAAACCGAACTTTTCCAGTTATGTTTAATACCATTTATAAATAATCTTTAATATTACTTAAATTTGTGTTTTCATCTTAGTGTAGCTAATAGTGCCATTTTGATTTATTTCCATCCATCTGTCGCAGAGTAACATTATGAAATGTACTGACTTACACTAAAATAAACCTTATAATTTTGTGATACGAAAAATAATACATAAAACTGGCCCACGCTTGGGTGTGTGCTCGCGTGTGCGTACTAAAGCGCGTGTGCACGACCATGTGAGTGTGTGTGTACGTATGTGTGTATCCGCGTATGTGTGTGTGGGCGCGTGAGTGACCGCGCGCGGGGGCTTGTGTGTGTGCAGTATATATATTATGATGCAGAAAAATTTGTGACATTTTGGGTAGCAGTTGAAATAATTATTTCTATGTCGCATGTCTCTTTTTTGTTTATTGAAAATGTCGTAAATATTTGATTCAATAATTGATGGTTCAATTTTGCAATCCTAATTCAAATTAAGCTATAATTGTGTCAAAACCCTAATTTGTTTAGTTTTAAAATTTGTTTTTGGAAACTTTTTGTTTAAACGTTTTCAAATTATTCACCGCGATAAATTTTAGTAATACTTTTACGAGCTAGCCTAAAACATAGATATTATAGGAAATATTACACATATAAATTTAAAATTTCTTGTAAACCTACTTAAGAATACTATCATACATATTTGCCCTGTAGATTTTTCAGAATTTAAATATTCTTTGAATGATTCCTATTTTCTTAGATTGGTTCGTCAACAGAATTTTGGTAAATCGAGAAATAGTAAAAATAATAATTTAATATTCATTAAACAGCAATCGAAGAAAATTGTTAACGCTTTTCTTCGTTTGCTGTGGAAGAGTATTTAATTAACGAATCTGCTTAACGATTTTCTTCGTTTGCTTGATTGCTTCGTTTCTTCTGCTAACCATTTTCTTTTATTTGCCTGAAACATACTGCAGTAAAAAAAATCCCACCTCAGCCAGCAAAACACGCAATAAAATAAAGACTAAGATCCGGATTACGCAATAAAGTAACCAAAAATAAATGACATTTAATTTTATCTAGGTCCCGTGTAATTTGGGTTAGAATATTTTTGTTTGTCACACTTGAGACAAATTCGGTCTTTTACTTAAAGCCAGATTCTGCACATTTTAATCTCTTCTTAGATTATTTATTAATAATAAATATAAATAAGTTTATAGATTAATCAGCTCCTTTTTATATGAAAATTTGCAACTGAATAACATCTGCTGTCCTTGTCGCTCTTTAGTGGTTACGACTTTATTATAAATTTGCCTAAATACAAATTTACTTGTGAAAGTACATTACATACTGAATATGACTAGTGTATCATATCATGACTAGTGTATTTTTTACACTGAACAGAAGTTATTCACGTGTATACTTAACCGACTTTCATTTTATAAAGTCTCTTCTCGCTCGCGTTACTTTTCACTTAGTTACAATATAAGGCATGTTAGTCAAGTAATTAAATTTTGTCAAGTTTTAGTAAAATATTTAAAATCAATGCAAATATAAACATTATTTTTTACATTGAATAGAAGTCATTCACATGTATGCTTAGCCGACTTTCATTTTATAAAGGCTCTTCCTGCTCACATTACTTTTAACTTAGTTACAATATAAGGCATGTTAGTCAAGTAGTGAAATTTGTTCAAGTTTTAGTAAAATATTTAGAATAAATGTGAACAAAAACATTATTTTTTACATTTAATTAAAGTCATTCACATGTATGCTTAGCCGATTTTTATTTCATAAAAGCTTTTTTTGCTCGCATTATTTTTCATTAAGTTACAATATAAAGCATGTCAGTCAGGTAATTAAATTTTGCCAAGTTTTAGTAAAATATTTTAGAATTAATATAAATATAAGATATTACTTTTTACATTGAATACATGTAATTTATTTATATGATTAGCAAGTAAATTTTCAGTTTATAAAATTAATTTCAAATTTACATATTTAATGTTAAATGCTCAAATTAACACAAGTTATAATATTTACTCGTTACATACTCTTGATCCTAGTACCTTCTATGTTTATGCAATAATATTAATGTAATTACTTCACTACTTTATCTCCCTACTATTAAAAAGTATGGTCATGTTGCGATCGAGGTAACACAATAAAAAAATTACGAAAAAGTTTTGATAATCTAATTGAACAGATTGCTTAGATGTTTGTAGTAAGATAATTTTAGATACTTGTATCTAAAAGTGTATGAATGAATAAACATTCATACATAAATGTATGAATGTAATGTATAAATATCCTCCTAAGTACAAATCCGTCCCTGTTACACGATTGGAAGATTCTTGCAATTTGTTGTTGTTGTTTTATATCAATTTCAAAGGTATCAATTTCACCACGTGACCAACAGCTATTATAAAGAATGGCTGTGGCAACAATAATATGGCATGCTGTCGTAAGATTTGTTGCCAACTTTTTTGACAGACATAGAAAGATTCGTTTCAAGACACCTATTGCTCTCTATATTGTATTTTTCGTTTTAATATGTGCTTTGTTATAATTTTCTTCACAAATGGACTCTGGTTGTGTTACTGAAGTTAGTAAATATACCTTGCACTCATACCCGTATCACCTAAAATTATCCCGTCTATATCACCTCGTTCCAACTTGGTTTTCAGAGCACATGACTGAAATATTCAGACAGACCCTGGCCTGTCAGAAACTATGTTGCATATTTCTAAATTTGTTCCACATACCAATTGAGTATTGATATGGAAGGATTTCTTTCTGTTCTTGAAAATTTTAGCATTAGCATAAGTTTTAGCATAAGTTCCAGCAGGATTTTGTAGAGGTATATGTGTGCAATCTATAGCACCTAGAGTACCAAGGAATTGTGCTATTCTATAAAAAGTCTCTTTAGTTCTTTCACAGTGGATCGAACATTTTATAAAATATTCAATTTTCGGGCTAAAGAAGTATGAAACTTTCTTCACTATCCTTGACACTGAAGACAAATTCACATTTATAAGGTCGCTGCTAATGATCTGAGAAAAATAATAATAGTAGAGTCACTTCGCTTAAAATAGTAAAGTAAACATCACACAAATTAATATAGTTTTAACTTGTAAAGAACCCGAAGCATAAAACCTTAAGGCAATCATTAATTGGTATATAGCGGCAACGATAAGCCTCTTGCCGTCAATTTTTGCGAGATCATAGATAATTAATGGCAGAAGAAAACAAAGCACACCTTTACAAAATCTACATCTTTTTCTTAATTCTTTGGCACTGTAAAAATCAAAAGGATCAATCGGAATCATTCGGGTCAAAACGGAAATCAGATTTTAAAAGTCTCGTATCAATTTTCCTGTACCTTTACTTCTTCGTCCGTTTATCCTCTCATTTAAATAATTATCGAACTCTTCTTCATTACCGTAATTCATTTCAAAATCGTACAAAATATAATAAAATGAAACTATCGTTTGATGACAAATGTAAACGATAACTTAACTTTTTAACGTAAAACCGACACTATGCATTGTGTAATACACCCCGCCAGCTACCTTATCTGTGCGTTGGATTTATTGAATGCATAGTGTCGTATAGTTTATTCTAAAAATCTTCTTTTATTATAATTTTAGATTAAGTAGTCTTGGTAAGGAAAGAAAATGTGGAATTTTATATATATTATTAATATATTTATGAAGATATACTAGATCACTATAACTAGCCCTTTCCAATGATACTCCACCCCAATGTATATATTATTTAAAAAATTGTTTTTATGGTAATTAATTGGTAACATTTTTGGTTAAATGGTAACATTTTTGGTTAACTCTCATCATATTTGCTTCCAAAAATTGTTAACTACCAAGATATGTGCGAATTAATATTTTTATTAATACACTAAATTATATAAACACTAAATTTTTTGCGCTAAGTAGCTTATTGGTGTCTTTAAATCGGTCTTTTAAAATGCAAGATGAAATGATTAGAAATATTTTTTTAAAGCGCGTCCCTTTAGTAAAATATGAGTCTTTAAACTGTGCTGAATTGTGACTTTCTCCCACTCATGTTTTAACGTGACAACGCCTCACCTTCCGCAGGAAAACACCGAAGAAACAGTCGATGATAAATAAAGTAATTTTGTTACCTTATTTATCATCGGCTAAATAAAGTAATTTTGTTATCTTATCTAAATAAATAAAGTAATTTTGTTATCGGATAAAAAAAGTAATTTTGTTATCTTATCTATCATCGGCTATTTCCTGGAAAAATAAAGTAATTTTGTTATCTTATCTATCATCGGCTAAATAAAGTAATTTTGTTATCTTATCTAAATAAATAAAGTAATTTTGTTATCGGCTAAATAAAGTAATTTTGTTATCTTATCTATCATCGGCTAAATAAAGTAATTTTGTTATCTTATCTAAATAAATAAAGTAATTTTGTTATCGGATAAAAAAAGTAATTTTGTTATCTTATCTATCATCGGCTATTTCCTGGAAAAATAAAGTAATTTTGTTACCTTATCTATCATCGGCTAAATAAAGTAATTTTGTTATCTTATCTAAATAAATAAAGTAATTTTGTTATCGGATAAAAAAAGTAATTTTGTTATCTTATCTATCATCGGCTATTTCCTGGAAAAATAAAGTAATTTTGTTATCTTATCTATCATCGGCTAAATAAAGTAATTTTGTTATCTTATCTAAATAAATAAAGTAATTTTGTTATCGGCTAAATAAAGTAATTTTGTTATCTTATCTATCATCGGCTAAATAAAGTAATTTTGTTATCTTATCTATCATCGGCTAAATAAAGTAATTTTGTTATCTTATCTAAATAAATAAAGTAATTTTGTTATCGGCTAAATAAAGTAATTTTGTTATCTTATCTATCATCGGCTAAATAAAGTAATTTTGTTATCTTATCTATCATCGGCTAAATAAAGTAATTTTGTTATCTTATCTATCATCGGCTAAATAAAGTAATTTTGTTATCTTATCTATCATCGGCTAAATAAAGTAATTTTGTTATCTTATCTATCATCGGCTAAATAAAGTAATTTTGTTATCTTATCTAAATAAATAAAGTAATTTTGTTATCGGCTAAATAAAGTAATTTTGTTATCTTATCTATCATCGGCTAAATAAAGTAATTTTGTTATCTTATCTAAATAAATAAAGTAATTTTGTTATCGGATAAATAAAGTAATTTTGTTATCTTATCTATCATCGGCTATTTCCTGGAAAAATAAAGTAATTTTGTTATCTTATCTATCATCGGCTAAATAAAGTAATTTTGTTATCTTATCCATCATCGGCTAAATAAAGTAATTTTGTTATCTTATCTATCATCGGCTAAATAAAGTAATTTTGTTATCTTATCTATCATCGGCTAAATAAAGTAATTTTGTTATCTTATCTAAATAAATAAAGTAATTTTGTTATCGGCTAAATAAAGTAATTTTGTTATCTTATCTATCATCGGCTAAATAAAGTAATTTTGTTACCTTATCTAAATAAATAAAGTAATTTTGTTAACGGATAAATAAAGTAATTTTGTTATCTTATCTATCATCGGCTATTTCCTGGAAAAATAAAGTAATTTTGTTATCTTATCTATCATCGGCTAAATAAAGTAATTTTGTTATCTTATCTATCATCGGCTAAATAAAGTAATTTTGTTATCTTATCTATCATCGGCTATTTCCTGGAAAAATAAAGTAATTTTGTTATCGGATAAATAAAGTAATTTTGTTATCTTATCTATCATCGGCTATTTCCTGGAAAAATAAAGTAATTTTGTTATCTTATCTATCATCGGCTAAATAAAGTAATTTTGTTATCTTATCTAAATAAATAAAGTAATTTTGTTATCGGATAAATAAAGTAATTTTGTTATCTTATCTATCATCGGCTATTTCCTGGAAAAATAAAGTAATTTTGTTATCTTATCTATCATCTTATCTATCATATATAATTTTGTTATCTTATCTATCATATATAATTTTGTTATCTTATATTATCTATCATATATAATTTTGTTATCTTAATTTTGTTATGTTATCTATCTTATTATTTTGTTATCTTATCTATCTTATTATTTTGTTATCTTAATTTTGTTATCTTATCTATAATTTTGTTATCTTAATTTTGTTATCTTATGTATCTTATCTATCATATATAATTTTGTTATCTTATAATTTTGTTATCTTATCTATCATATATAATTTTGTTATCTTATCTTATCTATCATCGGCTATTTCCTGGAAAAATAAAGTAATTTTGTTATCTTATCTATCGGATAAATAAAGTAATTTTGTTATCTTATCTATCATCGGCTATTTCCTGGAAACTAAAAATGATGCATGCAATATATTTATATAATTAAGTAGATGGAGACCTGAATTAAAGGCTACATCTATAACAATATCAAGAACTAGGATGGTATCAAAACTAAACAAGCCAAATGATTCAATCAAAACTTTTGTAATGATTAAGGCTCGCGCTGGGCACTCTATCTTTTAATTTACTTATATTGAAAGTCAAAACGTTTACTAGGTATTGAATTATTCAAGCAATTAATTATCAATACGCTCATTATAAGATACAGGTTGCCAAGTAATAGAATATTATCAATCATTTAATTAGCTCTATGAAAATAATTGATAGATCGATAAATTGGGCAAAGTTAATACACACAAAATATTCGTTTCTATTAAGTGATGACTGAATAATATCTGTGTTGTTAACACTTCATTGAATTAGGTACATGTGAGGTAAGATTTCGGTCTTTAGTTTTGTGTATCGTTCAGTTATGATGGAACTTGATAATGAATTGATAACGCATAATACAAATGCTAAGAAAACAAGAGGTATGGATTTTCTCAGTGCGCTATTAAACACTAAAACACGTTTTATTTAATTTTGCTCTCTCTTTCCAATAACTAATAAATATAAGCATTTGCCGTTATTCCAAAATCCTCAATATTTCAAATTCTGTTTTCGGAAATACTATATATTTATACATATTTGCAATTTTTAGAAATGCACTCGCGTAGGATTTTTAATTTCCCTTAAAATTACAACATTTTTAGTATCAGTGAAATCTCTTTGCAAAAGTATTTTACTAAATAAGTTTTAAAGTAAAGCGTGAAATGATAAGTTGATAAGTACAGTTTGAACTATTTTTTAGTAGATAAAATGACTGGTTTACATTTTCTTGAACTTATGTTAACATTGCAAAATCGAATAATTTATGCCATTATCAAATGTAATTTACTTTGGGCACTTCTCTTAAATATTAAACTGATTTAAAACTATAAGAATATTTTAAATAATATTATATTCTTTCAAAAAATAATATTAATGAGACGATAAACATATTGCACACGAGTAGAACTCGCACTAATGGAATTACATACACGTGTGAACATTTCATTGCTTAAGACATAAACACAAACATCTAATTTAGTACACATATAAACATTTAATTGTCAATGATACGCAAACAAACATTTAACCATTTATTGTGTTTTTACAAAACTATTTAAAAATTGTAATTTTATTTTTTATTTTAATTATTTGTGTTTTATCACTTACGAAACTTTTTTGATATTTATCTCTTTTTGCTATTTATTGCTTAATGCAGGACATAAAAACATTACCTATAAATAACAATCTACAAAATAGCATTTTTAGACGAAGCGAAATTTATTCAAAAATGGTAACATTTTTGGTTAACTGAGTCATTTTTCAATGAAAAATAATGGATATTTTTGCTTTAATTAGACAGGTGTTCTCAAAAATATCCTACACATCTTTGCGAAAAGAAAAAAATAACTATGATAAAAAGAGTTCTGTCCAAACTTTCCATCACAAAATGTTCATCCTTCTTCGAATATGTTATTATCTAGCTTATGGTACATTTCATTTTCTATATTTACTCTCTGAAACTTTTTTTCGTTAATAGTTTTTTAAATGTAGCCCGTTTGTAGAAATGTAGTTTTTTTCGTTATTAGTTTTTCAAATCTATCCATAGTAATGCAGTAAAAAATTATTTTCATAATAATTTTTTTACCAATATTTGTATAACAGTTTTAAGGTTACAGTAACAAATAGTAATTGTTACGTTTGATTAGCAGTTTGCGAATTCATGTGAGAAACAATTGTATATTTTTATGCAATATAACCCGTAAATAATAGGTAGTACGACAATGGTAGACCCCATGAAGTAAATCATAAAAAAAACGCACTAAAAATTATTTAACTGCCTTTGTCATGATATAAACAGTTTAAGAAATATTTAACTTTAATTCTTCTAAATAAATCGGATTTAGCATAATTATTGATACCACGCAAATTTAGAAAATTGCTTACTGCATAACTCCCAATAATACGGTATGAAAATAAATTGAACTAATCACGTGAGAAAAAACTTGTCTGTTAAATAGGTTTAAAACTTTTGTAATTTTATAATATTTCGGAGACAGAAGGTATCTTCCACATCTTATATAGTTCAAGACTTATACGCGTGTTCGTGTGTGTGTCTGTGTGCGTGTGCGTGTATGTATGCGTGTGTGCTGGTCAACGATACAATAATTATAGAAAGATTGTTTGTGAGCATCGTCACTTTTCACAAAGTGATTACATTATAAAAAAAAACGATTTTTGCAGATCACGTTACATTATTGTTTTTGACTTAGATTAAGGGTAAGTAACTTTCTACTCGGCATTTAGTATAAACAAACTAAATTTCGAAGGCAAGTTATGTTTCTCAATACTAATTTCCTGTAACGATTGCAGTTTTAAAACAATGTAAATTGGTAAATATTGAATAAAGAAAGTTACGTTTACCTAAAAACAAAACATGTCAGTTTATAGATACAGGTAAACAAGATATTACTCACGCCTCTAAAATGACTGCCGTAATTTTATCCTCACGCTCTCATATTATTCCCGTCTTTGCTCATACACATGCGTACTGCATGTATAATAATAACTCAGGATAGAAGTAAGGTGACATTTGAAAATATTTACGTGGAATAAAATTAAATGCTATTGAAATAAAAATATTTATAAACGTTTTGTCAACAGTACAACCTGTAAATTGAAATAAAAGCAGTCATTTTAAATTATCTTCCTTATTGGCGTACGTTGTAACAGTTACTTTCATAAAAACAAAGGAGAAATTACTTTGAATTCAGGAATAAGGAATAAAGGAAGATAGGTGAATAAAGGAAGTTTAACTTTTTTAGTTTTATGAGTGATAGAAATAAAATATTTTAATATTTAAATATTTCATTGAATTATTATTATCTAAATCATTACATAAAAAAAACAAAAAAGGAAGATTAATTACAACACATATGACGAATTCATTCGTGCATGTTTATTTACGGACATAAAAATCTCTACTTTTTAATAAATAATTAAAAAAAACTAACTTATTTCTACTTGAAAACGGTTATAATTTCCCCAATTATAACCATTTTGGTAAATGTATCTGGGAAAAAAAACAACACAAACAAAACAATGTCCTCATAAATTAATATTATTGGTTTGTGAAATTAAAATTGACTTAATCATAAATATAAATTTACTCGACTTGGATTGGCTTCCATGAAGTTTTTTGAAATAAAATTCAAAAATCTTCATAACATTAATTAAAGGCCGAAAAACGAACAGACATACCACAAATATTTTTTCACCACTCCAAAATTTATGTACCTTGTTTTTAAATCTTTTGTGCGAAAACTTTAATTTTGATCCAGTCTTTACTACTTAGCAGGAAGATGGGAAAGCTGATGCATCAGCTTTCCCATCTTCCATAAGGATGATAAGTTTTGCAATCTTAGCACTTTGGTATACGTCATCTGGCAACCGATGAGACGTTTAATACACTTAGTTGGTATGACCTTTTTTGAAACGTTGCTAATGGCTCCGTACCATTTTTTAGACGTACCAAAAATTTACGACATTGTAGCTAAATGTTTTTTAAGCCTTCCAGAAGAAATAACTTTTAAATTTTATGCCACTGATAAACTTGCGTACTTTTCTAGTACTTTGTAGCCATATGTAGAGTTTTCAAAACCAGAATTACCAAATACAAAGTGAGTTCAGATACAAACAAATTGGTTTCTTACAAACTGCAATAATTAAATGTCTTCCTGAATCTCTAAATTAAATAAAACCGACCCCACGTCAACGTTTGCCCCTGATACACAACCCTTTTAATTTTTTTTACTAACACCCGTTTAGATGCAGTACATGATCGATCATACCCTTTATACCAATCAACAATATTATTTTCACTAATTCTAAGTAGTCACTTAATTTATTTTTCTGAAGTTCACCTGGTCTGGTTCTCGAAAGGTTTTTAATTTGAATTGAAGCTTCTTCTATTTATTGAGATATTCGTGCACACGTACAAGCGTGAAAGCGTGCACTGTAATGTAGTAGAATCCTTCTGACAGCAATATATTCATCGCTAAACTGGGTAACTTCATTAAATATTTGCATATTTAATGAAGTTACCCAGTTTTGCGATGAGTTGATTCCCCGCTACTCTTCATGGAAAATATATCAGAACTAACCTGTAAAAAGAGTAACATTTGTAAATATTTTAAAAAGTTAGGTTTATAAAATCAGGGAAGAAATGTAGCTATTAGGGTTAATTAGAGAAAATATTAAGTTCATAAACATTAGAAGTTACTTATTTATCTGTTAAAATTAATAAAATTACTGAATTTTAAAAACGGGTATCTGCTTAAATGACGCTGTATTCAAGTTTGTTTCCAGATGGTCCGATTATTAACAGTAATCGAAACAGGGTTTCTATACTTGTATACTTATATTTCTATACTTATATATTGGTATAGGTATAAAAAAGAGGATTTTGGCGACAAAAAAGCAATAATAATTTTCTCTGGCTTCAGAAAAGCAACTAAAAGAACTGATACCACCCAGATCGTCTAAAGTAAAATTGAAATTTTTATTTTACAGTTATAATTGAAAACTAAGGAAAGCAAATTCTTTTTCATTAACATTTTTGATCCTGGGTTTAATTTTGAATATATTTTTTTATGATATAAATAAACTAGCAGACAAGCCATCTAACGGTAAGCGATCATCGTCGCAAATTGTAGTGATAAGCTTGGGAATTTGAATCGATGGCACGCAAAAGCATCAACAACATGTTGCTTAACCTGGGACTTGAATGTTCGGTTTCTGCGTTAGTAATAGTTCTGCCTCTCCCACCCTTCCTTATAAATTTAAATATAATGCTTAAATTATTTTAAAAACTAGATATTTCTATTGCCCATGCTGTACTTTGCATTTGATAATCCTGGAAATTCTGGGAATAGCGCTCAGTTGGTTCAATTCTTAGTAGTTACTTTTTCGAAGACGTATATAAGAAACTCTTCCACTTTGATTACTAGTTATCAAATAAGAAGATACAAACTACAAGCACAATAACAAACTTTAGTAAATTACGTAGCCTTACATAATATTTACACAGGATATATTTTAAATTAGCGTCAGAAATATCGAGACTTGAATCACATAAATATGGGAAAAAAACACACTAGTTAAAATTATTGCTTAGCAGGTACATATTTGGGTAGATATAATAAGTAGCAGGACACAGTAGAATAATAATAATATTTTTTTCAAACTAACACACCGACTGTACAGCTCAAACTAAGCCTGTGTTATTGAGACCACATAACAGACAAGGAGATTTTAGAAACATTAAGGTTCGACTACCGTATAGAAAAGTTCATTCCTCAAAATATGTCCGACCGGGAATCGAACCCGGGGCCTTTACATCGTAGTTTGATACCTACTCAAATCGTCTCTGATTTATTTAGAACTGGAAATAAATGGACACAAATGGAAAATTTTGCAAACAAGAATCTTACATAGCATATATTTATACTGACAAATAAAATAATTGGTCCGTACATGCCTCGTTATAATGAAATGCAGCTGGACATAGATTTGTGGTATTCTATCGAATTTCATTATTTCCTCTTTTCCTAAAAAAAAAGATTAATTAACAATTACCTACTTCAGATAAAAATGCACTGTTACCTTTATTAAATGTACCTTCTTATAAATTAGTACTATACCTGTCAAAACAATACCTTGTACAATACCTGTAAAAGGATATTTTTAGATCGTTCATAAATAAAACAATATGATTTACAGTAAAACGATTTTTCTTACTTGGACCACAACCAAAGTATTGTTTTCGTAATATAAAACAAGTTAATGTCATTATCACACTATAAAATAGTGAAGGCTATTCATATCATTTTTTTAAAGATATTTTTTGTAAAAATACGTCGACGTTTGTTACAACAATCATGCTTATATGTTATAAAAAGACGAGCGCAGTAACCGATTCATTTACTAGCAACGAGTTCAGGGACCACAGAAAACACAATTTTTGTTTATGGTAAATATGTCACTTTATGTTTATTTCTTTAATTATTTGAATCAGGATAGAAACCTACCTATTTTAGGTAGTGACATTGAAATGTTACTTTTTACTTAGTCTTAAAAAACTGACTTATTGCCAACTGAATAATCCTTACACTTCTTTTCATAGCGTTGTCGTATTAAGTCACTTTTACCATGTTCCGTTCAACCCGGAGTTTGAATTGGTAGAAACAAATCAGCACGAGAAGATATTGTGGCGCTTGTAAGTACCTACGACCCCCGCCTCTCCCCGTGCATGTTACTCGCCGCGGACGCCAATTAATTAATTCAAATAATGGATGCAAAATGATCGTTCTTTGAACTTGAAAAAAACTTTTCATAAATATACATGGGACGCAATAAAATCAATATTATGCTAAGATAAACTGATGAGAATATACGCTTGTAATATACACCATACGCTTGTGATATATGAGAAGGTGGGTCAATCTTTCGTTCGCATTTCGCACGAATATATATATATATATATATATATATATATATATATATATATGTATATATATATATATATATATATATATATATATATATTCGTGCGAAATGCGAACGAAAGATTGACCCACCTTCTCATATATCACAAGCGTATGGTGTATATTACAAGCGTATATTCTCATCAGTTTATCTTAGCATAATATTGATTTTATTGCGTCCCATGTATATTTATGAAAAGTTTTTTTCAAGTTCAAAGAACGATCATTTTGCATCCATTATTTGAATTAATTAATTGGCGTCCGCGGCGAGTAACATGCACGGGGAGAGGCGGGGGTCGTAGGTACTTACAAGCGCCACAATATCTTCTCGTGCTGATTTGTTTCTACCAATTCAAACTCCGGGTTGAACGGAATATGGTAAAAGTGACTTAATACGACAACGCTATGAAAAGAAGTGTAAGGATTATTCAGTTGGCAATAAGTCAGTTTTTTAAGACTAAGTAAAAAGTAACATTTCAATGTCACTACCTAAAATAGGTAGGTTTCTATCCTGATTCAAATAATTAAAGAAATAAACATAAAGTGACATATTTACCATAAACAAAAATTGTGTTTTCTGTGGTCCCTGAACTCGTTGCTAGTAAATGAATCGGTTACTGCGCTCGTCTTTTTATAACATATAAGCATGATTGTTGTAACAAACGTCGACGTATTTTTACAAAAAATATCTTTAAAAAAATGATATGAATAGCCTTCACTATTTTATAGTGTGATAATGACATTAACTTGTTTTATATTACGAAAACAATACTTTGGTTGTGGTCCAAGTAAGAAAAATCGTTTTACTGTAAATCATATTGTTTTATTTATGAACGATCTAAAAATATCCTTTTACAGGTATTGTACAAGGTATTGTTTTGACAGGTATAGTACTAATTTATAAGAAGGTACATTTAATAAAGGTAACAGTGCATTTTTATCTGAAGTAGGTAATTGTTAATTAATCTTTTTTTTTAGGAAAAGAGGAAATAATGAAATTCGATAGAATACCACAAATCTATGTCCAGCTGCATTTCATTATAACGAGGCATGTACGGACCAATTATTTTATTTGTCAGTATAAATATATGCTATGTAAGATTCTTGTTTGCAAAATTTTCCATTTGTGTCCATTTATTTCCAGTTCTAAATAAATCAGAGACGATTTGAGTAGGTATCAAACTACGATGTAAAGGCCCCGGGTTCGATTCCCGGTCGGACATATTTTGAGGAATGAACTTTTCTATACGGTAGTCGAACCTTAATGTTTCTAAAATCTCCTTGTCTGTTATGTGGTCTCAATAACACAGGCTTAGTTTGAGCTGTACAGTCGGTGTGTTAGTTTGAAAAAAATATTATTATTATTCTACTGTGTCCTGCTACTTATTATATCTACCCAAATATGTACCTGCTAAGCAATAATTTTAACTAGTGTGTTTTTTTCCCATATTTATGTGATTCAAGTCTCGATATTTCTGACGCTAATTTAAAATATATCCTGTGTAAATATTATGTAAGGCTACGTAATTTACTAAAGTTTGTTATTGTGCTTGTAGTTTGTATCTTCTTATTTGATAACTAGTAATCAAAGTGGAAGAGTTTCTTATATACGTCTTCGAAAAAGTAACTACTAAGAATTGAACCAACTGAGCGCTATTCCCAGAATTTCCAGGATTATCAAATGCAAAGTACAGCATGGGCAATAGAAATATCTAGTTTTTAAAATAATTTAAGCATTATATTTAAATTTATAAGGAAGGGTGGGAGAGGCAGAACTATTACTAACGCAGAAACCGAACATTCAAGTCCCAGGTTAAGCAACATGTTGTTGATGCTTTTGCGTGCCATCGATTCAAATTCCCAAGCTTATCACTACAATTTGCGACGATGATCGCTTACCGTTAGATGGCTTGTCTGCTAGTTTATTTATATCATAAAAAAATATATTCAAAATTAAACCCAGGATCAAAAATGTTAATGAAAAAGAATTTGCTTTCCTTAGTTTTCAATTATAACTGTAAAATAAAAATTTCAATTTTACTTTAGACGATCTGGGTGGTATCAGTTCTTTTAGTTGCTTTTCTGAAGCCAGAGAAAATTATTATTGCTTTTTTGTCGCCAAAATCCTCTTTTTTATACCTATACCAATATATAAGTATAGAAATATAAGTATACAAGTATAGAAACCCTGTTTCGATTACTGTTAATAATCGGACCATCTGGAAACAAACTTGAATACAGCGTCATTTAAGCAGATACCCGTTTTTAAAATTCAGTAATTTTATTAATTTTAACAGATAAATAAGTAACTTCTAATGTTTATGAACTTAATATTTTCTCTAATTAACCCTAATAGCTACATTTCTTCCCTGATTTTATAAACCTAACTTTTTAAAATATTTACAAATGTTACTCTTTTTACAGGTTAGTTCTGATATATTTTCCATGAAGAGTAGCGGGGAATCAACTCATCGCAAAACTGGGTAACTTCATTAAATATGCAAATATTTAATGAAGTTACCCAGTTTAGCGATGAATATATTGCTGTCAGAAGGATTCTACTACATTACAGTGCACGCTTTCACGCTTGTACGTGTGCACGAATATCTCAATAAATAGAAGAAGCTTCAATTCAAATTAAAAACCTTTCGAGAACCAGACCAGGTGAACTTCAGAAAAATAAATTAAGTGACTACTTAGAATTAGTGAAAATAATATTGTTGATTGGTATAAAGGGTATGATCGATCATGTACTGCATCTAAACGGGTGTTAGTAAAAAAAATTAAAAGGGTTGTGTATCAGGGGCAAACGTTGACGTGGGGTCGGTTTTATTTAATTTAGAGATTCAGGAAGACATTTAATTATTGCAGTTTGTAAGAAACCAATTTGTTTGTATCTGAACTCACTTTGTATTTGGTAATTCTGGTTTTGAAAACTCTACATATGGCTACAAAGTACTAGAAAAGTACGCAAGTTTATCAGTGGCATAAACCTACGTGTAATGTCACTACCTATTTTAGGTAGTGACATTGAAATGTTACTTTTTACTTAGTCTTAAAAAACTGACTTATTGCCAACTGAATAATCCTTACACTTCTTTTCATAGCGTTTTCGTATTAAGTCACTTTTACCATATTCCGTTCAACCCGGAGTTTGAATTGGTAGAAACAAATCAGCACGAGAAGATATTGTGGCGCTTGTAAGTACCTACGACCCCCGCCTCTCCCCGTGCATGTTACTCGCCGCGGACGCCAATTAATTAATTCAAATAATGGATGCAAAATGATCGTTCTTTGAACTTGAAAAAAACTTTTCATAAATATACATGGGACGCAATAAAATCAATATTATGCTAAGATAAACTGATGAGAATATACGCTTGTAATATACACCATACGCTTGTGATATATGAGAAGGTGGGTCAATCTTTCGTTCGCATTTCGCACGAATATATATATATATATATATATATATATATATATTCGCGGATTCAGCTATATGATTTCGGCTATATGTTAAAATCGCTTTGTGTTTATGAACGTTATAAATATAAAATAATAAACTAAAAATTACGCACATTTTCCGTTCATATTTATAAAACTCGATACAGTTACTTTTTTACAATTGCAGAATACACTACCACACATTTCTAATACTGGTAATCTCAAGGACTCAGGTAGGTTTAAAAGTTTAGGTAAAACTTAATAATCTTCATAATATTTATAATAGCGTTTGTATGTGGGTAAAATTTCCCAATTTATATAATTTACGAAAGGAAACACTCAAAATCATGCACCGGTTTTGCATGATTGTAATAAAGGCTAGACGATGTAATTTTTTTTAGTATTTCACAAATATTTTCTCTAGAAGTATAAACGTCATGTATATACCATATAGTTCCATATGTGTTTGCTATTACAAAGAAGAAAGTATTACTTCTAAGGCATACAAAGGTCTTTAGACTGTGCCTGTTGTCTTATTTTTTATTTAATAAGAACAATTTTATGACAACTCATTGTTCACTCTGGCTTTAGCCGAGAAAATAATTATTGTATTTTATTTAATTTTTTATATAATCATTATTTACGGTTAATTTATTAATACTTTTCTAAATTATTTACGTATTTATTTATTGAGTGATTTACTCGAGTATGGGATTGTAAAGCTCATCGATATAATATAAGATTGCTTATGTTAAGCAGCCTACAATATCTATCGAAGATTTATATATTATCCTGACACTTTTTTCAATTTTGTGTACCATTAATTCAAAAATGTTTTGATGTAGCTTGAAAGATTTAGTTTTTAATTTAAAAAATCTCCATTGTCTGAATTGGAAAGGAATAATTGGTCACACGGGACGGTTTGAAATAATTAGCAATACACTCTCGAGCTTATCTACACATTTTCGTGTTATCTACATTTTTTTCTTACATTATTTTTAGTGTAGCTACAATATTTTAAGTCTTTCACAAAATGTCACCCGCTTTATTATTATTCATTACTCACACGTTCTAAAAATATATTATATAAGATACATAATAATTTTTAGACAACACTTTCATAAGACAGAAACCTTGTAAGAAGAAACCTGGGAAGAAGCATTAGCAATTTTTCTCAAGATTTTGACTATATGATATGAATACCGAGTCATTTAACACATCAAAAACTATGTAACTATAAATGACGTTTTGATACAAGTAGATTACAATGAAAATCATTGCTGTAACTATAATGATGAAAAGCAAACCGTCAGTTTTGGTGGAGCAAAACAGCAAATAACTATGCATGCAGGAATATTGTACTTACGCAATAATAGTCCAGTTATACCTGTGCTTTTTCATACACTATCTAGGAACAATAGGCAAGACACATTGGCCCTTTGGTCACATTTAAAATTCATTTTTAATTGGATTGAAATTCAAAAATTATCTATGTACAGATTACATATGTACCTGTTAATCAATATAAAAATAATTTCATATTTGAAATGTTCTGTCGTCATCTAAAAGTCAAAAGAAAAGACTTCATCGGAAATCACCCTATAAGACAGAAATTACCCTCTTTTCATGGCATTATTCTGAACAAAGGCATGGTAAGGGAGCACCTGATGGTGTCGGTGGAGCCCTGAAAACCCCTGAATTCGTTCAAACTTGTCTTTTAAACCAGATGGATATCTATTTCATTTTGTGTCATGTCTATTTCATGGTTTGATCACAAGACATGAGTTGATCACAAGGCGTACCGCCTTTGACTGCGAGGCGCAACGTGGGGACCCGGGTTCGATTCCCGGCTGCTCGTCGAGCGGGGCTGAACTGGTGTTCTGGTTGGCTGTAAGAGTATGCTTTTCCAGCAATAAGTCCGCCACATGTATGAATTAGATACATTAAAGTACAGAAATAAATAAATAAATATTTTATTATCTGAAGTAGCTACCACAGATATCTACTAATGAATGATTTCATAAAATAGTCCGGTACTGTTTCTACAATCCGAAGAACACAAAAGATACAACAGTTTGTATTTTTAATAACGCTTTACAGTGCAGAAGACCACTTGGCAAAGATTGTATAAAAAATTGAAACCATAATCATTTGGGATACTTTCAACAAAATCAGAACAATCATTTTATCATAACATGCAATTGAAACCTTTGAAAGTTAATGAAAATGATGTAATCTATACAAATAATAAGAATGACCTACTATCTCCATTTTTTTCTCCGCTCATTCAAAATCACTGGAATGTCCAAGGAAATTGACACAACTCAGCTAGTAGATGAGGTTGTCTCTAATAGTCATTAAATTGCTATCAGTAGAGATTATGTCCTGATTAAATGGGACAATAAAAAGTATAACGGACTAGTTATTTCTATTTTTGAAGTTGGCATAATGGTAAGCTGTCCGAAGAGAGGGTTAAAATTATAGAGAAGGCAAGCCATCTAATGGGAAAAATTATGAGATTATTGAGAGTAAGCGGTACAGAAACTAGGATGCCAAAGCTAGTTTGAAGGTGGAACAACATTATTGTAGGACTGAACGATTCTACATTTAATGAAGATGTTAAAACTGGGACTAAGACTGTGATTGGAGACGAACACTACATGTGATCAGTAAAAATTAATTAATTATTTAGACGAAAAAATTATCTTTAGTTTTTCCACATTTTAAATACAAAGTTACAATCTATATTTTCAATATAAAGGGTAAAAAATCGCATTAAAAACATTAATACGAATAAATATAAAACGATATATATCTTAAGATTATTTTCTTTATTTTAAGTACAAAGTTTTGAGGTCGTTTTTACAATATGAGAGTACAATATATAAATGTTTTTTTAGAATTGAATTTGACATTAAATACAAAATTTAATACATAATTATTATTTGTCTTTATTGTAATAAATATTTAAAAACCCTTCCCTCATACTATCAGTTACTCCCTCAGTTTAAATATATTTTTAAACTCCTTTTTCTGCATATTGTAATTGGCTATTACTCTTAAATGGATATATATATATACATATATATATATATATATATATATAGATATATATATATATATATATATATATACATATATATATATATATATATATATATATATATATATATATATATATATATGTATATAATATTACATTACACAAATACGTGTTATTATAGAATAAATAGTTTATTACTAAAATAAATAAATAAATTTACAGTTTGAGAGAACTGAGTACTACTATTTCGGGCTCCATCAATAAATTTATTGATAATCATAGGAGACATCATGTAATATCGACAATATTTTAATACATTACGTTCCAAAAAATCCCTTGGAAAAATCTCCTTCGCATTTTTAGAAAAAAAGACGATTTAAGGGATTCTCTGTTATAACAGATATTCCGTATGTATGTAATAAATTTCAACATTCTATGTATTCTATTTAGTCACGGATTAAAGATCAGCAATTTTTCTGGTGCAAAACGAAAAGAGCTATTAAGAGAAAACATAATTAATTACCTTTCTACTTCAAATAAGAACATTATTGTCATTTTTTAGTTAATACTATAAATTCTCACTTTAAAAAGCAAGCACGAGCGCAATCTCGCTGCAACATTGTTTGTATCGGGTCAACATAACCCAACGAGCGGCAATGCGCCGCGCATTTTAACTCGAGACGTCGCGGAATCCTGCTTTGAATATTTCACGAACGCCCCGTTTCGAATTATGAACTTAAACGGACATGTTATGGCTCATTATACGTTATGCAAGCGGAAATCCTGCAAGCTTTTTGGCGGTCCGTTTTATTTAATTGCATGATGTATGCATGTTAATTACCGAAAGTCCTTTACCAAAACTCATTGAGCGGAAGCGTTACCTTTCCAAAGAGTGAATTAGCTTGAGATGATAATTTTGGGAAACATTTTGGAAAATATAAATTTTACCTCAAACGTCATCATTTAAATATTGAATTTCTCACTTTTCGCACAGTTAAGTTACGAAATAGCTAGATTTGAATTTTGATGCGTTTTTTTTATTGCATAAACATCACATTTGTTACTCTATAATTAAGGGCACATTTTCCAATATAGGTCCAAAATTGGCAGAGAAATAAGAAAGTATATATTACTCGTAGAGACATGCATTACTTTTTTATTGTTTTGTTTATCAATACATTTTATTTCTTATCCGAAAAGTGTTGACAAAAACTTCCTTTAATATGCTTTATATATATATATTAGTCGTGACAAATCGTATAACATATATAAGTAATAATTAAGTTATGCTTTAATTTAAAAAATTAGAATGGAAAGCAAGTATACAGAGAACACAAAGAAACAAGTTCTTTAACTATAAATTAATAAATGAAGCGGGTTATGGTTAATGTGCAGGATGGATGGAAATATAACAAAAGCTAAATAATTAATTAGGTTTGCCGAGCATTCGATTAATTATGTTATTTGTTGCATACTTTTCTTTACATAAAATGCAGTCTATATTTACAAGATTACCATCGTAATCGACGTCAATAGGATTAAGTCTTAAGGTCCGTAAATGCACAATGTTCTTTTTTTTTTTAAACAAATGTGTAAATAAACATATAGTTTTCATTATAAAGAAATATAAACTGAAAAAGCGTTGAATATTTCATGAGTCCTCTTAATTTTTAAGGCATTCTATGATATTTCGTAGAACAATTGTTTTAATATCTATGTCAATGAAAGCATTAGAACTATCGGAAAATTCCATTGACTTTGGTTATTTCAAAAATATTTCAGTATTCAGGACAGTTTTGCGTTGGTATCTTTTAAAAGTAATTGTTCTTGCATCGATATAAAATTGTAATAAAAATATAGCGGTAGTAACTATAGTTGAAATTATACATATTAACGGTTACAAAAGTATTATAGATATGAGACGTCCGTTTCAATAGTTACTAAAAAGTGAACAAATCATACCCTATTGTGATTAGGTTAGAGTAGAGACCCAATATAATTTCAATCGAAGTGGGCATGCATTTATTAACAATGAAGGTCATGGGTCTCAATAATATAGATCACAAAATGTTACGTTATAACCTTTGAAGTATAAATTTCATTCTGTCAATTTTATTAACGTTAATGTTAGAAAGTCAAAGTTTAAATTTTTGCAAGTTTCTGACGCAGGAAGCTCCACATATCTAGACAAAAAAATTGGTTGGGAATAAAAATTGGACATAATTATAATTGGAATTTAGAAGATTTGGTTATTTTTCTTCTGTATGAAACTAACAATTCTTCTTTACTAAAGCAAAAAAAAACAGGAAATGGATACTGTTTTTAAAGTCAACAGAAATAATCAGTAACATCATTTCTAACACATGCGCCAGAACCAAAAACTTAATAATAATTGGACAAAAAATACATAAATATTAGGTATAATGCGTTTGATTTAATGACAATTGACTGCCTTCTCTTTACTACGCTAATCCTTATCAAGAATCCTTGTCATGTTCCTTATCATGTTATATATCCTTGTCATGTTCCCATATTTATAGAGGAGGAAAAAGAAGAGTAGAACAATTTTTTAAGAAAATATTATCAATTGAACTATCTCTTTGGAAACCTAGAAAATCTATAGGACTTGTTGAATCTAAAGGACTTGTTATAACAAACATGAATACAGAAACGTAAAAATAATTAACAGTATCATTTTTACATAAATATTTCAGGGGAATTACAAAAACTTTTCTAATTATTTTAGTTTTTATCAAAATTAAAATTGATATTAAACTTAAAAATTAAAATTTAAAATTTTTTAAGGTTTCACTTCTACCACGTGTGAATTGCACACATGATTTTTTTTTTATAATCATTCAATCACGTTTTCTTGGAGATCGCATATTAATTAAGCTACAGTTACGTTTAAAAAACTAGAGGAGAGCAAAAATTAGATTATTTGAAGGTTTAAAAAACTTCTTAACGTTAGTTTGATTAATGTCCAGAAAATAAATAAACTTTGTGAATATAATGAGCCAGCAATGTAAATTTATATATATCATAAAATTGTAAGAAAGTGAATACTATACATCAAAAATATTTTAAAAGGAGTTATTAATATAGCATAAAGAATGAAAATAGAAAAAAAAATCTGTTTTTAAAATTTTATTCAATTAACAATTAATTCACTTACTTAATTATTTTCTTCACTTACTTAAATTTTCTGGACTAGGTGAAATAACAGTGAAAAAAGAGTGCGATCGCGCTGTGCAGAGAACAATTTATTTTTAATTAATTTTTTTGTTATATTGATGTGTGTGAGTGCACGCATGCGTGCGGACTTACGAACATGGGTGCGTTCGTGGATACGTGAATTTGTGCCTATACGGATGCATGAGGGCGTGTGCATTTGTGTGCGTAACAAAGTGTGCATGCAAATTAATTGACAATTTTAAGAGTTGGAAAGGATGCTTCCAAGTGAAATAAAAAGTTCTGTGTATTTCACTTTGGATTCTGTCAATCAAATTTGTTTAGTACTTTCAGCATAGTGCGCATACAAACAAATAGACACAAAAAGGAAAAAAAAACTAAATCGGAAGAAAATATTTAGTTTCGAGTCGTGGCCAAACACACGGATATACATTTAATACACAAAATTAAATGAAAAATAATATTTATTACGCATAATTACTTTTATACCTATAGTCCATTTAATTCCAAGACAGAATTTTTATAAACAATGGCATTTGATAGTTAAAATATGGTTGACACAAATATTTTTTCGATCAGCTGACGACAATATATGAAATTCATTGTATTATACCCAGAGTATTATAAAATTATACACATTATCAAAATATTATTTTCAGAAAATTTTACTGTAAAAAATGTTATAAATACAAGTATTATTTTACTGACGCAATTGACGCAAAAAAATTTTACACGGTAAAAATGGACAACCCTCCATTTGTTTCACGAAATGAGCAGGCGTTTCAAACATTCTGTGAAAATAATCGAAATTTCGACTTCAAAAAAAACCTAGAACATATATGCTATTCCTCAATTTTATAAGGCGTTAGAGTGAGATAGCTACAATATGTCAGCTTACGCTGCTACATTTTTAGATTTTATGGTATTATATACAGATACACTTTGTTATATTTGACATATAGATAATTAAATAAACATTGTGACATGTTATTTTCTTTTGTAATAAATATTTGTACTACAATATTTTCCTGTGTGTTCTACTCTTATTTCCATGTATATTTTCGTAGCTTATTCTTAACGTTAAACGTATTTTTTTCAAAAATATTACAAAAAGTTTAAATTTTAATATTCATTGTAAGTTGGCCGCTCCTTTACCTTTTTTCCTTTTCCTCGTGGAAGTTTTTCTTTTTCGTTTCTTTTTTATTCATTTTCTGGATACATTTCAGCTAATCTTCTATTTTTTCAGTCTCGCAATAATTTTCGCTGCATCCCAGGCGATCATATATATTATTTTTGGGGACCGGAATTTTTATTGGGTAATTCTACAGTTTCTTCTTCCTCAGAACTTCAATCTACTTTAATGTTTTCTTTTTAATATTAATTTTTTTTTCATAATCTTGTTATTTTTATTTTCTTCTACCACTTTTTTATTAATTTAATTCGGAGATGTGATTGCTTTTGCTACTTACTTGGACCGTTTCCAAACGTTAGTAAGCAGTTTTACAACTAGGCACGTATTAGTCAGGTAATTTGAGGCCTGTCTTTTTGCGATGTCTTTTTGTGAACATCGTCATTAGATCTTGATGTCGAAGGCATAGTTGGTGATAGTTCCTCTTGAATCCGTTTTAATGTAGTATTCTCAAGCATCATTGAACCCTTTTCAATAACTCTGTCATTCTTAAGATTATCAGATATGTAAGCATAATCTGGAATGTATAATCCATTATAAGTATTCCATTATAAGTATTCCATTATAAGTATATAATGGAATACAAATTAAGCGCCACTTATCATTTTGTTATTCGATTTGAGGTAATGTTATCGCCAGGTTATTGTATTAAACAAAAAGACAGTAAACACAGAATAAGTTTTGAAAATATTAACACATGAAATATTAACGTACTAAAATGATTTAAGGTTAATTGAATCTTTGAAGTTAAAAAATACTTACTTTTTAACTTAAAATTTTTTTTTTCAATAATTAAAATGTAAATAGCAACGCAAATGTTTGTATAACAATCAGGCACCATTATTAACTCACAATGTCTAGAGCAAAGACAGAACAATTTTTTGGTTGGTTGTTTCATCGAACAGGCCATATCATAATTAATTACCCTACGCTAATGCCCGGAAACGCAGTCTTGATTGTATTTATATATATTATAGCGAATTCGCAGTGATTTGCTATGACGCATTTTAATAGTTTTACAAAAAGAAAACGCATTATGAGCGGCATAGTGCATTAAGCCGAAAATAATATAATAATTGAAATATTATTCTAAAGAGAAAACATGTATCTACGTTTGTAATTCCGGACAAGTAATTTAAAAAGTAATATGTGTTTGTCAATCCCTGCAAAAATGTAATGTTTCCCTCATCTCAAAATCTTCGACAAATAATTAAACAGTTATTTCAAATTGACATACCTATATTAATTTTTATGCTACTTGAATAATCTGAAAAAACATTTGGATAGATATTAGAAAGAGAAGAAATGTAATACCCATTTTTATGGTCAATACACCTTGAGACTTAATTAATAATATTATATTAAAAGCGTATTTCGTTCGACTTTCATAAACTCATCAATTTATCAGATATAAATGCCGATTTGTGCTTATGAATTTTGCGGGGCAATCAACTTTTATTCTAATTTCGGATATGTATGTCTTGTAAAACTAAATTATTCGTTTTTGTTTTGAAAATAACCAATGCAGGTTCTTATAATTATATATCAGTCCGCCTGTTGTACAAACATTTAACCTAACAATTGTATTTAATTGACCATATGTAAATGTACCTAGAACTGATAAATCTGAATTAATCGGAGTGCACAGCTAGCATAATAATTTGCGACATTTATTATTTATATGTTTACAAGGGACACAAATATCGTACAAAGGTATAAAGATTCAGGAGATCAATTATATTTTTTTGCTACACTTATTAACGTAATGGCGATTAAAACCGCGAGGCACCTGAGATGAGGCGAGGATGCCTCTAAATTTTTGGTGTTTCATGAAATTATTTTGTATTATTTTAAGTTTATTATATTAATATGTGCTTTACAATTTTAAGTTCATTGTGTTAAATGTATAATATTTTTAAGTATGAGTGTTATTAAAATGGTGGATGTGGTTCTAAGGTCAGTATCTATACAACTGTCCAAGAAAACTTATCAGTATAAAGTACTAAGATCGCCGCCATATCACTGTAAAATAAATACAATCAAACTGATCTGGGCACAAAAAAATGGTATTTGGTGATAGAAAACACTACCTTTAAATTAAACGATTTCTACTTGGAGTAATGTTATTTAATAAGCTCCGCGGCATGGCTGAACAAACATTGTTAATGTTGATATAAGAACATATAGATTTATGATGAATATATTTTACGGATATATTCTGTAATAGATACGATATATTCTGTAATACTATTTCTCATTGATATCGGCAAAAGGCCCGCCTCGCCGGCACTAGCTTTCCAACATTTTTGGATATCTGTATGAAGCCCATATTCAATGTGATGTAATTGTTTATGTCCGCAGTGTATTTTTTCTGTGGAATATTATTGTATTTCGTTTTTCCTTATACATTAGTTCGTTTTTAAAAAAATATTTTAATGATTACTAAATTAGGTATTTGTGATTACTTTGTAATAATTTTCTGTATAATTTAACATTTAATTAAACTATTATGTCAATCGAAATTTTTGGCATTATTTGATTATGATGTTTTTTTATATAAGAGTAATACTCTTAGATTTTCCAAAACAATTCATCTTAGGAAACTGAATTTTACTTAAATATAAAATATACCCTATACAAAATAAAATATGTAAGCATACTTTATTGTAAGTTTTGGTTTTAGTTACGATCGTCAGCAAATGTTGCTATGTTATATATTTAGCTAGTTAAGCTTGAGATTATATAATATTTTTGGCTAAAATGCAGATGTACCGTTATCCTAAAGTATTCTTATAAACATGTGTCTAGGATTTTATATTTCATATTAAATATAGGTTTTTCGACGGAAAATCTTTTCGCTTCGAACTATATATTCAAGCTGAAAGAACTGATTTGAAAGCAGAAATTAGAATAGTAAAGTTGAATACAGATTCTTGTAACTAAGAGAAGAAGAATGCTTAGAATAGTATCAGAACTCAGGCAAGAAAAGCAAAAGCAAATTTATATTGGGATAATTTATATACGATGTTCCACCTAAAAATTCAAGCAATGTATTTCTACCTAAAACATAAATTATATAAAACTAGCATCATCGTTGGATAAACAAGTGGCACCTGCATTACAATCCGATTGCATTGAGGAAATGTTAGACGAAATATTTTAAATGTTTCTACAATTAAAATATTTGACTGCATTAACCTCGTACAGGCTTCCTAACAAAATATTCAATGACAATAATTCTTTCGTTTCAACGGTGGAACGATGAAGAAATAGTGGGGTGAAAATTGAAAATTACATTAAATTTATTTTGTAAATGTGCATGCATGTGTGTGTGCCTGCGTCTATGAGTGTGTGCGAGCGTGCGTGCATGTGTGCGTGCTTGCGTGCGTGCATGTCGGATTTCACCTGCGTACAGCTAGCGGGGTTGTCCAAGTATGGCACTTCCAGTGGTTATAAGATCCATGGTGTGAAGTTACATTTTTAATGATGGTCTCACATAAAGTGATTGACTCTCACTAATTACACCTGTGATACTGTTCTCTTGGTGGTCAATTTCTTACGGTGTATTGACATAAACTTAACGTAGCATCACAAAAAAAATTGAATGGTGTTAAATTAGACGATTTTGGTGCCTAATTTGCATCAGCACTAACTTGTGATGACAAAGTTTTTGAATGTTGTCTTTAACAGGTCGATTGAGGTGAATAATAAGGCACGCGGCGATCTCTCTGAAACGATATTACTGATGCTCATGCTATCCACTTGACACCAAAAACAAATATTTTGTCCAAGTCTTTTTGTCCA
This sequence comes from Druceiella hillmani, assembly GCA_039881145.1. Classification (NCBI taxonomy): domain Eukaryota; kingdom Metazoa; phylum Arthropoda; class Insecta; order Lepidoptera; family Hepialidae; genus Druceiella; species Druceiella hillmani. Next base: position 16,633,476 of record JAYKKI010000025.1, on the reverse strand, counting down.
GTTGACCCGAAAAGCGGTTTTCGCCACTGACAGCCATATCCTATCTTCGTTTATTTGTAAATAATGACCGATGATTTCGAAGTACGAATGTATATACTAAATTATCACTTTTTTGGAATGAAGTGAACCCCAATGGACAATAATTTCTTTAAAGGCGACCATTGAATTTGTTACCAAAGTTTGTTGTGAACGACAAATTAAATGAAACTACGTGATGTAGTATTATTTCTACTTTTTTTAAGTTCTTAACCGCGACCTAGGTTTCGTTGTATTACAACATTTTTTTGTAATACAACGAAATACAACGTTGTTGTTCAACAAAACTTTGTTTTTGTTCGTCTAGTACGGTGAACAAAAACAACAACCCCACCTGAAGATGACATTAAGTACGATATAACAAATCGTAAGTAAAAACGTCCAAACATTAGAGTTCGCCATATTCTTTTTAGAAAAGTTTTGAAGAGCTTAGCTCTGAATAATTTTCATAAGTAACGAGTTAAATGTTAAATATTCGATATTCACATCTTGCTATTGGGCATTCATGAAATATTCAAAACGTACATTTCACGGTATTATGAATATATTTTATATAAACTTTGATCCACTGAATTATGCAAAGAATACCGAAAGAAGATATCACTTCTTTTCTTTCCACGCGATAATGGATAAGACAATAAAGAGAAATACAAAAATATAGTATACGGATTTATTCAAATAGTTATATAGTTATAGCAATATTTCAAAGCATTAGTAATTTATTTCTGGCAATATCGGCACTCAATAAATTAACAGCTTACAAAACTAAAGGTCTTTAGCGTAAGCCATTTTTGTTATTGAGTATAATTTTTGAGTGTAAAAGCGTGGGGTGCTTTTTCTCGAAGTTTAATTAGAATTTAATCATTTTCATTGACATAATATTAATTTGAGGAGCAAGATCATTTATTTTTGATAAATTATTTGGATTCACAAACACTAAAAACCTTATACACTCTTTTACACTCTCTTACAATAAAATCCTTACCGAGTGTAGGGAGGAAACAGCGTAGATATTTTTTTTTCTTTTAGTACAGTATTTGTGAAAGCGTGTATTTTTAGTTTTTCTAACTGTTCATTTGTTTTTAATTCTTTTAGTCTTATATTAAAAAAGATAATTTTTTAAACTTGTTCTATATTATATTTAGAAGAACCTTTACAAATATTAACACTTTATCATTCCGATGGTACCATTTTATTGTGTTGTCTTCAAAATTATATATAACTACCAAGTTTTGTGTTGAAGCAACACTTAGAAGCTCAAACACGGTCAGAGTACATTGTTCCGATATCGAGTTCTGGGCTTAACTTCAGATTTTGTTTCATGGAATCAGTCTGATGGTACCATTTTGTTGTGTTGCCATCAGAAGAACATACAATTACCATGCCATGATTCTAAAATATTTAGAAATGCATGAAATTAGTTTCGTAGATTCTATTACATAATTAGTTACAGGTTATACAAATAAAAGCATGTTAAAAGGTGCTTTATAAATATATTCGTATTTCTGGAACAGGTAAATTGTTTAACAAAATAAATATATAATGTTTTGCTTTAAAATACTATATCAATTGTTGAACGAATAAGAAACTACTAAAAATGTTTAAACCACAAAGTCTAATATATTTTGATATTCTACTAGGCATTATTATAGATACTCGAATGGTAAATATTAACCAATACTTATTAATTATTATGAATGATTCCCAAAACAATTTACAATCATTTGCAAATACACAAAACGATAAGAAAAATAAACTAAAACGTACTGTGCAAACGCGCTGATTCCCATTAAGAAAACATGTGTCAAGTCCTCCCCAAATAAAATGATATTACAGCAGCTATACATCATTACTAGCTATCCATTATCTAGCTATCCATACACAAATAAATGCTGAAAGACAATTATTTAGCTATCCATACACAAATAAATGCTGAAGGATATCATGGAAGCAGGTGATCTGTAGATCTAAGAAGGGTCACAATTGTTAATACAATCTAAGCTAAAAACTGAAAAAAACTTAAGTTTGTTCAAAGACACTGCAAATGAAAAGAAGTTCAATCATTAAGCTAGAACAAAATTTTAAGAAAAAAGGATTCCGCATATTGAGAATTTTAACCAGTTGAATTATGATCAATAGAAAAAGGACTGAAACTTTCACCTGTCAAGAAGCTTTTACACAGATTTTATCAAAGTTTGGTAAATATATATTATGATTTCATATACGGCGAAACATTGACTTTTTCTATTAAATCAAGATCTTTTTCGTATGTCAAAAAAACGGAATATTAGGACTTTTGAGCACCGTAATATTTAATAAGTTTTTGAATAGTATAATAATGGAATATACTAATTAGAAGACTTGTCCTCTTGTGTAATTAAATATATAAAAATATGGTTAATAAAATAAGAGTTGGATACTATGAGAGAAAAGAATACATGGTAAAAAGGAATTTATTTCCACTTGATGACATGACCCTCATTTATAAATATTAATGTAATTATATATAAAAAGAACAATTAAAGGCCGTCTTGTAATTTTCAGTTTATTTTTAATATTTTACTAGTAGGTTTTTAAGTATCTGTTTGAATACTTTTCCTTCGGCTAGATTTACTAATACCGAGATTTAAAAATTTGTCGGAAATAATGTTGCTTTTTGTTAGTGGCAGAAGTTTTAGAATTGGTTTGGCAGTTTCAGAGATTACCCTTTCAAAGGGACAAACAAAAAAATGTCACCTCTTTTTAATATTTTTATTATATTTAATAAAATACAATTATTGTACTTCATTGAATAAACACAAGAAAAAAAAACGAGTGTGCTTTAGACCACACGACTGAAATAAAACTTCAAATTCACAAAATATGAACTTTAAAATGAATTTGCAATTTTATTCACTTTAAACGTAGAATATTTAATGTATTGAACAAAATAATCTAAAATGAAATGAAATTACAAAATAATAAAAAAATCACCGTTCGCGTAACGCTAGCAAACTCATATATATATATATATATATATATATATATATATATATATGTATATATATATATATATATATATATATATATATATATATATATGCGGTCATGTAATTATAGCAAAAAAGTTCAATATTTGATTTCGAAAAATTCTACACTTTGAAAGTGTTATTTAAAATGTTCAACTCTTAATAAAATTAAAAGGTTAGAATATTCATTTATAAGAGAACAAAACAACGCAAGTTATTACTCACTTTGACAAATGTCATTAAAATACTGCGGCCTAATTTAAATAGAGGTTTAGCAGATTAAGAACACTTAACAAATTGACAAATTAAGAAAGGAAAACTTGCTCCAAGGATATATGAAAGTAAATATATATGATCGTACTTTATCAATAATAGACACAAATATTTAAAAGAAAAACCATTTCCAATGTATAAATTTTGATTCAATCTTGAGAAATTTTGTTTTCAATCGGATATAAATTGTGTTTTATAATAAATATATAATAAATATTTATCACGAAATAAAAACTTTGCTGTGAAGAAAAAAAACTACAATATCCATCTTCATTATGCAATTACAGCTATATTAATGCGCCCTAACGCCGACTTATTGACCAAATAATTTACGGACAACAGAAAATATGAGGAACCCCTATTAAATGTCATAGAAAGTCAATATGTTTGTCTTATATTCAATTTCCGAACCCGATATACAAAAAGGGAAATCAATTTACTTGGCACTAACATTTATTCGTTAAGTTAATAAACCACTAGATAATAACATTAACTGATTTTTACGTTCTTTGTAGAATCAAACGAGTTATTATGTTTGAACTGAACACTGATACAATCTTTAACATGCCGGACATAAAAAAAAGAATTCCTGTCTAATTGGTTTCCTCTTCCGAATGTTTATTATAGATGTAAATAACTTGGTTTGCGGCAATCGATATATGGATCTAATTTACCTTGTGTTTTGTTGTTTGCTTAATAAAGGACTTTATTAGCCAAACCTGTTATCATTTATTAGCTCATAAATATCCTGACATGCAAAACTTCATAATGCAATATTTCATTTTATTTTATTTTATGAATAAAACTATTTGCTTAAAAACACTCAAAATGACCGAATAATGTATAATTTAAGACATTTTTATAATTGTTCTTCGTGTCATGTGACTTGTTAAATTTTATTTAAAATATTTTGATGAATATATTGCACTCAGAGGGACTAACTAATAGCGACAATACAAAGATGTAGACCAAATCCAATTGGTGTTTAATGACACAAGAGATAAAGTAAGAATTATGACATATCGAAGTCAGGTGTTAAAAATAATTTATTACAACTAGAATACCTAAATAATAACTGGTGATTGAGAGATCGAATTATTTTTGCAACTGTTCATTCATTTTCTCTACCGGGCATCATTAAATTGCTTGAAATATGGTAAATGGTATAAAAAAAATTAAAAATACATATTACTATGTAAAAACTTTGATTAAAAAAAACATCATAATATAATACATATCTTTGGCTACTTAAATTATATTTCTTGACGAAATTTATATTATGCTATGGTATACCAATTGAAGAATAGATGAAATGTAAAATAAAATTGAAAATATCTTGAATATATTTTGATTTTGTGACTAAATTTAATTAAGAAGAAAATGCACGTATTGAATTTTGCAAAAAAATAATAATTTTATGTCATAGTTTTGATTAATTCATTAGAATATTATTCCATATGGAAATCTATGTTATAAGGAAAAAACATTTAATTCCTCTAAAAATAACTATTAATGTGTATGAAATATATCCCTTGTATAAAATAAAACATATAGCGCAGGCCGGCGTTTATGTTATATGTAACATTGTGGCAAAATATGAGTTTTATTTTATTTTTAGACTCAGAAAACATTTGGATTTCTGTATTTATAAAGCCCAAGATTTCAAATCAATTCAAATCATTATAGCCTCGTATAGTTCAAATCACGCCCTGTAATCGTTATGTAAGCCTATGTAATTTTTTTAGGTTGGAATGAAAGGCACGTTCATCTGATTTTTCAGCCCAAATTATTACAGCATACCATCAGCCTAAACAATAATAACAATGTGAAAAGCTTAAAGGATATTGTTAAAGTTATATTTGATTATACCATACAAAGATTGGAAAAAAGATGGACGGAGATATAAATAAAAATTCAAAAAATAAATTTTCAGCTCGAATAGCTTAAGACTAAAGCATTATACTAAAGCAAGCATTTATCACTAAAGCCATTAGAAGAACGTATGGAAATACATCGTACTCGAGTTTTAATGGATTGCCATGCAGTCCATTAAAAGTCGAGTTTGAATTTTTAGGGAAATTTATAATACTTCGTTTACACTACCTTGATTTAAATTTACATAAAATTTACAGTTCATCAATTTTTATTGTAATATTCGATGTTTTATCTGTATGAACATTTTTAAAAACCATTACATTAATACGAGTGTAGTAAGATTTGTTTTTATTATATTTTCACGTTTTTATTATTTACTAATGACAGTAATATTTGGTGTGCATATTGCTTTTACTTAAAATAAGCACTATTTTCAAAGAATAAAGACGAATCCTATACAATATAATTTTTAATTCCCATATAGATACGATAAAACTAGAAACGAAACATCGACTAGAAGCGGAAAGCAATTCCGACTGCAATTTATGAAACGTATTTCACAGAGACGGTTTCCTGTATCTTGGTCTGAATAAGATTTCACGAGGCAGTTGCTGATTGTGTTATTGTGTCTACCGGGAACAGAACCCAATTTTCTAAGTTGAGGTGAGGTATTTTAAAATCGCTGTGCTGTTTTTCTTTTTATCACTATATCACAATTTACGTAGTTGGGAGAAATTATTTTATAGGGCAAGGATTCATTTAAAGTTGTGATATTTCAAATATCGTTTAAAAATATTGAAAGCCCCTACCATTTTTTTTTTCTTGTTCGAGAAATCAACAAGGCTGAATTTAACTTTTGAGCGTGATATTAGGCTCTTGGGCCATCTGCATATATTTGTGGTTAGACCCAAGTTTGGACCTCATGGACGCTTAGGGGAATAAAACAGCTAAGCTGATTATTGGAAAAATATGTTCATATTTTGGTAAATACATGCATCTCTGCAAAATTTAGTATGAAACAGAGATGGTGCGTTACAGAAGATTGTGAATTATGCTACATTTATGCTAAAAACTCTTTATGTGTGTCTTACGAGCAGACGACAAAACTTGAAATCGTATAATTGTTCTTAATAAAAGAATATTCAATTAAACGGAAATATGAAAATTTTTCTTTATTTTGTTTATGATGTTGAGTGGGCTGTAGAGCTTTTATTTCAAGAATTATAACGCAATTTCGGTATTGTTTTACATTTACAAATAATAATTTTACAACTTCAGCATTTTATATTCATAAGTAACTTTATGATTGTAATGAAGCTTTAAGTAATTGATAATCTCATACTATTGCAACACTTCTTTTACAGATTACCTATTATTTTAATATATTTTTTAATTAATTTGGTGAAATTAACATTAAGTTTATCGTAAAATTCGTAGATGTTCCATTTGAAATTTTAAAAGAATAATTTGGAGCCTGAATTATTTAAACTCTATCCCACACTTGCCCAAAACTCGCATGTCATTACATTATATCTTAAATATGTCAAATTTGTGAAAACTGCTCGTTGGAAATATTGCTGTACACTCGAAGTCATTGAAAATTTGAGCTGCATACTTTACTTTCGTAGACTTAAAATTAGTTAGATATATATGATGATGGCTAATTTTTGGAAATTATATTAACTTTAGGGAATGTTCAATAAATTATATTTATTTAAGTTATTTCTGAGAAATTTTAATAAATGGAGCAGATCAAAAAAAAATCTTAATATTATTGTATATTTAATTAAATGTTTAATATTTCTGCCAAACATTTATTTTTTCCTCTCTAATCTTAAATTGTTGTTCTCACTTTTAATCCTGCATTTAATTTTTTTCTGATACTTTCTATGACTACTATAAACGTACCTAAATTATCATCTGCTCCAACCATTAACTATAACTCCAATTATAACTCCACAACAAATACAACGATGTTATTTTATCTATCGGAATCCTTGCAAAAAACGCTTTATAACACGATAAAATAATTAAAATTCGTAATACTCGTCATATTGCTTTTATAAGTTCATTGCCTTTTGTAAAAAAATAATACGTGCCTCTACATTGTATTTACTCTTATTTTCAAAAATATATTGTGACAATGTTTTAGCCGAGCTATTTAGAAATTTTTTTCAAAATATTTTTGGGCGACTCAAATACAACAGCCTTTTTCTATCATAGGCTATATTTATTATATAAATTTCTTCGATAGATTATAATATTGTATAACTTATCGTAGTAAGTGCCTGAATTTATAAAACTGGAGAGTGTATAGGCCAAGAACCTAATTAGAATTAATCTGATATTACACTGATGGGAAGAGGTAATCAAATATACAATCAACATTGATGTTAACATTCTGTTAAGAAAATTGTTATACGAGATTGGGTGTATATAATAAAAATTTACGTCAATGCAGCTCGTTAATTACGTCGATGCAGCTCGTGGTGCGGTTCTAATACATATGTGGACTCAAATCGATCTTAGATAAGTGACAACTTGAATAAATATCGCCAGCATGGTTATTTATTACTGAAAATATGATCAAGTTACAAAAACTAAAAAGATTTTAATTTGCAGTCAATATCTAATACAAAAAATACCTAAAATACCAACAATATGATCAAGTTACAAAAACTAAAAGGGTTTTAATTTATAGTCAATATCTAAGAGAAAAAAATCAGCTTTGTGTATACTATATTTCAATTGAAAGGTTGGAAAAAAGAAGAATGGAGATATTATTTAAAATCCAAACAATGAATTTTCAGCTCGAACAGCTTATGCATGTATTAGTAAAGCCACTTGAACACCGTATGGTTAAACCTACATAGTACTTTTAACATTTTGCCATTGTAATGTTAGCCATTAATTTTAATAACATAATTTTTTCGTACAAAAGAATTGAGCTTTGTATGTGTCATATTTAAGTTGGAAAGTTGGAAAAAAGATGGCTAATAATTTGAAAGAAAAAATTACCCAAACAAAACAAACGCTTGCATCGGGCGTTTTACAGACGAATGATAAACATTAAATGCCAAGATATGAGACCATTCTCGAGAAGGATAACACAAGTCAAGATAAGGAGTCATCTGCAGGAATGCTGATCGGTGCATAAGTAAAGCCGATCAGCATAAACCAAACAGAAGGGAGTTTAGTCTGTTATATTGGGAATACTTTCCCAAATCACCGTAGGCAATGGCAAACTAGTTGGCTCTGCCTCATGCATGCTTTGCGAAACGGAAAGCGGCATTCCACGATAGGAAAGAATATCTCAGTATCACATGGCGAGTTAAATATTAACATCCTTACATGTGTAACCCAAAATTTATCATACGCATAGACCGTAGATCATTGACAGGGTTAATGTCCGTAAAAGACTCCGAACTAAACCGATAGCACCTACGTCCACCCGAATATGAATTCAAAATTGTTTACAAGAAAGGACATTAAAACACGACGCGTTACCGTAAGTAAAAATGTTTCACGCCAGTAAAGAGTCTTTGGCTGTAAACGTAGACGAATCAGAAAACGACGAATGGATAGACGAACTCGCAGAGCATATAGGTGACGATTACAGACGTAACAAGACATGGAAGAATCCAAATAATAGTAACAACTACGAACCAATGGACGTTGATTCACTCCCGACCCAATCAGCTTACGAACCAATAGACATAATAGGAACGGATCATGCACAACAAGATAACGAAGCACAAGGCATCCTCATAACTAGCAATGCAATGGATAGATCGGAGAAACAATTTTATATGAGGAAAATCCCGGGAACTGAATATAGAATTGATGTTCGATCTAAGAATTCGAGAACGACGATTAAAGAGGTTTTTGTCCCCCATCCACAACACAGAAACTGTTGATTGAAAAAGTGTTCACATTTTAAAAACACAGAATATCAAATCATTAAATTTTTAAGCAAGCGATTTTAAGAAAGCAATTTTTAAGAGCAATCAATATCAAATGGATTATTCTATTGTTATCATGACGATGATTTATATCCAATATTTTCGAAAGTATACATGACCTAATTCAATAAACATGAACCTAAATTAGTTAACCGTATTTCACGACTTATATTAGTTGAAAACAAACTCGAACAAAATGAAATCACAAAAAATTATCACAAAAACAAAACATGCATCGCGGTATATAAGAATGCACATACTCAGCAGAAACTCGTATATATTTACTCAGAAACTATCATTGAACATGTTGCTTTCAGTACAAAAATATAGCAATCAATGTGAATCGTGCCTAAAAACAAAGTACGAACCAAACCCCCTACAACCACCATTAGCTTTAACAGACACCCCGACTAAACCTATGGAACACTTATACGTGGATTTATTCACTACGGCAGAGTTACGTTTTTAATACTGATAGAAAATTTTTCAAAATATGCACAGGCCATACCTCTCACAGCGACAAGTAGCGTACATTTAGCAGAAGCACCATTAGAAGTATTTTGAATACTTGGGTATACTTGTATATTTGGGTACCCAACAAAATTACAACAGACTCGGACACTAAATTCGACAATAAGATAATCAAATAAATAAAAAATTAAAAAGAAAGATTAAAAAGCAATAATAACATCCTACACCTCATACGCTATGCACTCCTAGCATATAAAAACACGATACACTCAGCAATAAGTAACTCACCTTATCAAGTTACACTTCTTTAGAAATTTATGTAATATTATCAAGATTAAATGATGGCTCAACATACGACTCCGAATAAAGAAACCAACATATCAAAATTAAACAAAATTTAAATTATAACTCTAGGCAACCCAGAAGTATTTTATTTACTTCAGTAGTTCGGTAATTGCATCTAATTAACCTAAATTTTTACTAAAATAACAGAATTTAAATGATTAATCAATGATAACAAACAAACTAGTGATTAGAAACATCATGATATTCAAATGATTTACTCTGTGATTATTAATACATTACACTTGAAATTATTAAAATAAATGGTGGAAATACGTTGCACATTTGTCACGTTGTCAGAAAACCTGGACAATTTATTTTTTTTCCAAAATATTATTGACATTTCATTGTTATACTTTAGGACTTATTTTCGGTAAGTGAAACATTATTTATTAAAGAATCCCCACCTCAGCTAGAGACGTCAGTCAGACGTAGCCACATCACTTTTTGCTGCATGCACGTGTGCTTTTAAATTATTCTTCGTTGGAGAGGTCACAAGGTGAAAAATTTCTAGGCAGTTTCCCTTTAGAGCACGTTGCGAAGCTAGATTCGCAATTTTAACGGCTATTTTTTTCTAAATAAATATTTAATATGACGGGTTCTTCTCCAACATACTCGTATATTTGTTATGTTTGCTGACTGAGATCGAATAAATAAAATTTAAAGTGAATATTTTATTACATTTAGGCAGTTTCCAATTCACATTTTTCAAAAATTATTTTCTTAAGAAACTTTATTTGCCAACGAAAAAACATTACATTAAAAGTGAATATGAAGGAATGCAAAATAATATGAATAATAACCCTGCAAAATATTTCTCAGACATTTTGTTAAAATTTTACAATCATAATGATCGCCCCTATAACACAAACGTGATACGTTTTCCGAAAAAATATTATCGATATCACATAGCATATTGTCAATAAACCTTTTTTTTATTTTTGAACTGTTGGGCGGACAACTTTTCCGTTCCAGTGTAAAAAAATATATGAGCTACTGGGTAAAATCTCTTCATAGTACCTCTATTTTGAACACATCTATATTGAGTACGCAATTATGCCTAGTATCAGTCTTGTAAACAGTATCTTCGAAAACATATGTTAATGTGTGCATTTGCATTGAATGAGAATATACTCAAATATCATTGTGTTAGATTGTTGTTTACTTCTTTATCATTTCGCGTTTGTTACTTGTGACGTGATAAAAAAACGATTAATTAAATAATTTTATTTTGATTTCACGCCACCCTATAAAAAGAGGAAAAGATATCGGAATCGTTTATTTTTATCTTTATTCCGATTCACACGAAACATCTAAACGTAATCGAAAAAAACTTTATGAAATAGCGGCTAAAATCGCGCAAAAAATAATATAAGACCAGAAATGTACTGGAAGGTGGGACTTTTTTGTATTACGTCAGCAATCCGCAAATAAAATGCAACCCTCTCCCTGTGTTCGTATAAATATATTTAAATTTCCGCTGTGGGATGAAAATGAATGAATATTTTATGGAAACTGAGTACCGTTGTATACAATTGGTGTGAATTATTTATTGGCGTAAATTCAATGGTATATTTCTTAGAAATACTCGTTGGGTAGTTTTATGTAGCTTAACTCTGATACTGTTATGGTGATCGAACAAAAAGCGAACCCGATATTGACATTATTAATTTTATATCTTAAACATGGCTTCTAAGAGCTCTGATCTAATATCACACATTACTTAATGAATTTATGTGATTATAATTATAAATATTCTATAGTCCAAAGGAAAAAAAGCGAATCTAAAGATCCCTCAAATATTTATCCGTCTATCAGACACATGAAATCTAAAATAGTAAGAATTTAGAATAAAATTTCCTGAAAATATTAGTTTACAAATTTGTTATAGAAAAATGAAACTAAAGGAGACGTCACATTAAAATATTGTAACACTTGAGAACGCAAATGTCAAAGTATACGAAACCCGTGTTTTACAACATATCCATCTAGAATGTGTTTAAGTTAATTCAGGTATTAATTCTTTGAAGAATCGGCAGACCATCACCGATTTTTGCACCTTTAGTCGTGTACCAAATAATATAAAAATTATGAACCCGTTTGTTATCATAATTTATTCACCAGCGTTGAGTGTTTAAATATTGCACAAAACAATAGCAGAAGTGGTGTTTGAGTGGATTTTCCCAATTTTTGTGTTAATATGTTTTATTATATTTTCAAAAGTTAACTACAAAAAGCAATAAACTCAACATCCTAGAAATATTATAGATAAACAGACACCAATATAAATAAATTAAACTCAATACAATATCATCGCTCATACCCAATATCTTCTAGACGTTCAATAGTTCGACAACATTGATACTGCATTTCACTCCCAATTGTTTCAGTCCGGTCACACAGCTAAGGAGATACATCACAAAAGAAAACAAAAAATAGAAAATATATATAATAAATTATATAACCTGGTTCTAATCGTTAAATGCTCGTGCCATTGTATAAATATATTACTAAAAACCACATCCCCTTAATTTATTGTATACAGCTGAATACTTTGAGTAGTATAACGTCATAGAATAATATCAATTTAATTTATTGTCCACACTAAAATTCTTGGATATTTTTTATAATTTACGAAAACATAATAAAAACTGTTAACTTAAAAATTGGGAAAACCCACTCAAACCTTATTTTTGCTATTGTTTTGTATAATATTTAAATGCTGTTGGAAGTTTCTTTGAGTTCATATCTTCAAATTGCCCACCTGATGTTGTCATACAACGAAACCTAGGTCGTGGACAATAATTGAAATAAAGTAGATATAATACTGCATCATGTAGTTTTATTCAGTTATGAATAAAAATTAATTTATTATAAATTAGTAAATATATCGTTTCAGTCAGGGTGACGAGAAAAAATTAAATTAATATTTAAAAGTAAATATTATAAATTATTAAATAAAGTTCATTCCTAAAGAAATTTCACCTTATTAGAGAGGCTATGTGGCTGAGGGTCACACCTTTTATATTTTGCTTTCACTTGTGGGAGGTTTCAATTGAAAGAGAGATATAAAAGGACCTCCGAATTATTTTTTTAGAATTTCCTGTTTGATGGTTCTAATATCATCAAAGAAGTGGTCTCTAAAACAGGTTCTCAAACTATTTTTACCACGATTATTAAACCAAGATAATGGAAAATAATATACAAGAAATTGATCTTATGTTGATGGAAAAATTACATTAAAAATGCTAAATTTCTAAATTTTTGGGAAATTTAGGTCCAACTTACGCCAGTATAAGATATCCTAGCTAATACATTTACATTTCAAAATAATATGGAGATATTTGTTAAAAACTTGATGGAAATATTATACGGCAAAATATGTAAGAGTTTTTTTTGTCCATCATTGAATTGGTAAGTTTGATAAAATAAGAAATTATATCATAACAGATAGTAAACATCAGAATATTGGAAGGAAAATTTTAAGCAAAACACTGAAAAATTTCCTTTTGGTTATGGAAATACAGGCACTGAAAAATTTCCTTTTGGTTATGGAAATACAGGATGTTTAACCAATTCATCCTGATACATAAATAATTAAATTTCAGGACGGTTGATAAGCAGAATTTGAATAAAATAAGCACCTATTCGTTTGTTACGCATATTTATTGGCTAGATCAAACGATAATATTTTAAAATGCCGGCTATTTCAGTGAACATGAATGTGATGAAGTGGTACTCTTGGACAAACTCCGAAAGGTGACAAAAATTCTAATCAAGTTATTGGTAAATTATAATTCTTCATTTAAGAGTTCAATGGTAAAATTTGTATGCAAACAAGTAATTATAATTGAAACCGGAGCAAAGACTCAGTGATTAAACAAATGAAGGGGATTCTGTTATTTTTAGGGTTCCATACCTCAAAAGGAAAAAGGAACCTTATAATATCACTTCATGCACGGTCTGTAAAGACTCTTTTTCTCAATAACGCTTAGTGGTGTCAAATTAAATTAATATCAGAAAGTTAGTCATAAGGTCCTTTGAATTTTTGAAAACATGAGCATCAATGCAATCAAAAAGACCTCTAAATAACGGCTATTTATGCTGCATATTTCGACGCCCGTAAATAAATTAAAACATATAGGGTACTTATGGTTGACCTAGAATCATGAAACTTGACAAGAGTAAGGTCTCACAGCATAAATAAAGAAAAAAATTTAAAAAACGTGAATTTGTAGTTATATCATATCATTTTTTTATGTATGCGCCTGTGCAAGATATAATATATTTTCGTTATAAAACAATTAAAATTTTGTAAATAATTTAAAGTGAATATTATGTACCATGAAATATTTATAAATGCCTAAGTGTGTATGGATCTCTCGTAGTGCGAGTTCTCGTGCTTACAGTTCTATTTTTTGTTTTGAAACATGTAACCTAAAAGAATTGTTATGAATTTAGTTGTTGAAAAAAATTGGTTTTTCGAATTTGGCGTTCCCCGCATTTACTTAAGATCGGGGTTAGTAATATAAATGCGATAGTAAATGATAAATAAATTAACAGGTGCAAGTTTAGTGTTCTTGCATAACTCTCTCTTATTGTAGAAAACATATTCGATATTCTTAATCATATCGCCCGTCATCATCTTCACAATTTGTAAGGTCTCACGGATGGAACCTTTTTTATTAAAATGTTTTGAAAATTTAAAAAAAAGACAATAATATAGTTTTTTAGTTCTGTGTTTGTTGAGGGGCATTGTTGAAAGGGCAATTTAAAAGGTTTTTGAAAATATTTTTTTTGTATTTTTGGTAGTATATCTTCTGAGACATACTAAAAAATTTGCAACTGTGAAAAGTACTTATTCATTGGCATAGATGTATCCTTACGTGAATATTAGCAAATGAGAAGTACTGCTTTTGATATATTTTTATCTATTTTTATTGCCATAAAATTGCTGATTGAAAATTTGCAAATGAGAAGTACTGCTTTTGACATATTTTTATTACCACAAAAACTGCTGAACCTTTATTTTGCCTAAATGAACATTTTCAAAAATCATTGCATTAATACGAGTGTATTAAGTTTTGTTTTTGCTATAGTTTTACATTTGTGTTAATATTAAATATATTTGGCGTTAATTTTGTAGAAATTCATTATTCACAATTAAATGAAACTACGTGATGTAGTATTATTTCTACTAGGTTTCGTTGTATTTGCTAATATCCCGCCTGAAGATGTTGTAATACAACGAAACCTAGGTCGTGGTAAAGAAATTAAAGATAGTAGAAATAATACTACATCACGTAGTTTCATTTAATTGTGATTTGTGTTAATTACAAAATCAGTAACATTTGGCAAGCAGAATATTTTTTTGTCTAAATAAGCACCATTTTTAAAGAATAGAGACGAATCCAATGCAAAATTATCTTCAATTTCGATACAGACACTAAACAACTTAGAAACGACACATTGTCTAGAAGTGAAAAGCAATTTCGACTGCAATTTATGAAACATATTTCGCAGGGACTGTTTCCAGTATCTTGGCCTGAATACAATTTTACGAGGCAGCTGTTGATTGTGTTATTGTGTCTATCGGGAACAGAATCTAGTTCTCCAAGTTGCGGTGCAGTATTTTAAAATCATTGTATTGTTTTTGTTTCCATTTATATCTATATAGTAGGTAGGATTTCTTTTGTAGCGAGGATTATTTGAAAGTTGTGTGTTAGGGGTATATATATAAGGAGTCACAAGCTATCAGGGTATATTTTTTTTTTCGAAATCAGATACGCATACCCTCTATTTTTATTTTATTTAACCTCAAAAGCCTAAATAATAAATATTACTGTTATTAGTTAATGTTATCACGTGCCGACTAGACTTCAAAGCTATGAATTAAGAATTTGTAGGGAGATATTATGTCACTTAGTCTTAATTCAAATTTGATAAATAACACAACTTAGAATTTTATAAAAAAATTGTATTAAATGATACTGTTATATATTAACGACCTTCTATATAGTTCCTTTTCAAAGTTTGCTTTTTGTGATCGGGGTAAATTTTATGGTGTTCTTGTACACAACGTAACAATTGCTTTTATTCCTCTTCAACTGTGATTAACCCATGAAAGTCTTGCATCAATTTTACCGCTCTTTCAGTAGTATCATTCACTACTTTCAGTGTTGAAAGCTTCATTGTTGCTTCGAAGAACGAAAAATTATTAGACCATGAAGTAGGATTTTTGTGGAGAAAACTGTTATCCAATTCGGACGAGGGAACAAAGATTTGCTTGAGGTGGGTATAAAATCTTTTGTGTTTTTCTTGTAGAACAGTTCACTTGATTTTTCTTACATACCTTATGTAGCGTTTTTCTTGATACGAGATGTTATCTTTAGACAAGTTTGATATCATTTTCAATTTACTTTCATGGCTCACCTCATCGTCAAATAGCGACAAGATAGATGCTTCCTTGGTCAAATACCATAAATGCCGAATAAACTTTTTCAGTACTGCTTTTGACATATTTTTATAGATTTTTTCGTAAGCTTTCATGGTTTTTAAAAAGGAAAAATCTTTTTACGGTGTTTCGACTACCGAAATGCACTGAATCTATGGCTTATCATAGGATGAAACGATACGCAGGCAGATATCCAACAGAGCTTTCTTGTCTTTGCTAGTAATTTTAAATTGAGAGCTAAGTCATAACATTTTAGGGAGTAGATAGCTCTAGCCATCCATCGAGCTTGATGCATGGCACCTAGGGTTCGGATTTTTAACTTTTTTTCTTCATCTTTGGCTAAAAATGTAACTGCTAGCTGTATTAACTCACGATAGTCGTCTCTGACAATTGTTTTGGTCAGTTTAGATCGCTAAAATGAAAGCAAGTCCTCGATTTTGCTTATTGTCAGACACGATTCAATTTTCTCTCAGTAACTTTAAATTTTAGTACTATGGGTATTTTTCCAGTTGTCTTGGAGATTTTTAAACAGGAAAATATCTGGGCTTGTTGTAACTTGGTTAATTTTTACTTCGAAGGCTACTTTGAGTATCAAATCGTAAACATGATGGCGGCAAGCAAAAATAAGCAGTTCTCTGTTGAGTTCTTGCTCCAAAAGTACACAAGCTCTATAAAAACGATGAGTGTTTGAAGCTGTGGTATCACAGCAATAAATTTGTACTTTATCTTCGAGGTTCCAGTCTATTATCGCAGTCCAAAAAGCCTGCGGTTGTTCATTTTCAGTAGAACTCTCCAAGCATGCCATAGATATAAGTAGCTCCTTATCTTCATAAGAAATTACTATTGGAATACGTTCTTCTTTCGATTTTCGAGCATCCAAAGCTGGCAATAGATTTCCGTTCCAGTGATCAATCACAACATCCGACACCTTGTTTTGAAAGTCAATTTTTATAGCTTCCGCAAGCTCCGACGCTGAAGGAAGATCTTGTCTTTTACCATAGTCAATGCATGGGCGTGAGCAATATCAATGAGATTATCCAAACTGGTAACAAACTCTTCTCGATGCTATTTAAACACATCTTGTGTTTTCTTTGCATTTGTTTGCAAGTCTCTCCAAACTTGATATCAATTTACAAGTTTCTTCACACAGTTTGGCAATGATTTGGTAGATATTTGCACCTAAAAAAACTTAAAAAAATTATACACTCACGCACCGGAAGATTTACAGTCTCATTTATCTTTAAATTCACTTCGCGGATTTGATAAAACAATATTGCTAGAACTTGTCTATTAGAAGGAAGCTTTGAACCTGTTATTTGATGTTTTATGTTACCAATTAAATAAACTTCACTCTTTTTAGAATTGCGCAATTCGATTTATTTATTGATAACACTGCAATAAATTATGAAAAAACTAGAAACAACACGCAATGAAATATATAAGTCTTTGCGCGGTTAGGGTGATATGTTTCGATTGCAATTCGGCACGGATTGCTCTTATCTGCAGTACGTAAAATTTATTTTAGAGTCATTTTAGCATCGATCGAATAAAAGTAGAGAGTATGCGTTGAAAAAAAATCACTCATTTTTTTGGGATACCTTCCTGTTTGGGATATATATGTAATTAACATCGATGTTCACATTCTGTTATTGAAATTATGAAAATTTGTGAAAATATGAAAATTTTCACTCAACATTGGGTCTATGTAATGACAATTTACGTCGAAGAGACCCGTTAATTCATAGTGCAGTCCTAATATATGTTTGGATTTGAATAAGTCGTGGGTGAGTGACAACGTCGTAAATTACCATTGACATTATCATTTATTACTGAAAATACAGACAATGTGATCAACTTACAAAAAAATAAATCAGTTTTCAATCCAAAACAAAATAATTCTCCAATTAAAAAAAATTATTTAATATGTGTAATTATATACATATTTTAAATTAACGTAATAACATTCCAAATTTCTAATATATATATTTATATATATATATATATATATATATATATATATATATATATATATATATATATATATATATATATATAAAAACATATTTACATTTCCGTTTTTTATAATTATATTTTTAAAAGGGTCATTAAAAGGTAATTTAGGGTCATTCAGGTAAATTAACATATTACATTATAATCAGTTTAAATAAGACTTTAAGAGTATATTTTTATACGCAAAAGCTCTTCTGACAGGAGCGAGCGGCAATTTTTCGTGAAACAAAAGTAATTTAATAATAATAATCAGATCCAACGCATTTTTCCGGATGTTTATGTTTAAATATAAAAATTATAAATAAAAAATAATATTTTTACAACTTTTTCACTACAAAATGATACCTACTCGACTTTCGCCATATTTTTGCAAGGAAAAAACAAATATATATGACAAAAACACTTTCATATCATTACGCTGCCGTTCGGAATTCATTTCCTGCCCATATTTTCTTCTAGTATTGCGGCGAATATACTACTGGATGAGAAAATAAAACTGTGTATATTTTCTTTGTTTCATTTTGCTATAAATTTAACTGAAATCTGCGCTCTCTTTTGGGTGTATTTTTTAGATATTGGGTGTATTTTTTAGATACATCTTTTATACAAATAAAAGTTTCGGTATAATTTTTAATTAATAATGATAAATATGAAAATTCATGGACGTTTTAAAATATCTTCATTCAAGTTAAAAATCTGTATTTTTTAATCAAAGTCCTCCATTGGCTAAAAATATAGGATGTACAATGAAGCTTGACATGGTGACTGGTAGTGGAACTATCAAAGCCTTTAAGAATTATTAAATAATTTATGTTCAATACTCATCGTATTAACCATAAATCTGAAAACAAGAAACAAGGCGTGATATATTAGACGTGTTGACTGTTACATCTGCGAACTACAAAAGGTAAAGAACATTTTTAATACTAAAAATATGGAATTTTCTCGTAACAGAACACTTCAATTTTCATTAGGAGGCTAATATTTTTTTATCCGGATTTTCTTTAACTGTATTATATATTAAATGAAATTCGTACTTATTTATATACATAGGTAAATATACATTATTTTTTAGTTTATTTTTGTCTTATTGCGGCGAAAGAAATGTTGTTGCTTAAGTTCTAGCAGAGAAACACGTGAAACTTCTAATAACATTCGTTCGCGAAATGTATATGTAAGTAAACTCACACTTAAAACACGAACGCGTTAAAATTCTAAAAGGCGCTCCAAAAAGAAAATTATTGTGAACAAAATTAGTTTTTTTTAAATGATAATACAATTGCGTTCACTTTTTTATTTTTATATTTTTGTTGTTTAAGAAAATTCTTTAAGTTAGGATAAAATTGCCGCGTCTAATAAAAAGAATTTTCGAGGCTACCCAGAAGTTTTTTTTTCTGCTTAGCACAGCAATCTGTTTTTCACATTTAGCTGTTATTATTGGTGACTACAGTCTGCGTATGTAATTTAGCTGTAAGGAGAATCCATCGATCTCTCTCACTTTGGGTTTAGAAATCTGCTATGTAGGGTTGGAATACTGTTCTTTCTTAGTCGTGAGTGTTTAACACTGCCATCTCCTGATAGTTTGGTAGCCAGCACATTCACATGTTCACATAGCTTGGTCTGGTATTTAAGACTTCTGGTGGCTATTTCCTGTTTCACAGTTGTTAGGTTCAAATCTCGGAGTATGTATTTGTTACTTATACAGTTTGGGATTTGGAACATATATCTCATTGTCTTGGTTTGAAATCTTTCCAAGATCTCGATGTTACTGTTAGATGTTGTACCCCACAGCTCGATCCCGTATGTCCACACTGGCTTTAATATTGTTTTGTAGACAGCCATTTTGCTTTCATTAGATAGTTGTGATTTTTCCCGATGAGCCAGGACAAGCTTCGCAATTTTGCATCTAATTGTGTACGTTTATTCCAGATGTGTTTTTGCCACGTCAATCGTCTATATAAGTGCATGCCGAGGTATTTAGCAGTATTTGAGTGCGGTATGTGTTGCCCATTTAAAGTAATTGCTGGGCAATCTCCTTTTCTGAGACTGAATGTTACGTGAACGGATTTACTGTTATTCGCTTTTATTCTCCATTCTGCAAGCCACGCTTCAACTTCAGTAAGGTGTTTTTGAAGAAATATAGACGAAGTTATTGCTTCAGAATGTACGGACAGTATAGCAGTATCATCTGCATAGGTGGCCATTACTGTGTCAACATTTTTAGGAATATCCGCAGTGTAGATCAGATACAATACGGGCCCGAGGATACTACCCTGAGGGACACCCGAGTGGATTTCGTAGAGTTCTGACGTTTCAGTGTTGATTTTTACTTCAAAGCATCTTTTATCTAAGTACCTTTTTAGAAGTAGATAAAATGAGTACGGTAGATGCTTCTTTATTTTGTATAAGAGGCCCATGTGCCAGACTTTATCGAAGGCCTGACTTATATCAAGAAAAACAGCGGAGCAGTAGTCTTTGTTCTCTAAGGCTTCTTTAATTGTGTTTGTTAATCTATGAACTTGTTTGATTGTGCCATGTTTTTGCCTGAAGCCAAATTGATGGTCGGGAATTATTTCATTCTTGACCTGGAGAGTTTAAGAAGTCTGTTATTTCTTTGTCTGTTTCCAGGTTGCTGCTCGGTAAAGGCGTAAAGACGTCTTTGAGGTGTTCTGCAAAAGTTGTTGCCTTCTCGTGGTCCGATCTGGCCCAACAGTTATCTCCTCTTATAGGTGGCATGTGTTCTTTCAGTCGCTTAAGATTCTTAGTAGCACGCCAAAGCGAGTAATTACTATCCTGGTAAGGCGTGAGGTGGGCTAGATAATTTTGAAAGTTTAAGTTTTCATGCTCATTAATCATTTTCTTGAGTTCCTCAGTCGCTCTGTTCAGGATTGTTTTATCTGGGGGATACCTAGGTCTATGCCATTCTTTCCTCAATCTACGTCTTTCCAATACTTTCTTCATTATGTTCTTAGGATGTTCTTTGTTTGTCATTTTATTTATTTTGCTTGTGGAGATTGATTCTTTGGCTGCTAGGTGGATTATGGAGTTGAATTTTTGTGTACGTTTTTCTATGTCTTCTTCTGTTTTTAATTTGACATTGAGGTAAATATTGGAGGAAACAATTTCTTTGGATGTGTCCCAATTTGTTTTTTTATTGTAATTTCCGGTAGGTGTTTTCGAGTAAATAGTTACTTTGCTCAAAGTAAGGATGACTGGAGAGTGATCTGACGATAGATCGTCGCACTTCTCAACATTTGTATAATTTCGACCGATGTTTTTTGTTATATAAAAATCTAGTAAATCAGGTGTTTTATGGAAATCCGTAGGCCAATAGGTTGGCTCTCCATGCGAAATGCATTCTAAATTAAGATCTGTTGTAGCTTTATAGAGTTGTCTACCCTTTGGATTGATCAGTCTTGAGCCCCAGGACGTATGCTTGGAGTTCCAATCCCCTCCACAGATAAATGTTGGACCAAGCTCTTCGAAGAATTGCTTAAATTCATCAGCAGTAATTGAGTGTCTTGGTGGACAGTACACAGCAGCTAAGGTTGTCTCCGAGTTTTTAAGGATGACTTTTATTTTGCTTGCTTGTATCTTATCGGTTTTGTAAGGGTTAAGAGTATAATGTTTAATGTTGTTCTTTAGTATAACTGCAATGCCATCGTGAGATCTGCCAGAAGGGTGATCGGTCCTATAGATCGTATAGTATTTCATTTTCACGTGGGAACGCTGGGTTAGTCTTGTTTCGGATATCAAGGCCAAATCTATATTCTCCGATATCGTAAATAGCTCAAGTTCCTGACGTTTTTCAGTAATTCCGTTGGCGTTTCAAGTGAGTATACGCATATTTAAGCCCTCTGTGTGGCCAGACCTGTGATTAGTTGAACTATCCGGTCCATCATGCTGTCCATTATGTTTTTCATGATTTCTTGAAATCTATTAAACATTACGTCCAATAAATTGCTGATTTGGCTGTTGTCTGTTGTTGTGTTAGGTGGAGTGTTACTTGATTGCAGATTAGTTGTTTGCTCCATACGGTCTTTGAATTTAGTTTTTAGTGCATCTGAATAACATCTCGAGTGCTGTACTTTGGTGTCATTTGTAATGGTTTGCGATGGTATTAGGACATCTTCTGAGGGTGTTGGTTTACCCTTGTCTGGTTTTGCTTTGATTTTGAAAATAAGCTCTTTGTATTCTTTATATTTCTGACATCCTCTGTAACTTGCCGGATGGTTGCCTTGACAGTTTACACATAGGGCGTTTATCTCTGGAGGTTTAGTGCATGAGGTCGTCGGATAGTCGTTTCCGCATTTCACACATGTGAAGGAGCGGAAACATTGATTTTTGGAGTGCCCAAATCTTTGGCACCGTTTGCATTGCAAAACTTCCTTTTTTTGTATGGTACCTCAATTGTAACTTTAACTTGGCTGATATATTTGATATTAAATACATCTTTATTATTAGGTCTCTGTTCTAGGTCTACAAAATATAGAGGAAGTTTTTCTTTGGTTACCCGATGTAGCACGTTGACAACTTGTCTTACTTCGTGTCCTGTAGCTTCAAGTTCAGATTTGATCAGTGATAAGTCTTCCGATGCATGCAAACCTCTAATTACCACTCGATAGGTTCTCTCACTCTTTAGTTTGTAAGCATAATGATTTACATTTTTTTCGATGAGAGTGTCTCTTATAATTTTATAAGTTTCGATGTCCTTAGGTATTAGCTTGACAATATGCCCTGATCTGAGCGTGGTCAATGTGTATTTCTCTGTGTCCACGACCTTGTTAATTGTGTCTCTTAAAGGTGAGATGTTTATTACACCTGTTACAAAAATAGGCTCCGGTTTAGGTACATATTCTTTGACCTGGTTTACAGTTTCGTGATCTTCGTTACTGAGAATATCAAAGCTATTATGTACAGTTACCGAAAAGTTGGTACGCTTAGACGCTGGTTGTTTGTTTTCTATTTCAGCTGGGCTTTCGTTTCTTTTTCTTTTGCTTTTGACATGGTCCTGCTGCCAATTTTCCTGAGTTTGTTCTGCTCTTTGTATTTCAGAAGGGTTTTCCTGACTAGTAACGGGATCCGGTTTACTGCTTTTAATATATTGCCATAGGGTCGGTTGGAGGACGGTAGTGGAGTTTGAGCTGCCACTAAAGGACGATGATCTCTGTCTAGTTTCGCAAAGATCTTTGGATAAGACTTGTGTTAGGTTGGTTTTATGTTGCTTTATGTTTTGTAATTTATTTTCGGTTTTATTTAGACTTATATTGTTCCCACGAGTTTTGTCGATAAAACGAAAATTCGAAACCCTCATATTGTTCCCACGCCTTTTCTGTGAGAAGGTTATATACAAAGGTGTTCGCCAAGTTCACCAAGGTTGGCGCTAGAGACTGGGCGCCCTCCCAGCCATGCACCCTTTTGGCGCGGTCTCCACCGTAGGATTAGGGTGAATTTTTGATGAGGCTTTCTACCTCATGACTCGGGCGGTTAAGCCAGTGCCCCCGATTCCATAAACAGGAGTAGCGAGTCATGGGGATCATTTCTTATCGCCCACTGGAGAGATCATTCGGGTTTATTAACCGCCGCCCAAGGCTCGGCGTTGACCTTCTGCGGCTGGTACGGTCAAGTTCTCAGTCAACCCTCCTCCTTTTTCATCCGGGCTTGGGACCGGCAATGGCGGAGTTTACCCAGAAGTAATATGTGTATTTCAAATATACCCATTGTAACTAATTAACCAAAACTTTCAATAAAATCATTCAATTCAAGTGATAGTATAGTAATTACAAATCGTATGAAATTCAAATTATTTGCTCTGTATTATTAATATACTAGGCTTCAAGCTCTTAAAATAAATGGTGGAAGTACGTTTCAAATAATTTGTAGGAAAACGTGGAAAATGTTAAATTTTTTTTGTAACATCATTTTAAAATTGTGTTTCCAAATTCGGGACCTATTTTCGACAAATAAAATATTCATTACAAAACTTCCAGCTAGGGTCGTAATAGTCACGTCACGTCTTTGCTGCATGAACGCGCGCTTTTACATTGTTCTTTGTTGGAGAGGTCTATAAGGACCTCTCAAACAAAAAATATATTTTTATTTTTAAAATAAACCAACAAAGGATATATTTATAATTTGTATTTTTAGTTTTATTTTCATTCTATATAGATTACACCATGTTTCGAAGTTAGCTTAACGACTCTATTTTTCTAATTAAATATTAAAAAAAAACATTTATGTAACATTTATTAAAGTTTTCGATATTATTATTTTATGTTTCAAATATATATTTAAATATTTCTTTATTAGG
The DNA here is from genome assembly GCA_039881145.1 of Druceiella hillmani. Classification (NCBI taxonomy): domain Eukaryota; kingdom Metazoa; phylum Arthropoda; class Insecta; order Lepidoptera; family Hepialidae; genus Druceiella; species Druceiella hillmani. Next base: position 16,608,735 of record JAYKKI010000025.1, on the reverse strand, counting down.
AAACAACGCATATTTTCATACAACTCTACATTTACCAACGAAGAAACATTAGTCTAAAAGTGAATGTGAAAAAATGCAAAATGATGATACGGATATTAAATCTACAAAATATTTCTCAATTATTTTGTTTAAACTTTACAATCGGGATTATGCCCATGTGCTGTCAATAAAAATGTTTGTTTTCAAACTGTTCGCTTGACAAATTTTCCGTGTCCATATAGATAAATACATAAGAGCTACTGGGCACAAACTCTTCGCTGTACCTCCATTTTGAACAGATCTATATCGAGCTCTCCATTATGTCTATCTATCAGGCTTGTCAACAGTATCTTCGTAAGCATATATTAATGTGTATATTTGTATTGAATATTACCGTTGTTGTTCCGTTAGATTTCTTTATATTTTATTGTTGTTTACTTCTTTATCGTTTCGCTTTTATAACTTGTGAAGCTATAAATAAAACGATCAAATAAATAATTTTGTATTGATTTTAGGCTAGCATATAAGCGAGGCAAGGAAATCGGAGCCGTTTATTTTTATCTTTATTCCGATTCACACGAGACACCTAAACGTAATATCGTGCAAAGAACTTTATGAAATTGCGGCATAAAATTGCGCACAAAAAATAATGTAAGACCAAAAATTGGCTGGATCGTGGGACTTCTTTGTATTGCGTTAGCAGTCCGCAAATAAAAAGCGAGCTACTTTGCGTATTCGTATAAATATATTTAAATTTCCACTACGGGATGAAAATGAATGAATATTTTATGGAAACTGAGTGCCGTTGAAGACAATTGGTGTGAATTATTTATTGGCATAAATTCAATGGTACATCTCGAGGAATTGGTCTGTGGCTAGTTTTATTTAAATTTATTTATGTGCTTAGCTCTTATACTGTTATGGTGATAGAATAAAAAACGAGGCCGATACTGATACTTAACTCAATGTTCTAAACATATCGTCTAAGGGCTCTGATTTTATGTAACAAAATACGTGAGAAATTTATTCAAAAACGTTTTTTGGTCATTTTGAGGATACCTTGGTTCAAAAGGGAAAAAACCGAATCTTCATAAGATCATTCATATATCTGTCAGATATATATGTGAGAATTCGTCTATCTATCAGACATGTGAAATAAAGAAGAATAAGAAGCTAAACATTTTTCTGCAACCTTTGGGGGCAAATTTGTTATGGAAAAAAATTTAAAAATAAATACCTTTAACTAAAATTCTTTAATGCTGGTGAAAACACATGCTCAAACATACGACTGGTGGTTTATAAGAGATCTGTCAAAAATGTCATAAAGTTTATTTGAACATTAATTTTGCGATGAATCGGCAGATCGCTATCGATTTTTGCATTTGTAATTGTACACTTCCTTTTGTGTACCGAATAATATAAGAATTATAAGCATGTGGTACTATAATTTATTCAATAGTATGGAGTTTTAAATATATTATTACAAATTAGTGACAATCTGGTGAGGTTATGTGAGGTTTCAATTGAAGAAGATTTGTAAGACTTATAAGAGATTTATAAAAAGATTTATAAGACCATAAAACTATTTTTTAGAATTTCTTATTAGATAGATTTAGAGGTTTTGCAGAAAAAAATTTCAATTGTTCCTTGAGCCAAGATTAAAAAAAAAACAATATGACTAGAAATTTATTTTAAGCTCTTGGAAAAACTATAGTAAAGATAATAAAAACTATAGTAAGATAAGAAATGAAGGATTTACCCCAGTAAAAGTTATATTAGGTAATATATTTGCGCAGCAAAATAATATAAATAATATCTATAAATATTTGTAAATAGTTTAATACAAATATTGTGCAGCAAATGTGTCAGTTTTATTTTCTCGTCGTAGTAGTTGTTGTAGTTGAATTAAGGGGATTTTTGTTTTCAAACATTTCTGACATTAACGAATTTTTATGAATATTTCTTCCAAAATGATACTGAGAATATTTAAAATGAGTTGTTGGAATCTGGCGTTACACGTACATTTAAATGAGGTAGTAAATAATAAACAAATTAATTGATGCAAGTTTAATGTTCTCGTCTGTCTCTAATTGTGTGAAACATATTCGATATTCCCAATCACCAGGCTCGTCATCATTACCACAATTAGTATGATTTCAGGGACGGAACTTTTTATTATTTAAATGTATGGTTTATACAATACGTTCATGTATCTTATGATTTTTCCGTACCATAAACGGAACAACTGAATTCTTATAAGATAAATCACTCGTACGTCTATCAGAAGATCAGAGCGGTTTTCCTCAAAAGTTGCTTGAGGGCTTTTAAAAATTTGGCATAGAAATAAAGAATATAATCCCGCATATATATCATCAATTAATACTCATATATATTTACAATAAATTTGATGATGGGTGGGTTATTGCTTATATAAACTTGAAAAATATTAGAAAATAATTTTGTTTTTTTTTTGGAAAATTAGGAGGTTTTTAAAAATATTTCTTTTCCATTTTAGATAGTATACCTTCGAAGGTATAATGAAATTTGCAAAGTAAATGTGTCTTCCCTTTTTTTAAACTAGTGAATCTAACGTTAAGAAAAAACAAAGTTTTCAGAAGCCTAGGCTAAGGTTTTAGAAAAATTATAACGATTATTCTGGATATTATAGTTTATGAGATACTAACGATAATATGTATTTTCCCCCAATTTAATTATTTAAGAAATTTCTAAATATTTCCTGCACTGGAAAATTCATATTAATTAATACTTATACCAAAAAAGTAAATTCACATCAAGGATAGGACGGAACTCTTTGTGCTCGAACCTCTCACTTGCTTGATTTGGTCGGCAGGGAATTGGACCTATTGTATGTTGATAAAGATCGATCGAAAACTGAACGTGCAAGTTGCACAACCCGCAGGTGTCTGCTTTCTTATCGACTAACTCCCAATACATACAGTTCAGAAAGTGCAACTCGGATAATTTCATAAAAAATTAATTTCATATAGCTTTTTTGGAAAAAACGGGATCTTCCTCTAAAAAACGATAATATTTTTTTTAAATATTTATTATGACCCGTACATGTCTTCATATGAGGTCTCGCTGTAGGTAACAGTTCTTAACCAATTTTCGTGTTTATTTTTCCTGTCAACGATAAACTATCAGTAAGAAGCCTATCTTTTTGAAACGAATTTCAATATAGTGTCATTTTTTTGAAAAAATAACTCTTGTTTCATGCTAACCGGCTATTTTTGACTTCCGTTTCGTGCGGATCTTCTTTCTCATCCTCCTGCTGCCCAGTTGTCTTTTCGTTTTTTTTATTTTTAAATTTTTGTCATTATTTCATGTTTAATAAACTATAAATATGCATTTTTGATTTCACCAAAGATTAATATTCTGTGAAATCATATATACATGTCGTGTCTCAAAATGTGCAATATAGTTAAAAAATCGAAATGTGAGCAAATAGAAATTGTTATTAAAAAATTTATTAATTGTTAATAATAATATTAAAGAGCGGAAGAAACTTTCAAGTTTCCTTCGTTTAGCTTTCTAAGAAACCCTTATCTTTCTAAGGAACGAGTATGCTTTATAACACGGCATGGGCTTTATAACACGGCATAGGGCTCTTCAGAGCAGACCCCGGATACAAATAAAGCATTCACCAGAAAAGTTCGACATAAAAGTTCGACATAATATGGGAGCCGGCTAAATCATAATCCATGCTTTATTTAACGTTTTCGTTGCATATTACGTGCGGAATTTCCATAACTTGATGTTTCATGTTTTTTTTTGTTTAGGGTAAATGAAGAGCCATACCCAACTATCACTAGTTATTTTTTAAACGTTTAACAACGACTTATTACGATATTAAGAAGACGTTTCGAATTAAATACATATTTACAAATGCATACGATCAACAATTTAAATTTTCCAAAGTATAATATATTCACTCGGATATCACAGCCATCTAACTTTTGATTTCTAAATTTTATAACAATATTTTACGCCTTATGTTATTTTATGTGTGTGTGAACAAATGCATTAACATATGTATGTATGTGTTGATGCCAGATTGCGTACACGCCTGCATCCAGGAGCGTGTGCGTTCTTAGGCGAATGCTTATGTGGACTTTAATGTGTACCAATCTGCGAGTTAAGTGGCATGAACCAAAAAACACGTACATCAAAAATTTGCACCAAAGGTTTACGATAGTGACCATTTGTAATAATGGCAATAAAAAAATGATTTAAAAGTTTAGATCATTGAACCCCATAGAAATCTACCTTAGTTGAGTTTTCCATTTATTTTGACATACCGACGGCAATTTTAAATTGTATTGTAATTGTATTTATCAAGTCAAGATTAATTTAGCATGACAAAATATTTGTTCGATGATTTTTTATTATTTTTGTTGTGACAAATCAGTCTCAATCAGTAACTAAATTTTGATCGACATCGATTGATATTTTTTGACGAAGTCCTATCCTGCGCTACTGTCTATAACTAGTTTAATGAGTTTAAAAGATCAAGAAATTTGTACAATATATGTCTGACAAACTGTTGCAGTTCAATGACAACAGAATAAAATGTTTCCTCACTGCTCAATTTATTTTGAGAGAAACACATTTCATAGCTTTTCATGCTAAGTGCCCAGGATGGACCAAAAAAATAGTTTTCAACACTTTTTAAAAAACCATGCGAAATACAAAACGGAATTTTGGCATATTTTGAAGGTAGCAATGATTCAATGATAAAGTGCAATGCATAACACTATAGTTAACTGAAAGAATATGAGAGAGAGCGGAGATCAAATGAGTAATCAATTTATGTTTTGGTTTCTATTTTCATCATGTGGAATTTTAGATGAATGTGGATGAATGAAAAAATATGGAAATATAACATTCTTTCAAATTGTAAAATTTTTCTTCAGTAGAACTAAAAAATTTAAGTAGTTTTTTTACCATTTTATCTTAAAACTATAAGCCAACGAATTAGGAAAAATTTACCTTGACTGAAAAGAATATATTATCTTGCAATAAAAAGTTTGTCTTACATATAGGTGAAAAAAATATTTAAATAAATTGAAACGTGAAGTAAAATAAATTATTAGCTTTTACGATATTGACATTTGTTCAAAAAAGAAAAACAATCATATTTATTATTTTACGATAAACGGTTTAAGTTGTGCGTACTATTGGGTCACATTGTGCCCTATTTAAAACTCATTTAGTCAAAGAGTCCACGAACGAATTTGACTGATATTAGAACTATACGAGTGGAAGATTCAAGACTAAATAGTTTTTAGGGACTTTCTTTTTCTCTTAATAATTCATACAATATTATACAGCTACCTAAGGAATATAACATCCCAACCATAATCCTTATCGTCTTGCGACAAATGGAGACTCTTTCCAAAGAATTTTCTCACTATATCAAAATGATATCGGAAATTTTTCTATAAGTAATTGAAATTTTCAACAGATAATTTAATGAATTCAACACGTTCCTTGACATTAAAAGCAGCCATTAAAGGTTTTCGACAAATATCTTAATTTTCGTAAACAACGGAAATAAAGTTAAAATAAAAATGAAAAGCTTAGGTTTTCTCAAATGTTTCTCATTTCAACTGTATATAATTTAAACAGAAACTTAGGGGATTTACAAATCCCTTCTTAACGAATTTTATAATGTCTCTAAAAAGTGATATGAATATTTTATATTTTAGTTAACAGAGTTTTAAACACCAAAAGTATTTTTAAGTTTATTAAGAGTTTCTAGTTGTTGAAATTAGTGGAAAAAGAGTAAAATGGGCGTAAGCCCTAGTGGTTCACATTAGTTTATGATATATATAAACATCCGACCTTCTCGGCTATAGTGTGGTTAACACTTGTTTAGTTCTGCTGACGATCGGATGCATTTAGCATTAGTATTCTCAAGCGTTACACAATTTTAACGTGACGGAATGACTCAAACTTCCATAAAGAAATTCTACTTCAAAAATGTCCTAAAATATGTTTTAATGATTTTCCTAACATATAAGATTTCTATTCTCACCCACTTAATTCCATTTTTGTTTCAATCAAATGATACCGAAAACTAAAATAAGAAAATCTTAGGTAACAAAGGTGTTCCTAATTCAATGAAGTTTCAATATGTTAGGTGTCATTAAGTCATTATCTAATGGAAGCGAACACCTCGTGCGCAATAACTTTACTCGGTTGACACATTTATCAATTATTTCCTTAAGATGAATCAGATAAAGTGATTGATAATATTCTGTTACTTGAAAACCCGCGTCTTACAGTAAGTGTAATGACATTAATACCTTAAATATATCAACTTCAAATATACTTGTCAATTCGTATGAAATTCCAAAGTATAATAATTAATAAGTTAGAAGGCATAGATAGTTACGTGGAATGTCGAATGGAAATGGAAATTGCACATAAAAAAACGTGTCACTACGAGGGTTCCGTACATATTTAAATAAATATAATTATTTAATAGCACATAACATTTCTATAAAATAATTTAAAAATTTTCATTTCTTGAAAAGTGAATATTTTTTTTGTCTGTTATAACTTTCACATCCGCTTGTTTAAAAAAAATATTTAATTCCACATGAAAATAATCGATTTTTGAATTGTTCCTTTTGTGCTGTAAGATCTACCATTATGCGGACTTTTCAGGTCACAGATCAACCAGGAGTACACTCTAGCTTTTGAAGAATGTTTAAACAACAAATAATACGCTTTGAAGGGCTACATATCTTGAATTTTAGAAAAGTAGCCTCAAATTTTCGTTGGTTAAGGTTGGTTATTGAATTTTATTTACATCTTAATTTATAGAAATTTTAATTTTAAATATTAGGTTTGGAGGCGTGATATACAAAAAAATTATATTGGTCAAAAATATGTACTACTTCGTAACGCTTTTAAATATTTAAAAATTGCCTTACACGATAAAATAGTTAGTAATATATTAAAATCTATACTAAATTTTAATGGAAAAAGCTTTAGCTGAAAGTGCGTTTTAAAATACACTAATTGTGATAATTATTTTTTACCAAATCAAATTGACTAATCCCCGATCAATAAAGGATAGAATGATCCTCAATAAAAATGAATGTAATTACGCATTATATGATTGGAAAATTAATTAAAATATAGCAAAACACTCATCGTTTATCCACATTGTATTAAATTAGTTTTTACTGCGACAGTAATGCATATTATATGTTTATTTTCTACCTTTCATGATTTGGGTAGCAGTAATATATTTACCTAACTACGATAGAAAAAGGAAGATTATATTTTAGCAGCCTATATATGCCTTTGTATATATCTTACAATATTACCTTACAATATTCAAATTATTAAGAAAGGTCTTCGAACAATATTAAATTTACCATATTTTATAAAAATTGTAGTTTAATATGAAGTTTAATATAGCTAAACGGCTTTCGGACAGCCGTTCTTGTTGTACTCGTATTTTCTATAGCAAATGTGTTCATACGATATTGTATCACCGCTGTATTTATATCAACGTATTTGTATCACCGCTGTATTAAACTACTTAATAAAAATACCATCGATACTGATATCAGGTATCGAGGGATCTATGTTAAATGAGGCAATCGACCATTTTACATTGAATTATGGGAAGGAAGTAAAAACGTTAATTTTACATTTTTATTCTTCTTTGCATTTTATATTTAAGGGTTCCATCATTCAATAACATAAAACTCGGATATTGGTTTCACGGAATTTCTTGAACCTCTAATACCCTTCATATCTTTTTATCAATCTACAAATATAAAGCGAGCCACAATGGGTATTCGTCTAAATATATTTCACATCTATTACGGGATGAAAATGAATGAATATTTTATAGAAATGGAGTGCCGTTAGAGACAGCTGTTGTGAATTATTATTGACCTTAATTCAATAGCATGTCTTCAATGAATAAGCTATCGATGTAGATTTATTAAAATTTAAATAGTTAGCATATGCTATTCATGTGTTATATCCTTACAAGTGTTATGGTAATATATAGTAGGCTTTATGGTTTCGAATTTCTTGTCATTTGCAATCCCATATCTACAAATAAAAATAATTTAGAAACATTCATACTATAATTTACGTGAATGGAGATCATACGTTTATTAATATTTCTATGGACTGTTTTTTCTAAACGTCAAGAGTAAGAGAAGTTCAGTAAGAGAAGTAGCGCACTGAGGTACTGTAAAGTAATTACCATTGGTTCCTTTCTAATCATTTACTTTTTTTTAAACTAATAACGTTGATAAATATATAAAACTATATTGTAATAGAAATAGTAGGTACAAGAAAATTATGACTAATAGACCAAACTATGTTTTGTGGTGGATATTATCGGTGTTCCTTAAGTTACGAGAAGCACTATTTGTTTAGCTAATACGTTGTAATGTTAAAGACTAAAACGAACGTTGTCTATCAGAATATGGGCCTAATGAGCACAATTTCTCCTCTGCTCCATTTCTGTTGGTTGTCATTATTCAAAGCTCTATCTAGTATTTTTTTTGAAAACATTAATATGCATTTGAAAGGCTCACAATTTTATGCAGTTTCCAAGTGATGAACAAATGCAATCTAGCGGTAGTTACATTAAAATTCACAACGAGTAATGTTTGTCTAGCTTTTGAGTAGAATTTGAATATTCATAATAATAATTCGATTTAGGTGAAAGACTATCTTAATTAAATCATTGAAGCGCCTGATATTGATTTCTCGGTTTTACGCTGTGAGGTATATTCTTTGTGCTTAAACAAATTGTTTATGAATGTATAATCCAAAATACAATCCAAAAAATTACAAGTAGCTGTTTATATCCAGTTTTCCTAGATTTATTTGAAACTGGCGTTGGTAATTCAAAGGAAGTATAATAAATAAAAGGGTGTTATGGTGGTATGATATGAATAATTATGATATGATCTGTAGAAAACAAACTGCCTTGTTAAATATAAACTCGGCTTCTTAGTCACTCTACTTCCTTAGATACACTAATACTTTCTTGTCATTAGAGGCTCTTTACCCTGTAAGTCTACACGGAAGAAAGTTTTTATAAATAAAACAATAGCGTTATAAATTTATTAGCACACAATTATTTTGATAGTTCAAAATATAAATTAATGAAATGCCTATAAATATTGATTTGACAATTAACACTACTATTTAAAAATATACGAAATAAAAAAAATAAAATATTTTCCTCAATCTGTTAATGTGAATGAGACCCGTGGGGAATGTACCGATAATGATCCGTTAATAAATAAATTTGTATATAAATTTCTTGTACATAATTCATATGCCAGCACAAAAAAAAATTATGAAAGGAAATGTGAAAAAGCATAATTTTAAATTTTACCTAATATTGTATTAAGTTTTCGTGATCTTCGATTATTCATAAACAGCGGTAAGGATTGTCAGAAATCGTTATTAACAGCTATATCTTTTTAGATATATTTATCTATTTAATTTAAGTCCTTACTTACGCCAAATATACTCACATTTAAGTAAGAAGATTTGTTTACCAAAGCGACACCAGCACAGCTTCTCATTCCCCATCCCAATGTTTTGTAGTTATGTGTAAAGGAGAGGAGGAAACTTTTTCAACTTGCCTCCATTTAGCATATTTTATGAAAGTATGATTCTAAGGGCCCCCCAAAGGGACAAGTGTGCTTTGTAAATCGACATGTAGGGCCCTTTAGAGTGGGCCCCGGACACAAATAAAACAGCGGCCGGTAAAAGTTGAACATAATATAATATACGAGGCGGGTAAATCGTAAATCATACCGTATAGTATTCTAAAACTCGAGGTTTTATATTTTGGTTTAGTTGAAGCAAATGGAGAACTTTGGTCAAATATAAATAAATATTTTTGAAAACATTTATTATGCGACTCATTTTAACAACCAACTTGTTTCGAGCTTTTAATAATTCTATGACAAACATTTTTCCACTTATACTGCTATGTGTTTGTGTGGGTGCGTGCGATCATTGAATGATTGAGCGTTGAGATTGCATACGTTTAAATAGCACACATATTGGGGACGGTATGTTTGCATGCATATGTGATTATCGACAATTTGTTTAATACTCTTGTAAAGGGCCTAAGCATGCTTTTTACCAACCTAAATATGAATATATTTCTGAATATTCTTTTGGTCAACGGGAGACCATTATTTAAATGAATCGGCTATGGAATGATTGAAAGAGCATGGAGGTTGAACATATTTTAGTGTAATGACCTTATTTAATTATATTTAATGAATAAATTGAATAATTTTGAATATATTTGGCGTTAATTTTGTAGAAATTTATTATTCACAATTGAAAGAAACTACGTAATGTGTTATTGCAGTAAAACTTCTTTACGCACGCTCGACTTGGGGAGTAAGCTGGTAAATGGTTGACGAGAGTGTTACAAAAAGTGTCATCGGGCGAGGCGAACGGAAGTTGAGATGGAGATATAAGTTAGTGAAGACAGAAAGAGAGAGAGTTACGTTTCGTATATTACTGTAGGGACAAGAGAGAGAGGTGCGAGCACACATTTTCGTTCTCTTTCTCTCAAAACCAGTTATGTTTCGTATATCTAAGACACAGTGCAAGTCTATTATCTGTATCACACTGTAGGAGCAAGAGAGAGAGCAGTGCGCTTGCACGTTTTCTTTCTCTCTTCTTCTCATAGCCAGTGCATGATATATATATAGGTCGTGGTAAAGAACTTAAAGGAAGTAGAAATGATACTACATCACGTAGTTTTATTTAATGGTGAATAATGAATTTATACAAAAGTAACGCCCAATATATTCAATAAAGGAAAGGTTAATGGGGTTCTCGTTAACATTATTTTTTTCAATTATGATGCATCATAATGGACCGTAAGAGACTACAGAACCTTCGATTGCATAAGGAATAATAAGCGATATAGCTCACGTGTTTGTTCATAATTCATCATGAGGCATTCGTAAAATATTCAAAGCATTTCACGACGTCCAGGTTAAAATTCGCTGCACGACAGCACTTATTAAGGTGCATTTACTCAATACAAATAATGCTGCAGCAAATTTGCACTCGTGATTTCTTTATGTGATAAAATTCAATTACAAATGGAAAACTAATAATAATATTATTTGAATTCTCATCTTAAGTAATAGACATTTTACTTTAAGTGGCACTAGTATCATTCATCATTCTTCTGTCATACGCTTATAATAATGATAAATCTATACAGAGCACAATCTAAATATATAGTACTCATTTATAAGAGCAATGTGTTTGTCACGCTGGTGTATTGGATTGATCACAAGACATACGTCCTTCGAAGGCGCGGCGAACCGCGCGGCCACGGGTTCATTTCCCGGTACAAGTTATATAAGCAATAAATATACCATATGTATCAATTATATGCATTAAAGAATATAAATAAACAAATAAATAAATAATGCGAAGGACCCGAATCAGAGTACTGGAAACATGATATTTCCAGGCTTTTTATAATTCGTATATTCATTGTGAACTTCCAATAATATATTTAATCTAAGGAAAGTTGCTTTCTTGAAATTTTTACGTAGCACCGATTAAAATAATTAGCACGCACGTTATAGTCACCACTTTCGATCAGACATTAACATCAATGATAATGTTGTTATTTTAACTTTGTTTACTACGTCAACTCGATTTAAAAGAACGAAATATTTTGCGATGGTGTCAATATTACTGCATTTTATTAAAAATAAGAACTGGTATTTGTAAATATGCTCATAAGTATTAAGAAAGTATTTCGTTTAATGGCGTTTAGTTTGGGTTACACCTAAAGAAACTACTAAAAAAGTATATGGAGAAATACATTGTTGTGTAAGCAGTTATCGATAAGCCGGCTATCGATTTGTTTAGACATGGTCTCCACCAAGCGTTATTTAAGCTGCCTTAATAAAGTAATCAACAGCTGGTTCAAACTTATTCCTCTTATAACAAATAATATGAAATTTGTTTAAAACAAATTGTGCAAAAACAATTACACGATGTATCCAACATTTTTGATCATTTCAACATTAAGGATAATGTTGATATTTTAAGTTCATCGCAATATGTTTGCTATGTCCATTCAATTCAAAATAATGAAATATTTTGCGGTTATGTAAATAATACTACATTTTGTGAAACATAAGAACCTATATTTATAACTATGTTCATATGTGTTAAGAAAACATTTTTTAAATAGCGATCAATTTGGGTAACACTTAAAGAAATTTGACTTAAAAAAGTATATGAGAAAATACATTATTTTGTAAGCAGTTGTCGGTAAGCCAGCTATCGATTTGCTTAGACATTGTCTTGTATCCATATCTAAGCTATCTTATTGAATAATCAAAAACTGTAAGTACATAATACCGAATTGTAAATAGATATATTTCCATTATATTAGTTTTTACAAAAATATTCCGATAAACAAAATTAAACACAACCTCACCCAAGGTTCAAATGAGATTTTGTTTGACTCTAACTACTAAAAATGATAATAGCGTACTAACATTAATGTACTAAAATGATGATCGCGTCTAACATTAAGCAAATAGATTTGAAGTAATAATCAATGAAAAATACTTGATGATTCGATTCATACTAGCAGTTGATAGAGACATACATTTATAATCAATAGATATGTCAATTTTTTACTTAAATACTACACGATCCATCACAGAATTATTTTTCTAAACGATAAGGAAGCTTCTGTTCATTAATATAACCAATCAAGTTTGAGACGTAGAAAATCCTGGAAATATTTAAAAACCCTATAAATATAAGCAATAAATGGGTACCAAAATAAAATTTTACGGACCAACTGAGTAAAAATAGATTTACATCATAAATATTTTGTTCAAAATGACTGATTATTTGCAATTTTAAACTTAAAACTTTAGGGTAGTACGAGGTTAAAGCCATGAAATAAATTAATCGAAGAAAATTTCCCACTATAAGTTTCTTTGCATATAATTACTTTTTACCCTAATCAAGCAATAACCACATAGCGCAATGTAAAAAAACTTCCTAGAAAAGTAGATATTTTTAAATAGAAAAATATATATTTTTATATGATTTGTTCACCTAAATACTAAAATACTTCACTAATAACCTGCATATGAAATACTAATAAGTAAATAGTAAATTTACTAGAGTAATCGAATATCCCGCAATTCGTTTAATATAAATTCTTTGGTTAGAAAATATTTATCGATATATTAAAAATTCAATAAAATATATATTTGCTTTGAAGTTACAGGAATTAAGACAAATTAATAAAAAGACGTAAACTCATCCGACATGGGACTATGATATTATAAACTAATTACCAGGGTCAAGATAGTTTTGAAAACTTTACTCGTATGCAACAATATTATTTCACAATCTGTTTTTATTGTAGTAACATGCTTTGTCGTGTGCTTTGCTTTATGAAGCAAAATTATGAAATACTTTTGGCCAACAACGCAGTTATTTGTTAGCTTTCTTTTATCTATGAATAGTGTGATACATTAGTTTGCATCTTTGTATTTTTGATTATGATTGTACCGGGAATATTAAGTGTGGACCCTTTGATCTAGATCAAAATTTTCTTTAGAATGAAGAGTTTAAAATTGGTCCGCCATTATTTTTAAACAGTATTTTTAAATATATTAAATTATTATATAGCTGATACATAATTACCGTTCATGAAATGTATATTCACAGGACTACGTCTTGTATGAAAATTATGAAAACTTGAAAGCATAACTTTTGTTCGCATGGGCAAACATCAGTCAGATATTATATTTTTGTCTATATTATACAAGAAATACCCATAATTACATAAATAAATCCCATTTTTTACTATGTTAAATAATATTATAATGATACGTACAATTATGAAATGTTAGTACGAGATATTGAAGTGTTTTATGACAAAGAAACTCAAACAATATGTCCCACAAAATAATGCAGTAGCTATATACGATACGTGATACACTCAATATGTGAGTTCAGTATTTGCCCCAAGGCATTCGTGAAATATTCAAAACAGGCATCGTCTGTCATCCTAGGTTAGAATGCATCGCTTCTTCCCCTGAATAATGTAAAGTCGATGCAAACATGTCTATATTGAGATAGATCACATGATGATTTCAAATGTGGATATAAATAACTATAAACAAAGAAAATGCATTTTAAATTGAATAAGGTAGCGATCAATGTCTTTATTATAATTACAGTTAATAATTTTGATTTACTTATTTTTTTTAAATATCTTAAATTCTTACTTCACGTATTTGTACTGCAGTTAATGCAGATAGAAATATGCAAGTTGAATGTGACAAACAAAAAAATATTTAAGGGGTAATATTTTTGCTGATTTATTAATTATCGTCAGAAATGAAATGACATGAAATAAATACACTTAAATAAAGTAATATATTTAATAATATATAAAATGTGATTTTGGCCAAATTACCCAAAAATATATCAAAATTAAGAAAAAAAATAAACTATGCAACATTTAGCTTTGAGCAAAAGCCCAGAATCATCTCAAGTGAGACCTACAAAAATATTGTACCATAAATTACACGGGACTACATCATTTTAAATGTCATTCGGGTGCGCTATTTTGTGCCGTAATCCGGCTCTTAGTGTTTTTTTTATTGTGTGTTTCGCTCCCTAGAGCGAGATTAGTATTTTATTGCAGCATACTTCAGGCAAATAAAAGGGGCACTGCTTGACGATTTTCCTCGTTTGCTGTGGAACAATGAAAAACAATGAAATCACATAATATTGTCCTTGTTAAAATTATCATATGACGTTTTTTAAAAGTATCAGTAAAATGTTCTATACATTTTGAATATAACGTTTTAAAAAAGACATTTCCTAAGTCGTTTGGAATTTAAATCGTATGCCATATAATAGTTTGAGATTCGACACAAGCACAACTTTATTTTAATTTCGAATACAAGACTACGCCACTAGCCGTTAAATCAATAATATATGATTTTTTCTATTAACAAAAAGAAAAGAAAGATGTGCGGTATACTCGTACTATGTTTGCCTTTTCATATGTCCTCTCATGAAATATTAGTAAAAAGTATTGAAAGGAAAAGATTTCAAGATCGTTTTAAGAATAACATTTCTTAGGATATGTTTTGAAACCGGTGAGAATATCAATCGCAAGTCATATAATACCTTATAAAATGACATAAATATAATTTAATTTGAATTACCAATAAAAAACTCAACCAACAACCATTAAATAAACAATGCTTGATATCTTTAACGGACAAAGGAAGAGAAAAATGTGTACAATATACTTGTAATATATTTGAATTGTGCTATGATTACTCATAAAAGTATTAAAGTAAAATGTATCCAAATGAAAATATTATGAAAATGTTTTGAAAAGAATACTTCTTTAGAAACTCTTTCAAACCGGTCGGAGTTATCACAAGTCATATAATATTTCGATATACGTCGTAAGGATAACTGAATATGAATTACAACACGAAACTCCACACTATTCATTCATGATATCTTCAAGGAATTAAGATCGCTACGATTTGAATATAGGAAATAGCGGAAAGAAGTTCCGTGTACCGTGTCCAGGAGTTAGGTATATCGGAACAGGTTTACACCACTTTTAAGAAGATATTTATGAAGATGATATTTAGAAAAATATCTAAATAAATATTTTTAAAAGTATAATGTCATTAAAAGCTTCACATTAACAATCCGAAAAGACATAATATAGTACTTAATTTGAACTTAAACCCAGTTATAATGCATTTACGAGATTTTTTTGGTTTGAACTAAAATTTAAAATTTTTTTAAATCATTACGAATTATTTGAACTTTGGTAAAAGAAAGAAAGTGGGGAAAGATTCGAATTGCTTTCGGGGAAAAAATTGCGTATTATTATTAACAAATAATCCCCAAATATTCCATTTAAATTGGATTTATGAAAATGATCCTGGTATTACAGAAGTAGAATATAATAAATTAATAATTTAATAAATTTAATTCATATATTGATAGTACGGTTAATTCTAACTTAAAACAAAAAATCTATCTTCATAAAAAAGTGTATATTATGTTTTTAATGTATCACGAATGAAATAAAAATAATAAGGAAAATCTAACGAAGTACATAATTACTTTTTAGAAAAGTATATAAGAAATTATCAATATTGATCGTTTTTTTAATATATAGCCAATACTTAATGTAATGATAAATGAGCTATTAATTGGCATCCTCATTCGTTCCGTTGTTTGAAAGTGAAAGTTTTTTGGTGTTTACCTGATTTTTCTCGCGGGTCTGCGAATTTTGTGGATTAGAATATTAAACCCATACATAGATGATATAACAGAAGCCAATCTGCTTTCTGTTAGTTTAAAGAATTCAGTGAAAATAGCTTTTGCGAACTATTAAAAACTTACGTGACTTTTCATACGAAATCAAATTTTTTCATTTGTTTGATTGATGGTTAAAAAAAAAGTTTGAAAAGCTTATTTTTACCATTTTCCCCTTATCGGAGTGCAATTTTAATTTTTACAATACCTAGACGCAATATTGTCAGGAATTATGGCTATCTCTATCAACAATATGAAATATTGAATATAGTATTTGGTTTGAATTTAAATCTAGTCAATATGTTATCATTTCATAATTTTTAAGTTAGTGATAAATGAAGGCATTTCTGAAGTATCATTGAAACGTTTTGAGAAAATTTATTTTTCCTTTAAAAAATCTCTCACTTGGTAAGTGTACAAAGAATTTTAATATAAATGTGTTATGATGGTTTGTTTTCTTTAATAAATTATAAATAATTTTAATGTAAATGTATTATGACAGTTTGTTTTCTTTATGTTCCCGTCCATATTTTGTGCTATGTTATTTAAATTTGGAGGAAAATAGTTTTTCACTACTTCTATATATTATTTCTCAAAGGTGTTTTTTTGTCGGTACGCCACATCTTCCTTAATACTTCATCAAAACCAGCGATTGAGCTATAATTTTGAGTGTTATCTAACGACGAAAGATAAACACACAATTAATTTTTATTTTTTTTTAATTCCCTATATATTATTTCTCAAAGGTATATAAGTAAGGTAAGGATATATTGTAAACATCGCCTTCTATTAACAATCTGTTTAACTAACATTAACTTCACACCTTTCGTGAGGTTAATGTTAGTTAAACAGATTGCAAATGCTAAACTTAATTACAAGACAGTAATTCCCAAAAAAGGTAGCCATCGCTATTATCATTAATAAAGTACAAAGTCTAACGTTTAAAAGAATAAAGGGTAATAAAAATCTATTTTTCGCATCCACAGTTATGTTTATCACGAATTCGTAGATTTAATAATATTATATATACGTACCTTTAACTTAATACAAATTAAGTTAAAGGTTCGTATAACCAAAAAGTAAACAATGATCATATTATCACTTCTAATATTGTTTTCGGAGAAGTTTAAAAAAAATATATTTGAGGATAAAAATATCAAATTTGTTAATGTTTTAAAACTTGTTGTACATAGTAATAATTTTTTTTTACAATAAGGCTTTTTATTTTCAAAATAAAATACCTATCACTTGCTTATTTTTTCCTCATATTACCAGTCGATGAAATTCTAAATCTTCACAGAATAGTTTTTGTCTTAAAACTTTATTTAAATATTATCAGCAATTTTTCTGCATTTTTCAAACATAAAGCGGTTACTTTTATTTTTAAATTATTTATTATTTTACTCTTATCATATTACTGATAATTACGATTGGAAATAATTATTTATTGCTTTTTCATAAGTTTCTTCACGTAATCCTTGAATGTGGAGGGTATATTTAATAACAATAATAAATAGAAGATAATAAGAAACCTAGTTTACAAACTTACAGAAAAATCTTGCTTTTTTAAGTGGATAAAAGTAAATATATAATATGTATGAAATTTATACAAGGCTGTTTGAAAATAATTTGCCAAAAAAACATGCTTACGTCGAAATAATCATTGTAACAGAGGAAGCTGAATCGACGTTAAATAGTAGCTCTGTTTATTTACGCGAAGCATACAAAAATGATAATTTTGCTTTCGTAAGGAAAATTGTCAATAAAAATACGAGCTCAGAGGCGGATTAAATTATAAAGTGACCACCGAAAATATCTTCTTGGAAATGAATTAGTCGCACGTAATCATCCGGCGATATTTTCTTCATTCATACATGAGCTAAATTATATTTTTGCAGATATTTTATTCCACATACTTGATTGAAAGGAAGGTTTATATAAAAGTCTTTAATTTCGCTCGTACATTATTTTTCGGCTTTGAAAATATCTAAAATTTATTGTATGCTATTCTCTCCTTTGCACAGAATTTATTAACCTGGTCAAAATTACAATTAACTACTTATCTGATATTTCCACCAAAAAATAAAAGAAAATGTAGCACATAACCAACTCACTCTTAAGAACATAGAGCTCAGTGGATATGTATATGGGAGAGATAAAAGGATTATAGGAATTGGTATACGAGGAACAAAAGTATTTTTGCTGTATTTTCTAGTTGAAACGTTATAATCGTCGGTATTTTTATAATATATATATATATATATATATGTATATATATATATATATATATATATATATATATATATATATATATATATATATATATATATAGGTACTGAAAATACGTTACATTTTACATAATATATACAAATGTGTATATACATAAAACATGTTACATTTAAAGTCGCATGAATATACTTTTATTACTAGCTATGAAGTATTTAGGAATTAAATTAGATAATGTTTGTCATTCGCTGCATAATGACAAAATACAAATATTTTAATACCTTTACTTATTATTTTTATTCCCAAAAAGTTTTATTGATTTTAAATTAAGTAGTTCATATTTTCATGAAATTATAAAATAATTGAAATATATCACTCGGTTGGTTGAAAATATTACAGTCAGGAGTTGAAGAAAGTGATAATACTGATTACGTATAGCAGATAATCAATAAAACGTCTTTCAAACCTTGATTTGAGCCTTCAACTCAGCATGGCGATAAATGGCTCAAACTATATAACTCAAAAATATTAAATACATATATCGTATAAGATAATTCATCAATCATTTAATAAATAAAAAACAATAAAAGAATACAGTTTGGGGATTAGTTTTAAAAACATTATTAATGAAATACGTCTCCCGGACGTTGGTCATCGCAATATTTACACATATTTAGGTAATAACTATTCCGTGGAAGCACCGCATGATAATTGAGTTAGTTGATAAGAACAGATAAGCTGGGTTTTATTAGGGTTTATTTAGACACAAAAAGTACAATATTTACATGTCAAGCAATATGTACATCTTGCGAAAATTTTATGCAAAAATCTTTCTAGAAAAATTCTTAGTTAAAAAAGAACATTAGTAAGCTATAATTAAATAGTCTGAATCAAAGAGTAAATCTGAATTAATGTTAGGGTCAGTTAACTCTTGGGCAGTATGTTAACAGATCAAAATAATGTCTCGGACTGAGGTGGAATTAGCTCGAAGCTCACAAATAATATAAGGCCTAAAACAGTGTGAATTTAATACAAACAAATTAATGATGATAACAGTGGCGATAAGGGAATTCTACATCAAGCTAACACATTTTTGTATACTTTTTTTATACTATCAAACTAACACATTTTTGTATACTTTTTTTATACTATCAAACTAACACATTTTTATATACTTTTTTTATACTATCAAACTAACACATTTTTGTATACTTTTGTATACTATCAAACTAACACATTTTTGTATACTGGTATCAATGAAGTTATCATTTCTCAATTGTACCATTCTCAAAATTAATTGTTAGTGTGTGTAAGGAATTCTACAATATTAATAATTGTTAACAAATATTAATAGAGCTATGATAAATAAAAAATTCCATACTTGACTCGGTTTTAAATCTAGTATTTTTATGTAATTGATGAGTGCATTTCATCCTTTATAAAGTATTCTGAAAATAAAGTATTCTAAAACCTTCGACGATCTTTCTAGAAAAAATCTTATCTGAATAAAAATTTATTAGCCAACCCAGTAACATGTTTTGTTTATTTTATAATTTCATGAAAATAGGAACTACATATTTAAAAACAAAGTAAAACTTATTTAGGAATTAAAATAATAAATAAATGTATTTAAGAATTAAAATTGAGAGTGTGAGTCATTCTACAATGAAGGACGAGGACTGTATATTTTAATTCACAAATACCTTCTAACAAAAAATAAAGGTTCGTTTATATAGCTTTGAATGTCACCTATTTTATGAATTTAACATTTAGCAAAATTTTATGTCATTTTAATGCAAAAGCACAGCAAAATTGCTCAGCCATCGAGTTTCAAGTTTTTAAGAATGAGATAGCTCTGCGCAATATTTTCTTTTATTTTTTGGTAGAAATATTAGTTAAATATTAATAAATTACGTGCAAATGTAAAAACATTACAAAATGGAGTTAATTTATTGCCAAAGACAAAAAGCGATGCACGAATGAAATGAAATTTTTTTTTTAAATATTCTACGCATAAAATACCAGCAAAAATATGTAATCTACCACATATATGTACGAAAAAACTATCACAGGTGTAATTGTGTAGGACTATTTCATATCAAGGAAGATGCTTATAGACGCCACTTTTCAGTTCAACCGGCTCCGAGTTCGTATTTTATTGAAAATTTCGCTCATGAAAGCGAAATTATCATTTCATTTTTGTTTGCTTTAGATAAATAAAAAGAGCTACTGTTTAACCTCGATTCAGCTTCCTCTATTAGGAAGGCTCTTGCAACGTAAGCGTTATTTTTTTTGGCGGATTAATTTCAGACAGCCTTGTGGAAATTTTTAGGAAAATTTCACTGTATGATGATTTATTTTCGCCTACTTAAAAATAAATAGCTTTATTTCTAAGTTTGTGAATTAGGTTTATTTAGATATGAGTATACGTCGATTGTGTTTACTTAGAGCTGCCAAGTTTCCAAATTACAAGACAAAACTCATAAAAAAGAATAATTCCGAACCTCATTATTGGTAATTTGAAAAGATTAAAAAATAAATTAAATTATTTAAAACAAAATTAATAAGTTTAAGACAGAAATATACAGTCTTTTAGAAATAAATGAATTTATTACTATCTTAAAAATTACAGTATGACTAAAATTGTAACTGCATTTAAATTAAAACCAAGTGACAGAGCAACATTTAGATAGGTAATATCAAAAGAGATGGCCAGAAGTTTACATAGTGTTTGGTCCAAATTTTACAAAAACAAAAATTACATTATACTAAGTTTTTTTTAAATGGTCAATGAAAAATCTTGGTTCCTTATGAAAAGTCAAATTATTTTTAATAATATTTTGTAAATGCTATTGTTACAGAACTCTTTCAACCGGCATGATATAACATAAAGCAAATTAAGTTATGTTATATTCTCTATACACAAATATAATATACATAAATAGCGAAAACAAATTCATTTTTAAAGCAACAGAGCGAATAACAATATCAATTAACAATTTATTTTTAATTAATGGCCAGATATTTAAAAAGTGATGGATATTGATTATATTTTATATCTTTTTCTAGAAAGTAATTATATACGTGTGTACACGGTGTTTCGCCATGTTGATTAGTCGTGTACATGGTGAATTGCTTCATTCCAGAAAGATAGAATATTATATCGAAATATATACGCATATTTCTTCTTGAATTTTAAACATATATTTTGATTTATTTCGTAGTGTACTGTTACCAATAAAATCATTGTGACGAAAGGGAATTTGTTTTTTGTTAGTATGAAATAAAAATTTATATTCTGGAAATTCAAATTGAATTCATAGATAAATCATGAAATATTTTATATTTTCATTGACTAAAAGTTATTTTGATTCAAAACTTGAAGGATTAAAGAAAATGTTTTTTTGGAACTGAATTGATTTTTGAAAATAAATAATATTACGAGAAAAATACTTCTAGGAAGCTGTATCAATGAGATTTGTGTTTAAATTCGTAATCTAGTTACTTGTATTAATGTGCACGAACTAGTCGCAATATTTTTTGCTTGTCATTATAAGGACGAAAAGGAAGTGTGCCGATTTGATATCAATGCATTTTATTACATAATTTTTTGGCCTTAGAAATAAATTATATCGAATTAAAAAATATATGAAGGCAATATAAATAATAAATATAAAATATAAATATTAGTTAATATAAAATATTTCACAAGCGATTTATTTTTAATACAATTGTGCTTTCAACTTGCTTAAGAAAATATTTATGACTGTAAAACTTAGTGATGCTAATATATTGGAAATATTAAATCGATTGCAATGTAAAAAAGGATATTTGAGTTTAACTCATTATATTACATCATTTTGCATGGTGGTACTAAATATATTGCATTAAGTAAATTTAAAAATATGACTTAACGTAAGTTCAAAAACAAAACATTTGTAAATTCCATTTAGTACGATATGGTAATTCTATAGCCGTTTTATGAAATTCTATCATATTATAAATCATTGTTTGCATGTGTAAATAAGCAAATGAGTACTTCGAAATAAAATATCTTTTAAAAAACGACTTCAAAAAAAGTGTGTATTAAAAAGTCGACCAACTTAAACAAATTGACAATTCAATTTAATTTATGATGTTAAAAACCTTAACTACTAATGTACTCACAAAACAAAATAGATTCATAAAATGCGTATTTATACTATACAATTTTACATTTGTTTAAGTTGATCAACGGTGCCGGCACCGACTTTAACAATTAATAACTCAGTTATTTATTCCTAATAAGCAGATTTCCAATGATTAATAATATCAGTCATCACACTGTAACTAACATCCAATTATTATCTTTCTTAGAATATTGTATAATTATTAAAAGTAACGAACGAAAGCTGGTACACAGATAATTTCTTCCTTGCGTAAATTTGGTTATAAACAACACACAGAACCAAAGCGGTAGTAATAGCCGCCAGTGGTTAGCTGTTAGCCATTGAAGAGTTCCATTCTCCATATCGGATGTCCAATATCAGATATTGAAAAGCAATAACTAAAGTAACAAATAACCAGTAGCAAATATATTGAATTACGGATGACTTGCTATGATCCGTTATGGTGTTATATTGTTCATCTCCAGAACTCACCTCAGAAATAAAAGAAGATTCATCAAAATCGGTCCACTCGGTAAAGTGTTATCGCTGAATATACATGAAAAAAGAATCCGACGAACCGAGACCTTCCTCTTTTTCTGTAATTCATTAAAAAAAGAAATTTTTTTTATATGTCTGTTATGTAGACGATATTATATTTATGGCTGAGGGCTTTTAGCTAAAATGCTTTCAAGCTAATTGAAAATAAATATAGACATGTAATTGAAAGTCAGTATAGCTACTAATAACTCCTGTTATTTTTAAAATTTATGGTCATTTGATGACTTCAATACTCTGAATATGTTATTGGTGATTAAATATTTTTACAAATAGTTTTTGCGTTTTGACGGAATTCATTCCATTACAGGTTATGTATAGTAAGTATAAGTATCTTATCTGCATCTTTGATCTAATTTTCAAGTAAATAATTCAGTAGATTGCATTATTTTAAAGCATTAACCTAGTCTAGCTTCTGAACTTTTCAAATTTAGGTACATGTATGATTAACAACCAAATAGGGTTTCCAAAACTTACGAGATCTATATGTTAACAAGTGTGCTTATATGCCCGAGGCAATGTAACTTACAATTTATTGGTTTTATGCTATGCAGGATATTTAATTAAACAGTGTGTAAATTTTATTATAGTCAGAGGTAGAGTGAATTAAAAATTTGTCGATATATAAATGAAATAAGCAAATTATAATATTTTCTTTTCATATTAGAATTATATTTGAATATAAAATAAATATGGAAAATCAATTCCATGACAAATTATTATTTACCCGAGAAAATTAATTCTATCTCAGATAGCTTTAAACATACATCAAAGAGACGTACAATATCAACATTTTTCTACTGATGTCTGTACTGTACTTTCTACTGATGTAGTACATTAAACACATTTTTAAAACCCTACAAAAACAGAATTTGGCATGTTTACATCTGAAATGTGTAATAATTTTTCCTGTAAATTCTATCTAATAATTTTATTAAAATAGCCTAACGTTATTTTATTATATTCACATTGCCCCCATGTAAATATTAATTCTACGTAATAAATTACTTAGACTAAAAACTATGCGAATTTCTTGAAAATCTATAACTAATTTTTAAATTTCCAAAGTAATAATATTTGCAAAATGGATAAATAATATCCAGTCGGCAGATTTTGTTTCTGTCCTAAGAGCGAGCGGCAGAAAATGTTATTTATTTGTGTCCAAAATAATTGTATTACTAAAACAAATTTCTGAATTGTAAATTTAAGCACAACTCTCGTTAATAGAGCTACTTATAAATATTCTACTAACAATGTTATTTAATTCCAAAAACCATGGATTAAAAAAAACATGAAAATAAAAAATACTGGACATTATCCTAATATAAATTGTATTTTACGTGTATTAAAAACTGATTGTCTTTCGTATTAATGCTTTTTTGCATAGTGTATAGTGTATTACTAAATAAATAAAAACATATTTTTGATATTAAATAATTAATTTGCGTATATATTTCTTTACAACATTCTTTTCTTATTATTTTAGATATTGAATATATTTGGCGTTAATTTTGTAGAAATTCATTATTCACAATTAAATGAATCTACGTGATGTAGTATTATTTCTACTTTATTTAAATAATTTACCATGACATAGGTTTCGTTGTATTACAACATCTTCGGGTGGGCAATAAGCAAATATTACTAATTGCCCACCTGAAGATATTGTAATACAACGAAACCTAGGTCGTGGTAAATTATTTAAATAAAGTAGAAATAATACTACATCACGTAGTTTCATTTAAATGTGAATTGTTAACATTTTAGTTTTCCTTTAGAAGCCAAAACTCATTAAAACAGAGGAAAATTTATCTGTAACTCCAAACATGTTTTGCATTGAAACCTTGAATAGAAGAGAACATATGGCTGCCTGAAGCAGACCTGGCATCGGACTGTGCTAGCGGCACTGAAGAGAATTGACATGATCTGGAGCGAAGCGCTTTGTGATGTATGAACTAATCAACATGGCAAAGCACGGTGTAAAAACTTTTCCCCAGTAAGGAGACATAGGATACGAAGAAGGTAATAAATTAATTTTAAATGATATTTACTTTCATCGGCAGACTTCATATCAACATTAGTAATGAAGAGTACCACTGACTCGCAAAGCTACTTTGCTGACAAGACTAATAGTACACAAAAAAAAGAAATGTATATAAATATATATTTATATATATATATATATATATATATATATATATTCATTCACAACTAAAAACACAACAATAAAAATAAAAGCAAAGTATGTGGGCTTGAACAGATGCATATCTAAGTAGGAACGGGTTTAATAAACCCTTAATAAATAAAGTAAAAAGAAGCATTCTGTGGTTATTTATTAAGCTTTATATACGTAGATATATACGTAGCAGTGTAAATAACAGAGGTAGCAGGTATTGTCTAGAAATAAGTAGGGTCACATTTATTTTGATTCAATTTGACGCGGAATTCGGGCGTCTTACACGAAAGAAGACAAACACTCACGTGTCCCTTATAATACGTAGTGGAGACATATTTATGAATGTTTGTATTTATCATGTTTATAAGTTTTTCCGTTTTTCTGAATTGTTTTTCCTGAATTTTCTTTCAATAAAACTGATGATGAGAAACAACTTTAACTGTGTACGTTCTGTAAACGAATTAAATGAAATGGAGGCAAATTATATCTATGATAAATGTGTTATCTGAAATAAAGTATTGAGATGTGTCATATCGCATTACAATAGGTTTATTCTTCTGATAGTCGATATAGATATATTGGAATATATATTCTCCTTAATATCAAAATATAAATTTACTCGCTAATGAATAATAATTTATCAGTGAGAAAACTATGTCAAAGCACAACTCCGAATTTATTATGGAACCGCCTCTTGAGTAAAAATTTATACAGAAGAGCCTATTATTTTCTAAAACTGACTATCGTAATTTTTTCTTTGAAATATAAATATATATGTTTTATATATGGTTTCAAACACAGTTTATTTGGAAATAAAGCCCTGCCTTAAGTAAAACATTACCCATGAAAATTTTCTATTTTTTCCTCTATGATTAATTAATTTAACATCAAAGAAAAACAGCAACTAATATAGAAAGCAAGGTTATCGATAACATCTCAGAATATTGTGTTTTTTTAATGACATTATCAATTCAAGGTAAAATTAGATTTTTAATTAGAACGTTTTGGAAAATCCTAAAGATAAGTTATTGGCTTAAAGACTAGTAAGTTTTTAAACACTTTTATATTAAATGTAGAAAATAAGACACATTAAACTAAACATTTTACGTTATATCAATCTGCGTGTCAAGTTTTTAAATCTGGTATATGTTTTGACATTATTTTTGAATTTCTATTTTTCCAACTTGGATAAAATGATGACAATTAGCCACCATATTGCATAGATTATGACATCATCCACATAAAGCCACACGGAAGGTTAAGACGATTGTAAAAATATGTATCCAGGATATTTATCTAGAGATCTCTCTATTTTCAAATTACTCATATCTCAGAATATACATAACAAGTGAGGCATCTTTAAGCTAATGACTATCTTAATTTTGCAAAAACTTAAATAACGCGTTTTAAAATTTTTTAAACGTATTTATAAAATAAATATCAAACTTGGCTTTCTAAATCGTCAAATGCTTGGAGCTAACTTGACATATTATAAAATTATTCTGATCCACAAAATTTATTTTTAAAACGATACCAGAGCATGCTTTAGCGCATTTTAAGAAAATTAAGTAAACCCAAAAAATTCATATTTGGCTGAAGACAATGTAAATATACTTGTTACGTATTCGGCAACCCTTGGCTTAGAAAGATCCTCGAAATCCGGTTTACATGGCATTGAACCTTATCCGCTGGAGTTAGGGGACAATAGACAGTCGTTTGACGCATCTCCTGGGGAGTCGAATGATTATTACACTTCAACATCGCACAAACTTATAATAAATTGAGTAACGATACAACCTTCACGTTGTTCTTATTGCCTAAAGGATAGTTCTTCTCAAACAATTCTGTTTGTTTTCAACTGCAAGTTTTAGGTAGAAAAAATATTTTCTAGTTACTTCTTTCTTTTATTATTTGTTAAATAAATAGTTATTACACTTATTATTTGTAAATTAAACAATGTTAATAGAGTTTTGTAGTACGTACACGCAAAAAATCAATTTTAGTTGAAATTTTCATACTGCTTTTTCTAACGACAAACATTAACTTATAGAAATTTGTCCTTTTAAAAGGTTATACAGTTAATAAAATCTTCACAACTTTATGGAATAAACTTATTTAAATTGTATTACGTAATTTTTTATTTTAGTTCATATTAACTTTTATCTAACTCTTATGTCTTTTTCTACATCTTTTTCGTATTTCTTTCATATGTTTTTACGGTTTTTTACCTTTAATGCGAATCAAACGCCGAAAATAGGCCAATTAATTTTCTTTTATTCTTATGTAATTCTTTAGAAAAGAAAGGATTGCTTCCACTGAAATGAAGAAGTTATAACATCTTTGGTATTATTTTTATACCTATTATAACGGCTTTGTAGTTATTTGTGACAGAAGGATATGATATTTGTGGTATGTAAAAACAAACAATTTCCAAAACATTGAAATATTATGAATTACTTTCTTTTAAAATGATGATAACATGAAAGTTTTTAATTTGAAAAAAATTCATTTCGAAAATGTATCTTCAGGAAACAAATAATAAAGCATTTATATAATAATACTGAATATGAAAACTATGCGAGTACACAAACATTGAAAACCTCCATTTCTAGCGATATTCAGTGTAAATTAAGTTTTAATTACATCGTGGCTGGAATGAGTAACAAATATATATAAAATATTTATATTAGATACGTATTTTGCAATACACTCTGTAATATCACAATATTAGCGTAAGAGATTGAGATTTTTCCTCTGATATTAAGCATTTAGATTTACAGAGGCAAAATAGGCATAATAAGTCTCCAAAAGCCAAAAGTAAAGACTTTTATAATGGCAATAATCCTGTGGAGAAGATAGATTTAAATTTACGAAATAATAATGCATTATAATTAACAAATAATAGTGCATTATAATAAACAAATAATAATGCATTTACATAATAAAATCGATTATGAAAAGTATGCGAGTACATAAACATTTAAAACGTGCATTTCTGGCGATAATCAGTGTGAATTAAGTTTAATTACATCATAGCTGGACTGAGTAACAAATATGAATAAAATATTTATATTAGACACATATTTTGCAACATACTCTGTAATACCTCAATATTAGTGTAAAATATTGACATTTTTCCTCTAATAATAGGCATAAGAAATCTCCAAAAGCCAAAAGTAAAGACTTTAATAATAACAATAATCCTATGGAGAAGATAGATTTAAATTTTTCGTTAATCAATTTATGTTGAAAAATCTGTCTTAGTTGTGTATGAGGAGTTTCTTACTATTCTGTGAACATTTAAATTTGACTTCCATAAGTTTTTATAGTAACACCAATACTATTTTCGTTAGCTGATTAATACGTAGAAAACTGTAGGAGTAAGGTCGTAAGTAGAATATAGTATTGGTGTTACTATAAAAACTTATGGAAGTAAAATTTAAATGTTCACAGAATAGTAAGAAACTCCTCATACACAACTAAGACAGATTTTTTTGACATAAATTTATTAACGAAAAATTTAAATCTATTCAATTTTTAGTTATAATTGGTTTTATTAATATTTAAATATTACTTAAAAAATTTTTTCTAAACAAAACCTGTAGATGAGCCAATTCAGTGCTTAGTTTTTTCTTAAAAAATATTCTTAATTTATATTATATAACCAATACTTTTAGTATGTAGGACGGTTTTAACCTGTTTAAGGTTATTATAATTAATTTTTGTAATATTTTGTAATAAAATAAATTTATAATTAATGTTTTAATAAAAAATTTCTTGTGAAAACAAAAATAATTTTAACTAGATTTTGATAATTTCATATTAACTCGAAAACATCATTTTGATTATCACATGAATATTTTCTTTATTGACTACCAGCAGATTTCCTTCTTCGCGAAAATGATGGTTGTCTCCAAAATTGACCTTATTGTCATTAAACTGTTTCTACCATTTTCAAGAACTAAATTGAAGAACGCGAAAAGCTATCACTTCTTAATTATAAAATAACTTATCTCGATCACACCTCAGAGGTCACATATTTTTCATATTTAATGTTTGTAATATATTGAATATATTTGGCGTTAATTTTGTAGAAATTCATTATTCGTAATTAAATGAAACTAAGTGATGTAGTATTATTTCTACTTCCTTTAAGTTCTTTACCACCGCCTAGGTTTCGTTGTATCACAACATCTTCAGGTGGGATATTAGCAAAGATCTTTCAAGAATCTTTGCTAGTAGCCCACCTGAAGATGTTGTAATGCAACGAAACCTAGATCGTGGTAAAGAACTGAAAGAAAACAGAAATAATACTACGTCACGTAATTTCATTTAATTGTATGTAATATAATTGTATATAAAATATTAACAATTTTAAAAGGTACAAGTAAATTGAGAACAAATTTGCGCCACGAAAACGTTTAAATGACTTAAACCATTAACACCATACGAAATCCCTTTAAACTGTTACGTGGATCTGCAAAACCCAAGCTCATTGTGTAACTACAGTAAACTAAGAACCCCATAACCAGCACTACCTTTTTTATGAAAACCCGAGAAAAACACGGGAAAATTGGATTAGGCGGCATGTACATCGGGAAATACAGTTGTTACATATTCAAAGCCTTACACCCGGTAAAGGAAAGGAAAATTCAGTTTATGTAACATTAACCCTTATGCGTTGGAATAAGGGACCAATAGATTGAAATATGAACTGATTTATGCGTCTCTTGAGAAGTCGAACGAATTGTTGTGGCCCTGGCTTCATAAAAACTTCTAATACATCGAGCTATGTGTTCACATTACTTTTATTATTTGAAGAGGAGAAGAACTCTACTAGTAATTCTGATATGACAAGTTGTGGTTGAAAATTTGGTTATTTTGCAACTTTTTTGTAAGCGTAACGTAGACTCTGTTATTAAGGGCGGCTTTAAGTTTGTGGTTGTATATACGGTAAGCAATCAGTGGACGAAATTTGCACGAATGTCATTGTTTGTTAAATATAAATACTTTTTTAATATGATTTCTTGTTGTTTTATCATAATTAAAATCTACAAAACTTTGGAACAGCTTCGAGTCAGCTTAAATTTCTTTACTTTAATTTCTTTTCTTATCAGATGACTTTAAACTAAGTGGTATGAATATTGTATAATGCATATTTTAAGAAACAAATATGTTAATTTATTGGATGTGACATTCATTTTTTACCATTTCAATGTTCTGCGAGATAAGAGAAACAATTTCGTAATAATGGACAATACAAACAATATATATATTTTTTGAACTTTTAAATTATTACTGTTTAGAGTTTTACGTCATAATGACAGATTAGTAACGATCGTTGAAATAGCCCGTGTTTAACCCTTTTAACGACATAAGGAATACATAATAGACGTTGACTGAAGATTTAACTATCAATAGAATAAAAAAAAACGCTTAACCCCTTGAGTACCAGAGAATTTTCTCACGTAAATTTCAGCTGAAATTTCGTTAGTTTTTATAGTTATTTCCCATGTTCTAGAAATGTTAGGCAGCAAATGTAATTTTGAAATATTATTGTGGAAAAGTTTAAATATTATTTGTGAAACTTAAAAACCAATGCAAAAACCAAACAATTGTTACAAAATAATAAAATACGTTATAGTTATATGCCATACTAGATACAGTTAACTACAGTATATTTTGCTAAATACAAAGCTTTGATTGTGCCTGTACTTGTAACTACTTTTAATGCAAAGAAAAAAAAATATTTTTGCAATTTATTGAGGAAAATTTAGAAGAAGCGCAATAACGTGTCCAATATTTTTCGCAAATACATGGAGGAGCGCATTTTTGGTACTTTAAATGAGAGAAAGGGTAACATGTGGTGGTACATTTTAAAAATGGAAAGGGTAATAATATATATTATAATTACTTGTATTGCACAAAAAATTGTTTTTGTGGTGTATTGAGCCAAATTTAGGAAGTTCATAATAGCACCCCTGGTATTTTTC
Source organism: Druceiella hillmani (assembly GCA_039881145.1). Taxonomy (NCBI): domain Eukaryota; kingdom Metazoa; phylum Arthropoda; class Insecta; order Lepidoptera; family Hepialidae; genus Druceiella; species Druceiella hillmani. Next base: position 16,577,248 of record JAYKKI010000025.1, on the reverse strand, counting down.
TTATATGTATGGCGTTTACGCACAACGATATTCAAATAGTCATTATGTTCCCTCGAGATTTAGTAATCGAAACTGTAATCTAATGTCCAGTACATATGTATAATATAACTAATTCGTACTACAAATTGTCAAACACTTAATTTTAAAAACGTATTTTTCTTGTGTTTTCTTTGGCATTAATACTTCTCTTCGTTATAATTTTAGACAATGGTTTTTAAAAGTGATTATAGGTTCAGAAATAAAACAAGGTTTAGTCCGTCGATCATGGTCAACACCTATGAATTTGATCGAGTTTATATTTTAATTCAGCTTGATACTATGTTCAAATAACAGCTATTTTAAAAACGGACTTTTCTTAATAAATTAGTATTTAAGCGTGAATTTTAATAATTATTAATCGGCTTGTAAAATTGCACTATTTGTGTTTAAATTGTAGTAATGAATTCTGAAAAATTTCAGTGTATGTGAAAGCAAAAATTCTTCTCCGAATCAATTAATATCGTTTGTAAAAAATGTTTATTTTCAATTCATAGCTTTTTAGCGAAATTAAAAGTTCAACAAAATATTTTGGAACCTACTTCTTTAAAGGAATATACTGGATAAAATAGCTTTTTCAGCTCCACGTACTAAAGTTTACTTACGTCAACGCTCATTTTTTTTCTTTTAGTTGAATCTGGGAATATAGGAGGAACTTTAGGAAATTTTTAAAAAAAAATCTATATATTCTTATCAATCTCTCTGTCCATTATAATTTTGAATTTAAAAAAACTAATCAATTTTCTTAAAATAGGTCGCAACACAAATGATCCATGATCAACATCGCCTCTGCACCAGTGTACTACCTACCATCGTTTTTATATTTTGGATTATTATTTTTGTAAAATTACTTAGACATATAATGAATGATATATGCAGATCCATACATTTATAAGAAGCTCTTGGACTAATAAACTACTAAGAAATTAAATTGTGATTAAGCATATTCCAATGAAAATTTTGTAAGATTTTACAATTTCTATTTCTGATTATTAATGAACGAAACTGTAAATAAGAAGTGTGGACACGCGTTTATCAATTCTGACATCAACATACTTCAGTCTATGTGTTCAAAATATAGATAAATATAGACAGACTTCATATGTATGGATATCAGGATGGTCACAGATTTTAATTGAAATAAGTTGATATTTGAGCGCATTACTTAGGTAAAAATAAATTGATCTGCTCATTGTTCGTATGGTTTGTGTAGTCGAATCTGAATTAAGCTTTATAAAAGCTTATTTTATCTTAGCTTTTTTGACTCTACAAGGACATGTCTATAAAATTTTGTTTCAGTTCATTGACTTAGAATAATTTAGGTAAAAAATTGTAAGTACATGCTTCTAATGAAATTCCGGTTAGGCAAAATGACTCAGCGTGGTGAAAAGATGGTTGGTCTAGTTGCAGGTAAATACAATAAAGCTACAACTAGTATTTAACTAAATATAAGTCATTAATTTGAAGCTGAAACTGGTAATAATTAAAATAAATTCCTAAATTTTATCCTATTCAAGAGTTTATTATCTATTCAATATTTAAACCCATAAACGATACTTAAAATGAAGATTATTTATGTAGATAACTTCTGTAAGCATATTCTAGCAGTTGTCCTATTTATGATTTTTATGCACACTACAAACCCACGTAATGACAATAAACAAACCCAAGCCAAATTCACTACAGCATCATTTGAGTCTAGATTATGTAGTTCATAGAACTAATTGCAGTAATGTATCTTTCTGAGTCACTGCAGAATATCTCTTTGACGTTTCATAAACATATTGTGATGGATAATGAACACACACACAAACCATGCCGCGTTACCTGTTTATATTGCATACTAGGTTTATCATAATGATACATTTTTCGAGGTTTTTTCAAAGAGTACATAAAAGCTCTCGCTAGCCATTGTCTTTTTTGTTTTCCAAAAACGACGTACTTTATTTATTATTTATTATGAAATATTCTTTTGAATATTTCATAACTATTTATTACCTATTTCAAATTACAGTGATGAAAATTCTGTACGCCATTTGGGAAATCATTTTACCTTGCTTTATATTTTCATGGCAATAAATATTGTGTATAGCTAATTATCATTTAAGAGAAACTCAATAATTTAAGAATATCAATATCTTTATTTTATCTTATTTTTAAATTACGAAATAATAACATTTCGTCTTGAAATTCTGAAAAAATATATTTAAATAATTACATTAATAAATTTTCTTCCACACAGCTGTTTTCCGATATTTTTCCCTCGTTTTGTCGATTCTGTTCTTATTGTTAAAAATGCTTCATGATAACTACTTTGCAATATAACTCTTGACTTTAATAACAGACACTAGCTTCGACTGATTTTAACTGAACTGAAAAATATTTGAGTTAATTAACACAATCGCGATTGCGAAAAAAAAAATTAATTTTATTTTCTTTTAAGGTATGTAATTAAAAAGCATGACTTTAACATTTCCTTTTAAAAATTTGTTTCACAGAATACTTGGAATTTCTCAAATATTTTTTTTTGTTTTAAAATTAAAAATATTAAAAATGATATTACATATTTTTTTTGAGTTTAAGAGTAAGAATCGATTTTCACATATCGATTTCGCACCCTATAAAAAGTTTTATATGGAGTAAAATCAGAAGTTCAGGGCGCACGAAGGTCAGAGCATAAACAAAAGTATAAACGTAAAGTGGCCTCTTCGCGCAATATTTTGCATCTTACGGTTTTGGTTCGGACCGTTCAATAAACGCACCTTAAACTGATATTAACTAATCGAGTTTGGATAATCAAAGATTAACCGATCGGAGATTTAATTTTTGATTTAATTCTTTTGCCTGTGCAGTGCGTACTTCACATCAATGGTTAACTAATTTCAGGCGCATTGGACATATCGAATTATTTATTGACAATTTTAAGTACAGATCATATATTAAAATTGTAAGGGTTATTTCTTTTCGACTGGAAGTATTGCGTTTAACATCAAAGTAGTAAAATGAATACAAGAAATATAATCAATATCGACGCAGAGAAAAGGCTATTGATGCAGATATTGGTTATTTACAAAGATGTAATTGAAAATAAACGCACCGATGGAGCAAACGTGAAGATGAAAAAAAACCGCTTGGGACGCAATTGCCGAGAAATATAATGCCGGTGATATTATTATATGAGTATAGTTAAATGTAATGTTTATAATGAAAATAGAATACAGAATCAATTTTTCTGCACCATTGTTATTTCTTTTTTATAATTATATATAGTTACCTATTTTATACGTTCCAAGATAATCGTACTTAAGCAGTAATCTACAGTCTCGCGTCGGAGCTGACACGCTAATTTTTTTATATACATTTTATATGATTTCTCCGAAGTGACAATAACTAACTATTTATACCATCATCAAAACCTATTAAAATAATTACTAAAAAATACCAAAAAGAAAATTACTTTAAGCATATACACCTCATATACTATGAACACAGGTAGCGCGGTCGCAGTATTTTAAGGTTATGTCGCAGTATTTTAAGGTTATGCCCTGACCTTTTGACGCTTTTTTTATAAAATTATGTCAAAGATTATTCAAAGTCAAGGTTCAAAAACTAGTCTACATTTACATTCTAATGAAATGCCCTTAGCATCAAATTGTATTTTGAAAATACCCCTTAAGGTTCATTTCCCTATAGAAATTTAGGTATATAAAATATTTCAAACTGAATTCTAACAAGTAGATTTCAGCAAGTATCGTTAATGCATATTCAAACTAATATAAATCGATATAGTATTTCTTTCTCCACTCTTAAAGAATAAATTATGTTCTTTTTATAAAAAGCTTTAGTAGATGCTAATTTTAAAAATTAATTTTATACTTTTTTCGGCAGATGTCACGTTTTTCTTATGTCCATAAAAGTAATAGTGCATAAATAAGTTTAGATAGTAGTATACATTATTAAAATGCGAAAAAGTTCTTACATTTGTGCGAATTGAATTATCAACAACAGGATCTTTTTATCTATGGTGAATGTATAAGGTTATGAAAGCAAAATTTTTGCGTGATAGATAAAAAAGCATTTATATAAATTTAGTTATAGTCGATGAAAATGTGCGAAGCTGACGTTAATGTCCACGAAGGAGACTTCTGAAATAATATAGTCATTTACGTTTATGTCATGATATCTTCGTCATACGGGATAAGGGTGGGCACCCTTATTTTATTAATGCTTCATTTCAGGTCTCACACGTTTTTGTTATGTTCTCTCGCTATCTCGTTCAGCTAATTAATATGTGAGCATATATTACTGAGAAAAAGCGCGTAGGCTGGACAAGTTGACAAGGGTTTATTAATTTAATAATCGGTTTATTCAAGCATGTCAGTTGACATTAAACAAGTGTTTAGATAATTTCCTGTCATACAATTTTGTTGAAAATATTTTTTCATTAAAATATCACTATCTAATAATCTGAAATTGCGGATTGATTGAGTGATTTTAATTATAGTTTATTTGTAATATACAGCAATATATTTTATATCATTCAATTTTATGGATATTTATTAGTTAGAAATAGGCGATTTAATTGTCGTATTTTAGTGGATATTTAAATAACCGCAGAAAAGATAGCATGCGGAACTACGTAACCGTAGAGGAGCACTGAATTTTCTTGTTCCTGCACAATCGTATCCAGGCATACGAAACATTCTACTATTGTAATAACATGGGACTGACGACAATCATTATATTTGAAAATTTATTAATTTTACCATATATTAGCGAGGAAATTTTTTCAAAATAATTTACTCCAAAAAAAATTTCAATTATATTATCTTTTTCGTGTTCGGATTTAGAATAATTGTATTTATGTAAGACAACTTTTCCTTCGTATTTAATTCGTTTTCCTCTCCTCGGGCAAGTTTTTTATTTTCATGCATTTTTATGACTTCGTAATTAAATGATAGAAACGGAATCCGAACCGTTTTTGCTGTCCATCAGTCCGTTTGTCCGTCCCTTTCTGTTATATTTTTGTAGTATTCTACAGTTTTACCACGTAAATTACATTTTATGTACATATGTTTCGTATAAAAATCTCAGTTAATTTGTGACTTATAAATTATTTTAAAAATATATTGTACCAAAATATTGTATACATAAGATGCATCATTTTACAAGTCTTTCTAAACGTAACAGAAGTTTGAGATTTGATTTTTTTATTTTTAAAAACGGTTTCCAAATATTAAGTTTCAAAATAACTTGTTTTCTCTCTAATTTTTAATTACCCATGAAACATATAAAAAAAATTATATTCACCAACTTTTTTTTTCTCTCACAATCTGCAAAGCAATCAAGATATTGGTATCTTGTGGAACATTTATTATTCAGTCGAATAGAAGATCTTGTTCTTATACTAGTAATAGGTATATCTGATATATAACTTTCCTACCTATACATCTTTATATAACCTTTCCTTGTGTAGTTTAAAGTAAATTAATAAATTTTTCTCAAACCATCAAACATGCTTTGATATTTTTAAGTATCCCATCTTTGTAAATATTCAAAAAAAGTAGAGAAACCCATAGAAGTTGAGATTTAACCCTCAACTGGCCGGGTGGTTTTTTTGTAACATAACGGGCCGGGTGCGGTCACCGTGACCGCATGTACTTAAAGTATAATATTTTTATGATATTATCCTAATAATAAATAAATAAAAATACTTAGTGTTACTGATAGTGTTTACTTTTAATTAGGAAAGAAAAATTAACAAAATATAACTTCTATTAATGCTAAATAAAAAAAAAAACATTACTCAAACGCCAAAACGAAACAAAATCTCTAAACTTCTGTATAAATTCCTTAAAAAAAAATCTTAACTAATTTTTGGAAAAAAAATTTGGTTTTGTTGTCTTAAGAGATCATATAATATAGAGAAAATAAAAAATTAACTTAAAAGATATTGTTAATGACAAATTGACAACCGTCAATCATGGTCTTGTTTCGCGACAATCGCGGCACATCTTTTGGCTACATTCGATACATATCGGCTTTCTACAACAAAAACATACATGATAGGTCTTTCGTTTTTTTTTTTGGGATCACAAGTATAGCATGTTTTTCTAGTTTCCAGCTTTTCTTCTACCTCGGGTATAGGTTCTTCTATGTTTAGTACTCTTCTTATAGCTAAGCGAAGCTGTCGAGTCAGATGTTGATTACTTGCTCGCCTATGTAAATGCGGTTTGACAAGACATAATGCGAGATCTTTCATAAACTGAAGCCTTTTAATCTTATCCTCTCGCACTGAGTTATAAACTATAAATGCATTAGAGCTCGCAATATCCAGCAAACGATAAAAAATTGTCATCGGCCATCTACGAGTACGTCGGGCAGTGCTATAGTTTGAACATCTTTGATCTAATAAGTCAACCCCATATTTAGTCTCATTATAATACATGATTACTGTAGGTTTTTTCTTGACATTATCTACTGCTAAATCGTGATGCATGCTTGATACGAGTATAACCGACCTATTTTTTTTTGGGACATAAGATACTAATGTAAATTCATTTGTGAATCCAAACAAGGAACTTTCTACTTTACGAGTTTTTGATGGTAAAAAATCTTTGGGTATTTCTCTTTGGTTTTTCTTCATTGTGCCAACAAATGTTAGACCTTTTTTCTTCAACTCTTGTACTAACTGTATTGAAGTAAACCAATTACCGGCTGTAATATTATGATTTGAGCCCTCTATTTTTTCTACAAGTCTCAAAACAGATTGGGTCGGTTTTTGTAAGTGTTTGTACTGTTCTGGTAAATCTTTTCCATCAGAATCTTTACCCACATAAATGTAGGCGTTGTGTAAATAACCCGTTTTTGCATCCGTGATACACTGAATTTTCAAGCCATATTTTGCCAGTTTTTTTGGCATATACATTTTAAATTTGCATCTGCCGCGAAATGCAACCAGCATCTCATCAACACAAGCTTCAGTTCCAATTTCGCATACGTCTTGACAATTGCCAATAAAATCATTAAAAATTTCAGAAATTGGCGCTGCGGGATCATTTTCACGTCGTTCTAGCCGAGTTGAAGATTCATCAAAGCGTAATGCTAGTAGAAGTATTTTCAGTCTATTTTTCGCCATAATACATTGATAAATACATCGGCCAGTTCCATCCGAGCTATACCAACTTGAAAAATCTGCGTGATTTTCTTTGAACACCGCTGAATAATACAATATGCCTAATAATGCTTTTAGTTCAATCATATCTAAATTATAAACGTAACTATTGTCGCCATACTTGTCTCGCATCTTTTCTAAGTGACTGTTGGTATGTGTTATAATTTTTTCAAGAGTACCCTCACGAAAAAATAATTCCATACATCTTCTACTGTCGATTCTGCTGTAAGGCTGTGTCGAAGACTTTGACGTATTCCTGGTTGTACATCTACTATGTTATGACTTCTTGTTCTACTTCGGGCAGCAGATGGAACAGAAGACCAGAGAAACTTATTTTTGCCGAAATAGTTTTTATCCCTTAGTTGAACTTCCTCGCTATCGGAAATACTTTTACTTGCCTTGCGCTTACGACTCGGTTGAAGACTTGACAAAGGTTGATCGTCTTCATCGTTAGATGAGGTAACTTCTTCTTTAGATTCTGAGTGCTGTGACTCATAAATCACGTGATTTGGTTCGATATTCTGATCAATATCACTGCATTCACCATCGCCATCAGAGGCAGGGTCATCATTATCCTCTTATGTAAGCCACTCTTGTATTTGTTGGTCAAAACGTTCCATTTTGTTAGTAAAATGAAGACTACACCGAGAAAGGAATTCACTTTCTAAAATCACACAATAGGCCGGGTGCGGTCACTGTGACCGCTGCAAACTTTTAAACAATAAAAACTCAAAACAAAAGACGCGTGCGACTATTAATAAGCCGGGCCTCGTACTAATCAGCTGAGTTGCGAAGGTACCAGGAGGGGCAAATACCATCGAATATTGGAAGAGTATAAAATTGACAGTGTTGCACCTACTGGGGTCATGGTGACCGCACCCGGCCTGTTAAGGGTTAAGTTAAATACAGTTTTTAGATATACAGCGCCTCGTATCTCGCAAACAAAATCTAAATCCAGTTCACTTTATATTAATCGATAACCATTGTATTAAAAAAGCTTGTAGAATATACGCTGATTTATTGGTTCTCTGAGTGAGCAAATGAATTGTAGCAGCCAAACCTTGCACAAACTTGTAATAAATTGAGCTGCAATACAACATTCAAATTGTTTTTATTGGCCTCAAATCTTTATGGATATTAACTTTCACAATTTTTTTTATCTAATTGTTTTTAATTAGCTCAGAGTCAGTAATTGAAAATTTTAACTTTACTGGCCACAATGTTCATAAATTAGAAATCCCTCGCAACGCACCAAATTTTTTAATATTTTTGGATGTTTAAAATCTTTGAAACTTTAAAAAAATCTGTCCTTAACATAATCATAAATAGACAGCCTTTTTATTTTTTGATTCCGCACCTAAAAGGTAAAGACGAAACTGTCATAATGAAATTACAATATCTGTATATCCGCATGTCCTGACTATTTTTCTCAGTAACCACCATTGCTACCGAATTTGCTTCCTTGCTTTAATTTCTAATGAAAAAATATTGAAAATATGTTTATTTTCATTCAAAGTGGAATCCTAAACGAGAATATGAAATTTAAAAGTGAGACAATAAATTTAAATCGCATGAAAGAGTATTGTTTAGGAATTCCAAAAATATTTTTATTTTATTTTATCCTACATAATTTTTATCTCATGATCAAAAATTTGAGAAAATATCCTCTCCCCTTTATTTCCAAGAATGGACTAAATAGTGAAATTCTTGCTACACCTCTATAAAATATATAATTTGATATCGTATCTTCCTGTATAAGTTTTTGAATTAAATTTTGTTTGTGATTTGACAGAATTTACGATGGAACATATGGTAGCTTGGATTTACTTTTTTTAATTTATCATATGAATTCATGTCGATTGGTACAAATAGTAATTTGCAGTCACTCCATCCGACGAGTATCGTGGGTTACTTAGTAATTATATGAAAAACCTCAAAACTAACTCTTACTGTTACAAATAGGCTAAAAATATCGCCATTGTGTAATGTGTTACTTTTTATATGAATGAGTGGAAAGGAAAAAGATATACCGAATGTTCGACCGGAACATAAACTACCTCCAGAATGACTCTATATAAGATGGTTTAATTATAGGCCTGCATTATTCTCAGTTGTGAAGTTATTTCAATTTTTTTTAAATAATTTCAGTAGTATTTTAAAAATTGCCAGCACAGGGATCATTCAGCCTCTTCAATGGAGAGAGTCCTATTTGTCTCCTTAATTAAATTGACTTGAAATTTATCACGGCCGTCTTAAGATAAATCTACTAAAAAACTTTTGAAGGCATCGATGTCGACGTCTGTTCAACTATAGAATGTAGAGTTGCTGTTAAATCTGATCTAAGTTTTGCCCAACATTTTTAAATTTGATATCAGTGTTTTCAGTTTGGAATTTTTCGATCAATTTTCTGTTACTTATTTTGGCTTTAATTAAAGTAAAAAAATAGACCCCACTTCTATTATTGAAAACTTGAAAAAGCAAGTGTTTTTTGCAACCAAAAAATATCAATTCCTAAGACTAAACTTTACTATATACTTTGATTTCTTTTAATTTTAGCTTTATTAGCAAAATCGATTACATTAACGAAATTTTTCTTCGATATTTAGTATATTATTAGAGCTGTCTCGTTTTAATTATCGTCTTCACATGCGAATCATTATCAGCAACTCCTACTAATTTGGCCTTACTAATTTCTTTATTCCTCTCTTGCCTTCTTGTTTTTCTGTTCATTTGTTCCGAAAAGCAAATCTATCCTGCTTGAATAATTTATAGTCTAACCTGACTACATAATAACCAATTATTCTCTTTGTTATTTTTTCTTGTTCTTTGATTTTATTCTGAAATATATTTTATTTATTTCTTTTTATTCAATATTTTGGCTATCAGAAGCTCGAAATACTGTAATTAGTTGTTAGTTAAATGAAATTAAAAATAATTTTATAGATGCATATCACATCAAACATGAATAATTTCAATATGACCATATTGAATGAAATTTAAATTTTAGTTTGACATGTCTTTGAAAAAAAATTATACGAAATATGATATGTTGTGTTAAGGGTAACGATTATTATGTGTATTTTATTTACTATATTCAATTTAAAGTCACAATGTGCCAAAGAAATATTTTTCAAAACTCAAACCATATTTTATTTTCAACCTTGTCATTGATCAGGAAAATTAGTTTTTTGTTACATCTCCTAATACAGAAATTTAGACTATTGTTTCAACTCTAAGTTGGAAAACGTAGTCTAAACTTAAATATTATGTACGATTTTTATTTATTTATATCCCAATACAATATAAAATAACACACCCATTCCGCAATAGCTGTTATTATCTGATGTAGTATAATATACATACATTTTGCATAGACATTTTTTTTCAACATTGTCATGAACAAACATTCTGTTAGTAAAGTCATTTTGTCCACCTTTCTGTCGTTTTAAATGAAAGAGCTTTTTAAATTACATTTAAAAAAATATGAAATTTTCCTCTATGGAACTATAAGTCACATCCTAAACTAAATTTTTCCTTACATTAATCAAACCTTTGTTTGTGAATTTACACGGCGTAACTCTATAGATTTTTTTCGTTGTGTATTACTCAGCAAAAATCCAAGGTTTACTTGTGGCTTAATTAATTGCTTATTTAATGTGACTATTTTAGAAAATTAATTATTTAATTAATTTATTTACATTCTTATTTAAAAGCTTCAATATGCATATCAAATGCACATGAACGTATATAGCCATACGGATATGCTTACATATGTATTCATGGATTCCTAATTAGCCATACGGATGTGCTTACATCTGTATTCATAGATTCCTAATTGCAAAATCAGGTTTTTTGCGCCATTACTAACTAAACTTGGCGCTTATTCCATTAGCCTCATAACAATACGTATACAAGGAATGATTAAGCTGAATGGGTTTAATGATTTATTCATTTCTTAATTTATGCATATTTATGAAATGGCATCTCCTTTCAATGCATTTATAATAGTTTCAAAATATCATAGAGAATAATGCTTGCATGGGTGTGAAATTTTTAAAACTTACGTCTGGGTAATTTTGAACCGAAAAAGGTTACGATTACGATTCAATTTACGAAAGTTACGATTCAATAATAGATACTTACAAACTCAGTCCAGTTGATTACTAAATTCTTATTTAATTCGTACTGAAGGCAAGCGAAAATAAATTATACTATAGAACACAACATATTTGTTTACACTTTTACTGTGTTCTCATTAGACTAAAACTGTGGTCGGTTTTAAATTTTCATAGGGGTATTTTGTTCGATTTTTTAAATATGTGTACGCAACGTTAGATACGTTACGTAGATACGTTACGTACGTATATGGTTACGCCGTGACTATGTTCAATATTAAAAGCCTAGTAAACTTAGTACATTTAATTACTGAATTATTATATAATTCATACCAAAAACAATTGAGGTGAATTCAACTAAGAAACACAATATATTTCTTTACAATTTTACTGTGTTCTCATTAGACTAAAACTATGGTCGGTTTTAAATTTTCATAGGGGTATTGTGTTCAATTTTTGAAATATATGTACGCAACGTATTTATACTTTTTTACATAAAATAATTAGCTGGGGTTTTACTTTAGGTTTTAATTTAAGTAAAATATATAATGTAAATTAAAACTGTCAAGATTTTTTGAAATTAACATAATATAACTGTTTAAAGTTATATTAAAACAATTTGGATCGTTTATCTGTAAGGATTTTTTTAAAATTAACGTAATATAACTGTTTAACGTAGTACTAAAACAATTTGGATCCTTTATCTGTAAGGATTTTTTAAAAATTAACATAATATAACTGTTTAACGTAGTACTAAAACAATTTGGATCCTTTATCTGTAAGGATTTTTTAAAAATTAACATAATATAACTGTTTAACGTTATATTAAAACAATTTGGATCCTTTATCTTTATATATCGCTAAATAACAAAGAAAAAATTTGTTTACGTTATCCTAAACGAAGAAGAATTTGTTAAAAATGTTACTTAGATGAATTGAAATGATTGATGATGATGAAATGTCACTTAGATGAATGTTACTTAGGTGAAAATGATTATTTACCATTCTTTCAGTTTCCCACGTTATTAAGTAAAACTTGCTCAAAATTAATTACAAGTGTACAAATATGCAATTTACATACAAATTACTTCTCTTTATATTATTAAAACAATATTTTATCACAAATGATGAAACATCTTTTATCTTTACATCGTCAGGCCCATCGCAACAAGGGAAATGAATTACCGCTACGAATCCCACGTAGGGTTATAAAATGGTAATTTTCTTATAGTAGGCGAAATATGCAAAGAAAATACGAGTTAAGATTTAGATTAAGTTTGAAATAGTGTATATTAACGAAATTTTCGACAAAATATAGTCCCATAATTGATAACGTAGAATTTCGCCCGGTCGTTGACGTGATGTGTTAACCTGTGACATCGTCTAATAAATTTATGTAGAGGTGATGATTGTCCCTACGTTGATTAAATAAATTTACAAAAGTTTGTTGTCATTAAAATGTATTTTGTACACGTTAATTTTAATATTAGCCAAGAAGTAACAGTAAAATTTGTGCACGATTTTATTATATATAAATACCAAATAATTCTAATTTAGTTTAGTACTGTCTTCATTAATTAATAACAACCTAAGTTCAAAATAAGCTTCAATATGAGATGAGCTTATTCTGATCGTGCAATTTTTGTTTTTCGATATAGTTTCCATTTGTTCATTTATACTATGAAATAATATGTTAATACCCGACCATTTGAAGTTTAAGTTACGTATTTAATTCTCAGCTACGTATGATACATTAAGGTAATAGTATAAAATAGATATAAACAATAATCTTCTAGTTGTTTTGCAATACATATAATCAATGTTTAGACTCGTTTCAATATTGTTATTGTAGTTTTACATATTGGATGTAAACGATGTATAAATTTTGTTTATTTAGATTATTTGTAAATTTAGAGTGCATCTCATGTAGAATATGCATGTTAAACAAAATACATAGATTAAACCAAATGAAAGGAACTGAACTACAGATAGAAAAAAAATTTGTGGTTGAACATATATATTTTAATAATTCCTGAATACAATTTTGTTTGTAAATAGCTACAATTATGGCTATTATACAGATATATTGCTTCTGGCGAGTGGATTTTGTACACGTTTTAGAAATTTCTAAATACTGTTTTATTAAAGAAAAGTAAATAGTGTTACTTTGCAACCCTCTATCCAACATCCATGGCTTTGGGGAAGAAAGAGAATAGAATAAATATTCCAGAAAGTGTGGACGTATACACATCCATACTTTCCGTTACTATTATCCCTCAAGACGTATTATGTTACAAATAAGTAAGAAGATAAATAATATTTTATTAATGTAATGTTATAATTCTCTGAAAGTCCAATGGAAGAATTCTGTTTGTAATCGAAAAGAAAAATTATGGGAGCAATTTCATAACAAAATTTAAAAAATAGTGATTTCAATTTTTATCCAAAAACATTGTGCTTTCAAAATTATCGAGTTGACAAACTACACATTTTCTACCTTACTTCCACTTATATGTAAATACGATCATTAGAGTTTAAGTGATGAATGATAAAAGCTCCAAAACTGCCATTAATAGATTGTCTAAAATAAAAAGTAATGTCCACGTACCCAAAATCTATATAAATCACATAGAGAGAACATTCGGTACCCAATAATTATTGCAACAATTCATTTAGAGAAGCTTAAAGAAAGGTAATAATAACAAATGGACGAAGTGAAAAAGTGTGTTTTAAGAATAATTTTAACATAATGCGTACTTAATATTGCATAAATATTGTCGAAGAACTAAAGAACAGTGTAAAATTATCGATTGTTACCCTGATATTTTGGTCAAGTAATATAATAGAGACAAATATCTATGAAGTTATTTTTTTGTAAAGTAAATAAACTATGAAAATATAAATCATAGTACATACCGAATCGATTAGGTCCGACTACGTCCACAATAAACCGTTATGAAAATTAGTTCAGAGAGATCAAAGAATAAAAACTAAATTAAGTGGTTTCTGCATATACTTTTGTACTTAAATATTTAATAATTTCTAAAAACGTTGTTCAGAACTAGCTTAATCTATCTTATTGAATAAGCGGTTTATGAACAAGAAAGCTTCATTGGTGAGAAATTAGGTTATTAACTGGATTATTACACAGATAAATCTATTACTGTATAAATTATTTTCTGAAATTAGCTTAACAGTAAGACTAAACTCTCCGAAATGAGAAAATAATTATTTTATTTCTTATTAAAATAGCGTTGATCGTTGTCATTTTTATATGAGAAATGAAATAGAAAGGGAATATACTCTAATGTTATATAGTTATTACGTATTAATATTAGGAGGTATTTCAGAATGTTCCTAGATCTGTAGTTCTCGTTGTATACAGCAAATATGAGACTAGTTTTGCTCTGACGCTATTTGTATAGAGTCCTCGTATTTCAGACAGGACAGCAGCGCGGCACACTCTACGTGAGGCGGGGAGGAATGCCTGCTTTGAATATTCCATGAATTTAGCCCTTGGCAAATTATGAAGATACGCGTACATGACTTGCCTTATTGTATAATATATTATACAAACGGAAGTTCTGTCGGCGTTTTGGTGATTCATGTTATTCTATTATGTAACATATGTATGTGGAATCTAAGGAAGATGGTTATGATTTTTTAACCTTAATTATTTGTATATTTGTTGGTCTCGGTGAATGGTTAGTAATAAACAGAGCAAAGTGGGTTACATTATCTTTAAAGTGCGTATCAAGGACACTTGAACAATTTTATCATTTATATATTAATATCTAGTGGTAATAAGTAGTAATTACGAAATGATCAATCCTTTTATTCCTATATGCAATAATTTTATCTCTCCGTATTCTTACGTTTCGAATTTTGCCATTAAGAAAAATCGAAGTGCACAAAAATTCAATGGGTTCCTTAATTTTTAAAAGCAGTGGAATAAGTAATATTTAGCAAGCCAAATTCATCCATAATATGCCATTTACCACTTACTTATTAAATTCATGTATAATATGAGAATTGTATTGCGGTTGCGTAAAGATACGACTCTATTTAATGAATTACGTATGACGATACGTTTTTTAAAGCCATAAATAAGGATTCTTTAATCGGAATTATATCCTTCTAATTCAGTTTTTGTTAGGTAAGAGAAAATTTATTTGAAAACCATCCAAATTTCATAAAAATGGCACAAAAACTTGTAGTTGACAAAAATATAATAAATACATAGGTAGCAAATAAATGTGCATAATGAACGCATAGGAATATTTCGAAGTGAATTAAAAATATATCCCTAATAATTATAAGTTACTGTCTTAAATGTAGTTACACTAATAAACGAAAGTTTTCGTACAGCGAGCTTCTTATTTCGACACCAATGTTTTACTCGCTTGCAGAGCATACACATAGTTACCATACACACCGTTTTTGAAATAACTGCTAAGGAAAAAATTAGAGTCTGTTAAATTCGAGGCTTGTGAAGACCAAAAAATCTGGTATTTAAAAATTAATCGATCATCCAAAATATTTGGCGGAAGCTTAATTGTCAATATCCTGCTGGAACCATAGACCTATATAATTTTTTACCGTCGTACGTAATAAATTTTCAATCATATTTCTATATGAAATTTCATTGACTATTTCTAAGTTGTCTCCAACGACTTCAGAAAACTATGGGCCTATAATTATCTTTGCCATAATAACGCAACCAGATCGTATAACGATCGATCCCATAATTCTCACTCACCAGATAATAATAACGAGTTTAGTTACTCTTCAACTCAGCTTGTTTTAAACGTTCGGTTCTGTGATTAGTTACATTAAACGATTGGCATACTGCAGGTATGGCTGTGGGTCTTGGGGCAATATTCCTTGTTCCAATAGAAATTTATATAGAAACATTTTTATAATTACCTTTAATTTTTTTGTAATGATATTCTATTAATGCCTACTAGGTGAGCATGTCACTGGGTAAAAATATGTGAATATGTAAATATTTACGTACTCTTTGCCGTACGACTTCCACTATTGTGTCTATCCGTAAAACAAGTCACCGTCATAGCGCAGAGAATATGCAAACTGAAATAGCCATGAGCCGGTCACTATTGTTATGGAAATGTTATCAGATGAGTAGACGAGTTCTAGAGTATATACCACGTTTAGGAAACGTAGTGCAAGACGCCCTCCGGTTGTATAGAGCGACAATCTGCGCAAGATAACTGGCATAAATCACATGAGAAAAGCCAAAGATTCGGCTTAATGAAAAAAATTACAAATTAATGAAATAAAGAAATCTTATGATAAAGTCTCTACGATTTTTGATTACCCATGAACAGGGGTAACGATATATGGAAATCACTATTGACAACCATTTTTTTAAATGTATTCTTATTTATCTGTGTAACAGCATCTAACTACTTACGATTATACTCACATCCAAATATGAAAACTTGTTAACAAAACTGGGGCGGCAGAGCTTCACATTATCGTTCACACAATGCTTTGTAATTATGTGTGAAGAAAAGGAAACTTTTTCAACTTTCCCCCATTTAGCATATTGTACGAAAGTAGGATTTTGAAAGTCCCTCAAAGGGACAAGTGTGCTTTGTAACACGGCATGTAGGGCACTCCAGAGCGGGCCCCAGACACAAATAAAGCAGTAACCAGAAAAGTTATACATAATATAATATACAAGTCGACTAAATCGTAACCCACACAAATAAAGTGCAAGTCGGCTGAATTCTAACCCTTGCCTACAGATATTCCAAAACTAGATATTTTATATTTAGGTTTAGCCGAAGACAGTGGTTTTAATTAAAAAAAAATTTTTAAATAATATAACTGCATATCTTTAAAACCTTTAACAAACAACATGTTTCAAGCCGTTATAAATTTTACAAAAATTTTGTTTCCTCTTATATCGCGACGTGTGTACATTAGCGTACGTGCATCGTATGGGCAAGCAGACACTCGGTCGCGTAGGTTTGGATATTCACGCGTTCAGGCGCGCATGCATACATGCATGTGGCGAGCTCACATTTGGAATGAGCGCGTGGTGAGTGAATATGCGTTTTTTCGTGTATGTTTCTATGTGCGTATGATTAATTACTGAAAGAGAGGATTCTCTCGGAAAGAGAGCAATGCCCGATGCTCAACAATATAAACACGAGCATGATCCTGGATATTATTTGGAACAGGCGGTTGGCATTATTTGAAGGAATAGGCAGTATGTTTTCATTATATATTTTGGTGTGACAATTTTATTTGCGTTTCTTTAATATATGTATATAAATATATATATATATATATATATATATATATATATATATATATATATATATGTATATATATATATATATATATATGTATATATATATATATATATATATATATATAAATATATTATATATTATATATGTGTGTGTATGTGTGTTTGTGTGTGTATAAATAAATTGTCACGATTTCCACAATAATTAACCTATTCCGCTCATCTTTCAACTCCGAAGATAATAACCCAAATAATAAATATACCAAATATATACCAGAATTGCTCGTTTCCTGGTATTATATAGATTTTTTAATATATATTCATAAATAATTTTTTCATGTACACAGAATAAATTGACAATTTAAATCTAAAAGTAAATAAAAATATAATTTTACAGATTCAAATTTTACTTAAAAATTAGCCAAATATTTCCTGTTTTGCAATCTCGATGTAATATTGAAATGAAGAATTTTAATGCAGCCACCGCTAGGCTGCAATTTTTACCACCGCCTGCATAAAATTAACTGCATGAGATTCCTTTTTACATTTGTTGCAATGTTCTTGAAATATTGCGTCCTTTATATTCATTAAATAGAAGCGACAGATATGTACTACGAAAAAAAAGTGTTCTTATTATATTTACATATCGAATAGACAACCTACTTTTTTCTTTAATCTTTAAGTATCACAGCGCATTGGCTGACCAACGAGAATTTCTCGTACCTCTAAAAAACTCCTCTAAAAACTTCCCCGCTTAAAATATTTTTCGTCTATAAATAATAACTGTCTGGTATTTACTATTTCTGCTGTTATATCATTGTTGCGTTAAGAGAACTTATTTTTTAAAATATAGACAATAATTAAACAATAGATAAGACAATAATAAAAAAAAATAACAAAATATTCATTGAAATAGCTGAGGTTTAATAAAATAGGCTCTGATGAAAACACTTGCTCAAATGTAATAAATGTTTTCAGTTAATAGATTGCTTATCGAAAGATATAAATATTTCAATTCACTATGAAACTTCCCTTGCACTTGATATTTTGGAGGACACAGTCAACAAAACATATTGTCAAATAAATATTGGCTATGTACTCACATGTGAAAATATTTTTATCACTTTTCCTTCACCTATTTTACAATTATTTTTCCTGATCCTTAAGTCAAATCCCAGTGGTAAAATCTGAAATTTAACTGACAAAAAAAGAAAAAAATATATATGCAAATCGGACAAGCATTTCCCTAGTGGCTTAGTGTTGAGGAAACTGATCGGTGAAACTATGGCTAAAAATATCTACATTATTTATATAAATATTTGGTGTCTCAATAAATTTATTTTTTTTATTATAAACTCCATATCTATTTTCAGTCATTATTAAATTATTTAAATAACATGGGAAAGTTAAGGTTTTGGTATATTGCAGTTTAAGAAAATATTAAGTATTCCAATCAAAATGTTAAAAAAGTTAGAAACTAAAACTAGACTACGTTCAAAAATGACCTTTAAAAATATAAAGAAAATTTTGATGTCGATTTTCATTATGATGACCTCCAATATTTTATTAAATACCCGCTTGTTCTGTATAATGTTTTCTAACTGATTCTTCTTTATAAGCAAATGGCTCTATGTCATTGGAACTAGGCTTTAATTGGTTGATTATAACATAGTATAAAATCTTACTACTAATAAAAACCTTCAAAAAACATGTGACAATGAAAATATCCATTTTTGAAATAAATATGTGCATTCGCATAGCTATAGATTTTCGGTTCAGTTTTGGTTTTAGATTTTTACTCATTTTTAATTTTAATACTTTTAAGGTTGAATATAGTTCTTTTATTTCATTTAAATTAGAAGAATAAAATTATCTAAAACATATCCGTTTAACTTGTTAATAAAAAACAACATGCATTAATCCTCTTGATCTGCCCTCCACCGTAGCCACTTGTGTATTCCCCATCTTATTAAATGTTTTTGAGCTTTTTGTGGAAAGGAGACTGACAAAAGTCAATACAGGGGTGGCATTCAGGTATTAGAGTAAAAAAAACACTCTCGTGCAGTTAAAATGAAAAAGGCTACCAAAAGTCAAGTTATTTTTTATTGTAGTTCGTAAATACTACTACCATGGAACTCTTCATAATGAAACGAAATGCAAATTGTCTTATTTTATCCTAAATATTTTAAGATAGAATTGACCGTTTTTTAAAATAATTTTGATATACATTTTTGAAATAAATTTGAAATAAAGAAAATCACGTTCGTTTTGATTACCTATAACGTATGATAATAGTTTATTTCCAATCGTTAACTTTTGCTTGAAGTCAACGCCAATGGAAACCCAAAAATGAACTTATTACTTATTTGATCTCCGCCCCTCCCAAGTTCCTCAGGTTAGCCCTAATATCTTTTATTATATTTTGACACCATATTTAAATCATACTATGGCAAAATTCTGTTTTATTCATAGCACGATATCTGAGATGGTCGGAGAGTAGCTCATTGCAGCAAGAAAATATTTTGTAAGACTGTTGTTACTAATTTTGAGCTAACTGATCTTATATAATTTTCTTACATAATGATGTTTAAATATTTTCCTATACAGAAACCCAATATACAAATGTTTCTGTTCTATTTCTCAACGACAATAATTTATTTTTCTAGTAGAGTATACATAATTTAACAATGTCTGTAAATATGAAACTTGGATGCGCTAACATCAGTTTTATTCTAATTTCAAAACGAAATTACTGGGCACAAAATTTGGAAAAAAAACTTAAGAAATGGAATTAAAAAAAAAATTGTCTTATTCGATGTTTCCTAATTATCTTTCTCTTATTTAGTATTATATTCGCTCCTTCGACTGATATCATTTTAGTTTTATAGATTAAAAGTAACTTTGAAATGTTTGTTTGATTCTAGATCTTTTGTACACTATTTCTAAGTTCCAGTCCATTAGTTCTTTACAAATTCTCCAATAGATGAGAGAAAATTACTAAAGTATACAATAAAATAACCGAAAATTGTATAAAATATATTAGTTCTTTATAATTTCTTGAAAGAATAAGAGAAAAGTTACTACAGCAGTCTACAAAATAGGTAAAAATTGGAAAATGGAAATTTGTTATAAATTTTTTTTATCGCCCGCAATATAAAAGGCGCATGTAGTTTGATACGTTACGAGGAAATATTTAAAAGAGGCTCGGTGTGAAAAGAAATCATTGCTATGAATGGCGCAAGCATTACTATCGACTGCAATTTTAATGAAATTTTGTACTCGTATGTAGGCCTTAAATTAGTATTAATTATATTACGTTCAGAGCTCTTCTTATTTATTTTAATTATTTATCTATTTCAATGTATATAATTTATACATATGGCGGACTTATTGCTATAAGAGCAATCTCTCATAGCCAACTCTAAACGCCGCTTCGTCAAGGCCGTATGCTTTGTGGTCATCCCAACACATTACGGCGACTACATTTGCAATTTTTCTAAATAGTCTTCTTGGCACTCTATTTGTCGCTTCATTCGATGAAACCACTAAGAGAAACAGTCGACTCACTATTCATTGAACATCTCTTTCATGTCCTATTTGAAGGCAATCACCGTTTCTTCGGCATCCGGGAATTGTATTTCTGGCAATTTCAAAAATGAAATTATTTTAGAATTAATTTAAAAACAGGCTTTTTTTCATTGATTGGAAAATATAAACTTAGGGTTATAATACAAATTAAAAAAAAATTTAAAAATTCTATAATTTTTAGAAGATCTCTTGGTGAAAAAAATGTTTATAAATTCTTTTTTCTGTAACAAATTCGCCGAACAAAATTTGCAGTAAATTTTTTTAACGTACCCACCTTTCTTGATTTCATATGTCTGACAAATGGAAGAACATATGAGTGATCTTATGAAGATTTGTTTTTTTTTTCCTTCTGAACTAAGGAATTCTCAAAATAGTCAAAAAAGTTATCAAATAAATTTCTCAGCTATTGTTTTAAAATAAATCAGAGCCTCAGATGACACGTTTAGGATATTAAATTTAAATTTCAGCATCGGGTATGCTTTTTATTTTATCACCAAAACAGGATAAACCTTAAATATATAAATACATTTATTATATTAACTTAAATAAAAAAAACTACATAAACGACCAATTCTTTGACATATACCACTGAATTTTGCTAATAAATCATTCACACCAATTGTCTACAACGGCACTTAGTTTCCATAAAATATTCGTTCATTTTTATCCCGCAACGGAAATTTGAATATATTTATGCAAAAATGCGGAGTAGCCCGTTTTTTTATTTGCGGTTTGCTGAAGCAATGCAACGAAGTCCCACGTTGCAGCCAATTTGCGGTCTTATATTATTTTATGTTAGCAATTTTATGCGGCTATTTAATAAAGTTCTTTGAACGAGATTACGTTTATATGTTTCGCGTGAATCAAAATAAAGACTAAAATAAACGGTCCTGATGCCATCACCTCGTTTTAGATGCTAGCGTGTAATCGATATAAAATTATTTATATAATCATTTTATTTATCACTTCACTAGTAGTTTTTTTGTATTTTATTGTTTTCTCTTCATAAAGAATATATATATTCTCTTTCAACATAAATGCACAGCGTAACTTATATTTACGTGGAGACTGCTTATAATACTAATACTAATAATACGCATAATAGCGTGTGCGATATAGATTTGTTCAAAATGGAGGTACGACGAAGGGTTTGTGCCTCTTTTATAAATATATCTATTTATGGGACGGAAAACGTTTCCGCTTAAAAGTTTGATAATGAGAAAATATTCATTGAGCGCATGTTACATGATATCGATTTCGGTAATATTTTTGGAAGAACGTCATAACAATGTTATAGGCGTGATCGTAAAACTGACGAATAATTTTGTATAGTTGTTATTCATATCATTATTTTGCATCTATTTAAGTCCTATAAACTAACGTTTCTTCGTTTATAAATGAAATTTTTGGTGAAAATATGCCCCATTTCCTGTTTAAAATTTTTCTGAGATTTACAGGATTTGGAACTTAAGATATAAAGTATGAAAACTCTCAATAAATATTATATAAAGGTGAATTAAAAACTACCTAAATGTAACAAAATATTGATTTTAATTTACATTGGGACTCTTTTGACTGTTTGGATCTCTTCTACAAAAAAAATAATTTAATGGCGTGCTTTCTCATAGCGAAGATGTGACCTGGTATAACACCCCTAACTGAAGGTTCTATAACGAATAAAATTTCATTTGCCAAAAATTACAGATTATAAGTTGAAAAATATATCAATGAAACTTTACTGTGATATTAGAAAAAAAAAATATTTGTAATCATGGACAATCGTATTATAATTTTAGTGAAATTTATATATATATATAATATATATATATATATATATATATATATATATATATATATATATATATATAACATTTGGTAGCTCAGAAAATTGTTATTTACTAACTACGACTGAATTTTCCCAAACTTAGAGAATTTTCTTAAACAATCGAAACATGTAATAAAAGTATAAACATATAATTACAAAGAACATATAATTGTAAGAAACATTAAAAAGAAACTAATTTCTTTGCAATGATTTTCTTTTTGGAATCAGTTTTGAAATTTTCATCTTTTTGCTTGTAAATTTAATTATAATTATTACCTAAAAACTTCTAGAGGGTTGTTGATAGAAACAGAGTTACCTTTTTTGTTTCTAATAGTTTGAGCAACAATATCTGTGTCATTGCATTAATATATCAATAAGTTAAGAAGTTTTATGTATTTATCTGTACTATATCAGGGCGTATTTCATTTAAAAGTATAATATAGTTGGAGAAAATTCAGATTCAAAACAAAACTATTAGTTCATTAAGGACAATTAAATTATTCAAATTTACGAGAAAATCAAATATCTCTTAATATTAAAATTGTTTTTTATTTTAAAAAACGTCAACAAATATTGTATCAAGTCTATTTGTAGTTCGAAGGTGTTACATTCAATAGGCGTAAAATGTTATCACTGTTTTTTGTATTGAATTGTATGGTTCATTCAGTGACTGCAGAATCAAAATCACTTAAATGTCTCTTTCACAATTAATAAAAGCATTGCCTAGTTTGTCCACATCCATATACATGCTATGAAAAGAGTTAATTTTATATTCTTTTCCTTTTGAATAGCTTTGTTTATTCCACCACCGGCCATCACGTCACACAAAGGAAACATTTTATTAAAAGACGTAGATTTTTTTAAATTAAATGAAGTAATAAGCTTCATATGTTATTTTAAGTAAAATATTTCATTAAAAATTAAATTAGAAAAAAATGTATTATCTCGAATACAATAAACGAAAAAATAACTTCCTCTAAAAGAAAGAACGCAGATTTCAGTTAAGTTACAACAAAACGAAACAAAGAAAATATACACAATTTTCTTTCCTCTTCCAATGGGATATTTGCTGTAATACTAGAAGAAAATACGAGCCGGAAATGAATACCGAACGGCACCATAATGATATTAAGGTTTCTTTCCTCGTACATAAATTTGTTTTTTTTAAAAAGAACCAAAATCTTAATAGGAATAATTTTGTAGTAACAAATTGCTAAAACGTTCTTTTACCCTAACTGTTTGAATTTGTTTTCATTTTATTTAAATAATTAGTTTTTTATGAATTTAAATATGAAATTTAATATGCAACAATATTTTTTCCACTTTCTGAAAGTTTTGTTATAATAATAAAAATAAGAAAATTCGTTTACCTCACGTAGAATTTTTAGTTTTATGTAAATCGATAAAATAATATACAGTATAGCCACTTACTCTCGTCAGAAGATTCCCTGCCTAGAATTATACTCCTAGTGATTAATAGAATCATTAAGAGTATAGTAACAACAATTTCATATCACTATCATTATACATAAAAAATATATGAAACTGGATATAATTTATCGAATAAAATTAAAAACGACATACATATGTTCTTTGCCATAAAGGCTTTGACGGTTCTGAGAAAACACGAGGAACAACGTGGGGAATTTTCAAAAGAATTTTTAAAAAAACTCACTTTTTAACATAAAAAAATATGTAGGAAACTAATGGAAAGTTGAATAGCATATTGAAGGAGGTGCGGTAATTCAATGCAATTTCCCTTTTCACTTCGCACTTGTAAGGTAATAAATTTGTTTTATTAAATAATTTGTATATATATATATATATATATATATATATATATATATATATTAATATAAATGTGTGTGTCTGTGTGTGAAAAAAACGTATTCGAGAAGTTTCTTGTCTATCATTTCAACTTTTAAGATTGCGAAACGATTTTTCGCAACTTTAAAAGCAAATTGTGAAGAAACATTTATGTTGGTATTAAATTTTGATTACAAACTAAAAATGTCGACAATATTTGTTGAAGTTGTCAGTCACCCAAGGTCTATTCGAATCCACACATCTATTAGGGTTACATAATTGTCTAACGGGCATCATCGACGTAAATTTCTATTATATGCACTCAAACTCGTGTAATAATTTTCTTGACAGAATGTTAACATCGATTTTAAATAGATAAATAAAATGCAACTTTAAAAAATTCTCGCTTAATATTAAAATATGTTTCTGCTTAATATAAAAATATAGATCAAAACAAAAACAACACAACGATTTTGAAATACTACGATTTGAAATACTACCCAGCAACGTGGAGAACTGGATTCTGTTTCCAATAGACAATAACACAATCAGCAGCTGCCTCGTGAAATCTTATTTAGGCCAAGATATTGGAGACAGTCCCTGCGAAATACGTTTCATAAATTGTAGTCGGAATTGCTTTCCGTTTGTAGATGATGTTTTGTTTCTAGTTTTATAATATTTATATCAAAATTGAAGGTTACTTTGAATTGGACTTGTCTTTTTTCTTTAAAAATGTTGCTTATTTTGACTAAAACAATATGTATGCCGAATGTTATTGAAATTTGTTATTAATGAAAATATACAAATAATAGTAAAAATCAATGTTCATACAGATAAAACATCGAATGTTACCATAAAATTCCAAAAATTCAAACTCGAGTTTTAATTGATTGCCCTGTATTAGCAGAATTTGAAAAGTACGATGGATATCTATCTGGTGTTCTATTATTTTGATTAATAAATGCTTAAGCTGTCCGAGCGGAAAATTTGCTGTTTTGATTTTAATTAATATCTTAAGACCTTTTTCCTAACTTTGGAATTTAAATTTCATATACCCAAATATGACGCCAATGATTGTTTTCTAAGCTTTTCGTATTATTATTACTTTGTAAGCCGAATGTCATATTTTTCCCAGAAAAATCTAATCAAGGTACTTCTCATTTCAAAATGAAGAAAATTACATATGTTCAATAGACATGTTTGAAACTACAAGGGTCTATAATGAGTTGAATTTGTTTGTAATGTTGGGCCTTGTAAATCCAAAATCCAACTGTTTTCTGAGCGCCAAATAAAATAAAATTTTCGTATTATGTCACAATGTTTTAAAAAAACATAAAGGCAGGCTTTGCATCGTGAGGCACTTATAGTGCCTCACGATTTCTTACGAGAGGCATATTTCGTAAATATTAGTAATAATTTTTAGAGGAATTAAATATTTTTTTTAACATATGGGCCTTCCCCATATGCCATAATATTCTAGTAGATTAATCAATGAAATAAAATTTTTACATTGTTCTAAAATTCGAGTTGAGTATTTTATGCCTAATTACATTTAGGTACAAAATCAAAATTTATTCTCAATTTTCTTTTGCTTTTCATCTATTTTTCCAATGTTACACCACATTATAACATAAATTTCGTCAAAAAAATAATTTAAAAGAAAAGTTTATATGCTGATGTTTTCTATGTTTATGTTTTTTATTTATTTTCACTCATGTTATGTTTTTTATTTTACTTCATGTAATAATATACATTTTTAATTTGTTTTATATCTATAACTTTGTTCTAGAAAATTAAAGGCGTCAGATCGAAAAAATAATGGAAAATTTTCAAAGACTATTTAATATCTTAATCAGCAGTTGTTAATTAGGTATTATAATTGTTATAATTTATTTTCAACATTTCGCTTCGATATGTCATAATTCTTACTTATATCTTGTGTCATTAAACCACTATTGAATTTGGTCTATGGCTATGTATTATCACTAATACTTAGCTTGAGTGCAATACACTTCTTTAACATCAAAATCTGAAATTTAGCAAGCCATGTGACACGGAGAAAAAGTATAAAAAAGACTTAAATTATAAATGATGTGGCATTTTTACTTTTTTAAGCAAATAATTTCATTTATAAAATATGTTATATTGCATTATTAAGCTTTCTCCTTCCAAGAACACTTATGAGCTAATAAATTACGAGAACTGTGTCTAATAAAGTTCTATAACTAGCAAACCACAAAATATCAAAGAAGGTAGGCCCACATATCGATTGCCGCAAATTAAGTTATTTACATCTATAATAAACATTGCGCAAGTGAAACCAATTAGACTGGAATGTTTGTTTTTGCAGAAAATAATGTTCGGGATTTTGAAGAGTGTGTCGGTGCTTAATTTGTTATAAATAGTGCTAGATTAAGATACAGTACTAGAAAGAACATTTATGTTTAACTAGCGTATCTGATACATATATAATACCAATTAAGTTTTACTCATAGTTTCGCTCACGTGGTTACATGTACGATATTATAGGGAAATATTGAATACGCAGGACCATCTAGAACGATTAAGAGGAATTAAAAACTACGTCTTAATTTAATGACTTTAAACTATAAATGAGAATAGGTACAAAAATATTTCCTTACAAATAAGGTATTTAAGGGGATAATTCTGTTGCTTCTTTATATTACATATGTAGCGTTTCAAGAAATCAAGTTCATCTGTTGCTCCGTTGCGATGTTGCTTCGTTATTTCCTTTTTGTACTTTTTTAGTTTCAAATAAGAATTTTCCCAATGAAATGAGATATTCTGATAAAAAACTTTTAGTATATCATTTCTCTGTCTGTCGACTAAGTGTGCAAAAAATTAAGTCTACATTTTATTCCGCTGTGACGTGCAAGAAGGAAAATAAAAAAAGTACAATTAGAAATTATAATTTAAAATTTAGTGTTTAGGTGCACAAAATAAATATTAATTAAATGCATACATAAGTGACAGCGTGGTATTTATCCGAAAGTCCGTAATCCGACTCATTTAACGCTTCTCACAATAGCTTACTTTCATATGTCGTGAACTCCGATATAAACATAAATAATGTATTAAATTCTTCATTAAATTCTACTGTTTTCCCTCTTTTATACCCTTCGATTTTCATGGTATGGAATTGTATACTATACTTCAACGTATTGTTTCTTTATCCTAGATAATCTTACGTTGGATATAAATATTTTCTAAAGTCTTAAGATATAATATGTATTTAATTTATTTACCTTTTCAACTCATTTTGAATGCTTTTTTTCTCTCGATGGTTGACTAGCGTATATGCCGTAGCCAATAAATGTGAGGTCCTTTTTAAATACCCGCCATTAATAATTTACAAATAAAAAAAAATTGTCGTTACTTTTAGACATCATTTATGTTTATGAACATTATGACTTAATATACTTGTCGATCGATAGGCGAAGACTTAAATTTTTTAAATTTTAAAAGTAATTTTATGATAACTAGTATAACAATTACAATATTACTTTGTTTTATAGGATTATCGAATAAAATTTCTGAGCAAATGAATAATATTACAAAGCGTGGGTGACGTTAAATGTTAATTATAAGATGCCAGTAAAAACATTTCTTGAACAGAATATATCTGAATTTTCTATTAACGAATTATATAATATATAAAATATCACATACGCTGCATAACATCTTAAATAACAGATTTTTATACGTATGTTAAAGCATAGTGTCAGGATGTTCATTAATATTATGACATAGCCAAAAAAAAATATACAATTAGTTATATCGGGAACAAAAGCATTTCTGTGTGCTTTGGCGTTAAAATGATATGATAATTGCTAAACGTTAATTAGTACAAACAGGTCACATTTAGAATTATGTAAACGTAATTACATTAATTGTTACAAGGTATTTAGAAATTAAAACAGACAGTCCTCGTCGTTCATTGTGAAATTACTAGCACTCTCTATTTGAATTATTAAATACTTTTACTATTTTTTAGCTATATATTTTCATGGAATTTTAAAATAAAAAAGCATATTAATGATTTGACTAAAATCGTTTAGACAGGAGTTCAAGATTTTTTTTTAAATCTTATCAGAATTTCCGGAAAATTTCATTTTAAAGGTTATACTCGTGTAGGATATAACGATGATCATTAATTACATCAAAGAGACTAGATTTGAAACCAAGTCAATTGTGGAAGTTTTTATTTATCAGTTATGTTTGTCTACAATTATTAATATTCCTGACTTCCTTATCATGCTGACAATTAATTTTGAGAGCTAGTAAAATTTAATTTACCATATATTAACTTTGTTACATGAATTTCATTGATACCAGAAAACTCATAAATTTGACATACAATTTTCTTATCGTGGATATAGTGTCTTATTATAATTTATTTATGTTAAATCCACACTATCAACGTAGTTACAGACATGATGTTATGGTGTTTAAAATAGTTATATAGAAAGTATTATATTATCTGCGTCCTACAAGCAAATCGAATTTCAGTCCGAGACTTTATTTCGACCAGACTACATAGTGCTCAAGAGTTAACTAATATTTTTAACATTAATTAAGATTTTAAAATTAAGTGAATATTTTGAGAAAAACTAATGAATATTTTTACTTAACTTAAAAACTGATAATTATCTAGAAAAATAATCTAGGCACCCAAGATGCATACGTTGCGTAAAACGTAAATATTTTGTTCTTTATATCTGAACATCCAGCGTACTACCATTATAAACCAACTCAGTTATCGAGTGGTGCGTCCACCTAATAGTGTTGCCTAAAATACTTAAATATGGCAAAAACTTGGGCTCGAGTGACGTAGGTTTAGAATAATTTTTATAATACCATTCATTAAACTCTAGTATTCCTTTTTGGTTTTTCAATAGTAAAGTAATAATTACATACGATATATGTATTTATTATTTGGGAATAATACGCGTACTACTGTTTACCACCATAACTGCTGTATATGTCATAACTGCTGTATGCTATCAATATTATTTCATCATTTCCTTTAACTCCTGTGGACAAATTCATCAACCAACCCAGAGATACGCTTGACATATTTTATAATATCATGAAGATATAAGCTACTCGATTAAAAAGAAAGTAATGATATATAGGAAGAAAAGTAGTAAGTTAAAGGATTTAGGGATTTAAATAGACATTGTCATTCTGCAATGAACGACAAGCACTATCTATTTTAATTCCTAAATACCTCGTAGCGAGTAATAATGGTACATTTATATAACTTTAAATGTAACCTGTTTTATATGCATAACATAGGTTATTTAATATAAATGATTATAACGTTTTAATGCCACACGCAAAGCAAAAATGTTTTTGTTACTAATATACATAATCCTAACATTTTTTTGTCTAGGCTATTTGCAAATCTAATGAGTTCTAGGTTATTAAGAATGAGCTGATTATTTGCCATATATTCTTTTATTTTTTGGTGGCAATATTAATAAATGATTGATTATTATTTCCATCAGATTAATACAGTTTGTGGAAATAAGAAAACAGCACATAATAAAATTATTATCTGTGAGAGCCAGTACGAATCAAATTAAAGACTTTTTACAAACAAGTGTGTATAACAAAATATCAGTAACATTTCTCACGAATGAAGAACATTTTTACTAAATTTATTTATTTTCAGTATACTGTATTGATTGTGATTAACTAAGTCTGTCAGATTTCCGGATTAAGTGAAGAAACTTATGAAAAATGGTAAATAATTTTTTCCAATCCACATTATAAGTAATTTGAGAGGAGTAAAATAATATATTAAATTACATATAACAAAATAAAATGAAAAAAAATCGGTATCAACGACGTATCAACGATATTTCAGAAATATTTTCTTTTATAACTAATATAAAATAAAAACGTGACTAAAATAGTAACTGAATTTAAATTGAAACCAAATGCCATATTAAGTCTTTTAGATTGTTAGTACCAAAAAACACGACCAAAAGTTCATATAGTGTTAGGTATATGTATTATAAAAATAAAAATTACACTCCGGTATTGAGAAAATGATAAAAGTAAATCTCTTAAAATTTGGTTTTAAATCGTCAATCAGAAAAAATGAAAAATTTTTATTTCTCATGAAAAATCAGGTTATTTTTATTACTAGTTTGCGAAGGCTATTTTCACGGAACTCTTTAAAACAACACAATAAGACAAAAAGCAGATATAGTCCTGTTATATCATCTTTGTACAGATTTAATATATTATTCAATAAAATTTTCGGACCTGGGAGAAAGGTCACATAAAAAGCAAAAAACATTCATTTTCAAAGCAATGGAACAATGTCGAGGCCTATTAGTTCATTTATAATTACTATAATATTGGCTACATAATAAAAAAAATCTCCCTCAATATTGACAGTTTGTAAATTTGTTTTTAAAAAATAAATATATGCTTTGATGAATTTTTCTTATTATTTTTATTCCTTATTCGCAATTCATGATACTTTAAAAATATAATATACGCTTCTTTACACAGATAGATTTTTTGTTTAGAGTCAGAATTAACCGTGCCATCACCTGCTGAATTAAATTTATTAAGTTTTATGAATTATGTCCTATTTCTGTAATACCAGGCCCATTTTCACCAATCTCCATTCAACAGCTTTATATTTGAGAAATATTTGTTTTATAATATTACGCAATTTTCTTTTTCTAAAAGTTATTCAGATTTTCAGAGTTATTCTGTTGCAGTATTTTTTTCTGTAATTCCTGAACATGGTAATATGGAGTTTTATGACCATGTCGTTAATCACCTTACTCTTGAAAATGTTGAGCTTATTATTCGGAGACATTACTCAATTCAAATGGAGTATGGAAAAATATTTGGACCTGATTGTTTTAAAAAAAATAAGGTCGTTCATAATTGTATAAACGATTATTGAATTTTATTCCAGACCAAAAAAACTCTCGTAAATACATGACAACTGGATTTAAATTCAAACTAAGTCTTCAGATATTTAAAATATAATTTTTATAGCGTTATATTTTTAAAAATATTTTTTTAAGATATCTTGAGAAATACTTTTATTTTTCTTAAAAGTTGTGTAAACTTGTTCCGATATATACAACTCCAGAACTTTGCACACGGAATACTTTTCGTTATGTATTTTATTCAAACCATGGCGAATATTGTTTCTTGAACATATCATTGACTGGTGGCGGAATTTTGTATTGTAATAATTCAGTTACATTTTTTGACGAATATAAAACTATTATATGACATATGAATAGTGTTTCTATTGCTTTAGAAACGTTTCTTATCAAATGTTCCTTTTAAACTTTCTCAGAATCTATTCACTTAGATACATTTTAATTTAATAATTTTAAGAGAAATCATATGAAAATTCAAATATAGCTTTGATCGTTAAAGAAGTCAAGTATTGCTGATTAAGTGGTTGTTGGCTTAGTTTTGCATTCGTAATTTAAATTCCACTATATTTATGTTATTTTTCAAAGTATTATATGATATGCGATTGGCGAGTGGCATTGGTTTTTATTTAAACGTTCTAGAAATCTTTTCACTTAGATACATTTCACGAGAGGTTTTAGGAAGAGGCAAATATAATGCGAGTATACCGTATTTATTTTTTTCTATTTTTCTTTCATTGAAGATATCGTGCATTGTGCATGTTGACTCAATGGTTGGTGACGGAGTTTTGTATTCGTAATTGAAATTCCTCAAACTATTATTTGCCATACCATTGATATTCCAACTGGTTTCGTTTTCTAGGAAATGTCGTTTTTAAAACTTTCTCTAAATATTTTCAATTCTATATATTTTACTACAACTTTTAGAGACGTCATATGATAAAACAAACGTAGAAAATATTAAGTAATTGCATGGTTTTCCATTTTTCCCCAGCCAATGAGAAAAATCGTCAAGCAGAGCCCCTTTTATCTGCTTGAAGTATGCTACAATAAAATACTAATCCCGCTTCAGGGCGCGAGACACGCAATAAAACAAGCACTAAGAGTCGAATTACGCAACAAACTAGCGCACCCGTATCACATTTAAAATGATGTAGTCCCGTGTAATTTATGTTACAATATTTTTATTGGTCGCACTTGAAATGAATCTGGCTTTTTGCTCGAAGCCAAAATTTTGCATGGTTTATTTTTAATTTCTTTATTTTAATCTATTTTTGGATAAATTATCCAATATCTACTAAAATATGCATGCGGTGATTATTCAGTGTAGGGAAAAACGTAAACATTTGTAAATTAATCTAATATGTTGTTTCTGAAGCTGTTTCGTTGTTACGCCGTAATTACAAACTTGCTCAAGTTCAAACTTTCTTACGCAAATCTTTTAAATAATAAGAACAATGTGCCAATATTACGACATGAAAATGACTAATTATCCCCATCAAATATACGAAATGAACGTTTCAAATTAATACGCCAATAAATGTGAATGACACGACAGACACAACAGCTTCCACAACAACAAATCGGTACAGAAAGCAAATCCATGTTAAACTGTACAGTGCGTGACTCAATATCATATAATTATACCATGTCATCTTATCACACTCCATATATTTCCACCTTTATCTTTTTCAAAGCTACCGTTCGTAATGTCGTTACATTTATTCCACTTTACGTATATTAAAAATTGTTATTATTTTATTTAAGGACCTTTATTTCATACGATTTTGTTTCTAGCGATAATTAATAAAAAAAACCCTGGTTTGTGCTTACGACCACACAACAGACGTAAAAACTAAAATAAATATAAAATAACATATTCATATTATATTAAGCTACTCTCAAATAAAATATTAAACACTAACTGCATACATTTGAAATCTTACACTGATTATATACAACAACATACGCGTATTATATTAAACTATACTCAAATTTTTAATAAAAAATGGAACGTAATTCTTGAAATGTACTCGGTGTTGGACGATGAACTAGCCGATGCCGAAGGGAGTCGAGTTTAGCGGATTCAGCGTCACCGAATCGAGCGTGATTGTTCAGTTTCATTCACTGTTCAGAAAATGTGTGCGTGTTTCACTAAAAAGTTTTACTTGAATAAACGAAAATATTACTATTTGAATATTGTTTTAAATATTTTTATTTTATTAAACATGTCTGCAGTACTGCAGTACAAATAAGTGAAGTATGAATTTAAAATAAGTAAGCTAAAATTATTAATTGTCATTCTAATAAAAATATCTATCACTGCCTTATTTAATTTAAAATGTATTCTCTTTACTTTTAGTTATATTTTGTAACATATGAAACGATCATGTGATCTATCTCAATATAGAAGTGTTTGTATCGACTCTATATCATTCAGAAGGGATGTATTCTAACCCAGGACGACAGACGATGCCTGTTTTGAATATTTCACGAATGCCTTATGGCGAATAATGAACACACCTATTCAGTTTACCACATATTGCGTATAGTGTATTTATTATGAAGGGGAAGTTTTTGAGCTTTTGTTACAAAAAAAAACTTCAATATCTCATACTAACATTTCACCCTTGTACTTATTATTATTATTTTGTTTAATATTGTATAATACGTGATTTCTTTTGTATAATTATGTATATTTCATTCGTAATATGTTTGATTTGTGTAAACAAGTTTTTGTTACCCGTGTAAACAAGTCTTTGTCTTATAAAACAACAAAAAACTATGTTTTCAACGTTCGGTAATTTTCTAATAATTATGTATCAGCTTTATAATACTTTAATATTTAAAAAAACTGTGTATTTGAAAATAATAGTGGAGCAAAAATTTCTCCAATATTTTATTAAATTTTTACCCCTACACTATATGCTAATTAAAATATTATCTAGATTGAAGGATGAACTATTAATATTCCCAGTATAATTACAGTCAAAAATACAAAGATGCAAACTGATATATTACACTAAACAAAATATCCTTATTCATAGCTAAATGAATCTAAGAAATAACCGCGTCATTTGCCAAGAGTATTTCATAATTTTGCTTCATAAAGCAAAGCACACGACAAAGCGTAGGCTAAAAAAGAGATCGTGAAATAATATAGTACATACGAATAACATTTTTAAAATTATATTGACCCTGGCAATTAGTTCATCGTGTCTGTCATACCTGGGATGAATTAGTGTCTTTTTACTAATTTTTGCTCAATTCCTTTAGGTTGAAAGTAAATGTCTATTTTATTTTATTAATTTGTAATACGTCAATAAATATATTCTGGTCAAATCATTTAGAATGAACGAAGCGAAGGACTTCATTAACCTGTAAATGTATTATTTACTCATATGTGTTCAGTATACAGATTATTAGGTAATTAATTTATTTCTCAGAGTTGAACGAATGTGTGAAAAATATCTATTTGCCTTTAGATTCTATTATTTTTTTTTCATTGCCCTTCGTGATTATTGCTTGATTGAGGTAAAGATATATGGAAATAAATTTGAAAGGAACATTTTTTTCGTTAGATTATTTCGTGGCTTTTACCTCATATTATCATGTTTTAGTTTTAAGATTAAAATTGCAAATATTTAGTCCGTTTGAACGAATTATCCATCCTCCACAATTAAATGAAACTGCGTGATATAGTATCATTTCTACTTTCTTTAATTTATTTACAACGACCTTCAGGTCGGCTATTAGCCAGATAATAACCCACCTGAAGATGTTGAAATACAACGAAACCTAGGTCGTGATAAAGAAATTAAAGAAAATATAAATAATACTACATCACGTAGTTTCATTTAATTGTGAACAATGAATTTCTACAAAATTAACGCCAAATATATTGAATATTCGAATTATCCATGTTAAAATGTAAAGTCATGTCAATCTATACTTGTTCAGTTGGCACGTAAAGTGTTATTTTGGTTATATTTATACGATTTCTAAATATTTTCAGGATTTTCTACGTCTCAAACTAACCAATTAGTGGTTAGAGTTATGAAATAAAGCTTCATTATCGTTTGTAAAAATAAATGTAAATTTCTATATGCTTAATTGATAGCGCAGTATTTAAGTAAAAATTGTCATACTGACTATACATTCACATCTCTATCAACTGCTACTATGAATTGAATCACTGAGTTCTTTAGATTGATTATTACTTCAAATCTATTTGCTTAATGTTAGACGCGATCATCATTTTAGTACATTAATGTTAGTACGCTATTATCATTTTTAGTCGCTAGAGTAGAGCAAAATCTCATTTGAACTTTGGGTGAGTTCGTGTTTTGGCTGTCGGAATACTTTTGTAAAAAACTAATATAATGGACATATATCTATACACGCGATTTCGGTATTTTCGGTTATACAAATAATAAGCTTGAATAAGTTGTTGATTATAAATTAAGACAACTTATAACACAACACAACTACAACACGTCTAAACAAATCGACAGCTGGCTTACCGAATAACTGCTTACACAACAATGTATTTATCCATATACTTTTTTAAATCAAATTTTTTTAGGTGTAACCTAAAATGAATGCCACGAAATAATATGCATTCTTCTTCTTGAGTATATTTACAAATGTAGGTTTTTATTTATCACAAAATTCTTATTTATCACAGTCATATTGACACAAACGCTAAATATTTTGTTATTTTTAAACGAATAGACTTAGAAAACATTTTGCGATAAAGTTAAAATAACAACATCGTGTATACTATAGTTTTTCACGATCATTGATGTTTTGATTTGATATAGAAGGATAAATATAATGTGCGTGGTAATTGTTTTAATCTGTGCCACGTGCAAAACTTCGATAAAGTAAATTTATTTAGATCAAATCTGTCAATGAAAATTTACAATGAAAATAACGAATAATAAAAAGCCTGGAAAAGTCATGTTTGCATTATTCTGATTCAAATGTATCAAATTATATACACTTTTCTATTATTAATTACTATTTGCGATATAATTCAATTTTCTTGTGCATGTATTTTTTATTATTATAAGCCATTATATGCTACTGAAAAGAAAAAATCTATTAATTAAAATGAGAATTCAAATAATATTAATTGAATTTTATCACGTAAATTAATCACGAGCGCAATTTTGCTGCAGAATTATTTGTATCGAGTCAATATACCTCACGAAGTGATGTCGTGCAGCGAATTTTAACCTGGACGTCGTGAAATGTCTGCTTTGAATATTTTACGAATGCCTCGTGATGAATTATGAACGTACACGTGAGCTATATTGCAAGCAAAAGTTATGTAGGCTTTCAGCGACCCATTTTATTTTAGTTTATGATGTACGTATGATGATTTATATTAAAAAAAGTATATTGTTAACGAGTAGCCCACTAAACTTTGCTCTATTACTAATAAAAAATATGAAAGTTTGAACTAATACTTGCTAAACTCTCTACGTAACTTTTAACAACATGTGGAAAATTAGTCGTGGGAAGCAATAACGTCCATTCAAGAAGACCTGAAGATGGATAGAACAATTCTATATCGCCATAGAATTGAATATGTTTTTTTACTGCAGTGTTTATTAATATGAATAAATAAATTATTTGTGTTTTGATTTTACTTTTAATAAATTTAAAATTTAAAAATGTATTAACGTGTGTATACGGGATCTATCTTTTTAGAAATTAGTATTATAGTTATCCTCTGTTTTAGTTTATGAACTATTTGTTTATTTTCACCCCGTGGAAAAATATAAATTAATTGCTCGCCAGTAAATAGTGTGAACAAAATAAATAATTATTAAAAATAAACTATGCCTTACCCACCACACACCACAGAAGTTTCACTTCATAACCTTGTAAATGAAGTGAAACTTCTAAAAAGGTTGAATAGCATTATTCAATAATTTAGAAAAATTGTTATTTATCTAGAAATTTGTTTTTGTTATTTGTTGTTTTGATTAAAATATATATTTTCACTAATTCATGACAAAATACTTAATACATTGTCACTCAAAGCCATTGAATAAATGATAATATCATACTCGCCTATAATTTTTTCATTGGACCGTACACAAAACTAAATGCATGACTAAAGGCACAAATATCAATGGCGGTCTGCTGATTCATCGACAGGTTCGTGTTTGAATACACTTTTTGATATTTGCAACTGGTGTTTCGTTAGAGAAGGACTTATTTCGCCACCCTTCTGTATTTATTTTCTCAAATGTTACACAATTTTAATGTAACAAAAAGACTCAGATATCGCTATAGTAGTTTCACTTCAAAAAATTAAAACGGTTAGAAAAATTTATTCGAAATATTTACTACATTTAGATGAACGTTAATTAATTAAACTAAAACCTAAGTACAAAGTAGATGTACATAATCATGCAGTGTGCATACGACAAAGCGTAGACTTGGTGTCAACCAATATTCCATGGTAGATAAAAACGAATAACATTTCTGTTACGTTTAACATATTTTAGAGTATTTTTTAGCTATATCAGTGCTGGAGTGAGTGACATTTTCTTTCGGTTTTTTAACTGTTCATTGTGCTTAAATTTTGTTTGAAATCATTATACCTGATTATTTGTAATTTTCAGCTTTTTAGAGTAACACCAATTTAAACCAATGTAATGGGACCAGGTATGGAATTGTACATAAGCACACACCAGCTTCAGTGTGTTCGTGTGACCAAGTCACTAACGGATATTAACGGAATTTCGAAACAAACAGAACTAATTTCGCTAACAGCATATTCAGAATAAAATTTCACATAATTTATAAATAACACAGAAAGCCGATTGAAAATTTATGCTAAAAATTTACAAAGTTTTTACCATAATTTCTATCGTCAAATCTTTTTTAAATGGTTTTTATTATACTTATGAAAAAACCTCCACGTATGAATTCAATCTTTATGTAACCACTTTTTTCCAGGGAAAACTGCGAAATTATTTTGTTTTTTCACATTTCATGACATATTGGGTAACCAATTTTGGTAAGTCGCCTAGGTCACGTATAGAGTAACACTTTAAATAATTTGTCTTCATATTTACTGTTAGAATTGGTAAACGAAAGAAAATGCCTATTTTTCCTTGTGTGTCTTCCGAAAAACAGGACAGAGATTCGTCGACGATTTCCTAATCCGTTAAAGTAAAGGCTTCTATATTCTGAATTTTTATTATAATAGCTACACAAAACACGAATTCAATTCTGAACAAATGATAAATCCGGTTATTTTATCAGTGTTAGATGAATAATACGAAGTATATCTTCTTAGCAAGTAATTAAAATCTTTAAGCATCGACAGACACTCACAGTGACGAATTTGGAACACACTTTATATACGTTATATATTTGTTTATAAAACATGAATAATCCGTTTCGTCCACTTAATGTTAAGAAAAAATATAACAAAAATATTATATATCATAAAATATTCAAACTTTTACATCTGAAAAAATCATAATTTAAATATGTATTTTTCAAATACTAATTTACATTTAACACATTTGTATAAGGTTCTGAATTTTGCTGCAGTCTGCAGCCATTTTTACACTCCGTTTTGTCTTTGTCTTATTTTTATTATTTGAAATCGTCATCCACGCTTTAAAATGTGTGGCTGTCGCTGTTTTGTAGGTACGTTGAGTGTAGCTATAATGTTAAACATGTTTATTTTTTGAGTATTTTGCTAAATGGTTTTAAGTAAAACATGAGATGATAGGTTGATATGTGCCTTTCGAACTTTTTTTTTCTAGATAAAGTGACGAGGTTTACTTTTTTTATCAATCATGAAAACAAATATTTTATTATATCTAAATTCCAATTTAATTTGAGCATTTGTTTTAAATATAAAACTGATTCAAAGTTACGAGATCAATATACTAATTTAATAGTACTTTCGGGTAATTAAACTACGTAGATAATTATACTTCAATAGCTACGAAATTGTTATATTTCTATAAAAAAATAAAATATGTGCAGTATAGAAAGAGTCTTTTCTTAATTATAAATTACCTGCCTATAAAGAAAGAAAAACTTAACTATTTTAAAAATGGCTTTCCAAATTTCTTCTGATATTATTTTCATCGTACTTCAAAATATGTTGTCATTTAGCTCGTAATATATTTCACTTTTTACATTTTACGTTTAAATCTTTTTTCGTTAAAATTTTTTTTAAATGAATCTCGTAAAATGTTCGATAGTTTAGAACAAAATTGAAGATTATAAAGACAGTTTTTTTTAAGTATCTCCATAACTATTTTAACGTCATTTTCCATTTTAACACTTAATTAGCAATTTTCAAAACAGCTTTTGCGACGAAGCCCGATCAAAGGTTTGATAGTCTAAAATGCAATTCACAATCATAGTAATTTTTTTAAAGTCATTTGTCATTTTAAGTTTGATCAGCAGTTTGTGAAATAATTTGATAAATATGTTTGCACATTTTAACGCATTATAACTCATAAACAATAGGTTGCATGACAATAGCACTAATAATGGAAGTTATAAAATAAAAAAAATAATGCTCTGAGAAACATAATTTACATATTTTTGGCATAATATCAACGGTACACGAGATATATAGCTTTAATATTTTAGTAAAGATGGAGAGCTTGGCAAAACCTCCCAGACGACGTCAACTTGGACTATTACTCAAATTATAAAATCCTTGAAAATTTTGTAAAAAAATTATTGCAGTGACCATTTAATATACATTTCAATAAGCTATGATTCATACATGATGATACAGATTGTTTTTCACACGAAAATTAGTCCTTCGTAAACATTCGATTTAAATTAACATTTTGTAGTTTCATTCGACTTAAATTAACTCGTTTTACGCCAGTGTTCTATTTCTCAACGACAAAATTTCATTTTTCTTTTGCTATATTTACAATATCTACTTTTATATCCTATTTTAATTTTGAAAAGAAATTATTGAATGTGAAATTTAAACAGAGTTGAGAAACAGAAGTTGAAATAGCATGGTACAACGAAATATTGTCTAGTTATTCTTGCTTCTATTTTTAGGTTTACTTGTTTATCATCTCATCACGTTCTGTAAACAAGAAACGGATTAAACGTGTTTGTAGTTGGGAATTTATTGAAGATACTTATGCAGAACAAAGTTATGTATTGGTTAGTTTCATGGATATTTGCGTTCTTCGAAGCCCTAGAGTAATATTAATATATCTACTATCGACCTATAAATGAAAGGAGTGAATTAGAAAGCGGAGATGTGTATAAGGCGTGAGTCAACAAATCCTTTCCACCAGTACTAACTTAAAGTCTATTTCCTGGGGCCTAGAATTCCGGGTATGGTCTTTATTGTGAGCTAGTTTTTGATCGATAAAATAGTTTGTTTTAATTAAACTCACTG
This sequence comes from Druceiella hillmani, assembly GCA_039881145.1. Classification (NCBI taxonomy): domain Eukaryota; kingdom Metazoa; phylum Arthropoda; class Insecta; order Lepidoptera; family Hepialidae; genus Druceiella; species Druceiella hillmani. The sequence goes on along the minus strand of JAYKKI010000025.1, from coordinate 16,536,059 downwards.
AATATTGATTTTTTGTTAAAGCTAAAATTTAATTCAGTAGATTGCGCCATCGACTTGGTTTCATCATCGCCATCGAGTTTGGGGTCGTAAATTCAGGACACATTCGTCTGTAACTTATGTGAATACAACATCTTACTAAAGAAAAGTTTATCGCAATTTGCTATTGTTTTCCCCAAGTTCCTCTCTAGAAACTTAAGTTCTATAAAGATATATATATATATATATATATATATATATATATATATATATATATATATATATCTTTATATGACTTATGTAGCGGTTTTTGTAGAAAACAATTGTAAATTTTTAATTTATTTAATTTGAGTTAATTATCAAATTTAACGAAATAAAGTTCTCACACTAAAATATAATAAGCGATCATGCTGTCCCAATCATCCAATAAACGATTCATTAAATTAATGCTACCCGGCTGACCACGCGTGCATGTATAAACGTACGCAGTCTCGACGCATACATGCACACTCGCATCCGCGCACGAACGCCTAAGCCCACCGGATCGGACTCCAAAATATCGGACTCATAATATTTTCTTATCTGTTGGTTATTATTATATTCGCTCCATTTGACAAATATAAGTATAAATATATTTTGTTGACCAAAATATATTGTTCGTTCTGTGTCTTTTGTACTGCATTTCTATACTTCCAAATCTATTGTTTTTTTTTATTTATTACAATTTTTTATATTTATATTATATTAATTTTTTTATTATTTACAATTACTCCAAAGGATAAAAAAATTCTCAAGATTGCAAAGCAATAGCTGAAAATTGAATTGGAACATGAAGTAATATTGTATTGATTTTTGTTTCACCAAGAATACAAGAGGGCTGTTCAATCAAAATAATTTATTTAAAGTCGTTCAACAGACAATGATTTATTTTATTGACAAATGTAATTTAAATATATCGTCACATTGTACCAAACTACCCACGTAGTTTGGTATATTATAACGGAATAGTTAAAGGATATTTGGTGCCAAAATAAATCATTGTCGTTAAACGACTGACGTAAGAAGTTAAATCTGTTTTGAAAAATCTAAAAAGTGTAATGACTAAAATTTTATCTGAACTTTCAGATGATTTTAGGTACTTCGCACTCGGAACTACTTTTGGTGCAAACCGGTACGCATATCTCCGGTTTTATTATTAATAATATAGATAACCTTAATGTTTTTCATTTACATTTTTATATAGAACTTTCCATAATTGTTTGTCATTGCCTAAATTTGCATGAAATCTCAAAACAGTCATGTTAAATTAGGCACAAACATGCTAGAAACCATTAAACTAGTTGTAAATAGGATTGCAAGATAGAGCTTGTCAAAAAATGTGAATCGGAGTCGATTGTAACTTTGTTACTGATTGAGGCTACAAGGAATATCATAATAAATTACAAAAAGCAAATTTTTTGGTGTTAAATTCATCTTGATTAAACTTATGTTCAATTTGTAAAAAAAATTAAAAATTCATGCATAGTTCTATAATAGATTATCACAGGGTTTGATTGTCAACATTAAAAAAAATTGTTACCATTATTACAAATGATAACTTCTGATAACTTCCAGTGCTACCCTGGTATTATGAGAATAGACTGTGTACATGTGATTTTTCTTGGTTAATGCCACTCACTTAGCAAAGGTACCCCTATGAAGAGTACATAGCAAATGTACACCTAGGTTCACCTATGAATGTGCGGGCATGCAGCCTTTTATGCACACCCACATACACTGTGTAAGAGTTGTATAAGATATTAACGGTTGTTGAAACCAAGAATATATTTATTTTTTATGATTTACGAAATATATAATAGTAGCAAAAATATAAAAATAAGAAAAGGAAAAACAACAGGGAGTAGGGAGGATGGGCAAGAAGATCCATAAAAACACAGGTCCAAAATAGCCACCTCGTACGAAAAAAGAAAGCTTTTGCACAAAATTTTCCTTAAAATGAAACCATTTTAGAATTCGTTTCCAAACAATAGGCTTCTTTTCTGATAGTTTATCTTTAACAGGAAAAAAAACCAAAATCGGTCAAGAATTACGACTTGTAGCAAGACCACACACATAAATATATACAGACTAAAGCTCATGATAAATATTTAAAAAAATTAGAAAATAAGGATTTTGGAGGAAGACCTCTTCGTTCCTAAAAAGCTATACATAGTTTTTTTTATAAAATTATTCGAGTTACACTTCTTTATGTTTTCTTGCTAGTTGATAAAATAGTTCTCATTTGTAGGGTTGCAACTTATTAATTTATTTATCAATCGATCTTTATCAATGTACGATTAACAGTAGTCTCAATTCATAGCTTTGTATGAAGAGAGAAATCGTCTCTCTCTCTCTAAAACCTCTAAAATTTCTAGATACATCATGATGAAACTTTCACTAGCATTAAGATTCATCGTTAAGAGAAGTAATAAGAGAACTTAGCTTTAACGATAAATATAAAGGAAAAAGGAAACTCCGCTGTCAATATTTTCCCATCCGCTGCAAACTAAACTAAGCAAGTGAGAGGCCCGCGCATCCCTTCTTTGAAGTGAAATTACTTTTTAGTATTAAGTCATCATTAATATGAACTTCCAAGTACAAGAAATATTTAAAAACAAAACTTGAGAGGTGTCAAGGGACACCCGGATGGAACGAAGTTCCTTTCGATTAATTAGTGAAGGAATTGTAATAAAATTGTATTTCTTTTAAGTTATAATAATAATTATTGTTATTATTTTTTATTATTTATTATGTACAAAAAACCTGTATACACTCAACAAAAATAATCGTCGCGACACCACACTGTTCAATGCGAAATAGAAAGACGAAACGAAAATAACTGGCTCGCTTTCTATGAGAGAGAGAGACAGACAGAGAAACATGCGCACGCCGCACGGCTTGCAGCGCGCCCGCTAGCAACTATAGCAAAAAGTGTCGCTACAACTTTTGGTTTTAATTTTTTCCCCTTTCGCAACGCGCGATAAGGAACTTCGTTCCAATATCTTAGGTAATTAACTAGAGGGAAAATATATGTTATCGCGAATATCTCATAAACTATGATAATCAGTATAATTTTCCTAAATCCTTTATAATAAGCTTCTAAAACCTTATTATTTTAACGTTAGGTTTAATACTTACAAAAATAAGAGTGAAACATTCAAAATTAAATGAATCTACGTGATGAAGCATTACTTATACTTTTCTTACCTTTAACTTACTTCACTTTAAGTTCATTGTATTACAACATCTTCAGGTGGGCAATTGGCAAAGATATTTGCTAATTACCCACTTGAGGATGTTGTAATACATCAAAACCTAGGTCATGGCTAAAACTTAAAGTAGAAATAATACTGCATCATGTAGTTTCATGTAATGGTGATTAATAAATTTCTATAAAATGAACGCCAAATATATTCAATATCAAGGGTCAGATATATTTAGTTTGAAATTTTTTCGGTATGTCTGGAAAGTTATATTACCTAAATCTATGAAAGAAATATTTTATAAACCTTTTGACTTGGGACATGTTCAATAATATCTCACAATACATATAGAACTGAAAAGGAGAATTGTTTTTTGGTTGGTGATCTTATAAGAATTTAAATTTTTACTCTTGAGGCACGTAATCCTAAAAATCGTAAAATACGTGACCGTAATGTGTGAACAAAATATTTTAATAATAAAAGTTCCGTCTGTTAGATTTCACTAATTGTAGGAATCATGACAGGCTGGATGATCTGAGATATCGAATGTATTTTCCACACTAAAATAGAATTTACGAGAAAACTAAACTTGCATCATTTTATTTATCATTTACTACCGCATTTTAATGACTAACACCCATATTATATAAATGCGAGTAATGTCAGATTCCGACAATTAATTTTATATATATCCACTTTCATTTTAGTTGCAATACTCATAATAATTCGTTAACGTTACATAAGTTTCAAAACAAACAAAAAAATAATCAAACCCATTCATTTGTTTAATCAGTGTGTCCTTTGATCCGCCTCAAATTGTTGTTACCTCCACGGACACAAATTTTACCATTGAAATGAAGAATTTAAATTTACCTATGAACTGATTAGGATTTTTGTCGCCGTTTGGAGACAGTATAAAAGTTTAATAATGTCAAATCCACGTTTACTTAAATGGAGGCCTCCATTTAAATAAACATGGATTTGACAAAGTTAAAAGATTACCGTATAATACGGCATATAAGGGTGTACTATAGATGAATCGATATTTGTTTTATTCAATATATGTTTATCAACCGTCTTCATTTTCAATTATTCACTTATATGGCGCATTGGTTAAATGATATGTATTGGCCACAGAACAAAGGAATTTCTTAAATTTTATGTTTAGAATATCTTCCGATCTTTTAATATTTGCTATCTGTTATGATATTATTTCATGAGTTAATCAAACTTACCAACTCAACGATAGACAAAAAAAATATGTTCTTACTTACTTTGCCGCATAACATTTCTATTAAACCATTTACAAATATCTGTAGTTATATTTGTATATTTTGAAATGTTAATATATCACCTAGTATTATCTTTTACTTGCATAAATTGGTTCTAAATTGCGCAAAAGTTAAAAAATTTAATATCTTTCCTATAGTTTTTCCATTAACCTAAGATAAATATCTATTAGCATTGTTTTTTTCTCAAAACCGTGGCTTCGACAAATTGAGAACATTTTTTTGGGGACTTCTTCTATAATGCTTCTAAAACCATCAAATGTAAAATTCTAAAAAACATAGTTCTGAGGTTCTTATAAATCTCTTTTTCAATTGAATCTTTACACAACTGAAAACAAAATATATAAGGTTTGAGTCTCATCCATATAATCTTACTGATGAAGTGAAATTCTTTAACTATTAACTTTATTTAATTATTTATAATTATAAATAGTTATCTAGAAATAGATTACTTTTTCTTGTTACCCTGATTAGAACAATATTTTTACTAATTTATAATAATATAAGTACTTGAGACTCGATACTACCGAATGATGAAGTGAACGACTAAAATGTGTGAAAATTGGTGGTGGTCTGCCAAGTTATCAAAGTATTAATATTTAAATAATGACATCCAATCCTAACGCTTGAGAAAACAAATACCGAAGTATACGAATGGCTAACAACAAGTCTGTCGAGGAAGTAATATATTATGACATTCTCGACAGATATGTTGGTAAACGCCGGTCGTATACTTCGGTATTTTTTTTCTTAAGCGTTACACAATTTTAACGTGACATAATGACTCGGCCGCAGCTAAAGAAATGTCTCTTTAATTTTATTTTTCTATAACAAATTGGTCTCCCAAATGTTTAGGCAAATTCTTTTTTATTTTCTTGCTCTTCTTGCTTTCAAATTTCTGACTAATGAACGAATATACAAGGGATCTTATGAAAATTTGGTCTTTTTCCGTTTGAACTATGGAATTCTCAAGATGGTTAAAAATTTTATGAAATAATTTACTCAAATATTATGTTAAATTATATCAAAATCCTTAGACAGTAAGCTTAGGATATTAAATTTAATTATCAGTATCGAGTTAACTTTCATTCTATCATAATAATATAAAGATACAATAACAGTTAGCACATAAATCAATTATCAAAATCAATTTAAATAAAACTACCCACAGACCAATTCCTCCAGGTGTACCAATGAATTTATGCCAATAAATAATTCACACCAATCGTCTACAACGGCACTCAATTTCCGTAAAATATTCACTTATTTTCATCCCGTAGTGGAAATTTAAATATATTTATACAAACACGCGGAGTGGCTCGCTTTTTATTTGCGGAATGCTGACGCGATACAAAGAAGTCCCACGTCTCAGCCAATTGTTAGTCTTATATTATTTCTTGTGCGCGATTTAATGCCGCTATTTTATATAGTTCTTTGCACGAGATGACGTATAAATGTTTTGTGTGAATCGGAATAAAGATAAAAATAAACGGCTCCGATTTCCTTGTCTGGCTTAGGTGCTAGCGTAAAATCATCACATGATATATTTAATCGTTTTATTTGTTTCGTCACAAGTTATAAACGTGAAGCGATAAAGAAGTAAACAACAAGAAAACATGAAAAAATCTGACGGAACAGCAAGTATTTAATATCATGACATTAGAATGTATTCTCATTCAATACAAATGTACACATTAATATATGCTAGCATGAAATTAACACAAAATGATATATTTAATCGGTTTATTTGCGTCACAAGTTATAAACGCGAACCGATAAAGAAGTAAACAACAATAAAACACAAACAAATCTGACGGAACAGCAAGCATTTAATACCATGACATTAGAATATATTCTCATTCAATACAAACGTATACATTAACATATGCTTACAAAGAGACTGTTCACAAACCTGACAGTAGACATTATGTGGTGCTCGATATAGATCTGTTCAAAATGGAGGTACGATGACGAGTTTGTGCCTAGTAGCTCTTATGTATTTATCTAAATGGTGACGGAAAATTTGTCAGCCGTTCGACTGATAAGTTTGAAAATAAAAAATGTTTGTTAACCAAATGTTTATTTATATCGATTTCGATAATATCTTTTCGACAATCGTGATAATTATGTTATAATTGGTGATAATTCCGATTGCAAAAATTTTAACAGAATAATTGAGAAATAATTTGTAGGATTATTATTCATATCATTATTTTGCGTTTCAGCATATTCACTTTTAAATGAATATTTCTTCGTTGATAAATGAAGTATTTTGTGAAAATATGTGCTATTTTCTAATAAAAAATATTTGAAAACTTACAGTATTCGAAACGTGAAATATAAAGTCCCAAAACCATTAATAAATATTACGTAAATGTAACCTGTGTCTACCTAATATAACAAAATATTCACTTCAATTTGTATTTATTCGACCTAGTCAGAAAACATAATAAATAAACGAGTATGTTTGAGAACATTTCATATTAAATATTTATTTCGAAAAATATAGTCGTTAAAATTGTGAATCTAGCTTCGAAACGTGGTGTAATCTGCATAGAAAGAAAATAAAAATTAAAAAATATTGAACTGTTCACCTTGTGTAACTTTCTTGCAAAGAATAATTTGAAAGCGCCGATTCAGGGCGTGACGTGCCATTACATCACTAGCTAGGGATCCATAATGAACATATTTCATTTTCCGAAAAAAATGTCTTAAAATATAAGAGTAAATATGGATGTGATGTTACAAAAAAAATGATACATTGCCCAATAATAATTTTCTCTGTGATTACTATTACGTCAGTAATCACAGAGTAAATCATTTGAATATCATTAGATTTGTAATCACTATTGTTTTTGTAATAATGGATTAATCACTTAATTCCATGATTTTAGGGAAACTTTCGGTTAATTAGATTTAATGGAAATATATGATTGCATACGTTACTATTTTAAAATTTTAATTCGTTCGCCTTTTTAACTGTGAATTTCCTTACAAACACGTTTCACAAAAATTGGTCTAAAGAATGCTGTTAGAAGTTTCACGTCTTAGAGCTTGAGTAACAACATAGGTTTCACAGTACTGATACATCAACAAGAAAGAAATGGAAAATGCTCTTTAAAATAATATTGTATCAATACCATTTGCGGATATAATCAATACCATTTGCGGAATACATCTAAAATATCATCTATCATTTCTTATATCCAGTTTTATGGTTAATTCGATGACTGTAAGACATAAATTATTTAAACCTCCCTACCGCAATTAATAAAGCAGACAATCCACTTTATGCACAACCACATTTTCACTATTAAACCAGTTTCACTATTTTCACTATTAAACGATTTCATATTTTTGATCGTTCTTAAAAGCTTTGGTAGTCCCATTACCATGCCAAGTTTCATTGTCCTTCCTACATTTTTAGCCAAAAGGGAACTTTGATTAAACATTGTAGATTTAACTTGAATGAAGATATTTTAAAACGCACATGAAGTTCCATATGTGCTATTATTAAGTAAGAAATTCACTGAAACTTTTATTTATGTAAAAGCGTATCAACCTTGAATGCAAAATATAAAAAAATGTCACAAAAGAGAGAAAGCAGATTTCAAGTAAATTTATAGCAAAATGAAACAAATAAAATACACACAGTTTTTTTTCAGATATTCGCCGTAATACTAGAAGAAAATATGGGCCGGAAATGAATCCCGAACGGCACCGTAATAATACGAATATCTATTTTATCATATATATTTGGTTTTTTCATGGAAAAATGAGGCGAAAGTCGAGTGGGTATAATTTCGTAGTGAAAAAGACATTGCTTTCGTTTTCATTTTATTTAAATTATTTATACATTGTAAAAATACTACATATAAATAACTTATTTTTTTGCATTTGAATATGAAGATTTGGAAAAGTGCGTTAGATTTGATTAGGCTACAAGATTTTTTAGAAAAATTAGTTTTGGCTTACGAAAAATTGTTAATTTTATGTCAAGAGATAAATTAGTATTTCACGGAGTACCGCTTGCTCCAGTAAGAAGGGTTTTTGTGCCTAAAAATACTCTTACCAAACCCCTTACTAAAACTATTACTTAAACTGGATATAGTTTAATAAATAAAATTAAAAACAACGTATATATGTCGTTTCGTCTTGAATTTTTTGAGTGAATATAAAGCAGTACCCTTTTATAAATATATTTATAAAAACCAACTTATTAACGTTAATGTAAAATAATGAGATGAAAACTAATGGAAAATTTAAAAGCATAAAAGCATATTGAAATATCTATGTTAATGTGGTGCAATTTCCCTTTTCATATATATATATATATATATATATATATATATATATATATATATATACATGTATATATATATATATATATATATATATATATATATATATATATTTATTTATTAAAAATACTGTAGTATTAAAATTTGTATATATACCAATTATTTCAAATGAAATATTGTTACCACACTATCAAAAAAAAAATAATTAAATGACTTTTCGAAAAGTCTTCTGTGTAAAATTTTATTATTGCGAAACATATTTGTTACGTAATAACTACAGTTGATCATGATTCTTAATTACGACACTTTCAGTTACGCTTACAATTGCAGTTAATCACGTCCTTTTTGATCACATAATAACTTCTTTATTTTGGGTTTGTATTTTATGTTAATTATGAATAAAGTATTAAAAACACATTTAAATATGTTTTAAATTTATTTTCAATAACATTTAAAATTTTGTCTCTTTTAAAATTTTAAGAAAAGGGTGAAACTAAAATCACGTCCCTGTAGTCTTAATGAAATAAAACGTGAAATAAATAAAAGTCTATTGGATGGCCCTTTTTTATTTTTTAACATGGCATGTTTAGCCATTATTTTGGAAGGGTATAAAGTTATAAAAAAATTAAATATGCGTCGTTTCAATTAAGTTATTTCCACTTTTTTGGCCAAGATTTAACTCTAAATCACGCTCTTTATGACTATAATCTTTATAAAAAACAAAATTAAGTTAGTAAAACATCAATAAACTTATTTTGATAGAAGTAAATTCAATTTAAAAAAAAACAGAAGGGCTTTGGAATGTTGTTACTTCAATTTCAAAGATGTATATAACTGCAAATATTAAATAATCCTTTTAATAGGAGATTTTTTTCTTATTAGATATTGATTCCTGATTAAAAACTTTTAGTTTTTATAACTTGATAATATTATCGGTATTTTTAGTGACAATGTCAAAAATACTAATGTAAAGACAATGTCAATGATACTTGCTTTACATTTTCACTCACCCAAAATCTATTTGAGTCCACACATCTATTAGAACTCCACCATAAGTTAGAGGGTCTCATCGACGTATTTTTTTTATATACACCAAATATTGTGTAATAATGTTTACAACAGAATGTGAACAACGATGTTAATTACATATATAGCATACAACTTTAAAATAATCCTCACCACAAAAGAATGTCTATCTGTTATATAAAATAGATGAAAACACAAACAGTACAACGATTTTAAAAAACCACCCCGCAACTTGGAGAATTGGATTCTGTTCCCGATAGACACAATAACACAATCAACAGCTGCCTCGTGAAATCTTATTCAAGCTAAGATATTGGAAAGAGTACTTGCGAAATACGTTTCATAAATTGCAGCCGGTATTGCTTTCCGCTTTTAGACGATGTTTTGTTTCTAGTTTTTTAGTGTCTGTATCAAAATTGAAGGTTATTTTGAATGGGACTCGTCCTCATTCTTTAAAAATGGTGTTTATTTTGACAAAAATAATATGCATGCCAAATGTGATATAATTTGTAATTAACAAAATTATAAAAATATTAATAAAAACAAATCTTAATGTACTTATATTAATATCAAGATTTTTAAAGATCCATACAGAAAACACATCGAATATTACCATAAAAATTAATGAAGCATAATTTTTTTTAAATTTAAATCAACGTAAACTGTAAATGAAGTATTATAATCTTCCAAAAAATTGGACTCGAATTTAATGGGTAACGTTGCAATATCAGGGTTGATTGCATTGCAATATCAGAATTTAAAGGGCATGATGCATATTCGTCCAGTGTTCTAGTGTCTTTATTAATAAATACTTAAGCTGTTTGGGCAGATAATTTATTATTTGGATTTTTATTTATATCTCCACACCTTATTTTTGGCTTTGGAATTTAAGTTTCATTTACCAAGATATAACTACAATAATTATTTCCAAGCTTTTCCCATTGTTATTTTTTTAAAGGCCCAACAATGTGCCGTAATATTTTTTCCCAGGAAAAATTGATCAGTGTGCTTCTCATTCCAAGTTGAAGAAAATTACATATATGGAAGGGACATGATTGGAACTGCTCGAGGATATAATGATTTGAATATATTTATAATGTTGGACCTTCTAAATCCAAAAATCCTAATGTTTTTTGAGCCCAAAAATAAAATAAAATATTCCTATTAAGTCATAATGTTTCATAATTGCCGGCCTATGCTTCGTGACGCACTGTTAATTTGGTTTCATACATAAAATATATTTCGTAAATATGTACGAATATGCATGAAATATATTTCGTAAATATGTACGAATATGCATGAAATATATTTCGTAAATATGTACGAATATGGAATAATATTCTAGTAGATTAATAAAAACTGTGAAATAAAATTTTTAATTTTGTTGCAAAATTCAAATCTTGCATTTTATTTATAATTACATTCGAATACAAAATCAAAATCAAATGTATTTCATTTGGTTTTTCATTGTTATAGTATAATGTACTATAGTATAATATACATAGTATAATATACTATAGTATAATATACAGCATAATATAAATTACTTCAAAAAAATATAATGTAAACAGAAATGAACATGTGTAGTATAATGCATTTTTACGTAAAGGTATTTTTGTAAATGTATTTTTGATAAATACGTTATATGTATTTTTAATTTGTTTTATGCTTTTACCGTATTTAAAACAATTTACGAAGAGCTGCAGAAATAATTTGATCTCTTAATGAGCAGTAGTTATTCATGTATCATAGTTGTTATAAATTATTGCCGCAAATCAAGTTACTTATATTTATAATAAAAATACAGAAAGTGAAACTAATTAGACTGGATTTCTCGTTCGGCAGTAAAATAACATACTACATTTTGAAGATTGTGTCGGTGCTTAATTAATTACAAGTAGTCCAAGATTAAGTTACAATAATTCGTTTGGAATATCAAAACCAGTTCCTTTTACCATCCAGTCTTCTATTGTTCCAGCGATTAAGAGTTTGTGCCAAGTAAATTGGGTTCCGTTTTTATATATCTGATTCTGAAACTGAATATATCATAATTTTGTTTGACTTTCTATGGTATTTAATACGAGTTTCTCATATTTTTGATTTTTCCTGAAATGGGGAAAATAATTCGGATTGTTTATTCATAGTGATTGAAGTGCCATCACTGCGTAATAAAAATGAATGTTGAAGGTTCGAATCCTAACTTGAAACGCAGTTTCTATTTCTAAATATTCCTCAATATACAATCATAATTTCAAAGCTTTGTCATTATTCATAAATTCAGTCAATAATAAAACAATACGCTTTTGCCAAACGAGACGGTAGCCTTTGTTTTTGAAATATCTATCTCCAATATTTATATATATATATATATATATATATATATATGTCACTATTACTGCAAAATATTCTCAGAGAAAATTTTCCATTCTCAAGTTTTTAATTTATAAAGTGCCCTTAATCCACTAGATTTTCTAAAATTTATATTTAAATTAGGCTGCAATACTTCAATAGTATTTGTCAAAGTGAGTAATCTCGTGGATCTTTCTATCCTCTCGCTAGTGGTTGTCAGCAACGCTTTCAATGTTATTAAGAGCTGAACACTTTAAATTACAGTCTTAATTTATAGAATTGTTTGCCGTATCTAGAATTCCAAAGAATTAAGTCAATTCGTTTCCCCATTGCTCAGTTATTTTGCTTATGTACTTTTTTAGTTTCATGAACAAATGAGATATCTCGAGATAAAAAGTATGTCCTATATCGTTTCCCGGGCCGCCAAATATCTTCACAAATAATCACATCGACCTTTTTTTCCGTTACCAAGTGGAGGGGGGATCAATTAATACGCTTTCGCATTTAAAATATTAGTTAGGATATCAGTTAAATCAATAACAACGATTTCCAATTCCTTATTTATGAAAAAATATAAATTAACTTTAAGTAATTAAAACTAGTTAAAAAAATATATAAGTGATAGTGCGTTGTAAGAACAGCATTTAAACAAAATCACATAATACTTACAATAGCTCATTTTTATATTTTATAAATTTCGGTATAAACATAACTAATCTATGAAATAGCGCATTAAATTCCATATATTTTTTTCCTAAAATTCTCCACTTTTATATTTTTTGAATCTTGTCGAAATAAATTTTATATTATACCTCAGATCTAGATTATCTTATGTAGGAGACAAATTTATGCTAAAGTCTTAACGTAACATATTAAATTTTTTGGCCTTTGTTACATATTTTGGACAATTTTTTTACTATCAATGCGTGGCTAGCATCTGTGCCATGGCCAATAAGTAAGAGGTTTTCTTTAAATGTACACTATTACGAACTAACGATTTAAAAATTATTTAATCTTAATTTAAAACGTAATTTCTGTTTATGGCTATTACCTAATCAATCAATAGACGATGGTTTAAAGCTTCAAAATTCTCAAAGTGGTTTTTATGATATATTAATTACATAAACCATCACTTTATTATTTACGTTTATGCGAGTGTCAAACAAGATTCCAATGCTAATAAACAATAGCAAATAATGTGTCTGGTATTAAGAGTCAACAATAAGTTGTTAATAAAACTATTTCGTGAATAGAAAATATCTGAAATCTCTCATCAAGAAAACTTAAACTGTTTTACAATTTGCTGAAATAAAAGAAGGTTGAGTGTCGTAATAACGTAACATTATACTAGATAAATGAGTTATTTTGTATAAATGAGAGGACTGACTTTTGTCGTCATATGCGAATATTTATCTTCGTTTATTAGTTATGTTTGCGGAAATCTAACATATCTCAAAGTTTTTTTAGATTTACTGACAAATTTTAAGTCGCATTTTTTTTTCTAATCTGCAATTATTGATAACATCTACATTGTTTATATAACACCGCTTGCATCTAATTATAATTTAACATCATAATATAAGCAAATTAGGACAAATGTACTAGCGAATTGAATGTACCAGGAAATGGATAAACGGAGTGGCGTTTTTTTAATTTTTAAACTTCCTACTACTAGATGTGCTATGGGCCTTATATATACATGTAATATATATATATATATATATATATATATATATATATATAAGAATATACTCTTCACAAATATTGTAAAAAATGGCGTTTGAACATTTGTGAAGGGTATATTGCAAATGGGTCTGTTCAATTTTAGGAAGTCAAATAAACAGTTTCGAATTGAGTTCATTCAGGGCGTATCTGCGTTTCTCTTTATTTATTATATTATTATTTAGTAAAATATAACCCCAAATTCGTGAACAAAATAAAAATTATAAGATTTGCCAATTCGTCGAAAAAATTATTACACGCAAAATATGATATTTTGATTGTGCCAGGTAATTAATGAAAGTTGAACGTTTATCCGATTTTTTCTTAAGGTGTCATTCACTAGTACATTAATCCTATCTTCAAGAAAATATGCAGCTATTTCAATTATTGTTGGAGGACGATTTAATTATTAGTGCTAGACAGTCGAAAGAAATAGAGCATATTCTACTGTGATCAGTTGATCACAACAAAGTTTAATTAGATTATTTTTCTATTTTCCTATATTAAATAAATTTTTGTTAAATAACTTTCAACATAATTCCTAACATTTCTTGTAAAGGAATGATGTAACTTTTTTCTATTATACAGTCTACACACACGCGAGCACGCAAGTACGCTCAAACAAATATAGGTCATTAGAATTAGAAAAACTGCTAGACTCTCGTATCGAACTTTGCAGACTGAAACGACCTTCTTCCTCGAAAATAAATTGGTAAAATATACCTGCAATACAATAACTGTGCTTTGTAAAATCAGTGGATTAAATTATATATGATATAAGGTCTTTATCCCCGACTTCGTCACGAGAAATATCTATGCACACATTTTCTTTTAAACGATTCTTGATACATTATATACGGTTCATTTAGTAAAATAATTCTAGATGGTTTAATAATTTGACATAAAAATGCTCGTAATAATCTATTATATAATTATGAGCTATGAACGTAAAACTTGGAAATTGCTTGTAGATTTTAGTATGTATAATTCTTTCAGACCTGTCCTCAATGTAGCCATAAAGGCCTTTGCAACAGAAAATGGGTTATATCAGGTAATGTCTAATAATTAGCGATACGTATCCTTTAACATATTTTGTAGATTTTCTTGTTACACACTGTTTTGATGAAGCTCTAATGTTTTTACATTTTTAACCCCAAAAATACACTCAACTCGTCACGACGCCTGTCATCTTATTTTTGCCTGATAAACGTTGCAAGTTTCACATTAATCGAATGCATCGTTTTTTTGTCATAACTGGAAAAGGAAAAGAAACAAAGAAATATTTTCTTTTTATAAAAATAATGTACTACCAAAGAAGATATATAGATGGTCGTGATACAACTAGATATTTTTAAAATATATCACGCTTCAATAAACAAAAAAATATGCCTATTCTATGGCGGAAATTGAACTGACATAAATAATAAAAATTAACTGAAAATAAACACATGAAAGCTCCATAAATAAAAAAACACCCAAAGGTTCCATAAAATAACATAAATACGACAAGAAAACCTTTCAGCTTTTCTTGTCACATTTATTTTATTTTTTCTCATATAAACGAAATGAACATCAAGAAGCTAACTTTTTTCTTTGCCTGAAAAATTTGCAAGAGCTTTGTACGTTCGTTAATGTTTTATGTTTCTATTTTATATTTCATATTAAATATGAATTTTTCGTCAGAAGATCTTTTCACTTAATGATGATGGGTGAACTGAATTGAAAGACTCGAATTTCTTATTTGAGGAGTAATGTTCACAATTTTAATAATTTTTATAACCGATGGAAGAAGAACGTACATACTGATATTTTATTGCCTTGACCAGAAGTGTTACAATTATACATTGGAATACGTAAGTTTTGTATGTTAGGGAATGTACGGTGTTCCAGCTAGACATTCAAGCAGTAAATTTCTATCTAAACCATAAGTTTAACTAGCGTACCAAATAGGTTTAATTATCATTCCAATTTCACAAAAAAATATCGTTAGTATTATATTAACATTGTGATAAGGAAATGCTTTAAATATTCCATATTTAATATCTTTTACTGCATTACCCTCGTGCATGCTCAAAAACTTAATCTTTAATTGTAATAATTCTCTCGTTTGCACTTCAAACAAATACTACTGTCATATAAAACTATTTTGGACAATCAAAAAATAGTACAGTGAAAACTTAAAATCCCAATAAAGTTATTTTATAAAATGGATAAACGTTTCTTTATCCCTTGTTTCATAACGAGAGAGTTAAATTTAATGAAATACCTTTTAATTTTTATTTCATATTTAATTTCTATAAAAATATCTACACAAATTATAAAATATATGGAATGTATCACAATGTGACATATTCTGCAAAATATGTTTAAATTTTTTTGCAAAATATATTTAAAAATTTCCGGATTACGTGAAGAAAGTAATAAAAAAACAATAATTCTTTCCAAAATTCAAAATCAGTAATTTAAAAAGAGTAAAATAATGAATTAAATTACTTAAAATTAATAGCGTTAAGAGTAAAAAAAATCAGAAGCGTTACCATATTTAAATGGACTTTTAGGGGTATGAAAATGTCAATAAAAGTTACTGTTTAAAGATTATTTAGGATAGTTCAAAACTATTTTCAAACCACGTTAAATAACGCAGCATAAAGATATATTGAGAAAATTATAGAAAACAACTGACGTAATTCCCTGACATGAAAATTATTTATACACTTATCAAGAAACAGATATTTAAAAACTTCTTTCGACGCACTTGCGCACTTTTTGTTAGCATTGGACGAAACTTAGCCATCAGATTGGGTCAAGCGAGTTTACTCTTCGGGTAAACTCGGCTCCCTGCAGCATCGGCCAAGAAAGTCCACTGTTTTACACCTTTTAAGAATTACGTCCTGTTTTTTAATGATATTTTATTTTGATATAATTTTACATAATACGCGTATGTTATTATCGTTTCTTAATTTTCGAGTTAAAAACTTCAAACATACACAATATGTTGGTGGTCAAAGTTTTCCCTTTTACGTTGTTCTTTTAAGATCACCAACTTTTTTTTAATGAGAAATAATTTTTCTCGAAAGGTATCAAGAATACTTTAGAAATGCCTTTATCATAAAATTTAACGCTGTAAAATGGCTAAAATTATAACTAGATTTAAATTAAAACTATTTAAATGCCATATTAAATCTTTTAGGTTATTGAAATCAAAGGAGGCGGCCAAAAGTTCATATAGTGTTATGTTCAAGTGTTTACAAAAATTAAAATTATATGCTCACGAAGAGAAAATCGAAAGTTCTTAAAAGTTTTTTTAAATAGCCAAAGAAAAAATCTTGATTTTTCATGAAAGTCAGGTTATTTTGAATTATAGTCTGTACATTTTTCCTTTTCTTTTTTCCGTTGAAGACATCAGACATTTATTATTTCACTACACACATTCAATGCCTTTTGGCTGAGTTTTTAAAGTATTATATGACATGAGAATGACATTCTGATCGGTTTGAAAACGTGTCCTAGGAAACGTTCTTTTTAAAACGTTCTCGAAATATTTTTACTTGAGTACATTTTAGTGAAACTTTCACGAGAGATCATATGAAAAAGCAAATATAATAGTAGTATATGGTATATTTTTTTTTTTTTTATTCGTTCAAGATATGCATTATTGACTCAATGACTGGTGGCGGAGTTTTGTATTCGTAAGCATTCGTAATTAAAATTAATTGTGCTTATGTTGAACGTCAAACTATTATTTGACATACGATTAATATTCCGACTGATTTGAGAAAGTTTTCTAGGATATGTTCTTTTTAAAACGTTTTTTAATTGTTTTTACTTATCACTTTTATATATTTTACTAACACGTTTAAGAGACGTCATATAATAATACATACACAGTTATTTTTTATTGTACCACAACAAACGAGGAAAATTGTTAAGCAGTACCCTTTTTATTTGAAGAGTGTTACAATAAAATACTAATCCCGCTCCAGGGAGCGAATCACGTAATGAAATAAGCACTAAGAATCGGATTACGTAATAAAATAGCGCACATAAATTACGTTTAAAATGATATAGTCACATGTAATTTACAATATTTTGTTGGCCGTACTTTAGATAAAACTGGCTTTTTACTTAAAGCCTAATTTTGTATGTCTTTTTTAATTTTAATGGTTTTTTAAGAAGATTTGAATACTTGCCACTGAGTAAATGTATATATAACGATTAATCAGTTGTTTAATATCAGAAAAAATATAAATATTTGTAAATGATTTCCATCCCTTTTCTCTCGGGTTGTTTCGTAGTACTCTCTTAATCATAAAATTATTTAAGTCTGAATTTAATTTTTTAAATATGTTAAATAATAAACACAATATGCCAATAAATGAATATATAAGTTGCTATGCCAATAAATGTATATATAATGTTACAATTAATAAGTTGTTTAATATAAGGAAAAATATAAACATTTGTAAATTAATTCCATCTGTTGTCTCTGGGGTTGTTTAGTAACATCATCTTAATCATAAAATTATCTACGTCTGAATTTTCTGTTTTAAATATGTTAAATAATAAATACAATATGCCAATAAAGGTATATATAGCAATTAATAAGTTGTGTAACATCAGGAAAAATATAAACATTTGTAAATGAATTCCATCTGCTGTCTCTGGGGTTGTTTCGTAATATCATCTTAATCATAAAATTATCTAAGTCGGAATTTTCTTTTTTAAATATGTTAAATAATAAATACAATATGCCAATAAAGTTATATATAGCAATTAATAAGTTGTGTAATATCAGGAAAAATATAAACATTTGTAAATGAATTCCATCTGCTGTCTCTGGGGTTGTTTCGTAATATCATCTTAATCATAAAATTATCTAAGTCGGAATTTTCTTTTTTAAATTTCCTAAATAATAAACACAATATGCCAATAAATGTATATACATAGCGGTTAATAAGCTGTTTAATATAAGGAAAAATATAAATATTTGTAAATAAATTCCATATCTCGTCTCTGGGGTTGTTTCGTAGTATCATTTAATCATAAAATTACCTAAGTCTGAATTCTATTTTTTAAATTTGTTAAATAATAAACACAATTTGCCATTAAATGTAAATATAGCGATTAATAAGTTGTCTAATATAAGGAAAAATATAAATATTTGTAAATTAATTCCATCCGTTGTCTCTGGGGTTGCTACGTAGTACTAATATTCCGACATAAAGTTGACAAATCACCTGTATTAAACATGTGATATTAATGTTTTAAATAACTGAGCAAATAAATGTGAATCAGATGGCAAACACCACAACATCTGCAACAACATATTTGTACAGAAAATATATCTAAATTATACTCATGAGTATATGGCTCAATGTCATATATACCATGTCATCTTTTCATGCATGTTTTCACCTTTATCTTTTTCAAAGTTACATTTCATGACAATTATATCCAAAATATTTATATCATAAAATATATTTACTTTATTCAAATGGCTTTATTTCAAACAATTTTTCTGTCGAAAATAAATAAATAAATAAAAACTTTACTGCTTAAATGATTTTTAGTTTCAGTGATATTAAACTTATTTTTATATTCTTATATTCATTAATTACAGTACAGATACGTAAAGGACGAATTTAAAGGAAGCAAAAGTATAAGTTAACACTATTAATTATGATTCTAATAAAAGTATCGGTCACTATTTGACTTAATTTAAAAAGCATTTTCTCTTCTCATCTTTCTCTTTTTTAATCATTTGTTGCTATATATAACACGATCATGTAATCTTGCAATGTAAAAGTGTTTGTATCAGCTCTACATAATTCAGAGGATAAAGCGATGTATTCTAACCCAGGACGAAGGTGGAAACCGATGGTGAACATTTCATGAATGATTTGTTGCGAATAATGAATACTCATATATAACATATATTATATTGTATGTACTGTATTGATTATAAAGGGAAAGTTTTCAGAATCAGAGACACTCCAATATCTTGAACTAACATGTCATCGTACTGCTTATTATTATATTATTTTTATATTTATAGAATTTTTAGATAATTTATAATAATTCTGCGTGTCAAACGTAATTGGTAAGATTTACGGAATGAACCTTCATTATTGTTTAGAAAAATAATTGTAAAGTTCTGTGTGCATGATGGATTGTATAGTATTTTAATACGAAATGACATCATTATTGACTATGAATTCACATCATTACACTTTGAATTCACATTATTTACATATGAATTCATCTCTATCAACTGCTATTGGCTATGAAAATCACATCATTCACATATGAATTCATCTCTATCAACTGCTATTGACTATGAAAATCACATCATTCACATATTGATTCATCTCTGTCAACAATTATTGACTAAGAAAATAACATCATTCACATATTAATTCATCTCTATCAATTCTATTGACTGTGAAAATCACATCATTCACATATTAATTCATCTCTGTTAACTGCTATTGAGAACTTATTCACCGAATCATAAAAAATATTCTTAAAAGATGTTATAGAGCTAATGTTGTAAAATTCTACATGTCCACAATGCAAAAATATAAGTAGATATCCAAAAATGTATGCAGATATAACTTAAAAAATGATGTATTTAATTGAAAAATCATCATTTAACGTTTATTTTTAAATTTTAATTGATATTTCACACATTTCTATACGAGTCTAAATTTACTAATTATTTTATGTTGCATTATCATAAGATCTAAGAGGTACTGTATTGTTCAAGGGGTCAATTGTCGACACGCTTAGTGCAAGACACAGATTGGCAACTAATATCATATTATCAACCGTTTTTTCGTATCTATGTTATTAACACACTATTAAAGTAGAAAGATGTTAAGTAAGTTTTCCGTCTTTTGTTTTCTGTATCATTTGATTACGACAAAAGTGGATACATGGGAATAATTAGGTACGCATAAGACTGATGCTAAGTTAATGATAGATGAAGATTTCCTTGGGGTTCTGGTCAAGTGTTTAAATCTATTTTAATTAATTTTCTCACCCCTTGATCTAATGAATAAATAGAAGTACTGACTATTATTAAAAATTCTGTGACATTTAAAATTCTGTTAAAATTTTAAGAAATGTCTTAAGGCCGAATTTCCATTCTCCTAAAAAATGTAACATTTAAAATATCAGGCAAATATTTTTGTAAAATATTTTACTAAATGAGTTTTAAAGTAAGGCATAAGATGATAAGTCGATATGTACATTTTGAATATTTGACTACTATAGCTACGAAATTTTTATATTTCTATGAAAAACTGGAAATTTGTGTTCTACATGAAGAATCTCTCCTCGACAATATATTATCGGCCTATGCAGAAAGAACAATTTCACTATTATAGAAATACTTTCCAAAATTTCTTCTCATAACATTTTCATTGTATATCAAAATATCCAATTATACAACTCATGGTATAGTTCATAATTTAAATTCCCTATTTAAAACTTCTTTTCGTTAATAATATTTATAATGCAGCCCGTCAAATATCGATAGTTTGAGACACGATTAAAATCAAAACACAGAAATTTTAACATCATTAGTCATTTTAACGTTTTGATCAATAGTTGCAAAATCATTTCATAAAAATAGTTTGTACGTTTTAACGTACTAAAACATTTCATTTCATATGATCTTTTTTTACAATTTCTTTTCGTTAATAGTTTTGCCAAGAAACCTGTTAAAATGTTGATAGTTTAAAATGCAATTAGTTAGTTAAAAATCATAAAATTATTGTTGGTTCGAATATGTCAATAATTATTTTATAGTAACTTGTCATTTTAATATTTTATCAATAGTTTGCAAAATAATTCGAAAATAATGTGCATTTTAACGCACTATAACTCAAAAATAGTAAGTAAATTATAAAAAAAATTAATGCTTCGAGAACAATAATTTATTCATTTTCAACATAATTTCGACGTTACATGAGATATTTAACGTTAATATTTTCGTAAAGATAGATTATTCGTCATTTTGGCCAATTACTCAGAATATAAAGCCGTTGACAACGTCATAAAAAATAAATTGAAGTAACTTTTAAAAAAAATTAATATACTAAAGTCAACTTTGTTTTGAAAGTCCGGTGAAATGGTATTCGGCATGATTACTCAAATGGAATTGGATTAACTATGTAAAAGAAAATTTTACTGAATTATAAATTAAGGTTAAATGGTAAACATATAAAGGTCCTATATTATTGAACATATGGTATACATTTCTTTAAAGATTATCACGCAAAAATTAGTTCTTCCCAAACATTCGGCTTAAATTAATATTTAGTATTAAAATATTTTCTACAACAATTAAGAGTTGGTTGAAAACGGATAAAGAATTGTTGATAATCACACATACATGCAAACACACGTTCTCAACACGTATGCAAACACACGCAGGCACACATGCACGCACGAACGCCCAATTCCACCGGATCGGACTCCCGCTCGACCAGATTATTAACACAATTAAATGAAACTACGTGATGTAGTAATATTTCTACTTTCTTTAATTTCTTTAACCACGACCTAGGTTTCGTTGTATTACATCTTCAGGTGGGATATTAGCAAAGATAGTATCCCACCTGAAGATGATGTAATACAACGTAACCTAGGTCGTGGTTAAAGAAAGTAGAAATAATATGTATTATTATGTACACGTAGTTTCATTTAATTGTGAATAATGAATTTCTACAAAATTAACGCCAAATATATTCAACAAATTATTAACAGTTTGAAATAAGTCGGTTATTAAAATGAATCGTTTATTGAATACTTTTGAAACTGTTTAATTATATTTAAACAAAGTACTTCACTAAACTAAAAAATAAAACATCGAGTTTTAGAATATTGTAAGGCGTGGGTTACTATTTAGCCCACTCGTATATTATATTATGTTCAACTTTTCTGGCCGCTGCTTTATTTGTGTCCGGGCATGCTCTGAAGGGCCCTACACGCCGAGTTACAAAGCACACTCGTCCCTTTGAGGGTCTCTCAGAATCATACTTTTACACAATATGCTAAATGGAGGAAAGTTGAAAAAGTTTCTTCCACTCTTTATCTTGTAACTTCAATTCGGTATCTGAAGTTACACTGGCCTCACTTTAGTTAACAAGTCTTCGTATTTGGATTTGCGTATACTCGTAAGTAGTTAGAAGCCATATTAGATACACGAATATATCTAAAAAGTAAATTACCGTCAATGCCAATTCCATGAATGATTACCGCTTTTCCTGAATAACTGAAAGTCGTGGAAACTTAATTTAGTAATAAACACAATTTGAGGTAATACCTTTACTTAGCGTTTTTTTAATTTATTGAATACGTTGAGATAATAGATTCGTAATATTTACATAGTATATTAATTTACAATTTTATTTATTAGATGATGTTTATCAACAAACATTTAATAGAAGTAATCCTAATTCACATATTCGTATAAAGAAGCGAAACTGTTTTTGTGTCAATATAAATATACTAATTTTTTAAACCGCTGGATTGATATCAATAAAATTGTCATATATATATATATATATATATATATATATATATATATATATGTATATATATATATATATATATATATATAAATGTATATATATATATATATATATATATATATATATATATATATATATATATATTCATCTTTGATCAAATTTCTAAGCTATGTATCATCATGCTAAATCTAAACGGTGCTGAAAAGTCTTGTGAAATGTAAAAGAAGTCAAAAAACGAAATGTTACTGCGGACTTTCTTCACTTCCGCTGCCTATATGGAAAAAAACGCTGGTCTAAATGGACAAAAATAATTTGCAAAAAAGGAATGTTCCTTTTTTGGGAAGTTATCATTATTATAAATTAAATTATAATGTATTTATTTATTCGGTTTCTATTATGAAATTAACTTTGATATAAAAACTTTTAAAAAAATTTGAAAACTTTTCTTACCTTCTTCAGAATAGTCCTGAGAATTCATAAAACAAAAATGTAACTCCTATTTTATCTTTAGCCTCCTATTTATATTTATTCAATGCTTTCTTAAAATATTGGTATTATATTTGATATACAGCCAATAAGTGTATACAATGGAAGAATAGGTACTTGTTGTATTCGAATGCTATAAATCAATTACCCTGAAAATTAACCCTTTAAGTATCACGAAAAATTGGTTTAACAACGCGCACTTGCCATATACAAGAATTTGTTTAATTTCATTGCTAAGATATTCAGTTTTTTAAATAATTGCTATCTACATTGATATCATTTTATTTAAAATGTTATCAAACTTACCAATTAATTGACAGGTACAAATTGTCTCATGGGCAGAAGAACTCCTGGCGTGAGTTCGATAGGTATAATTATATATATATATATATATATATATATAGATAGGTATATATATATGTATATATATATATATATATATATATATATATATGTATATATATATATATATATATATATATATATATATCTTTTTTTTTTCATCTCGGCTTCGAGAAGATTCCTCGCCCATTGGAACAGTAAGAAAATCACAAATAATTTAATTGAGTATAAAACGTAATTGGTCATAAATGACAGAAAAAAGTGTGTCATATATGATAGACACGGACAAACATTATAATTGGATTTCAACAATTTTTATTCAGCTTTCGACCGTTATTGCACTTGAATTCGATTAATAGAATTCTCAATAAACAATTTTTTCTGAAATTCTTCAGCGAAAAGTGATTTCAAATAGTAGAGTTAAGTTTGATGAAGTACACATTGTGAAAGGTTGTAAGTTCGACGATGTTTACTATGTGAGGTCATGACATTTGGCGTGCATCGATAATTGCTTCATAATATTACAAATCACTAGGTCAATCATTCATTGTTTTTCGCCTGAATCTAGAAAATGAATGTTTCTTTCACGATCAATCGTATGTAGCATGTTCACGTTGTTGGCAAACAATCCGCTTTGGGCAAAACACCTGACAATCAAACGAAAAATGTCGTATATCACAAGGTGCTTTAATGAAGAGAATCCTGAACTGGGGATTCCCATCCAGAAAATAGTTTAACCGAAAGTAGTGCATCAATACTACGCGAATTATTTCGATTCGATTCGGTTGTACGAAGTTCGCTGGGTATATATATATATATATATACACCCAGCGATATATATATATATATATATATATATATATATATATTTATATATCACGATTTCACGGGGGCGGAAGCAAAAAGAAATAAATATGGCGGGCCAAAATTTTGTAGAATTTTTTTCACAACATTTGCACCCATATTTCTCCGATTATTATTTCTTCAATATTCGTATTATTCAGAATTTAATGTGACAGATGGATGGTGAAACATTATCATCCATTACTTGTCCAATGATATGACATTAAATTTAAATATTAGCCATTTTTTATCACCATAATTGCGTAAGTGTTAAACACATGAATACGTACACAAAGGACAAATTTACCGATGTTCAAATGTCGGCCACTGAATTTATGCCAATAAATAATCACCCCAATTGTCTGCACGGCACTGAATTTCCTTGAAATATTCATTCATCATCGGAAATTTAAATATCTTTATACGAACACGCGGAACGGCTCGCTTTTTGTTTGCAGGTTGTTGAGGCGATGCAAAGAAGCATCATGTTCCAGCCAATTTTTGGGTATTATTATTTACGTCCAATTTTATGCGGCTATTTCATAAAGTTCTTTGAACATGATAACGTTTTTGTGTTTAATGTGAATCAAAAACATAAAAATAAAAGGCTACGATGACCTTACCTCATTTTTTTCATAATAGCGTGAGATCAACATACAACGAGTCATTTAATCGTCTTATTTATTTACTTATTTATACGTTTCAAGTTACAAATATTTATAGATAAATAAGGAAAAGACAATGAAATAAAAAACTTTTAAAGAAATAAATACAATAACAATTGAATACATTCTTATTCAATACAAATGTATTACTTTCAGGAATAGAAAATTTAAAGGACTGATACCAGGGCACGGTGTTGTAGACAATATAGATCGGTTTAAAATGGAAGAACATTGAACAGTTCGTATTCGATAGCTTTTATATATTTATTTATATACGAGATCAAAAACATTTCGATCCATGAATTTGAAAACGAAAAATGTTTTTGTTAATAGCACACCACACGGTATCAATTTCTATACAATTTTTACGACGAACCTGATAACGATGTTGTAGCGAACATCGCTCGTAAATTTTCAATAAAATTACTGAGAATATTTTGCCAAGTTTTCCTTTAATAATCTTTAATTTCTTCATATTTACCTTTGAATGAATACATCTTCGCATGTAAATTAAATGTTCGGAAAAATGTATTCATGTTAACCTTTGAATGAATACTTCTTCGTACGTAAATTAAATGTTCGGAAAAATGCATACTACTAGATAATTAAAGAACTCTTCCAATATTTACAGGACTTCAAAAATTAAATACGTAATGTCGAAGTCTTGTTTATATAGATTAAATAATTAACTTCCTATGTCTAATGAAATATTTACACAAATTTTGTATCTATTTGGTATTAGTTAGCAAATAGTATAAATCTTTTTTTGAAGAAACCAGAAGATTTATTTCAAATATTGCACTAAAGAACATATGGTGATTAAAAATGTACTCAATGACGACAAAAGGGTTTGATGTGGATCAACAAATATTTTTAAATCGAACTACCCTTACGTTAAAGAAAAAATAGAAAAATGATTAACCCAATTTTTAATGAATATGATCTGTAATGTACGAATAGAGTTCAAAAGATATACAATTATAGAAAAATCCAAATATGCTGGATATAGCGTGGCTTGTTTTCAATTTTTAGTACGCTTTTCTTGCTGTCAGATTTTATAATTTTCCTTATTCGATTTTTTGAGTTTCGAAGTAAAACTAAGAACCCTTGCGATTTCGTCATATTCGTTTGTCCGTTCATCCGCATGTCACAGCTTTTACAATGAAATATATATTATAATAATTTAAAAATTGTACACATATTTAACAAGTTTTTTTTTGTGCCTATGTGTAAAATTTTACACTTCACCAAATATCTAGTAAAACTTAAAAAAATTAAGGTCACATGTTAAGACGGGACAAAAAATTATCTTTTCACGTGTTCATTTATTGTGAGATTATAGAATAAGTCGTTTAAAATCCATTTAAAATTCTATTTTCCCTTTTATATTTTTAAACTTATTTAGTTTACACTTAGAAGTAATATACGTTATTTCCATTCACTCCCACTTCGTCGAGCATAAGTTAAAAAAAACCTGAAAATATTCTAAACAGTGCTATTTGATTAGAAATTTCAATTTAAATTATTTCCATAGACTTACCTAACCAATTTCAAAAGATATATACGATTCCATAATCTTATTTTATGCATTAATGTTTTTTTAAATTTTCCCTAGATATTTATAATTTAATTTTTTCTGATTTTGAAATTTTGATGTATTTTACTTAAAAATTATTAAAAAATTAGACTTCTAAAATAGTTGATTTATAATTGTTTTACATTCTTTGTGACAAAAGTATATACGGCATAGTCGAGTAGGTATTTCAAAAGCATTCCAAGCATATAATATTTTCTCCGCAGAGATCCATTTACAAAATATTAAGCTTTCAAAATAGTAGTTTTTTTTTCAATCATGTGTTCCCGTGCAGCACCAAAAGTGCTCTTTTGAAAACCTGTAAAATATTCATAATAACAGTATATAAAATGGAAAATATAAGGTAAAATCTTGCTAGATAGGCGCTATAATTTACGAGTAAAAGTCGAACAACTTATGACTTATAGCTGCGGCAATAACAAGTTAATAGAAACTCCCCGTATATGACTTAAATGAACTACAAAAATAACTTTATTTATTATGTTCTTGAAAGATACAGTAGGCAAAATATTTATATATTTATATGACGAGAAATAATATTAATATTTGTAAATAGTTTAAAAGTAATATTGCCTACACTTAAATGTTTATTTGAAACTAACGCGTATGAAACCCTTGTGATAAGATTTGTACTCATATTAATAAAGTGACTGATATTAATAGAGTCATTTTAATAAAGGAATATTACAATATACATAAAGTACCTTCGTTGTACCCTTTTTATTCCTTTCTGTAATAATATAAAATATTATATAAAATATTACATAATACGAACTTATAGTTTATTGGTTTAAATTGTTAAATATAAATTACTTATTTTGTTATTTTTTTGCAAAATGATTATGTAACACCACTGTCATTGCATAGTTTTAAGTTTTCCTTCTGTCGGCAGTCCCCATGACTTCCTAGGTTTTTTTTTAATTTGTATACATGGTAATTCTATAGTTTTGTCGATGTATAAAAAATAAGGTAAAATAAAGAAACCAAATATTTATGGTCTAATATTAAACCTAGAAAAATAATTAAGTTACAAATAAACATAGTTAAACATAAAACTTAAATTTTGAATAAATTTAGGAAACTAATAAACCTATATCGAATATATTGACCATCGAAACATTTTATGTGCCAACAGGTGACCGACAACGACATCTGCCTTAATATGTCTGCCCGCATTTTATTTGCTCACTTAAGTACCTACCCCTCCCTTACTACTACCAAATTAACCTCTGGCCAAGACCATTTCGCCATTGTTTGACCAGATAGAAAACTACGTTGCGCGATTTAAAGTACTTTTCCTTACTTACTGTTTTAGGCATTTCTTTATTGTTATACTAATGCAGTATATACGATTGTTTGAAAATATTAAATTTGGATATATTTTAATTGAGCACGCTGATTGCGATGAATTAAAAATTAAAGGTTACGGCAAGTTAACTCCTATAGTTAACTGCATCTGAATCGCATAATAGTATTTAGTGATGATAATTTTAGTGATATATGGGCAAAACAAACGCACAACAGACAAAACACAAACAGACAAACAAGAAAAGTTCCCAAAATGATCTTAACGTATTCTAATATCTATACTCACTCCCCCAATATTTGTCGTTGCTATGATTTCAAATTTTACATATTTTAAATCAATTTCAAGAAGAATGTGAAATTATTTTTTGGTTTTAATATTAGTTTGGTTGGATTGAGTTGGATTGCGTTTATCTTGGATCCAGTTAGATTCGATTGGGTTTGCTTTAGGTTTGGTTGGATTGGTTATGTCATTTAAATCAGGTCATAAACTTCTGTTATATCATTCATTCACGGAGTATGTTGCGCCGGCGGCAGGCGAGTGACATGGAGTTTGGGCATCAGAACTCATGGCTAATCGCATGTTTCGACATGGCGTTCACCGTAATTCGACATGGCGTTCACCGATTTAAGGCATGTTGCTATTCTTCCATTCGGAAAAGTATAGTCTTTGAATTATTGATGGAATAATAGCGAATAAAAGAAAAGTGTAAATGAACTTCGAAAATTTAGAAGAAAATTTTCTTAACCCATTTACATATTTTTATATGACCGTCCTAGCGGTGTGTTCCAAGGAAAAAAGTCGAATCCCGTCGATTTTCAAATTTATTTTAACGTATGTTACGAATTAAACATGAAATTAAAATAAATACAGCAACGTCTATAATAAAAGAAATAATATTTTATTCCTTTTATTACAGAGTTGCCACGCTTCCGCGTTGATGACACAATGTCTTTCTTTCTAATTACAAAATTTTAATTTTATCATATATACACAGACGTAGTAGTACTCTATAAGCCGAATAATATACCATAATTCGTTTTCCAAGGAAATATCTTATCAGGGTGATATAACTCCCAAACTGAGAAAATTTCATACTTTCGTATAATGATGATAGTGCATCGTATGTATGGGTAATTTGAAAGTATCTGTAGTATCGGACTTTATTAATCCAAAAATTTAAATATTTTTTTAGCCACAGAATCAAATAATATAATCGCATTTAAAAAAAATGTTGCAAAACAGGTATATGCCTTTTTGCATTTCATGAAAAAGCTATACGTTTTATTTTATATGGCAAACGGGTTTGGTATACGGAAAAGGTCAACTACAATTTTCTTATTACATAGACTTTCCCACATATAATAATGTTCTAGTCATTCAATCAAAACTGTAAAATAAAATGTTTATATACTTGTTAAATTTTCATTTGCTCATTTTATCTCTTAAATAATTGTCCCTCACGGTGCACCATTTAATGAGTGTTCCCTGAATTCTATAACATTTTTTAATACTTCTCTACACTTATAAATCGTAACTAGCATATAATCCTGTAGCATATAATCTTTCTCAAAACCTGGACTTTCGAACGCAAACATGTTTTTCATACATAGTTTTCATACATAGAACGCAAACATGTTTTTCACACATAGTTCCAAAATAGTTTTCATACATAGAACGCAGACATGTTTTTCACACATAGTTCCAAAAGTTATTACTAACAAACAAATATGGAAAGTTTTTGCTTTATATATGATTGTAATTATTGGGCATTATATTTAGATAAAATATCAAAATTAATTCGTGTTAACGTAGAATAAATTGTGCATATCATTTGGTTTTTTTTTCGTTAGTATATTATAGTATAAAGTAAATTTTGTCAGCATTTAAAAATTAAATATAAATGGATAGGTGCTGCTAGGTTACAGGAATCGAATTGCTTTTTTTGAATAAACATTTTTATTCAATGATATTTCTATCAATTTATTTTACACATCTAGTAATCTTTCACAATGCCATGTTGAAGGAACGAATAAAGGATTTGATCTGTCAATCAGACTTCATTACTCATGTATCCAATTTATTACATATTATTTACAGCATCTGATTTTGATATATCACAAATATCATTTATCTCTGGTTGCATTAAACAACGATTCACATTAATCGATATTTCTATAGTGTCGCTATTGATTACCCTTTCTGAGTGTATTACCTCTTTACCAACAAATTTTTAAAGTAAAATATAGTAAGCCCTATGACATTGAATCAAATCATAAAAAGAGTCTAAAAATATAAATGATTTGGTATTTCAAGTTCTTCTTAAACAAACACTTTAATTTCATGATATAAATTATATCACCCGATGAAGCTGCTAATCTCATCGTAAAGGAACTTTTGAACTAATAAATTAATAAATTACAATAGTTACTAATAAAGCTCAATATTCAGGAAACATCAAAACTCTATACCAATTACGTCTACACATCGTTTGCTGCAAATCAAATTACCTACAACTGCTACATAAATTTGGAGTCTGAGACAAATTAGACCTGTAAGGAAATATTTTGCAGTGAAAATAAAATTCATCATATTGAAGGTTATTTTGTTGCTCTATTCCAAAAAAGTAATGCAAGGTTGAGATATAATAATTTATACTGTTCCTCAGGAGACGCATAAATCAGTTTACGTTAATATCTATTAGTCTCTTAATCCAATGTATTAGGGTCAGTGTCAGTGGGTTGCTTTTTCGTTTGTCGAGTTCTGAAAGAAGAAAAACGTAACAACTGTATTGACTCTCTGTGGCATCTAATATGATGTTCTCACATGTTTTGTTATTTGTTAAATAAGATTGAAAACAGCTACCATTTAATAATGACAAATTTAAAACTTGTCGTCAAAGATTTAAAAAACTTCATGGCTTTAAATTTAGCCATTAAAGCTTACATCTTAGACGTATCAGGATATGGACAGTAGAATGTCTTTATTATTTATTTTATTCTACATTTTTAACAATGTCTATGCTTTGTGTTACTTTTAATATCGTTTTAATTTTTTGTAATAATGATTTGCTTAGAATAATCATTGAGTACTAGAATTAATCGACTCAATAGCAAAAAGTTCAAGTTTCACTATAATTGGGTTTAAATGTGTTTGTACGGAACTGAAGATATTTTCCTCTGAATGATTGTGAAATAAAGTAAGGCAAACCTGGTATACTGTAGAAAAGTATAGAAATTTTAGAAATTGTACTGTAGAAATTTATTTATTTATATTTATTGTACTGTAGAGACATTTAGAAATTTTAATCATGGATCTTTTTTAAACGAGTTAGGTTTGTATGTATGTAATGTGCATATTTTTAAAATTTTTATGTATATTTCTTTTCTCTTTCAATTTTTTTTTATTGAAATAATTTAAACTAAAAAGGTACTCAAATTAAAATAAACATATATAAAAAAAAAAAGTAAATAATATATATATATATATATATATATATATATATATATAAGTAGATTCCATAGAGCATAATGAATACGCTTATGCAAACCGACTATTAATGTAATAAATCCTTATCAAAATATCTAATTTACCTCTATTTACTCATCGATATATGCTGCTATGCTAATTACTAAAGTTATCTAATATATCAAAGCAGAATTGTGAATTTATTTTTGTGTTTTCATAAGTAAAAATGACAAAGTTTGCTACTTTTTGAACTTTCTTTGTGCGATTAGAGTACGGGCCAGTGATGGAACTAAAACGTTTATTCCTCAATTTATTTTGAAATTTTACATTTCTATGTTTTAAATTATCTATATCTTGTTTTCATACATTATTCGAAATAGTTCACTTAGTTTATGATATAACATCAAAGGGTATATTATGTTTTAATAATACTAAATTTCGATAGATAAAATAAAATCTATGTGAAATGTATATTAAAATTTATTTGTAAAAAAATTAAATAAAATTTTTGGGCTTCCTACCATACTAAAAAGGGTTTAGTTTATTATAACGCTGTAACATTTTGTTTATATTTTGACATTGTGGCACACGTAACAAATTTAACAAAGGGGTGAAAAATAAAGAAAGTAGTATTATAGCAATGAAATATCAAACTCTTTAGCTTTTAGGCCTTTAGATATTTTTAAAATATCAATATTACTCAGATTTATTTAAGTAACCATACGTATAAATAAATGACATTATATAAGATAGCCAATAAATGCCGCATAATTAACGTGTATATTAATATTTTACAAAGGAGCGGCAATAAAATCTATAAGATGGTCTGATCCTCCAACAGATACGTTATCACATGTATTTCCATAAATTATTTTACTACAGCAAACAGTTATTTTACTACAGCAGTAGTACTACAGCAAAACTGGTCAGAGAAAGTGAAATATATATTTTGAGATTGAAAATTATGGTATCGATTTATCAATAATATTGATTTGTTTGAAATAAAAATATTTTTAAACCTTAGAATAAAATAAATTGTTATACAGTCCATTTTACTTCCTACACCTCTAGTTTCTACTGAATAAGAAATAATTTCATCTACTTTTTCTTTCGAATCCTCATTGTTTGAACTATATTCCAAAAACAACAATGATCAGTTAGTCACAACATTCGATATTGGGTATTTGCCAATGAGTATCAAAGCGTCTGCGATTTACAATGTCGTACTAAAATATATCTACACGGTGATTTGGCTTCATTATTATCTTTTACTAGAGTATAGCTATATAAATATAGAGTAACGGTAACGGTAGATTGAGATCTATCTCAATCTACTCTATATAAGTATAGAGTAGATTGAGATAGATCTCAATCTACCTTTGGCCAGACATGTTTTCAGCTGTCATTTTCAATGTGACAAAAATTAAAACTTTTCATACTAATAAGTTTTCACGGGATACCTTCAATATTTGTTTACACTTTCTCTGTTACTGCTTTTCTTCAATTCAATATTGCTATTATATTTAGCATTTATGGAATATCCTCGGAGTTCTCCTACACCGCACAAATAATTTCGGTCTATATGTATGCAATTATGAAATATACTTGGAGCAAATTTTCCTTCCTCAACTTGTTAATTTATTAAATGCCCTTAATCCTTCAGAATTTCAGAAACTGTATTTAAATTAAAATACACTTTAATTACCTTTATTAAAGGGAGTGATGAGGTGCGTCTCTCTGTCCTCGTACTGTTGGTTTAGACGAAATTTTCAAAATTATATTTTAACTTTAACAATTTTTTAACTTTAAATTACTAAATTTTGTATAACCAATATTCAATGATTTTGTTCTAGTCACGTGAACCAAAACTAGTATTAATTCAGGGCGGAAAATCTTAGAAAGCTGTTCAGCGTAGAAAGTTATTACTGAACTTCTAAAAGGCAGCATTCTTTGTCTTCCTTTTTTGTATTTATTATGTCAAGTAAAATAATTATCTCTTGTTTAAAATTCGAACGATAATCATCTGCAACTAAACATATATTTTTGTCTAATTATGCAGGCGATAAGTTATGCTGGTTGGTGGTCTTTTAACATGAGCCGTTATTATGGTATTCGACGACTTAATTGTTATTATGGCGTTCGAAAGCATAATAGTTCCCTTGTTTTCCCCAAATAACTGAAAGTTTCGATTCATTTAAAACCACCAAAATCTACATGAAATTAAGACATATATTTATCAAACTCTAATTTTACTGTTTTAATTTATTTTGAGGGAGATATCACGCTATCAAAATTTTCCAAAAATTTCTTGATAGGTCCGAAAAGGCAAAATATTTAAACTTTGGAAATATGATAAAATATTTTTATCTATAATAATTCAAATGGTTAAAATAATCTACTTAGGCAATTTAAAAAATTAAGTTAATTTTTTTTATTTTGATATATTTATAATAAATTTTACAATAGTTAAACTTATCTTATTTGTGAAATGCTTTCAAAGAGCAGCTTAAATTGTATTAAAAATTGTGACCCTTTTTACTTCCACATACCACCTGCTCCCGAGAAGCCCTTCGGTATTTTGTTTGTATACAATGTATGCAAACAAATATGGAAGGGCTCCTCGTACCCCTTGTATGAAGCATACATAAGTATGCTACCTACAATGGGTACATAAGTAGGTGCTGTAATTTCATCCCTCTATTAGGCTGGGACTTGGCAGATGTGTTTTTGCTGAAAATCGGCACGTTTGAAGAAACGATTTTTGTTTGTATACGTAACATTTCTTTTATTTATGGATGAGATCAAATGTCTATGAGAATTTCTGAAATTAATTAATACAAGTCAGCGTTCACCAAAATGGTACGTAAGTTACATTAAAGAACATTCGATTTATCAGTGTACAAATTATTAGTAGCCTTTTAAAAGATTCGTAAAATGAACTTTTAGAACTGATGTTCAATTTGACGAATTCAACATTTATTCCAAATTTTCTATTTGATAAACTTTTATATCTATCTATTCATCACCTCATTAAATTTTTCAACTATGTTTTAATTGATATACTGTGCAGCGTTATTATTTTAAAAATGATTTCATTTACATTTTGAAGTAATTTGAAGATTTATTTCTGTAATTAATTATTGGTTCCTGATTTCGCCAGGTTTTCCAAATTACGACATAATACTTTTAATAATCTTATTACACAATCTATTTATACTGTAGGAGTATAACTTTTTATTACGAGTTGAACGGTTTGTTGTGAAGATACTTTAAATTTTATGTAAATGAATATATGTCTCCTTGATATTATGTTGATTATGATTAGTGTTGATTAGTAACTGCTACTCACAGAACAAGGACTTATCTTTTTTACCCACATACTTAAATTGAAAAGTATAATACGTTATAACATACGCAGTCCAACAATAGTATTCATTTTATCTAAAATTATTTTGAAAGCCTAAAAAAATATTTATTTATAAATATTCTTACAAAAAATTTTTCGACGAAACCGTTATACAATTTCTTAAGGTTATTTCACAGAAAAAATACCAAATCCGTAGTTTTTTACTTATGAAAACTCGATCGAGGTGAGGGTGCGAGGTGCATGGCCAAACATAATATATGGCTGTAGTAATTATTTTTATATACCAAAAAAGAAACTTTCGATCGGAATAAAAATTCACCTATATTCTATTCTCTATTACAAATATTTCCAGTAAAATTCTCCATAGGTTAGAATACACTAATGTACTAGTTTTCGCATCATCTGCTTACAAATGGATAAGCAGACAGAGATGAAAATTTAAAACCAAATTCTAGAATCTGCTGAACTTCAACACACCTACGCAGAAATTAAAAATTAAATTAATGTAAAAACTTATTCCCAGTTTTAGATACAATAACTAAGAAATATTTACTTTACGATCATCGTTGAAATATGTTATGCTTCAATTTATTAAAAATATATAAATATTTTGTAGCAAGAGCTTATACACCACATCCCTAATATTTGAGTAAAATAGCTGACTCTCATTTATTCAATATTCCACTGAATTGACAATATCTACATGCTTTAAATACCAGGTGCTCCAGACAGTCAAGTTTGACCTTCCAGCCACGATAATTGATCGTTAATAAAATAATAAATACCTTATTCTCGGAAGTCGTTTTATAATAAATATGATTATTTTAAATAAAATATTTTCTCTTTAAAAATTACTTTCCTAAATTCTGCTCTCTTTTTTATACACACGCGTATACGTGCACGCAACCAAACTCACAAACATATGGTGTATATTACTCATGAAGCATTCGCGTTAAAAACTCGATAAACATAATATCGAAGTTTGTGGGTTCAAGTTACGATATTTATAAAAAAAAACAATTGATAAAATATATATGCAATATAATAACTCTGCCTTAGAATGTTCTCAATACTGGTGTTCATTCCCAACTTTACTTTTGCAAATATTTACGACAGAATTTTACTTTGATAGCTTTTTTATATAATAATGATTTATTCATAGTGTAACGGTATTCTTAACGGTTTGGTAATTTAATCTGTGATTTATTCAAACATAGAATTATTACGACCTAATCTTGCACAAAAACACGCAGTATTCTCAGCTTGCGCGTATGATTCTTTCCCTGCTCAGTCCTGCCCACTAAGTCCGTAACTCAGTCCGTTCGCACTAACTGTCAAATGTCAACTGACTGTTACTCACTTCACACCGCACGCCAAATACTCTTAAATGCAATGAAGATCGTAACTATGTTCATGATCGAATGCTCCCGAACTTCTTATTACATCAACCCTATTTGTAGATTTCATTGTCGTCTATAATTCTTTCAAATGTGACTTTTGTGTAGCTATAAAGGTTTAATTTATTTTACTTAAAAATATTTCCCTAGTCCTATTTTACAACAGGGTCCCATAACATGCCTATACCTTGGTATAGGTATGTTATGGGACTTGTCCTATACCAAGATGTCATATCTATTCATTAATGGACAAAATACATATTTCGTTTAGGACCTTGTGAAGGAAAATTTAGGAAACACAGACTTCTCTTCTTCTTTCTTCCGCTATAAGAACAGTTGTAATGATAGTAATAATTACAAACAGAACATGACAACCTAATATTTAAACATTTTATTTTTTCTTACGTCAAAAAAATGAAAATCAAGCAGCCAACAATTTTCTCTTTACGAAAAAAAAATTCTCATTGTAGAGATTCAGCACAGATTTTCCATTTAAAATCTACATAGTGTATAAAAGCTGTCGCTTATACTCATTTTGCAAAAAATAGACATCAATATTATATTCAGTGTTTCTCGATTAAAATCCGTGACTAGTAACCTTGTACGAAGTATTCGCTGACAATCATTTTCTCGCTTGAACGTAGAAACATGTACAACAATCTTATAGAATTATCTTAAAAAAGGAGAAAACAGATCAGTTAAAATTTAAATTTACATTAAAGTAATTTTGTAAAAGCGAATAATCCGTTAATAATCAGAGAGCCAAATTTAAACATACATTTCCATAATTTCATGATTAACCTTTTATTTCATTAAAAATGTCAAAACAATCTATAGAACATGTCAAATTTACCGTGTATTAATTTATTGCATACACGGTAAATTTGATGTAACGTACCAGTACTAATTAACACTTCAAGTAAAAGTGTGAAGATGTTGTTTAACGACTATGCACCGTTGTCAAAAATAGAATGTTTTTATTGGAAGACTTCATACATTTAACTTCATTAACGTAATTTCTTTAA
The DNA here is from genome assembly GCA_039881145.1 of Druceiella hillmani. NCBI lineage: Eukaryota > Metazoa > Arthropoda > Insecta > Lepidoptera > Hepialidae > Druceiella > Druceiella hillmani. Next base: position 16,498,122 of record JAYKKI010000025.1, on the reverse strand, counting down.
TTTACTACGACTATAATTATCTGTACTAATATTTAGAAAAAAATAAAATTCCTCTTCTTAAATGTTATAGAAAATGAAATGTTAATTTATTTAAAAGGCTTTGGTATTTACAGTAAACTTTATCTAAAAAACACTGTCATCTGTTTCGTTATTTGTCAAAGTATAGAGAACATTTGAGGCAACTTTTATTTTTTTACATAAGGGGTTGTAATTTGCTTATATGCTTTAGAATCTAATTGATAGTTCTGACATTATTGTTACTAATAAGTATAAGTAAGAAAGGTTAGTGAAAAATTATCAAATTATAATTATGTTGGTTGCATGTGAAGGAAACAGTTATCGCTATTAAATAAATTTTAGTTTAAACTTAACAGTTTGCTTCATTTATGTGCTCTTATAAATAATGAATTGCATAAAATTATATTGTCGAAAGAGTATTAACACTAAAATAAATAAGACGTTAACAAACATCTATCCTAATTATTTGCTTAAGAAATAAAATAAGCCAGCTCCAGCATTTTAAAATAACTCGTCATGACTCAGAAAATTGGATTCAGTTCCCGGCAGATATAATACAAGCTGTAGCTGCCTCGTGAAATCTGATTCAATCCAAGACATTGGAAATATTTCCTGGAAAGCACGTTTCAGTTGTCTAGTCGGAATTGCTTTTCGCTTCTAGCCAATGTTTCATTTCTAATTTTGTTGTATCTCTGTTGAGATTGAAAATAATTTAGGAATTAATTTTATTGTATCTTTAAAGATATTTTAGAAATTACACGCTATGTATTTTTAAAATAAATGACACACGTTCTGCTTTAATATATTTACCATATTATATAAATAAATATTTTCTACTGGGTACTAATCCTTTAGTGGAACTCTAACAAAAGTTAAATTAAATACCACTTGCCATATTTAATGTATTATATGTAGAATCAATACTATTTTCTGAACTATTTAGAAATAAACATCAATTTTAAAAATGGCTTTATATGTATGTACATAAACAAAAATTCATTTTTAAAATCTGTATTTTTGCCTAAACCATTAAATAAAGATTTCTTTTTTCGACGTTTAAAATGCGAGAATTTTAATTGTTAGCCATCTAAGTTCAAACTTGTACTTGTACAGATACATTGAAATGTTTTAACAAAGAGCCTGAAAGTAAACAGAGATTACGTCTCCTTTGAAATATTTTCCTGGAATGATGTCTCGTTATTTTTTTGTATATTATTGAGAGACCTTCCATATCCTTCATACCAAACTTTAATAGTATATTTGGGGGTGTATTTTAGATAATTGTTACAATGGAAAGAACAATGAAATTTACCGAGAAGAAATATAATTCCAACAATGGAAATATAATGACCAACAGAAGCTTCGTGTTAATATTAGTATTTTTATTTATTTATATACACTTACTGAAACATTGCAATCATTGAAGCTATGCATTATAACAATTACAATACAATTTGGTAAACGTAAAGTAATAACGATTACAATACAATTTAATAAATTCAGTAATATTACAAAACGTTAAGTAGAGAGATGTCAAGAAGTTTATTCTAATTCACCACGAACATTTAAATGTTGGTGCAATTGCGATCGAGCGGGTGAGGAATGTCATACCATGCAAAAGTGACTTTCACAAAATGTTTCCATTCGACAATCGTAAAATAAATTTTAACAAAGAAACTGCTCTCTCCACGATAACCCAGCATACCTTAAAGAAGCGCAAATAGAGATAAAAAGGGAATTAACCATATAGTCTCATGTTAAAATATCTAACAGACTTTTTTGGATATATTTAATCCTAAGGCTGTATTACGTTTCAAATGAGTTTCAAATAATAGAGTTTCTAACTTGCTTCGTACTAGAATCACATATAATAAATTAAATGAAGAAAGACATAGAAAGTCTCTAGCATTGTATAATATGAATTCAGTTCTTCTGAATTACTTTTTGGCTACGTCTACCTAATTACCACGAAATGATTGTTTAAAAAAGGGTCAAAGAGAAAATAAATCGTAGTTTATAAAAATCTGTTGTTATTATGTAGTCTGCTGTTATTCATATTTATATTATTTCTCTATTTTTAAAAAAAATATTTAAAAAAATTTAATTAAAAATTATAAGAAAATATTTTTACATTCCTTATAATAAGCTATTTTAAATGATATCTCAGCTGATACACAAAATTTAAAAATTGAGTTCTTTATTTTACCTCACTTTAATTCTTGTCTAAATATTTTAAAATATTTAGTTCAAAATATGTAGGCTCATAGAATGTATTACTCTGTCGAATTTCACACCTATGGGCTATTTAATTTATGAGAAAATCGGCTGTGGCCGACGGACTGACAGAGAGATAGTTATGTGGAGAGATAGTATAAGAGTTTCGTTTTTCAGTTTGAAATATGGAGCCTTAAAATTGTCAGAGAATTTTAAAAATATATACGTATAAATCAAATACTATTTGCATGCTATCGGAAAGTAAACCATGTCATTTCATTTTTCTCAATTAAATTTTCTTCATTCCCTTTTGCCTCTTATGGGAATACCAATGACCCTAATAAAAAAAACGTTTTTCGCCCCTCTAAGGATTAAGAAAATTCAGTACTTATTAAATGAACTAAATACGTCTTGCTTCTTACTTTGCGCTTTGTATAACTTAACTACGTGGAATTGAATTATAAATTAACATTTTAAACCTAAAAACAAATCTGTTATCGTTTTACACCAAAAATATTAAAAAAAATAGTCAAATTTGTTAATCGTGAATAAAATTACCATTTTAATTATGAGTCGATTTATGGCCCTCACATTCAATATTTAAACTTACATCGTGGAATATAATAGTTATTCCAAAATTTGACGCCATATCACAGATGAATAATAAAAGCATAAAGTAAACCGACTCTATGTTATGTTAAGCGTGAGTAACAGGTGAATTAAATAAATTTTAAAAAAAATACATTATACTTCAATAACTTTTTATTTTTTTATTTATTTGACTCTTTGATTCAAGTGTGTTTCAACATAACAAATAATGAGTCGATGACTTGCAACTTGCGTTGCCTTGATTCAGTGACCCATTAACTCACTAGGGATTCAATATTGTGAAATTATTCTCTATGTTTTGGTACACATTCCTTTTAGTATATTACGTACATCCCTTTATTTTTCACAAATAATAATGCAGAAAAAAATAAAAGCGCCTAAGACATCATGTAATAGGTAGGTATGTCACTTTCTTTCTAATAATTGATTATGTAGAGTAAGTGTGTAACCGATATCACACACACTGGTAACTTATTCTATTGGAAACTAATGTTAAAAATAACTTAATACGTATATTTGAGGAATACTTATTTTTACCTAATGTGGGTATAATAGCATTATTATGTCTGTATGATTTTAACATTAACATATTTTTTAGTTAGATTATCATTCAATGCGCAGTATTGACACCCTAAACCCGCAAATTACAAAAGAAAGTTAATCAGTTACAATCAAGTTATCAACCAAATAAATATAGAGACTGTAAGGGAAGAGGTATTTCATTTAAAATCAAATGAATTGACCTGTATTAATACAGTTCTACTGATTCATCAGAGTCATTAAAGTGAATCGATTCATTTCACATTAATGAATGAAATTCAGATTTCAGACTTATGGCACTAACACATTTAAAAAACAAGTATTAAATTTTATAAAGTATTTAAAAAACAAGTATTTCAAACGGTCGTACATACTTTCACTTAAAACTTGCTTGAATAAACATTGAATTTGGGTATATAAACCTAATCACTATTTAACAGTTCTCTTTAGAATTATTTCTTATGTGACATTGAGAATATTAACATAAATGATGATGTGAATAACAATTACTCATTAAAATTATTATCACATAATTAAATTAATGAATACATATTTTTCATTGAAATATTTCAACGAATAATTAAAGTGTAAATTATTTTGAAAAGCAAATCTAAGCGGATAAAAATATTGAAATTTACTTTTAGTGGTATGGAAAAATATGAATTACAGAAAATATTCAAATTTACAATTCAACTCTTTATCACAATATATACGGGACTGAATATTTTAGACTTTATCAACATCCAAACAATTATTCAAACATTGTTTGTATAACATGTAGGGACGAAATAACAAGAAATAAATTGGAATACGCATAAGAGGAATTTTATAATAGTGATAAACTATAGGAAAAATTAAAATAGATTCTGGGAGAAGGCTAGGCCTTACGCAGCTGAGCTCTCGCACCAATTAAGGTGAACAGCATATAAACACATTTTCCTCAGTTTAGAATATTATAAGTAAAAAATAAAGTAAGAAAACAAAGTTTTATACCGTGGAGTTAAATAAATAATAAATTTAAAGATTGAAATGATTGAAGGCGACCGATTGAAATTTGATTGATTAACATGCCTGTGTATATCTACAACATCTATTATATGTACATTTAAGTCCGTATAAGTAAATACTGGACTCGTTAACATTAGGAAATTTGCCAGTAAAATGAAAGATAATAACTGAAAAATTTATATGTACAAACAGGCAATTTAATAATAGATTACTTCTATGAAAATTGTGAAGCTAAGCTCAAATTTCAGTCAGAAAGACGACAGAAGATTCAAGATATCTCTCAAAATTTATTATTAAAAAAAGCAATTTCAGTCATTTTACAGATTAATACAATTTGAAGTTCATATTTTCGCTAAAAAAATCACTTACAACATAATTACCATTTAATTTTCTTGAGAAAATAAAATGGAGGCTCTATTTTAGGATATTTGCTTTCTCGAATTAGTGATGATGTAATCACAAAGTGTTTTTTTCTCAAGATTTACTCTAATATCTTCTTATTCTCGTTTGATGAAATGATTTCGTATTTAAAAGTTTATTCTCCTAATATACAGTGATTATCGAATAAGGTTAAAAGACGTAGTTAGTGATAAAAATGTTTCAAGAACACTTTGTGTGTTATTATAAGTAATATTGTAGGTTTAAGTAAATATAATATTATGAGTAAATACGAAAGAAAATCGTCAACATGCTTATAAGATAATTTTCTATTATTATTAGAACTGCAAGGAATATTCGACAATTACTCGCCATTCGGGATATTCAGTCGTGTTTCTAGTATTGGACTGAATATCAAATTGTAGTGAAATATTCGGGTGAATATTTGAAAAATGTATTTGAAAATTATTTTGTTCGGTCTTAAATTAAATAAATAATTGTTTTAAGCATTTATTGATTATGCAAATAATTTACTATTTATATTTTTGCCGCCAAAGATTTATTTAATATTATAATATTAAATAAATAGGAATTTAATATTTCTGCATTGTAGGGAAAAATCACAATTTTTTCTCATTGCTAAATGCCAGTTTCAGAAAACAATTTCTTTTTTTTTCAAATGAAAATTCCTTCCCGATGTGGATAAGAGTTTTTTTGAAATTTCTACCAGATATTTTGAAAACTGTACTATGTTCAATGCTCACAAACAAATGGATTTAACTTTTGTTTCATATGTGTTTTTAAGTTTGTATGAATTGAATATTAAATTCTATCATGATGGATACTCTGCATTTGATAGTCTGGCATCATTGTTTTTATTTGTTTGGACTATTATCCTTTTATAGCGATGCTGAAAAATCCTACAAGTTTTATAGCTTCATCGTTAAGCTTTCGTATGATACAGGGCTCGCACTTATTTCACTGCTTCTTTTGTACAAATAGCATAATAAATCCTTCGACTAAAATGTACTGGATGACTTTTTCTGTCTTCAAAAAGTATTTATCATCATTTAATCTTAATGGACTTATTTTAACTCTGGTTAAGCATTTAGGTTCGTAGATTTTAATTTGTGTGTAGAATATGTAATCGATGTACATACTTTATCACGAGTATCGCTTTATAGTGATGTATAAAGTACACGATCAGATATATATATACATACATATATATATATATATATATATATATATATATATATATATATATATATATATATATATATTGGTCCTAAATCCGACGATTGTTTTGCTGAAAACTCCGATAATCGGCTGGAACTATCACCGAATATTCACCGAATACCGAGTATTCGGCTTAACGCCATATATTCGATCCATGACAACTCCAGTTATTATATAGAAGAATGATTTAAGTTGTTAAAAATACTGTGATTAAATTCATGAAAATGTTTATTCGTATATATTGCTGAAATGTGATAATTTTACATCAAATTTTATTTTTCCCTTCAAGAACTATAGCACAGTGCAAAGCCAGATATATTTACAAAAAAGCTTTAAATCGAACATAAAAATCATCGTCATAAGGTAATTATTTGAGCCTATTTCTGACAATAACATTTTTTAAGTGTATTTTTATTAAATTTTGAAAAAAACCTGACGTACCTAATAATTTTAAGTTAAAAAAAAAATTTTAAGTTTTAAGATTTCTAGTGGGATAACATAGAATTCTAACATAGAGTTCCAAGTAGTTTTAAAAATTCTGGTATATTTGAAATATATTTAAGTCTAAAAAAATTAGACCAAATGTTATTTTTTGTAGTTGTATAATTTTTTTTACCCAAAACTTAAGGTAAAAACACAATACAAGTTTGGCTAATAAATAATAAGCGTTTACAAAGAACATATAAAAGTTTCAAGAAAATTTCATGATCGAGATAATATATTAAAAAGCGCGTGGTGTTTTTCGATATTATTTACATTTTGGCTATCAATAATTCATTTAGAGTTTGTCATTCATTCATTTATAGTTTATCTTTAAATTCATTTTATTTTAATAATTTATAGTTTGGCTATTAACATTATTGAAATGTAAGTTCGTCGCTAATTGCTACATAAATTTCAATTTGACCATTCTGCTGCCGAAGCCACATGCAACAATAGTTCCATAAACTATTACCAAAGTTACTATATAAGACGCTCCATTGATTTCGATTACATATTGAAATACCATTCCAGGTCTGTCAGACTGGCTGAATTTGATTTCGACAAATTAAAATACTATTTGAAGAAGATCCCAAAAGTCTGGAAATAAAACATTTTGATACCCCATGAATGAAATCGAAATCAATTTGATTCGGACATACACATACTTTTTATCTTTCCCACATACATACAACTGATTGAACCACCTTATCTTTGGGAGACGAAAAGTGGTTTATGTATGTACATCATAACCTTAAAAGCGCCATTTTACCTCATTATGATAAATTAACCTCATTATGAAAACAAAATACTTGTTTAATTGGCAGAAATGTAATAACATAAAATGTAATATTATTTTATAATGTAGTTTTATGAATATTTTCATAGTAATTAATAACTATTATGAAAATGTTCACAAAACGACATTAAGTATGTTGCTACAAATAAGATAACACTTGAATGTTACACTTCTCAATGTATTTTTTGTATTAAGAGAGATTTATTTACAATATTTTTTTCATAAATAAAGAGTTATATGCCATATATTCGATATTAATACCTCGCTATTGGGCATTTGTGCAATATTCAAAACGTACATTTCACGGTATTATGAATAGATTTCATTTAAGATTTTACCATTAAATTATATAAGGAATACTGAAATAAGATATCGTCCCTCGTGTTTTTTTCTGTTCTTCAATAAGACGATAAATCTATTCTACATTCTCCATCAATGGACTGACTGACATTGCACAAGATTCCATTTTATTAAAACACTTTCAATAGATTGACTTCTATCTAAATGTTCATTAATTTCTAATCGTCTTACCGACTGGAAATTTTGCAGACATATGCAATTCTTATGAGCAGGCATTAACGTGTATTATCGATCTTCCATGTTAATGGAGGAGGAAGACGATCGCAGGAACATGTCAATAACTAACAACAAACCTGTCGAGTTTGTACTCTTTTGACTTATCCCAAAGAGCTTTTTTGTTTCTATTGTAAATGAAAGGGACTAATAATGGAATAGAGAGGTAGTAACATTAAACTATTGACTTTAAGCTCGTTACACTTATCATAATGAGCCTTTTATTTACGTATCACCACTAAAAGGATTTGATGATGAAGGAGAGAAGTGGTCATGGGAACTTCTCCATGACCAACCGTAAACACGAATTTGAACTCATTTGTCTTATCTCGATGAACCCTTTGGTTATATATTGCAACCAGAGAGGCTTTTTACAGAAGAGAGAGATTATCATGGAGACTTTTTAATGGCTAGTAGTAAACCCATCAAGTTTAAACCAGTTTGATTCATTTCAATGAGTTCTTTGATTACATTACAAGTGGGTGTTAATATATAATCAAATAACTAGAAAAGAGCGAATTGGTCATGGGTACTTCTAAATGGCTACCAAAAGACCAATTGAAAATAACCTAATTTCGTTCTTCTCAATGAGCCCTTCAGTTACATATTGTAACCAGGAGAGCCTGATGTTGGAGGAGGGCGGTAATCATGGAAACTTTCAATGGTTAACGGTAAGCGCATAGAGTTTAGGCTCCTCTCCTTTGTTTCAATGGATCCATGGGTTGTAAAAGCGTGCTTTTATATTTTAACTGTAGATTTTATTTATATGTGTTGTTACCGTATTTTATTACTTTAAATGTAACGCAAGTATCTACCTATATTTCATTCAGGTATTAATACATAGAGTAATAATTTCAATCGTACAATATGTTGCCTTATTTCTCTCTGTAGAATATGTAACTTTTCTAACTTTGCATCAAATATATGACGCACCATTTTTAAAATGTTATTTCTAATCATTGTGTATAATTCTCCATCTATAAAGTTGGTTTCGGATTATCTTCCTTAATAGCAAGTGTTACTTGCGGATAAGGAAGGTCACAATTTTTAATTCCACTTAAGCCGACATCCGAACGTAACAGCCGGATGAAAATAAATGTGTGCTCTTATTATCGTCTTATCTTCTTACGATATACTTCATCTTGTGCAGCGGAGTTTTTGTTTTTTTAGTTAATTTAGTATTTTCCTTGCCATATTATTAATTTTATTTATACCACACGTACATAAAACCGTAATTCGTTGCATGTATCAATAGAGTCTTATTCTTTTTTCTTTGTGACTAACAACTTAAAAAAATATCAATTCATATACCTATGCGAGAATAACTATTTTTTAACAGATGTGAGAAAAGTATTATTTTACAATAAAATAAAATTGTATTTTGTGCCTTTACAATAAGCAAAATGGACTTTCGAAATTTTAGAAAAAAGACGTTTTGCCACATTGCGAAATAAAAAACGTATTTTTCAAACGTAATATGAATTGCTTTAATTCATATTGTTTAAACATAAGGCTTACCCATGAAACCTGTCAAGTACGAATAGAACTCAAATTACGTAGATTCCATACATAATATTTATAAATATCTGATGGTACATAGTAAACCTACAACGTAGATATACTACTTGGTATAACTTTCACATGCGTAAACCATTGTCCAAATTTTAAAAAAAATTATAAGATTTATGACAACTGTTAAAATGTTCTAGTTTGATTTTACTAACTCTGCTTTGTTCATGGTTTTTACGTGGTTTCGGAAATAACGGTCTATTTCCGTATATTTTTTTACATATATCTTTTAAAAATACAATTCAAAATTATGATAGATATATTTATAGATTCCTACTAACAAGCCCTTCTAAATCATACTCCACATAAGATGTGAAACTAAAATTTGTTATTACTTTATTTACTTCCCCTTACATGAAAATGTGGAAAAGTAAGGTAGAGCAAAATATATAAGCTAATGAGATGTATTATATGCTAAATTCCAAGCTTCTACGTGACATGTGAATGATCTTATAAGGATTCCATTCTCCAGTTTGAGGTATAGATATAATTCTGAAAACGAGTTACGTTATATGATGGAAATAAAATAAAGTTCATTTTTCTCATCCGTTTTACACGAAATTATTTAAATATATTATATATCTAAACTCTCGCGTATATCTCAAAAAATTTGGTTTTATAAAAGAAAAAAATTTATAAAAGAAAATACTAGAATTTTTGTATGTTTTAATAATAATTCTGAAAAACTTTTTCATTTATACTAATATGCCATGCATATGAATTTATATTTTCGATGCCCTCGGCAATCTGGAAATATTAAAAAGGGGCGTTTCGCTTAACTTTTCATATAATATTTAACAAGCTTTCCATTCAGATATATTATTTAAATTAAAAATTATGTCGAAATACAAAAGCTGTAATAAATTATACGACAATAATTTTTCAGCTTTTCCTTTCAGTCCAAAAGCTGGCTCATTTTGAAAATATGCAATACAAAAATAATCTTATAATTCCCCCATACTTTATAGAAACGCATTATAATGAGGAACTAGCTTTAATCCCCGCCTTCGCTTTGGGGAAAAGGAAAAAGATGTGAAATAAAAAAAATATTCTTGTGACAAAATTTAACCTTTGCATTGGTAATGACTTCGTAATGAACAGAATGGAAAAAAATGACGTAAAAAGTATGTCTCCTGCAGAAGTTGCCCGTAGACCAACACGTTGTTATTATGTATTAATTTGATACTTTTCTTGACGTTATTACTTTGGTTCCCTGTGTTATTTCTAATGATATGATCTATTATTTGAAAAAAATTAATTGTTTTTTTCGGATAAATATACCTTTATAGTGTCATATTTATGCTATATTTATGTTATGGAGATAGGTTGGGTAGTTGAGGAGTGAAACCAGAATAATTAAGCTAACAAACTTCTTTTTTGCATTTATAATTGTAGTTAGGACCATTAAAAGGATCGAAAGCTCTCTCTCACGTAAGTGAGATAAAAATATGTTTGAAATTAGTATAATAGAGTTTTAATATATTCTAAAGTAATAAAATGAAAGGCGAAACAGAATTTGTGGTTTAAAATGAAATAATTAACAAATGGTTTCAAGAAAAACTTGTATAGTAATATTGAAAAATGGAATTTAGTGAATATTTGATACGCAAGAAAGTTGAATTAGGAATATGAAAAATATTGGTGAACGAGTATTGAAAAAAGGTATAGAAAACATGGGAAAATTTTGTAGAAAATTAAAACTAATGTAAAATATTTACAATTATAAAACATCTGCAAATATATCATTTATAAAATTAATAAAAAAATGAATTTTTATGGGAATGTACATAAATGTAAAAATTCATGTATATCATCATTTTTAAAGCAGCAGCGTATAAAGGGCTATACAACTTGAAGGTACAAAATATAAACTGATTGATTCTTCAAGGTTTTCGAAAAGTAATACATAACTTTTGAAAACTTTCTTTTATTTTTTCTAACCCTAAAAACGTTCGTAATTTTTTTACAAAATACATGCAATTAGTCTTAGATAACTTCTATGCGTGAATTATTTACATAACACAAATGTGTATATCACAGAGCAAGTAATTTTTTAACTTAAAACAACCGTGCAAGTCACCATGAAGACACGTATTAATTATTAACAATATACACGCGGGTAGATCCCGCAACATAACGCAAACGCCTAGATGGTATGAATTGGTAATACAATATAAATGTTTAAATACGGTGACCCACGTGAATACTCGTGAGTGGCTTACATAATATAAGCTTGTAGCACCCACGGTACAGACACGACGGTGATATTTAAATTAATAAAACTATGACCTATAATTAATTTTATTGCCTCTTCAAAATAATATTTATTTTGAAAAGATAATAAAATAATGAAAAAAATATGAAAAGTGAATATCGATTTTAAAATACCATGGCTTAAATTACCTGAAGCAACATCATTTTAAAAGTACCATTTTGTGTGCGCTCTTATTTGGGTGTTAATTAATTAAGCTCGTAACTCTTATGACCGGAGTGTATTTCTCACACTAAAGCGAAATATTAATTATATTATTGCCTTATTCAAAATATTTCCTGACTTAGAGTTTCTTATATTGAATATATTTGACGTTAATTTTGTAGAAATCCATTATTCACAATTAAATGAAACTACGTGATGTAGTATTATTTTTACTTTCTTTAAGTTCTTTACCACGATCTAGGTTTCGTTATATCACAACATCATCAGGTTGGCTATTAGCAAAGATCTTTCTAATGCTAATAGCAAAGAAAATTAAAAAAGAAAGAAAGAAGAGAAAATAAGTTAGATGTTGTAATACAACGAATAATAGCTGAAGATGTTGTAATACAACGAAACCTAGATCGTAGAAAAAGAACTTAAAGAAAGTGGAAATAATACTACATCACGTAGTTTCATTTAATTGTTAGAGTTTCTTGTCAACATTCTTTCATTAATTAACATGAATATATCGTGAAATAAAATAAAAATGGACTACCAAAAACCAAAAAGCCCGCAGAACTTCTACTTGCATAACGTATAATGAGCGATATTGCGTTAATATGTGATCATAATTCGCCACGTGGCGTTCATGAAATATTCAAAGCAGGCATTTCGTAACGCCCTGGGTGAAACGCGCCACGCAGCCCCACTCGTTGGGATATGTTGACTCGATACAAATAATGTCGCAGCGAGATTGCGCTCGTGATCTGTTTATAAAGTGAGAAGTTTAGATTACGAATGGGAAAATAAAAATAAAATTGTCATTTCAAGTAGAAAGATAATATTATATTTTTCGTTAATATTCCCTTTTTCATACGAGAAGAATCACTGGTCGCTAATTTACGCTTTACATAATTAATTCGATATTAGTATAAATATACAAATATATATATATATATATATATATATATATATATATATATACATATATATATGTATATACACATACATATATGTATATTGTATTAATATCTAACATATATCTCCTTCTAACTCTAAATCGCTCTATAGAACGTATGTTTAGCGGATGTAAATAAATAAAATCTAGTTACCTTTTACCCGCATTTCCTTTCATGGGAACAAAGAAGGTTTAATTTTTGTGATAACGTGAGTTAATTTAAATCTGACGCCATCTATTCGAATAATAATGATAACATAGTACTCCAAGGGATATTAAGTTATCATTATACTATCATTTGTTAACTTAATTCTATTATTTATTTCGTGAATGCTAAAAAGACAACTATTGTTAAGACCAATAACAAATTACGAATTTGTTTTTAGGTCAGTGGCGTCATCTTTATAATAATACATTGATTCTGGTCACTATCTATAATATATATTGTGCAAAGATGTCTTTGTGATAGACTTTATTTAAAAAAAGCAGTCAGTCTGAAACAAACATGCCAAGTGTTAATAACAATACTTCTGTTGTAAATTGAAATAAATTGATTTTAATGCGGAATAACTCATTTCTGTTTCTTAATTCTTGATATCGCATTTAAATGATATTTTGTTCATAGATTTATTCACAGAAATTTAAAAAATGATGAAATAAACAAATATAATTACAACAAAATTTACTTGAATTTTTTTAAGATTATGCTTTATGTTAGCTAACAGCTAACAGGAAAATATTCATGCATAACAAATCATTTTAAAGTAAAACGAAAAGGGTTAAAGGATATTGAAATTCAGATTAAATAGAAGAAGTAATTATAACATCGGCAGTTATACAGGGAAGAATCCTTTAATAAGAGCATAATTTAAAAAAATAAAGATTTTATAAAAAATAAAATTACAATTTTAAAAATGAAAGTATTTTTATATAATCTGTGAGCAAAAACTTAAATTTTTTTTTCCGTTGTCTATCTGATAGAGTTACTCGAAATGAACATTAATTAAGGGGACTGTCAGCTTTCATATATTTTATAAACAAGTTTGCCAAAAAAGGAGCTACGCAAAAGAAATGTAAAAAAAAGTTTTTTTTACAACTTGATTGGAAGTGCAAAACATTATAATGAATAATGAAATTAGAATGATGATACATTAATATATATAATAAGAAGTGAAAGTATTGTTGAAAAAACCGGTGAATATAAATGAAACAGTAATTATTTCTCCGAATATAGATCGACACCAATGTATATTATCGATTAAACGAATCACCACGATTAGATCATCGTCCTGAATTTTTGGCGTATATACTGAAAGTATATTATTTTCGAAACACATACTTCAAGCGAGATTTTTTCAAAATTTTGGAAAAAATCCTGAAATCATTTTACATAAATAGAGAGCTTTTTTTTTTAAATCGGACGTACGAATTGTCGAAAGGGATATGAAAGATTTATTCTCCTTATGATTCGTTAAAATGTCTAATTAAGTAAAAGAAAAACTGTTCAGTGGTTGCTTACCAATTTCACTTCACAGCAGCTATTTGAAATATATCCTTATTAGGCAGAATCAACACACTGCAGATGAAACCATGATAATTTTTAGGACGATATCAAATCTTAAGTTTTTTAAAAGAGAGTCTGCCACCATGAGAGCACTTTCTGCCAGGCCTCATGCAGAGAACAGAGCCTCAAGCAGAGCCAGTTATCACAGGCTGGAGGGCAGCCGTCATAAGCCTTCAAACGACGGAAAGCATCCTTCCCACGTTCAGTCTTGTGCAGGATCATTCCTCTGACAGTATTCCGGATAATTTTAGAAGGTACTCTGAAAAGGAATGGCTCACGAGATGATTTTATATTACACCTCTTACGTATGAACGACATGAACTTCCACTTGTTTCTGAAGAAGTTGCCGGAAATCTTGAGTTGCTCATAGCTACAATAACAACTTTGTTTCCTTCAAAGAGCACTTTAGATACAACTGCGGCCAAATGGTCAAGCAGGTGGTCGCAGCTACCAATTTCGATGGACTTGTTACTAAAGCCTGTCGTTTTTGTTAAGTTCAACATTTTTGATAGAAAGGTATTTAATTTATTCCTTTCATTTCTCAGTAATTATTTCTTTCCTTTTCTTTAAATATAAATAAATTACAAATCTTAATATCACCCCAAAAATATCATTGTTTGATTCACAGGGTATTGTTCAATTAGTGGGTACACACGATTCAACCCAGTTAAGAACGAGATTTTTTTTCTGCCGAAATTTATTTAAGTTCTTATCACCTTCCTATTGACGGCTATCCATTTTTATCAAGATACGCAGACAAAATAGGTAGTTTTCTCGTAATAGCGGTTAACTTAAGTTTCTTTTTTAATATTTGTTTAAAAATGTTTTACTTACATCCAAAAAGCTGTAATTCTTTGCTTTTTTTCATACACAAAAAATCAATCAGTACATTCATTTTGTGCAAGGGGTCAAGATTAAATAATCCAGATGGCTGTCCCGCAACATCTTACTGCGCATATTTTCTAATATTTTAGAAGCTAAATTTATCAGAATTCACAGGAAATGAATCGCTGTGAATTACTGAATTTCGTATTTTTTTTTGTCTGAATGACAGAAAAACAAAGAAACAAAAACTAAAAAACAAATACAAAGAAACAAAAACTATGTGAAGTAATTAGGAATAATTATTGAATAAAAATATTTAGGCCAAGTTATTTAATCTTTGTACTTAAAGTAAAATAAATATTTATTTGTAACTATAAAACGCCTGCATGTTACTTAAATAAGTAAAATATATTATAAAATAAAGAGTTTACTGTAAATAAATATTAATTTAAGCCTTAATAAAAAAAAGTCTATACTAACGGAAACCAAGGAAAATGTACCCCATAGTAAAGAAAACTACATTATTTTTAAAATGCCATTTATGTTCATTGTCTTATTGCATATGCCCGCTTTTCTTGCATGTTTTCATAGTGTATTTAATTTATTTAAAATAAATCATTTTACTTCTGTGTATTGTGTGAATAAATAGAAAAAGAGGGTAACGATGATTTTTTCGTAGCTTATTTTATTACGATGAGCTTGATAACATAAACATTATTTATGTCGAGGCTTTTCTTTTAAGTATTCAACACACTCGACACACGTCGCCTAAAATTTATTACGAGATTTAACTTTCTTTTGATGTACGCAAGGTCGCGCGCCAGTGGCGTTTGGAAATGTTTCTAGCATATATGGTAACTGGAATAACTGATTTACTAAAAGTCAAGGTTATATTAATAAAAATTGAACTAAGGGCAAAGGTGACATTTAAGTAAGCGTGCTATTCAAATATTTAATTTTAATATCTATTTTCGACAGATAAAATTTCAAAAAGGTATAAAATTTGATTGAAATATGAACAATATTTCAAATAGCATATTTAAATAATGGAGAAGTTCATTAAAAATGAGATAAAATGAGAGCTAAACTTTTGTTTTAAAACTTAAAATGGTATGATAACATCAAATCGTTACGCATTTATATTTTAAAATATAAAAGTTTATATATGTGAGGTATCTAATAAGGACTGTTATTATAATCGTCAGTAAATTTTCTCTCATAAAATTTGATGTCATGAATTTGCATAAAACAAACGTTTGGGAAGTACTATAAACTCGTTCCTTTTCAACTTCACGCTTTGCCAAGATTTGAGTATAAAATTAGTTTAAAAAAACCAAATTGATTTTTCCATTTCTTTAGAGATTCAGATAAGATGAATGAAATAACAAAGGTAACAAAATTGACAAAAATTTCAAAGCGAATAAATTAAAATACTTGAAATCTATTATTTTCAATAAAGTTTAATATATCGCGAAATATACGTTATATTTAATATTTGTTTATCTAACTATCAAAATCATAAAAACACAATGAATTATAATAAATTATTAAAACCATCGAACTGATTTAAAGAGAATTCCTTTATATAAAATTTGAAATGAAATAATTTTTCAGTTTCAGAAACAAGGTTTGGACTAGCAAAAAAGAAATATATCGTTTTATTTCGTCCATCCAATTAACAGCACATTAAAAAGGTTTAATAATTTTATGTTTACGTTGTGAAAAATATATTTTGAAACATAAGATAAATTTATGCTTTTGAAGTTTAATGCTGACAAAATATTCACAAAAATTAGTTATACGTTGAGAATAAAAAAAGACGTAGGTTAAAATTTGCACATATTTATCTGCGGTTAATTTAATCTTTTCTTGTATATGTAAACTAGTAGATTTATTAACCTAAATCTATAATATAAAAATGAATCGCTGAATGAATTGCTAAGAGCAAATCTCGAGAGCAGCTGAACCGATTTCGCTAATTCTTTTTTTTATAATATGCCTTGAAGTACGAGGATGGTTCTTACGGAGAGAAAAATTGAAAAAAATACCTGAAAAAGTGTAAAAAGAACACTTTTCTATATTCCCGTACAAAAGAATCGTAATAATACTTTAAAGTCAATTTAAACTTTAATACCATTCCATAAAGTTTAAGTGTTAGTGGAGGTGTTCCGGGAAGGCAAAACAATTGAGTGACGTTAGTATCGTATAAATATTAATGTCAATATTTTTGTCAATATTTATACGAAGGTAACATTACTCAAAAACAAATTGTCTATGGTAAAATATAAATTATCTGTGGCAAAATGTCACTTGAAATGTAAACGTCTCTTTGCTGTGCATCTATAATATTACTAAATCTAAAAGCCACAAATTTCTATAAAATTTAAAAAACTGTTGTGTGTTTGTGACGTACTAAATATACCTCCTATAAGGCGGCGGACAAATTTAGGCAGAAGAACCCGAAATGCAACGAATCAAATTAATTATCAAACTAATCGTACCGCCCAGAAACGTGAAGATCGCAATGAACGTGAAAGAATTCGGTTAAGACAGACCCGTGAAGCGCCACATTCGACTTATAATGGTGCAAGTTTGAATCGAGCTGCTTTCTGTTACGATATGTCAATTGATTACAGTGCCTACAATTGTGTTGCTATTAGACCTATGAACTCAGTTTGCCAATATTGTGAGGTATTGAAATATAAAAATGAAGCCAATGGATTGTGTTGTGCAAATGGAAAGGTGAAATTGATACCATTGTTTCCACCTCCAGAGCCATTGTACTCATTGGTCTTAGGAATAGGATCAGATTCCATACACTTTTTAAAGAATATTCCACAATACAACGACTGCTTTCAAATGACTTCATTTGGAGCAACAAAAGTAGTTCGGGAAAATTTTATGCGAACTTTTAAGGTTTGTAAGAGTATTTGCAGTTGTGTGTTTAATAATCATAACTATTATAGCCCATATACATTTTTACAATACATTTTTTCCCTTTACAGATACAAGGTCAAATATATCACAGAGCAGGTTCTTTGTTGCCAGATAGCTACTACAAGTTTTTGCAAATTTATTTTGTGAGCATTTATCTACAAGAAATCAATCTACGTTGTGCATATAACAAATCAGTGAAAAGGTCAATAGTTGAACAATTACAAAACTTATTTCACGAACACAATCAATTGATTACAATATTTAAAAGTGTAATAGATATGATGCCATCTGATGATCACAAAATTGTTATCAGAGCAGATAAAACTCCTGTGGGCCAACATGCAGGACGTTTTAATGCACCTACTATCGATGAAGTTGCCATTGTTGTAGTTGGAGAAAATTTGGAGTCATGTGATATTGTTTTACATCGTCAAAATAATCAATTACAACGTATTAAGGAAACACATCGCTCATATGATGCGCTGCAATATCCTATTATATTTTGGCAAGGTGAAGATGGCTATGATTTCTCAATCAAGATGATTAATCCCATTACAGGTAATTGAAAGATTGGTTTATGAGATATTACCTCATCTACTATATCACCTACTAAACAGTTTAATTTGTTATTCAACTGTCATCATCATTATAATAAAAAAATATTTACAGGTTCTGAAATCAACAAAAAATGTTTGTTCAATAAACTATTAATTATGCCAGTTAATGATCAGAGAAAATGAAAACAATCACATCTTGAAATGCCGGCGATTATGTCACAGATATGTTGTTATGTATGTTAAGATTGACACGGACAGATTAACATTCATCAGGTTGAATCAGACCAAACTTCGATTTGAAGAGTATATTCACCTTCGAGATGCAATTAATTCTGATGGAAATGCAGAAAATGTTGGCAGGGTGACTATTCTTCCAGCAACCTACATCAAAAGTCCTTGGTATATGAATGAATATGCTCAAGATGCCGTGTCCTATGTTCGGCATTATGGCACAGCAGATTTTTTCATTACATTTACATGCAATCCACAATGGATAGAAATTAAACAAGCCTTATTCCCTGGCCAATCACCTTTTGATCGTCATGACATTACAGTAAGAGTCTTCAGACAAAAGGTGAAATCTTTAATGGATTTAATTGTTAAACATTGTTTGTTTGGTGAGACACGCTGCTGGATGTATTCTGTAGAGTCAGACAGAAACGTGGATTGCAGCATGCACACATTTTGATTTGGTTGGTTGAACAAATTAGGCCAAATGAAGTTGATGAAGTCATATCAGCTGAAATCCCTAATGAACAAGTAGATCCTGGCTTGCATGAGGTAGTTATCAAAAACATGATACATGGTCCATGTGGAACATTTAATCAAAATGCACCGTGTATGGTAGATGGTAAATGTTCAAAGCGCTATCCACGGACATTAATATCAGAAACAATTATTGGAAATGATGGTTATCCCTCTATCGTCGGCGATCACTAGCAGATAATGGGAGATCAACAATTGTCAAAGTAAATTAACAAGATATTGAAATATATAATCGTTCTATTATTCCATATTCACAGATCGTATCAAAAATTTTAAAACACACATCAATGTTGAAACACATAAATGTTCAAAGCACACATTCATTAAAATCTATGAAAAACATATGTAAATATGTAACCAAAGGAAGTGATATGGCTGTGATTGGATTTGGTGCAGAGAATTCAAATGATGAAGTAACCCAATACCAAATGGAGCGCTATGTTAGCAGTAATGAAGCATTTTGGCAAACTTTTTCTTTTCCAATTCATGAAAGACACCCCACAGTTGTTCACTTAGCCGTGCACTTAGAAAATGGAGAGAGAGTGTATTTCACCAGCCACCATCTACCACCTTAACCAGTTTTTTCGAGACTTGCCAAAATAATCATTTCGCACAAATACCGCTAAATTCTGAAATGCCAAAATATTATATTTGGAATCGATCAAAAAATAAATTTATGCGAAGGAAACAAGGAAAACCAGTTCCAGGTTACCCAGGCCAACCGATGCAATAGGTCGAATTTATTCCGTTCATCCAAGCAACGATGAATGTTTTTATTTACGGCTGCTATTAGTAAATGTGCGTGGCCCAACATCATTCCAACATTTACGAACAGTTGAAGGTGAATTGTGTAGATCTTACAGAGAAGCCTGTCATCGTTTGCAACTGTTAGAAAACGTTGCACATTGGGATCAAACTCTCAATGATGCTGTAATTTCATCACAAGCTCATCAAATACGAACATTGTTTTCCATTATCATATGTACATGCTTCCCATCAAAACCAATTGATTTGTAGATAAAATACAAATATAATATGTGTGACGATATTTTATTTAATATACAATAGAATAAGAATAGAACAGGGAATCTGAATTTAAAAATAAGTGAAGAAATTTACAATTAGGCATTGATTTCCATTTTCCGCGCCCAATCGCCTAATGCACGATGCTTTTCATCAAGAGTTACAACGTGAAAAATCGTATGATCTCTATACTTTGAAAGAATCGATTCAAATAAATCTTCCACTATTGAATGAAGAACAAAAGTATGTATTTGATACTCTTATAAAAGTAATAAATGATGGAACTGGAGGGATTTACTTCTTGGACGCTCCTGATGGTATAGGAATTTTTTTTGATTACTTGAATATTGGCAACAATTTGCTCAAAAATGAAATTGCTTTAGCTCTTGCTTCGTCAAGTATTACAACAACTTTGCTTGAAGGCGGTCGAACAGCCCATTTAGCTCTAAAATTGCCAAAGCAACGAAACTCCAACCTGCAACATTTCCAAGAATTCGGCTATGGCAAAGGTTTTGCAGCAATGTAAACTAATAGTGTGGGATGAATGCACGATGGCGCATAAAAAATCTTTAGAGGCTTTAGATAGAACCTTAAAAGATCTACGGAACAACCAAAACCAATTTGGTGGCGCAATGATTTTATTATCAGGAGATTTTCGTCAAACATTGCCAGTGATTCCACGTTCAACGCAAGGTGATGAACTGAATGCATGTTTAAAGTCCTCCAACTTGTGGAAACATGTCAAGGTATTACATTTAAGCAAGAATATGTCATGTTGCAAAATGATCAATCTGTCTGATATTCTCGAAACAACTCATTGATATTGATAATGGCAAATTTCCTGTAGATGTGCTGACTGGCTGCATCACCTTTCCTGAGAGTTTTTATCAGTTAACGCAATCAAAAGCTGAACTCATTCAAAAAGTGTTTCCAAATGTTGCTCAAAATTACTTATTCCATGATTGGTTGAGCGAACGAGCTATACTGGCTGCCAATAATACTGATGTAAATGAATTAAATTCCAAAATTCAAAATGATATTCCTGGCGAAATGACATATAAATCAGTTGATACGGCAACTAATGAAGATTATGTCGTGAACTATCCACCGGAATTTTTAAATTCACTTGATTTGCCAGGATTGCCGCCTCACAATCTTCAATTAAAGGTTGGATCTGTAGTTATGATGTTGCGAAATATTAACCAACCGCAACTTTGTAACGGAACACGATTAGCGATTAAAAAATTACTGAATAACGTAATAGAATCTTATTGAGAGGAAAGTATATTGAAAGGAAAGTATACATGAGAAGACGTTTTGATACCCCGCATCTCAATGATTCCGACTGACGTACCATTTGAGTTTAAGCGACTACAGTTTCCAGTACGGCTTGCTTTCGCTGTGACTATAAACAAATCCCAGGGGCCATTAATCTAGAAAACCCATGTTTCTCGCATGGTCAATTGTATGTTGCCTGTTCCCGTGTTGGAAAACCATCTGGTCTGTTTGTTTACGCGCCAGGTAATGAAACAAAAAATATCGTGCACCATAAAGTACTACAATAAATGAAATTAATTTAGAATAAGTAAAAATAAAATGAAATATAATAAGTAGGTATCATAATAAGAAATCTGAAATTGTAATTTTAATTGTGATTTTTTAGTGACTATTAAAAGAATTTTAAGTGTTTTATAATTTTAATTTTTTGACATAATATAATTGTTGACTTATCATCTTTCTTTTTTTATCTTACTAGCTGACCCGGTGTCCCGAATAGCAGAATAAGTATTAAAAAAAAATAAAAAATTAAAGAATCGAATGTTAGGCGGTACGAAGTTCGCCGGGTCAGCTAGTTTATAATAAGGATAATTTAATTTACAAGGTTGTAAAGATCTGAAGCAAGAATAACTTATGTGACAGATATCAAATAATAAGAACGTCTTTTTAGAACATGACAGTAATAGGCATTAACATTTTAAGTTTAGAAAGTGAAAACATTCCTTTCAAACCATTATAACTATGTTAAAATTATTGTATGGATAATTTGTTGATTATATAGTGTCTACAAAAAAAGCTCAACTTGTCTTAGAAACCATGAGAGTTTAGATTATTCTTTTTAAATTATTATAAAAATATTATTTTTTACAACGTAAATATATTGTTTAATATATAATGTAAATTATAACATCTAGTATTTATAACATTATAACATCAGGTTAATTAGCCTGGAAAATATAGGGAGGAATCTTATCAAAAAAATATTAAAAAACATGATCTATGAACAACTTATGTGTTTACGTATACTAGTTTTTATTAGTGGTTTGTTAACCTAATTTTATGAAAAAGAAAATTTAATTTATTAGGTTGTGGAGATTTAAAGCAACAATAGCAACAATAGAGAATATTTTACAGACAGAAGATAAGAACATCTTTTTAGAACATAGCGGTGATAAGCATAAAAGTAATAAGCAAAACAAATTTAAATTTAAAAAGCTAAAGTATGGCTTTCCAACCATCATAACTATATTATAGTTATTGTATGGATAAATTGTTCATGACATAGTATCTAAAAAAACAATGGTTTGGTTTACTTTATAAAACATACATATACAGGTACATAATATTCCTATTTAACAATTAACAAATATTAATAATTCAGAATTTAAATATATTGCCTAATATTTAACATAAATTATAACATGTAGAACCGTTGCTGGAGTTTTGTTATAATTTTGCGCAGGCTTCTTAAATAAAGTTTTTTTTATAATTTTAGGTTAACTAGTCTGGAAAATATAGAGAGGGAACCAATTTTTGGTACATCTAAAAGCCTATCTCTGAAGATATAATGTCCAAAACAATAAACAAATATTTTTGAGATCTTAAAACTAACACTTTCGAACAGATCCACACAATATATGTAATTTAATATATTTCTGGAGTAGTTAATTTTCTTTCTCGATCTTATAAAGGTTACTTTTTTCCTGTTGAGGTATGGTACCATAAAAATAATAAAATTATTTATAGTCATGATCTCGTTCTTTTTACCGATAAAAACCAGGACATATAAGTTAGTTGCTAACAAAATTGCCCTTACAAAATAAAAAAAATTATTCCAACCAGTAATAAGCTTTAGAAGAAAAGCTTTCCCCTTCGTAATAGCATTTGTATGAGCTGTACTTTAAAAAAATATTAAGTATTAGTAACAAGTATTTAAGTAGTCTCTATTAAAATCACAGATGCGTGGCTTAGTTTAATAAATAATTTAAAATATCTAATATTACCCACCTATACCTCAATAACAAATATTATGAAGATTTATAAGATTTACTTAAAGTTGTATGTTTTTATGCCTTTCATTTTAACCAAGGAGAATACCAGTTTATAAATGTGCAGCAATGTATTTCAAAGTAATAATATTCCTCAATCTCCCTGCAATATGTAGAAAAGTCACTGTAATGAACATAATAAATATGAAAGGATTTATGTTTGTAGATGAATCTACAATTTGATATTCATAAACACATTGTAATTTCATTGTAATCAATAATAGTACGATGTACTGATATAAGTATATTTTGTACCAAAGTATATATATATATATATATATATATATATATATATTTAATATATATATATATATATATATATATATACACATATATATATATAGATATATATATATAATTTTACCTTCAAACAGTATGTCTGTTTGAAGGTAAAATTATTTACAGATTTATTAAATAAAAATTCATGCGATCCACTGTCACAGCGATCATAAAAAAAATTAAAGTATGACTTTTAACACACTCCCTTTAATATTTTTTCAAACTTGACAAATCTTGAAACTACAAAATAAATTGCATAATTAGTAAAACGATGTCCTTCTATTCAATCTACAAATACACTATTTCAAAGAGAAAATAAAGCAATGAAAAAGGAAATAGAATATAAAACTTCAAGAAATCAAGCACTTCACGAAATGAATAAAAAAATTCCGTTATCACAAATTACACTACATTATATGATTTAAAAGTGTCATTCGTGTGCCTTGTTTTATTACTTGATCCAACTCTTAGCTCTTACATTGAACGTACATTTCGCCTACTAAAGCGAAATTATTATTTTATTGCCGTACGCTTCGGGTAAATAAAAAAGAGGGAAATGCTGAGTGCGATTTCGTTTGCTTTGGGCTTGGTGATATAAGCATAAAATATTTATACGTGGTTTATATTTTATGCTTGTATAAAATATAAACATAAAATAAAAACCACGTATAAATATTTAATGCTTATATTCTACATTTGATTGCTTGTCTTATGAGTTATAATAGAAAAAAGGATGATGATACGTACAAGGTCTTAAATATATCTAAAAATATAAAGTATGCAAGAAGATGAATGGGGTAAAGAAGGAAACAAAGTTTACACGTTTAAAAGAGCAATCAATTAAAAAAAAATACTTTTTATTTTGATGATTCAATTACAAAAAGTATATAATATATATATATATATATATATATATATATATATATATATATATATATATACTCCAAGGTCATGATCTTGTATTTCATTGTTGATCATTGGGCAATGATCTTTTACAGAGTATTGTAACTTCCGCCAAGCACCAGGGGAATATGATTTTTGTGCATGCGGCGTAACACTAGAATGCGTGGATAATTCATGTCGATGCGCTGTTATGAGTAAACGCGTTCACCGGGTTTAGACATGTTGATATTATTTTATTCACAAAAAGTTGCTATCTTGAATAAGAAGAATAAAAAACAGTGAAAGAGGTTGGTTGCATTTGACAACAATATATAATTCGTTGTTAAATAAATATATTTTTTATAGGTTAACAACTAATGAATAGGAATAACAATGAATAGAAACACATCTAACCTGCGCCCTTTAATTCCGTTAGGTCAATATTCCATTTAATCGACAAAAATCACATACTTGCAATATCAAGCGCTCCAGATAGTTAAGATTGACGGTTTTTTAATAAAACACTATGTTCTCGAAAGTGGTTTTATAATGAATAGGACTGCATTAAATAAAATAAAACTTTAAAAAAAACCCTCTCAGATTCAGTTTTTTGATATTGTACAGTCTTTTTCATACACACACGTATATATGTGCATGCAACCAGGCTCACGCACATACTGTGTATACCACTCATGAAGCAATCGATTTAAAATTCTCGGTAACCTATGAAGTCGAACTTGTGGGCTCAAGTGACTATCTTTATAAAAAACGAATTGATGAAATAAATCTGCAAGATAATAACTCTTCTTTGTAATATCTCTGGAAAAAAACGGTAAATAATAAATCCTCATATTTACTCTAGCATTTGCTAAATATATCATATTTAAAATCGTATTTACTCGAGCATTTTCAAAGGTATGTATGACCCCATTTTACTTTAATTTAATTTTTATACTGTGATCATCTAGTAATTTAGAAACAATATGCTTAAGAGTTTGATAATTTATTCTGTGTTATTCAAGTGCATAATCGTATCACCTACATTTGTGACATAAAAAATGGTTGTAATGATCAATATCATTAGCCAAATTTGTATAACTTAAGTTGTAGTACGGTCCACAGTCTCCCATAATTTTTCTAAATAAGACTTATGTGCTTCTCTGGTTCGACTTTACAACAAGGTCCTATACCACGCCTATACCGAATTATATACGCGATAATATACCTATTCATTAATGGAAGAAATACATATTTCATACATGGACCTTGTGAAAGAAAAAATCACTGTAATGGTAGTAATAAAAACAAACAGAAAATAATAACCCAATGGCTCCATATATAATTTTTCTTGCGCAAATGGAATGAAAATCGGCAGCCAAAAGTGTTCTTTTTATGGAAAAATTACCAAAACGTTGGACGTCCTTCTATGTTTTGCTGTTTTAATTTTAAATTTACTATTAAATATACATTGTATTATGCACTTTGAATTATGTATTCGACTTAGATGAATTGAATTGAAAACAGGAAATTCGACGAATAATGCTGACAAGCTACTAGTGGTTCTGATATTTAATTGTAGATTGTGATAAAAAGAAGAAAGTATGGAATAACAGTATTACTACCTTTAATTACTTGTCCGGGAGTCTTATAATTTTAAACTTGATTGTAATATGCAATGTTTTAACTAGAAATTTAGCAGAGATTTTACACCTAAAAACCTACCTTTAACTAATACATAAAAACGACATTCTCCTTTCACAAAAAAATGTCATTAGTATTATAGTGTTACAGTAATGAGAAAAACCCGAAGAAATGATTCAGATTTTTGGACTGTAGAAACCTCGTAAAATGTATTTGCGTAAAACTATTTTCTCGCTTGAACGTAGAAACAATTTCAACTAGTACAATGAGAACTTACACAATGACAAAATATGTCAGTAAAAATTTAAATTCACATTAAAATAATCTTGTAAAAGCGATGGCATTTTGTCCATCCGTTAATAATTAGAGAGCTAAAGTTAACGAAATGTACGTCAATAATTTCATAACTAACCTTTTATTTCATTTAAATGGTCAAAACAATCTATAATATATTTGAAATTTAATAAAATACATCAGATTCCGCCAAATATCTTTGATAATGCACCTTTGCATGGGTATTAAAATTTACGTTAATATTAAAACACCAATTTAACCAAATTATTAACCAATATCAACTAAAAAAATAGTTAAACTTCTGCTGCTTAAAAAAACATTTTGCCCTTGTTTTGGTTAACTGAAACAAAATATATATTCCAAACAGTGTCTTCCATTAAGGTCTATCAACAAATGTTTAAATTTGAATAAAATGCTAAATCTACTTGCTATTTGGCTGAGGAAAATTATTCTGTATTATTTTTTTTCTACATTTTTAACATTGTTTTTCCTTCAGAATTCACCTAGGAAGGGCCTTTAGATTCTGATAGATAGTGCTGATATTATTGTTACTAGTAAGTATTCTCTTAACAGCTCTTAGCAGTTATTAATTTTATAAAATTATAATATCAAACGAATGTTAATACTAAAAGAAATAAAATGTTAATAAACATCTATCCTAATTATTTGCGTAAGAAATAAAATAAGCCAGCTCTCCGATTTTAAAATAACACATGGTGGTTCAGAAAACTGGATTCGGTTTCCCGGCATCAATATGATGACACGAGCAGCAGGTGCTTCGTGAAATATGATTCAATCCAAGATATAGGAAATATTTCATTTTATTCGATTCCTAATGATTGAATAAAAAGGGGCCTCAGGGTCAAAGAGAAATAAATGGCAGATTATAAAAATCTTCGCAGATATAGATAGTCTGTTGTTGAGTACTACATTTAAAGCAAAATAACAAAAAATAAACCTGTCAAAATATCTTCCCCACGGGTAAATACAGGGTGGATATTTAAAAAATGTTGACATCAAATATAATCGTTATGGTTCATCTCTTTTTAATTAGTTAGTCTAGTTTTTAATCTTCTAACCAGATTTTTCCAATCTGACTTTTTCATGATTATTGGCTTAATAATTTCGGAAAAAATTGGTAGGAAGTGGGTATTTTTCTATTGTCGTATAATCTTTTTAAATCAGCAATTTAAAATATTTTTACAGTCCTCATAATAAGCCATTTTAAGTGATATTCCACCTGATATAAAAAATTTCAAAAAATGTTGGATTCTTTGTTCAACCCTTCTTTAATTCTTATATGAATATTTTAAAATACTTAGTTAAAGATATGTGGGTCTATAAAATATATAACTCTGTCTAATTTCACGTTTATGAGTTATATAGTTTGTCGCGCTGTGACCGACGGACTGACAGAAAGATAGTGATTTAATAAAGTTTCTGTTTTTCAGTTTGAGGTATAGAGCCTTAATATTTTCAGAAAATTTTAAAGATCTATACGTTTATATCAAATATTATTTGCATGTAAACCGCAATGTCTCATTTTTCTCAATAAAATTATCTTCATTCTCCTTTACCCCTAAAATGAATATCAATGACCCTAACAAAATAAATACTTATTACTTATCCCTGTCAGTCAATAAGAAAATTTATTATTCATAAAATGAACTAAATACCTTTCGTTTCTTACTTTGCCCTTTGTATAACTTAACTACTTAGAATTGCACACCCGGAAAATCATTTATTATTCTCATGAATAGAGATTCCATGTATCTCGTTCTCCTACACCTCTTATAGCACTTGATACGCAAATTTTGTTAATAAAGTTAATGAAATTATGAATATTATCAAATAATTACATGTTTCAAAAATAAACCATACCTAAAAACATATAATTTTTTAACAAAAATATCCAGCATTTTATCATTCGGTTAACATTCAAATAAAGTTTATTTGCTAAATCGATTGGCAAGTCGTGGTTTCAACGGTTCCTGGTTATAAAATGAGATTATCATAATTAATACTTTTTTTAATGTCTTATTTTATTCTTGTGATAGACTATTTCAATATTGATGCAAGAGTTAAACGTACTATAGTCAACGCAATTTTTTGTGGAAATGGCGAGTGATTGTTTTCCTGAGTGATTGTTTATACTGGCGAGTGATTGTTTTCATTAATTTGTTTCTATGAAGATTCTCTTTCTGATCCTGAATCACTATATATAATTAGTATTAGGAAAATGTAAATAAATTACATTTTTTATTTTAAAATAGTTTATTTCTTCGTAACGAATGTCCAAATCAAAAAAATGTTACAGTTTGATTTTTTTTGTATTTGTCTATGTAAGAAAAAAAAATTCTTGTTATATCAATTAACAAACACGAAAATAAACGAGTGTACGCATATAACTTAATATTTTACCGCAAACAAAAATTTTTTTGTTTTTAATGGATTTATGTTTAATAAATTCATATTTATGAAAGAAAATAAAACAAACATTTTCAAAGCTTTAAGCGATAACATCCATGTGTTAATTTTTTCAGGACGAGGACGAGAATTTTTTTTAAATACTCTCTATTCTGTAGTTACTTCATGCAGTTCATGAACATTATTTATAAAAGAGAATGAAAACTGAAAAATTCAAACGGAGGAATGAAAATATATTAATGACTACATTTCAATTTATGAATGTGAATCAATTTATTTAATAAAAATAATTACCATAAATCAGTAAATAAAATCTATAAGACATAACTGCCCTGATTATGACATAAATTTATAACTGAATACTATTATCAATGCCAATAATACAATTAATAAATTTAATTAAATACAAGCATTATAAAATCTTTTTTAAGATTCAGATAAAGAGACAATAAAAGAACTTAACTTCAGGTAGACTCAATGGGATTTTCCAGCCACGTGAATGAAAAGTATCTTTTATAAATCCAATGCTTGACGTGATTTATTTTAAATTTTCAGCTTAAATTCTCATATAAACCGTTTTAGTAACTAAAATATAAACAAAAATACAATTGAAGAATAAAGAAAAACTAACACATGACATCATAGTCATGGAGACCTACACACGTACTTCCTCATGCAAACACACATGCATACATGTATTTAAAATATTTCACTTTTATCAGTATCTTTAGTTCAAGTCGAATAGAAATTATATACGTAATATTACAAATAATAAACAATCCAAACTTTTAATATTATTAACTTATTATTGTTTTACCACAGAGTTATTAATAAAAGAAACAGTAAAATTTGTTAGTCACGAAGAAAATTACCACTTTAATTAGAAATTGATTTATTGATCTTATTACCTTTATATTAACGATTAATACACTTATTTTGAATATATTTGGCGTTAATTTTGTAGAAATTTATTATTCACAATTAAATGAAACTACGTGATGTAGTATTATTTCTACTTTCTTTAATTTCTTTACCACGACCTAGGTTTCGTTGTATTACAACATCTTCTGGTGGGATATTAGCAAAGATCTTAGCAAAGATCTTTGCTATCTTTGATATTAGCAAATATATCTTTGATATTAGCAAAGATCTTTGCTTATAACCCACCTGAAGATGTTGTAATACAACGAAACCTAGGTCGTGGTAAAGAAATTAAAGAAAGTAGAAATAATACTACATCATGTAGTTTCATTTAATTGTGAATACACTTATTGTAAAATTTGGGGTCATATCACACATGGACAATAAAAAAGGACATTATGCTAGGAGTGGGTAACAAATGAGTTGAGTCATTCAAAATAGAAAATACAGTCCACTAATTCAATACCATAAGTGACTCACTTGAAATCTTATTAACTTGTTTGACTCTGTGATTTATTTTTAACATAACAAATAATGAATGGACGGCTTGTGACTTGCGTTGCCTTGATTCAATGAATTGTTAATTCACTCGACATTCACTATAGTGAAATGATTCTTCATTTTTGATATACATTCATTTTTCATATTAGGTGCATCCCGTTCTATTTCATCAAGAATAATGTATATAAAGTTAAAATCAACTAAACTATCGTATATTGTTATGCAAGTAAGAGTACGTCACTTTTTTCATTCAATGAATTATGTAGAGTCAGTAAGTAACGTATACCATATCGACAAACCCATTTGTAAGTTATTTTATTAAGATCTAGCATAGTAATAAGTATTTTTACCTAATTTTGGCAAATCATAAATTTACTTCGTTATGATTTTATAATTATTTCATCAAGTAGATTATCATTTAATACACAGAATTGACAGTCCTAAGACTGCAAATTACAAAGGAAAGTTAATCAGTTACAATCAATTTATCAAATCGTTGATTACACAGAAAGTAAGGGAAGAATTATTTCGTTTAGAATCAAATGAATTTTATTCTACTCTATCAGAGTCATTAACGTGTATAATTTTTTTTTACTTTACTGATTCAGATTCAGTAAGATGGTTCATTTAAGTGAATTGAGGTTACCTACAATCACATCACGCGGCACCTAAAATACCAAGAGCATATAATTCCATTTTAGAAATTGCAATTGTATCACAGCACCTTTTAGGCAAACGCAAATATTATTTTTTGTTTCTGACGGAATTAACAATGATCAAATTAGTTTAAATTTGGAACTGCCATAAAAATTATAAACGGTCTGATTATTTAAGAGGAGGCGATGGAAAACTTGACGAGAGTTATTGATACTAGTGACTTCATACATTATATGTATAAGCCTGGCAAAATCATAATTATCGGAATCTCTTATCGTCGATTAGTCTTATTTATGCCGTACACATTGACAATAATTGGTTATCGGACCTGTAATTTTACGGATCGCAGAAAAGACATAAATGCGACTACAAAAATCGTTCTGAATAACTATTATTTTCTTTTAAGCAACACTAATTATAAATCCTTCTAAATTGTTTAATCACTATGATAATGGTTAGTTCAATAAAGTATATTTCTCGCCATAACATGCATGCATAATGAACATTCAGCAATCGTTGACTTTGGGTAAATAAACATAATCACTATTTATTAATTCTCTTTAAAAGTATGTCTTATAGTGGTATCGATGATATTAACATATACGGCGAGCTTAATTATTTCAAAGAAAATATTTAGTATAATTCATTTAATTTAAACTATTAAAACTATTACTCATAAATAATTTAGTCACATAATGAACTTATTCAATACACTCTTCGATTAAACTATTTCAACCAATAATACTAGTGTAAATTATTTCGACAAACAGATCTAAGGAGATTGCAGCTTCTAAATTAGTTAAAGGAAATTTCAAATTTAGTTAAAGGGAAATAAAATTTAGTTTGTACTATCACAAGTTAAAAATAAAGTAACAGAAAAAATAATTTATGCAATGGAGTAACATGAACGATATAGTTAAAAGTTAAAATGACTGAAGGTGAAAGATGTCAAAAATGTTGGTCGGCCGAATCTATCGGCCGACTAACATGTTTATGATGTTTTTACATCTAAAACGTCTATTAAAATTTAAATCCACGTAAGTAAATGCT
Source organism: Druceiella hillmani (assembly GCA_039881145.1). Lineage (NCBI taxonomy): Eukaryota > Metazoa > Arthropoda > Insecta > Lepidoptera > Hepialidae > Druceiella > Druceiella hillmani. The sequence continues at coordinate 16,465,672 of JAYKKI010000025.1, read as the reverse complement.
CTAATCGTCGACATTAGAAAATTTGTCTGCGATCTGTAAGATAATAATTGGAAAATTTAAATGTACAGATAAGATTTAATATTAGATTACTTTTATGAAAATTGTGAAGCGAAGCTCAAATTTTAGTAAGAAAAACGAAAAACGTGCTAAAGATTTCACTTACTACGGCGTAATTATCATTTAATTTTCTTTCGCCTTGAGAAAATAAAATGGAGGCTCTATTTTAGGTTATTTGCTTTCTCGAATTAGTGATGATGTAAGGATAGAGTTTTTTCTCTAGATTTTCTCTAATATCTCCTTAGTCTCGTTTGATGAAATGATTTCGTATTCATAAGTTTATTTTCCTAATATATTATCGAATACGGTTGAAAGACGGAGATGTTTCAAGAACACTGTATGTTATTATAAATAATAGTGTAGGTTTAAGTAAATATATTACTATGAGGAAATATAAAAGAAAATTTGTCAACATGTTTATATATATATATATATATATATATATATATATATATATAATTATTATTATTACAATTGCAACGAATATTCGGAAATTACTTGCTATTCGGTATATTCAGTCACGTTTTTAGTAATAGATTGAATACCGTACTGTAGGGGAATATTAGGGTGAATATTTGAATAATTTATTTGAAAATTACGTTGTTTGTCCTGATATATATATATATATATATATATATATATATATATATATATGCATATATAATTTTTTAGCATTTATTGATTATGCGTATAATTTACACTTTTTATTATAGCAAAACTTATTTAATATTACAAGTAAAGTATAGGAGATAATATTTCAGCATTGTTAGGAAAAAATACAATTTTTTCCCATTTCTGGATGCCAGTTTCAGAAAACTGTTTCTTTTTGCAAACAAACATTGCTTTGTAGTTCGGATAAAGATTTTTTTGAAAATTTTACCAAACATTTTGAGAAAGGTACTCTATTTAATGCTCACAAACAAATGAATTTTACGTTTCCGTTTAGGTGCTGCTAAATTTGTATAAATTGTAAGTATAAAATGCTATTGTGATGGTATTCTTCGGCATCTGATCTGTTGGCGTCATTGTTTTGTTATTTTTTTGATTGGTTAGCTTTTGTTTTATCTGAAAAAAACAAAGGATTTCTGAGGAGAGGGATTCAAAGGTTATTCTCTGCTTCTTTTATACAAAGAACATAACGAGTTTTTCAACTAAAATGTGCTGGATGACTTTTCTGTCTTCAACAAGAATTTATCATCATGAAATCTTAATGCACGTTATTGTAAGTCTCGTTACGCATTTAGTATCATAGGTGTTAACATGTGCATATGGTATGTAATCTAATGTAACGATCTTGTTACGAATATCTCTATCGAGCGACGTAAAGAATATATGGAATACAGTTATATAGGCCTGTAGGTCCCAATCTAGCCGAATGTTTAACCAAAATCTCGACTATTCAGCTGGAGCCATCGTCAAATATTCAGTATTCAACTTAAGGCATAACATATTATAGTACTAAAAAATTCTACTACGTTTTAAATATGTCTATATATATTTTATCCGTAAAACCCCAGTTATTATAGGGAAAGTTATATGATAGCCGTTTGCATTTATGCAAAGTACAAAAGCACTTCGTAGTCACGCATAAATCATCGTGTAGTTAATTTTATATTATAAATCATAAGAACGCTCATGACGAGTTTGGGTTATGAAGTAGTTGTAGTAATGTATTATACGGGTAAATAATGCCAATAACTTGCATTGTAAAATATCCAAAGCTCGGTTATAGGCTCAGACAAATAGGAAAGTATCCCGTGGAGATAAAAAACAAGGAAGTATTTTACCTTAATTCGACTTAATCAATAATTTAATTTTTGATTTTTATTTTAAATTATTGCATGATTTATGCTGTTAAATATACTGTAAATAAATTAATAAACATATTTCTCTGAGAAGTGCATATATTTCTATAACGCAACAAATTTACGTTAGTTATATTGCTAGGGTCTCTAACACATAATGAGATTGTGACAAAGCGTAATATACAAAAATCTCATTCATAATGTTTCATTGTATTGAATGAAGCCAGATATATTTAAACAAATAGCGCTCAAAACGTTCATAGTTAAAAACAATCAACATTGCCTTATTAATACGAGTCTAATTCTAACAATAAAATTATTTAAGTGTACTTTTAAAGAGTTTGAATTTGAAATTAAATCCTTTGAACTTTTAAGAATCGTGGTGCGATTCATAAGCTAACGTAGAAATTTAGGGTATTTTATTTAAAATAAATGAAATTTTTTCCAATTGAAGAATTTTTTATTTACCCAGGACTTAAGGTACTAACATGATATGAATTTTACTAACAAATAATGAACTTTATAAAAAAAATATAACATTTGTAAGAAAATTCCACGGTCGGGATAATGTATTTAGAAGTGCATAGCGTTCTTCAATGTTATCTATAGTTTGACTATTTACCAATAAATATCGAGAAAATACAGACGTTGTTTAAATATAATTGCCTTATGAATTTCAATCCGGTCATTCTGCAGCAGAAAACACAGGCAACATTAGTTCTAGAAACGGTTTCTAAAGCTATTACATAAGACATTCCACTGATGCCAGAGAGTGGCGTTTACATATTATAATCCACGTCTGACACTGTAATGGAAGAACATCCCAAAATCTGCAAATGTAATGTATGAATACCCCATGAATGGAATCAGAATCGATTCAATTCGTACGTACACATATTTTAATCTTTCCCGCGTATATTCAATTGATTGACCCACCATTTCTTTGAAGACGAAAAGTAGTTTACTTACATTATAGAAATATGACTAATATGGAAATGTTCACAAAATAACATTAAGAACGTTGCTACACATAATAAGATAAAATTTAGGTACTACATTTTCCAATGTATTTTTTAAAAGTTTGAGAGAGAATTATTTGAATATTTTTTCATAAATAAAGCGTTTTATGCCATATATTTGATATTCATACCTCGCCATTGGGCATTGATGAAGTATTCAAAACGTACATTTCACGGTATTATGAGTAAGCTTCAGGTAAGATTTTATTCTTTGAATTATGCAAAGAATACTGAAATAAGATATCGCTTCTCGTGTTCTCACGCGATAATGGAAAGGACGATGTATAGAAATATAAAAGTTTTACAGATATGTTGTTTTAAATATGAACGTAATTAAAAGCATTACAAATGACTACTGTTGCCAATATCAGTAAATAAAAAACATGCTTTTCAAATTACCATTGAAAAATAAACTACTACATTAATGATTATAAACATACTAATTATAATTTTGATAAATATATTTCTGAAACAGATAGACAATACTTTAACAAAATAGACATATAATATTGTTTTTATACAATATAATTCTAAAGGTTTGAAAAATACTAAAAACTTTAACTTTTTAAGTTATTTCAGAAATTATAAGGTGTAAAAAAACTATACTTTCTATAACAATAAAGATAGACGAGGAAATAATTCTTCTTCGATACATGATAAGATTACGAAAGAGGATTGAAATTAAATTAAAACGACGAAATTAAAATTAAATACTCATATTACAAAGATGATCAGGCTCCTCTTTATTTCATTATTCTTTGATGGATTTTGGAAGAATACATAGTTCACACATTGCGGTTCTCTTTAATATATTGTATCTTACTACGAAATCTCAAGGCAAACAGGTTTTTATATGTTAATAAGAGAATCAATCTCTTCTACATTCCACATCAGTAGATTGATTGACTATGCATACGTTTTCGTTTTATAAAAACGCTATCATTAGACTGACTTCAAACTTCCTAAAATTGTCACTTTTTATCCACTTTTAATAAGCGTATCATTTGAAAACTTTGCAGACTTATGCAATTATTATGACCATATTAGAGGTACTAACCATTGATCTCCCATAGTAGGAAGATGATCACATGAACTTGTCAATTACTAACAGTACTTCTGTTGAGTTTGAACTCTTTTGACTTACCTCAAAAAGTCCTATCGTTACTGTTGTAAACGAAAGGATCTGATAATGAAAGCGAGAGGTGGTAACAACAATCTCTTGACTTTAAGCTCGTTATGATAAACAAGAGGAATTGATGATAAACACGAGTTTGAGCACATTTGTCTTATCTCAATGAATTCTTTGGTTACATATTGTAAGCAGAGAGTCTGATAATAAAAGATAAATGGCCCTGGAGACTTTTTAATGCCTAGCAGTGAACCCATAAACTGTGTTTGACTCGCCTCAATGAGTTCTTTGGTTATATATTGTGCCCAAGAGTGTTTGATAATGGAGGAAAGAGGTGATCATAGGAACTTTTCAATAATTAATCGCAAACTCATCGACTTTAAACTCGTTTGACTTGTTTTAATGAATCGTTTTATTACATATTATAACCAAATGGGTGTTAATATTATAAAAGAAAGGAGTGAGTCGGTCATGAGAAATTCTTATTTACTAACAATAAATCTATCGAAATAGACCTAATTTCGTTCTTCTCAAAGAGACTTCATATAATGAGTTGCATATTATAACTAGAAGCACCTGACGAGGCGCGTCGAGTTGGGCTCCTTTGCTTTACTTACTAATAGATCCTTCGGTTGTAAAAGCGTGCTTTTATTTTTTTAACTGTGCACTTTATTTATATGTGCTCTTACCGTATTTTGTTACGTTAAACGTAACTCAAGTACCTACTTATATTTTTTTCAAGTATTAATACAAAAAGTAATAGTTTTAATCCTGGAACACGTTGCCTTCTTTCGCTCTAAGTATAGATACATTTGCTTACTTTGCATCAAATAGGTTACGCTCAATTTTTAAAAGATTATTTCAATTCATTTTGTTTAATTCTCTATATATAGATTTAGTTTCGAATTATGTTCTTTAATAGCAAATGCCACTTCCAAATAAAGATGGTCACAGTTTTTAACTCCAGTTAAGCCGACATCCGGTCTTAAAAACTGGGTGAAAACAAATGTGTCCGCTTATTGTCGTCTTATCTTCTTGCGATATACCTCATCTTGCACAAAGGAGTTTTGGTTTTTTAGTAAACTTGGTATTTTACCTCGAAATATTTTTAATATAATTTATACCACCTACAAGAAATGGTCATTTTTTGCATATTTAAATAAAGTTTTATTCGAATTATTCCTAACTACAAACTAAAAAACATTTCAGGTCATATGAGAAGAAGAATAACTATTCTGTAACAGATGTAAGAAAAGTATTATTTTAATATAAAATAAAGTATTAGTTTATACTTATACAACAAGTGAAATGGGCTTTTGAAATTTTTATCTACACTACATCTATTAATAAGCCATGCATATGCATTTATATTTTAAATGCTGTCCGCAATTAAGAAATATTAAAAAGGGACGTTTCGCTTAACTTTTCTTAGATTCATTATCAAGCTTTTTTAATCAGTTGTATTATGTAAAACAATTAACAAGCTTTTTCAATCATATGTTTTTTTTAGTTATTAACTATGGCTAAAAGTTACCTGTTTTAAAAACCTGCATTATATTTCAAAATAATATTTTATTTCCCCCTTCCACAGTTTAAAAACATATTGTAATAAAATCAATAAATATCGATGAACGACAACACGTCATTATTTACATTAATATTATTATTCGTTTAGATCTGATTTTGACTTTATCGAGGACTAGCTTTAACCTTCGTCTTCTCTTTTATGAAAAGGAATTGTAAAATTGTAAAAATATTCTTTCGAAAAAATTGACTTAGCATTGGTAATTAGTTTGATATGCACAGAATAAAAAAAATAGCGTAAAAAAATAAGTACTCTGGAGAAGGTAACCGCATAATGACATGTTGTCCGTACACATTATTACATATATTATGCTCGTGTACTTTTGTCCTGTGTATTAACTCCAACGATATGATTTACTATTTACCAATAAAAATAATTGAATTCTGAGATGAATGTGTTTCTCTAGTATATTAAATATAGCACAGATTTGCCATATTTATACTATGGAGATTGATTGATGGGTTGAGGCGTTAATCTATCTATAATAGTAGTTAGGATAGTTAAAAGGTTCCAAAGTACTCTAATACAATGACTCAAAAAATGCTTAAATGTTACTTATTTTTCCAATGTCAAGTTCATTAATTTAAATTGACAAAAAATATTTCTTTTTTAATGTGAATAGATGCATGTATATGCAATTTATTTTATTATAATTTTATACGTATTATAGAATTTTATATGTATTAAAGTATTAATATAAAAGGTGGAAACCAATCGACATCAAATAATCCCCGAAAGCTTGATCATGAATTTAAAAAAACTTTGGCGAGAGTATTGAAAACTATGCACATGGAATAATTTGTAAAAAATTCAAACTAACATAAAATATTTACGATATATATTATTTTAAAAACATAAAAAATATTTATCGTAATCGTGTGGAAGTGTGCGTAAATGTAAACACCAATTAGCGTTCAAACGCATAAATATGAAAACTTGTCAGCATTCATCATTGCAACGAGTAAATGTCTATACAATTTTAAAGTACAAAATATATATATTGATTAAATGGCGATCCATATATATATATATATATATATATATATATATATATATATATATATATGTATGTATATGTATATATCGTATCTGTGCTCATCCTAAAGTATTTTCAAAAGTCAAACGTAACTTTCAAAAACCTTGTTTATTTGTTTTTCAACCTCACAGACGTACTTTCAAAAACGACAATTGGTCCCAGGGAACAGACACTTGTAAGTTCAAAGTAAATCACATAACAAGTGAATTGTTTACTAAATACAAGCATGTAAAAGGCAATAATGTAAAAAGTAGTGAAGACACATTTTAAAATACAAACGCACAAATCCTGCAAATAGACGCTATTTATTTTTTTCTTCAAAACACGAACGTGTGGATCCCGCGGCACAGACGCATGTGTATTGTTTATATAACGCAAACATTTAGAGCTCACGGTACAGATACACATAAATTGGTTATAAAATATAAATTTGTAAACACCATATTCCACGTGGATACTCTTGCATTGTTGACATAATATAAGCCTGTAGATCCCATGGCGCAAACACAATCGTATTTATTAAATAAATAACTCTAGGTTGACCTATTACTTTAGAGCCGCTTTAAAATGATATTTATTTTGAAAATAAAATAGGATAATGAAATAATATCAAAAGTTAATGTAGATTTTAAAAATAGTATATCAAGCACATTAATGACAAGCCAAAAAAAGTACCATGGTATAAATTACCCGAGACAACATCATTTTAAATGTGCTATTTCATTTCCCTTTTTTATGAGTGTTAATTAATCCAGCTCTTCACCCTTATGTTCGACGTGTATTTCGCCTACTAAAGCAAAATATTAATTATATTGTTGCCGTATGCATTGGGCAAATGAAAAATGGACACTGCTGACTATGATCGGTTTTCTTTGTTGCGTTGGGCTTGAGGACGTAAACATAATATATTTTTGTGGCTAATTTTCTAAATATTCTAATGTTTAAGATTTCCTAAATATATTTTGAATTGTAATTAGTGTATTTTGTGGGCGCAAAGATGTACGAAAATTGTTGGGGATTTTCAAAATTTATTTGGGGTATGTGTCATAAGAATGCGAAAAAAAAATTGTTATATCGAAAAAGAATGTATTAAAAAAATGTTTCTTTTCGGTGACTATACTGTTACGATGGATTAGCCGAATAATGAACTGATTAATATTGAAAAAAAAAATTAATTTTTAGATAAAGAAACTAAATTAACAATAACTGCTTCATTAATAATTTCATTTTCAAAATTTTAATTTTCATTAGTTCACTATTCTATTATTACTTTATACTTATGATCATAGCAAAATTAAAAATAATGAAAAAATATATAATTTGCCTTTTTCGACAAAAGAACATAATCACATCGACTTTTCTAGTAATAATTTTATAACTAGCAACAAGGCTTCATATAAAATTTTCATGTTTACAATTTCGTTAGTTATAATTGCCATATCACTGAATTCTTTAATCAATAAGTGAAAATTATGTTTTTGAATGTATTTTTTAATACACAGCAAACCTCTAATGATCAAGTAGCGTATTACGATCATTCTCTCATAGTCACAGATCGCATTCAATTTTATCATGCATTTACGACATAACTTATCAATTTGCTATAAATTGGCATCATTCTATATTATCTAAGTATTGTCTGAGAAACTAAATAGTATCTAGGAACTAAAAAGGGTCAACAAACTTATTGAGATACTTATGGAAAAAAGATATGGTAAATTATTTTTCAATTCTTTATTTCCTATAGCCTTAGTATGACAAATCCTCTAGATCCCATTTCTATCTAGTGTTTGCAAATTTTACTTTATTTTACGACAAATAATCCTCTGGTATTCTTCTTCGTTTCTGAGAGATACGCGAGAAATCGTAATAATAATCCTGACTCCAATAAGTTTCTTGACGAGAATAGCTTAGAGAAAGCGTTTAATTCTTACCATTAAATTATATGTATATATATACATATATATATATTTATATATACATATATATATATATATATATATATATATATATATATATATATATATATATATATATATATTATAGTGAACATATTTTTTCCCAGTTATTACTTAATTGTATGTATAATTTCAACAATTCAATTGTTTCTTCTCTGATGCATCTATATTCAGTTTTTCGCATAACGTGCCTAATTACTTCCTTAAATCTTAGAAACTGTATTCATTTGTTGTTACTAAATAATTTCGTGCAGAATAGAATATAGCCGTACCTTCTAAAATTAACACAAAAACAAATAGATCAGCGGACTTTTAATAAAAATGCTCCGACTGCAATTGCGTTTAATTTTTGTTCATTATAATTTTTTCTGGATATGCAAAGATAGGAAAAATTAAATTAATTAAAGATAGGAATATCTTTCAATTTATTAGGATTAAGCCCTTATTAGGATTATTGTTAAAATATGTGTAATGATTATTTGTTAAAAAATGTATACGTCCATTATTACGTTACACTAATGTAATTATTTCTTAATTACTGTTAAAAGGCTTATGTCATCAATATGACATTTTTTGTAATAGTTACTTAATAGATAATGGGTATTATTTTAAATATAGCAGTTTTGCATTAATTCTAAAAACAATTACGATTAAAAGCTTCTTTTGAAATCCTGATATATCTTTGAATGATATATCTTTATCTATCTTTAATCTAGTCTATCTCTTTGATATATTTTTAATCTAGTTTAATAGAACTTCCTGACATGTTTGATCCTTCAAAGAGCATAAATATTAAATCAGTTGTACGGCAAAACTTTACGAAATTAGAAAAGTTCTAAGGAGGAAAGTAAAATGACGTTAATCTTCATTGATAATTTTTTGACATTTTATGGACATTTTATTGTTGTTCAAATTTCAAATACAGTTATTAATGGAAATTATGCATTTATTTTATATTTGTTATTTTGCTGAATGAGGAAACAAATGGTGGGTTTGTTGACAGTGATGAAAATGTGTTTATTTTGTTTAAAGCGAAATATGCAATAAATAACTAATAGACTTTTACTCATCAAACATATATTATGATTTTATTATAATGCCATTGTTTCGTATATTTATTATAACTCACTGCAATTATTAATTTATAGTAAAAAAAACTTGTTTCATTAGGTTTTCCAAATACATTTTTGTCCATTTTTTCATTGATAGATATTTTGTTTGCACATGAAAATGAGTCCTAGTTTATATTTTACAAATAAGAAACAGAACGTTTTTTTGTCAAAAAAATGAGGAAGGCCATAAAAACGTGTTGGTGTATAAAACAGTAATAAACTAAAATATATCTCTGAAAGACATATTGTACATTGTTATACATTTTATCCAATTTTGATCCATAAATTCAGAAAAGCGATCTAAACAAAAATTTAGAAAAACAAAATCGTACAATTAAAGTCCCATTAAAAATTTCAATGAAAATATTCCCTAATTTACTTGAGATTCAATATTTCAAATAATTTCATTTCGTTAACAGTTAAAAAGCAAGTGATAACGTTAAACGTAAGATTTTCTTACATTCTCCGAAATGTTTCCTAAAATACATACTATTTAAAGCTAATTCATACTTTGGAAAGGTAAAACGTACGCTTAACGAGTTTCTCGTAAACATTTTTCATTAATTAACATGAATACATCGTGAAATAAAATAAAATGGACCGCCAAAAAGCCCACAGAACTTCCGCTTACATAACGTATAATGAGCGATATTGCGTTAATATGTGTTCATAATTCGCCACGTGGCGTTCATGAAATATTCAAAGCAGGCATTTCGTAACGCCCTGGGTGAAACGCGTCACGCAACGCCACTCGTTGGGGTATGTTGACTCGATACAAATAATGTCGCAACGAGATTGCCCTCGTGATCTGCTTATAAAATGAGAAGTTTGTATTACGAATGGGAAAATAATACTAAGATTTAAGTGGGAAGATACAATTATATTTTCCTTTAGTAATCCTTTTTCATACCAGAACAATTACTTATGGCTAATTTATGCCTTATCTTAATTAATAGGATTTATAATATATATATATATATATATATATATATATATATATATATATATATATACATATATGTGTGTGTGTGTATGTGTGTGTGTTGTTGCTAGTCAAGCTATATATGGGTTAACATTTACTCGCATATTCTTTCGCGTGAATTACTAGGGTCTAATTTTATGATAACGTGATGTAACAAAATATTATTATATTTTATGTTAGTTACGCCATGTCTATAATAGTAAATACATAGCTTCGGGTTGTTCAATAGGGTCATTATATGTATATAATGCTCATCGATATCTATTTAGAAGGCTTTATTTAAATAAAATAGTTAATCTGAAACAAACATTTTAACGGTTAATAACAATAGCTTCGTATTAAATTGAAACAAATTAATTTTAATCTGTAATAACTCATTGGTATTTGATACTTAATTTTTGATCTCGTTTTTAAATGATAGTAGCTCACAAAATTTAATCACAGAATTTTAGATAATGGTCAAACAAACACGTATAAATTTAGACAAAATTTTCTTGACATATTTTTAAGATTGTACTTTATTTCAGGGCACAGTTAACAAAAAAATATTCATGCGGAAAAATAATAACAAAATAAAAGTTTAAAAGGGTAATGAAAATGATATTGAATTTTTGTATCGATAAATTGTTGATGACATGGTGTCTACGAAAAAAGCTCAACTGTGTGGTTTATTGTATATGCCATGAGAATACAAAGTATTCGTTTTTTACAACTTAAATATATTGCCTAATACAGAATGTAATTTATAACATCTAGAACCATTACTATAATTTTCCTACAACTTTGCATCTCAGGTTAATTAGTTTGGAAAATATAGGGAGGGATCTTATCAAAAAATTGTTAAAATATGATCTGTGAACCACTTATGTTTTTACTTATACTAGTATTTATTATTACTTTTCAAAGATACGCGTAATTTTTTTTCAATCGTTATTAACTTAGCTGCGAGCGAAACTTAAAATTCTGTGAGTGGAGGGCAGAGAAAGACGTTCTTATGGACGAAAGTGTAGCATAATGTTCAGTACTCAATTCAATGAGAGTAAAAGTGAAAGTTCGACATTGCTTGGTGTGTGAAACAAAAGATGTGTATTCAAAGCGGCACTCTTATGACTTGTGTCACACTGCGCATGCGCGACTATATTACCCGACTGAATTAGTCGTGCATCTTTTTGCTTTACTTAAATCTTGCCGGTGTCATGTAAATAAAACAAATACATTTCTGTGAGTGTGTCGATGCTAATATTTATTCCAATTTGCAATTATTATCTCCAAATTAACTTTAGCAGATTTGTTGTGTCCTGGTGTGTTTAAAATGGAACAATATAATGTGAATTATATAAAGAAAACGAAAAAAGACTTTAGAAACAGGACTGGAAATAAAATCAAAGGGGCCACCTTCACCTCAAATTGATTTCTCTCAAAAATGTGGTTCTGAAACAAAAACGTTTACTCGTGTTTTTAAAATTGAACAGTACGATATAATAGGTGGTGATATAGTTGAGAAGAAATTAGTAAGTTGTTTTGTTTTCCATGCCTTTTGTTTGGAGGCACCGGAGTTGATGCTGCGTAGATTGATACAGATGTCGATGATTTGGCACATCTCTCTATAAAAATAAAAAAAAACATTCACAATCGCCACTTCGCATTTTAAATGAACTTCAAAAGTAATAGATATTTTTTCACTTGAGAAGGATCGCCGAAAGGACTATATTTCCAAATAAATGGTATGCAACATTTTTTTTCGTTATTTTTCTCAGTGAACTCCCAATGGGACCTTTCACGAGCCGCCTTTGCTTTCAAACTGGGTATGATATTCCATTTTTACCATAAACGTAATTTAATATTTTTTCGAGTATTTAATTTTTCCCTTTCAAAATTTCCCTTTGAATGGTTTTGAGTAGTATCTATTGAGATATCAATATACTTTAATACTATTCCAAATTTCAAGCTTCTGCATTAAGCATTTCTATGAAAAACGCTTGAGATAAATATATAGATCAACATGGGAGCGATCTTACAGAGGTTCCGTTGTTTCCTTTTGAGGTACGGTACCCTGAAAAAGAATAAAGCCGTCCCGTTTTTTGGCCCGATTAAAACCAGGATCGGTAGCTAGTCGCTAGCAAAATTGTCCTTACGAAAGAAAAAAAAACATGGTTCCAGACCGGTGTTAAGCAATGGAAGAAAAGCTTTCCCCTTCGTAACAACGTATATATTTGCTCTATTTTCGAAAAAAAAATTAAAGAAATATTAGGAATAAGTATTTAAGCTAGTTCTTATTAGAATCATACATGGACTGCTTAGTTTTGTAAATAATTTTAAATATCTAATATTTCCCACCTACAAATCAATAACAAATATTATGAAGGTTAATAAGTTTTTCCTAAACTTGTAGATTTTGAAACTTTTAATCTTAATCCGGTATTATTTAAGTATTATAAATACGCTGCAACGTATTTCAGACTAATCTAATTCCTCAATCTCCCCGTAATTTGTAGAAAAGTCATTTTAATGAGCTCAATAAATATGAAAAGAAATATGTGTATAGATGGGTCTACAATTTAATATTCATAAACACGCAGTAATTTTAATATTATCGATAATGGTATGAACCACTTACACAAATATATTTTGTACCAAAGTTATATCAGGAAGCGGGTTCTAAAAAGATTAAATGCAAGGTATAAGCGGATTGACAGTTCGGTAAGAAATCACCACGAAATTGTTTCAAGGACTTATATGTTTAGATAAAGAATGTGAAACACTTAACGAACAAGTGTTTGCTACACATAATAGCGAAGACAACAAATTTTGTTAGGGTGGTTAAAAAAGGCAAAAATATATATGGCAAAATGAGTCCACAAGGACATGATACAACAAGTTACAAAAGTTTGTCGATTTTTTAAGAGTATACGAAAGTAATATTACGAGCGAGGAGTGTTTTATGTGTATATATATATATATATATATATATATATATATATATATATACAAACATATACACACACATATCGTTGTGTGTGTGTGTGTGTGTTTGGATGTATGTATATTTATATATATATATATATATATATATATATATATATATATATATATATATATATATTTATGTTTGCGTGTGTATATATGTGGTGTCTGTATAATAATTACCGCTTATTCGTAAATGTACACACCGTGTGAAGGTATAAATATTTACAGATTTATTAAATAAAAATTCATGCTACAGCGATCCTGAAAAAAAGAAAAATTAAAGTGTAACTTTTAAGAATTCTCTTTAATATTTTCTCAATCTTAACAAATCCTGTAATTACACAATTCATTTTTAAATTAATAAAACGATATCCATTTATCCAACCTTTACATAGACTAAAAAGTAGTGAGAAAGAAAACTGAACACAAACCTTAGTAAAAAACATCAAGCGCTTCACGAAATGAATAAAAAAAATACCGTATCACAAATTACACTAAATTATATGATTTAAAAGTGTCATTCGTGTGCGCTGTTTTATTACATGATCCAACTCTTAGCTCTTAGATTGGACGTATATTTCGCCTACTGAGCGAGATTATTATTTTATTGCCGTATGCTTTGGGTAAATAAAAAAAAGGGAAATGCTGAGTGCGATTTGGTTTACGTTGTTGCCATGGGCTTGGTGACGTAAGCATAAAATATTTATACGTGTTTTATATTTTAAGTAATTTAATGTTCTACATTGTTTTGCTTGTCTTATCAGTTACAGTTTAGGTAATATAATAAAGCACGATTATATACAGAAGGCTTTAAATATATCTTAAACTATGGAACATGCGAGAAAAAGAATGGAGTAATCAAGTAAATAAAGTTAACACGTAAAAAACTGCAATTGGTTTAAAAAAAATGCTTTTTGTTTAGATAATTTTATTACAAAAAATATACAAGTGAAAAAATGCGCTAAACAGCCTTTAAAGACTGAAATGAACGATAACTTTTTTATGCATTATGAATTTGGCTAAGTTACGATATATATACATATATATATATATATATATATATATATACATGTATATATATATGTGTATATATATATATATATATATATATATATATGCGACGATTCTAATTTTCAAAGTTTTCCATAAATCAATGTTTACAGAGGTTAAGTGTGTTTTACCCATTTTACTCATTTTATTTGCCAAAATATATTATATGTTTTGAATAATAAGAAAATAGGATATATTTTTATTTCTTTCCAATTTTGTACGATACATTCGGAATTAAAATTGTATTTAAGCGATTTAAAAATCTGATTTTGTGAACGGCACAGGAGTCAATATTTTTCATTATTTAATTTTCTTTTATACCGAAAGACTTACGTGATGACGTGAAACATTAGATTATTCCTACACTCTTCGATATGTTTCCAAATAATCCTCTCACTTAAAACTGTTTTGCTTTTTGTAGTGTTAATACGTACACGTAATGAGTGTCTCGTTAACAATCTCTTATTAATTAACACGCATACATCTTGCAATAAAATTAACCGCCAAAAAGCCTTCCAGACCTTTACAAAACTTCCTCTTGCATAACCTATAATGAGCAAAATGGCACACGTATATGTCCATAATTCATTACATGAAGATGGTAAAATATTCAAAGTGTGAATTTTTCGAAACCTGAGTAAAATGTGATTGGTAGCGCCACGTGTTGTGTCGACTTTATAAAAGGAATATTGCAGTAATATTGCGTTATAAATTAAGAAATTTGGATTATGAATACAATAAATATAAAGTTTATTTCTTATTCTTATTTCAATTAGATAATAATTTTCCTTAAATATTTTTTTTTCTTTTTGTGCCACAAAATATCGTAATTAATGGTATATTCGATTTTTTTTAAAGTTAAATCAAAAATATTTCATATATCTTTTATAAATATCACCAATGTATATATAAACAATAATACGTACTAAAAAGAGACACCTTTGATGGCGTCAAATTAATGAAAATGATATGCACCGATTGTCCCGTATAATAGCGAGATAAAATGCTAGAGATCGGCGACGGGCAGCAGCGCTGTTAGTGTGAGAAGCTACTCATCGGGCGAGGTCTAGCAGTGAACGTAGTCAATCCATTGATAAAGAGCATTTATTACATTTTTTTTTATTTTCATAACATAGTAATTTAAATGAAACAGTATAAGATGAATTGAGATCATATGATAAACCTCAAAAAGTAATGCAAAATTAATTTTAACTAAAGTTATTTTCTGAGCTAAAATACTAATCTAAAATGCTAACATACTAAACTAAATATGCTAAAATACTAAACAAGAAAATATTTAACTTTTCATTTGTATTTAAAAAAAGTATGGATTGACATTTAATAATGTTAAATAGTGGTTGATCGTGACGTCAGTGGTTGATCGGACTACTACTAGCTCTAAGCTTTTATGTTGAATGACCTCGCTCTAAGTTTGTACATTGAAGGTATGTATACCAGTTGCAGAAAAAAATCTGAATACATCCTCACATATTTTGATACTTTTTCTGCTTCATTCACCAGTTTAGGACTGTAGTTATAAAGTTGATGGGTTATTTACGGCTAATTTCTTGATGGAGTGGATTTTATTTGAATTGCTATGTATTTCTGCTTGATTTTTATGAATTGTATATTTTGTGAAGCTTTGTTCTTATGTTCGTCCACATTTCTAATGTTTCCCAAATAAATTTGTAAATGGGCAGGATTTTTCAATAAATAATTAAATACTAAATATATATTAAATAAGGTAGAGACCGATCTCGATCACATAATTTAACTTACACCAGGCCTCATATATTTAAACTGATATGAAGTAGGAATAAATCATTATTGCGATAACATACACAGAAATATTTTAACTTTTTTTCAGTTTGTTAATAGTAAAAATTTTTCATTTTAATTAAGAATGAATAATCAAGGAAGTAATTTAATGTGACGCAATATTTAGTTTATTTCTTAATAATCTATATTTTATCGAGATCTTATTAGCTTATAAATTTATTTCTGATACTCATAATTACTATTAGTTTGTAACTATATTTGTATTAAATCATAACTTATTTGACTAAAGGGAACAAAATAAGACTATACTTTTGAATTTATCGCAATCTCTCCTGGTTTTTCTAGTATCCAGATTTGCTCCCTATTTGAATAAATTTATGTAAACATTTTATCAGGATACAATTCAATGCAGATATTTATCTCTTCGCCTTAGATCTAATTCCAAAATCTATACGCATTCAACATTTTTGCAAATTTATTAGCCAAACAAGATGAGGGAGGACATGGATACAAACTTATCAAAAGGAGAGATCGGCTTTTCGTACGACAAAGATATAAAAGAACTAATCACTAAGTACTAGGTATGGCATATAAATTATTCAATAATTTCTGGCAGTTCTGAAAAGATCAATCAAATAGTTTGTCTATTATACATATATTTGAAAATGATTGCCTTTGAAATAATTAATTCATGTTTATTGAGTATTTTGAGGTTTAATTTGGTGGCAGCGGAAACAAACACTTTTATCCACAAGCACGTTTATCAGTACTTATATTTTTGTGTATTAGACAACAAAATTCCAAAATTACAAAAACAGGATTGTAGCTCTTTATTAACCTAGACTGAAGAAATATCAAACTACACTATGACACATGAGCGAGAGATATTGGTGAACTTTTGATGAAAGAATATCTGAAATTTATTCCTGCACTATACGCAATACGTGATGTATTGTAGATGTGTGTTCATTATTCGCCACAAGGCATTCATGAAATATTCAAAACAGGCATCGTCCGTTGTCCCGGGTTAGAATGCGTAGCTTTATCCTCTGAATAATGAAGAGTTGATGCAAACACCTCTGCATCGCGTGCTTGTTTTATAAATTGAAAAATAAAACAGGAAGGAAATGTATTTTTAATTAAAGGTATGGGTTTTAACCCAAGAGAGTTTGTATTTAAATATATCTTTAGTTTTTTGTGTACAAAAACGTATCTGATATATTTCTCAATAGAAATTTCAGTATCAAACAACTTTCTGGCACCATAATAAGTTTTCACATTTACAATCTGTAAATATAAATGTGAGTAAATTTTCTTAATCGAGTTATTGAAATGCCCTGCAATTGAATAAAGAAATTATCATTCAAAACCATAATACAAAAGGCTTATTTGTGGATGAACTTTCTTCCGCACAATTGTTTACATATAGCATTTGTGTTTTTTCTCTTGCATTACTATTAAGTGCATGCAATGGAATATATAATTGGTAAATAGAGTAAAACATTGAAAATATTAATTTGTCTTTTGTGTTATTATTTTAAATTATTTGCGATAAAATGTTTATAAATCTTTATTTTTT
The DNA here is from genome assembly GCA_039881145.1 of Druceiella hillmani. NCBI lineage: Eukaryota > Metazoa > Arthropoda > Insecta > Lepidoptera > Hepialidae > Druceiella > Druceiella hillmani. Next base: position 16,447,614 of record JAYKKI010000025.1, on the reverse strand, counting down.
CCAGAAAAAGCTGCTAAGATCACATTTAAGAGAAAAACTATTAAATAAAATGAAAATTAATTTTACAAAAACATAAATATAATATTCGAAAGCACTATCTTGTTGCAAATTAAAATATTATGCACTCTTGCCAATGCAAGCAAAAAGTCAATAAGTACTCAGTGTTACGAGAGATATTACTAGTTATTGCGAATTAATATGTAAAAACGCTCTAAAACATTATATTTTCACATATATTTGAAAAAGTTAATTAAAAGATGAAAATAAATTTACTGTTTGATGTGAATCATTTTAAAACTTGTTTCTAATAAAACAGAAAACCTAATTTTTGACGAGTAACTTAAATCGAAAGAAGGTTGATTGTGTATATTAAAAAATATAAAAATAGATACCGCATGTAATATTATAAAGGTGATGAACTAACAAAAAAGCATTTAAGAAAAAAAACAATAAAACATGAATGAAAAAGATCATTGATGGGTATCTGTCAAAATACCATTTATGTCTATTAAATCATTCCCAAAAAATCAAAGTCGTTTTTTTTTTAATATATGACATATTAATTTATATGTCAAAATTGTAATTTAAACTTCATGTAATTTGAATTACAGAAGCTTAGATGAGTGGACGTCTACGCGCAAATGTGTTCATTATATCTAATTGTTTTTTTTAGTAAACGTATTGCTTTTATTAAAGGCTATAATTTTTGTAGATAAAATATTTTGTTAAACAAATTCAACGGACAATTATAAAGAAAAAATGATTGCAGGCAAAAATGTTTCCTATTTACGTTATTATTGTCACTGCAATAGAGACACTGAATATATTAAATTATGCTTCTTTTCATTTAGCGAAAAGCTAAAGCGATGCGAGGATTTTATGTGTAGGTAGAACACCGCCAAAAACGTAATTTTAATATAAAATTCAACTATGAAAGTAGGTTCGCGAATAATAAGAATATGAAATTTGTAATAATTTTTCTATAATTTTTTTCTTGTATTTTAATTGAAATAACCTAATATTATTTTTTCTTTTTTCCTTCTATAATTTTTGACTTTATATGGCAGACTATTTCGGCCAAAAATAGATTATAGTTTATTAAATATTCATAGTCTATTTTTAGCAAATTTCTAACAACATACTTACATACAACATATTAACATTGACGCCCAAACCTAATCGCCATATTTTCATTACGTTAAGACACTGACAGATAGAAAAATGCAACGTGTAGTTTGGCTATTACAAATATTCTTTACTAATACCCCATCTGAGGATGTTGTAATACACCTCAAGATGTTGTAACAAAGCGAAACCTTGGTCGTGGTAAAGAATTAAAGAAAGTGGAAATAATACTAAATCACGTAGTTTCATTTAAAGTAAATTATTTAAATTTTATTTTATATGTACAAGTTATTAATCATCTTAGTTTATATGTACAAGTTATTAATCAACAATTTTTTAGTCAGTAAAAATAATAATATATTTTAGAAGTTTATCTAAAACTTTAATTTGCATTGCTAGAATAAAAATATTTATTACGCATATTCTAAACAGCATTTTTTTATCACTACATTTTTTTTATAATTGTGTTTTACTAAACAAATAAACATATATTTTAACATTCAACATTCCTTTTAAAATACAAAAATAAATAAAACTATGAAGAAGCAAAACACAAATGAAGTAAATATCTACCACTAGGTATCTTTTAAAAGCTTACAATATTGTTTGATCTAAAAAGTTAAATCTTTTTATTGTAGAAGATGTTTCATTATTATATAATCTATTCAGAATTAATTAAGAATTCAAAAGGAAATTCAACAAAATTTATATTGAAATACTTCGTAATGTAGAAAACCGATTAACAATGTGGATATATTCTGATAATTAAAGATACATGGAGAAAATGGTAACTTAATGTTGAATGATGATATTCATTTTCAATCGGTTCACCTTCAATTAATATTAGCACTAAATCTAGTGCTTCGTGTAATAGCTTTATTGATTATGCCTAACGTAGAACAAAGGATTATATAAAACAAGCGTCCATGTTTATCTATAACAAACTAAACAACAACATGAATAAAAACAGGCCACATAAATCCGAACCGACCTGTTACCAGATAGGAATAAGTTTAGTAAACCTTTGATAAAAAAAAGAATTATTTCTTTAATTGTTTATTAATCTTTTAAATATATAGGTATCTATAGAACCATATATGTGTAACATGTCACGGGTAGCAAGTGTTGTATAGCAATAAGTAGGGTCACAGTATTTCATTCAATTTAACATGAGGTTCAGGCATCTTGTACGAATGAAGGTAAGCACTCACGTGTCCCATATAGTATGTAGTGGAGGTATATTTACTATCGGAATTTTCGTATATTCCACGTTTGTAAGCCTTTAAATATTTTCAGAATTATTTTACCTTAAATCTTGTTTTTGTCTTCGTATCATCACGAATTAAATATATCTTTAAAGTACAATAAAAGTATAAAATACAATAAAAGTGATGATGAGAAGGAACTATAAGTGTGTATGTCTAATAAGTGATTTATTGGTCGTACCCACATCCAATTCCTTTTCACCTTAAGAGAAGGTGTATTAAAGTTATAATAAAGTATGCTTTATAATTCCAAATGAAGGTAACGTAGATAAAATAAAAATTTTATTTATTTTCTTCGCATTGTAACGTATATTTTGTATTTTGACACTCATATAAATATACAATTTGTTACAATATTCACATGTGATTTAGATTTCCTTATTAATAAATAGTAAATTATTTGTACAGTAAATTATTTGTATAGAAAGAATAATGTTAAAAATGTATTAATGAATCGCATCTTATGTAAACATTTCTAGATTAACTTTTTCTAAAACTCATTAAAGATAAATTCAACACATAAAATTGTTCAAAAATAGAAATACTAGATAAGCTTTATGAAAAGTACCTTAACAAATGTTACCAATGAAAATTTTCTAAATTTCCTTGCCATGGAAGAGTATTTCAACATTATAAATACTTACTAGAATTCCTTTTACTAACTCCCAAATTTGATATTTCAGCCGTGGTGTCGAATAATTTTTATAGGATAGCGTTTTTTTTTAATATAGTATGTCTCTGGTAATTTATTCATTGTTTATTTTAAAAAATAATGGTACGAGTCGATTTTTAGCACTTTAGGCAAGTTAAGAGAAGTGCTTAAGGGAATTATTTAAGATTAAATAAGGTTTTATTACTGCATTACAAATTTCCATATTCTCTATCCTCCCATTATTTTTTTTATTTGCTTATATAGGTATTTAATCAGTCGCCTAAAATTAAACACTCACTATTTCCTGAAGTTTCAGTTTTTTGTTTCGATTTAATAAATATCGTTGTCGGTTTTCACCCAGATAAGCTTTTACACTATATGTTAAAAAAAACAAAGTTGTTAAATATAGTTAGTCACATATTTACTTCAAACGAAAAATACTATTACACTTAGTAACAATTATTTCACCAAGTATTGTATTTTATTTACTCCAAAGAAAATATTGCGATCAATATTTTACTTTGACGAACCACACAAGCCATCTTTTTAAAATGTATGTATAGAAAGGGAAAATAATAAATGAAAGAGGCTTCTTTTTTTCGACATCGGAAAACAGAAAAAGATGAAATAGTTACAAAATCACTAATACGAGTATGTCTGCCCGTCTGTGTGACTAGAAAAGTCGTTCATTTCAGAAAATATTTGACGTAGAAACATAAAGTTTGAAACAGCGCCATAGAAATATAAAATTCGAGAGTGACAACAATTTTAGAAGAGGTTTAAGGAAGTTATTGATTTTTATTCAATTACTTATGTAATGTGAAATATCAATTAAGATACCAGTTACAAGGGATCCAACACTATTTTTTCTACCAAAGTAAGGTAGTTCAGGAGACAGAAAATGTCCACACTGTTTTGTGCAGAGATAGTTCTCAAAATATTGTTGAAAATTTCACACCAAAATTATATTCGACTCTATAAAAAGATGTTAAACGTTTACCTGAAATTTGCTGGAAAACTATGGCAGTGGTTTGAAATATAGCAGTTTTTGAGAAATTCACCATGTTTTTACACCTGTCAAAGGTAAAATAAGCAATATATTTGTATGGTGAAAAATTATATTAATATTTGGTTAATAGAAATAAAAAATGCATAGATTTTTTAAATATCCACATTTACTCAAATTTATACTGAAACTTTATAACGTTTTACTCGTACATGATACATTTTATTACAATTTATGAAGATCAAATTATTTTATGGTGTTATTATATATCAATAAATATATGATATATTTATTGATGACCAATTTTACATAATTTCGCACTGAAAAAAAAAATGTTTCTCGCTATTTCTATTAATATATACAAAAGCTCTCAAACTCAATTATTTTGTCGTTTATGTGTTTGCATTTCTTTCGAAATTCACATTTGCTTTAGTGAATCACATGTATGTTTTATTATGTACATATATATATATATATATATATATATATATATATATACATACATATGTCCATATTATTTGTCAAAATTAATATATTATATTTAGATTAATTGTATAAAATAAAACTATTGTTTTAAACATATTTAGGGTACAAATATAAATTGAAACTTGTATATCAAACTCGCAATTTTAATCAATTCAAATAATGCATAGTGTACTTTTGACTTGTCTTAAAACTCTTTCGAACTGTGACGCAAAATGCAGTCTCTCAATAAAACCAGAGCAAAATAACTATTCTCTTGCTGTAGGTTATCCAGCCCACTTTCAAATTTCTTAAAATGTTGGATGTAGGGTATTTACCCTACATCCTTTTCTCATACACTTTTCCTATATCCAATGGTCCTTACCCGATAAATGAATTTGGAATTCAGTTTATCTAACATTAACCATTATCCGTCAGATGGGTAATTTAGTTATGTCCTATTTATGGATGCAACAATCAATCTGAAATTAGAACCAAGTTTAGTATAAGTATTTGCGTAAAGCATTAGGTTCTTTTGACATGTTGAACTACATTTTATTCGTAATTTGTCCGTGTTATATTTTTTGTAGCGCGTAAGTAGTAAAGTTTTGTGAACTTTGCGATTTCAATAAATTGAAAGAAATATAATATTTAATTAATAGTTTGCCATGGGATTTAAAACATTCTCATTCAGAAATTTTTCTTAGAACAACACGTAACCTTAGAAGCTTCAAATAAGCTAAATATAATAAAATACAGTAGCTGTAAGTCTAACAACGCTGTATATTTTTGCGATGAAAATATTTGAATCATGATCAGCCGTAATTTAGAAGTTATCATAGATTTAATTTAGGAGCAAACTAATGTTTAAATCTCTATCTCTCTATACTTTACACAGATAATTCCATTAAATTAAAAAAGAAAAGATTAAATATTTGGCATTTTTTATGCTTCTATAAGCTTCAGTTGTATAAAACTATGTCTGTAAACAAATCGAGTAAGTTGATTTTTACTAATTTTTAACTATTATTTTGATTTAAATTTTTAGAACTTATGCAATTCTGATAACAATAGAGCCGATAATAATCTGAGAGGTCGTTTGATTTATATCAATGAATCTTTTGGTAAGATATTGTAACAATAATGAAGGAAGGAGATGGGAAATTCTCAATAGTTAATAGTAAACCTCGAGGGGTTTATGTGAAGCGAGTTTTTTTTTGCTTTTTATAATTTTTGTCTTCAATCATTAAAACCACATATTTATTCTTGGGGTTATTAGAAATTAAATTGTTTAATGTTCGAGATATATGAAATTAAAGTAATTTCTGTCTGAAATATTATAAAATTATTTCCTTTTATTGTGATAAAATATTAAGCATTACTATTTTACAAAAAAGATGATAAAAATATATCTGCAAATGTAAAATTTATGGCACGGTTTAAGTTGGTAATGACTGTCAAAGTTATTAAAAGACAAAGTTTTTTTTAAAATAGATTTGTTTATTCTATGTGAATACCGATAAACTTAAGAGGATACTTTCCTTTCTATTATCTTATAACTTTCCTTTTCTATTACCAGTAGATTTCTGTCTAAGGCAAAATTTCCATTTGATTTCTCTAGGAGAGATCTTATTATCACTAAATTTATTTTACAATATTCACGAAACAAATTTAAAGAACACCGAAACTGCCTCTTCCTAGCTATGTAAATAGGTTATTTCGATCACATTGCCGAGTTCACAGTAGTACAGTATAGTGTTTAATGTATGTAACATCATAGTATAAAATATATTTACATTTCTGAAATCTTTTGAATAAAATGAGTAAAAAATGTTCCTCTAAAACGTTTTAGTCACCTAAACCCTTAAAGACACGAATCCCTGAAGACTATTACGCAGACCCAGGAAATCCGCGCTCATTATGTAGCTACAGTAAACTAACAAAAGTGCCATTCCGTGCTACCTTTTTATATGAAAACCCAAGGAAAACACAAGAAAATCATATGAGCCGACATGTGAGATAAATACAGTTGTTACGTATTCAAAACCTCGCACCCGGCAAAAGAGAGAGAATTTTAGTTTACCTAACATTAACCCTTATACGTTGGAGTAAGGGGCCAATAGATAGTAACACGAGCTGATTTATGCGTCTCCCAAGAGGTTGAATGAATTGTCATAGTCCAGCTTCGTACAAACTTGTAATAAAATGGGCAAAAAAAAACGACCACATTGATTTTTTTAAATGAAGAAAAGTTGTCTTCGAGTAGTTGTGATTGACTCAGGCTACAAGTTTTGCTTGAAAATTTCGTTATTTTGTAATTTTCTCTTAAGCTTTTGGCAGGCTCTGATTTTATGGGATATCTTAGCAGTATGCGGATGTAAATGCGGTAATTAACATTGAAAAAAATTGGAACTGAGTTTTCTTGTTTATTAAATTTAAGTATTTGCATTATCATTTTTAGTCGTTTCATCCTAATTAAAATCTACAGAATTTTGGGGCAACTTCTGGTCAGCTTAAATTTGTGCATCTCAATTTTCTATATTTTTATTATTGTATTTATTATTTTAATGACGTTAAATAAACTGCAGAATGCAGTTTTGGATGGAAAATTTTAGTGACGATGAAAAACACAAATAAGGTAAAGTGGTTTTATAACTTTTAACTTGCAACTGCCTTAGTAATTATATCATATTTTAATGACGTAGTAAAGACAATTGAGATAAAAGGATAATTGAAAAAAAATTGTATTAACAGCCAAAATAACACTAACAATAAAATTCTTATGTGGCGGCCATGAGATGTCAAACCATCTTTATAGGCATCAAATGAAAGAGCGTGAAAGACATATTAAAAATAAATAACACGTTAAAACAACTATTGAATTATAAAAATTAAAAACGATCGTCTTAAATTTTGCTTTTGAACCTCTTTGCCATCGTAGTCGGATATTTTTTCTGTTAAAAGGCATAATTTAATATTTACACAAACCATTTTAGGCTATTATTCTGAACCGGATTAGTAAAATAATTTAAATAGGTACTTCATATTTTTTTAAAAGTTTTCGAATAATATTAAGCATTTGATAGCCAACGTAATACTCGGTGCTCGGGCTATTGGCAGCGAGAACCATGAACTACTTTCTCTGGAGAGTTCGATGATAGAGTTCTAAAACCTTCGGATATGTCCTCTAATCATTTTTAAGATATTGCTTCCGAAGTTAGTTTTAGTTTTGGTTTAGCAATCTTAAACGGCGTATTATAAGGACACGGGTAGCGCAGAATAGAAGTTTTCTAAATAGTAGTATATCGTTTGTTTCTAAAATATCTTTTCAGATGTAATGCAAAAAAAATTAAACAATTGTCAGAAAATGTTTGTTTTTTTGCATTAGTCGCAAGAGATAAAACATTCGACAAAACTAAACATGTTGATATACTATGTACAGTCATTAGCAGTATATTTTAATAAGTAGGTAGCTATGACCATTGTAGAGTTATTAGCAGTACATTTTAATAAATAGATAGTTGTGACGTTACTAATATACAAAAAAGCGTTTGTTTTGCAATTTATTCACACAAATTCAGGAGAAACGCGATATTGCTTCTATTCTTTTTTCCATTTGTATGAAAGAGCGACTTTCAAATAGTTAATATGTTCAATCAAAAATCAGAAGTCATAACTGTATTCTAAATCCAGTACCAGTGTAGATTTTAAATAATTCCATTTAATTGCACTCAGTTTTACTTTCGATACCAATTATGTATTTGACAACATTCGATTTTGAAAAAGCATTGTCCAATATAAATTTCAGACATTATTAAAGCTTTTCATATTACTTTTACAAAATAATTAATGCGCCTTAAGTTCCGTAATAAAGAAAATTTTATTCAGTGGCCACGGTTCTTAGATTTAAATTTTATTAAGTTTGGTAATATTATTTATTAAACAATTATTGTAAAAGGGATTTTTTTAAGATTAATGTAATAGTAGATACTTTTTAGAATATTAATATTTAAGAGTCAATTTTAAAAAATGTTTTTCGATTTTGTAATATTGTGCGATTTATATTTAGCAAATAATTATGAATTTAATTATATTTGTTTATTTATAACCACCTTCGGTGCTTGATAAGAAATCAAAATGAATTAATTTTAGCTTTATGTAAGTTATGTTTAAATAAACATACATCTTCCAAGTGAATTTGCACCTTGCCTGTTGAACACTTATTTAAACTTCTGCTAGGAGGCTAGCGCAATGTTTTTCATTGTTAAGTGGAATACGTTCGAAAAACGATTGCAAAATCAGCTTTTTCCTCTGTGGGTTTTAAATCCTATTATCATTTGAATTCGAGAATGCATCCTACTTGTACTTAGATGCAGATTTTTAAGAAATTGATAAATTATTATAAAGTTCTCTATCTGTTACACTTTTCGATGCAAAAATACAAACACTTTGCTGAACATAGTACTGAAAACACTTTGTATTTCGACAATACCAAATTCATTTAGACGTAAAAAAGTATAACGAATTCCATTCATGAGTTTATGCTAACAAAAAACTAATACGCGTTCATACTGTATTTGAGCGTACTTCAAAAGAACTTATATAAGATTGTATCTACCCATAATTTCTATGAAATCTGAGTAAAAAGAACAAAAATGAAATTAAAAAGAGTAAAAGATTTTTGCCAATTTTTTCTCAAATAAGAGTGAATAATTTTTGCATTAATGTATAATAGTCTATAGATACAGAATACAGACAGATATCGTAGACGGAGAATCACAGTTTTTAATTCTATTATGTCGATGTTTGGGCGCATTACGCTAGTGAATATAAATCTACTCCTTTATTATTCACGTGTTTCATTTAGTACACTATGAATGTAAGATTATAAAGGCTTGCTTATGTCCTAGCTCTTTTTTGCTCTGCCAGGGTATGCTTGTCTAATTCATATTTTAGTTTATAATTAATAGTAATTTTTCAACTTGTCTAGAAAATTAGGTTACTTAAATATTATATTTTGGACAATTTTCATTCATTATTTTTCAATTCCAGCTTCTTTGTTTCTACTGCATGAGCCTTACATGCGTTTCAATTAATCTACACCCTGGGCATCGTTCCAATGAAAATCCTATTCAGATCGTAGCAGAAGTCAATTGATTTAAAAAGAAGACTTATTTTGGCTTCTACGACGAGGATTATTCCGTTACGAAATTTTCGAATTATATTGGAAGGAAGAATTCAGCGTCGGTTGGAACATCAATTACATTGTATTTTTAAATATTTTTCCTTGTTAAGTTTCGTTTTTTTTTCTTATTTTAAATACATTAAATTCGTTGTATTGAAAGAAATTCAATGAATTATTATTGCTTTGGATACTTCCAAAAGTAATTTCTTATAAATTAGAGTTCACATTATATAGTTCATTAGTTTAGTAACTAATTTAACTTATTTATATATTCACGTTAAATATTAGGTTCAGACTAATTATCTGTACAACATTAAGCCCTTTAACAATATTTAACTTTAACATTATTTAAATTGATAACTCCTTACAAATGTAATAAATATTATTATTGCAGTTGTCTCATTTATAATTTTCATATGCTCTTAAAATCCATGTAATTCATAACAAAGAACAAACACAGGTCAATCTCATTGCAGCAACATTTGTGCTGAGGTTACATAATTTGTGGAACTAATTGTAGTAATGCATCTTTCTGAGTCGTAACGGAATATCTCATTTGAATATTTCATGAACATATTGGGATATATAATGACAAATAGGAATATATTAGATATGAAGAAATAATGGTATTCAGTTAGCACACTTCCCATTAATATTGGGACCAAAGAAAAATATGGATATGTAAGATATAAAAAGAAGTTAATTGAATTTCGAATAATGGTATTCAGTTTGCACACTTTCCATTAATATTAGAACCAAAGAAAAATAGGGATATATAAGATATAAAGAAAAGTTAATTTAATTTCATATAATGGTATTCGGTCAGCGCAGTTCTCTTTAATATTAGGACTGTAGGTAAATAGGGAACTATAAGATATAAAGTAGAAGTTAATTGAATTTCGTATAATGGTATTCGATCAGCACACTTCCCATTAATATTAGGGCTAAAGAAAAATGGAGATGAATAACATATAAAGAAGAAGTTAACATAATTTCGTATAATGGTCAGCACACTTCCCATTAATATTAGGACCAAAGAGTAATTCATGTAGTAGTTTTGTGGACTATGCCCAAAGTGCAACAAAACCTTGTATAAAAATATTTGCATTTATCTAAAACTCAGAAAGGCAACAATATAAATAAAAGCAGGCTATATAAAGTCAACGTACCTTTTACCAGGCGGGAAAGAGTTTAGTAAACCCCCTAAACGAAAGGTTTCTCTAGTTATTTATTAAGCACATCCGTAGCTTTCTACAGAAACGTGCAAAATGCATCGTAACCATGGGTAGCAGGTGTTACGAAAAAATAAGGATAGTCCCAGTTTTTATTTCAATTTAGCATGGTGTTCGGGCATCTTACACAAATGAAGACAAACATTTACTTGCCACACATAGCACGTAGTGGAGGCATATTTACGATAGGAATGTTTGCATGTTTCGTGTTTGTAACCTTTTAAATATTTCCAAAATTATTTTGCCCCAAATACTGTTTCCATCTCCGTATTTTCCATGAAAATGATGGTGAGAAAGTAGATATGTTATAATAATAATGCAATATAATATCAAATAAAGGTAACGTATGTAAAATTAACCATTGTTTCATTTCCTCGCATTGTAACGTATATTTTATGTTTTGGCACTTCATCTATTCTCCTGTTATATATCATTTCTGGCAAAGAACCCATGTCAAAGAACAATGTTAAAACTTCATTAATGAATCACATCTTAAGTGAACATTTATAGAGTAAAGCCCTACTTTTTTCTGAAACTCATTATAGATAAAGTCAATACATGTTGAAAAATACAAATATATAATCTTTATGGATGGCTTTAACAGCATGGTTTTTTTAAAATTTAGGTCGTGGCTTATTTGAGCAGACATTACCAATGAACATTTTGTAGTTTTTCCTTCCATGGAATAGTATTATATTATCATGAATGTTTTCTAGAGTTCTTCGTATTATTTCCTAGAATTACTATTTCAGGTGTGGTCCCAAATTGCATTCTATATATTTATAGTTTTCATCGTCATTTTTTATTATAATAAATACGTCTCCGGAAATTTATTCGTTATTTTTAAAAATAATACGATAATAATAATATGACTTGGTTTTCAGTGCAATAACTTTAGGTAAGTATGATAATAAATACAACTTGGTTTTCAGTGCAGTAACTTTAGGTAAGTTAAAAGAAGTGTTTAGGGGAATAATTAATTAATTATTAATTAATAAAAATTTTATGTTTTCGTTATATAATTTCATATTTTCTATCCTCTGATTATGCTCTTTTTTATTGAATTTATACAGGGTTTAATTAGGTATCTAAAATTAAAAGCACACATTTCGTTGCTTTGGCAGTTTCTCGTCTTAATTTAATTAAATTTTTTTTCTATTTTCACTGAGATCTCTTACGCTATTTATTAAAACAAAAATTAATTCTTCAAAAATATTTAATCGGAAATTTACATCAACCGAAAAATATTATAATACTTAATAAGATTTACTTCACCAAGTTTTGTATAATATATTATGTAGACAAAATATTGCAATCAATATCTTACTTTGAAAAACCATGCACATTATCTTTTTAAAGTGGATATATAAGAACGTAAAATAATAAACAAACAAGCCATTTTTTAAACATCGTTCTTATCAAAAAAGAGAAAAAAATGGAATAGTCATAAATTCACTTATATGTCCGCTCATCTCTCTAACAATCAGAACCGCTTTTTTTTACAAAATATTTCATTTGGAAACCTATAACTTGACACAGTAAGAAAGGCAAATTTCGAGAAAGTGACAAAAATTTTGCAAGGGAATAATGAAGTTTTTATTTACTCATGTAACGTGAAATTTAAATTGAGAAAACAAGTCATATAAAGTCCAAAACTACTTTTTTCTCTTTAAGTAATTTTTTGATAAATTTCAAATAAATTTCTCTACTACGTAGTAGAGATATTGCAAAAAAATGTTTATACTGTTATTTGCAGACCATTACCATTTGATGGGCAAACTAAAAAGTTGTCGTTTGACAACATTTTGAGCAAACGAAAAAAGTGATTTTCTTAAAGTTCATGTGGTGTATAGGAGATCAATTAAAAGAACATATTAAAAAGATCCTTTTTTAGAGTTGTAGGTGAGATAGTCCTCAAAATATTGATGAAAATTTCAACCAAAAATATTTTCACCTCTATAAAACGGTATTCCTAGACGTTTATTTGAAATTTATCAAAAAATTACATCAATCATTCGAAATCAAACAGTTTTTTTGAAAAATTGCTCTTGTTAATCTAAGCCACTTTTAAAATTCGTAAAATGCTGAGATAGGGTAAATAAACCTGTTACACACTCAACGACCCTTACCCCACAAACGAATTTGGAATTCAGTTTGCCCAACATTAACCCTTATCCGTTAGAAGAAGAGACCAATACATAGATAACTGATGCATTCCTTGAGGGATTGAATTAAATATTACACATCTATTTCGCACAAAGTTATATTAAATTGAGCAATAATGCTACGTTTACATGTTTATAGGATGAAGGAAGGTCTTTTCAAGCCATTATAGTTTAATTCAAGCTGCAAGTTTCGTGGAGAAGTATTGCCTAATTATTTTTCCCTATTGTTAAATATAAAACAGCCTTAGTTATTACTGAGTGGTAGCAATAATTTTTGGGTGGTAGCATTAATTTGAAAAAGAAAACGTGACAATAACTTTGAAATTGGAACCGAGTTTTGATTTTGAAGTAGAATCACTTGCGTAAATCTCTCCCATCTTTCAAAATCTTGAATGATAATTAATGTACAATTTTTTCACATTTAATTCTAAAGTAGTTTGTGATTTTAATGATAGTCAACTAACAATAACTGCAAGTCTAAGTCAGTTGTATAATTTGGCGAGTCAAATATTTGAAGTGTTGTTAACTGTAATTTAGAAGGTATCATATATTTAATTTAGAACTGATGTTTCAATCTTTACCTATCTACAATTAGATTATTCCATTAGTATTTTGGTTGAGTTTCAGAGTTGGAAGAAATTGAAAATATTTCAAATCTGGGTTTATAAAGTTTATTGGTCAAAAACCAATGAGCATTACAATTAGATCTGATTGTGCCTAATATGCTGTCAATGTTTTAAACTAAGTGCCATATTTAACCGAAGTTTAGATTTGTCAAGCTCTATAATATACTATTGAAAATAAGTGGTTAATAACTTATATTATATGAATATGGGTGGTTTGAATTATATTTATACTGAAGTCTCATTAGAACTAAATTTTTACTGTAATCAATGCTATTTTTTTTTATAATCGTTATTGAGAATCTGGTAATTGCAAACAGATTTTATTTACGGAAATAGTTTACCTCAATCACATTGTCGAATTCAGGGTGATTATTTTTATTTTAACGAATGTAACATCATGGTATAAAAATATTTACTACACATCTGAAATTGTATGAACTAATTTACTCCCCTAAAACGTTTCAGTGAACACAACATTTAACATGACAAGAAATCCCTTAAAACGGTTACGCGGATTCAGAAAATCCACGCACAAAGTAGCTACAGTAAACTTACAACATCGCCGTTCCGCGCTGCTCTTTGTTTGAAAACTCAAAGAAATCATATTAGGCGGATTTTAATATAATTATAATATAGTTTTTACATATTCAAAGCCTCCCATCAGGCAAACGAAAGAAAAGTCCAGTTCACCAAACATTAGCTCTTATCCGTTAAAATAAGGTAACAATATATAGTAACAAGACCTGATTTATGCATCTCTTGAGAGATAGAACGAATTGTTATAGCCTAGCCTCGTAAAACCTTGTAATAAATTGAGCAATAAAACAACGTTCATTGTTTTTATTGCAGGAAGAAGAGTTCTCATCGTGTAATTATGATTGGTTTTAGGCCACAAGTTTTGTTTGAAAATGTCATTATTTTCGATTTTTCTGTGAAGACTGTGACAGGTTCTGTTGTTAAGGGGATGTAAACACAATAATTAAAATTGGACAGTTTTTGAAAAAAATTATAATACAAACGTTTGATTTTATCAAACGTTTGTATTATCATTTTCAATCCTTTTATCGTAAATAAAATTTGCTGAATTTTGGAGCAGATTTAGTCAGCTTAAAGTTATGCATCTTAATTTTCTTTATTTTAATTTATATACTTATTATATTATTGAATTTAAAGTAAGCTATAGAAAGTGGTTTTATGGGAAAATTGTTTACAATGATGGACAATACAAATAAAAAAACATTTTTTAGAATGTTTAATTTGTAGCTTACTAAATCTGACCACCACATCATAATGAATTGGTAATGATTGATATAAAACATATTATCTTTTAAGGATAGGAAGGAAGTTGCTTAAATAATTATATATCGCTTGTGTCTTAAAACTATTGTTTTAAACCATTTGAGTACCAGATAATTTTTATATTAATTTTTTTTTTATAATTAATTTTTAATTTTTCATATACCAACGTAAATCCCAAGAGTTTTCAAAGTGATGGGGGAAATGTCTTGCAATGAAACAAATTTTAAAATATATTTTTAGAACTATTACCAATAACGAAAACAACACTCACAAATTGTTAGGTTTTACATAGTCGCAAAGAAAAATAAACCACCAAGAGGTATAGTAAGTACAGTTATTTGGAGTACATTTTCATAAAGGAAGACCTATGGTTGTGTTTACAAGTCTTTATCGTCCTAAAAGTATATTTTTGCTATTTATTAAGGCAAATTTTGGAAAATCGGCAGTCTCGCTTTTTGTATCTAGTACTTTTCACAAATGCATGGAGGAGCGCAAGCACTTATGTCCGTATTTTAAATTCGAAAATAAAAATACTTTTATGAAAAATAATGCACTCTGATAATTAGAAAGATATAACTAAACTGATACTGTTTCTATTTACTTTAATACGCCAAAAAACGTTTGTTTTTCAGTTTATTCCGGCTAATTCAAGGGAAATGTGGTAGCGCTTCTATTATTTTTCACACATGTAAGAAAGAGCCCGATTATTGCTCTCATGGGCACTAGCATAATCTATACGTTCAATTGAAAATCAATAGTCAAAACTGCAATCTGAACTCAGTTCACAGGTAGATTTTAAATAATCCAATTTAATTATACTCGCTTTTACTTCCTATGTCGGACATGTAATTGTCAATAGTCGATTTAAAGAAAAAACAGGATTACTTATTCAGTTTTCAATCCTAGTTTTAGAAAACAATTCTTAATATGTTCCTTAATAAAGAAGGTTTTGGTCTAGTGGCCAGAATCCCTATATTTTTATTAAGTTTAAATTTGAATACTAAACGATTGTTACCGAGTTTTATTAGAATATTTTTTATTTAAGGGTAAATTTTAATGCTAAATTTTAATGCTAAATAATTAATTACCCCAACCCGCCAGACCCGCTCGACCACAAGTCATGAGATCCTTATAATAACCTATGTCCTTGACGATCAGCGGCCGGGAATCGAACCCGGGACTCCGTCGTATGACGCCAAAGGCTGGAAGCCTGTGATTAACGCAACACACCAAAGCCGACAAGGACATCAAGGACATAGGTCATTATAAGAACCTCACGACTTGCGGTCGAGCGGGTCTGGCGGGTTGGGGTAATTAATTATTTAGCATTAAAATGTGACATTTGCTCCGACATGTGTGTTTTCATATCTTAGTAATTATAATGATTCTCACCTAATATAATTGTATTTAATTTAAGGATAAATGTTATTTCATTTGTATATTCGGGTGATTTACGTTAAGCCAATGTCTGTTACTTATCAATCAAATTATGTTTGTGTATTTTACGACCGTCACTTTGAGTTTGAGTAATTATAACTTTGTAAAAATTATATTTGAAGAAACATATATCTTCCAAGTCAATTTGCATTTTGTATAAAAACACAATTTTAAATTTCTATCCTAGTAAAAAAAAATGTCTTTATATATTTAGCTGAATATATTCGCGAAATTATTCAAAAAGCGACTTTTGTCACTATAGATATAAAGCTTATCTCTAACAAATGTTTATTTTTTACGTTTATTTGAATTTAGGCAAGCATGCTACTTGGGCCGTAATGAAGATTTTATAAGAAATTATAAGTGGCTGTACCTATGTCTCTTACATAACTGAATTAAAAAATACAATCACTTTGCAGAAAATAGATATCGAACCCAAAATTCGTTATCGACGACATCTCTATATAGTTCAGCAATTCCTGGGTGTCGAATACCGAATTAATTAAGACGTGAAAAAGTAGAACGAGTGGTATATACCAATCCATATATATATACAGCAAACTCTTGATTGTTCACTTATGAGCTTATGCTAAGCGAAAAGTACGAAGTTCTAATACTGTTCACAATTAAATGAAACTACGAGATGTATTATTTCTACTTTCTTTAATTTCTTTACTACGACTTAGGTTTCGTTTTATTACAACATCTTCAGGTGGGATATTAGCAAAGATTGCTAATATCCCATCTGAAGATGTGACAGAAATTTTAGAAAAGAATAACGAAGTTATTCTTTTCTAAAATTGTTTTTTTAATTACTTATGGAATATTATTTTTTTTTAAATTACTTATGTAATGTGAAATAACACTTTAAAGAACAAGTTAAAAGAAGTCCAAAACTATTTTGTTCCGTAAAGTAGTTTCAGAGATATTGTAGAAAATATCGACGCTGTCTTGCCCAAACACATTTTAGAGAAAAGTCAAGAAAAGGTAGAATTGTCTTAATCTTCTGGATGTCTTTAGGTTACGATCCATATGATATGGCAGTTGAGAGTTGCTGTTTTGTCAAAAGTTAGTTAAAATAGGAATAGTCATCAAGGTGGACGTGAAAATTAAAAATCTTGATAAATAAGTTTTGAAAATATATAATATATTGTTTTAAAAGAATATTTGGTGAACATATATCTTTTATATGAAAATTTTTTAAATTAATAAATTGAAAAAAAATCTTTTGTCTTGGTCTGTCAAAAACTTTAATTTCAGCACCGCCGTGCTTAAAACTGTTCATATACCTGATTTTTTTGTGTTAATACTGTAATTTAAATTTGATCTAACACTTTGATTAAATCGAACGGATTCATCTGGTTTGAGATTATTCTTTAATGAAGAAAAGAACGCAGAAAATAATGTAAACGATTTCTGAAATTCTTTTAATATAGGAAGAATATTTTTAATGAAACATAAAAATAAACATCTACAAAACATATTATTAAATGCAGATTTTAAAAACAAAATAAGTCATTAATTACAAAATAATATTTTACTCAACCTGAGCAAAGCTTCTATTCAACCTTTAAGTACGTAAACAGGAAAACAATATAAACAGAAGCAACTTGTCTGTGCCATATAGCCGCCCATTTTCTAGAAGTAATTCGTATAGATTTTTGTCAATCAGAGAATTAGTAATTTGTTTAGACGCACAATAAGCTTCAAAGAAGCATCCATCGGTGCGTAAGTAAAGCAAAATACAGTTTCCAGGGGGTAGTTATTGTGGTGTATTAGGCTAGGTTAGAGTTTTTAATTCTGTTTAAGATGAATTTGGAATATTTTATGTAAATTCATTACTCGTTCATTACTCACATATTTCAACGGGGAAGAATATTTTTTTTATCCCCTAGAGTTACGGTGATCCTAGCTCCAAGAATCTTTTATAGCCAAATATTCCTTCAGTTTATCAGACATGAAGAAAGTGTAAATTTTACTCTGTCGTATTCAAATGTTACATAAAACCACCTCTGTAAACCTTTTTTCATAAATTTAGCTTTATTAATTAGCAATAATTATGTCGCTTATCAAATACCTAAGCAATACGAAAAATATTGATTGGCTATTTACGGAAAATAGGTAAACAATCAAGTAATTAAATGAAATTACAGTCTTTTTCAAACTATTAAGTTTTTTATTTCTGAAGCCATTGTTCCTTTAAATCTGGCAGACATGAATAATTATTTATAAGATAGAAGAAATAGGGGGGGGGGGAGGTTTTTTCTTCTTCTTTTCGCATTTTAATTATATAATAAATTCGCGATTGACCTCTAAATTTACTGTTGTAGTGCTATTATTATCATCACTTTATTTGTATCCTTAAACATTATTATAGAAACTTATGCAATTCTGATAATAATGCAATAATCTGAGCTCGTTTAATTTACCATAATGAATCTTTTGGTAACTTAGTGTAACCGAAAAGTTTGATAATTTTGGAGGAAGGTGGAGATGGGAACCTCTCGAGACTAACAATAAACATAACGAATTTGTTCTAGTTTGAATTATCCTAACGTGTTAAGCGAGTTTTTTAGCTTTTTCGTAATATTTTGTCTTCAATTATTACAACTTCATTGAATATGCAGGAAATTTTTTTTGTAATATGATATGTGAAAATAAATTAATTTTTGTATAAAAGATTCAATATTATAAAATTGTACTATTTTAATGTAATAAAACGTTGAAAATTATAATTTTAAAAAAGATCAACATTAAAATATATTTCCAAAAGTTAAATATGAATATATATGCAAATAAATATTACCGATGAAAATCATGTGAGCATGTAAAATACAGTGCAGTATTTTACATGGTCACATGACTTTCATCATGCATGTAAAATACAGTGGCAAAATAGGTAAAAGAAGTTGCCAAGAGCCAAGAGCAAAAACATTAACAATATGGACAATCCCACCAGTAAGAGGGCAAATTCATTGCTTTTTTCTTTTTAACTCACTTTTAAATCTAATCTAAGTACATTATATAAGCAGAGACGTTTAATTTGTGGCATCGTTTTAAAATATCATAATTAGTAACAAATGTATGTGAAGTGAAGACAAAAACTTTTTTCAATAAACTTGGTCATTTTACATGGATCCTAAAATGTAGTATAAATGCATAAGTGTACTTTTCTTTTCTGCTACCTGTAGATTTATTTCTATGAAAAAAATTCCATTACAAAAAAAATCCATGACAACTTATTCTCACTAAACTAATTTTATTATCTTCAAGGAGTTATTTAAAAAAAAGTCAAAACTCCCTCTTGATGATCAATGAAAATGGTTTATATCAATAACATTGCCGAGTTCAAAGCGGGTATTGTTATGTGTAATGTATGTAACGCCACAGTACAATAAGTATTTACACTTCTGAAATTTTATGAATAAATTGAGTTACAAGTGTGTTGCTCCAAAATATTTTAGTAGGCTGAACCGTTAAAATGACACGAAATCCTTTAAAATTGTTACGCGGGCTCAGATAATCCGCGCCCATTCACGAAGAACGCCGCCATTTCACTCTATCTTTTTTGTGAAAAACCCAAGAAAAACACGAGAAAATCATATTTAGCTGCATGTAAGATAAATACAGTTGTTACATATTCAAAGCCTCGCACTCGGCAAAAGAGAGGGATCCAGTTTACCCAATATTAATTCTTATCCTTGGAATAATGGGGCAATAGATAGTAACATAAGCTGATTTATGCCTCCCTTGAGAGGTCGAACGAATTGTTATAGGCCAGCTTCATACAAACTTGTAATAAATTGAGCAACGACGTTCATATTGCTTTTATTGCTGAAGAGAAATTCTTTTCGAGTAATTCTGATTGGCTTTGGGCAACAAATTTTTTTTTGAAAATGTTGTTATTTTGTGATTTTTCCGTTCGGTCTTTTGCTTGTTCTGTTGTTATGAGGCATCTTAAAAATACACGAGTTTAAATATGGTAATCAACATTGGACAGAATTGGATTTGAGTTTTCTCGTTTGTTAAATTCAAGCCTTTACATTATAATTTCCAGTTGTTTTATCATAATTAAGATCTGCAGAATTTCAGAATAGCTTTTTGACAGCTTAAGTTTATGTATCTTAATTTTTTATTTTAATTTCTGTTTATTATGATAATGATTTTAAAGTAAGCTGTAGAAATGGTTTGTGGGTTTAAATAGTTGGTTTTGGGGGAAAGTTTTAATAACGATGGACTAGAGAAAAGTTTTTTTAAAAATTCTAATTTATAGTTGCTGAAATCCTTAATTCATACTTAATTACTTAGTGATGATGATTAATATAAAAGGTTTTTTTTAAAGACACGGAAAATACGTGACAGAAATTATCTAGTTATATATCGCTCGTACTTTTAAAACTATTAACCCTTTGAGTACCCCCAGAGAATTTTCAACTTCATACGCCAGCGTAAATTTCAAGATTTTCGTAGAGGTGCAGAAAATATATTGCAGCAAAAATAATTTTGACATATATTTTTGAAACTAATATAAATAACTAAAAACGTTTACAAATTATTCGTTTTTTTACCTTAGGCATAAACAAATCCAGCAAAAAGTATGTACGTTGGTATACTATTTACAATTATTTGCAGTACATTTTGATAAATGCAAAGCTATGATTGGTTAGTACTTGAAAATAGTTTCAAGTATTTTTTTATTATTTGTGGAAATGATGTAACAAATAGGGGTGTCTTTTTATTGCACATAACTGATGGCGCATTGCCCTAGTTACGTGGTTATAACGTAGCCAGCTGCGTAGCATCGCCAGCTGAAATAATGTTCTTTATTTAACAACATTGAATAACTGTCATTCATTCCGGGATATTTCCACTTATTTAGGCAAATTTGGGAGAAATGCGATTATGGTTTCTTGTATTTTTCACAAATGCATGCAGAAACGCATCCGCATATTTTAAAATAGTCAATAATAATACCTTTAATAAAAAAATGAAATTTGATAAATAGGAAGATATAACTAAAGTATTTATTTTAATACGCAAAAAAACGTGTATTTTACATTTTATTCGGGAAAATTCACGAGAAACGCGGTAGCGCTTCTATTATTTTTCACACACGTATGAAATAGCGCGAATAGTCAATGGAACATACCTCGTAAACTAATAGTTGAAAGTGTAATCAAAAGCCGGTACATAAATAAATTTTAAATAACTCAATTTGATTACACTAACTTTTACTTCCTATACCAGACATGTATTTGCCGAAAGTCGATTTAAAAAAAAGCAACATTACCGATTAAATATTTTAGTAATTTTTACAACTTTGCATCATAGTTTTTTAAAATAATTATTAATAAGTAGTCTCAAGTTTCATTATTTAGAAGAGATGGTCTAATAGCCAATATTCTTAATTTTTATTTTAATCTAGTTTATATCTGAATCCGGGTTAATAATAACATCTATCAAACAATTATTATAACTTTTATTGGAAGTTTAACCAAAATCCGACATTTATTCATCTAATTGGATTTGTGTTTTTTATGACCGTCACTTTCGATGGTTAATCAGAAATAAAAATTTATTATTTTGAACATTCGGTAAGTTACGTTTAATTAAATATACATCATTTAAATTTTGTGTAATAAACACTTAATTAAATTTCTATCCTCCTAGCACAACATCTTTATGTCTTTAGCAGAACATATCCGCCAAATTATTAAAAAAAAACTTTTGTCACTGTGGGTACTAAAGTTTATCTCAAACAAATACTAATTTTTCATTTAACGTTCATTTGTATCCGGAATTGCATGCTAATAATGCCATTAATGAAGATTTTTAAAAAAAAATGTAAATTTTTGTAAATCTCAGTATCTGTTACGGTATTGGATTTAAAAATACAATAATTTTGCTGAAAACAGCTTGCAACTCAAATAATTTGTAATCCACGTCATCTCTAATTATTTCGACAATCCTTGAATATCAAATACTAATTTCATTTATACATAAAAAGTATTATGAATGGTGTATACCATTCCACATATTCACAGTGAGCTCTGGACGTTTGACTTATGAACATTACTAAACAAAAACAACTAGGTATTTGCATTTTTAAGCGTACTCCAAAGGAAACTTATATAAGATTTTACCTATTCATAATTTCTACTAATTCTGAGTAAAAGTAACAAAACTGAGATTAAAATTAGTGAAAATCTGTCTGCTAATTCTTTCTCAAGCAGAAGTGAATAATGTTTTGATTAATGTATATTAGTCTATAGACAGAGTAAATAGGTAGATATAGACGTATTTCTTATATACATACATATAAGTAAAGCGCGGAGGAGCAGGTGTCATATAGAGAAACGAAGGGTCACAGTTTTAAATTCAATTAAGTTAATGTTTGGGCGCACTACACCAGTGAATATCAACTTTTTCGTTTATTACTCACATGTTTCATGTAGTACACTTTTAACGTGAGTTATAAACTTAGTGAAGAAAAAGGCTTGTTTATGTCTCGGCCTTATTTCGCTTCGCAAGAATATATTTGTCTAGTTCATGTTTCAATTTATTACGTTAGAAGAAAAAGATAGTGTAAGTTGTAGGTACATATTCCCAAAAGGCGAGTTACATAAATTTAGTTCATGGAAAGGGTAGAATAGTTGCAGATAAATACAAAAAACAACAAGTAGTTTTTTCCGTTTTTAACGATGACTTTTTAAATAATATATAAGTCATTAATGTGAAGTCGCTATATTTTATTTCATTTATAAATGAAATAACGTAAACGTATAAATTAAAACAGTGATGAAATAATTCCCGACAATATTCAAACATTCACGGAATTACTGTCATTTATTTTTGTGCAATAACAAATATACTGTCCTTTTCATAAACTAAGAAGTACGTAAGTTAAATAATAGGAATATGACTGGAAGTAAATATAATTTTTTTAGTTTCATTACGCCGGTACATTCAATTATATATTCAAAAAAGTTAAATGATTTAAAAGAAAATTCTTTATTTTTTTTATAGAAAAAATATATTTTTATTCCAACTTCGTTCTCGTAGGTTTTTATTATTGCAGCGAAGTTTGTATTCAGTAAAATTTTTCACGTCTACTAAAACTATTTTTGTCGAGATACAATTTAGTTTCATTTTAGCTATGAATGAAGGTTAAATAACTATAATAATTTGGACATTTTTTATTGTTTCCTAAGTCCACGTACTTCGTTTTTACTGCACGAGCCTTATATAGTTTTTAAATAATTTGAACTCGAAGAATCGTTCCAATGAAAATCATGTTCAAATCTTTCTAGTACTCCAGGTACTCTAAAAAAAACATTGTTTGGGCTTCTAATTGTACAATATCAATGTCGCTAATAGTTGCAGCTTCTACTATATTGCATTTTAAATATTTTGTCTTATAAAGTTTTATCTCTTATTTTTTTATTTTTATTACTTTAGATATATTCAATTCATTGAATTGAAAGAAATTGATTGAATTATAATTGCATATTTTAATCTGTAAATGTTTAGCATTTGTTACTTTTGTTCCAAAAAGCATTCATTACTAACGTTTGTTGGTTAGTAATTGATTTAACTTATTTATATATTCATGTCAAATATTATTCTCAGACTTATAATCTGTACGACCTTAAGGTCATTATTTTTGTAAGTATTATTTTTGTAGTTTTATAATTTGTAATTTTTATTTGCTTTAAAATAAACGCACTTTATAACAAAACAAACAGATCAATTTCATATAATCATTATTTGTATCGAGGTTATATCATTCATACTCATTGAATATTTCATGAATAAATTGGGATACTCGTACATAATGGACGTGCACGTAAACCATGTCGCGTCTACCGGTCATACTGGATACTAGGTATATCGTAAAAGTAATTTTTTGGAAGCATTTTTACCAAAAAGTACAAAAACCTTCTCGCTAACAACTCCCATATTTTTCACGAAAAGTGACATGTTTAATTTATTACCTGAACATACACGCCCAACAAAGGTATTTTTTGATGATAGAAATATTTTCATCAAATAAATTCCTCAATGTTTCGTCGGGCATTGAATTAAATTTTCATTGATTAAAATATAGACGATGTGCATATATTTTTGGTTTTGATTAATTTAATATTATTTAATGTATGATAATTTTATTTAATCATTTAGCATTAAATAACATAAAAAAAAATTGGATGTTATATAAAATATATTACATGGGCGTAGTACTCTGATTATGAGGGTTTCTTTCTCACATAGGTATATGTAGCAATTTAGGGCATATTTTATTTCTATCAAAGTGTGAAATATATTTTTATATTTTTCAATGTATATGTATATTTTGCAGGCTTAATAGAAATTATTCGCTTGCCCATATTTATAGAATTTAGTAATATAAGTAGAGAGAAGTAATCTTGTCCTGAAATACTTGCTACATCTATTTTCTTGATTCAAAAGATATTGATGGGAGAAAACAGAAGAGTCATACTGTAAAATGTTTCGTATACTGGTGCCTCATGTAAGAGATGCAGTGTCAAAAAGTCAAAAATATAATCACATATTTTCGATTGCATTTTAACAAATCTCATCTCTTATACCCACTAAATGGGGGTCATAAAAAGAAGAATGAAATAAAGTTTAATGCATCGGAAAGTATGAGAAAGTAAATTAAGTTATTTTCTTTTCAATATATTGAAATAATTCAGTTGTGTCTTTCTGTAAAATTTTTTGTCTTAAATTGGAAGAGTTATGCTGTTGTTACATACGAACGGGCAGATAGACATGACGTTATTACGAGCATAAAGTTTCAATTTTGCATTTGTCTAAGAAACTCTGAAAAACAATTTTTGAATCTTTTTTTAGGGTTTATAGAAAGGGCTGCAAGTAGATCTAGTTTTATTTTTTAGGGGTATTATACCTACAGCAAAATATTAAAATTAGAAGACTTTAAAAAATCATTCTGAAAATCTGTGTGAGAATATTTTGTTAAATATTTTTGGTGCTGTTAATATTACATAAGTAATGGATTCTAACTGGATGGTTACTAAATACCCGTTTTGAATATTTTATCAAAGTTTATGAAAATTCGTTTGCACAATATAGCTCATTATATATTATGCAGACGAATATTCTGTCAGCTCTTTGGTGAACCACTTTAGCTTATTTTGTATTTACATAACGATGAATTATATTGTATTATATTGAGAATTATTAATCAGATATTTTTAAACTGCAATATAATAATATAATTTTTTTCTGTTATTTTTGGATCGAGTAAAAAATTATCCTTTTTGATATTTATATATTATATACATTAAATATCAAAAAGCATAATTTATGGCTTTATCCAGAAATATAACATTTTGGATTATATTCAAATCTATGTAAAAAACAGGATAATTTAAGAAATAACATTTTCATTTGATATCCTTAGTCGGAACAGCTTGGTCTAGAAGCTAAGCTATTGTCAGTTACATTGAATACTACCTAGAAAAAGGCATCGATTGGAAATTCGTTCATATTTATGAATCTTCAATGAATAATATGATCTTTCAGTACAATTCCGTAAAGTCTATTACGAAATAACATTTATTTCTATTTATTTATTCTTTATTAATTAAAAAATCTCATATCAAATTAACAGGTTACACTAAAGTGTTGGACACAAAAGAACAAAAGTTTACTGTACCATTTAAACAATATTTAATTGGGGAGAAAAAATATCAAAATTGAATGGTTTAGCAATATCGCGTTGATCATTCAAGTGCGTGGAATACCAGTAAGTACTGCGGAATGTTCGTGTATGCTCTAGGTCGATGAAATATATTTGAACTCCATCCATTCATGTAACAATCAGGAGTATAAAGCATTTTCAAACCCAAAATCTAGGGGTTGCCAACATAATTATTGAATCATCTAAAAAAAGCCTTATCAAGAGCAATTCCCGTCAGATTTCAAAGAAATTATATCAGACAATGCCCGCTGTAACATCTAAAGGAAATGATTGGGGATGGTCAACGTACACTTGTTCATATAAATATATTAAACTTTATTAATATTTTTTCCAACATGAGTATCAGCTCAAGCATTTTTAAGACTACTATAGACTAGAAACTTGAACGAAACAAAAGTCACAGTACCTTAATTATGATGGAACTCGTGGGAAACTCGTATAATAAATTTTATCATCTATTAGCCTCTGATGTTATGGTTGTTAAATGTTAGATGAATATCCAAAGTCACCCCAAGATTCCATACTGATGATCACCTTTCGGGTGGCGTTCCATTCGATTCATAATTTATTATTGATGACAATATCTTAAAACGAAGAACACTTTTACACATTAATTTTCTTAAACCCTTGATACTTTACCAAAATTAACTAATCCTGTTATTTAAGAATTACCTAAAAAAACTGGTCAAATATTACTTGAATATTACTTGTACTCACCAAGTTTGAATAATTTAAAATTAACTGGTATCAACAATCAATGAAAAAGTTAATCCACTGAATAAAATATTGTTTAAAGTGAAGACTTCTTCAATGTCATGCTGAATTCGGTGATGCGGAATCGGGTAAATTTGGCTCTCTTCAGCGTCGGCCAAGCGAGTTCACTATTTGCCACGGAGCGCATCGTTTCAAGAATTTCATTCTATGGTTAACATTTCATTTTAGTATAACTTAATACAACATGCTTCTGTTCCTGTGTTTATACACTCATTGGAATATTTCCAGTGTAGACAGTTAGTGTTTAATATTTTATTTGAGAGTAGTTTAATTTAATCCGCGAATGATATTTTATTTTTTAGTTTAGTTATAACTTCTATCGTCTGGCCATAAGTACACACCAGTGTTTTTTTAGTTTATACTCAACGAATATATTTTGCCTAGGTTTTGGTCAAATGCAGTTATAATGCTTATAAGTTAAAAAAGAAAAACAATAAAAGTGATCTTATAATTGACTGCCGATAGAACATCTTAAGCCGTCCAAAGATACTTTTGACAAATGTTTTGATGCTAAGCTTCATTCAAGGCTTGGATTCTGCACAATAGGTGAATAAGACAATTTTTCGCTGGAATTTCTTGTATCGACCATATATTCACTGACCAGTGACCAGTAGACAAATAGTTGTAATACGAAAATAATTTAGAGGTTTTCGAAACACTGGCCAGTATTCGACTCACTTTAGAGACATATAGTGAAGGAAATTCGAGAAATAGGGTAGAGAAAGTGGGAATAGAGGAAACTTAAAATAATGTTAAAGAGGGATCTCTTACGATCAATGCATTTAATTCACCATAACATATGGGGCTGAAATTTGGATCTTGATCAAACAAATAACACATAGCTGTAAGTAGAATAGAGAGATCAGAAGGTGGTTCTTGGTATTACACTCAAAAATATCGAATGCGAATCTAAAGGATCAGGTGAAATAGAAGTGAATGGCGTGCAAATAAAGTTCCCTAGTCCAGCAGTAGAAGCATTAGGCTAACAATGACGAAGAATGTGTGATAAAGTGAAAATTTAGGGCGAGGTATAATTACTTTAAACCTTTCCTTTTTAAAAGTAATTTCAATAGTTTTTATTCATTTTTCGTACAAGTTTGTAGACAATATGCTATTGAAAAGTTATCCTTTTCCTGATAATTTTATTATTGACGTTTTGCTATGAGTTTTTATTAATAAAAATGTCGTAAATTTGATCAAGACTCCATTTTTTTAAACAAAAGCAATAAAAAGTTAGTAATCATTCTTTTAAGTAAATTTTAATTAATTGATTAAACCAATTTTTTCCTACTTTTCTGATGTACTTTTGTTCCGTGATTCAATCGAATCTTTTCTTTTTATATTATTTTTTGTTTTATTATCAAAGAAATCAAAGTGTAGCTAACACTTAATATTTTTTTATTAATTTTATTTTTCATGTGGCTTATCATTTGAAAGGACTTGTGACATGTTTAAAAAATATTTTAAAATAATATGCGAAAATAGAATATATTTTCAAACTGCTGAATCAAAAATCACGAAGTAATCCTGTAACGTTGTAGTCAGATTTTACAGAGAGGGTTGGTAAATACGGCTTATTTTTACTTATATGTATTTCCTAGTTTTAATGTTTTTTTAATTGATGAGGGTTTCTGTGTATGTAAAGCCAATGATATCGGTAATTACAACTCCTTGAAAGCGAATTGTATTTCACTCAGAATCAAAGGATATGTTGGATACGTGCTTCGGCAAAGCCCTTCGGCAGGCTCGACCCGTCGACAGGCTCGACCCCTCAGCAGGCGACAGGCAGTGATAGTCATGGTAAACGACGGCCGTGGCCAGCGGCGCAGTAATTGCAATTGATCGAGTGTAAGGTTGGTGACAGGGCAAGAATAAGCAAGTAAAGGAGAGCAAATTTGGTATGACATATCCTAAAAATTACATTCTGTAACACAATATCGGTGCCTACGAAAAAGACAGCTATTATATATTGACATTAGGAACAGTATATGGACAGTAGATATTTTATATTTCTATTACGCCTTGTTTTTGAGGTACTTGCTAGTAATTTTTATCTACTATCCTCATCTTATGCATATTGATAAAAGTTCTCATTATTGCCCAAATATGTTTACTTCATGTTAGAATTTCTGTGATTAATTATTTGTGAACGTTACTATATGGTTTTTTTAAGACAAATACTGGTGAAAAGTAGTCGTTGCTTGCAAAAATTTATCAAAAAAGTTTTGCTATGTGTGTGAGCGGCATATTCTTAAGCTGCAAGGGAAAAAATATCTGAAAAATATGTAATGCTTATATAGGAAATTTAGGAAATATTTTGGACATGTCGTGTTAAAAAGCGTCCTGGATTTCGCAACTGTTTTGTGTATCAGGCTATGCTAATCTCCTGTCTTGGCTGAATGAAAACAAAACATCCATGCCATTTGCAATACCAAAACTGTAATACAAACTCATTAATCATTACAATTATTGTTACCTATGTTAAACCTATATATTCAATTCGAAAAAATATGTATTTGCAACAACATCGTATCTTTGATGGGCGAGTTGAAAGTTTCTTACGAAACAAAAGAACGGCATTTGTTCGTCGATAGTTTTACCAACAACAATCGAAACAAGTTTTCAAAAACAAGTTTGAAGGCAGTTTTACTTCATAGTAGCAATCAGTATCCATAAATATCAATCGCATATTTAACTGTTTTAAAAGAAACATATCGCTTTTGAATTTAATAAAAAACAAAGATCTTAAGGAAAGTGTGTTCTTATGAACATTGTTGTTTCATTTGTACGGAGGATTAACTAAATTCTGTTGTTTTTTTTATATGTGGGATAGAAGAGTAACAGAAAAGTACTATTTGATAAAAGGTTGGCCAAAACGAACGAAATTTTTGTGAAACACATGTCCTTAATTGATCCGAAAGAGTTTATTTTACCTCCCCTACATAAAAACTTGGCTTGATGAAGAATTTTCTTGAAGAAATGAATAATAATGGTAAAGGTCTTTTTTACACTCAAAGTCCTTTTTTACAAAATTGAGTGACGTGAAGCTAAAAGAAGGTATATTTATTGAACCACAAATATGTCAGTTAATGGAAGAACAAATTTCGATCAAAAACTAAATGACCAAAGACTACACGCACGGAAATCGTTAAAAGCTCTTATAAAAGGCTTTTTAGATAAATACTGAATTGAAGATCTTAGTAAAAAATGTGTTATACGCGTATGAAAAGACGGAGTGTAGAATGTCTTTAAAATTCAATATCTCCATTCTCATTTCTCTTTTTCCCTTCAAAATTTGGAGCCCTGAGTGAGGAACAGGGAAAGAAGTTTCATTAAGATTTTAAAAGTCTTGAGGAACGGTATCAAAGTCGTTAGGACGCAGCTATGTTAGACGATTACTGCTGGCGTTGAAAGAGAGAAGATAGTTCTCAACATAAAAGAAAAAGTTGAAAAGTACATGTTTTGTGTGTTATATTTGTTTGGCCGTTATGTTTTATATCATAATGTGTACAATACATTAACGGTAATTTCTGCCATCGGCTTTTTTGACTAATTTTCAATAAAATTAAAGTATTTTATAGTGGTGTTTATTTTGATTTGTTTATTTTGACTAATAAAATCCTGCGAAAAAATGGTGCGTATTAAAAAAAGTATATACTTTTACTGAGCGGTAATTGCGAACAAATAATCGGAAAAATTTGAAGGGGATATTTTTTCCCCATTTGTAAAGTTACCTTACAAACATTTGTTTTTGACACATCCCATACATATAAAATTATACGAGAAATAACTTTTCATAAGACACATAACTTTTCCCCATAAAACTACACTTATATTTAAAACAACTACTTAAAATTTTGTCTTTTAAGTTGTCTCTAGGAATTATCACAATCTTCTTATGACTTGTAGGTGTTTGGCTTCGACTTTTATAATTTCAGTCTTTTAGTAGGCGCCAATTTCTCTAAAACTGAATGAAACGTAGCCTATGTTAAAAAGAAAGATATTTATTCATCAGTGAAAGTTTTTGAAATTGATTTGTAGTTTTTGAGATTACCTCGAAATAACAAACTTTTTAAAATTATATTAATACTAAAATTATAATAGTAATATTATATTAGACTAATATCAAATAACCAAACTAGTGATCTTCAATTCCTACCCAAAATACAAAAGAACATTTTTTTTTCTTTTTATGAATCTTAAACTAAGTTCTATATATTAAAATTTTTCGTGGGTGCTATTTTTATCATATAAAGATAATGCCTATGTTAACATATGTTATTTCTTTCTCACTGCTATAAAAATAATGCCACGTAAGCATTTTTTTTGTGCATATATAAATATAGGTTGAATCGTTACCACTACTAATATTTATCTATGATTAATGAATAGAAACACGTGTTATATAAAGTTAATAACGGCAGACGAAAATGATAATCTGAAAATAAAGTGTCCTGGAATGACATTTCTGAAGTAATATAGTCGCTTACATTTATGTTATGATACCTTAGTCTTGAGAGATAGAGGCGCTCTTTGTTTATCAACGCTTCATTTTAGGTGCTACATGTTTTTGTTATATTCTTTTGTTATCTCGTATAGCTAATTAATATGTGAGCATATGTTGCTGGGCAGAAGCGCGTAGGCTGTACAGTTTGATGAGGGTTTAATAATTTAATAACAGGCTTGTTTAACCATGTCCGTTATGTTGTGTGCGTTCTTGTACAACCACGTGGTCAGTTGGTATTTAATAAATGCTATGATAATTTTCAGTCACAGAAATTAATAAGCATATTTTTTGTCAAGAGAATGCAATGTTGAATATATTTGGCGTTAATTTTGTAGAAATTCATTATTCACAATTAAATGAAACTAGGTGATGTAGTATTATTTCTACTTTCTTTAAGTTCTTTACCACGACCTAGGTTTCGTTGTATTATAACATCTTCAGGTGGGTTATTAGCAAAGATTTTGAAAACTTTGTCTATGGTTAATGAATAGAAACACGTGTTATATAAAGTTAATAACCGTAGATGAAAATGAGAATCTGAAAATAAAATAATGTCCGGTAAGATTTTGAAATCTTTGGTAAGAGCCCATCTGAAGATGTTGTAATAGAATGTAACCTAGGTCGTGGTAACGAACTTGAAGAAAGTAGAAATAATACTACATCACGTAGTTTCATGTAATTGTGGAGAACGCAATGTGTCAATTTGGAAATCACTTTTACTGAGTTATGTTAATGTGACTTTATTTGTGGCTTGCTATAATTCTTTTAATTGATGTTTAATAAACATACAAATTATTAATATTATTATATTTAGGATATAAATTATTTAATTTTTTCATTTAATGGATATTTCCATAAATATAAAAAAGGCAGTACGTGAAACAGCGGAACCGCTGAATATTATCGAATTTATTACTCCCACTCCGCATCTGGGATTCTAACTCCACTATTGCATCCAGCTGAGTGTAGCGGTAACCAATTTTGTATTTGAAAGTCGATTAAGTTTACTACATTTACTAAAATGAATTTTCGTGAAAGAAAAAGAATTGTTCGAATTATTTATTTTTACACATATTTATAATAACAACATAAGAATGTGGCATAGTTGTTTTTTCCAATTAAATTGTTTGGCCATTAAACAAGATTATATATCTCATTATTAGTTTTCTTTACTCTTACTAAACTATATAGAAAACTAAGCACACAAACTCATTACGAACTGGATTGCGATAAAAATACGTTAAAAATAAGCATGCTATATTAAGTGTTTCCAGTTGTTTTGTTGGAAAGACGTAAAATTTTCTGCAACTAATTTTTTGTGTCCTTTTTAACATGCCATATCATGCTTTTATTGATATTTTGAATTCAATAATTTTTTGGACTCCGTAATTAAATGTCAAAAACGGGACCTCGTTTGTAGTCCGTCTCTTTCTGTCGTAGCCTTCTAGTTTCTACACAAATGTAGAGCTACGTAAATTAAATTTCGCATATATATATATATATATATATATATACATATATTTCACATGGACTTACCAGTTAATAAGTAATAAAGTATTTAAACAAAAATTGTATTATTATATTTATATAAAAGGAGTAGCACTGGATGGATTGTTTAAATATAATTAAACTTTCATTTATATATTTTTTGAAACCCTGAATATATTTGGCGTTAATTTTGTAGCAATTCATCAATTACAATTAAATGAAACTACGTGAGGTAGTATTATTTCTACTTTATTTAAATTCTTTACCACGACCTAGATAGATTAAACGCGCAATTTGCAAAGATCTCTTTTAATTGCCCACCTGAAGATATTGTAATGTAACAAAACCTAGGTCGTGGTAAAGTGTTTAAATAAAGTAGAAATAATTCTACGTTACTTAGTTTCATTTAATTGTGAATTTTGAAACCCCTTTGGCGAAATATTTAGCTTCAAACTTATTAATTGCTATGACCACATCTCATCTAATTTTTAACTACATTTGAAAATCCCCGAAAAATTGACATACTAGCATGTGTTTAAAACTTTAAAATAGACAATTTCAAGAGATATAGCCAAACAATAGAATTTATGGTCTTATTTCGCAAACGAAAACTAAATCTAGATGACCTTACATTAACCGTTAACAATTGGAGTAAAAGGCTTGTAGATAATAACATGAACTGATTTATTTGTCTCTTGAGGGGACGAATGAATTGTCGTATTCTAGCCTTACACAAGCTTGTAATAAATTGTGCACAATACAAAGTTCATATTGTTTTTATTGGCTTCAAGCTCCAAGTTTTAACTAGAAGTTTCTTTTTATTTCTTTCGTTTTTCTCTTATATTAGGGGTGGGCTCAGATGTTACGGGTTCCATTGTAGTTTATGTAATAAACATTTTTGTGAAATTGGACAGAAGTTTTTTGGAATAGTAAGCTAACAAACATTTACCTAAAAGTTTATAATTGTTTGAAGTTTTGTATAATTTTTGAAATATTTGTAAGTTTGCATATACTTTTTATCAAATAGACATGAAAAGAAAATATTGTGAATTAGGTTGGACAGTAATTTTTAGAATTTTTTGTAAATTTAAAAGTCTTTCCAAAATATTACCAAACATTTTGGAATAATAAAATATCTGAAGGATTTTTGCTTAAAACAAGCGTAAATAGTTAGGCTATATATATTTGGGGTTCTGTGCTTAAAAGGTAACAACGGAACCTTTATTGAAGAGACGTCAGTGAGTGCCTGTCCATATGTCACCATTTTTTTGTCAGAAATCTATTGCTATTTATTATAGAAATCTATTATTATTGATATCAAATTTTTTCATCAGCTTGTTTTCATCTATTACCAGTGAAGCATTTTTGGACATATACTTATTTTTTACTAATTGGATCCAAAATCAGAAGCGGAAAATTAAAAGGGATGCAATAAATTTATGTTGGGTATCACAAGAAAAGGTTTTGTTTAATTTATGCGGCCATTTTTTTTACTTATAATAAAAAAAGTTGCAAAAAATATATAGATATCGGGAAATCCGTAGTAATTTAGAATGTAGAAATTCATGTATTTTTTTACAGGAAAGACTCCCTCTTTCCTGTAATATATACATGGTTTTTTGTCTTCGGGGCATTTAGTTTTCGAGGAAATAAAATAAAATTTATTAATTGTTTTTACCTTTTTAACCCCGTAACTACTACAAAGTAATTATGTTCATAAGTATATATTTATATATTAGGAATCAAATAATAATGTGTAAGACCATGTACTTTCTAAATTAAATTGGTAATTAACCAAGCTATTGTCGTTCTCTCTTATTGCAAGTTATTTTATTTACGTCCGAGGTATCGATTGCGTGTGAAAGAAAATAAATAAGTAGCCAGAGCTGTGAGTTCAGATGTCGTTGCTGGTTGTCGTACATAAAGCATATGCCTTAAAATTTTCTTCCATCGATAGAGGCAGTTCCAGAAACAAAATCATGGATAGAGTTTGGTAGTGCAGCTACGTAATTATCATTTACATCCAACATTCAATTTCACCACTCGATAGTTAAGGATCAGAGAATTTGATATTTTGAATGGGGACTATGACGCACCGCGCAGTCGAGGGGGATGCCCCCCAAGATTGAAGTTGTTTCGCCGCGTCGCATAATTTCTGTTTAATATAAATATTGACTCGAAGAAGCTACGATGTTCGTTTGAATTTCAGTCCAGAGCTTTCGTCAAGATATATCGATCCCGTATATAATAAAAAGGGTGGAATAGTTATGATGAAAATATATTATGATAAAATTAGAAATTAAGAAAAATTTATATAATATCAGCCTACATTTGTGCAAAAGACAAATCAAAATATAGAAACTGTCAACGGTACGAAAGAACTTCTCAAAAGCAATCGAGTGATAGCCATAAAGCACCTTATGATAGAGTGAAGCGGAGCCGGGAACGTAAAAACTTTACCAGTTAACGTACACGTATTCACGTAAAAGACACGGCCGTGTCCCCGATATAACCACACCCCGATTTTTTGTATCATGTGTAATGTTTAAATGCGTTTTGATTTAGGAATATAATTGCATTATATTTGAATTTTACAAGTAAATTCTTCATAATAAGATATTTAATCTTCGGGATATATTATGGTTATTTTTGATTTATAGTAGCTATTAAGATTTTCTTTGCATAAAATATTAGGTTACATTTTTATTGCATATAACATTAGGTTAATATTTATTATTTTTTATTATCGTACCAAAAGGGCTGTAAGTAGAAAACATAACCCGCTTAGTAATATGCAATTGGAAAAATTTTGTGTCAAACAACATTGTAATTTCCGGGATTTAAATGTAGGGAAATGCAATAAATTCCAAAAAACTATGCAATTTCTCGAAAAATAAAATTGAGTGAATTTAAATTACATTGTAAATTACTATAATTATATATATAAATTACTATAATTATGTATATGTAAATTATATGTAAATTACTATAATTATAATGACTCTTTACTCAAATCATTATGGTACCAGTGGATGCAGATACCATTTAAATAATCTCTTCTAATATTGCAGAGAACGCGTTTACTTATTTTCATAGTTTATATTAAATAGAGTTACTGAGGTGAACAGTTACAGTGTTGTTTGAAGTAACACAGTTTATTGTAGTCACATCAAACATAAATTAAAATGAAAGTATAATGAAAACATTTGTGGGTAAAAATAACATAATAATAATTATTGGCTAGATATAATTGATACTTAATCATTTGAATATTTCTAGAGATAAGTTTCGCAAATATAATTAGGCGTTTTTCTACTTTTAGTGTCCATAATTGTCTCTTCCTCCTTTAGAATATGTATTTCAGGCCATATTATACCTCTTGTACCGTCTATACACCACATACAAAATGCCTTTTGTCAACAGATTGTATAAGAATACCATTTCTTCATTATGTGTGACGGAATCTTCAAGAGTATAACATTTTCCTCCCTAATATTTTAAGTTCAAAAATTTGACTTACTTGAAAGACATTGGAAAAAATTTAGTGACAGTAATATCAAATTTTCAGTCAAAAACTTTTGAGGTCATAATTTGTTATATATCCTTAAATGTATCTTTCAATGCTAAAGTAAGATACATTACATGTATCTCAAAATAAAAAATTACATGTATCTTTAAAGGATAAAATAAGATACATTTTAATTTAAATGAAGAAACATTTCTTTAATAATATTATTCAAAATATAGATCAAAAATATTTACTTCAAGTTCAATCCCATAGTTCCCTACATAATTAATTATTAAATGCCTTAACGATTTTAATGAAATTTTGCGAAATGATAAAATATTTTATATTTCGATTCACAATTATGTTATCATTTACCAAAGCAGAACATTCAACATAAAGGTTAAAAAAATTATGCGTTTTATTCCATTTAACATGTTAAATTAATGGGTTTATTTTTATTTCACGGAGTTTTTGTCCAAAAAAAATTTGTGCATAAAACCGCACTATATCGAAACAAATATTGAAACCAGCTCTGGCAAACTCTTTAAAAATCCTGGCATCATTGAAACCTATAACTATTTCTTAGAAATTTCATTTTACATTTTCCTACCATCACGCAGGCGAAGCCACGGGATACAGCCAGTATTTTTATCTTATTTAATCAAAACTGTACTTTATTCCAAATAATGAAACATTATTACGTTTATATAGTCGGAAACATAGCAATAAGAAAAATAGAATCACCGCCACGTTTCCCGCGTACAGAAATAAAATGATAATTTCCTTTTGGTAAACGAAATACGCACTTAAAATACGACCTGAGGACATAGATTATGTAATAAAATAGGGTACAGGAATGGCGTTTTAAAAGGACGTAGTCCCATAACTTATGTCACATAATCTCACTTGATCATAGACGAGACGTGTTTGGTATTATTTTTATTGACGTGATCTAACTAAATTTTTAAGCATTTGAGACTTATTACGACGGTGAATATGTCGAATAATAAATTTGTTTACAAAGGGGCTGTCGTCATAAAAACAAGCATGTTAATATACATATATTTAATATTAGGAGAAGGGAGTCACTGTAATGTTTATGCACGGTCTTATTATTTGTATCATTTAATTTACTTTGGTGCCCAATTTTATTCTTTAGTAAATGATGTAAGTTCATAGCAGATTTAGATAAGAGATAAGTTTATTATGATTGTATAGGTTGTAGATTTTCGAGATAGATTTTTTTCGTTCATTTCTTTCATGGAATAGTTTTAAATATCACACACCAATTTCCCGAATAAGTTGAAAATTAAGTTAACATATATACTTTTTAACTGTTGAGATGTGTTCAAATGTTACTCTAAAATAAAGTGAACAATGTTCTTCCAGTTTTATTGAAACACACTCTGTTGATGTTTTGACTCGTTTCAGAATTATAAGTTTTGACTCGTTTCAGAATTCTAAGATAGTTTTATGAATCGAATAGACAGTGTATAAAGTTCATGTATGACTCCAACTTGTTAGATTTTTTCTAAAGATCTAACAAATTGGAGTGGAATTTATATTTTGATTCAAAACAGCGTACAGGCATATATCATATAGAAGGTACATATTAAATAAAGGATACATATGAATCCAAGTGAAATAAAAAAATAACTTCAAATAGTATTCTTTACAGGGTTGTGATTTAAATAGACTAACTTATACATTTTGACCACTATTGAACACGATTGTCTGTGTAAATGGCTAAAATACTGACTATTTAGTAGAGATATTAATTTAGTAGGGATATCAATTGTCATAAAGGTCTTTGTAAATATTTTATTTAAAAAAAAAACAAATTGGTTGTCTGTAAAGTCGGTTTACGTACGATAGTTTTACGTGATAACGTCATAAAGAAACATTGATGAAAAATTGCATACTTTTATGAATTAAATAGAAAAATTATCACTGAATTATTATTATTTTGTATAATACATAGAAGGAGTTAATTGAAAATTACAATTTTTTCGATAAATTATCATTTATTTCCACTTGTCAAATATTTTTCACTTAAATTATACAGATTAATTATAACTAACAATGTGCTATTAACAATTTATTTACAACTTATATACATGTGTTATATTGACGTCACACGAGAAGAGTGATTAATTCCGACGCTTGGGCCGGTCGTGCCTCTCTATCACTTGTTCCGCGTTCTCGCTTGCACGCTCAGGCTCAGGCGGAACGTGACACTTTTTCATGCGTGCAGCCGGTGTTAATCGATTTATTAGACATTATCACGTCAAAAATAAAAAAAAATATTTTACAAACATTTGCTGATGTTTATTATTCTGAAGTAGTGTGTTTTCGTCCACAGATTATTCAGTCGTGACACTTCATGAGGGACATTACAAGGATTACTCTGGTAAGAAATACAAATATCAATTTTACAATATACAATTTAAAATCGGAACCAAAGCATTATGCTAACTAACGTGATTTAAAACAATACAATTATCTCCTTATACATCTGTATCACTTGACCAAATCATCGCTTCATTACTTCCAATCAGACTCACAATTTTTCATAGCTTTTAAGCGATGAACAGCGAAAGTTTAATAATCTAAAATCTAATATGGTAATTACTCTAATTGTCTCAAATATACAATATTAAGTAGCATCCGTGTACCTAATTTCTAAATAATTTGCTTAGTGATACCACTCAAATACAGTTGTAGTCCTTAATGTGCGGGAAGGTTAAGAAAAGGGAAGTATAACTGATTGAAAATTGTGATAATTTAAAAATTATATTAATATTTATTTCTTCCTTTTATTGCATGAGAATAATTAAATATTTGATAGAATAGTAAACAAAAGTGTTGTTAAAGATAATTTTACAACCATCTGTATAATCAATGACATTATAAGTCTTGACGTTTGCCAATTAATTACATAATTTAAATTATTTGTTATTTGTAGTAAGCAGCCCATAGAGATTAAAAATTTTTAATGTTTTTTGTATGGCTTTTGCAGTGTTTCAGTTTCAATTTTAAATTGCATTTAAACGAAATACAAAATAATCTTTTGTAACGTATACAATTTTCTCGAAAGAATATCTGTTCTCTTTTGTTTTAAAATTGTAAAATCGCCGTTTTTATTTGCATGCTCTTCTCTCGTCAATTTTTTTCGTTAGCGTTTTTGAGTACACATCGTATACGTTTTTAGATTATTTTAATTCAAATTTAATGACCAATCTTGGTTAAATTCTTGTGCGAGAATCTTTAATTTTATATCCTTAGCCGAAAAGTTTAATTAATATTTTTAAAGGACAAGGATTTTTAATTGAACAGCATTGCCGTGAGTTCTGGTGAACTCTGGTTAAATAATAATTTATAATTATTTGAAAATAAGAATATGAAATATTCATTCTAGCTTAAGAGTTATATATAACCCAGGTATATATAACTCAGATATTTAAGACAATAGATTTGTGTGAATAAGAAGAAAATAAATAGGGATCAGAGGTCCTGACCTTTTTATTTTGGAAATGAAAACAAAAATTTTTAATTTAAATTACTGGATGTGAATGATCCTGCTGACGACGATCGATCATCGTATCGTGACTTCTCTCAACGGCGATTGGCTACCAGTCAAGATTCTGCACCACTAACAGCTCCTTCAGGACATCAGCTTGTTGAGCTGTAGAAGACTACCAAACCCACTTTCTGCATCGTCAAGGTCAGTAAATGCAATTTTACATTTTTAAAATTTTCCATTTCCAACATTTTATGGTCCTCCGAAATTTCAATGGTTACCAGGCCAATTTATTATACGTTAATATTTGAAATAGGTTAGTTCATTTTACCTTAATATTTAATATTTGAATATTCATAATTTACAGTATTTAGATAGTATCCGCGCTAGTTTAATTGAAGATAGTTCAGTTGAAATTATATTTTCGAGCTAGCTTAATTCAAGTTCAAATTTAGTTTCGTGCAAATATAGCACAATTAGTTTTCAATATTATTTTACGTGGTAGGATAATATTTATTCGATTAGAATTTGCAATTTGAGACAGTTTGGTTAAAGAATTCCAGGACAGGCGTGCATTGGGAACGCTTTATTTGAAAAATATATTGGATACTAAAGGTAGTGCGAATATTGCAGACAGCCTTTATTACTTCATCGAAAGGTTTTTGGCGTCACTTTCTGCTTTAAAGCAATTCAAATTTGATGTTTTAATGAATTTTATTATTTTGCATTACGTTCTACGAAAATTAGGTTCGCAAGCGGTACAAGTATTTGAATTATCTGTACGGAATGATGACGTTCCTACCTGTAACGATTTAATTACATTCGTACAAGATAAAGTAAAAATATTGAAAAGGTCCAAACTGTTGAATTCCGTTCAGGTGATAAGTTTGGCTAGTGATAGATTTTCGCGTTCTAATAAAATTTTTTTAATCGACCATCGCGTACTCCGTTCAGCAAATCCATTATGGTCAATTGGCAAAATACAAATATTTCAATATTTTCGTCGAATTATATAGATTATTGCTTATTCTGTAACATTTTGAATCATTTGATTTTTGCCTTCTATGAATTTATAAAATATAAAAATATTTGTGTATATTGTCTATGAGGATTGCATTTGAATAAATGATGCAAATTTTCATTGAGATGTAAGTTGTGCGGAAGACGATATTACGAGTTATTTAATTTCGGTAAAAAAGAAAATAAAATTAATTCAAACATACATACTCATATCGTGAGAATAAATCCTGAAAATTGAACATCATCGCGAGTTGCTTGTTCGGAAAATTCACGCTATGGTAACGTATTGCAACGACTCAATAATTGTACGGTATGGTTGTGTGCCGAGATCAAACCGAATAATAATAATATTTTGTTAGCAACAGCACAAGTTTATGCGAAAATAGGCAGCAATCGAAAAAAATTAATAAAATGCTTGATATTGTTATTCACAAAACCATTTAATTACGAAGAAACGTTGCAAAAATTTTAATTTACTAATGACTCCTTTGAATAATTCCCTCGTAATTGGAATTGTTCATCATGGTGATATAATCATCAACAAATGCATAAATATGAGAA
Source organism: Druceiella hillmani (assembly GCA_039881145.1). NCBI lineage: Eukaryota > Metazoa > Arthropoda > Insecta > Lepidoptera > Hepialidae > Druceiella > Druceiella hillmani. Next base: position 16,406,037 of record JAYKKI010000025.1, on the reverse strand, counting down.
TAAATATCATGTTTATGCATTTGTTGTTGGCCACCAAAAATTACCGACACATTATATAGATAGTCATTCCCACATATTTATTTAGGGAATAAAATGGAGACATGTAGGACTGCACCTTTAACGTTTTTGACAACTTTTGGATATATTTTGATGGACGATTACCCTGGTACAACCAGTCATTCGGTTACTTCATTTTCTCCCTTGGCGCTTAGTGATATAGTTAAAAAATTGTAGCAATTAGAAGAGGCACCATATTTGGGTTTCTTGAATCCTGAAGACACGGAATGTGAAAATTTGTTTATTTCACCTCTTTCCCGTGCTGAACATGGAAGGTACTCTGTCACCTTACCCTTTTTAAAAGATCCAACAGAGTTTGGTTATTTGCGTGTTACAGCTCAACGTCGTTTAAAAACATTGGAAAGAAAATTGGTCCGACCTCTTGATTTACGAGAAAATTATAACAAGGTTTTAAAGGTATATCGAGGAAGGATACCTATCCGAAATTCCGGACACAAATTTTTCTAGTTATGGATATTACATTCCAAATGATGCCGTTACACGTCCTGATAAGCCTATGCCATGATCCGTACTAGATGATAGTGCAGAAATACATATAGAATTATATTTGAATGATATCCTTCAGGTAGGTAGGTAGGATAGGTCCAAATTTGCAAACTGATTTATTTTTACTACTGTTTAATTTTGACTCTTTCCAGTGGCTATGACAGCTGATATCCGGTAAACGTATCTACAGATTTGAGTTCCTGATTATCATCGTATATAATTAAGAATTTTGTTTTATCGCATTCCTTTCCGTCTTAAATCTAGCCCGTTATCTAGCTATGCTCACCGTTCGTCAATTAGCTCTGGCCATTAGTCCTCATTTCCCTAACGCTGCTAAAGTAGTAAAATCCAAACTATATATATATATAGTTTATTCTGTCTCAGATGATGAGCATGGGTCGCAAATTTCTTGAGAAATAATTTCATTATATAAAACCACCAGTAATTCGACTAATTTACTCGCGAGTCTTTCCGATTCACATTGGAATTCAGTCGATTTTTTACACACTGTTGATATTATTATGATACTGACAATTTCCTGTGAACTACATAGCGATAATTTATTTTTTATATCTTCATTTACTCACGAACGAATCACGAAACGGAGCATATTCTCCAAATAGCTCCTTCAATGGATGGGGGTGAACTAGAATAGTACTGCGTGAATTGTCGCCTTTTGTGATCATAGTATGAACGGCTATGGATGTTTTATTTATGTACATACTACTGATTTAACGGGATGTATTTCGGTCCAGTAATTGTGAGCAAAATATAAAGTCAGGCAAAAATGGACTTTTCCTGATCGTAATATTAATATTGGAACTGTCGTGATAGTTGCCCAAGAAGAGGATCCACCTTTAAAATGCTCTTTAGGTGTAATCGTGGTTAATTCATCTAGGTTCTGATAAAGTTGTGCATGTTGCTACGGTAAAAACTAAGTTTGGGAATTTTATATGTCCATTGGTAAAATTATATCCACTACCAATACAATAAGGCTTGACTATTTTTTAAATTTTTTTTGTGTTTTGAAAAATTCGACGAATTTTCAAAAATTAATTGAAGATGTGTTATTACAATTTATTAAAAATAATTTTACCACCATCTCTATAATCGATGACATTACAAGTCTTGACGTTTGTCAAATGACACATAATTTTATATGATTTGTTATTTGCAGTAAGCAGCAAATATAGGGCCTTTACTTCATTTGAATATAACAATTATAATATTTTTTATATGGTTTTTGCAGTGTTTAAGTGCCAATTGTATTTAAATTGAATTTAACTAAATCAAAGAAAATAAAAAAAAATTATAATATTTTTTGTATGGTTTTTGCAGTGTTTAAGTTCCAATTGTATTTAAATTGAATTTAACTAAATCTAATTAACTAAATCAAAGAACCCGATTTGAAGAACGAAATTAATTCTCGAGAAATTTAAACTCCACTCTCATCATTTGACCGAATGAACTACATCATCCCTATAAAGTTTGGATTCTACTTCTTTAACTGTGTTGGGGAATGAGGACTACATATGAGCTAGATTTAAGACCGAAAGGTACGATTAAACTCAATTTTATTATACCTTCTTTACTCTCGAAACAAAACAAAATTCTTGAATATTCACGATTATAATCGGGAATTCCAATCTGTAGATACATTTTCCGGATATCAGCTGTCATAGCAACTGGAAAGTGCCGAAAATCAAACAGTGGTAAAAATAAATTATTTTGCAGTTTTGGACTTGTTTGAAGGATATCATTCAAAGATAACCCTGTATGTATTTTTGCACTTGCATCTAGTACGATTCATGGCATAGGCTTATCAGGACGTGTAACAGCATGATGGAAGGTAATATCCAACATTCGAGTCCGGAATTTTGGTTAGGTATCCTTCCTCAATATATCTCTTTAAAACCTTGTTATAAATTTTACATAAGTTATGAGATAGGACAAATTTCCTTTCCAAACTTTTTAAACGACGATGAGCACATGCAAAGTAACTAACTGTGTTGGATCTTTTAAAAAGGGTAAAACTACAGAATACCTTGCGCCTTCGGCATAGGAAACAGTGAAATATACACATTTTTATATTTTGCTTCTTCAGGACTCAAAAAATGTAAATTTGGCACGTTTTATAATTGCCAAATCTTTTTTACTAAGTCACTAAGGGCCAAGGTAGAAAATGAAGTAACCGAAGGCTGGTTGTTCCAGGGTAATCGCCCATTAAAACATATCCATGAGTTGTCGAAAACGCTAAAATGCAGTCTTATCTGTCTTTATTTTATTTAATAAATAAATTTGAGTGAATATCTGTGCACTTAAAACAATATTCACATCTCCAGAAATATGCCATGTTAAATCCGCAAGTGGTATATTATTTATCTAGCCCATGTCATTTTTATCTCTAAAATGAATAGGTAACTTTTCGGAGATAAAATCAACATAAGCGCATAAATATGATATTTATTCTCCGGATAAACACGTAACTCAGTTTCTAAAGTAAAATGGTCAATAATAAGACGAGACGGTGAACCAATCCCAGTTACGAAGGAATTATTCAAAGGAGTTAATTGTAAATTAAGATTTTTACATTTCTTCGTAATTAAATGGTTTTGTGAATTAATATCAATCAAGCACTTTATTATTATTTTTCGATTGTCGCCTATTTTTGCATAAACTTTTGCTGTTGCTAATAAAATATTATTCGGTTTGATCTCTGCACACAACGATACCGTCGAATTATTGCATGGTTTTGATACGTTATTATCGTGTGAATTTTCCGAACAAGCAACTCGCGATGATGTTCCATTTTCAGAATTTATTCTCACGGTATATGTATGTACGTTTGAATTGATTTTTTTTCTACTTTACCAAAATTCAATAACTCGTGAAGTCATGTCCCACACAACTTAAATCACAATGAAAATTTCCATTGTTTGTTGGAATGCAATCCTTGTAAACAATTTATATACAGATTTTTATAGTTCATAAATTTATAGAGCCCTTGCAGCCAATTTAATTTTGTAAATTCTAAACAAATTGAAGTGAAATGATCCGAATTGTTACAGAACAGCTTAATATTCCTAATTTATAGTATTTGGATAGTATCCGGGCTAGCAGGATTGAAAATAGCTCAATTGAAATGATATTCTCAGGCTGACTTATTTCAAGTTCAAATTTGGTTTCGAGCGAATATAGCCAATCAATTTACAATATTCTGTTACGTGGTGGAATAATATTTATTTGATTGGGATTTGCAATTTTGGTATACGCCAAAATTGATGCACGTGTGTGCAACATAATAGATATTACGATATTTGAAAATTCGTAGAATCTTAAAATTGTTAAACAAATTTTAGAGATTTTATAAAATTTTACTTTGAGAATTAAATTTTTATAAATTTTATCTGAATTTATTACATATTAAAAACAAGCTTCTCAAGATGGAAACAATTTTTAATATTAACTGCAAGAAGGTACGTTTGTTTGCGCGTATGATGCAGTTACACAATCGATCATTACGAATAAAAACTTATGACTCGAGGAACAGAGAAATGGAATTGAAAATTATTGATAAATTAAGATTTTTACGTTTCTTTGTAATTAAAAGGTTTTGTGAACCCTTATCGATCGCTTGATCGATAACGGTTCACAAAACTTGTTATACATTTTCGATTGTTACCTATTTTCGTATAAACATGTGCTGTTTCTAATAAAACATTATTTGGTTTGATCTTGGCACACAACGATACCGTCTATTTATTGGATCGTTGTGATACGTCACTATCGTGTGAATTTAGAAACATGCAATTCGCCATGATGTTCAATTTTCAGAATTTATTCTCACTGTGTCTGTACGTTTGAATTCATTTTATTTTCTAGTTCACCGAAATTCAATAACTCGTGATATCGTCTCCAAAACAACTTACTCGTATATTACAATGAGAATTTGCATTGCTTATTCAAATGCGATCCTCGTAAATAATTTTCACAAAATTTTTTACATTTTATAAATTCATGGCTCGCTTCGGGCGAATTAAAATTTTTAAATTCTAAACATACTGAAATCGAATGATACAAATTCTTACAGAACAAGCATAATCTGTATAATTCGGTAAAAATGTTGAAATATTTTTTTGCCTACTGTCCATAAAGGATGTAATTACATAGGTAGGAACCTCATCATTCCGTACCGATAATTCAATGCTTGTGCCGTTTGCGAATCTAATGCAAAAGAATAAAATCCGTTAAATCATCAAATTTGAGTTACTGTAACACAGAAACTAATGCCGAAAACTTTTCGATGAAGAAATCAAGACTCTGCATTATTCGCACAACCTTTAGTATCTAATATAATTTTCAAATAAAGCGTTCCCAATGCACGCCTGTCCTGGTATTTCTTAACCAAATTATCCCAAATTGTCGAATACGTTTCTCCAGTGGGTAGGATATCAGCTTTAACCTTTAAAGCGCTTTCTGTAAGTATCCCCACTAAATATTGTATACGTAGTGAGATAGTTAATCTACTATTGTCGGAACTATTTTATTTAAATGGCCTGCAAAATTTAGGTTAATTTGCAATCTTTCCATTTAAAGTAGGCAATTCGATAGGTAGTAATTTATTTAAGCATTTATTACCAGAATCAGTTGCTATTTATTCGATTATAAGGGTTTGACGGCTTGTAAGATTATATCCCGAGCATGTTTTTGACCCCTAAAAACAAATCATCAAATACGTCTAACGCACTATAGTTAGGTAGGTCATTCGAGTTCATTGGTAATTCGCAATCAACAATATTATCCATTATAGTTTCGGACTAATTTCTCATTTCATCCAACATTCCCGATTGTTGTAAGAAGATTTTGCTATTCCTCGAGTCATAAGTTTTTATTCGTAATGATCGATTGTGTGACTGCATCATACGCGCAAAGAAACGTGCCTTCTTGCAGTTAATATTAAAAATTGTTTCCATCTTGAGAAGCTTGTTTTTAATATGTAATAAATTCAGATAAAATTTATAAAAATTTAATTCCCAAAGTAAAATTGTGTAAAATCTCTAAAATTTGCTTAACAATTTTAAGATTCTACGAATTTTCAAATATTGTAATATATATTATGTTGTACACACGTGTATCAATTTACGCGTATACCGAAATTGCAAATCCCAATCGAATAAATATTATTTCACCACGTGACAGAATATTGTAAATTGATTGGCTATATTCGCACGAAACCATATTAGAACTTGAAATAAGTCAGCCTGAAAATATAATTTCAATTGAGATATTTTCAATCCTGCTAGCCCGAATACTATCCAAATAATATAAATTAGGAATATTCAGAAAAGTTATATTAAATAAACTTACTTGGTTTCCATTCGGATTGCAAAGGATCACCAAATGTTGTTTGGTCGAGGTACGGACATTCAATCAATTACAACCAAAATCAGTTTTATATACTAAAATATTTAAATAATGCTGGACTGGTATGCATACGGCTTTCGAAGAGCTATAAAATCGTACGCATGTAAATAGCAGAAACGCTATGAGAAGAAATTAATTCTCAACTTTTAAATAATATTGAAATCAGACAGAATATATTGTCGAATTAAATGAATAACAAAAAAAAAAAATTTAACAGACCAAGTGTTGGTCATTAAACGAAACTAAATATCAACCCTTCATAATTTCTCGCGACTAAAAAAAATTCGCTATCTGAATAAATAATTGCATTTAATGATCTTGACGATACAGAAAGCGGATTTCGTAGTCCTCCGAGGCTTAACCAGCTGGTGACCTGAAGGAGTTGTTAATGATGCAGAATTTTGACTCATAGCCAACCGCCATCGAAAGAAGTCGTCCGCGGGATCATTTACATCCAGTAATTTAAATTAAAAAAAATTCTTTGTTCCGATCTCTAAAATAAAAAGATCAGGTTTTGTGATTACTCTTTATTTTCTTCTTATTCATACAAATCTATTGTTTTAAATACCTGCGTTATAGAATTTTCCCGAAATATTCCTTTTCTACATGGATCAGAGATTCTTCCGGGATCATTTATAACTCTTGTTCAACATTCTCAATAAATCATGAAAATCTTAAGCCACAATGAATACTTCATTTTCCGATCTTTAAATAATTATCAATTATTATTTAACCAGAGTTCACCAGAACTCATGGCAAGGATGTACAATTAAAAATCCTTGTCTTTTAAAAATATTCATTGAACTTCTAGCGTAAGGATGTACAATTATATATCCTTTGCACTTCTAGGTATGAGTCAGAAGTTTACTGCTAGGATGTACGATTAAAGATCCTGGCACTTTTAGAGTTTAACCAAGACTTATATGCTCTTGCAAAAGATTTCAAAAAACTAATGTAAAAATTTGACAAGAGAAATAGTGTGGAAGTAACAAAATGTAATTTTCCAATTTTAAATTGAAATGGAACAGATATTCTTTCGCGAAAATTTGATACCTTACAAAAAGTGATTTCGTATTTCATTTAAATTCAATTTAAATACAATTGGCACTGAAACACTGCAAAAGCCATACAAAAAATATTAAAATTTTAAAATCAAACAAAGTATCGCCCACTATGGGCTGCTTGATGATGAATGCTATATTGATGAATAACAAATCATATTAATTTATGTAACCATTTGACTAACGTGAAGACTTGTAATGTCATCGATTATACAGATGGCGGTAAAATTATCTTCAAGAAATTTTATTAATACATAAAATAAGTAATTATTCTCATGCGATAAAAAAATAAATAAATATTATTATAATTTTTAAATTATGACAATTTTCAACCAACATTTTTACTGTTATGTTGCGCAAAGTTACATCAATTATTTAATGTGTAGTAGAAATTTTAAATTTATATCCGTTTTATTTTTAAAATATTTGTTTAATTACGTGTATGGGTTACATTTGTGTAATTTTTTATAAAGCAGGCAGGCATTTTGTCGCTTCATGCGATATTTGAAATAAAATTGTTGCCCGATGTCATAGCGACGTCTGGTACTAAATTGTTTGCGGTATTATTTGGAAATTCGACCTATTTTTGAATGGATCACATTTTGGAACGTATTATGACTCGACATATTTTAATCGTAGTTTAATTTACATAATTTATATCACATAAGCGGAGATTTTTTAATAATATCCATTTTATTTTTTCCTAAATATTTTCAGACCATTTTTAAGTAAAAATAAGCCTATTTTCTTGTACAGTTTGAAAACAAATTATTATAAAATATAAAGCTAAGTAATGCAAAGCCCTTATCCAAAAAATTGTACTTCAAAATACTATGAAAATTTATGTGCTGGCCACGCAAGTAGCGTGGAATCAACGCAAAATAAGCAAATCGATAATTTTGCGTCGAGTCATCAAAAGGAAATGGGAAAGTCGCGGCCGTTTATTTTCTTATGATTATCATGAACTGTTTAAACGCTCAATCGTTTAAAAAAGTTGATAAAATAGCTACATACAGTCGTAAACAAGAAATGATATAAAAGCAAAAAATGTGTTTGACAGGATCGTCAGCAATTCTCAAGGACAGAGGCGCTGTGCGCATTCATTTAAATTTATATAAGTACCTTATAGGCTTGGAAAGTACCTATTATTTAACCAATGAGCTTACGTGAACACTTAAAAACGATATGTCATGTCATAACATCTAGACCTAATAATTACAATTTCCTCTCTGATATACTTTTGTCGATTGTTATTAATAAAATAGTAAACTTTTAAAATATATGAAATTTCTGAAAACATGAATTTGTGGGATTTTATAGTTTGGTGTAAAAAAGTGGTGGAAAAATTACCAACTGAAATGAAACTCTTTACTTCACATTTTTACATTGACATTAAAAACGATTGTTAAGCAAAATATGTTTGTTTGGTTCTTGAGTAGAATTTGAGTTCGTCTAGTTATAATTAAATTTAAGAGAATTACTATGCTATTTAAATCAATGGAGGGTTTAAGGTTGGTATTAAAATGTTATCTTGCTTTATGTATGTGAAAGAATTATTTACGACTATGTAATCAAAAATAAATTATGAATCAATATAACTAGATATTTGCTCTTGGTGTTTCATGGATTTATAAAAGACCTCTTTTAATAATTCAAAATCGATAGTAAGTGATGAAATTATGATAGCCGATGTTATGTTAATGTTCTCGTAAAATAGAAACTCATCTGTTATTAAACGCAAACTTAGCTTTCCCATTCTCAATCTTTCCCATTCTTTAGATGTAGTAATTTTCTAGTCAATCAGTTATTTTAGAATAATGATTTGTAAGTAAGATAACCCTATCATATGTTTTTCAATTTAAGCAAAGGAGGAAACGAAAACAGTTTGTTTACTAAATTTTCTTATATTTGTCTTTAATGCTCGGCTTCTTTACGATATAGCATAAAAGTTAGTAAACAATTTATATTATAGGAAAAGGCATAAGCCGATAAGTGTTTAGATGATTGTTAAGAAGATTATGTATTAGCATTTAGGAATTGATAAAATAAACAAATGGGTTTCGTATTCGATCGCAGTTGTATCGGTTATTCTTACCCTTTATTTCTTCACGAAGAGTCATAATAATTAATGGAAATTGCAATTAAAATAAGTTTATTTCTTAGATATAATCACCTATTTAATATGGTTTCTAACTACTTACGTATATAATCGCATCCAAGGACGAAGATTTTTAACTAAAGTGAGACAAGTACAATTTCAGCTTCCCCATCCCACCATGTTTTCCCACTCTGTCATATGTAAAAGAACAGAAGAAGCTTTTTCAACCTTCCATCATTTAGCATATTCGAAAAAGTATGATTCTGAGAAATATTTAAAGAGACCAATTTGGTTTGTAACTAAATTGTAGGGCTATTCAGAACGGGTCCCGGGTCATAAATAAAGCGGCGGCCAGGAAAGTTAAATGTAGAATAATGTACGTGTCAACAAAATTGTAACCATATTTTAACCCATATTTTATCTAATATTTATTATGCGGTATACGCTCGGGTATTCTAAAACAGGATATTTTAAACTTTTAGTGGAGCAAGCGAAGAACATTGGTCAAATACGTATTTTGTTATCTAAATCGTACTCTCAAATAAATGTATGCATATAAATTAAAAACGTTTTATAAACTACTCAATTTAACAAAGGACTTATTTCAAACCGTTATTAGTTTTATTACAATGTTTCTTCTATCTGTTGCTATGTCTGTTCCTGTGCTTGCATGCATGTATGGGTAGGCTATGGCGGCCGTGCGTGATGCGTGTGTGTATATGTTCATGTGGCGAGCGTGTGTCCGTTTGTGCGAGCAAGCGTATTGAAAGGGCGCATGGATTTGCTTGTATATGTGTGTATTTGAGTGTATGTGTGATTATCGACAATCTTTTAATATCCATGTAAAGAGAACAACTTGTAATCTTCAGCGACATAAATAAGAATATGGTGGCTGTATTATTTAAACTAAATTTTTTTGGGAAGTTTGGTAAATTCTCTCTCGTATAATTCCGTATGCTTTCATTGTATACTTTAGTGTAACGAACAAATGCAACTAAACTAATTGACAATATACAATTTTTTGTCAGAAAATTATGTCTACATATATTTTTTGATAAAACTCATGTACCTTAAATAACACATATATTTAAAGAATCACAAAATCGGAAAAAAACAAAAAACTTCTCTAGAAAGTATTATTTTCATCTATAGAATTTGATTTCATATTAAAAAATATTTGGTGGAAGTTATTATCAAAATTTCAGATGTTTATTTCGTCGTCGCTATTAAACAGATGGCGTAATTCACTACATCAAATTTTAGCTATCAATGGTAAAGAACAAAAACTGGTAATTTTGTCCAAAGCAAACAATTGTATCTATTATAAAGTAGCTTTTAATTGAGGCCATATTCTGAATTTTAGGCCTCAGATAATAGACATGTCAGTACAAGCGGAAAATACTGGTGAGTATGCGTATTAAACTTATTCATGCTAACGAATTATTTACTTCCGTTTATAGGTCGATGGTAAATATCTCGGTATTGTTTCATGGCACGAAACTGAGTATGTTCAAGAAATTCAGCAGCACATAAATTTGATGGGTTTTATTAATAAATTTGAAACTTCAGATATATTTGACCAGCTTCTTGTTTATAGAGTGTGATGAGGTGATAAACAAACAAACCTACAAACAGGAGGCAAGTTTAATTGAGTTGTTGACTTAGAGTAAATAGTAATTTACAGAATAAATTTAGTAAGTTCTTAGGTAGCTGTTCATCAGAAGGAAGAAATTGAGACTTTATACGATGAATCACGTGGATACTTATCCACCCGTCTGCCACAAACGTTTTTGTTAAAACCGTTGAATGTAAAAAAGAACTATTTTTAAAAATGAGCGAGAATGAGGGTTAATATACTTCATCACATAGCGATGAAGTGTACTAATCCCCATATTCCCAAAAATATTTATATGTCAATTTTCATTTCGTAATTTTTTTTAAATTTCGTGTTTGGTGTGGATGATCAATTCTAAGATCAGCTTATACGTATTTCAAAATATTAGTTTCACATTTTTACAACATAATTTTAGATGTATTGCTGATAAGTTTCATAAAAAACTTTCTTAGGTAGTGAAAATTTGAATTATTTTATTATTTAGGTACATGCGGGATGATATGTTTTATAAAATTTCAAAATATTAATGCAAAAATTTAAAATTGGGGAAAATCAAATACTTGATTTTTTCACTTCATATATCGTGTGCAATAATATTTAAAGTAGTAATTTACATGGTTCCCAAAACTATTTACCTGAGGTCAACTCCTGTGATGCGGGAGGAAGTTTCCGGATCTGAGAAATATTTTCTTGTTTTATTTCCATTACTATTCCCGAAATCTGACTTGGAATTGTCCATTAACAGTCCCATTTCTTCTCTAAATATGTTTTGATTTTTTTTTGTTTTGTTTCAGATACGATTTTTTTATCCTCTTGTCTTCGTGCTTGCCATTGCTTTATAGGTATTTTATATAACAAATATAGTAATGATTAAAAGAAGATTTTTGCCTACAGCATTGAAAGGCCAAAATTTAAGGGCATCGGAGTTTTCAGTGTTTTTTTATGTTAAGATTGTTTAATCTTTTGACGTCTACCCATACATTTAACATTTCATAAATGCCATGTTTGTTGCAGCATTGCAAACCTTTGCTTCTATCATTATTAATGCCAATGTGTTTTATTTTTAGCATACCACCCAAAGCTTTCGGTATTTCAGATTTCCTCAAGTCTTTTAATTGTTCTTCTGCATAGCAGATTCCTTCACTTGTTATATCTTTGGTTTCGTGGATGAAGCGTATTCGTATGGGTCGGCGATATCTCGTAGAAGATGGTACTGGGTTATGCTAAATAATTTCCTTCCTTCCACCGATATGACATATGACCCGTATGGGTACAAATAAAATTTGCGTCACTCTCTGTGCCATTTTAAAATTTTTGTTTGAATTGCTGCTGGGAGTTATCACAACCCTATTTTGATGGGAGCTTCAAAATTTCTTGTTTTTCATTTAAACTCCCCAATACTTCATCCGAGTACTGACAAAGCTGCATAGATGTGGTCTAAAAGATCTTGAAGATTAACTTCAACACACGTTTCTCTGATTCGCATCGATTACAGTCGCGGATAACATTTGCTTTTTTAAAAAGCGAGTAATAAGAGTAAACGTTTGTGTCAGCAGCACGAATTACTTTGTATTGCTTTTTGTAGAGTTTTTAAAAAAATTCGTAGAAAAGATATCTTTTATAACTTTACATGCATCACTACGCCGTGCAGAATACTGACTCATTTGGGCCGCATAAGCCAATTGGCTACATGATATTACCACAATTAAATGAAACTACGTGATGTAGTATTATTTCTACTTTCTTTAAGTTCTTTACCACGACCTAGGTTTCGTTGTATTACAATATCTTCAAGTGGGCTATTAGAAAAGATCTTTGCTGTCGTAATACAACAAAACCTAGGTCGTGGTAAAGAACTTAAAGAAAGTAGAAATAATACTACATCAGGTATTTTTATTTAATTATGAATAATGAGTTTCTACAAAATTAACGCCTAATATATTCAATAAATGATATTACTTCCCTCAAAATCTTTATTTTGCGCCTCTTTGTGAACTTGTTTCATTGAAATCTTTTGATGGTCAGCCGGACCTTTTTTTATCCAGGTTGGTATTGTTATGGTCCTATTTAAGCATTGCTCGTTTTCGTTTAGAAAAACATTCTTCCCATTATTAGCGGCTATCCATTTTGGTTTGAAGTGAAACTTAAAAGCCTTAAAAGTTTTTTTAGTGATTTTCGTTAATTTTCAGGACATTTGGTAAAATTTTTAAGAGGCATTCTCAAAATATGAATTAATCATCAATTTTCGTCCAAGAATATTGTTTCAAAACATTACAAATTGATCTTTTAGTTATCTTTTTCACCACATTTTGAGTTTATGAAATAAAAATAAGAAATAAGTTTTTCATAAAAAATTACTTTTGTCTCATTGGTTAAATAAAATTTAAAAAATTACGGGTATATACAAGATTTTTGTCTTCAAAAATAGTAATTAGATTAACTAAGCTTCACGTTACGCATAAAATCTTAATTTAACTTGGCTTAACTGATATACAAAAACACTTTTCAATGTAGTATTTAAAAAAATATTTTTAGTCTCGAATATATGTGATAACAAATACCACATTATCAAAAAAAAAATTATTCCGATTCATGTACATACCTTCATCTTCAATATTTATTATAAATATTATACAATTTTACTGCACACAAACTGTAAAACCAGTGTGCCTCTTAGTCAGTAGTCATTTGAAGTTTGCTCAATTTTTTGTCAATTTTTTTTTCATTCTTAGTGCGTATGATGTTTTATGTTAAGAACTTACAATCCTTTTAATATGAATAAAATCTAATTTATTTAAAAGGGAAAATATTTTCAAAGCATTTAATGAATACGGGCTTATAAATACATTTACTTTTTTGGTTTCATCGTAGTTAATATCTCAAACCTTTATACACCTTTACATACTTTACACCCACCTACCAAAAATACTAGTCGCTCTATGTTTTTGTATATTTATGTATTTACGTACTTACCTGCTTTCTTATATTCTACTTACTGTAAATTTTTGTGTATACTTTTATATACTTATTTATCTAAGGGCAGTACTTGAAGCAATAGAACTGAGGAGTTTAAATCTGGAGTTTATTGATAAATTCTTTGCTTGAGATATAAATTACTGATTCAAAAAACGGCGTAGATCGGTAGCACTCTTGCAATATCAGAACCAAAGTGTTTGAACCCCGAGTTCAATAACAGTCTCTGTTTAAGTCCAAAAACTAATTTAAATCCATCACATCTTCAAGTCTCACGATTTGGGCAGGCGGTACCCCTGCGTCAGGAGTGAGTAGTTAAAAACCGAAGTTGAATGACAAAGTCCATGCTTGAGACCCACGATACTAATTTAAAACAGATCCTCAAGACTCGTGGTTTGGACAGGTTGTGTACCTACAGCATTAGAGCTGAGAAATTAGAGCCCGGAATTCAATGACAGACTTAAAAACAGCTGATCCTCAAGTCTTACAATTTAAACAGCTACTACCTCCACAGCGTTAAGACTGAAAACTTAGGATACAAATTTTAGTGTCAGGTTGTGAAGACCTAAAATACCAATTTAAAAATAGCGGTTCCTCAATTTTAAAGGTTTAAACAGGCAGTACTTCTGCAGTATCACGACCAAGGAGTTAGATCCCGGAGCTTGATGACAAAGCCTCCGCTTGAGATCCATTACACTTATACTATGTGTAATGGTTTATGTGGGCAGTATACCTTCAGCAGAGAACTGATGTGCTGAAACCCGGAATACAAGAGTCTTTACTTAAAACCCACAATGCTAACTTAAAAACAGCAGATCCATAAGTCTCACGACTTAAAATGACAATATCTCCTCAGCATCAAGAATTTGAAACCCCGAGTTTAGTAGCAGAGTCTCTGTTTGAGAGCGTAAATAATAATTTGAAAACAGCTGATACTAAATTTTTATGATTTAAGTAGGCAGTACTCCTGCACCTCAGGACTGAGGAGTTGGAATCTGGAGTTCAATGACAGAGTATCAGCTTGAGATTCAAAATACTATTTTAAACTTTTCGCCACTAAGAGCACATGTGGGTTATCAAATCTTATCCCACACGCCAACCCATGATCGCAGATTTTGTCATTTAATTAGACTGGAAAGGATGATCAAAAAAAATTTTAATGAAATGTAAAATTACACGAATTCCTTTATCAATTTAAGCTTTATGATTACAGCTAAATCACAAAACAGTGTGGAATGATAAATGTTTGTAATTTTTTATTAAATTTACCAATGAAAATCTACCAAAGTTGTTCATTCTGTAATAATAATGTCATAATATCGATGAACGTACAGCAATACCAAGTTTTCGCAACGATGTAAGCGAAACGAATGTGCAAGTTCAAATTAGAACTTTTGTAAAACATAAAGATAAAAATGCCTGAACCAATGAATAATTATGTATTTCAGTATATTTTATAAATATTTTTTTAATTATAATTTATTAACCGGCCCACAGTTATATGTCAGTCTACTTATACTATGTGGTATTTTGCTATCGCCTACTCTTTCAATTCATTTTATATTTTATAAGTTTTGTTGTAAATTTATACATTCTATTAACAAGTAAACTTAAAAGAGTATGTGGAAATGCGAGTGGTAGGTAAACGTGCTTTGTGTGTCAAAATCAATCAACTAATAACAGCTAATTTTAAAATCATGAAATTCAGTTATCAATTTAATAACTTCATACAATTGATCCGAGCAATACATTTTCTATTAACAAGTAAATTTAAAAGAGTATATGAAAATGCGATTTGTAGGTAAATGTGCTTTGTATGTCAAACTCAATCAACTAGGAAAATAAGATCAATCAACTGGGAAAATAAGAAATACATACACACAATGCTGTATTCGACTTCTCAATTAAAGCTGATAACAGCTAATTTGAAAAAATTACATGTTACTTTAAAATCAAGAAGTATCTGTACCGTAGAAATTCAGTTATCAATTTAATAACTTAATAAAATTGATCCGAGCGATACATTTTCTATTAAAAAGTAAACTTAAAAGAGTATGTGGAAATGCGAGTGGTAGGTAAACGTGCTTTGTGTGTCAAAATCAATCAACTAATAACAGCTAATTTTAAAATCATGAAATTCAGTTATCAATTTAATAACTTCATACAATTGATCCGAGCAATACATTTTCTATTAACAAGTAAATTTAAAAGAGTATATGAAAATGCGATTTGTAGGTAAATGTGCTTTGTATGTCAAACTCAATCAACTAGGAAAATAAGATCAATCAACTGGGAAAATAAGAAATACATACACACAATGCTGTATTCGACTTCTCAATTAAAGCTGATAACAGCTAATTTGAAAAAATTACATGTTACTTTAAAATCAAGAAGTATCTGTACCGTAGAAATTCAGTTATCAATTTAATAACTTAATAAAATTGATCCGAGCGATACATTTTCTATTAAAAAGTAAACTTAAAAGAGTATGTGGAAATGCGAGTGGTAGGTAAACGTGCTTTGTGTGTCAAAATCAATCAACTAATAACAGCTAATTTTAAAATCATGAAATTCAGTTATCAATTTAATAACTTCATACAATTGATCCGAGCAATACATTTTCTATTAACAAGTAAATTTAAAAGAGTATATGAAAATGCGATTTGTAGGTAAATGTGCTTTGTATGTCAAACTCAATCAACTAGGAAAATAAGATCAATCAACTGGGAAAATAAGAAATACATACACACAATGCTGTATTCGACTTCTCAATTAAAGCTGATAACAGCTAATTTGAAAAAATTACATGTTACTTTAAAATCAAGAAGTATCTGTACCGTAGAAATTCAGTTATCAATTTAATAACTTAATAAAATTGATCCGAGCGATACATTTTCTATTAAAAAGTAAACTTAAAAAGTATATGAAAATACAAGTCGTAGGTAAATGTGCTTTGTATGATAAAATAAATTCACCTGGGAAAATATGAAATACATACACAAGATGCTGTTTTTGACTTCCTAATTAAAGCTGATAAAGGCTAATTTGAAAAATTACATGTTACTTTAAAATCAGGAAGTATCTGTACCGGGGAAATTCAGTTATCAATTTAATAACTTCATATAATTGATCCAAGCGATATTTAAAATATAATAATATAAAGCGTTTAATGATTGTAATAATATGAATGCGTTATTACTTTTATGTCTATCTACTTGTCCTATGCACTTCATCCTAGTAATAGGGTTTTTAACTATGTTTTTTTACTGAAATAGAATAAGTAATAACATTTAAAAAGGTTAAAATAAATAAATTGCACCTAGGACTTTTCATTACAAAGTTATAAGGATTTAAAAATTGGCGATTGACGATTCGAGCGAAAACGCCCCATACAAAACACGACTGGCTTATGACGTCACTGGCCAGTTATGTAAAATTCATTATAAAGGAGTTTGTTAAATATTTTTAGCATCTCGTTAAATATTGCGTTTAAGTTATATACTGGATATTATAATTTTCTCATTTTTTGTGCCGAAACTAAATTTATAATAACTTCTTCAATTTAACGAACAAAAAAATTTACACATTTCCTATTTAGGAGTTTGGTTTAAATGTTTGTTATATGCGTTATTTTTTTCCTCTCAAGTGTTTTTTTAAACCTACTCTGCAGTTTTAAAACATTCTTACAAAATACCCTATTTACATCTATGGATGCTATGGATAAATATCAAGCTGAAATTGTACCTCATGGATTCGTATAATATATGCACGGACATATGTATCAAGTAATATATACAACAGTAGCATCAGAATGCGAGCAAGACGACACAATATTCATCTTCATAACTTTTATTGCAATTATTTTTTTTAAATACTTCAATGCCAACTTCCTCTGATTAAATTCTATTAAAAATTAAAAGTATATGAGCTACGAATTGTTTTTGATCTATTAGGAAGATATACTGCTGACATATATACGTAGTGAAAAATTATGTTATAATTGTTTAATAGCACAAATATTTAAACTTGAATGCCCAGCTATGGGCAAAAAAGGTATTTTTTTAATTCGTATCGTTACACTTTTGACCTTTATACAGTTATAGTTAACTAAAAAAAAATTAAATATTTTTTTGTTCATTAAACTAACACCAAATATTATCGATAGTGTTTGATATTATATAAACTTTTGGAAGTAATTGAATGAAAGGATCATTTTTTGTTAAAAAATTACGTTAAAAAATTTAACGAGTGTTTCAATTTCATTATTGTCATCGTCTACAATATCTTAAGATTTTCATCCCTTCTACTTACTCGCTAAGAAGCATAAGAAGGTATGTTTTGAATTATTCATGAATTTCTGATAAACGGACTTCATCCTTTGTTCAAAGTTTAGTTCCTCTTTTATCTTGGCTGTTGTATTAAAAATATAAAGCGCATAAGCCACCTTTTTAACGGATTACAAAACCGCCGGCAAATCGCTGTCAGGTTTCTGGAAAAAAGAACTTGAAATATACATAAATGATAAAGGAAAAACAGACGCTTCTTCTGATAGTCAAGATTGCAAGTGGAATTATTTAAACGATATTGTGCGCGTGATTTACCCATTAAGTCCGTTTACCGAGGTAATATTTATAATACGTCAACGTATTGTGTGAATTATCTTGGTAAGCCGATACAGGTTTAATAGTTTTTTTTTGAAAAAAAAATTGGGCGAATTTTCCTTTAGAATAAATTTCGTCTCATATAGATTGCATACGTAAATAGGAGCTCTTTTACCGGTATGAAAGTTTGAGTTATGGGAAACGCAAAACTTTGTTTTTCATGGAATGGTTAGTTTTTTCAATTTTTTTTAAAAATCTTGAAAAATGTGTTGTCAATGTATTGTAAAAAATATAATGTATTTGTTTACAATATTTTTAAAAGTCCGGAAATATCTTTGTAATCCATAAGATTTTCAAATTTATATATATGTATTTTTGGATCATTTTAGCTTAAAATTTAGGTCAGCTGTTTTCATTATTGCAATCTGTTTGCGATAACTTATTTTGAATATACTGATAAAAAATTGTATACAAGTTTTTAGTTTCTTTTAAAATTCAGTTGATACTTATAAGTTTCACATCAGTGTTTTTGGAAGCTGGTGTTATGCTAAAGTCCTAATAACTTCTTTTTATTTGTTGGTAGTCTGTAAAGCTTAAAATTGTAAATAAGCAGGTTTTAAATTAAATTTAAATTCAAAAGAAAACTTAATAAAATGAATTCACACAATTTAATAATTTGATGCAATCGTATTGGAAATTTCAGTCAGCCTATTAAAAACCGTTACCAAGTCCTTTACTAATCGTATTTTTTGGATGTAGTTAAATTACTGCATTAATTTGAATTTTCCTTAAGCACCTTATTTGTATATTGTAAGGATACAATTCTATGATGTCTTGTTAACTTTGTTAAAATCGTTTAAATCAGAGATTTTAAAATATAATTTAATATTATTTACCGTATATTAAAATTCCAAAATGTCTGACTCTGCGTATTTAACGATTTGCGTAAATAAGTCCTACCGCATATTAGTATTGTAACCGATATCCTTAAAAATATTTACTTAAAAATAGTCTCTGGTTCTAAATATTATACAATATTTTCCTTATTATTCTATCTTAACTTCATTATTAATTACAGTAAAATTTACTTTAACGATAATGTATATTACGTTGAGATAGTAGAATCTTTTTCCATCTTTATCAGCATGAGAACAACTTAAATAAATATACATAATTTAATATTTTGGGAAATAACTATGGAGATCTAAATTATGCTGCTTTAAAACATGATATATTTTTATTTCTAACGTCGTTATGAAAAAGAAACGGAACATCCTTTTACTATAACAAAAACATTGGTTCACATCTTTATATTTTTGAACACGATGGTACTGCATATTTCCAGATTTTATAATTTCACATGGACACAGATTTATATTAGAAGGAAGTATGTAAAAATAATAAAAATTTAATCAACCAATAATATTTAAAAGATTTTTCTTTTTATTCTTTATTATATTTTATTCTTAAAAAGTGATTTCAGAAATTACGATAGTACTGAGGAGTTAAAACGATATTATGATGCATGGAAAACGTATAAAAACTGTAGTATTTTCTGTACAAAAATGATAAAAAGGAAAAAAAAATATTTTCAGTTGTGTTAAACATCACATCCATTTTTATTCACACGAATCTCTATGAATTAATTCTTAAATACATAAACAAATCCTTTTTATTACTAATCTACTATAAATAATATAACAATATTGAACCAAACCGTTTTTAAAAAAAAAGGTCGAATAAATCCACTACATGCAAAACGTGATATATCGACCGTAATTTAGGATTAAAATTCGTTGCATCAGCACATGATCGATTAAAATAGAACACGTGATCGCTCTATATACAACAACAAATAATTAAAAGCGACGAAAATGCATTTTAAGTTACCTAAAACAATAATACCCTTAGAATTATATTAATCACTTTAGGGTACTTATTTCTTTCACTTATTCTTAATTTTCACTGCACTTTTTTGTAGTGCAGTCGCTGCACATAAGAATATCAAACAAGTTTGCCATGACTATAATCAAATAATTATTTAATCTCTTCTTTACCGCATTGTCAATTTGAGGACACCTAATTTTTGAGAGTACGTAAAAATATATCTTAAAGTGGTAATTTTGTAACGTCGTCCAGTAGTGGACCGTACATTTTTCGAATATAACACACGAATACATGATGCAAGTCGATTATGTTGTTAAAAACAAGAAGAAAATTTGATATTTTACGATATTTCTTGAAGTCTACACTAAGTATACAGTGAATATTAGTCTGCCGATTTGGGTACAGCGGCTACGTGTATAATAAAAACATGTATGTATATGTATATATATATATATATATATATATATATATATACACGCTTATATGTATCGTATATTTCTGCATATAAAGTTGAATCGGAAGCGATATTCCAGGAAGAATTTTCAGGAATTAGAGGAAACCATAATACAAATCGTAAAATATAGTTATTATTGCTTGAAATAGAATTCAGCCATCATTCCACTAAAACTTAGCATCGTTACTGATAAAAAAGAGGGTTTCAATGACGATACAACACCAAGATGCTTTCCAAAAGACGTTTCTGGAAATATGACAGTAATTGTTTACAATATTGGCATTCTTTCAGATTCCGGAAACACTTGCAATTATGAACTTTGAACCGCTAGATGGAAGTAAATTTGATTCAACATTTTAGCACAAACTAACATGACTGATGTTGCTTCATGCTGCAAAGCATCGAATCTCCCAATTTGTTCAAAATTTACTCAAAATATTTACGATGAAACTAGTAACGGCTTATTGTGTGAAAATCGTATGAAGCAGGAATTGAAAGACTTAACATCCAGGTAACATTTTTAACAAAACTTTCAACTTTTTTTTAAGAATATTGATTTTGTATATTTTTTAAAGATTTCTTATTTTTTTTATAAAAAATTTAAAAAAAATTTAATTCTTGTCTCCCATTTAAATTAGACATACTTATACTATGTAAATATCAGCCATCATGTGCAAACTCCAAGAAGAGATAATGTTTCACTTTGGTAAAAAAAAATAATGGGTATGTTTATTTAATACTATTATAAAATACTACTTATTATTATTAAAAAATAATTTAGAATTTTTATTTTCGTTAAATTTAGAATTTAAAACTAAACGTTGCAAAAATTCGTTGACATTGCGAACTTCAAATTCACATGCTCACAACACAACAATTTCTGCTTGTTTATAAGTTTATGAATAAGTTGACTGGGAGAATGTTACATTACTTATTTTGTTAAAGTTTCGCAATACTCTTGTGGGCTCAGGTTATCTAATACAGATATGAGTAATAAATAAGCGAGAATTGAAATAATACAGTAACTGACTGAGCTAAATGATACACCTGAAATTTTATGTATTCATTTGGCTCTTTGACGTATGAAGAATTCAGTGTAACGTATAAAGGATGGGTGCTTGCGACTTGTGTATTCCGTCGAAACAATGAGTAATTGAGTCTCTCAGCATATACATTTGTTAAATGATTCTTTATTTTCTGATACGCATTAATTTTTCGTATTAGGTGTATCATTTCCTTTCTCGTACCAAATTACGCAGAGTCAATGGGTACTCAAACCTTGTATTCTAAGAAAATAGTTATAAAACTGAGTTAATACGAATATTAGAAGACGTATTTGTACGTATTTTTTAAATTTTGACATTATTTTGTCGTCTTTCCTATTTCCATATTTTCCTTCACAGATATCTTTATATTGTAACTAATATAAGTTACTTACACACTTGTTGTTTCGTAAATTTGAGAATTATTCGTTTAAATTTTGTCAACTCGTACGTTTTAGTTCATTAAGTTTCTTTTTTTGTCACGTATTTGTTATGTATCGAATTTAATGTATCTAATGTTCAAATAGCAAATAAATTTTATAATTATTTTAGTCTTGTTAAATGGTAGTACTTGATGTAGCAGTATTTCTACTTTATTTTGAATTTTTTTAAACGAACTGCATTTCATTATGAAATAATATATAAGTAATGAATTGTTTACTTGAAATGTTTGGATTAATGTTTGGATTATGCTGTGTGGAGGCAACAAAATACTACCACATTCTATATTTTAAATGTATTAGCTTAGAAAATAACATGTAAATTATAAAAGCAAGAAATCACGCTCATTCACTTACACTTATATTAGTATTTATTGAGTAAACCCATTAGTATTCCATTTTCATTATTGTCCCATGTAATAACAGAAACACGTACAGAATAAAACATTTCAAAAGTAATATTTACTGTACATACTATTTTTTTAAAATATGACATAATAATAATATATCCATTTATATATATATATATATATATATATATATATATATGTATATATATATATACATATATATATATATATATATATATATATATATATATATATATATACATATGTGTGTGTGTGTGTGTGTGTGTGTATATGCATATTTCATTGAAAGTCCTAAGTCTGTAAAATGCAAAGGAAAATTGCTTTAAAATTTTCAGTTCAATAAGTATAAAGAGCTTAAAGAAGCATATACTATAAATTAAATGGGCGCATTGATCGACATAGTTCTATTGATCCATTAGGATCAGTGAGCCATTAAGACGAACATATTCTTTGTAGTGATTCAGATTCTGTGACCCATTTCACTTAGATGAATCAAGATTTCCCACAAATAATTTAATTTGGTTGCAATTTTACTTTGGTTTATCCTAAATAATCTTTCATTAATAGTTTTCACAACATTTAAATCAACTTTAAAACAAAATTATTTATACTATCAATGAAGCTTCGGAACGTTTTTTTAAACTTAATGCTGTTAATTTTGTAACAAATCAATTTATTATTTTAATCTTTTTAATTTATTGACAATAAATATTGAGTATAATTGTTCACTGTTTTCTTATAAGTTTCTATGAAAAAATAAAATGTAGAACTGTGATGGCCCTAGATAATCACAAAACATACTCTTGTCTAAACATACCTAATTCATAAAGTGAGTGAAAAACATTTTCCTTTTCTTAAGTAGGCAAAAATAAATTTTCATACACTGAAATATTTTATGAAATTTACACAACGTTGTTTGAAAATAATCTGAAGAAAAATTATGCTTACATCGCAGGAGCCATCATACCGGAGCGAGCTGAATCGATTTCAAATACTACCTCTTTTCATTTACCTAAAGCACACAAAAACAAAATGATAATTTTGCTTTCTTAAGCAAAATTCTCAATGAAAATACGAGCTCAGAACCGGATTCAACTGCAAAGTGGTGCTCACAAGTATCGTCTTTGAAATGAAGTAGTCCCGTATAATTATTCCAACGATGTTTTTTTTGTTCATGCGTGAGATGGATTATATATTTTTGCTTATATTTTATTCTACGCATTTAATTGAAAAGGGAAATTTTAAAAATTCTGTGCTTTGACAATTTAATAATATTATTTTATAATATAGTCACATTTATACAGAATTTGTTATATTTCAGTACATAATATAAGAAAATACGATACATAACCGGTTTATATTAACAAAGTAGAGCTCGATGAACAAAAAATAGCCTAAATACGAACATATGGGCTTAGGTACATGAGAATCAAAAGAACTTTTGTTGGGCTTTCGTATTAAAACACTATAATAGTCTGCTGAACGTCCGTTCGTATAATAAAAGAATATAGACAAATAAAATAGGTTATAGTTAAATTAATGTAAATGTACCTTTATTATTAGTCAAAAAGATTAAGTAATTAAAATGGAGAGTACTTGTCATTCGCTGTAGAACATTTCTTTAATTTTATGTAATTACGTAACTCATATTTTCATGAATAGACGAAAAAACCAAACTATATTATTGGGTTGACTAAAAGTGTTTAGCCAGGAGTTCAGGAATTTTCTAGATAGTATGTCGAAGTTGGTGAGTACTTTATTTTAAGGGACATTTGGGTTGAATGCACTAATCAATTTCATCAATAAATTTATATCAAAAAACTAAATTTAAAACCATTTTGCCTTATGAAATAATGTTTGTTAATAATTATTATTGATTTCATTGTAAACACAGACAGTTAATTTTGATCACTATTAAAATTTAGTTCACTTTAAAATAACTTCGTTAAATAAACTTGATTGGTAACAAAAAGTTATACAAAAGTTGTTAGTTCGATGTGATATTACCATGAACTTAACCTTAAATAATAATTTGTGTTGAATCTACATTGTCACACGACATGACGTACTTTTTTTTACGTTAAGAAAGCTTTTCTTTAGTTATATTAACATAACATCATCAATTTGTTTCAGGCTATTAACTCTACTATTAAGAGTCACAATAAATAATCACATAATTATTTTTCCTACTTAAAAACTACCAATTCTCTGTAAAGGTAATTTATATATGTAAGAAATATATTTTGCTTAAAATATAAAGGCTTTTCTAACAATTTCTATATACACAGCACATTATATTTCTCAACCAACTCAATTACTGCCAGGATATTTCCCATTATAGTAGTTATGTAACGATAAGTACTCTAAATACATAAGTATTGCAGTGACAAACGAGCAAAAGACATATATGTAGTGTAATTTTTACTCTTTTCGCTAAAGTATATTTATTTTTTTGCTTTTTTGTTTTTAATAGATTAAAGAATAAATATTCGCGACGGAGACAGAAAATATTTTAACCTTTTTTAATTTAGTGAAAAACCAAACTAATGAGATGATAGTTTTTCTTTCTGCGTGACCCCCACTAAAAAGAGAATTTTAGATTGTAATGAAACTATTAAATTACAAAAAAGGCATATTGGTAGCTGAATGTGTGAGAATTTTGTTTATAATTTCCGTTAATTAATTATATTGAAATAACCCAATGTTATCTTCATCTTTGTTTCGAATAATTGTTAGCTCGATGTGAATAACTAATTAGGTCAAACGTTGATTAGAATTGACTGTATTTTCATAATTCATTTTTAGAAAAGTCCGAAGTAACAATATCTACTTGCAAAGTGAGACTGAATTCTAATTAGCACACATAACTTTAACAGGCGTGATAATACTGTCAGTAGTTTGGGTATACCAATATAAATTTTTGTATGACGAACTTGAAAACAAAACTGTTCATTATATATTATATACCTGTCAATAAATACTTTTCCAATGATAATATATTTTTTTAAATTTTGCATCTAAAATTCTTTAATTAAAATATAACCATATAAAAATATTCCATTATTAAAAGTAACTTGAACTAATTTAATTTTATCTTAGCCAGAATAATAATTATTATAGTTACATATATGCTAAAAACCCACTTAATTTTATTCTCGGGGGACTCGTTAGGTCCCTTCAACTTCCTCATGAAACTTCAAAACTAATTAAGACTGACAAAAACAGAAAGATAGATGAAGAAGATATCCACTAATATATTGTGGAAGCTAACGAATATTATTCCATGGAAAATAAATGAATTGTGATGGTTGATCCAAAAGTAAATCTTTTTAGTAATTTCAGAATTTATAAAGCTATTTTAAATATTACAATTTAAAATTGGATTGTTCATTCGCTGAAAAAAAATTTGTCCATGTGCTTAAACAGGTTTTATATTGGAACATTGAAGGGAAGAAAAAATGCGGAATCTGAAGAAGGTCTGGTGGCGGACTGTGTTAGCGAAAGTGAAGAGCAATACAAGACCTAGATTAAAGCAGTTCACGATACATAGAGCCGATCGGTAAAACAAAATACCGTAAATACCATTTGCCTTGATGAAGGGATATAGGATACGAATAAGAAGGTCAATTTAAATTTTATTGATGATATTGAATTTCAGTAGGTAAATTTCCATTTATATTTTCATAAAAGAATGCCTCGCATGTTATCTTTATGCACTACAGTATATCTGCATTCATCGACAACTAAATAAGACATCATGAGAAATAAGAGAAGGCCACACAAACTTGCAGAGACGCCTTTATCCAAGCCCTTGATAAAAAGAGAAATTATTAGATCTGCAGTTATTTATAACATTAAGTGTGTTAAATTAGACCAAGTTTCCTTTCCTCGCATTGCCATGTGTATTTTGTATTGCATCTATATTCCGCCATTATTATTGGTGGGGAAAATCTGTCAAAAAATTAAATTTGTTTGACAGCACATCTTTATTTTATTAATGAATTGCGTTTTTTTGCTATCTTGGTCAATTAAAGTCTGTATTTATTAAATACTTTTCATTTTATCATTTTATTAAATAAATATGATGAAAAATGCAAAAAATGTGTAAATTTCATGATTGTTATTAAAACAAGACTTTATTTTAAAATTAAAACGGCTTATTTGACCCAAAATTACAGACATAAATTTATTAATATTTTTCCTTCATGAAAAAGTATTTTTATCTGTCAAATAATTTCTACAGTCATTGCACTAACCCTCAAATTTTCTACTTCAGCAGGTTGTGTGCTTAATTACGTTTACCTACGTGTAATTTATCATCCTCATTTTTAAACATAATAAGCACGTCTTTGGATATATTTTTGTTTATTTTAAAACTAATGCTCGAAGTTGGTTATCAAACTAACAATTTTATTAATAAAGTGTTTGAGAGAATATTTAAGTTTATTTTAAAATTTGATTATTGTGTTATATATTTACCATTTATACCTAATGTACTCTCGTGATTAGCTTTTTTAATTAGGTTTATAAATATTTTTAATCTTGTAATAAAATTTACACACATACTTTTTCGTGAAATATTTTTTTGTGTTGGTAACTTATAAATCTCCCATTTTTTAAATTTATTTCTGGAATGTTATAGAAGCTTCTGTAATACTTCTTGTAGGGTATATGAAGAGTGTGACGTTCAAGCTTCTGTTCAGTTTACAGTTGAGTAATCGGCAAGTAAATAATAAATGCAAAAATGGAATTATTCCGAAGAAAACCTTAGAGTGCTCTTGCTTCATGAATTTCGTTTAAGGCAAAAAGCCTGGAAGTAACACGCGATATATGCATAGCGATAGGTAAATGTGTGCTCTCTTACGACAACGCTACGTAGAGATTCCGAAGATTCAAAGAAGCATATTTTGATTTGTCCTATAAACCTCATACAAGGCGGTCCCCTAAAATCGATTTAAAAAAATTAAAAAGGTGTATTGAAACAGACGTCAGATTATGTTTACGTTACATGGCAGACCTACTTTCAGACTCTCATAATGCAGTGAAAAAACAACTTCATGCTTTAAGACAGGAGTGGAAATATTTTGCTTGGCTCCCGTATGAGTTAACACTGCTTCAATTTCAGAGGAGGGCTAATGCATGCATGGAGCTGATGAGCTAACATCGTATTAATGAGCGGTTAAAAGATCTGGTTATACGAGATGAAAGTTGGTGGCTTATGCTTAAACGTGAGTAGCTAGGACCTGGAGAAAAAGTTATACCTACACCAAAATATAATATTGCACAAAAGTACTTTTAGTGTATGGTGGTATATAAATGGAGTCATTCATGGAGTTATTCATTAGGAAATCCATCCAGCTAATAGTGCATTTACAGCTAAAATTTATTGTAAACGACTGAGCAAAGTCGCCGCTAAACTCTTCAAATCAAAGCAAAGTTTATTTTTTACGTGACAATATTCCGCCCAACGTAGCAAAAGTAACGCATAAAAACTTTCATTAGGATGTATTTGTGCTACCTCACCCACCGTACTTTCCAAACTTTTCACCATTTGATTACTATCCGTTTTACTTTTTGTCTGATAATTTACACGATATAAAATTTAAAAATGAAAGTTATATCAAAAACGAACTTCACTCGCTTTTCAGTCAAAGGCCTAAAGTTTTCTACAAGGAATTTTACACATTATTAGATACCGACGGTGTTTATATAATTAATGACTGATTTTATTCACGACTTATAAAAAATGCGTGTACAAGGGTGGCGGGATTATAAGTTGCCAACCCAATAGTTTTTTATTACAATTTAAATAAATAATTTATATCCGTATATATAACAATTTATGTAGCTATTATATATTTACTTAATCAGGATAATCTCTTACACAATTTAAAAAAAAATTAGGTCAATAAAAATGTTTACTCCGAAATTTATTGCCGACAAAAATATTATTTTACCTAATAACAATTACTTCACCAAATATTGTATCCTGCACTTTTTCACAACAAATTTGTATTATATTCTATATTTTATTATAAAAATATTAAAACAACAAGTTAAAAGGATTTCAAAACAACTTTTTTAAAAAGAAGGTACTTGTAGTAATATTGGGGACAATGTCCATTAATTTGTTTAAAATGTTGTTCTTCAAACGCCTAATTTCAATTATTATTAAAAAAAACATTGTTTTTTAGATACCGTTTGAAGTATATAATTGAAATTAGACGTTTGAAGAACAACATTTTATACAAATTAAATGATTTTTTTATTTTGATTTGTATTGAGAGACAATTTTTTTTAGAATATTATGTGAGATATTTATAAAAAATCATTCCTTTTGATATCTGGTTTATTTTTCTTGTAAAACAGCTTGCAATATTCTTTTAAAAATAGACATGTTTAGTACATGAGGCCGGGCTGTATAATACATTGGCTTCTGATATGCCAAGTACTCGACCGATATAAATATTTAGGGCTAATTCATCAACGAATTTAATGATCAGAAGTATATTCTAAAGGTATGTATCTGTAGGTATGTTCTCAAAAAGAAAACAATGCTTCCATAAATTGTAAAAATCACACGAGTTCAATTGCATTTAAAATATACCCTTCCGACGATACCCAATGAAAATAAGTATTAAATATTGACTTACATATTACAACGTGTTTTTTAAATTACATATTGGTGTAGGCGGCGGAGATTTTTCATCTGACATCGAACATTCGAATTTGTATTGGCAAAAAAGGTAAAGAAAATATCCAATAGCAAAAACTAAGAATGTTATTAATAATAATAATCCCTTAGCGAAGAATGCTAAAAATAGGTTAGTTATCTATGAGAGACCTCCACTATTTTTTTAACATTTTCGTTTAGATTCCACAGGTTGCATTGTAACGCCGTTGATTTTCATGAGTTAATTAATATGCGAGAAATTGTATTGGTCAGTATATCTAAAGCTGTGCACACGGCTTTAGATATAGTTACTTGAATCACAAATAATTTTATTAGTATTTACTAAGTGTTTTAGATAAACTTCCGTTATAAAAATAATAGAAGATCAAATTCAACACTTCATTTTTATTTTAGAATTCTTCCTTACTTTTATAAACTTATGTTTGTTTTAATTTTATATTACGTAAACTTTTGATACATATATACAGATGGTTTTAAACTCTTTAAGAGTGGTATAATTTGTAATAAATGTATTTCAAGTGAAGATAAAGAGTTTTTAAGTAGAACTTTTTTACGAAAATACGAGAAAATCATATAGGTGTCTTGTAAGGTAAATGCAATTGTTACATATTCAGAGCCTCGCATCCGGCAATTGAAAGAAGAATCAAGTTTACCTAATATTAACTATTATCTGTTGGAATAAGTGGCTAACAAATTGAAATATGACCTGATTTATGTGTCCCTCGAGTAGAACAAATTCCCATACAAACTTGTAATAAATTGAGCAACAAAACAACATTCACATTACTTTCATTGCATAAAGAAAAGTTCTCTTCGAATAAGTCTGAACAGTTTTGGGCTGCAAGTTTTGGTTGAAAGATTTGTTATCTTGCGATGTTTTTCTTAAGCGTAAGGCAGTTCTTGTGGTTATTGGCAGCTTATAAATTTGTGGTTGTATTTGTGGTTATTTATAAATATAAAAATATTTACCGAAACAGGCATTAGTTTTTTTGTTTGTTAAATTCAAATAATTATGATTCCCATATTATTATAAGATATTTTGAAACCAAGAAACTTTGAGAAATAAGTTTGCACTGCTTTAGTTTCTTGATATTAAATTCCGTTGTTATCAAAAACTTTATCCTAAGTGGTATAAAATGGTCCGACAGTGAAATTTTGAGAAGTAAATATAAACATTTAGTGCACATGACTTTCATTATTTATTAGTTTAAGGTTATCTGAGATGAGATACATAGTTTTGCAAGAATGGACAATACAAAACAATATAAATTATATTTTTCTACAATTTTTGATTTGTAGTTATTTAAATCTTTGATATATTTTAATGATGACTTGGACAAACTGTTTTATTTTGTAAAGACATGTGTAATACATAACAGAAGTAGCCCTAACCTTTAAATTTTGTTCGCAAATTTTAAACTGAATACCGGAGAATTTTTCTACGCGTATCTCAGCATAAATCCTAATTGTTTTTTTAAATGTATATGTAGTAGTTTTGTATCAAAACCAATTTTGAAATATCATGTTGGAAAATTTTGTATATTTTCTTTTAAACTTACTAACTCATACGAACAACCATACAATCGTTACAAATAAAAAAACAACGTAACTCTCATGGTGACTGCCAACAGAAGTGAAAACTTAAAACTATGAAATAACAATGATTTTTATTATGCAAATATTGCTACGAATATTGGAATATTTGAAAATAAATTCTTCGTTTTTGTTATTCATTTTTGTATACAGAAATAACAACATATTTAGTTTTCACTGTTGTACTCCACAATGATCTTATAATTAAACCTTTAAAATAATAATCAAACTTAAACACAATTTAAACAATGCACAGTATATGCGCATTGAACTTTCCACGTAGTCAATTTAATTTTATTTGTATAGATATACACAGCACTAATTTTGGAAAACATTTTACTCTTAAGCTATTACAGCATGTCGGAGATACGAACTCACAAGATTTTACCCGTCTAAAAGGTCATACACTCGGGTATATACAATGTGTTGGTGTATACGTGTAAACAGGCCGCTGCGCTTGCACCAGTCTGGTGCCAGAACAGTAGATGTATATATATATATATATATATATATATATATATGTATATATATATATATATATATATATATATATATGTATATATATATATATATATATATATATATATATATATATCAACGCGCCTAAAGAAGTTTTCACAAGATATGCATAAAAAGGCATATGTGTTGGTGTACAACTATTTGTGGTACACATGTATTATATTTATGGTACACAGGACATGTACAACTATTTGGGGTACACTTTGCTAAAAACTATTTTATGGCCGTATCAGTAATTATAAAAGTTTTAAAAAAAAATTTTAAAATAAAAGTTTTTTTGGTCTTCATGAAGCGTTTCCAGTATTTTTCGTAAATGCGTTGAGTACTATAATATAAATTAATTTGTGTTTAGCTGATATTAATAGCCTGATTAGATCTGCGTATGTTAATGATAGTCACTTTCCATGTTTATTCAAATACAAAACTTAAATAAATTACGTAAGACATTTTATTCAAATTTGAAATATATACAAACTTAAAGTCGATAATAAAATTTGGGAAACATTAAAAGTATAAAAAAATTGTACAAACTTTTGTTAAATTTTAATTGGAATTAAAGGAACATATTTTGTGAGTCCTATTCTATGGAAAAAAACGGCTTCATATAAACAGATATGAACGCAAAAATAAAGCGCAGAGGAGCAGGTGTTGTATGGGGACACAGAGGACTACAGTTTTGAAATCAATTAAATCGATGTTTGGGCGACTTGCGCAAGTGAAAATAAATTTACCCCTTTATTATTTAAGCGTTTCACGTCGTGTATGCTGAATGGAAGTTTATAAAGGCTTCTTAACATCTTAACCATTTTTAAACTATACAAGAGTATGTTTATTTGTATTTCGTTTCAGTTTATTTATTACAAGAAAAAATAACACAAATTGTATATACCTACTCCCAAAAGACGATTTACGTAATGTCATTTAGCGTCGTAAAAAGTTTAAAATATTTACGGATAAATAAAAAAACCTAATCCAACTTTTATTTAGCAGTGAATAAGACTTATTTACCGCAAAATAAAAGATGAATTTCACAACTACATATAAATCATTAATCTGTAAGCGCAACTGGTAACAGATTTCATTAAAGGATATGGTACATGCTTAATTTATAATGTCATCGTCAATGATGAAATAATTTCCAACAACATTCAAATACTTACGGTGTAATCTTCATCTATTTTCTTTGCAGAAGAATAGTATGTTGTTTTTTAGTAGGCACGTAAGTATTATTTTTTAATTATGTGGTTTATGTTATGTTGGTACACTCGCTTGAGTCTCTAAAAAAGTTAAAGCGTTTAAAAGAAAATTCATTGTTCTCATAGAAATAATACCTTTTGTCCGTAGCTTTATTCGTGTATATTTTTTATTAATAGAATTAAGTTTTTCTCTAGTAATAATTTTTGCATCTTAAAATATTGTTCAAGCCGGAGTAAAATAATTTTATCTTAGTTTGAAGTTTAAGTTGAGTGACTGTGATATTGTTAAAGATTTTTATTCATCCCTTTTTAAGTCTACGCATTTGATTCTTACTACCTGAGCGTCAATATTAAGACACCAATTAATTTGAAACCCCAGTCCCCTTGAAATTCCTATTCGATTTGCTCCAGTAGTCCAGCGATTCTAAAAAGTAATTATTTTGGCTTCTAATCAATCTTCCTTACGACATTTTCGAAATATTATTCAATGTAAAAATTTAACCTCATTAATAGTTACAACTTCCATTGCAACACATTTATAAACATTTCGATTCATCAGGTTTAACACTTTTTATTCTTATATTACTTTATATTTATTAATTGTTTTATGTTATTTAGTATGTACTAAATATGTTAAATTGCCATTATAAATGAAACCAATTATATTGAGACTAATCACTATTATAAATGAAAGTTTAAAGTTAAATAAATAGATATATTTTATTATTGTCTTTATTATTGTATTATTATTATTGTCTTAGATATTTAGCCGAACTTTTTTTTTTATTCCAAATTTTTTTTAACAATGACGTTATTTGCACAAATACGCACGCGTTCACACGCACGCGTACACATTAAAATTGTTGATTAAAATTGTTTACAGAATTTTGAAAATATGTAAAACAGATTTAGCCTCGTGAATAACGGAAATGGTCTAATGAATTTGTTTCTATATTTGTTTGCCCTTTTAATTGTTTCTTTTCCATTCTTTATTTATATTTTTTACGTACATCTATATATTCCTCGTTGTATTTTTCATGGGTTTATTGGTAAAAGCTTTTCAATAACTATATACTTTTATTACTTTAATCTGATATTCCCACTTTTCACAAATCGACATATTATAGCATACTAGAGAAATATCCCGACCAAAGTAGATAATATTTGTAAAAATTTGTCTAGGGGATTTTTTTATTGTGAGAGCAAAATATACTTTGAGATGCGGGGAGCATATGATTCGATCACGTTTGCCGATATTATATTTGATCCTGCCGATGGTAGTAGATTGCAAATGGATAAAGTGTGCGGAAGAAAATAGGTGGAGGGAAGGCAGACGGGGTCTCAAATTTTAGAAAATTATTTTAGTTTAATTACTGGGAGCTATTTTTTGGAACATCACACACTTAAAATTACGCCACGAAACTTTTCCCACATATTTGACTTTCCTCCTTAATTGAGAAAAATTATTTTATTTTAAAATTTAAATTAGGAATTTCAAGGGGACCGGGGGTTCAAATTAATTGGTCTCTTAATATTGACGCTCAGGTAGTAAGAATCAAATGCGTAGACTTAAAAAGGGATGAATAAAAATCTTTATCAATATCACAGTGACTCAACTTAAACTTCAAACTAAGATAAAATTATTTTACCCCGGCTTGAACAATATTTTAAGATGCAAAAATTATTACTAGAAAAAACTTCATTCCATTAATAAAAAAATCTACACGAATGAAGCTACGGGCAAAAGGTATTATTTCTATGAGGAAAATGAATTTTCTTTTAAACACTTTAACTTTTCTAAAGATTCAAGCGAGTGTACCATTAATATTTTATTTAAATCGCCGCTAGAAATTATTGTAAACTTAACATTTATTGTGAAATACAGGCGTGTTTTTCTAAATTGTATCAATCTTTTGCAGTCATTTTTCATATGACACCGGATAAAATGTGGAACTATATTAGGAAGTTAGGTATCGTATTATATAATTGAATTGATAGATTTAGGAATAACCTCGAACTGAGAATCTTAAAAATTTTATATCTTTGATTATATTGGTATAGATAAAGAAAGATGACTTGAAAAATATTGCAATAAAAATTACGTGCTTGCACGTATGCCGTATTAATGTTAATTGACTAAAGTTGGTCAAATATCAAACAGACCAAAATTTAAATCAGGATATATATATATATATATATATATATATATATATATATATATATAAATATATATATATATATATATATATATATATAACCTACATGAAGGACAATTTTGAAATAATATAGTTATTACGTTCATGTTGTGTCTAGGTTGAAACCGAAACCACTCTAAAATTATGAAAAAATATGAGTTTTTATAGGTTGCAGGAAAACTGTGGCGATGATTCCTGCTATCATAAGCTATGAAACATGCACCTTTTTTACATCTGTAAAACATTTTCTGATATTCACAATGGATTTTCTCAGAAACTGTATAACGCAAAAACCTGAAATTTAGCACAGTAATACGCCTTAATAATCCATATATTTTACACATGCTAACTTTTTTAAGATATTCACGTTAAAATTAAGGAAAAAGTAAATAAACGTCTGAATTTCTTTCTATCTTTATTTTACACACTCTGTAGCGTATCATTTCAAAGGATTTGTTATGAGAAATATAAAAAATATTTTGTTTATAAAAATAAATAGCATATTTAAATAGATATTCCAAAAACCATTATTCTCCTCTCAAAGAGTTGATAAAATCTGACTAGAATAAATTATATCTAGAGGAAATAATAGCTTTGGTCCTTATAATATTATAATTGTTGATATACGCGAAATATATGATAGGCCTTATACATATATCGTTGCGAGAAATTAACATTTGTAAATAGGTTAATTGAAATGTCGTGTAATCTTAAATGATTATAAGTATCTCAACGCGTACGGAAACCTCGTAGTGAGAATCCTACTCGTATATGATAGTTATTTTTTACTTTAAACTCCATTTGAGAATTATTAAGCTTTCAAAAAACTTAGAATGTGTCCCTCTCCTTCTAATTGTTTCACCATGATTTTGAAAAGATTGAAAAACAATATTATAATTTATTAAAAACCAATTCCAAGGGAATACCAATTCCAAGGGAAGCAGACATTTATGAAACCTTTCTTTGTACTTACTGCAATTTGTACTTAACAGGTTTATTTTACTATAAAGTTTCTCTTTTTTACGCTTTGAATACAATTTTTTAATCAACCATGTCAGAATTTTTTATTTAGTCCATAAGAAAATGTTGTTTTTGTAGGGATAGGTCAGCCTCATCTGCGTTTCTATATACAGATTATATAGTAAATAAACAATAAAAAAAATTCAAACCAATATTCACATATTAACTATCTGCCATTATTGCGCAACCACATAAATTAACGGTATTATGATTCATCTAACTTTATAAATGTTCCATAAAACACAAAAGCACGAGAAAGCCACAAAAGGTAAGATGTAGATAAAAAAGCGTTGTTACATATACAGTACCTCTTATCTCTGTTACGGAAGCGAAATCCGATTCACCACGCGTTAACCATTAACCATTGGCGGAAAAGGATTGCAGATAGTAAAATGTGCGATATATTCGTCTCCTGAGAGGGCAAACGAATTGTAACACTCGAGCCTCATACAAATTTCTAATCAATCAAGGACGATATTACATGGAATTTTATTTTCATATATATTTTTGTCAATCTATTTTGAATTGGGTCAAAGATAGGTATTTACAAATTGGGTAAAAAGTAGGTATTGTCGTTGATCACAGTGTTCATAAACGACAAGTCCTTCCATAATATTACCAAGGATGTTGTAATGCAATATACTTTATAAAATATCATAAACCTTTTTTGCTGAGAAGTAAGCATGTTTATTTTTGGGGTTTCTTACATAAAAGTGAAAACAGAATTCTTATGGGCGAGACTTCGGTGTTTGTCTGTCCGTATATCATGGCAATTTTTCTTAGCAATTGCTACTGCATATGTCATCTATAAAATAATTTAAAGACGGGAATTTTCTTCAAGTTGGCTATAGTATGAAAGGGCTTATTTATATATTCCAAAAGCTATTTTAATTTTATGCCGCATATTTTTTGACTTATCATCAAGAATGCGCGAAAGAAATAATTCTCTTCTATAACTTAGACAGGTAAAATACCTTGAATATGTTGGGGAGAAAATAAAGATAAGTTACAAATATTTTCCAGGGAAAAACAAAACTGTAAATTCCTTCCCCCCCACCCCCTTTCTAAATTCGTAATTTTTCTATGATCTGAATTTAATCCATAATCATACAGATAAATAAATATTGATAGAATAAGGATAAAGGATAAATAATTTATAAGAATCTGTAGACCCTAAAAAACGAAGTTACAAATATTTTCCAGAGAAAAAAAACCATGAATTTTTCCTTCGATTCTTGAGATTAAATACGGATCATGGAATAAATAATTTAAAAGACCCTAAATAAAATTATTATTATTCTAATAAATTATCAAATCTCGATACAAGTGCGTGCGAGAGGAAACACGTAGGCAGGTATAGGTGTAAGGACGGATGTCGTTATCAGTAGTGCCAGTATATTGTTATTTCCGGAATTGAAACGCGAGGGAATGCAATAAACATTGAAAACGGTGTGATAAGTAATATGTAGTAGAAAAATTAAACCGTTTAAATAAAATCCCTTAAGAAATACTTTATTTTTACGTACATTACACAAAAAGGACAATTTGCCATACTGAGTTGACGTCAATGGACGCGGTGACTATCGATAATATATCTTCTAATATAATGGATTTGTGTATCTGGGATTGTATTATCATCAGTTGTAAAATTATTATTTTAACTAATTTTTAATTACGGTATTAATCCTACCTCTTTAAGTCTACAAGTCTCCTTCGTTTTCTTGATGAAATAGAGATAAAATTGACTACAGCCGTCAGATGCACATAGGTTATTCCACTTAAAATAACTGTGAATATGTCGATATCGACATCTTTTTCGTGAGGTTACTTTTAATCTGTTTCGGATAATAATATTTTTCTTGTCACGTTTTGTTGTTAGGTAATAATATGTTTTAATCCCCACGAACCGTTACGGTTAAAGTTAATAAAAATTCATTGAAAGTTACGAAGTCTCGGGCGCGGAATACGATTTCCACTCTCACTTGCTATCTACAGTTCCTTCGGTGAAACTTGGTATAAAACAAATTGAAGTTAATGGGCAGATGTTACCAAATACTATTTATTATATTTGAGAAAAGGCCACAATTATATGAATGTTATATTAAAGCAACACTGCTTCTAAGTCTGTTTGAATTTGAACAGTTTGTTTTCTTTGTTCATTTTCGGTAAAAAAAATTAACAATAAATAAAACATAAAATATTATTAGGGCACAGATAATATAAGAATAAATACACTTTTCGCTAGTATAATTAATATCTAAATCAGTTGAATAATTCTAGAAGCAATTTTTCGCAAATATAGTTGGACATTTTCCACTGTTTTTAATATTAATATTAATTTGTAGGTTTACACATATATTTTTTTCCTATTTTATCGTTATGCCTTTCAGCCCATATCTAAATAAACAATCGGGGTACTCTGTTTTGTTACAAAAGTTCTGTACTAGAACAATATAGGATCGTTATTTCTGTTATTTCTCTTCCAAGTAATAGTTACTTAATATTCACCTAGGACCACAATGACGATGAAGCGAAATTCTTACTAAATCTCAAAAAAATAAGAAATGGTGTCCTTGCGTATTATATGCTGTGTAGTACAATATTCCAAATTAAGTTCTTACTGTGATATTAATTTACTATTTTAAAATTTATAGTATAAATTCAAATCAATTCGAAATTAAGAACGTAGTATGTAATACTAAATAAATTACTTCAGCTAACGAGAATTATGAATTTACTTATAATTTTGTGACAAACACAATTCGATATAGGCTACTATTAAATAAAAATAAAAATGTATTATTATTATGTAATAAGCGACGAGTAAAAGTTATACCAAATGCTAATTCGCAACATATAGATGTGTTTCAAGCGTAAGTCTATATACTTTGGTTTCATCTGGCGTTGTATGGTCATCATTTATAAAATTAGTTTATGGGAATTTCCACCACCTCCTTAAGGGTTACAAATCTCCTTTGTTTTCTTGATGAAATCGATATAAACTTTACTACAACGGTCAGATGGATATAAATTAATTTTACTTAAAAAACCTTTGAGGTTCTTTCTGTAGGGTTATTTTTAATCTGTTTGTCAGGTTATAATCTTTTTTTAATAAGTTATACTATCAACAGTTTTAGTTATCACTTCAAAGTAAATGATCCATCTCAAAATATATGTTCTAATTGTGAAATCAGTGAAAACAATTAATTATTCAAATATATATATTGTCAGTAATAGGTATATTTCTAATGGTATTTTTTCCCCAAAAAACAATGTACGATTAAATTCTACAAGGATATTCATATGATTAATAATACATTTATAATTTAAAACATTTTTTAAAATATATTTAATATAAAATTATACAATATGCTTAAAAATCCTCTCTAATCTTCCGTCACAAAACATTATAAATTATTAGGAAAGAGAAAGTTTCCAATACAATGTAACATTCGTCCGACTTACTTGAATTTCGTAAGTACTTTGTAATTTTCATGTTAATTAAAGTAAAAACGCAAGTCTACCTATAATTTCCTCCAATAATAAATAATATTTCTTCAGGAACTAAAAATATCACTTACTAAACTAAGGTTCACTATGTGAGATATTCCAATTTAATTCCTTTCATTTTAACATTATTGACAACATCGATTATCTTAAGTGTGTTTTTTTTTAAAGCAACTGTTTTATCAGGGCTAATGGGAATATTTTAATTATAGTTTTTACATAGAAATCATTACCTGTAATTGTCACTAATATGTTATTATAAGTTTATTGCTCCTTGTCTTAACAAAATCTTTTGTAAGCACTTATAAAAGAATAAAGAGTATTGTGAATCGATTATGGAAACTAAATGTCTATTTAATTTTTTTTGGAGATTTTAATCATAACAATATGTGTACATGAAATATATTGGTTGAGGTAGACTTAACGACGTTTTAATTTCTTAAATTATGCATTTTCATGAAATATATCCTTTAAAGTATACTTACAATAAATAACTTTGGAAAATGTAGGTCACTGTTTCATTATTTCAGGAACTTTGGAATAAAGGAAGGAATGATGTATTTGAATAATTATGGATCAAGGAAATGTTAAAACGCGTATCCATTTAATAATTTAGGCTTAACAAACTTAATTACGAAATTATGTTTTAATTCACACTGGTAGCATATATGGGTAGATTCGATTAAGTAAAACTATACACTTGTAGCTATATATAATTTGTTCTCTTTCACTTACTCAATTTTCTAAATAATTAAGTATAATTTTTGTTTAAATTAATGGCAAGTGAATTAATATGTAATAAATATGTCATGCATTTTTAAATTATCAAGACAATACTTTATCACAAGTGAACAAACATCGTTTACGTTTACGTCGTCAGGCCAATCGCAATAAGGGAGATAGAGTCACCGCTACGGCCTACGGCTATTAAATAATAATTTCTGTTTGGTGGATGATTCATTCACTGAAAATAGGGGTTAAGGTTTGGATTAAGTAAGGAAATAGCATATATGATTGACATTTTTTAAATAATATAGTCTGATAATTTATGTCGAATAATCCATTTAGTCAACGGCAAAATATATTTGATTTTTTTATTAAAGCAAAAATTATATTCATACTTTTTTTGTTATCTGTCTACCTAATTTACTTTTAAGCATTCTTGACTAATTGGAAGGGTCAGTTAGTTGATTACATAAGTTTACGAAGATTTGTGTTTTTAAAAATTATTACATTGATAAAGCGTTTTTTTCATTATTGGGAAAATGATGCGATAGAAGAAAAATGTGTATATTGATAAAGTGTTTTCTCATTATTCGGAAAATGGTGCCACAGAAGAAAAATATGTACTTTGATAAAGCATTTTCTTATTATTAGGGAAATGGTGTCACAGAAGTATTTATGCACTTATTATATCATACTTATTACATCTTAATATACGTATTAATTAATAAACAATTTTTATAGAGTTTAAAGCATCCTGTTATGTTTTAGTAATTTATTTAAGTTTTATTCTTTTCATTCGTTCATTATTGTATGAAATTATTTGTAAATGCTCCAAATAATTTATTTACTCCCTAATTTATGCATTAAAGTGCCAGTCCAACTTTAAAGTAAATAACATTCTTCTAGTTTTATTGGAACGCATGTGGTTTCAAAATATTTATATGATATGTTTTGCAGATCGGATACGGGGTAAAGAAAATAAATAAAGCAAAAAATATATATATATATATGTTTATATATATATATATATATATATATATATATATATGTGTGTGTGTGTGTGTGTGTATATGTATAATAATTGAATATGTTTGGCGTTAATTTCGTGGGAATTCATTATTCACAACTTAATGAAACTACGTGATGTAGTATTATTTTTACTTTATTTGAATTTTTTACCACGACTTAGCAAAGATTGCTAATAGCCCATATGAAATGTTGTAATACAACGAAACCTAAGTAGGGGTAAAAAATTGAAATAAAATAGGAATAATATTATGTCAACTGGTTTCATTTATTTGTTTATTATAATTTTTATTCCAAAAATACAAATTTTTAGCTAGAACGTAATTAAAGTATTTTATTAAATTTATATCTAATATAGATGTGGAATTACTAGTGCGCAGGAATACGGCTGTAAGAGATGAACTACTTCTTAACTTCGTGAAGTGTATAAATAATAAAAGACCTAGACGAAACGAACTAGAAGACGAGTAGAACATGAAATATAAGGGTTATGTAGAAACTTAGAAAAAAGTTCTATTTCTTTTAAGCTATTTATAAAATCTTATATTATTCCTTAGTATGCAAATATATCGCCTAATACTTATATTGCAGGCAAAGAAATAATTATTAAAAACCATCCCTTTAACGTATTGATAAACTTTATGTTAACTAAAATAAAATTGTTAATAATGTAGTATTCAACAGTTTTATTATATGGATTATGATCTTTCATCGCACGATTACCAATTCTTCATCATTCATCTGTATATGTCTAGTCTAGATAAATTTAACTCAAGTTTTACCAACTTTTATTATTCCGAACCTCAAAACAGAAAACAATGCCTTTATAATATGACTTAAGTTTTCGGACTGTCACAGTCATTTTTCTTTGTAATGCTTTGAAGTAGATACCTGAAATTAGGCACAAAGTTGAAATATATTTTACTCCCATGAATGTCAAGTGGTAACAATATATAAAATGAACATTAACATAAGAAATAAATAAAATAAAAAGGCAAATAAATAAGGCTTTTGTTTCCCGAAAATTATAAAGTATGTAATAATGATTTGGGTCAGAATTATCTTTTTAAATATTTTACCTTAAGTATTATTGGTTTTACAGTATAATATATGTGTGTGTATATTAGATTATGAGATAGCTTTTATTTACATTTTATTAATTTAAGGTAATGGTAAAGGCATCCTCGGAATATAGCGTTTTCATTGCTTTATTAAACTGTCAAGTGTAAGTCATCGACTTCCCTTCGTCTGTTGGTGAGTATAATTTCGATCTCTTTGTTTGCTTCCTCTGTTGGTGCATATGTATATATACTTGCGTAAGAGTTAATCTGTAACCTTGAATATTGAGATACAAATGTTTTTTTCTGCTATGTAGAATATTTCGATGATATAATAAATATTCATATTGGAATTTTAGAAGAAGACAAATTATATATTCCTTTTTAATTTCATATACGACGTGAGACATCATTTGAAAAAGCAATTTACAAGGATTTAAAAACTATCTTTTTCACACTTTTAAGTACTGTTCCGCCCCTCTATCGTTCAAACTGCTGAAGTGAAAATTTAAAAAAAACCATTACTAAAGGTGCGCATAAATAATTCAATGTATTCATATATATATATATATATATATATATATATAATATATATATATATATATATATATATATATATATATATATATATATGGGTTAATGCGTACGATCTTTATAGTTCTGCTTGTGTTTAACAGATTTTATACTATTAGGGAAATAATTAAAATATGTTTGTGTCTAAGCACATATGGTTAAAAGTAGTCTAGTTTTTTTTTAAATATTATAATAATTAGTTTACGTACAAATTTTTTTTTATAAGTAACGACTAAGTTTTTAGTTACTTATTAAAATAAGAATTTTAAAATATGCCTGTTTTCCATTAAATTATATCGCGTTATTTTATTTTAATCTCCTAACTACTTAGATACTTTTAAAGACATTACCCAGCTTTATTAATTGAATCAGATTGCCGTGATAATATTAAAAGCAATAAATTTTTCTCATTTTCCGATCAGAAATACACGTAACGAAATAATTTTAATTACAAATTAAATTTTGCCCGAAATTTCAAACTGATTTTTTTCAGAAAATGTAAAACAATTAATTGTTATACTTACACATAATATTTTTAAAGGTAGATATACCAAATAATTAGGAAAAAACAAGTGCTTTTGTTGTATGCACATATATAAAAATTTATGTGGTAATTACTTTGCATGAAACCCGAATTTTTGTATTTGTGTACCACATTACGCCATCATCCATTATAGTAGGATCGTAACACAAAACACAAAGATATTGTATCTTGATATGAATATCCTCATGCGTTCTTAAGATTCTGAAAATAATCAAAAGGTAGGAAAATACTATTTGTCTATTCACACTGTAACATTTCATAAGTTAATGTTTAATAAAGTCGTATGCCAACATCGTAGAAAAAGATATTTTGTATTATAAATTAAAATATAATGTAATCTTTTTAAAAGCTTTTACAAGCGTTTTTTCATTATTATTAGCATCCTTATTACACAATAATCGTTATTATTGGCATCACAAGTACACAATAATAAACAATTACACAATAATCACTATTTCCATTTACAAAAAATTGTAGATATTTGTAGCACTATTTCTAAAACTATATGATGTAATATTCTAAAATTGATATTTCAGGGTGTTAATTGTTAAGATATACTATATAATGGTTTGTATACTTTACTACAGCCTTATTTCCAAGTTTCCACGTTAAATCAAACCAATTCGATTCGTCCTAAAACTAACTTTTGATCTGTGCATCGTGTATAATATTAAACGAAAAGTCTAAATGAGTACAATGAAGTACTCGTATAATCTATAATTATACATTACAATTTTTCCCACAAACATCTATAAAAATATTCGATATGGCGGGAAATACACGTGTGGCGGCGGTCATCTGCAGCGTTTAAGGCTATAACCATAATAAATTAATTTTTTTATATATACGATTACAATAAGTCCGTCATATGTATCAATTAGATACAATAAAGTAAATAAATAATATTATAATTAATTTATCAACTAAGTCATTACAATGGCACAGGTCTACTCAATATTAAAAGAAACTTTGCTAGAATCCACCATACGAATTAACAGGGTTATAATAAATTGTTTTGGGTTATCGTAATAAAAAAAAAGAAATTTTTTCGGAATTTTTTTAGTCGGAACCAGGCTTTAATTGTTATTGCAATATCATTTTATTAAACTAAATTATATTAAATCTTTAATTGTATAATGATATTTATTTAATTCTTAAGTGGACATGGATAATTCTCCAAAATAAAAAAAAAATTATGAGTTGAAATCTATCAAATCCTTTAATAGTTACCGTACATATTTATTATCCTTTCATTCGTCCTCATTACATATTCCTTTATATTATTAAATAATTCTTTTCTATGCCAAAATCGTCAACTTATAAGTTGAAAATACTTTTCCGATTTACTTTCATTTTTTTTATAATTTGATAAATTTTCTAGGCAAGTTTTGATCAACACCAATTGCGCTCTAACTTAAGGAAAAGGCAACATTAGATACATGAAAGTAAAGTTAATTTGTTATAAATGCTTTTATGTAACAAGGCAAGAAAACATTTTTTAAGATACCTACACATTGAATAAACAATATACTTCATTA
The DNA here is from genome assembly GCA_039881145.1 of Druceiella hillmani. NCBI lineage: Eukaryota > Metazoa > Arthropoda > Insecta > Lepidoptera > Hepialidae > Druceiella > Druceiella hillmani. Next base: position 16,361,317 of record JAYKKI010000025.1, on the reverse strand, counting down.
TATAACGAACAGTGTGTGTGGCTTCTGCCTGCGTCTCTAAAAACAAATAGAACACAAATAACCTACACTCATAGCAGTGAATCCTCAAGCATCGACAGTTTAAACCATAATCTCTTTCCTCATATTATACTTAATATACTTTAAGGTAAACATAATTATACTTTAAGGTAAAATGTGTAAATCTGCACAATTTATATAATGAATTTGTTAAATGTAAAAAGTTTTTAATTAATTTTTATTTAATGTAAAAAAACTTTTTATATATACACATTTATTTTTTGAAAAAATGAGTATTCTCAATTAGTAAAATATAACGTATCTACTTATTACAAATTTTAAGACAATTTGTGACTTACCTTTGGTACAATAATTAATGTGAAGAATTATAAAATTTGAACAACAAACTTAGGAAAATTAACTCAAGTTACATCATTGAAATTTAACAATTGAAACTATTATCCTAGTATTATTATAGTCTTAATCCACTGCAAAAAAAAACGTTAAAAGTAATATCAGGTGACGTGTACCTACGTAAAATGCGTGTATCAAAATTTTGCGTCGAATCATCAAAGAATTTTGCTATATATATATATATATATATATATATATATATATATATATGTACACATAAGGATGGGAAATTTGTAATATACTAAATCAATTTTTAAATTTGTATCTTGGGTAGATGCCATGTATGATCAGAGTAAAAGGAAAGGTAGAGTGTATAATTTTCGGTTATTTATGTACAACCGCATTGATAAATGAAAATCTCTATTAAGAGCAGGTCCCTTTTTCGATATTATTATCTATGTAACATGGCTTCTAACTGCTTACGAGTATTATTACACGTACCAATTATGAATTTGTCAGCTAAAATGAGGTCAGCACAATTTCAAATTTCCTGCCACACAATGTTTTGAAGTCTTGTGTAAAGGGGCGGAAGAAATTTTTCCAACTTTCCTTCATTTAGCATATTGTATGAAAGTATTATGCTTAGCGACCCTCTAAGGGATGAGTATGCTTTATAACCCGGCATGTAGGGTCTTTTAGAGTGGGTCCCGGAAAGAAATAAAACAGTGGGGAAAAAAGTAATGTATAAAATAATACACGTGTCGGCTGAGTCGTAACTCAAGCCTTACGATATTCTAAAACTGATGTTTTTTATTTTACTTTCGATGGAGCAAGTAAAGGATTTTGATGGAATATATTTTATATTTTTGAAAATACTTAATAAACGACTCATTTTAATAAACTACTTATTTCTGCACAACAAAACAAAACAGTGGCGAGAAAAGTTATATACAAAATAATACACATGTTGGCTGAGTCGTAACTCAAGCCTTACGATATTCTAAAACCATTTAATAAAAGACTAATTTTAATAAACTACTTATTTCCACCTGTTATTAATTCTACAATAAATCTTTTTCCACCAATATCTCTAAGTGTGTATGTGCGTGTGCGTGCGGACGAGTGGACGAACGGGTCGGGTAAGCTTGGGTGGTCGTGTGTGCTTGCTTACGTGCATAGATGCGTCTATCGCGTGTGAACTTGTGCATTCTCGAGTTCGGAAAACATTTGCACATATATATGATTATTGATAACCATTTAATATTTATGTAAAGATAACAACGCATAACTCTCAGCAACAGAATTACACTTATCTTTAGATGAGTGTAATTCTGACCATTCGTTTGACTAGTCGACATTATATATAGAAATCAGTTATGGGTTGATTGATAGCGTGTTCACGTAATATATTTCAGTGTTGACTATTTTATTCACTTAGATTTAAAAATTATATCAAAAATCATTCGTTTAACTAGTCGATATTATTTATAGAAATCGGCTATGGGTTGATTGATTACTTGTTCACGTAACATATTTTAATTTGACTATTTTATTCACTTCGTTTTAAAAAATATATCTATAATCATTTGTTTGACTAGTCGACATTATTTATAGAAATCAGTTATGGGTTGATTGATAGCGTGTTCACGTAATATATTTCAGTGTTGACTATTTTATTCACTTCGATTTAAAAATTATATCAAAAATAATTCGTTTAACTAGTCGATATTATTTATAGAAATCGGCTATGGGTTGATTGATAACTTGTTCACGTAACATATTTTAATTTGACTATTTTATTCACTTCGTTTTAAAAAATATATCTAAAATCATTTGTTTGACTAGTCGACATTATTTATAGAAATCGGCTATATGTTCATCGATAGCATGTTCGCGTTATATATTTTAGTATGTCTATTTTATTCACTCCGATTTAAAAAAATTATATCAAAATACACAAATTGAAATCATATAACTTTCGTATAAAAATTATCGGCAACTATATCTACATATATAGAATGCCTTTTGATAAAACTCATGCGTCGAAAAAAACTCGTGTATCTAAAGAAAATTGGAAAATAATTTAAAAACATTCCTTAAGTTAAGTATTGTGCTGTTATAAAAAATATTCTTTAACACCAAAAAAATTAATTCGTCGAAGATATTTTAAAATTTTTATCGTGATCATTGTAAAGTTGATCACGCTATCCATATAAAATTATACTTATTTTAAATAAAGCAAACGAATACGTCTTATGATTGAAACAATATACTGAATTCTAGGTCTCAGTGGCTTCCTGGTATTAGCCGAAAGTATTGATTGGTACACGTATTTAATTAGTTTCTTGTAACTAATTATTCCCTTCCGTTTGTGGGTCCATGGTAAATATCTTGGTATTGCTCTAGGGCTCCAAGCTATGAGTATGTTCTAAAATTTCACTAACACACAATTTGTTGTACATACGATTCCTCGGTAAATTTCTAACTTTAAATACATTTGATCTGCTATTTATATATTGAGTTCTATGAAGTAATAAACAAACAAACCTATAGGCGAACAGTAATTTCTAATAAATTATTAGGTTGATGTAAATTATATCCGTTTCTCCAAATTTTAAGTAAATAGTGAACAATTTTTCATATATAATTTTTTTTGCTTTCTGCACCCTAAAAGGAAAATCGGAATATTTTTAAGATGTCCGACTGCTAACCCAATCGACATAAAAACTTGAAATTTGGCACGGTGATGAAGTATATTAACGCCCATAATTCTTAGTAATAAACTCTCAAAAATATAATAGATAAAATTTCATACAAATTTTTCACCTTTTGGGATATGATTCGCAAAATTCTTTTCTTAATGCTTATTTCGCTATATATATATATAGAAACTATCTGCAAAATTCCAGGATACTAGGTTAAGCGGTTTCGGCTGTGTGTTGAGTCAGTCAGTCAGCTTCTTCCTTTATATATAAAAATATATATCGGGTTGGCTAATTCATTTTTAACACCAAGTTGCTGTCAACAATTTTTATTAAAAAAAATTATGTTACACCTAATTTAATTTTTAGAATACACCATTTTTTCTATTATTTGTCGCCATTCAGTCGGCAGTGACAATATGCATTTCTTGTAATATTCCGGTGACTTTGATTTAAAAAACTGTTTGAGATCGTTTGGTTACTTGCACTGAACAAATAGTATTCAGATGCCGCAATGTCCGGCGAATATGGTGGATGAAGGAGTATAACCCAGCCAAACTCCTATAATTTATCATGAGTACGTTTTGCCACATGTGGTATTGTTTTATCATGTAGCAAGTAAACTCGATCTTGTTGACTATTAAATTTGTTAGCTAATCGGTCTATTTATTCACCGTAAATATCTGCCTTAATTGTAGGTGCTCCTGGAAGCAACTTCAATGAATAATACCCTTGATATTCCACCAGCAGCTGAGCATCACCTTTGGTACTTATTTCTGGTTTGGATGCTGAAACTCCTGTTTCAATGTCAATAGCTGTTGACAAGTATCAACTCTGCACTGAAGGTGATATGATGACAACTTGTGGGGTATCCACACACCGTATTTTGAAATTCGTGCAAATGTGTTTCTATGGTACCGTGACTGCAGTGTAGCTCAACTTCCAATTGACATGTCGTCAGTCGAGGATCCTCCTTAAATAAGCATCGTAATCGTTGAACGTGCAATTCAACAGGACGTCTTGCACGGGTTCGTTCTCTAGATCGTAGCCCTCACTTCTGAATTTTCTGAACCGAACCTTTGTCGTCGCGTAACACACGGTGGACTCGCCCAGCGCATGACATGTATTATTTGTAGCAATCTTTGCATCGTGACTCAGACGAAATTGATAAAATAATAGAATCTGTATTTGATATCAATTTGTGTCAATACCTTTTATGTAATTTACTTAAAATTTCGGCGCTGACTGTTATCAACTGACTGCACTTTTACCTATTTATACCCTACAGTAAAACTTTCTAGAAGTTTCGAGAATCTTTTTAGAAAAGTTCCGAATTTATGACTAAAAACTTAATAACCAACCTAATAAGTACATTACGAAAAAATATCCGTTAAATACAAAAATCGCACTTTTATAATATATTTATAAAGATAATAATAAAAACCAGAATGACGACTGAATAGTACGAGATATTGAGAGTCTTTGGTAAAAAATATCTCGAAAATAATCCTCTGTATTATAAATGCACTATATGCAATACGTGATATATTGTACATGTGTGCTCATTATGTGGCACAAGCTATTTGTGAAATATTCAAAACAGGCATCGTCCGTCGTCCCGGGTTAGAATGCGGCGCTTCATCCTCTGAATAATGTAGAGGTGATACAAATACTTCGGCAGCGAGATAGATCGCACTAGTTTCGTGTCGTAATATATAAATATTAGAACAGAGAATTACAAGAATTGAAAATATGTTTTATATTAAGTAAGACAATCATTGATAACTTTATTAGAATTACACTTAATAATTTTATTTATTATTTTTTTTCCTTATTTTAAATTGGTACTTAACGTATTCGTAGCGTAGTCGATATATGAAAGGCTATTAGACAAGAAAGAATATCAGACTATATTCAAAAATTGTTTAAGCAGTAATATTTTCATAAATGCATTTAAATAAAGTAAATACACCATACAAAGTATATAATTTAGATATAGTGCTTCAAATTGAAATGAGATTATGAAAGGGATATATAAAAATGATAATGATGGAAATATAAGGGACGGGAAAAAATGGCGGCTTATATCTAATGAAAATAAGATGAACTATATGCTCAAAAGTTTTATATAGATTTTATATCTCTACCAACATACGGTTGCGCTCGTAGTGTTATTCACAAGACTAAATATGGTAAAGGAAAACTGATGAGAAGATATTCTTTGCTCAATTGTAAAGTTTAATGTCAGATATTTGAGAGAAGTAATTTGGTATTTCATATTATTCTATTATATTTGTGTATTAATCAAATTTATTTCATGGTATATTTACACAAGAAAATGGTAACTCAGACAAGTTTATGGATAAGTCGTAACTACGGAACTCTCCCATAGAGAGGAGATGGATTACATTTGTCAAATTTTTGTATCTTTTTCCATACCAAGAAATTTATTAATCGTATATGGCATAAGTATTTTTTTAGTCCGTGGTATATGTTTAAATGATTTAAAGAAGGTAATAATTAAAAAAAAAGGTTTAACCAAAATGTCGATATTCATCGTAAGTGCTACCACCAAAAATATTGTAACATGAATTACACGGGACTACTTTATTTTAAATGTTACTCGTGTGCGCTATTTTGTTGCGTTATCCTGTTCTTAGTTCGTGTTTTATTGAATGTTTCGCTTTCCGAGCGTGATTATCGTTTTACTGCAGCACACTTCAGGCAACTAAAAGATTCTGTTTGACGATTTTCCTCGTTTACTGCTGAAGAAATGTATTTTAAAATATTTATTAGTCATTTTGGCCACAATATCTATTTACCAAATTTCTGTCGAGTGTCTAATTTGTTAGTAAAACAGTAAGAAATATTCAAAGAATATTTAATTTCTGAAAATTTATAGGCAAAATGGATTTATTTCAATATTAATTTTAAAAATTCTTAAATAAAAAACTAGTGTCAGATAAGAGTCGAACTCGGTTTGAATTTTTAATTTCATATTTATTCTAATAAATAATAAATAAAATACTTTGTTTAATATATGAGACAATACTACTTTGAACTAGACATACCCTGTCCTAAAATATTATGGTTTGTAAGAAAAACTATTTTTTTATGAACTTTGTAGATTCTGGAATTAAGTTATTTTGAGAATGTTAAGTTTTGATTCATAATTTAAATAAAGAAATAAATTGAGAATTTTGGAGTCCCCAATGAAACGAAGAACTCTTATAATTTCATTACGCTCATCTATCTGTTTTTCATAACGTCACAGTTGCTATAATTTTAGCATGAAATTTTACAAGGAAATGCATGATATATTATAATGTTATTTTACTCTAAACAAATTTTGTAATCAGAAGTATTCATAAAATAACAAAATAATATGTTTTAATTTTGATTATTTCTGAAATAAAAAAAATGCCATTTTAAAGCATCTTAACTTCATTAAATTCTTTAAATTTAGTGTATCAAGAATTGTAAGAAAAATATTTTTTAATGTTGTATATTATGTATCCATCACTCACCGTTAGTGATTTTTTAAGCAAAATATAATTATTTATAAAACTAACAAATAATGAATATTATGAGAAAGATTAATTTTGATATCGAATACAGATTTTGAAATAATATTTTTATAATTTTTTGAAGCAATTTTCCCTTTATACATAAATATACAAAAAGCTTTAGTTTTAACGCTATCCATTAAGGTTCAGAGCAACGAGCAATAATTTTCCGCCCTCTGGTTGGTCAACCGTGGGTTCGAAAAATATGTAATTTTATAGGACTTCAAAGTAATGTTAGAATTCAAGAGATTTACACAACTACCGAATTCTACTTTGTGCTTTCCAACACACACTTGGTTGGTAAAAGGGAGATTATTTCGTTTTTAAAATGAATTAATTTATCGAATTTCTGAAGTAAATTATCAAATAATTAAAATAGGATTGTTGGATAAGGAAAAAAATTCGTTCAAAAATGTTTTTTTAATTTAATTAAAAAGTTGTTTAATTTATCGAATTTCTGGAGTAATTTATCGAACTTCCGAAGTAAATTATCGAATAATTGAAATGGGATTGGTGGATAAGGAAAAATAATAGTTTCCTTTGTTTTGAATAATAACGTAAAATTTTTATAATTATGTTGCTAAAAATGAAAATGGGTAATATTTATTATATTTACATTATAATATGTAATTGTGATGCCTCACAAAAGTATTAGAAATGTTTTTCGAATTAAAATTTTTAGAAAATATTTAAAAAAAAAGTTTTTATCAGAGAATCTCCAACCTGCGACATGGAATTGAGGAGGGCAATCTAAATCATTTCATTTTTCCATGCCCATTAAATAATAATTTTTTTTCTTTGCTTTGTTATTTATTAAAACATAAAATTCATCTACCTATTAACATCACAACCCTTTTATCCGTTGCTAGTAAAACCATTTTAGACTTAGTCATACAATATATACGTAAGAATTATATCAAAATGCAGGACCTTCTACATTCATGTATATGTCTATATCTGTTTTCATGTTTGCCTTTGCATATGTGTATAATGATTTTTTATTATTCTGTTCATCGTTTTCATTTTTGTATTATCTTTAAATTTATTTTTAATAGCTCTGGTTAAGACTTGTTTTGCGCAAAAATTCGGAATAAAAAGTTATTAGAATTATTTTCCTATAGCATTAGATGCATTTACTCGTTTTAATTATCTTCATTATCTGCCTAAATATAAAGAAAACATTAGGATATTAGGTTTTAAAATAAAAATGCTAAATTAAATTTTCATTTGCGTTTTTCTCTCTACGTTAATTAAAATAAGTACGTAACTTACATTGTGCATATCTTTATACACATGCATTTTCTATAATTTGAAGAATGTGGTAACGCGTACTACAATGAAAGGCGTGCACTACGTGTTCTCAAATATAGAACACATGTTTCCTGTGTTATTTATCATGCTATAAATATAAGGAGAAATATATTTTTTGGTTTTTCTCGTATGTCCTTTTTTCTTTTGTTCCTTACAGATGTCACACATTGTTTAAACTTTCAATAAAAGTTGTAAATTGTAAATAAGTTTTAAACTTTTTAAATTTTAAATTGTTTTATAAATTCGAACAAATTGTATTCCTATAAAGCGAATTTAAATATAACAAATATTAAGGTATACACTCAGACTGGGAATTTAACGTCCAAACAAATTAATGCACAGTTACCTAATGCTGGGGGCACAAGAGAATAAGAATGAAAGTTACAGACGCAATAAAACGAAAGGCCATATTAAATAATAATTTATTCTTGTCTTATAGACTCTTATATTTTGAAAGAATTTATTATTTCAATTCAGGTATTGTTATCAAAGTTTTATTGCTACCTCTTGTGTTTTTGTGTTGAATAACAATTTATACAGCTGCTAGAGAAAAGCAAATGATTTCTGAAAACATTTGAATATTTATTCTCTGTATTTTAAAATAGCATTTTAATTTATGTTCCTGACCATGTAATATGTAAATACAGAAAAAGTATTGCAGATTAGTTTCTATCAACGTTTGCTAATAAGCTGTTTGAACTTCATTTAATTTTGTTGTACGAAGATTAAAATAAAAAGTTATTTAAAAGGTTCACTAGACATTGACAGTTTTATATATGATTATCTTGTGACTGCACTCAAGTACGCAGCGCGGAATCCATTATATAAACAGATAGCTAATCAATTTGTTAATCCATGCAAAGTTCCTGGAAGAAGTAGTACTTATATATATACAAATATATATTTCTAAAATTTATATGATAGAAATTTAAAGAAATAATTAATATTTATTATTTTTTGCCATTTTTGGTAAATAAATGTGAGTTGTCTTATGTAATGTGGGTAAGTTAAAAGTTAGTTTTTAACTTAAACAACAGTCTTTTGTTACAAAAAAGGTCGGGATAATTTCAACAATACATCGAAAATTAATGATAAAATAAAGTGTTGCAAGAAAAAAAGGTTAATTTATCAAATGATTAAGGTTCGTGTATGAATAAAGAAATAAAATTGGCCTTTCATCAAATATTCGAGTTAGAATTTTGTTTAAAAAAAAAGTTATGTGCCACCAGCGAGACTTTTAAAAATATATTTAATATTGTAAAATATTTTGCCAATTTTTTTTTAATCAGTTTTACAAATTGTTTCGTTATGTGGCCAACATGCGCGATTTTTTTTGAAACGTTTTAGTGTAAGTTTTTTTTTATTTGTTCAGATGATTTCATAATATTATCTTGCGGTAGAGAGAAAAACACAATGGGATTGTTTTTCTTTATAAGAGTGGATAACAAAGAAAATTTAAAATTACGCCAATTTGAATGTCATGAAGGATTTTTTGTATTCATGTTCTTATTAAATGTAGTGGGATGTATGATTTTAAAAGGGAAATGACCTATTATGCTTAATTAAATCGCGAGTACATATTTTAATTAAATATTTTGCACAATAACGTCCAATTATACTTTCTTTAATTGTAATCTAAATGAATATAAAAAAACAGATGTTTCTCTCTCTATGTGACGTAACACATTAATTTAATAAAAAAGTGATAATAGGGGAGACATTTTTTATATGTGTCACAAAATTGCCAAGACTTGAGTGGCAAAATTTAATGCAGTCCTTATTCTATGTTAAACTAATAACTGAAAATTTATTAAATTATTGTTTTTTAATTTATCTCATTCGAATAAAACTTTAATTTCTAGCTTATCTTGAGTTAGCCTGATCACACTTTGAAATGTTCCGAGTCAATTCCGAGTGAAATCTTCAAATTCAGTAGAAAACACCAAATCAAAATTCAGCAGTTGAAACCATAATTTAATGACCAATATACACGTGTAATATAACTAACTCAATCTGAAGCAGCTGATTTTCAAATGTTTTTCCCAGTATATGCTTCAGTGTTTTATTTTCGCCTTCATTCTTATTTAAAACAATGATTGTCAATGAGTAGGTTTAAATTTGTAATAAAGAATGTTTGATCCAATGTTTCCAAATCTGCATTCAATTGAGTTTGAATTTGCATTCGAGTTAATACAGGTGTTTATTTAAGTATTGTTAAATATTGTTTTAGTAAGAAATGGATATTTAATCATGATTTTAGCTGCCATTTAGCTGATATTTATAACCTAATTAGATTAGCATATTTTAATGATCCTCATTTTTAGTGATTATTCAAAAACTGAACGTAATTAATTTTAATGTTAAATAATTATACTAAATATATTATGTTCATTAAGACTTAAACGATATAAGGAATTACATATTGCTTAACGCTTGGCTCACGAGCTCATAGCAAGTGGAAACTAGTAAGCAATTGCATTGTGTTTTAAATTATTAAGCTAATATGTATATAAAATTTTACCAATCAAAAATAAAATGTTTAATAATTATGTGTGAAAAGAACTAAAAATATAAATAAAATACTAAAAATATATCTGTTAATACTTTCCCGTACAGAATTGTGTAATTTAAGTGTCAATATTCCTCATTCTGTAGATATAAAATATAAACAGATAAAGAAAGATGTATAGCTATAGACATCAACGTATGAGTAAAGCACGGAGGAGCAGGTGTTGTATGGGAAAAAGGAGGGTTACAGTTTTTAATTTAGCTAAGTCGATGTTTGGGCGCATTACGCGAGCGAAAAAAAATTTCTGCCTCCTTATTCGCGGGTTTCACGTAAGGTATGCCAAATGAAAGTTTACATTGGTAATGTCTTAGCCCTTTTCCACAATCAAAAAACATGTTTATTTAAACTTCTTTTAAGTTTATTAAGTCAGAAGAAAAATGCTACACAAAATTACAGGTAAATACTACCAAAAAGAGATTTAAATAACGTCAGTTAGCGTCATAATAAGTATAAGATAATTACAGATAAATTCAAAAACCTATAAGTATTATTTACCATGAAAATAAAAAATTATTCAACTTATAAGCCTTTAATCTCAAGTCGAAACTACCAGAAATATTTCTAAAAAAATGAGTACATATTATACATTACATCTACGCTAAAGAAGTGGTAGTGATAAGTGCTGTTCTTTACACAAACGGAGATGCAGGTAAGTGTAATATTAGAAATATAATTAGAAGTTTATAAGAATAATGTTGGTTATGTTATGTTGGTACACTCACTTTTGTCTTTAGAAAATTTAAAGCGTTCAAAAGAAAATACTTTGTTATTATAGAAATAATGGCTATTGCCTGCGGCTTCATTCGTGTTGTTTTACATTAATGCATTTAAATTTTTCTCCGGTAATAATTTCTTCATCTACTAAAATTGTCCCCGTTGGGTAAAAAATATTTTTATCTTGGTCTGAAATTTAGGTTTAGTTACTGTGCTATCCTTGGCAATTATTGATCATCCGTTATCAAGCTTGAGCTATTTGACCTTACAGTATGAGTGTTAATATCACGATATCAATTACTTTGAATCCCCAAGCATCGTCCCAGTGAAAGTCCTGTTCAGGTCGTTCCAGTAATCCAGGGAATTTAAAAGTTGTCTTAGACGTCAAATAAACCTTCATCATTAAATTTTAGAAATATATTTAATGTACTAATTCAATATTACAAATAGTTTTATAAATTTTATCATTTTGTTATTTTGTATACATATATATATATATATATATATATATATATATATATATATATATATACATATATATATATATGTATACAAAATAACAAAATGACCAAATTTATAAAACTATTTGTTATATTGAATTTATATTCATTAAATATATAATGTCTTAGATATATAATTGAGTCTTAATTTTTATTTTCAAATGTTTCTTCTTAATAACATTCTTTCATTAGTAATTGATTTAATTTATATTTACGTTGAAATTAATTTAAGTTAAAACATATACACAAACATAAACATTATTAACCAAGTGACGTTATTGATTTATGTTGAAAATTAATTTCAGGTTCACTATTAAGCTTATAAATAATTTTAATTTTATAACTTACGAGAATTTAAAAAAATATTATTCTAGCAATTTTCTGTAGTGGATAATGAATGCACACATAAACCATGCCGCGTAGACTGATTATATTGCATACTATGTATATCATAAATAAACATTTTTGCAAGCTTTTTTTCAAAAACACAAAAAAGCTCCCGCTTTTTATTTACATTTTTCCTCAAATAAGGACATATGTAATTTATTATCCCAACCATATGTGCCAAATAAACGTTTTTTTGACTTTTGACCATTGAATTCAATTTTTGTGTTTTAATAGGGATTTTTTTTTAATTTTGATTAATATTATGTCATTTATAAAGAATATTTCATCGCAATTGATATTATTTTATTTCGTATCTAGATAGCTGTGACTATTATAAATAATAACCTTTAACAACAAATATATTAAATGCGACATATCTATACCTGGTTTTTTTCTATTTTTCAATTATATAAAATGGACCACTTTTTTCAAAAGCTGACTGTTATATTAAAGGGGGATATTCCAGTAGGTTTAAATAAAACACTCTACGACCGATACATTTATATATCTTAATATATGATACTGATATCCAGACCTTAAACAAACAAGCTAAACACGAGCTATAGTTAGCGCAGATAACTATGGAAAAGGCGATTCTTGGCATGTCACTAAAGGCTTGGGTGGCTAAAGTTATGATCTAAAGTTGTTAGACATATATCTATATTTATCATGTATTTTTAATAATCATTCACTCAATTATGTTTTATTAAAATTTGCGTAAATCATATCAAACCTACATTTTTTTAAAATAAAGATGAGAAAAAGTATTCATGGAAAGTAAACATTTATGAATGAATTTTTATACTAATTGACCCAAAAAATTGTCTTCTATTCTTATATGGTTCAATACTATTGTACCCACCTTCAGATTTCTATTTTATATTTCTGATAAAAGAATTATGATTTTTTTTAGAAATCCTATGTGATTTTTTATTATGGAAGCATACTTACATTCAAAAGTTTTCTAACATATCTTAAATTAAACCTTGAATCCTCAGAAATAATATAGCTGATATTTAGTAGAGGTTTTTACCCAATAAAACCAGTCAAATTTTACTTAAAACTAAAAGGAAATGGTCTGTAAGTGTCATGACAAGTATAGCAAAATGTCTACGGAGAGACAGTTTAAAAACATTGTAGCTGATAACGAGGGCAGTTTATGGATAGATGAAATATACAGATTTTTTTACTTTGACCTTGAACCATCTTCAAATATATTATAGAGAGAGGTGTTGGGAATTTATTGTACTTTAGAGGTACGTATATTTCACATTATATTCTTCAAAGTATATTACGATTTTTCATATATTTTTAAAAAGTTACATTTGAAATTTGTTATACACATTTTACCATAGCAAAGACTGCCGAAAATTGGTGCAACACTTAAACAAAAACACTGAACACACTACTTTTAGCACTATAACTAGCAGTTGAATCTTAGTACGTTTGTGATTATTGACATCCTAAACTGCTTATGATCGTATTTTAAATATGTCACGGGCGGTTCAAGGTCGTGGTCAAAAGTATTTTAAAAAGATTTTGTGAATACAATTTTAAGGAATAAATTTAATGATTACTTTAACCAAGATTTCCTTAAGTCCATCAAATAATTGAAGCCTAAATATTTGCAGGTTCTATCATTAAATCAGAAAAATAATGCCATTATTTTGTACCTGACAAAAAAATACAAGTATGAAAGAAACATTATAATTTAAGACATAAAATGCAGGATGAATATTATAAAGATTCAGTAAACAGATGATGAAAATGTGAATACGTTAATAAAATAAACAATATTTAATAAAATAAAGTCCACGGAGGACACGTTTGAAATATTATAGTTGCTTATCATTTTGCTTGTAAATATTTTGTATGGAGATTTTTGTTAATAAATAATAAAATATTAAATATATTTGGCGATAATTTTGTAAAATTAAATGAAACTACTTGATGTACTATTATTTCTACTTTTTTAATTTCTTTTTACGAAGATCTAGATTTGATTGTAATTAAAAATCTTCCGGTGGGCAATTAGCAAAGATTAAATTATTTTTTTTAAATATTATAATTATATAGAAAACGGAAAAAAATTTAAGAGTTTAATTTACTAGCCTACGCCATATAAAAGGACGTAAAAATATTTTTTTGCATGCTCATCCAGTGAAATGTCATTGAATAGTTCGTTTGAAATGCAATTTAAATTTCATTCACAGATTGTTACTTTTAAGCTATGTTTGCAAAATATCGAGCTTCTTGATAGCTTGGAATATGTCCATTTCTCTCTAACTTTTTAAATCATGGCGTCTACAAGTCTGAAAAACTATTAAGTACAAATACCTATTTAACTAAAAATATAATTAAAAGTTTCTTTTAATGACACTTTTTTTTCTATTATGTTGTGCTAACAATTTTGAAATTGATCGTACCACACTTTGGAAATATATTGTTTTCCGTGAAGAGGCAAACATTTTTCAGCCATAGGTCTATATTATACACTTTTCCATATACATTTTAAATAAATCAATCAATAAAATTTTACAAGCTATCGAGAACACATCGTTAATTTTCCATCATTGCAAAATCACACTAATACAGATTTAAGATGGCCTATCTTTGTGAACGTCCAATAAAAACACGAGAAAGTCATAGCAGGTGAGATGTAAGTTAAACACAGTTGTTACATTTACACCGCCCCTCATCTTCGTTACGAGAGCAAAATCCAGTTCACATTACTTTAATCATTAGCCATTGAAGTAAAATACTTCTATGAGCTGATTTATTCGTTTCCTGAGGGTCAAAGGAATTGTAATAGCACAAGCCACCATTAAACGTATAATAAATTGAGCAGCAAAACAATATGTACATCACTTTATTGGCTTTAAGCTGCAGGTTTAAACTGTAAGTTTATTTTATTTTCTTCTTTTTTCTCTTAAATTTAGAAAATATTATTTTGCTTTGTTTATCTTATTTTTATGTCGCATAGGTTTGACTTATGATCAAAATGCGGAAAAAATTAATTAGTCTTCATTATATTTCTAACTGGTGAGCTAAAAAATTTGAAATAATTCAGATTGATAAAATAAAAAGAGAAAGAAAAAACGGAATTACTATGAATTAGCACAATGTGCCACCAATTAAATCAATAAATTAGTAGGGGTATACTGACAAATTTTGCCATGAAAACTTTAGTTATTGCGCGGCTATTTACAACTCTCAGCGATTATAAAGAGAGAAGATATTTGACTGACTTACTTTTCGCAGAGTTTAAAGTTCCTATCTCGATAGACGTAATCGGTTGTGGTAACTAAGTGTAAAAATATTTACATATGGATTCTATTTAAATTTTCTGCAGACATTTATATAAAAAAATTATTATACATATGTACATACGTGTTTATGTGTGGGCATGTAATTATGTCTTCACACAAGATCAGTTTCCAGCCATAATTTTGCGCCATTACTAATTAAACTAGCCGCTAGTTTTCTTACCTTCATAACATTATATATATATGGAATATGTATATAGATTTAATAATTTGTTAATTCGTCTCTTTTTGCGTGTTCGTGAAATGATCTGTAACTTTAAATACACTTACAATAATTGATTTTGTAGAATGGGGAAAGAAATAATGTAAATTTAAGTGGACGATTTTATATTTGCGTTTTGATCATTTTGAATTGAGGAGTGTTAGAACGTTTATCTCTTAATGATAGACGCTCAGGAATCTTATTATAATTAAGAACGAAATTATAATTAAATACAAACTAAAAACAATATTAAAACAAAATATTAGCTTGTATTTCTGGTTTGTCCTAATTAGGCTTAAATCGCAGTTTCAAAATTTTGTGAGTTACATTAATTTTTTGAAATTACTATATGCAATATTTTATTTTCAAAATAATGAGACAAAGCCTTGCATTTAATTTTCAGTGGAAACCCTAATATTTTTTTGGAAAATAAATATAATATACAATGTTTGATTGTTCATTTAAATGCATACTTTAACAGTAAAGAAAATTTATTCATAAATAAAAGAAAAAGCAGTAGTTAAAAATGTGATGTAGAATATTAATCAAACATATGTACCACCATTTTGTTTCCTCAGTACTCTGAATAATTAAGTTATATATTCTCCAAATGAATAATAAGCATGTTTATATATATTGAACGCATCAAATATTTATGCTCATGTTATTAAAAGAGCACTTTATTACTAACGAAGGAACATCATTTGCGTTCACATCGTCAGGTCGCCACGACTGCCGCATGGGGCTATAAAATGAAAATTTTCTTGTGTTAAATTAAATATTCATTTAAAATTGGTGGATCTTTGTGTACCTTTTTTCAATCCTTCTTACTTAAACTGGGTCCCTAAGTTTCCGATCGTGTTGAAAAGTAATCATGTTCCCATATTACAATGTAGTCAGCTTTTGCTCTACGATACGTTGATGAAACTTTTTAACGGAAAAGGTTGGTTATTAAAATTTTTGAGGAATTTCCTATTATCTATATACATATATATGAAATAAAACAAATCAGAAATAAGGATATGTTGTTTTTTCACAATCTAATCCAATTTGATCTAGTATGTGTCACAATTTGTATTTACACAGCTAGAGGGATTAAAATTGCCACAAATGTAACTATCGAAATAGCATTAAAAAGTGATGTTAATGTCAAATATCCCGTATTTTCTAAACAATGTTTTAAATTCCAATAATTTTTTGAATAATATCAATAATACTTTATTGTACTCCACGATAATCAGTAATTTTGATTATTTTAGCGTCTACAATTTCATTACCCACCTAATTCTATTCATCTATTTTCAATTGCATGATATCGAAAACAAAAAATGGAAACTTTGAAGAAATTTCCTAATTCAATGAGGTGTTAATATAACAGATATCATTATATCAATATCCAGAGAAGTTAACATCTCGTGCTCATTCACTTTGTTAGGCTTACACATCCATCAATTATTTTCGTAGAGCTAACGAGGTAAAGTGATTGATAATATTCTCTTGCGTTCTAATCTGTGTGTTATATAAAGCGATTTATAATTGATAAATTGTAGCGTATAATATATCAAAACCTATTAGATCTTAGGATGCTCCAACCTAAATTAATTAATAAAAGAGTAGGTTTATGGATAAACTCATAATAATGTCGGCTTATTTCCCAAACACACCGAGCATTTCGTAATGAAAGTAAAGATTTGGAAAATGCAATATTTAAGGAGTAGGCACTTTGAGTAGTTACTAAATTTTATTTATGAAATAGAATCTTGAGGCTTGAAAGATACTTCCAATTTTATATAAACCCAAGCACTCGATAAGCACTTTAAAGGTATAAAAAATAAATTTATAAAAAATCAGGTGCTATTCCAATGACCAAAAATATTATCATATGTTCATATTTTATAATCAAAGTGATATCGTGGGCATGTTTTGTTCTCGTGTTTGTAGATGATTTTTCCTAAGATTTTAATTTTTTTTTAGAAATATTCGCAGAAAGTTTGAAAACTGCCCATGACACGATGATACACAGTCCTAAGGAGGGGGGTCAAAATGGGTAATTCGGAAATAAAGCATTACATTTGTATTGAAATGAATATAAGCGGTAAAATAAAGCATTGGTTACGAAATTGTTGTATTACATAAAATATTTATCAATAATTAGATTACATACGACAAGAAAAAAATAAAGTAAATGGGAAAAAATGGTACATTTCAACGTCCTTGTTAATTAAAATTAAATACAATTGTTACAAGGTTTAGCCTTGAATAAAGTAACAGTGATTTTAATATCTTTAAAAAGTAAAGTAAAAAACATGAATAATTAATAAAAAAACGCATTATACATTGCTATTGTATTCCGAAGACAAAGCTTGCAAAATTGTTACAAATACATTTGTATTCTGATTTACATCACCCATTAGTTGCTAATACAAAACGGAATACAGAAGTCAAACTGCAAGTGACAAACAATTATTAGCGGTGGTATTTATATGTTTTCAGGTAATTTGTTTATCGTACTAGTTTGTGAGGTAGTTAAAAGTGACAAGTTAAGGTATTGATTTTTGAATTTGTGACCTATGAATGTAACCACTTTATTACAACCACACATAGTTGTAAAATATGCCACCCGTATAAAATTATTTAAAATATTCTAGGGAAAAAATGTTTTCAGTTCAATGGATTTTTTGAAAAAAGGTGAAATATTTTCTAAAAAGTTTTTTAATCCACACATATCTATAATTTAATTATAAGAAGTATTTTGTCAATATTACAGGGGTAAAGAAAGACTTCTGTTTTGAAAATTATGTTTTTTTTTATTTTAGGGCAAATAATAAGGATAACAAAAGTGTTCCTAAAAATTTTAGAAAAATTGTTGAAAAAACCCTGACCCCATATCTTCGAAACTTTCAAAGTCGAAATTATAAAAAAAAATGAAATGTTTAACCCAAAAATTGCAATAGATATTTAATAGAATAATGGTTAATAATTATTATACAAAAAAAATTAACAAATATTGTACAAAAAAAAAGAACAAGAAAGTTTCTACATTTGTAGCTTTTGTACTGTCATGTACGAATAGAACTGGCACTGCGAGCTTTCTTAAAGCACTTTTATAATTTAAAGATACATAATATTTCTAAGTAAACTACAATTACTAATATTTTACAAGATAAATATAAAAAAAATTTCAAGATAAATATAAATAAAATAAACAATAGTCGCATAAATAATAATACAAATTACATTATTAAAATTCCACGATTTAAATTAACGTCCTTGGAATATTGTTGTCTTAAACTACTAAAAAAAGTCGTAGAAATTGATTTCACGTACTTTGTAAATACATAAAATGAATGAATGAACAATTTTAAATCTAATTATCTAAAGGAAGTACGAACGTCGTGGATATTCATGTCATCGTTTTTCTTATTCATAGGAAATATTTAAGGGTTCGGTCGTTCAAAGAGCCTTATAAAGCAGCCACATAAAATTTTCCGCAAAAAATAATATAGAACCCAAATATTTGCTTTACGAGCTTTTTGGTACCTTCTCAGCAATCTATAAATATAAAAATGCTATTGCGGTATCAAAATGAATGAAAATTTTATGTAAACTGAGTTCCGTTGGGGAAAGCTATTGGGAAAACGACCAAATAGAATTTCTTGTCGTCTACACTGTCGTGTCTACAAATATTCCTAAAATAGAAACATACCTTATACAGCTGATTGTAATAGTAACCATTTATTTGATAATGTTTCTATTGACTATTTATTAAAATATAATATCAAGAGTAATAGAAGTTTTACCGTGCGTTGAAATATTGAAATCTATCAAAAATCGATCAATTAACTAAAATATATTATTACATTAACCCTTAATTTCTCGCGTGGGGTTTATTTTACCCTACTACGTTTTTGAAGCGCTGTAACTTCACCATTTTTGAATTTAACGTAATGGCTTTCCCAGTATATAAAATATAAATATCTCCCCCCGCCTCGGTGCAGTTGCCAGCGTCGCTTCGCACTATGTAGTTGTGTCAAGAGATGGAGTCTGGGGTATATATTGCCCCACGCGGATGTAATGCGATTTTTTTATGACTGAGTAATAATGGTTTGAAACGTTGTGTTTCTTGCTTCTCCTTAATTATATGTTTATTTTTAAGTTAAAAATATGATATCGGACGTTAACAGCTATCTGACCACCTTACTCCTCTCGTCGTGTTCCTCATTCCTGAGGGTCGTGAACTCCCAAACTCGATGTCAATTTTGCACGCACAATATCTCTCCATCTGTTCCGGTACTTAGCGGAGTGGAATGCCTTATGCAAGTTTGTTGTGTGCAACCCAACATCAAACGTATTTGGTCAACCCATTTATCTGGGCTCCGCAACCTTGGTCGTTTGCCATCCACCTTGGAGATAATCATCAGCTGCTCCAGGTGTCCAAAGAATTTCAGGATCCTTCGCAAGCAGATAGTGAAAAGCATGGTCTTGATATTAAGCTAACGAATATAGTATATAATAATATACTTATTTGTATGGAACGCAGTCCATGGAATCTGAAGCATCTTCCGTCAGCACCACATTGTATCAATGCAGTCATATTCGGCCTTTTTTATCGTCCATTTTTCCGAGCCATAACTGGAGATGGAGAACAATAAAGCTCTTCTGCTTAGCTGGGACATCGCATTTTTGGCCGTACCGATGCGCTTTCTGATTTCTTTTTCGCGAGAGCCTATGTTGCTGATGGTAGCGCCCAAGTGAGTGAAAATATTCAATGTCTAGAGGGACAAGGCACCTGTCGCGTCGAGTGAGTTAGTGCAATCTACTACCATGAGAACTGATTTTGAAACCCAATTTCATGCTTATTTTTATCATTATGTCAAAGAGGCTCCTCATTTCAGTTTTATTCGCAGCCAATAGTGTGTCATCTGCATGCCGGAGGTTTGTGATCTTGCTGCCTTCAATGATGGCACCACCCTTACAGTTTTCGAGAGTACGCCTTATGATGTATTCTCCGTAAATGTTAAACAAAATGGAGGACAGTATTCAATCCTGCCTAACGCCTTTTCTAAACTTAAATGTCTGAGATGTTGTTCTTTCGATCTTCACTACACCCTGGTTGTGGCAGAGCCACTAAATTAGTTGAAGTAGATGTTTAGGAACAATAAGTTCTTCCAGCACTTTCCCCGGTGTCGATCAGATAACACAGTCAAGGGCCTTACTATAATCGATGAAATACAAGATAATAGGAGTGTTGGACTCGTACGACTTTTCAATCAGTTGGTGGATGTTCAAGATCTGCTCGCGAGTCCCCTTGACCTTGACGAAACCAGCCTGCTATTGTGATATTTACCAGTCCAAGAAGTCTTAGATTTTTTTGTTAATGATGTGTAACAAAACTTTGTTGGCATGTGATATTAAAGGTAGCGTTCGGTAATTGCCAAACTCCGCAGTTGGCCCTTTTTTTATGAAGTGGAAATATGATTGATATTGCCAAGTCCTAGGGTCATTCACCAGTGTGCCAAATAGTGTCACATACTTTATGTATCAGCTGTTAATGATATCAGCTGTTATTTGGTCTGGTCCGGGTGCTTTTTTATCTTTCAGTGCGGCTACCGCTGTCGTGACTTCAAATGGTAGTACGGGAGGTTCTGGAGCTTTACTGCGTTACTCTCTGACGCTGAGGTATGCAATACTAGATTATCGTGGGGATTTTTGTAAGACTCCTCATAGCATTTACGCCACCTTTCAGCCACCGCGTCCAAATCTTGAAGCCGGATTCTTGTCTTTTACTATCCGTGTTTTAAGTTTGGACTGATTCTAGAGTAATTTTACTATATTAAAGAGATATGCAGCTTTTATTTTCAGCGCATGGCCTTGAATTAACTGTCAGATGTTTCCAATAAGGTTGATTTTATCACGACGGCATAGAAGTTGTATCATTCTACCCAATTCCACATAAACGTCACACTTTTCTTGAGTGGTAAGTCCCGACATTCTTGGTTCTTTCCATTCTGGAATTTTCATCCAAACGTCATCAGAGAGCCATGATTGTCTCCGATTATATCTCGATCGTTGCTTGGAAAGTTGTCCACAGTTTTTTGCATCAATTCTTTTAGGTGGTTCCATTGATTCTTTGCACTTGCGCTTGCAGTTGGCGGCTGTTCCGCTAGTGCAATATTAATTTCATCACTAAGGCTATTTTCTTCATTGGTTCCAGTGTTTTCAGTTTTCCTGGTGGATTTTTCTCGACTATCTTTAGCCGCAGAGAAAATTTGACTACAAGAAAGTAATCGTCAATTCCACAATCTGCACCTGGGAACGTTCTCACTTTGAAAATTGAGCTTGTCCAACGGGTATTAGTTATAGTATGATCAATTTGATGGCGGTATCGACCTCCGAGAGATTTCCACCTATAAAAACGTCTTGGATGATGCTGAAAGCTGGTGTTCATAATCGACATCTTAGTTTCGATGCAAAATTTTAGTAGCCTTGCTCTCCTTTCGTTTCTCTCGCTAAGCCCGTGTTTCTCAACCGTGCTCCTAATATGCCCATCTAGGGAGGTGTTGCCTGCCTTTGCGTTGTAATTCCCAACCATTATAATTTTTTCAAGACCAGATATTTTAGATATGGTTGGTTCCAGTGATGTGTACAGATCTTGATTATATCGTCTTCCTCAGCTGCTGTTGGTGCATATACCATGACTATTGTTAGGGTGCAAGGGCGTGTGTTCATACTGAGTGTCATTATTCTGTCATTAACTGGGTCGTACCCCAGCACATGATTGTTCAGCGACACCATTTATGCTGGAGTCTATAGATCCTGAAAAATACTAGGTGTTTTCGTTAGATATTTTTTGGTGACCTTGACCTCTCATATGTGTCTCCGTTATTCCCAGCAAGGTAAGTTCGTGTATTTCTGCTTCCATTTCCGCAATGTTCAGCTTCCCCGGTGCGAGTAGACCACGGACATTCCAAGTAGCAATTCGTCGGTGTTTTTGGATTGAGATTTTACTTTTAGATTCACCAGTGGCATGTCACTAACCGAAAACTGGTGATCCGTCTCCGCAGTTGCTTTCCTAGTGTTGCCTATATTGAATGAAGTTTTCACGACCTTATGAATTGTGGTAATGGTCGACAAAAATCACTATTAATTGCAGCATTATTGGATACATTCAAATCATTAATTTAACTTCTTATTGTTTACGAATATATTCCCTTTCAAGTACGAAGGTTTATTTACTTAAAATGGGGCCAGCACAGAGTTCGCAGTATTTATCCCACAATTTTATATAGTTAGACGTGCACTTTTTGAACAATCCTCCATTTAAAATATTGTGTAAAAGTATAATTTCGAAGGTTCCTCAAAGGGGCGAGTATGCTTTATAACTCGTCATGTCGGGTTATTTGAAGAGGAACCCTCTCTAGAGAAACCAACATGACGACACAATGAAAATCCCGATCGGAAAAGGTGGATATAAAATGATATATGTATCGACTAAATCGTAACCAGCACCTTATCTAAAATGTGTGATGTATAATACGAGCGGGTATTTTTTTAAAAGCAATCATAAATTTTAATTTATTTCTCAGCTGTTTTAAAATCGTTAAATCAATCTACAGCATTAAATTATAATGTTTCATACCAAAAAAAATAACGCGGATTGATTTGTAAGTTTAATTGAAGCAAAGTTATATCCGTAAAAATTAGTTTTTAATTAGGGCCTTACTCGGAATTCTAAACCGTATAGAACTTATTAGCAAGCGTTTTAAACTTATTCCTTCTAACAAATCGATTCCTTCCGTTTATACGTCTATAGTAAATATCTCAATATTGTTATATTAGTCTAAACTATGAGGATTTCTAAACTATTAGTCTAAACTATGAGAAATTCATCAATATATAATTTTGCTCCTAACGAGTTTCCTCAATACATTTCGAAAGTCAAATATGTTTGATCCGTCACTTGTTTCTACAGTGTGATGAGGTAGTAAACAAACAGACGCGAAAGCAGAAAACAACTTCTAATAAATAAACATATTGGTATGAATTGTATACCTTGTTCCGAACTTTAAGCAAATAGCAAATATTTTATGAAATGAAATTGTAATTTTTAGGGTCCCATACTTTAAAAGGAAGAAAAATGGAACTATCATATGGTCACACATTTTTTTTAAATTTCTTTAAGCTGTCGAAAATCAATGAAAATACAAAGTTGTATGTATTACGAAACTATTTATTATATATAAAATTGGCTAGAAGTATTGATGATTGTTTCCATTATAATTTTCTCTGAATGCGTATGATATAAAATCAGTATATTGATAAAACCTGTTAAACCGCGAATATATATATATATATATATATATATATATATATATATATATATATATATATATATGTATATATATATATACACATATATATAATAAAAAATTATATTTAAAAATTAAATTGGCAGATACAAACTATAAAAAAATTTTAATTTTTCCTATAAAACTTCGTATGAATGACTCTGAGCATAACATTTTTAATGGCAATGTAATGCTGACAAATCATTAAAATTATTGTAGACATCGATAGTTATTTTAATCTAGCTGTGATCTATTTTCACACCAAATAATATTTGAACTTTCCTTTATAATTTTGGAATTCATTCTTCTATTTACGGTTATTTTTAGTTTTCAGATCTTTTATTTTAAGCTGAAATAATATTTTTTTTATATTTTAAAGAAGTTGTAAGACTGCAACTTACAAGTGCAAGCTTATAAATGGAGTTCACACGATTTAGAATAAAGACATTTTCTGTCCACAAAACTTAAATTATTTTAATTTATCAACAGAGTCAACTTACAAATAACCAAGAGTAATAACTACGTAAATTTATCATGGGCAATAATTTTACGAGTGGAATTTCACGTTTAACAACATTTAAATAAAAGAAAGGAAGTGGATAAACATTTAAATATTGTTGTATAATTTATATACTATTCCATAAATATATACCTCCTTCACTGGGAAATAGTATAGAAATATTTGCACGAAGAATTTTTAATGCCGACTAACGTAGAACATTTTTTTTAATATTTAGATACATAACAGTTAATAGTTTGATTGTAAAGAAGAAGTAATGCTTGCATGGCGAAATAGTCTTTCAGAGTAAGTCATACAATATTTATATAAATAGTTACTTTTAAATCCCACAAACATATCATTATTGGATAAATTATAACTTGGCCAACACAAAATGTTGTATCAAAAATGATGAGAAACGATATCAATATTCTCATTTGATTTTTTGGACAAACGAACAAAAATATTTTTATTTGATTATTACAATAATTTACTGGAAATACATTTATGTTAAAAATATATAAAATAAATTTGAAAAATTCTATCATAATTTTTAAAGTACTCACAAGAATTTAAATTTGTTATGTACCAAATTCTTCTCGAAATCTCGTGTTGCAAGTTTTAATCGTGCATAAAACGTTTTTTTATGGAAATTAATTTCCTTCATATAGTTACTATTTTTCAAGGCTTATATTTATAAATTAGTTTCAAGAATTTTGAAGATATCTTTGCGTTAATTAATTTAAAGCCTAAAATTTTTGTACTTGTATGAAATTATTGAAATTTCGATGCAATTAAACGTAAAACACCACTAATTTTTGTAAACTGTAAAAATATATAAAGTATTCCAACGTTTTTGTTATTGTCGACATCCATTGAAATCTAAACATATTCAATCTTTTTATTTACTCTCTAGGAAAATACATTTCGAATTATTCATTGGGTCCTTGAAAGATATTCGGATTTACCATCTGTTTAGAATTTAAATCCTGTTTTATCTTGCTTTTGTACTAAAAATGTGCAGCGCGTAATCATTTATTTTAATAGATTAGGCAGTCGTCGCCGAATCTACGTCATGTTCCCAGAAAAAAGAAAACTCCCAATGTATTTTTGTAAAATTTTCAAAATGTGAATAAAGAGAGAAAAATGATATTTTCTTGCTTTTATAATTTACAAATAGAATTATTTAAATCAGGTTTTTTAAATAATTTGGATATAAAGTTGGTTCATGTCATAAAATATCAATGTTTTCTGAAAATAACCTTTGTAAATCAACCTACGTTTATCAATATGTTTTAGAAATTGAAAAATGTGGACCCATACCATGAATTTTTTTTAATTGGTCAAAAAATAAGATCAAGAAAACCACGTATCTCAAAAGAGAAAATTAATTAATTCCTTTGACTTTGGTAACTCAGCATGGCTACCTGTCCATACGAACACGTTTTTTGTTTTTGATAGTGAATACATTTTTTAAAATTGAAAATGAATTATTGTTTTTCTACAGATGCTTTTGAACTGATTATGCTAAGACTCGTTCTTGCGAGTCTTACCATCTGTTGAAGTAGACGAAAAATTATGCGATCAAGACGAGAAATTATGCGTAACTCCTTTAATATTATATTTTGCATTAAACTAACAATTTTTAGAGAAAAAATAATAATTTTGAAACAACCGCAAAGTTACGGTGTTTATTAGTTGTACGAATTCTATACCGATAAATGTAGTTTAATGAAGATCTCGTAACTTCACTAACTGAAATAGCAGTAGCTTTACACGCGAATTAATTTAATTTGTTGAGATAGTTTTCATTAAATTTTGCACAAATATATATTATGCAGTTACCAAATAATAAAATAACTCACGAAGTTCGTACTTGGCTTTAAAAGAAGGAAAAAACAATATTATTATTTATAAATCATTTGGTAGAAATATCATGAACATTTAAACGTTTATATATGCCAAAGAGCGCACTGGTCCCTATTGTTTTACTTGCACTTAAAATATTTTATACTATTAGGGAACTAATTAAAATGCGTCTTTGTGTAAACACATAAGAGTAGGAGAGGTTTAGGGGTTTTAATTTTTTTTAATAATGAATGTATGTTTAAATACCTACTCTTCGTACATATCCCTCGGATAGATTCATTAAACATTAAGAAAATTAATAAAACATTTTGCAACTAGTTGCTAACTATTTTCTATGAATTTACATTTTGTCGTTTTAATTTAAATCCAATTTCCTAATTCCAGAGGAACTTTCACTACCCATCTATATTTGTTTATTCATATTGCCGTGGTGATCTTATAAGTATTATTTATTTCTACCTTTTTGGAACATAAATATAGGTAAAGAATTAACTTTAATAACCAATAAAATTTTAATCGAAACTCTATTTGAATTTTTCCAGGTAATGTAAAAAAACGAATTATTGACTCTCCACGCAATATTTTTTTAAAACAGTCGGATAAAATTAATAAAAAATGTGTTCATTTGCCCTGTACATATTCTCGTATAAAAGAAGGTAGAAAACTCGAAATATTTCTATTTGTCTACCATATTACGTCATCACTCACTAAAGCAGAGTTACATCATACAACCTATCTGAAAACATTATATTTTCCTATGAATGATCTCAGTACTCACATAATGTTAATACAGACAAACAAATAATACCCAATATTTCCATCTATGCCTAAATGGACATTTTTAATATTAAAATCATTTTGTAAAAACATAAATAATTTTTGTGTGTTAAATTTTAAGATCCAAAAATTATTAGAAAGGTTAGTATACTCAATTATAAAGCTAATTTCAAGTTTCTACGCCAAAGCGAACCTACTCGGTTCGCCATAAAAACTAACCTATGATGAATATAACGTGTTTAATATCAAGTGGAAAATTTAAATGAGTTTGTTTAAGTAATTACATATTATATTTCTCACAAAAATCTATAAAAATATTTGAAACGGCGGGAAACGCACGATTGGCGGCGAGTGGTCGGCGGGGTCAAAGGCTTTAACCATAATAAACTAAACTTTTTATACAAACCATTTGAAAAAGAACGATTTTTTAAATAATGTTTTTTTTTTATATTAATGAAATAAAATAACTAATTTAAAAAAAATTAAAATAATATTAAACATATAAAACCAGACTATGGCTATTCGACGACCGTGAAGAATTTCAAATTTCAATAATGAATGTAGCCATAGTCCAAAGTTTACTGAATATTTTTCTTAATAATAGAAATCTATGAAATATTACTATTAATTTATTAATGTGATTATTAAAAGGGCATAGACTTAATGATACCGAATTTAATAAAATGTTTTGTGTCATCACATTAAAAGACAATTTAAAATTTTTTCATGCATCTTTTTAGTCGGAATCGAGTTTTAATTTATTTTGCAATTTTATTTTCACAATTAAATCAATTCTTCATTTAATTGTGAATAATGAATTTCTACAAAATTAACGCCAAATATATTCAATTTTATTATATTAAACTAAATTAAAATGAAACTTTCATATTTCCATTATATTTATTTAATCTCTAACAAAAAATGGAATATGATTTAAAATAAAAAAAATGTATTTGTTGAAATTCACAAAACCTTTTTATAGTTACGATACATTTATCTTATCGTTTCATTTTTCTCATTACATATTCTTCTGTATTATTAAAGGAATTACTTTTTGTCTTAACCTCATCAACCTGTAACTCGAGAACCACTCTTCCGATTTACGGGCACTTTTTCTTGTTATTGGTTAATTATATATGTAGGTTTTGATTATCACTATTGCGCTGTGATTTCCGGAAAAGAAATAGTAAATATGTGTGTGTAACAAAAAAAATGTTCAAAATACTTATACAATGAGTACGCAGGACATTTTTTGTTATTTAACAAATAGTGTGTGTGATTTCTGGCCGAATCTCTAAAAAAACTAAAACTGTTCAAAATACTTATACATTGAGTACGCAGGACATTTTTTGTTATTTAAGAAATAGTGTGTGTGGTTTCTGGCCGAATCTCTAAAAAAACTAAAACTTAAATGACCACACACCGGTGACATGATAGACACACTGGTGAAGCCGCAAGCATAGGCAATTCAGAATGTAATATTTTCGTTGAATATAAACACATTTATTTTTAAGGTAAAATATATATGAGTACAAAATGAATTTAAAATTTATTTAAACTCTTTTTTGTAAACATATTATACACCTTATCATAAAAACAAACAATTAGTTGATAATATTTTTATCCAATAAGTATTTCTTGCACAACATTCAAAGCAAGATAAGTTCTATAATTATAAAACTCTAACTGAAAAAAATATTCTATTTGACAAAGATTTGAAAATAACTTTTAGAAGAGCCTATTTTGTTAAGAATTCCCAGGTATTTTAAACCATTATTTTATTTTTTTGTCTGCCTTTAAACTGTCAAAGATTATTAACCTATTATTATTGGACCAAACAAATAATTCACGCAGGATATTAAAGCGCTTCCTTGTAGAAATGAGACGCACTCGTTGTTTAGTTTACTTAAAGATTGAAAAAGGTATCTTGTCTGAAAACACTTAGACATGATAACAAACCCTTTCTCTGTCAGATATTTCTGTCGACTAAACTAAATAGTATTTTTTTAAGATGTTTGCAATTTCTATAAACATTAATTTGAGGAATTTGGTTCTATGCGGGTTCCAGGCCGGAAAAAAGTGCAATCTAGCGACAATTGAAATAAAATTCTTCATATCATTATTACATCGATATTAAAAATTATTGCAAATCAGGTATATTTTTGAAATTTTTGAGTAGATTTGAATCCGTATTAAAGAAGGGTGAGGCTTTGGTTCTAAAACCCTAATTTGGTCTATGTATGCGAGTAATCAATTTATTATTATGTTATTCGTAATACACTTCAAAACAAATGCAATTAGTAGCTGGCTTCCCGCGTTGTTCGGGTTTCTAAAAAACTATTCTAAGTAATACAAAATAGAGAGTAATGAATCGAAGAGCCAATGTAATATTGATGTTCTCACAGAGAACAAACTCTGTTGTTTTAAATATAACGTTAGCTTTCCTAGTCAACCATGACCTCCCAAATAAAATATTTTTTTTTAGTATTATGTAGTTTATTCAGCCAAAGCCTAAAGGACAATTTATTTTCCGAACTTTTTCAAATTTACCATCAATGCCTGTTATTCGTGAACAGCCGCATTGATAAATGGGAATTGCTATTAAGAGCAGCTTTCTTATTCGAAATACTCACCTTTGTAATATGACTTCTAACTGCATACGAGTATAACCACATGTACCAATTACGAACTTGTCAGCTAAATGAGCTCAGCGCAACTTCAATTCTGCTCTACAATGTTTTGCAGTCGTGTGTAAAGGGGTGGAAGAAATTTTTCCAACTTTCTCTCATTTAGCATATTGTTGGAAAGTATTATGCTGAGCGATGCTCTGTGGGATGAGTATGCTTTATAACTCGGCATGTAGGGCCTTTCAGAGTGGATCCCGGAAACATATAAAATAGTAGCTAGGAGAATTATATATAAAATAATACACATGTCGGCTAAATCATAACTCAAGCCTTACGATATTCTAGTGAACCATTTTGGACGAATGTAAATATACTTTTAAAAACATTTAATAAACGACTCATTTTATTTCCAGCTCACATAAATTCTACAATAAATGTTTTTCCATTTGTGTTGTTAAGTGTTGTTTGATTTTTGTGTTGCTCCTTAGTTTATTTTTGTTACTAAGCAAAAATGATGGATATCTGGAGTGTGATCTAAGCAATGTTTGATAACCACCACTTCTAAACTTGACACTGGCCAAGGTTCCTTATGGATGGAATGATCGCCATAACATTAGAGAATAAAGAATGAACGCTATAATATAAAATAATAAAGTTTCCAAGAAAACATATTCAAACCGGTCAGAAAGTCAATAATGTCTCATATAAATAATTTGACATTCAAGATACAGGTAACTAACAGTTTTACAAATTATTTTGTCATGCAACCAACATGCGTGATTCTATTTAAAATATTTTAGTGTAAGTTTATTTTAAATTATTCGGATGATTTCATAATATTATTTTGCGGTAGATGGAGAGAAAAATGCTGGAATGATATTGTTGGCCGCTCTAGTTTAGAACAATAGGATTGTATTTGTTTATAGGGACGGATAACTAAACAAATTAAAAATTACTACATATTTGAATGTCATGAAGGATTTTTTGTAATTATGTTCTTATTAAATGTAGCGGGATATATGAGTTTATAAGAAAAATGATCTATTATGCTAAATTAAATCGTGACTACATATTCTAGTTACATATTTCGCATATTAAAGTCTAATTATACTATTTTTTAATTGAAAATAAATAAAAGAGATAGATAATATAAATAAAAGAGATATAAATAAAAGAGATATGTGACATTACATAGCAATTTAATAAAAAAACATTATAATACCAGAGAAAATTCTTTATATTTTTCACAAAATTGCTAAGATTTGAGTGATAAAATTTTAATGCAGACCTTATTCCATGTGAAAGTAATAACTGAAAATTTCTTAGCTTACCTTTTTTTTCTCTTATTTCATTTCAATAAAATTTTAATTTCTAGCCCAATCTTGAGACAGCTTGATCACGCCCGTCGACTTTGAAATGTGCAAAGTTTTCCATCAAAGTTCAGCAGTTGAATTTAATGACTAATTTACACGTGTAATGCAACTAACTCAATCTAAAGCAACTGATTTTGAAAACAGTTTTCCGGTATATACTTCAGTCTTTTATTTTAGCTTTCCATTAAATTTAATACAATAATTATCAATAAGTAGGTTTAAATTTGTAATAAAAAAAGTTTGGTCCAGTGTTCATTGTTTCTAAATCTGAATTCAATTGAATTTGAATTTGTATCCTAGTTAATACGGGTGTTTATGTAACATATATAACACTATTGTTAAAAAGGGTTTTAGTAAGAAATTAATATTTAATCATAATTTGGTAATTATTACGTGCTATTTCACGATTTGTATTTAACTGCCATTTAGTTAATATTTATAACCTTAGTAGATTAGTATATCTTAATGATTGCGTTTTCAATGCACATTCAAAACTAAACGTAATTACTTTTAGCGTTAAATAATTTACAAAATATATTATATTTATTTACATTTAAAAAATATAATTAATTGTATATTGCTTGATGCTTGGCTCACGAGCACATAGCCAGTGAAAACTAGTACGCAATTGTGCTGTGTTATAACTTATTACACTAACCTTTATATAAAATTCTAACAATCGCATATAAAATGGCTAATAATTATGTGTAAAAAGAACAAAAATTTAAATTAGAAACTAAAAACATATCTGTTAATTCTTTCTCGTAGAGAATCGTGTAATTTATGGGTCAATATTCCACGGTCTGTAGATACAACATATAGACAGACAAAGAAAGACGTATAGCTATAGATATCAACGTATGACAATTAAATGAAACTACGTGATGTAGTATTATTTCTACTTTCTTTAATTTCTTTACCGCGACCTAGGTTTCGTTGTATTACAACATCTTCAGGCGGGATATTAGCAAAGATCTTTGCTAGAAAAAATACTACATCACGTAGTTTCATTTAATTGTGAATAATGAATTTCTATAAAATTAACGCCAAATATATTCAAAATCAACGTACGAGTAAAGCATGGAGGAGCTGTTGTTGTATAGACAAAGGGAGGGTCACAGTTTTTAATTCAACTAAGTCGGTGGGACGTATCACGCGAGCGACACTAGATTTACTCCTTCCTCACTCGCGTGTTTCACGTAGTGTGCGCCGAATGAAAGTTTTTTTCACTCAAGGAACATGCTTATCTAAACTTTTTTTAAGTTTATAAAGTTGGAAGAAAAATAATATACAAATTACAGGTAAATACTACTTAAAGGGGATTTACATAAAGTTAGCATAGTAATATGTATAAGATAGTTGCAGATAAATTCAAAAGCTTACAAGTGTTATTTACCAAGAAATTCAAAAAGGTGGAGATAAACACAACCTAGAAGTATTTAATCTCAAGTCAAAACTTGTAAAAATATTTCCAAATAAAATGAGTACATATTGTAAATTATATAAAAGATGAAATAATTTCCAACGATGTTCCATTGTTCGTGGGATTACTTTCATTTATATTTTTGTAAAAGAAACAGTTTGCTGTTCTTTTCACAAACGGAGAAGCAGGTAAATGTAATATTAGAAATATAATTGGAGGTTTTAAGCATAATGTTGGTTATGTTATGTTGGTATACTCACTTGAATCTTAGGAAAAGTTAGAGCTTTCAAAAGAAAATACTTTTTATTATAGAAATAAAAGCTACTGCCTGCGGCTTCATTCGTGTTGATTTTACATTAATGCATTGAAATTTATCTCCAGTAATATTGTTTTCATTTATCAAAATTATGTCCGCTGGGTAAAAAATCATTTTTATTTTAGTCTGAAATTTAAGTTTAGTCGCTGTGATATCCTTGAAAATTATTGTTCATCCGTTATCAAGCTTGAGCAATTGGTCCTTACTGTATGAGCGTTAATGTCAAGATATCAATTACTTTGAATCCCCTAGCATCACCTCAGTGAAAGTCCTGTTCAGGTCGTTCCAGTACTCCAGAGAATTTAAAAATTCTCTTAGATTCCAATAATCCTTTGTCACTAAATTAAAGGTAGTTACTAAATTATAGTTAAAACTTCTATTTTTCTTTGTCAATTTTTTTCATGTATATCATATTTGCTAACACTGTTGTTATTTTGTGTATATGTATATATATATATATATATATATATATATATATATATATGTTTATATATATATATATATATATATATATATATACATATATATATATAAATATATATATATATATATATATCTTATTATTCATTAGATTGGAATAAATTTCCTTCTTGCTATTCTTAATTTAAGTTAACAGTTTAATCATCAGATATATTAATGTCTTAGACTTATAGTAGAGCCTTATTTTATATTTAAATTTTTTTCTCTTCAATAATGTTATTTGATTAGTAAATGATTTAATTTATATTTGGGTTGAAATGAATGTAAGTTAAAACAATTACTAATCAGCTGACGTTATCGATTCATGTTGAAAATTAAATTCAGATTCATAATTAAACCTATAAATTATACTAAGATCAATATTAAATTTATAATTCATGAGTATTATTCCCGCAACTTCGAGTTCACATGTTCTAAAAATTTCATGAACACATTGTGGTGAATAATGAATGCACACATAAACCGTGCCGCATCGACCGATTATATTGCATACTACGTATATCGTTAAGGTAAATGTTTGCATGCTTTTTTTTATCAAAAACCCGAAAAGCTCTCGCTAGCCATTCACGTTTTTCTACAAATAAGGACATATTTCATTTATTATCCGAACCATATATTCGCAACAAAGGCCTTTTTTGACGATAGAGATATTTTTAATATAAAGATATTAATATCTCGTTAGACAATGAATTCAATTTTTGTATTGAATATATTTGGCGTTAATTTTGTAGAATTTCATTATTCACAATTAAATGAAACTACGTGATGTAGCATTATTTCTACTTTTTTAAATTTCTTTACCACGACCTAGGCTTGGTTTTGGTTTTTTTTAGTAGGGATAATAGCAAAGATCTGTGCTAATATCCCACCTGAAGATGTTGTAATACAATGAAACTTAGTAAAGAAATTAAAAAAAGTAGAAATAATACTACATCACGTAGTTTCATTTAATTGTGTTCATTTTTTGTGTTTTAAAAGGCAAGAGTTATAAAGTACGTGATAATTGAAAGATATGTGTTTTTTTAATTTGGATTAATATTATTTTATTTATAAATAATATTTCATCACAATTTACTTTATCTCACTTTGTATCTCGATAGCTGTGAATAGTATTAATTATAAAATTTAAAAACAAATATATTAAGTGCAACATATCTGTAAATGTTTTTTTCTATTTATTGTTATTTTTCGTTACTGTACGTTTAAATAGGAAACTCTTCGGCCGATGTATTTAAATATCTTAATATATGAACCTGATTGCTAGACCTTAAGCAAACAAACTAAACACAAGTTATAGGTAGCGCAGATACCGATTTTTGACACTATAAACTCGGGTGATCAACGTTGAAATCAGAGGCGATCTAAAGTTTGCGCCAATATTGATATTTCATATATGTGACACATATCACCTGATGAAGAGCTACCGTGAAAGGTCGATGGATAGATCAGATAATGCATGTTGCAGAGAGGATGGATGTTAGAGCTTTAAACTGCTGGAGTACAAACCAAAGACTGGACACCGAATCTTTATCCGATGACCAGTCACCGGGAGAGGCAAGGAAAAATACGTCGATAACTTAGAAAAGAAATGAATGCTGTGCGAATGAAGAGGCCCTAGTTAAGTAGCGGCTTTACTCAGGAAACGTAAATACGTCAAATTTGTATTTCTTTAATTATTCTTATTATGAATGGTTTTTACTCAGTTTTTGTATAGAGAGAGTAAGAAAAAAATATTAAATATTTAATAAGTTTTTTCTATAACCAGTAAATTCTAAAGCATGAATATGTCATGCAAATTTGTGAATTTTAAACATTGAAATGGCAGTATCCAGGTTTGGAGAATGGAAAATGTAATTAGTATTAAACGTTGGTTATACATATTGGCCAACAACCATGTTGGCTCGCACACATTGGAAAAGAGAATACTGAAAAGAATTAAGTTATAAAAATGCGAAAGAAAATATACATTTTAAAAAATGCATTACATATTTTGTTATAGACGATATTAACATCAATTTGCTATGTATTAGGACAATGTGAAATAAATTGCTAGGGAATAAATTGCTACTAACAAATTCTGCCAGGACACCTTTGTTTATTACGCTGTTATTTATGACTATCAATGATTATAAAGATATTGAGAATATCTTTGACCGAATTACTTTTCGCAGAGTTTACAGTTCCTATTTTGATAAACGCAATCGGTTGTGGGAAATAAGTGTAAAAATATTTACATACGGATTCTATTTAAATTTTCTGCCAATATTTATATCAAAAATGTATTATACATATGTACATACGTGTTCATGCGTTGGCTTGTAGTTACAAAAAATCAGTTTCCATCCATAATTTCGCACCATTACTAATTAAACCAGCCGCTAGTTTCCTTACCTTCATAACATTATATATATATGGAATATGTATATAGATTTAATAATTTTTTAATTCAAATAAAATGGTCTCTAATTTCAAATACACTTATAATAATTGATTTTGTGGAATGTGGAAAAAAATAATGACTATTTTAGATTTGCGTTTTGATCATTTTGAATTGAAGAGTGTTAGAACGTATATCTGTGAATAATAGACACCAAGGAAGCTTATTATAATTAAGCAAGAAATTATAATTTAATACAAAATAAAAACAATAATAAAACAAAATATTATCATGTATTTCTGTTTTGTCCTAATTAGGCTCAAATCGCAATTTTCAAATTTTGTAAGTTATATTAATTTTTTGAAATGACATATTTCATATGATGATATATTTCATTTTGAAAATAATGAGACAAAGTATTGCATTAACTTTTCATCGGAAACCCTGATGTTTTGTTAGAAAATAAATATAATACATTTGTTTGATTGTTCATTTAGGTAAAAATGTTGACCTATTATTAAAATGCATACTTTAACAATAAAAAAAAAAATTTTATAAACGAAAGAAAAAGCAGTTGTTGAAAATGTAATATAGAATATTAGCCGAATATATGTTCCACCATTTTGTTTCCCCAGTTCTTTGAATAATTTTTGGGTTAGTAATAAATGATGCAAATAACTTAGGTTGCAAAATCTCATTTGGTCATGGGCGCGATGTATTTGTATTGTTTTTCATTATCTATTATATATATTGATACACATTCATTTAGTATTAGGTGAGAGGTGTCATGGAATTATTTGTGCACTGTTTAATTATAAACCCGCATGCACACACACACACACACTCGCATATATATATATATATATATATATATATATATATATATATATATATATATATATATGCGAGTATATACATAGCATTTATTCAGTAATTTTAAATTAGTTTAGTGGATGACCATGTAGTTTAATAAATAAACTAAATTCAATATTCGATAAAAGTATTAAAACAGTGATTCATAATCGTAGTTAGTTCATTTATTCTACATGCATGAATATATATTCTAAAATATGAAGTAACGTCCATAAAGCCGAAAGGTGTAAAATTAACTCAAAGATAACACTCGTCACTCATATTATTGCGTATTCTCCCATGGAGGAAGTAAAGAGAGGAAGTCTCCCATTGTAGAGTTCAATATCAGTACAAAATTATTGATTGTTACGTGATCCTATATACTCGCATACTTTGCGTAACGTAAGAGAAAATCTCCACGGAGCAACTTATTTTCTAGAGTAAAATAAATAAATTACAAAGCTATTATTCAAAGTACACACTGAATCGATTAGAAAATATCGATATCCACGTGTCACCAAATACAATTACGAAAATTCGATAACCACCTAAAATAAAGTGTCCAAAAGATTTATTACATTTTTAGTCCATTGGGTGCTTATACAATTGTATATAAATATTTACTAATTTATATAAAACTTTTTTCTAGAGATAGCTTAATTTATATCTCTAAGGGGTAGTTCATGAATAAATCCGTTTCTAAAGAAAAATTAACTACCTAAACATCTAGGTTATTATACATATGTAATACATTTGGAAGCATTATGTACTGTATTCATTACTTTAGTATAACAGTGAGGCTAGTCTATTTGAATCGAGAGTTTTACTACGTTTTAAAAGTAGTATTGATTTGGATTTATATAACGAATTCAATAGAAAAAACTAAGCTCGGATATTGTAGAATTAAAGTTATTTCTATGAGGAATACTTCCGAATGTTTCGAAAATTATAATTGTCATTTTATTTAGCAAGTATTAGACTAATTCTGACGTAGATTTTTTTACAATTACTCACTGTATTTGCACTATGCTTGAGGCGAGATTGATTACCTGCTTTAAATATCTCATGAATTTAACCCCTGGAAAATTATAAAAAACATGCATGTATGATATTCCTTATTGCATAATACATTGTACACACAGAAGTTCTGTCTGCCTTTTGATAATTCACGTTACCCCATTATATGATATACGCATGTGCACTAAAAGAGGAATTTTTAAGGAACATTTCCTTGTCTTTCAGAAGTTGTAAATTATTTATTTGGCTTGGTAGCTGTAAAGAACTGGGTATGTAAGTAGTTTTTAAAAGGCATTGATAATCATTGCTTAAGTGCAATCATCTTGTTCAAATTCAACTCTTCTCAGATCAGAGCATATTTATTCTAAATTATCCTTAATTTATCACAGAAAGTTATAGTTTATAAAAATATCCCAAATATATCTGTTACAGAAAAATATGTACAATATAATTAGAAGAAATTTTTCAAAGGTATTTAAGATATGTTGGTAATATGTTGGCTTTTTTCTTCGAAGTCTGCGTAAGTTCTTTTGCTTTTCTCAATTTAACTTAAATTTATACACATTTTTTTCGCCGTCAAATTTTTTGAACATCTTATTTTACTATTATATTTAAATCGAGTAATATTTACAAGACAAAATAATTTCTCATTTTTTAATGAGACTCTGTGGAAAATTCTGTATACTCTGTAAATTGACAAATCAATAAATATACTATTCATTTACAAAAAAGGCAATTCATTGACAGCATATTTTAACTCTTCCATATACAAATGGTATAATTCTGTTTACAAATGAAATGAACGACTTATTGCAGAAGTCTCATACTAAATTCAAGTAATAAAATAACGATTATCATTGGAATAGCAATATTGTGCTTTCAAAACTATCGAGATACCACCTTTTACTTCCAATTCTTTATCTTCAAAACCAAATATTATAAAAATAGGAAAAAATCATGGAGCTTTTTACCTTACCTTAATTGAAATAAAAATAAATATAAGTGTATTTTTGATTTCGGGTGTGAAACACTTAGCGTGCTTTTTAATACCAATTCTTTATCTACAACATCGAGCTATTTAATATTTTACGCAAGATTATAAAAGTACTCATTGAAAAGTTTTCACGAAAAATTATCATATCTAAAATTCTTATTAATCGTTTTTAATTATGTTCCTTCTCTCTCTATTCTTTTATGTATTGCTATAATTCAGGTATGATTATTCCGTTATCAACTGGTTTCCTTGTAGCTTTTAAAAATAATATGTATGTAATTATTTCGCCCTGGATGACAGGAGTATACTACTTCACGTCATAAGTCATCCTTATGCACAAGTGTAGACATATACTATGGCCGAAAGAAAATCAAACTTAAAGTTTAACTAATTATTTCTTTTTACGATTTTCTTCTCTTTTCAACAAAGAAAAAATTCAATCCTTTTGTCTAGCGGCAAATTTTTGTTAATATACTGACCCTATCGATTATACTGACCCTAGTTTACAATTTTTTAGTCAAACTTTCAAAAAAGGAATTTGACCGGTATAATATATACACGATTGAAGGTTGTAAAACTAAAATAACCTTTGCAAATGTTTTTTTTCGGTTTCAATTTTTTTTTATAAAATGATTCTTTTTTGAGTTTTTACAGTTATGTGCAAAAAAAATTATGCTACAAATATTTCTTATGTTCGTTACTACAAATATGTTTATTTGTTTTTATTTATCTACTTTAATGTATCTAATTGATACAAATGGCGGACTTATTGCTACGTGAGAAATTTCTTACAGCCAACCATAACACCCGTCCAGCTCCGCTCGACGAACGGCCGGGAATCGAACCCGGGTCTCCGCGGTGCGCCGCGGTGCGCCGCGTCTTCACAGGCCGTATGCCTTGTGATCAACCCAACACACAATATAGCCTATTATCAAAGAATATTTCACGAATAAGCATGGCTTTCGGGAAGCATTTTTTTAATTAATCGATAACCAATAATATTAAACTGAAACTTCATTACTAGTCTAGCTGCAATGTAGTGATTCCATCCTGCTGTAAACATACTTTTAAATTATTTTCTGTTACCATTCCACTAGATTTAGTTTAATAAATCTATGGGCTATTCTCTCTTCTGCCACAACACCGCACTCAAATTGTGAATTTGAGAGTATTTAATTGACGTTGAGGTAATGTTCCAGCACTCTCAGCCATCCATATCCTGCAAGTTTGATCATTTACGTAGATATCGAAACGAAAGTTTACTTCACCATTTACCAGAAGGATATTTAAAAAGTTCACTATTTCTGTGGCCAGTTGCAAAAAATGGTTGGTATAGTATGAATATTGTTGTAGATCTTAATGAAAAATTCTCTCTATCATTTAAATTTTATATAGAAATATTTTAATATAAAGTTACAAAATTTTTTACAATTATTTTCTTTCAGTATCCGGTTATTGAGTACATCGACGGGTAGGGTGGATTTTTGGGTACCTTTTTTCGAATACTTCGTACTTAAACCGGGTGTCTAAGTTCCCTATCGTATAGAAAAATGATGATGTTCCCATATTACAATGATGCCAGAATTTTTTCTGCAGCATGCTGATAAAACTTTTACCGAAATAGATAAGTTATTAAAATTTTTGAGTAATATCCTATCATCTATATACATATCATAAGAAATAAAATAAAATTAAGAATGGAGATGTTATTTTTTCACATAATCTAATCCAATTTGACCTAGTACGTGTCACAATTTTTTATAAAAGCACCTATAGAGGAATTAAAACTCACACGAACGTAATTACAGAAATAGCATTAAAAAGTGATGTTAATGTCAAATATCCGGTATCTTCTAAAACAATGTTTTAAACGCCAATAAGTTTTTGAGTCATGTCAATAATGCTACACAATAATCAGTAATTTTGATTATTTTAGTGTCTATAATTTTATTACACACCTAATTCTATTCGTCTATTTTCAATTGTATGAAATGATATCGAAAACAGCAGATGGAATCATTGAAGAAATTTTCTAATTTAACGAAGTGTTAATATAACAGGTAGTATTATGCCATTATCCAGAGAAGTGAGCATCTCGTGCTAATTAACTTTGTTCGGTTTACCCATCTATCAATTATTTTCGTAGAACTAAATGAGCTAAAATGATTGATAATATTCTCTTGGGTGCTAATCTGTGTATACAAAGCGTATCAATTAATAATACCGTGAGTATATCAAAACCTATGAAACCTTACGATACTTCAACCTAAATTAATTAATAAATGAGAATGTTTATGGATAAACTCATAATAACATCGACTTTTTTCCAAAATACACCGAGCGTTTCGTAACGAAATTAAGGATATTGGAAATGCATTATATAACAAGAGGGTACTTAGAGTAGTTATTAAATTTAATTTATGAAATCAAATCTTAGGATTGGAAATATAACTCAAATTTTATAGAAACTCAAACAGTGAACGGGCAGGTAGAAAAAGTATAAAAAATTTATTTATAAATTGCCATTGCAATTGCCATAATAATCAGGTGCCATTCCAATTGCCAAACATATTTTTACATGTTCATATACTGTAATCAGAATATTATCGAGGGCATGTTTTATTCTCGAGTTAGTAGAGATTTTTTCCTAATATGGCAGTTTTTTCCCTCAGAAACCGCTTGGCGCAGAAACTTTGAAAACTTGCCAGAGCACGTTTGCCATAGCAAAGGACGGTGTTACACAGTTCTAAGGCGGGCGGTCAAAATTTATAATTCGGATATAAAGCATTTTATTTGTATTAAAATGGTTATAAATCATAAAATAAAGTGTGGGTTTTTAATTTATGGTATTATAAAAAATATTTATCAATAATTAGACTACAAATGATAATAATAAAATTAAAGTAAGTGTAAAAAAACAGTAAATTTCAATGGTTATATTAATTATTATTATGTAAAATTTATTGCAAAGTTTGGCCTTATATAAAGTAACAGTGAATCTACCGTCTTTAAAAGAATTAAATTACAAATACATAAATTATTAATAAAAACATGACAATAAATTTCAAGAATAATCTACAACTTTTTAGGAAAAGTAATATGAATACGCTCAAATATTCTTACAAAAATGATTACAAGATTTTCTACACTGCTAACAAATTTAATACCTGACTATTTGAAAATCCCTTTTTTCTTTTGGGGAAGCTTCGTAGGCTGGTACCGAAGGCGTATGACTGAAACACGAATCTATTCTTTAAATCGGTATTGGCTTCAGGAGCTTCTTCATATAATTTTCTGATAGGTACTAATGGATGCTTTACAATTTCTGAGCCTTGTATTAGCACTTTGTGGACGGAACTTGGAAGATTGTAGCATGGATATTTTTGTACCAAAAATGGCGCCGTTTCCAAACTTGTTTCACTAAATGATTATACTATATATTTTATTCCGAAGACAAAGCTTGCAAAATTGTTACTAATACATTCACATTCAGACTTACATCGCTTATCAGTTGCTAATTCAATACACTCAATAGCCTAAGCTAGTTAACACACTTTTTAAACTGTTTTTGTGTATTACAATTCATAGTATTTGTAGACACGTTACACAAATTAAGCACTCGTTTATGTAAAATAAACAGTCCATATTCTTTACAATATCAATCTTTTCTAACAGCATTTAAAAAGTAAGTTTGTGTTTTTCTTCCCATAACATTGTTTTTTCCCCATAACTCAAAGAAACATATCTTAATAAAAGAGCATTTCAGTGAGTTACCTGAAATGACAAATATGCAGTTTAATTAATATTTTAAAAATCTCGTAAATGTGCTACGAAAAGCGTATACTGCGAGTTAACATAAAAATCCATGGCAACCACAGGTTATGTTGGTTCATGTATTTTACGTTAGATACAGTTATATAAATTTACAAAAACATATTACAATAATTGCGCATAATTGCTAAAAATTGTGTTACCAAGGGAAATTAAAATGACGTATTTTTATCTCAAATTATAATTAACTTTCCTCGAACTAAAATATTACAAATACTACAAAACATATAAAATTGAATGATCTTAAATATTGCAAAATATACATAGACCTTGGATTTCCATGTCACAAGCATACAAATAAACAAATACCGAAATATGTTATTGCAAATATGACTCATTGAGAAGCGCGCAAAAAATGGTTGGAGATGCCGCGCGTGATGCGCGCTACTCAGAAATCAAAATGGATGTGAATAAAAATTATTAGCGATGATATTTATATGTTTTCGGGTAACTTGTTTATCGTAATAGTTAGCGAGGTAGTTAGAAGTAAGAATTTAAGGTATTGATTTTTCCACCGTTTATAGTGGTAAAATGTGCTAACCCACATAAAACTATTAAAAATATTATGGGGAAAAAATGTTTTCAGGTAAATGAATTTACCGGGCGGAGCGTCGATTGGACTTAGAAATTGATGTTCAAATTCGTGCTTTTATTTTAATTTAGAGCAAATTGTGAGAATAATAAGAGTATTTCTTATGAATTTCGTGTGAGCTAGTTTCGGATAAATTGTTAAAAATACCCTGACCCCACTATCTTCAAAACTGTCAAAGTCAAAATTATCATAAGAAAATTAACAGTAGCAACCCAAAAATTGCAATCTATATTGAACAGCATAATTGGTAACAATTATTATGCAAAAAAAAATAGAACAAGAATATTCCTACATTTGTGGCTTTTGTAATAAAACATATAGCCAATGATGGCTATTAAAAAAACCTGTCACGTACAAATAGAACTGTGAGGATTGCTTACATAATAAATCACTTTTTATACTTTAAAGATACA
The DNA here is from genome assembly GCA_039881145.1 of Druceiella hillmani. NCBI lineage: Eukaryota > Metazoa > Arthropoda > Insecta > Lepidoptera > Hepialidae > Druceiella > Druceiella hillmani. The sequence goes on along the minus strand of JAYKKI010000025.1, from coordinate 16,317,901 downwards.
TAATATTTCTAAGCAAAACTATTTACAATTACTAATATTTTACAAGGTAAATATATTTCGTGTTCTATCTTTTACAGACATGAAAACAACAATAGTAAACAAAAAATAAACTTTGTATCCGTACAGAATTATAAGGCATTGCTTTTTAGATTTTTCCTTTATATGTGTTAGAAGACATCGCATTATGTCGGTTTTCAAGATTGTAGGTCGATCGGAAGTAAAATAGGGCATTGTATGAATAAAAAGATGTGCTTCGGATATTCTGTTGTTACGTAAACCTAATAACCAAATTGTAAAAATGTAAGGTTATAGACCTCTCATACAAGAATAATGTGTCACCTTAATATCTCAAGCCCTTCTAAGAAAAAGGGTCTTGACAGACAAACGAAAAGACGTTGGAACGGATGACAGTATGAGAGTTTTGTGATTTTCACTTCGAGGGATGGAAAAGTTTTGGAGATGTGTACGATAATTTAAGAAGTATATTACGTAATATATTTATATGATGAATTTTAATATTAATTTTTCAATAATAGTACATATTTTTTTTACTAAACCATTCAATAGAAATATGATGTACCATTATTAATTATTTATATGTACGTAGATGTATACCGACCTTGTAGTCGAGGTTCTAGTAGTAATTAGTCGGTTTTATAGTATTTGGGAAAAAGGAAAAAAAAATTATGCATGAAACGAAAAAGCAGTTAGTTTAAATATAAATACTTTGCATATTAAAAAGTACAGTGCAATTAATAAGAATTTGAAGAAGAAAATTAAAATATTTCCTAAGTCACCGATTCATTCAATGTTAATGGCTCAATGAAAATAAAACCCCGAAACAAAATTATCCCCTGTTAAATATGTTTTACTACTTGAAATCAATTTTAATCTCGTAACTCCTGAGGTACATTTAAAGGCATTACTCAGCCATACGAACTGATTGAAAATTGCCAGATTACTTTACAATTAATTCAGCCTTAACGATTGTATAATCGTATTTTTTTAAAATTTTGTTTTCCCTTTTTATAGAAAATGGAAACTGATAAAGAATTGAACTGTCGCAATCCATTCAATTCTCTCAACTCCAAATTTATTTCCAGAAAGTGAAAAGCACAAAGAAATGGATGCGCCTGCTGCAAGTTTTAAAATATATGAATGTCGATAATTACTCCACCAGATTATGTCATTATCCACTGAGAGAGGATTGCGCGCCTTCTTTTAAAATATCTCCTTGCTTCAGTGAAAGTATAGCCTCATATTATACTATTAATAAGATTCTCATGTTAATCAAAATATAGCAAAACACTCGTTGTTTATTTGCACTGTAACATTTTATAATTTAGTTTTTTCCAAGAAATACATCTTTCGTGAAAAACGCCATAAATACGCTAAAAACATGCAAAAAAAATATTTGTTAATCACTCCTCAAGCTCTGTAGAATAGAATACCCGAACTTCTCACTTAAATAATAATTTTAACACATACAAATATATAAACACAATAAGGAATAAAGCCAAAATTCGCACAATGATGAAACTTTGTTCTGAAATTTAAATCGTCATTTTCAATAAAATGTTGAGAATCCCTGTCAATTAGACTTTTGCCAAAAATTTATTTCATGTCAACGGATAAAAAACGTTTTCCGTAAATATCTATAAATGATAACTTTTATTTTCAAAATAATTATTATAAAATTCGCAGATCACATAATTTCCCATGAAAAAAATTCTTATTTTTTGATATAAATGATCGTTCCTGACGAATCACAATTTTAAACAATGTCAAGGCTGATGCGGCATGTATATATTAACGGATGTTAAACTTAAATAAAATATGGAAGTTTGGCTAGTTCAGACACGTTCAGATCGTGAAATACAAAGTATACCCTAGTAAATATAAGCGTAGATCCTTGTTTTTGATCACCCGAATTCTGTTGTACTCCAGTTTATTACGTATTTACGGTCTTTCATTTTATTTATTTCAAAGCTACCTGAAAAATTAACGGACCCTAAAATGTTTGTGAAATAAGCTGTTAATGACGACATATAAAGAGCACCACTATTGTTGAAGAAGCTGTCACTTTGTTAAGAGCATTATTTCCGTAACCCACATTGAAATGACAATTTACTTTTACAACTGTGAAAACTTAACTGGCAATAAAAATGTATTCACCGCAAGGTTTGACATCACATTTTAATGCTAAAACTCATATTTAATATATTTGGCGTTAATTTTGTAGAAATTCATTATTCACAATTAAATGAAACTACGTGATGTAGTATTATTTCTATTTTCTTTAATTTCTTTACCACGACCAGAAAGTAGAAATAATACTACATCACGTAGTTTCATTTAATTGTGGCTAAAACTCATATCTTATTTTTACATGTAAAAACTTGTTGCGATACTATTTAAGTCCTATTTTAACAGAGATAAAACAAGATTATTTCAATTATTTGAAAAATATAGTGACCTAATTCCAACTATTCAATATTCTCTACACATCATTTTCGGTAACGGAATTCGTTCTTTTTTTGTTACATACGAAACTTCAACTACGTTTATTCTATTAATACATCTCGATATTTGAGTTTTTTGAAGCTCGTACGCCACAATTAGTGTACATTTATCCTGTCTGCCTTCAACATTTGGTTCTGCTTGTCTACATTTAACTAGACTAGTGTAATGAACTAGACCCTGAAAACTGGTGACGGATTTTTAGCGATAACGATTCGGGAACAATAATATAAGTGTGTATATATATATATATATATATATATATATATATATTTATATGTATATATATATATATATATATATATATATATATATATATATATATGTATATATTTACGTATATATAATTTATTTGGGTAAATCAATATCGTTACTGTTGATATTTTCATGGTCATATTTTTTTCTCCTGACGAATTACAAAAGGAAATGCTTTCCTGTCTCGTCACTGCAACATGCCACTCAGTTTACATGCAGTTTTTTTATAAAATTACCTGGATAAGTATAATATTTACAACATTTCACTGCGATTTAATTAATAAGAAAAGTAATCGTTTTTATTAAATACGTTACGGAAAGAAATCTTTGAATTTCTAAATAAAAAGTAGAGATGCGAATATAGACAATTTAGAAAAAAACCTTTTTCTCAAACATACACACATTTACTTTCTAAGATCAAATATGTGCAAGGAAAATAATGCCTCAATTTACATTTGTTTAGCATAATTGCGGATTGATAACCATATCCAATTTATTTTTCCCATCAAAAGTTCTTTGCAAATATTCTTTTTAATAAATTATAGTGCACATTCTGGTCGACAACTTCAATAATTTATGCCAAAAAACAATATAAAAGTTAATGTGAAGAAATGCAAGATCTTATACAAAGAATATTTGCATAAATAATGGTACAAGTTACATTAATAAAATTTCATGATTTAAATTAATGTCCTTCTAATATTATTGTTTTACATTACTAACAAAAAAATGTCATAGGAATTGATTTCGTGTACCGCGCGAATACATAAAATGAACGAATCAATAATTTTACATCGAATCACCCAAAGGCAGTACGAACGTCGCGAATAATGATTTCATCGTTTTTCTTATTCATATGATATATTTAAGGGTGCGGTCGTTCAAAGAGTCTTGTGAAGCAACCACATAAAATATTCCCCAAAAATAACATAGCACCCGAATATTTCCTTTACGAGTTTCTTGGTACATTCCCAGCAATCTATAAATATAAAACAAACTACTCTACTTATTCGTATGAATATATTTAAATTCTATTGCGGTATGAAAATGAATAAATATTTTATGGAAACTGAGTGCCGTTGGGAACAGCTATTGGGAAGACGACCAAATAGAATTTCTTGTCATCTACAATGTCATATCTACGAATATCCCTAAATTAGAAATGTACATTTTACATCTGAGTGTAATAGTAACTATTTATTTTATAATATTTCTACGGATTATTTATCAAAAATAATAGAAGTTTTACCCTGTTTAAAATATTGAAATCTTTTAACAAGCGATCAACTAACTAAAATAAATTATTATATTAACTCTTAATTACTCGAATTGGGTTTATTTTATCCCGTCACGTTTTTGAAGCATTTTGATTCGCCCATTTTTAAACTTAACTTAGTGGCGTTCCCAGTAGCTTCCTAAATATCTCCTCTCGCTTCAGTTCAGTTGCGAGGGTCACTCGGCACCGTATGGTTATATCAGGAGATCGCGTCTAGGTCATATATTGTCCCACGCGAATGTTAGTGAGACTTTTTTTGACAAGTGAGTATTACCACTGTGTGTTTTTTGTAATGGGTAATAATGGTTCGAAACGTTGTGATTCTTGCTTCTTAATTATATGTTCTTTTTAGGTTAGAAAGACGATAATGGTACGCCTGACTACCAAATTACCCAAAATTTGTTAGAAGAGGACGAAGAAAGCATCATAGATAGTCCCGATGAAGATCAAATTGAGGTTGAAGTGATTTAAAGTGACCATGACTCAGAATCTCAATCACCGCGTACCAACGTCCGAATTCTTTGTCACATGTTATGATGGAAATATTCAGGCCTAAGGAAAAAACCAGAGTAATTAATTTTTATGTTTTCATTCTTTTGTATGTTTCCGAAGATTATATAAATTTAGTATTACACCACATCAACGATTACATAAAATCAAATCAAGGAAAGTTTCAACGCAAGTGCGATTGTCAAATGCCAGAATAGGAAGAACTTTTGGCTCGCTTAGATTTGCTTTGCATGTCTGTTGTGCTGTGTTCTTCTCACTTGAATTTCAAGGATATATGGACTACCAAAAGAAAAGTTATCTATTTTTTCCAAAACACAATGTCATTTAACATATTTCTTTTTATAATAAGATGTATTCGCTTTGACTATAAAAATACTAAAACCGAAAGACAACTACCAGATAAATGATACTGATATGAGGAATAATAATTTCAATTCAAATTATTCTATGTTTCAAAATGTCACCCTAGATGAACAATTACCTGCATTTCGAGGGAGACTTTCTGGTGTTGTTTATATGTCTAATAAGCCCACTAAGTATGACATAAGGCATTAGGCATTCGTCAATTCGGAAACATGTTATATATTGAAATTCGAAATGTATGCTGGAGTACAACCTGAAGGTCCGTATCGAATGCTTAGTGATATAATGAGTCAGGTGAAGCGGATGATCGAACTCATCTCGTGTACTGAGCAAAATATCAAAATGGACAATTGGTTTACTAGTATTCTTCTTCTGAACAATCACCAGCTCACTATGGTTGGAACGGATTCGTAAGAACAAGCCAGAAATTCCTCTTTGTTTCCTACCCAAACAAACCGTTTGTTTGGATTAAAAGAAGATGCAACTCTTTTCTCTTATATTCTAAAAAATTCAAGGCTGTACTGCTAATTTCGTCTATGCATCATGACAATGCTGTAGTCGAATGTCAAAAGAATAAACCAGATATTATTTTGTACTGTGACCGCACAAAAGTGGGACAGATATTAACAACCTAATGTGTGCTAACTATAACGTATAATGCGTATAGAAAGGAGTTCAATGGTAATATTTATCACCTTTTCAACGACATAATCGTTTATAAAAATAAAATTAATAACAAAATGTCGAAAAGAAAGTTTTTCAAATACCTTGCTGTTGATTTGACCAAAGCATTTCAATAAACTCGATCTACAATACCACAACTACGCCGGGCCATTCAAAAACGTCTCAAGACAAGCGCTGAAATTCAATATGTTGGCTCCATATCCAGGGCGGTCTGTCTACTAAATATGAAATATGTCATATTTGCCGATGGTCGAAAGACAAGGAAATTGAATTTGTGTGCTCTAAGTGAAAGATTATTTTTATTAAACTAATGAAGGGTATGACTTTATTTTTTTCGTTTTAAAGCATGAATATGCTTTATGTATATGAGAAAGTTTGAAGAACATATAATCTTAAATACACCTCCAATTATATGTAAGTATGGGTGGTATGCGCATCTATTATCAAACCGGTGTTGGTAATTAAGAGTAGAAGTAAACCTACACTTATATCAAAAGTCTAGAATTGGTTTATATATAAGATACAAAAAAAAAATTTAGGGGCCCATAATAAACGCAATACAATACAAAAATATTGCTTTCGGAAATTTTGTCTCTGAGAAATCAGAAGACACGCGAATTTAATAGTTTCGAAAATTTATTGCATGTACAACAATTATTACAATTATTACAACAACTTATATATTGCATGTACAACAATAAAAAGAAGGGTCTAGTTTCGAAACGAGTATAGAATGAAACATATATATATATATATATATATATATATATATATATATATATATATATATATACATATATAATATGTGACACTATGTGTATTTTAAATCCCATAATAAAATTGTCCACCCAGACATACATCGGCGTGGTCAGTGGTCAAGTGTGGGGTGATGTGCGAGAAAAGTATGCTCTGGGATAAGCCACCCGAATTCGAGCAAAAGAATGAGGACAACCATCATTTTCTGTCGTCTTCCGCATATCAAATTTATCGATGTTCTAGGTATTAATTATAAGCTTACTTTGTTTTCTCAATTTACTTCATTTCTAGTTAAATTACTATTTCTATACATGTATAGTTTAATTACTTTGGCAGGTTTAGTATTAGGCTCGATAAATTTGATTTTTACATAATTTATGGTCTATACATATACATATAGTAATACTGTAGAATTTGCACACAAAATATTGTTTTCAAAATGTTTATCCGTTTATCTTTTCCTATGTTTATTTGTTTCAAAAGCAAGTGAAATCGGAGTACAGTTGGTAATAAATAAAACAACTGATATAACGTTGACATTTTTATATTAAGTAAACTGTTTTGCTGTTAAAAATAAATTTGGTTTTCCTAATCACTCACGCTCCTTAAATATAATATTTTTTTAAATACGTTTTTTGGCTTTTCGACCAAAAGTCCTGGAAACATTTTTTATAATTTGTTAATTTTTTTCCATGCTTTTTAGTTTTTATTGTTCGCCTTAATGAGCGTAGGTAGGGAAGATAATTTATTTTCCTAATTTTCTTATATTTGTCTTCGTTGTCCAACTTTCCTTGTATATGACTTGATCACAAATAACAATAACTGATCTTAAAGATGAAAGTATAAGACAGTGGTAACCTTGTAATTATTGATTTATTAGATTAAGAGATGGGAACATGAGGATTTACAAATTTATAAAATAAACAAGTATATATTCCTCTTCGTGTAAATGCAACATGAGACCTGTTAAATATACATTAATAAAGATATATTTATAAAAAAATTGGTAAATTTACATCTCGAGCAGAATTTGTACATTAATGGAATAAAAAAATACAAGGAAAACAGTCAAATAAAGAAATATTTTGAAACTTTGCCTATATTTAGATATATTCAAATGATTACTTTAATTTCTAATTGTTTACGAATATAGTCACATCCAAGTACAAAGATTTGTTTACTAAAATGAGACCAGCACAGAGTCTACAGTCCCGATCCTACAATTTCATATAGTTACGTGAGAAGGAGCGGGAGAAACCTTTTGAACCATCCTCCATTTAACATATTGTGTAAAAGTAGTCGAGGGTACCTCGAAGGGTAAGAGTAAGCTTTAAAACTCGTCATGTTGGGTTCTTCGTAGCGGGCTCCAGAGACAATTAAAATAGCGAACAGACATAAAATAATTTATGTGACGACTAAATCGTTGCCCACATCTCATCGAATGTACATATATGACATCTAATACGCGCGGGTATTTTAAAAGTCGTCACATTGTATATAATTTGATATAACTTATTTATCTAAAAGCATACATTTACTGAAAGTAAGCCGGAGCAAAATGATAATAAATGGCTTCCATATTTTTCTTTAATAATGTATTGTATTCAATACATTATTAAAGAAAAATATGCACATACATAATTTTGTTTAAAACCAAGAAATTTAGTTTTGAAAGCAATTCCAAAATTTTAATAGTTTTTCTCAGCTCTTATAAAATCATTAAATCAATCTACTGCATTAAATTATAATGTTTCAAAACAAAGAAAATAACGCGGAGTGATTTGTAAGTTTAACTGTAGCAAATAGTTATATCTGTAAAAAATTAGTTTTTAATTAAGGCCATACTCAGAATTATAGACTGTAGAATAATTTTTCTCTTACTGACGGATAAGTCCTATTAGCAGGCGTTTTAAACTTATTCCTTTTAACAAACTAATTTCTTCCGTTTATACGTCTATGGTAAATATGTCAGTAATTACCATAGACGTACAAACGGTATTGTTCTAAACTAGGAGAATATTCAGGAAATTTCCTCAATTCATTCAAAAATTCAAATATGTTTGATCCGCCACTTGTTTGTGCAGTGTGATGAGGTAGTAAACAAACAGACGCAAAAGCAGAAAACAACTTCTTATAAATAAACGTATTAGTATGTATTGTATACATTATTCGGAACTTTAATCAAATAGCAAATATTTTACGAAATGAGTTTAGTCATTTTTAGGGCTCCATACATTAAAAGGAAAAAAACGGAACTATCATATGATCACTCATGTGTCACTTGTAATAATAATTAATTTACTTTTGAGTCCCATAAATATATCATTATTAAACAGACTCTAACTTGGCCAACATCGAATATTATAGCAAAAATGTTGAAAAACTATATAAATATTTTTATTTCATTTTTTTGATAAACGGAAAATATTTTCAGGTTAAAATGTCTGTTTAAATTTAAAATTTGAGAGGCTTAGTCACAAAGACATTTATAAAAATATTGTGGAAATTTTTTCTCTTACGTAGTTGAGAAAAAATTTCCACAATAGTTTTGTGGAAGGTAAAATTGTATTATATATTTTAACTTTATAGTTTATAAATTGAAATAAACCTTATAAGTACTAACATAACTTACAATATGATAATTCCTCATACATTTGGACATTTAGGCATATAATGTTAAAAATATTTTAAAGTATCTGGTGTCTTTAAAATTGTTTTTTATAAATACTGATTATATTTCACACTATGTAGAAGTACTGAATGTAGCTTCATGTACCATATGCGTAAAACAAGAAAACCTGATAGCCTATCTTTTTTTAATTTATAAGGATAAGACATAATAATATTATACTAAGTTACTTAATAAATTCCTATATCATTAAGTTTACCGCTTTTTTTGCTTTATCGATAAATGCAGTAAAAAGATGAAAGAAAGAGAGTCTAAAACGCAGAATAGTTGAATGATTCATGTTTCGTAAAACAGACGCTCCATCAGTTAATATTTATAAACATTTTTATTGTATTTTAAATTACTTATTTTTGATATCTCACTCGATGAAGTCAGTAACATGACATTTTGCTCATTATATCATTATGTTAATAATGATATTATGAGACTTAAAAAAGCTACAAATAATCAATATGAAGGCATTTTGTAATCACTTTAATTTCAAATTCCTCCGGAAAATTTTGCGTTAGTAAATAAAAAAAGACAGGCAAAAAATTATTTATTTCGCCTTTGAAACATTAACTGGAAATTTATTTACGTTATTTAAAATTATAATTTAATTTTGAAAAATCATATTACAATTTTAAAGAGTTTAATAAAATACTAAGTACTCACAAGCGTTTACATTTTTATATGGCAAGTTGTGCACTGAAATCTCGTAGTGAAGTTTTAATCGTGCGTGAAAATTTGTTTTCCGAAAATTCAGTTCTTTCATATAGTTACTAATTTTAAAGACTTATATATACAAATTAATTAAAAAATTTTGAAGGTATTTTTGCATTCATTAAATTAAAACCTAACATTTTGGTCCTTGTGTGAATTTATTGAAATTTTCGATGTAATTGAAGGAAACGGACGATTGATTTTTATAAACATGTGAAAATTTATAGAGTATTCCAATTTCCTTATTGTCGCCGTCCATTAAGGTCTAAATATGTTCATTCATTTTACTTACTAGCTAAGAAAGTATACTTCTAAATATTTATTGGACGCTTATAAAACAACGGGCTTTATTCTCTTTTCAGAATTTAAATTCTGTTTTGTCTTACTTTTTTACTAAAAACGTAAAGCGCATAATCATTTACTTTAATGGATTAGGCAGTCGTCGGCGAATCTACGTCAGGTTCTTGGAAAAAAGAAAGCTTTCAATGTATTTTGTAAAATATGCAAAATGTGAAGAAAAAGAGAAAATGAATATTTTCTTCTACTTGTCTAGTTTACAAATGAAATTATTTAAAACATGCTATATGAATAATTTGCCCATAAAGTCGGTTTACCAAGGTAATTTACACAAAATATCATTGTATTTTGTAAATAACCTTTGTAAATCAACGCACGTTTAATAATACGTTTTAGCAATTGAGAAAAAGTGGAGTCACACCGATTGCAATAGCGCATGGAGGTTTTTTCATAGATATCATAGCTTTGACTTTTGGAAAACAAAAAAATTTGTTCGTTTTTCAGCGAATGGATAATTTCCTTTGAGTTGTAAAATGTTGGAAAAAGTGTTAACATAAGTGTTATAAAAAAGTGGCAAGCTATTAATATTTTTAAAATCTTATAGATATTTTTTAACTTCTGAGACTTTTAAGATTTTCACTGTATTTCGTGGATTAATTTGATATGTCTACAAATTGCATGCAAGATTTTATTTTGAATATACATGCTCTAATAAATAAACCGCATATTTTTTTAAAATTTATTTTTGTATATGGTACTGACTGATATGCATCTTACAGTAAAATATTATGAAACTTTCTTTTCTAATCGGACAAAAAATTATATCAAGAAAACCACGGATCAAAACCCGTAATCACTTACAAAAAGAAAATTAAGTGACTTCCCTGATTGTACTAATTCAGTATGACTACCTGTCAATACGAACATGTTTTTTTTTCGACAGTTGTATTCTTATTTATCCAAACATTTTTGAGCTTATTATTCTCAAAGTACGTGAAAAACATTGACCTTCAACATTATATTTTGCGTAAAACACGTTTTTTAGAGAACAAATAATAATTTTAAAACAACCGCAAAGTTACGATGTTTACAACTTATACAAATTCTATATCGATAAATGTAGTTTAATGAAGGTCTCATAACTCCACTAACTGATACAGTTATTTTACATGCAAATTAATGTTATTGTGTTGAAATTGTGTAGTTAACAAAGAATAAAAGAAGTCACCAAGCATTGAACTTAGCTTCAGAAACTCTACAAGGAACCAAAAATAAAATAATTTTAATATAGAAATAATTAAACTAGCTAATATTACGGAGCAAGACCTATAGAAAGAAATAAATTGCCTAATATTCAAATATATTTCTTCGCCCCTCAATAACATTACGTTAAAAAGTATTGGTACCAGACATTGTAAATAAAACCATCAATGATATTGAGATAGATTTTGTAGATATTTCTCCAACTTGTGTAACAATAGCTGCAAATTTTCGGAAATTACTGAAAATGTTCCATTTACAAGTAGAATCAAAACTTACATACTTATCTTCCAATAATGACTTCTTGAACGATTCATAACTGTGTTTATCTACAGTGGTTGCAGTAAGTAGGCGTGAATTTTTGACAATTTTAAAAATTTAACGAACATGAATGTACACTTAGAAGCGGAATCAAAACCCTGAGACTTTTTCAAAAATTTTTTTCCAAAAACCTAAAAACTTATGAGAACACAAGGTATAAGGTTCTGCAGTAACAGTAAATAAAATTTCCGACTCAAAGATAATTTTAACAATAATGTATCAGATTTCATTGCCTTACTTCAACCACAGTTGACATGATGCTACAACAGCAAAAGAGAGGCACACAAGTTAGCGTAAAAACACAACAAGGAAGAAATGTGGGACTAGAATCAAAAAACAATGTCTGTGAAGTCGGAAAGAAGAATGGTAATGAGTGCTATTTTTTGTGAATAGAGAAGGCAAGATCATACTACCTAATTTAATACCCTGCATCTAGAAATAATATTAAAAATATTTTTGATTTTTGATATTAAATCTTTTTTGTGATTTTTGGAGGTGGTAAGCTTCAAAAATCACCTACTATAATAGATTACCTTTTGAACAATAGAAGAATAAAATATAATCTAATTGTTTGTTTATTATTTCATAATTATTTCAGTAGAAAACCAAATTATTTTATATAATGGTCAGAGTTCAGTTTTATTTTCTTTATCTTAAATTTATTCAACTGCGGTGGAGGTTACTTATATAAACTTACAAATTCATACTCTAATTTAAAATAAATAGAAAATATTAACGTTTGCGTAATACCAACTTTAGTAAAATGTTTTTCCAATAAGGAATATCTGTCTACCTATGTGTGATTGTTATCATAGGTGTAAATCCAAAAATATTATTACTTATTAAAACATAAGACATCGTATCACGATGATTTTGTTCATAACTACTTTGCAAAGCTGGTTTTGTGCGAATAAAATATAAGATCATTATAAATATTTTTGCTACTAAGTTGGTTTAAAAATTATATTAAATATTAAGTTTGATTCCAGATTTATTTTGTTTTTAAAATATCTAAGATAAAATAGTTTTTATCATATTTTCGTTCACAGAAGTTTTAAGAGATATGAGATTTAATAATTAGACCATCGAAATACTGATAAAAGTTAAAGTAAAATGTTTTCTGTTTGTTTTAAAAGTCTCTTGATTCTAATTAGTAACGTTACTAAGTTATCGTCTTTGGAAACCGGATGATTCTATAAATTCCGCAAGGTTCTTACTATTGGTGATTCTTTGAATGTCTGGAAATTATAAGTAACTGAGTACGGCGATTTTAAATTAAGTTTAAATGCCATATTGGAAAGACAATTTGGATCACAGACACAGTGACGATAATCAACTTTAAATCAAAAAAGTTTTATAAATATAATTTAATTATTAACAAAACAGCCTGATATGTCTGACACCAGGTTACCTTATTAGATGCCCACTGTAGTATAATAGGGCTAGGTGTTCTCGCTTTTGTGTTCGGAATCCGGGAATTGAATAATGCGGTGACTGGGGTACTTGCAGCATTTAGCTGTTATTTGTACGAATATAATTTCCCGATAGTCTGGAAAGTGGGAAAACTAAAAGTTATACCGAAAAGTAATGGAAGATCGTCTAGCGATCGGAAAGTTATAAACCAATTACGCTCTTTCCCGATTTCGGTAAGTTGCTTGAGAGAGTTTTGGCTGCGCGTCTAGTGGCGCAATTGAATCATTCACCTGGGTTATCGAGACAATTTGTTACGACCCTGAGTATCTACTTCAAATGATCCTTTACTGGAGGTACAAAAAATAAGCTTAAATTTGTCCCCAAATTTGAAGAAAATTTTTTTCAAGTTTTCAGGAGCAGGTAATAAAAACCTGGTTCAAATCTGACTATTACAGGTCACAATTCCTGATGAGACATGACGCTTTACTGCCAGTTTGCATAGATTTGCCTTCATAGCGAACGTAGCCTGTACCTGTGGTTTCGATACACAGGACATGGAACATGTTTAATTTAGCTGCAATAAGTATAAAGATGCTCGAAAAATTTTGAGTAAAGTAGATTCACGCGATTCTTCAGGACGAAGTGTGTTAATTCGTCGTGACTTGATTGAGAACCGATTAATCTTTGATGCATTCAGAAAATTCGCAAAGTGCGTCATTGAAAAATGTAAAACATAAATGTTTCATTGAGAAGGGATTCTCAACAAAAACTAAGCTTCACTTCATGTACCTTACATATTACGTTGAAAATATATAATATTTTATAAATATTACAAATATAGAGATAACATTTTATTGTCTCCATAAGCGAGAACGGTTAGACATGATTCAAAAATTCAACATGGATTTCTAACTGACTTAATACTTCAAATAATAAACTTACCACTATATGGTAATAAAAGGTTAAAGTTACAAAAAAGGTTAACAAACTATTTTCTTGCAATATTTTATAATGGATTGTTACATCAATCAACGAAGAGCATTATAATAAAAACTTATTAGAAGCTAAATAGAGAAAGGAAACTTTTTGCACATTTATTCAACCATACTAATAATAATTAAATCCATATGTATATAATTAAATAATTGGTTACATTAGTTAAATATTTTCAAGTGAGCAAAACACATATACTACTTATTTACCCATGTGATAAATAAGGTGAAATACATATTAAATAATAACTTATTTGACTCGAGTATTAAATAATAAAAAGTGGCTTCTTTTCTTCTTTCATGCCACGTAATTATGAAATATGTATTAGTATCTATCATTGGATAATATTATTCTTATTTTATGGTCCCATCATTTGTTTTAGTTCTTGAAGTGAAATTATGTAATAATTTTAGCGAATAATGTAATTTTTTTAACTTCTCGTAATAACGATGTTCCATTTATTGTAACATGAAACATTGAGTTGAATATTTTTATTTTTACTTCGGGTATCAAAACATTTTAGTTTACTCTGTAGATAGATTTTCTCAAGAATTAAGGGCGTAAGAATTGATTAAACTTTAATGAATTACACCTATTAAAAATATTTGAGAGATTCTTTTATTTTCGCAAATTTTTAGAAGTGTTATTAAAATTATTACATTTGTAAGGTACATATGAACAGCAATATTAACTATATTCAAATAATCACAAAGTAAAAACATTATTTTTAGATGTTCCATAGGACAGAAATATCCGTTCACACAGGCAGACATTAGATATTATACCTTTATATATATACGCAAGAAATAGTTAATTATATTTCATATTTAAACTACTTTAAATAATATAAAAGAATTAAGCGTGAAAATTATGCCAGCACGAGATATTGGTGATCTTTTGATAAAAACTCTAAAAAATTTCTTCCTGCATAATAAATGCACTATATAAAAGCATATACCTTATACGTAATATACTGTATATGCGTGTTTGCTATTCGCCACAAGCCATTAATGAAATATTCAAAACGGGCATTGTCCATCGTTCCGATTTAGAATAAGTCGCTCTCTGCTCTGAATAATGTAGAGTTGATACAAACACCTACTGAAATGAGATAGATCACGTAATAGCTTTATATAACAAAGAGTTAAGAGCAAAAAAACGTATTTCAAAGCAAGTAAGATAGTAATTGATATTAAAATGATATTTAATAATTTTAATTTCATTACTTTTTTACAGATCCATACGTTACGAATTCGCAATGAAATCAATGCCTATAATAATAAATCAAATAAGTTTTTCGTGACTGTAAACAAAAAAAACGATTGTTTAAGAAATAAGATTTTTAGGTTTTGAACTTTTTATTTATGAATAAAAACAAAAAGATATTAATATATACATTCAAATAAAGCCAACACACTTTATTACACGCCTAATTCGGATACATCGTCTTATATTTAAATGTGATTAAGAAAAGTACATTGGAAAATGTTAACAATGAAAAGGTGTGCAGTGTGAAAAGGCGACACGGTATACACATGATGAGATATTTGCTCTAGAGTTTAGATTTGTTTTCTGTACCAATGTGCGGTTGCTGTTATATTTGACGTTTGATCCACATCGCTTTGTTTAGTCTGAAATATTAGTGTCATATATTTTGTAGAGGCAATTTGTTACTTCTATATCAACTTTCAAAAGTCCGAATTCATCTCAAGTATGATCAATAAAAATATTTTAGCACAAATCATACTAGACTAGATTTTCTTTTTAAATGTCATTCGTGTGCACTATTTTATTGCGTAATCCGGCTCTCAGTGCGTATTTTATTGCGTGCTTCGCTTCCTGGCCACAATTATTATTTTACTGCGGAATACTTTAGGCAAACAAAAGGGGAATTACTTAACGATTTTCCTTATTTGCTGTGGGAATGTATCAAAAAATATTTAGTATTTGCGTTTACCAAATACTTACAAGTTATTTTAACTACGATCTCGATGTACCAAAATTTTAGTGACGAATTATTATATAACAGTAGGAAGTATTCATTCGTAGATATTTAAAAAAAAAACTGGTTTGGTTAAAATAGATTTTGTATTAATAGTATATTTAAATAGTTCTCAAGTAAGACTAAAAAATGTGCCCCAAATACTAAGCTGTCTTGCACTTGATCTTGGATATCACATTGATTCTTGATTCTTTACACAGAAAATATTTTTTTTTTACATAAAAGAAAAATACTGCTTTTAGGAAGAAGCTACCTGCCCTTTAATAATATGGTTTGGAAGAAAATATTATCTTTTTATTAGCATTTTAAATTTTAGAAATAAAGTACTTCTACAAAATTTACTTTGTAATTTTAATAGAGAAATATATAGAACATTCTGCAGAGAAGTAACGAACACTCATCCTCCGTCTATTTGTCTCTATCTAAATGACAACCTCACTAAAGTCTTAATGTGAAATTTTACCAGTAGGTGCACTCTATATTAAACTATTATTCTACTCTACAAACATTTTGCTCTCAGAAATATATAATTTATAAAATAGAAAAATAATGTTTTTATTGACTGTAAAAAAATTTTATGCTATTTTCGAAATAATCTTTATACCTTAATTAAACAATGAAAATTTTTAAATTTTTTTTTGGTATTTTCATAACTGTCTCATGCTGTCTTTACGTGTCATATTTTCATTAATATTCTCATGCGATATTATCAAGCAAAACACAGTTATATAACTAATATTAAATAGGATATCTTTGAAAATAATAATTTTTCATCAACTATGAATTTTAGAATTTTCTATAGCCGAAGAGACTTTTTGATATTTTCTTAAATTCCTTTTTTTATACATGCTTGTACAAAAATATTCAATTCTACTATAATTATCTGTAATACCTAAATATTCAATACACATAATATTACGTAACTACACTTGTGAAAAAATAGACAGAACGGTCAATAAGTCTAAATTAAAGATTAAATTATAAGAGACGTAAGGTAAAATAAAAACATAAGAGTTTTTTTTATTGATGCACATTTAAAAGAAGACTTTCTTTTAAATTCAAAAGAGTATTATCTTTTCCTTTGTCATACTTCATTTAATGGAACATCAAAACTATTACACGTTTGAGAATTGGAAAATTTCTAAAAATGTTTATTATTTCTTTTTTATTAAACCTACATACATATACTGCAAGAATTTGGTTACCATCGTATCGAAAGTATAAAATTTGTAAATATAATAAAAAATAGGAAAATTGAAGCAATGCGTTACGTGGCATATTGAAAATTAAACAACCAACAAAAAGTATTGCCAGAAAAGGAGATTAACTAATTAAAGGTTTAAGTTTGCATTTGAATGAAGTAATAACGTGGCTGGTTCCATTATTCGAAAATTTTGATTGAAGAGAAAAATTTAACAAAACGGAAACAAACCAAAATCGTGGCATTAACTACTTTGATCAATACCCATTGGAATAATTTTTTTAGAGGATAGATAATATAATAATTTAAGAGTTTAGATACGATGACACTAATCTGAACGTTAAGCAGAAATAAAAGTAATTGTAATGATATTCAAAGTTGTATGACTCTACTCGCAAAATTATCTATATTTATTGTTATGCAAATTAATATAAAAAACATGTATTTATTGTTATTCGTTATTGTTCTTTAAAAAAATAAGAAAGAGATGATATAAAAAGAAAAGTTTTTATTTTTTAATAAAATTACCAAACTTTGACAAATAAATTTAACGTCAATCTTATTTTTGAAAAACAAAAAATCCAATCTAAAAAGGTCTTTATAAAAAGCAAGTTTAACAAACTCCTTAATTTTGGTCATATTTAAGTTACAAACGTTATATATATATATATATATATATATATATATATATATATATATATATATATATATATGTATATATATATATATATATATATATATATATATATATATATATATATATATATATATATATAACGTTTGTAACTTAAATATGACCAAAATTAAGGAGTTTGTTAAACTTGCTTTTTATAAAGACCTTTTTAGATTGGATTTTTTGTTTTTCAAAAATAAGATTGACGTTAAATTTATTTGTCAAAGTTTGGTAATTTTATTAAAAAATAAAAACTTTTCTTTTTATATCATCTCTTTCTTATTTTTTTAAAGAACAATAACGAATAACAATAAATACATGTTTTTTATATTAATTTGCATAACAATAAATATAGATAATTTTGCGAGTAGAGTCATACAACTTTGAATATCATTACAATTACTTTTATTTCTGCTTAACGTTCAGATTAGTGTCATCGTATCTAAACTCTTAAATTATTATATTATCTATCCTCTAAAAAAATTATTCCAATGGGTATTGATCAAAGTAGTTAATGCCACGATTTTGGTTTGTTTCCGTTTTGTTAAATTTTTCTCTTCAATCAAAATTTTCGAATAATGGAACCAGCCACGTTATTACTTCATTCAAATGCAAACTTAAACCTTTAATTAGTTAATCTCCTTTTCTGGCAATACTTTTTGTTGGTTGTTTAATTTTCAATATGCCACGTAACGCATTGCTTCAATTTTCCTATTTTTTATTATATTTACAAATTTTATACTTTCGATACGATGGTAACCAAATTCTTGCAGTATATGTATGTAGGTTTAATAAAAAAGAAATAATAAACATTTTTAGAAATTTTCCAATTCTCAAACGTGTAATAGTTTTGATGTTCCATTAAATGAAGTATGACAAAGGAAAAGATAATACTCTTTTGAATTTAAAAGAAAGTCTTCTTTTAAATGTGCATCAATAAAAAAAACTCTTATGTTTTTATTTTACCTTACGTCTCTTATAATTTAATCTTTAATTTAGACTTATTGACCGTTCTGTCTATTTTTTCACAAGTGTAGTTACGTAATATTATGTGTATTGAATATTTAGGTATTACAGATAATTATAGTAGAATTGAATATTTTTGTACAAGCATGTATAAAAAAAGGAATTTAAGAAAATATCAAAAAGTCTCTTCGGCTATAGAAAATTCTAAAATTCATAGTTGATGAAAAATTATTATTTTCAAAGATATCCTATTTAATATTAGTTATATAACTGTGTTTTGCTTGATAATATCGCATGAGAATATTAATGAAAATATGACACGTAAAGACAGCATGAGACAGTTATGAAAATACCAAAAAAAAATTTAAAAATTTTCATTGTTTAATTAAGGTATAAAGATTATTTCGAAAATAGCATAAAATTTTTTTACAGTCAATAAAAACATTATTTTTCTATTTTATAAATTATATATTTCTGAGAGCAAAATGTTTGTAGAGTAGAATAATAGTTTAATATAGAGTGCACCTACTGGTAAAATTTCACATTAAGACTTTAGTGAGGTTGTCATTTAGATAGAGACAAATAGACGGAGGATGAGTGTTCGTTACTTCTCTGCAGAATGTTCTATATATTTCTCTATTAAAATTACAAAGTAAATTTTGTAGAAGTACTTTATTTCTAAAATTTAAAATGCTAATAAAAAGATAATATTTTCTTCCAAACCATATTATTAAAGGGCAGGTAGCTTCTTCCTAAAAGCAGTATTTTTCTTTTATGTAAAAAAAAAATATTTTCTGTGTAAAGAATCAAGAATCAATGTGATATCCAAGATCAAGTGCAAGACAGCTTAGTATTTGGGGCACATTTTTTAGTCTTACTTGAGAACTATTTAAATATACTATTAATACAAAATCTATTTTAACCAAACCAGTTTTTTTTTTAAATATCTACGAATGAATACTTCCTACTGTTATATAATAATTCGTCACTAAAATTTTGGTACATCGAGATCGTAGTTAAAATAACTTGTAAGTATTTGGTAAACGCAAATACTAAATATTTTTTGATACATTCCCACAGCAAATAAGGAAAATCGTTAAGTAATTCCCCTTTTGTTTGCCTAAAGTATTCCGCAGTAAAATAATAATTGTGGCCAGGAAGCGAAGCACGCAATAAAATACGCACTGAGAGCCGGATTACACGTTATATATATATATATATATATATATATATATATATATATGTATATATATATGTATATATATATATATATATATATATATATATATATATATATATATATATATATAAATATTGCACGAGTGACGCGCGCTTTTTTGATAAGTTTTATGAATATTAGTTTTATTCTTTTTATTAATGTCACGTTAACTACTGAAAATCAATCATATTTCTATAATCCATAATTTTGGAGAAAGAAAAGATTAGCATATATTTATAATTGTTTTAATTTCTCTTTTCGTTTTTACTCGGATAATTTTTATCTCATACATTTTTTTCATTTGCTTCTTATCCTTAGACAAAATATGTTCAATTGTTGCTTTCTATTTAAATTACACATGTATTATATTCATAACCAATTTGGTTTTACATATAAAACGAACTCCAAGATATTAACATTTTAGAGACGTGAGTAGATTAAAGTTGTTAAGGTCATACTGTTTGACAGCGCGATCGTTGCATTATGTCTTTTCATGTTCAAAAATTATGTAATAAGTAATTGTGAAATTGAATGTATGGCAAAATCTCAATTTCTTTCAGATATTGCTAGAATAATTTCAAAATATAATTAGAAAACAGCTGATATTTGTTTTAAATATATAAAACTAAAGAATTCAGTGATCAAAATTCCGGAAAAGGCAAAAAATAAAATAAAATTTGTGATCATAACTCATAACGAAACAGGTATCTCCATAAATACTGGTATAGTAAACTTTTAATATATGAACATGTGTTAAAAAAAATATTATAATAAAAATCTAACAAAGTACGCAATATATTTTTAAAAACCATTATTCTGCTACCACATGATATTTTATACTTAAAATGGAAACCGAACGTAAGGATATATATGGGCATAGAATGAAGGAGACAGAATATAGTGGTCGACCGGTGTGGGGTCCATGCGTAGATGCTTCGAATATTTATAAACTTACTTTCTCTTACTCTTTTCATCGTAGACTGTCGACTGTGCCGGAACTTCGTGCCTGTGTCCTTTGCAACTTCGGACGGCCGCTTAAAGACAAATATGACGTAGTGCATATTGGCTTGACTTTTAGTAACGTAGTTGGGAATTAACCCAATAATTTTAAATTGTAGTCTAGGTTAGATCGACGGCACTCACTCCGTTATTTGTGTGTAGAGCAGTTCATACCGAGCCGAGCCGTTATTTTCCTATGTACTTTTTGAGGTTGGTAAAAAGATGGCTCACAAATTGACGCCTTTTTTTGTAGGTCAGCAATGCTGGGCATCCAATTCTCGATATGCAGTTTTGTAGAGGGTTTTTGTTACTGTTTAGGTGGTGAAGTAATCAATAGATTCAGCTTAGGATCATCAGGTGACTCGATAAAAATTGTGACAAAGAATCAATCATAGCTCGGGGTATTAGATAATGGTTCGACGATATTGATGTGGATATATTGGAATCGGTCGGTTGGCGGGAAACTTGAAATTATGCTAATGGTATGGCGATGTACCTGGTTTTTGGGCAGGCAAGCTTTGGTTCAATTTTCGATGTTTGATCAAACTCGGGTCATGTCAATTTTATATAATGAGATGACGGCAAAAGAGGTTGAAATTATTTAAGTCGTAGAAAAGGGCGAAAGGTCAAGTGTCTTCGGAATGCTTTGTGGAATAATTGAGTATCATTTCGGCGTATCATCACTATCCAGATACAAAATAGTTTTCAAAATTTATGCATTCGGTATATATTCGGCCTCAGAAAATATGATCACATTTCTGAATACAGGTCACTTCTCAAATGGCTGAAGATCCGTGATCGACGCCAACTTCACATACTTACACTTCTTTTTAACATATTAAAAAATCCTCATAGCCCAAATTATCTTAGTGGCAAATTTAAAGATTTGTCTGCTAACGGCCTTGGGCTGCGATCTGAAAGTTCACACACCCTACTTATTTCTAAACATACCTCTACTACTTACGAAAAATCCTTCACTGTCCAAGCAGCAAAAAATTGGAATCAGCTGGATCCTGACATCAGGAAAATCACGTCTCTAAATATTTTCAAAGATCGAGTGAAAAAGTCCTGCACCTCCTTTCCCTTTTTTAATTTACTTTTGTATTTTTTTTTCTAATGTGCTATGAAGAATTTTCATTGTAAAATCTCTTACAGTCTACCAACTGAATTTCAATACAAATTGTTAAGGTTGACTGGAAGAGATTGCTCATGTAGCAATAAGTCCGCCATATGTACTGTACATAAAAGGTAATAAATAAATAAATAAAAATAAGATTTGGTTCACCATACGCTCATAAAACTTCTGCCGATATATGCATATGATGAGCCCTCTCTTATTAGCAAATAGTTTTATTTTGTAATGAAATATTTAAAAAAACAGTCTGTTCATGGTGTTGCGGTTAGAATATTGCGTTATTTTGCATAGATTTTTTAACATGTTTTTGCATGGATTCATAACTATTCCGCATAATATCATAATTCTTCTACTTTAAGACCAATGACGATGAAACTTTACAGAAAGACGTAACTGAATACGAAATACGTTAGGTCTTTATCGAATGTATCAGGTCTTTGAAATCGCAGTTAAAAACGCCTAGTAATATTTTGAAGGCTTCATCCTTATACGAGATATTAATATCCAAAATATATTACAGTGTAACTTTACCGTCGCCTCCTATGAATCTTTTTAACCATACATTTTAAAAATTTAAAGATCCGGAAAAGTACGTAGCAAACGCTTAAAATAAAAATTATTTAAGTCAGCTTGCGTTATCAAATTAGGCAAAACGAATCATCAAATATTTTTATCATGCCTAAAACGTTTATTGCCCACATTTGTTCGCATGTCAAACATTTTTATTTATAATAGTAAATACAGGTAGAGAAATTATCCAGAAGCGAAATGCATAACAAACTGCATAATGAGAATAATATACCCTTATATTTTCAATTTTAGACAGAGCTTCAAAGTTTGTTTAAAAATATATGTCGTAAGAATTGTGAGAGTTATGAAAGAGAAATAACCTCTTTTTCTGTAAACATTTCAAGTTTCACAAATTTTTATTACAAATAAGTTGCACTTTGGTTAGCTGATTAATACGTGTTAAAATATATTATCAATTACCGGGCTTGGGATCTATTTATTTCATTTCCAAATTATTTTGTTAATATGTATTTCAAACGTTTTAAGTAATTTTTCAAAGCAAAAATTCAGTGCTTAATATTTTTAAACCTATTATATAGTTTACACCATATAAAATAAACTGTTAACATATAGAATAGCTTTAAACTGTTTAAGACAGATATGTCCTTAATTATAGTTTGATTGAAAACACATAAGTATGCTGATCTTTTCTGCTATCAGTAGACTACTAGCAGATTATAAGGAAACTTCCACTTGTTATCATTAAAAGAGACTTAATTATTACTAAAATAAATCTGCAATTTACAAGAACTAATCTGAATAACACGAAAACTACAGTGTTCAGAGTGGATATTGTAGTGCTTTATGCATATAATATTATAGCATAAAAAATATTTAGAGTTTTGGAGACGTGTAAGTATATTGAGTAACAAATTCGCGTGGCCAAAACGTTTAAACGATCTAATTGAAGAACACTAAAAGTGCCACTTCTACTACAAAAATAGTTGATCTCGATCCCCCCCGGTATTCAGAGCGGGTACTGATGTGTTTAATATAAATGAGATAATAGTATAAAAATATTTACTCCTCTTAATATGTATAAATAAATTGAGTAACAAATTTTCTCTACTAAAACGTTTAAAGGGCCTAAACCCTTAACATGACTTGAAATCTGTAAAAACTGTTACGCCAACCCGGAAAATCTACGCTCATTACCTAACTAGGGTAAACTAACAGAGTCGCTACCTTACGCCACCCTTTTTATGAAAACCAAAGAAAAACTGAAGAAAATCATATTAGACCGCATGTAAGGTAAATACAGTTGTTACATATTCAGAGACTCGTACTCGGCAAACGAAAAAGGAATCCAGTTTACCTAACATTAACCCTTATCCGTTGGAATAAGGGGCCAATAGATAGTAACACGAGCTGATTTATGCGTCTCTCGGGAGGTCAAACGAATTGTTATAGCCCAACCTCATACAAACTTGTAATAAATTGAGCAACAATACAACGTTCACATTGCTTTTATTGTATAAAGAAAAGATGAACTCTACGAGTAATTCTGATTGGCTTTGGGCTACAAGTTTCGGTTGAATGTTTTGTTATTTTGCGATTTTTCTGTTAAACTTAAGATAGGCTCGGTTGGTCTGGGGCAACTTGGTAATATGTGATTGCAGGTACGGTAATCAACATAGGAGGAAACCGAAGTTAAGTTTTATTGCTGGTTAAACTCCAATATTTGCATTATGTTTTGCAGTTGTTACATTGTAATGGAAATCTATGAAATTTCGTGGACAACTTGTATAGTTATATATTAGCATTACTTTATATATACATATATATATATATATATATATATATATATATATATATATTCCGCATATAGAATAGTATTACTTTATATATATATATATATATATATATATATATATATATATAATTTATATAATATATATATATTTTTTTTTTTCCGCAATAAATGAAATGGTATGTTAATAATGGAAATTACAAATAATGAAGGAGTTTTCATAGAAAATTTAATTGTTAAATATCAAAATATTTACATCGTTCCTTAATGCCAGATAAGTAATAATCCTTGATATACACCGTGTCACCTTGTAACGATATATGGAGCACAAAACGTATGTTGCCTAAATATATATAAATCACTCGTATAAAAAAAACTGCTAACCCCTTGGGTACTAAATAATTTTCTCATCCAGTTGGCAGCGTAAATAGCTGTATTTTTTGATAGTTTACCTTGGAGCGGAATTTTTCTTTCAATAAACTTATTTTGAAATAACATTTTATAGAATTATTTATAAAATTCAGAAATTAATACAAATAACCAAGAAATATTTAAAAAGAGAAAGCAATAGGGATAAAAAGCATTCGTCCGATATACAGATAGAGTTACAGGTGATAAAATTTTCTGAATGCAAGGCCAGGGCTTTAAACTACTTAAAACTATATTCTATGCAGAAAGAAATATTTTTGCAAATTATTGAGACATAAATAAGAAACGTGCGATAATACGTCTGGTATATTTCTCAAATGAATGGCGAAGCGTAATTACACATCTGTACTGCAAACGCAAGAAAATATATGCGTGTTGGTATACTTTGATAAATGGAAACATATGACTATCTCAGTACTTTCATAAATACTAATTTATTTTCATTGCACAATACAAATTTGTATTGCAGATTATTCAAACAAAAAGAGAAGCGTTATATCGCTCCTGGCATTTTTCGTGCATGTATGGAGAATATTGGTCACGCTCGTCGATATTTAAGAAGTTCTTGTAATTTAAAAGTTAGTGCATACGTATCTTAGTTCATTTAATTTTACTGATGTATATTTCATATATTAGAATCGCACTTGTCAAACTACTGATTTGAAAAATTGCATTTTTAACTTTCCATCACACGTTTACAAAATTTCTTAATAAACAACTTTAAGTTCCGTAATAAAGAAGGTTTTGTTCAATGTGAAATGCTCGTAGATCTTATTTTGATTGAATTAAATATTTAAGGTGAATTTGAAACAACACATTTTATTCATTCTTAATTTTAGGTGTAAAAGCATTATTAGAGAATACGAAAAAATTGTAGCATCGAATATCTCTATAATTTGAACGTTATTTCAAAACCTTCGAATTTACAATCTTCCAGCACAATCAGAAATTTAAGTGGAATGTTTCTAATTTCATATGTTTTGCAAAATACACTCACTTAAGCATTGTTAAAGGCGGCTTTTGCAGTTATTATTTACAAGATTTTATTTTTAAAATGCTTCGTTTTAATTTTTGTTTGAATTCGGGAATGTACTCTGTATAGACTTTAAAGATGATGGTTTGAAAATATAGAATCCTATTGATTTCTTTATCTTTAATAATTATCGAGTCAGAAATACAATCACTAGTCAGAAAACAGTTCCCAACGCTTTAAGATCGAGATCGCTTCCATATATTTTTGCGTGAAACCTTTTCAAAAATTTGCGCGATTCCTGAGTTTCAAATACACAATTTATTTAGTTATATTTGTGCAAATCCATATATTTACAGTTAGCTTGCGATGCTTAACAAATAAGCTAATATTGAGTGAGAACTACTAATTATTTTGTGCTTAAATGTATTTCATTACAATTTATACCAATTTATTATAATTCTAAGTAAAAATACTACAAAAATATGAGTAAAAAGACTAGAAATGTGTTAGTTGATTCCTTTCCGAATAGAAGCGAATTATTTATGTATATTTATAAGTTAGTCTAATACATACCCATATAGAAAGACTTCAAATATATTGATGTCAACGTATAAGGAGCAGATGTTGTACGGAAAACGGAGGGACAAACACAGTTTTTAATTCAATTAAGTCGGTGCTTGGGCGCATTATACGAGTGAATTGAAATTTACTCGTTTATTACTCTCATGTTTCATGTGTACACAGTGAATATAAATTTATGAAGGCTTGTTTATGTCTTAGCCCTTTTCACTCTGTAAGAACATGTTTGCCTACATTTTGTTTTAGTTTATTATATTAGAAAAAAATGATGGTACAAATTTCAGGTAAATATTTTTTATAATGTTACTTAAAGTCGAACAATATCGTGAAAGTATGAGATAGTTGTACATAAATAAATGACACCCACAAGTATCACTTACGTTCGTTAAAAATTTGGTTTAAAATCACACAGGTAGTGGGTTTTTTAACTGGGACAGTATGGAGAAACCCTAAACCTTAGTAAAGGCAGAGAAATTGCAGTCGACTTTTGAGTCAACTTTGAATTTGCCATAAAAATTATTGGGATGAACTAAATTTTTTTTAGTGAATCGATTCAGTTTTATGAGAATATAATTTCCTTGTAAGGGAGAAAAAAATTGGTCAGCATTAGTTTCTAACATTTTATGCATTGAATTTATAAATATTTTCTTAGGCATAATAATAATAACGTAAAAACCATTTAAATTGATAAATTGAATGAGTATTATTCTAGTATTGTTTAATTTATTATTTTCTTGTGCTAATATTATGTAATTCTTAAAACCAAGTGTCTGTCGTTATGGAATATCCCTTTTAAGTAATTTTAGAACATACTGTAATGGATAATGAACAAACATATAACCCATACCGTGCCGACCGATGATATTACGTACTATTATTAATATTACGGCATGTCGTAAAGGTAGTTTTTTGCAAGCCACATTCAAAAACAAATGTCTTTATTGATTAAGAAAAAATTATGATTTTATTTGATTTTGAAGATTCAACGTAATGCATTAAGGATTATGTTCTAAACTGCATGAAAAATTGGTGCTTTAAGAATACTTTAACTTAATCGAATAGCATTTCACTTTTACTTTTATTTTCGTAACTGCTTATTCTAGACAGTTAAACTTTTGCCAGAATACGGTAACGATATGGAAGAGTAGCTTTCGAGAAATAATGTATGTAGTGAAACTCCTTCTTTTTTGTTCTTTTGTTTAATTTTTTTATGTTCATTTACACATTTCTTATGTTCTTTATTGGTGTATTATATTATATGTGTATTTATAGTGTTATTGCTTTGTGTGAGTAAAGTGTGTTGGCTTTCTTTAATTCCCAATCTAAGTACGTAGACACCTATTATTCAGAAAGAAAAACATCCTGATATAAGCCGATTACAATTTGGCCTATGCAATTTAATTGTTGTGAGATAATTTTTTTTAATAACGGTATCGCTTCAGTGATACTCGCCGCATTCGCAATCCTGGTCATGACAATAGATTGCAAGTGGATCAAGTGTGTAAGAGGGTCAAGTATGAATAGGTGGATAGAATATCCATTTTTAAATTACATAATCGGAGGATTATTTTATTTTACTTGGAGAGTCTGTTTTTGGGGCACCCTCCCCCCTATAAAAAATTACGCCATGACGTTTTTCTAGAAATTTGAAATGGTAACGTGAGCTGATTTATTCGTCTACACAAACTTGTAACAAATTGAATAGCAATACAAAAATTACATCGCTTTTATGGGTTTAAAGCTCCAAATTTAAATTAGAAATATCTTTATTTTCTTTTTTTTTCTTTTAAATTAGTAGTAGAGATGTTATGGTTTAAATTTAAGTATTTTTACATCAATATACGGTACTTGACAATTTTGTGAATTCGAATGAAGTTTTTTTTTGTAGACAAAATACGAGCATACATATTAAGTTTCATACTTATTTGAAGTTTTGTGTCATGTTTAAAATGTTTATTAGCTTGCTAGACGATGTTTCGTGCATTTTTATTAAGCTTTTACATTTTGTTGGTCACAATTTCATAAGTCACAAGTCCTTCTAAAACATTAACAAAAATTTTGTAATAGTAAAAGAAATTAAAAGTTTATTCTTTAACGAAGCATGGGTAGTCAAGCTATTTATTTCTGGGGTATTGTTTCTCTTATATAATGACGGATCCTTTATTGGTGTCGTATTGGTTATTTCGGTATCGATTTACCCATAGGCCACAGATGTTTTTTTAACAACTACTATTGTTAGGGAATTTGTTTGTTCTCGTCTATTTTTAAAGAAATAATTTGGGAATATTGTGGTTTTTATTAAAAACTGCGTCCAAAATTACGATTTTAACAATACTTTCAAGTTGGATATCAATAAATGTACTTTATTTACGTATACCGAAAATATTTTATACCGTCTAGTTTGGAGTTATAATAAAAATGTGGGAAATGAATAATTTCGTCCACCTCATCTTTCAAGTTTAGAAGCCGAAAAATTTATAATATTTTAGTTTGATAAAATATATTTTATATAACAAAGGGCAGATAAATAGGAGTTATAGGTATTTGTACTTTATGAGTAAAAAATATAAAATTTTAAAAAATATTGTGATCATTAAACTATAATCATGTAGATATGTGAATGTAAATAATTGTAATGCCAGGTTTGGAAAAGGTAACTAGTATTAAATAATTGGGTACAAATATTGACCAATAATAACGTGGCACATGTTCCGGATGACCGCCGTAATAAATTTGATAATCGGGCGCCTGTGGGTGCATAGCCCCTGGCATGACGACCGGCGGCCACTCAAAGTAATTTTTTGACGCCATATAAGGGTCATGAAATGCAAAATCATAAGTTAATCAGTTCGACAAATTTATTGGTTAAACTACACGTTCAATTACTAGTTCAAGCTATGTGTGTTCAAGTAACAGTAAAGTTTATGAGAGTATTGAATTATTTAAGAAATATATTGTCTCACCACGAGGAGAAGTATTTATTAGTAATCGACCCAGCGAACTCTCTCATGACCTCATAGTCAACAGTGACGTAGATCTGTTGAACATCGAACCCATTCGTTACAGTCAAGCACGGGGTTCTGGCCACTACCTGTCGTCCCGCATACCACACATATATTGAAAAAGCGATGACAAAATTTCGAAAACTGATGTACCTACATTTTTAAAATATTGTAAAATATCATGTACCAGATGATACAACAATCCATTTACAATATACTAGGATAATGTACTATCAAATATGGACAAATTGTTTAGTGTATACTAACAAAATCTGCCATGAAACCTTTAGTTACAACGAAAATTTTATAGCTGCCAGTGATTACAAAAATATTAAGAAGATCTTTGACCGACTTACATTTTTAGAGTTTCAGTTTCTGTTTTAACATGGAATCAGTTGTGTGAACTAAGTGTTAAAAATACTTACATACTGAGTTTACTTATTTCTTTTGCTGAAATTCACATTACAAAATTATTATGCATTCATATAAATCTATATGCATTGGCTTGTAATTATATCTTTACGAAAAATAAATTCACATTGATTAATTCAGGCCATTAATAAATTAAATTAGTCGCTAGTTTCGTTAAATATTTATGGAATATGTAGGTGGATTTAATAATTCTTTTAATCGTGTTTTTGCGTGCTTATAAAATGACCTCTAATGTCACTTGCACATGTTTCACATTATTGGGACGATATAAGAGTAAGTGGAAAATTTTAAGGTTGCATTTGAATAATTTTAGTTTAGAGGAGTGGTAAAACATTGATCAGTTTAATAATAGACGCTCAGATATCTTGATATTTTTAAATATGAAATTATATTTTAATACAAAACAAGCGCAATAGTAATAGAATATATTAGCTTATATTTCTGTTTTGTTCCAATTAGGCTCAAATTGCAGTCAGTTATGAATTATTGCCCTCAAGTTTTTAGAATTTTTTGAAATAACTATATGCAATGTTTCATTTTCAAAATAATTAGACACAGAGTTGCATTAAGCTTTAATGGAGACTAATATTTTATTATAAAATAAATAGAATACGTTGAAGAAATAGAATATAGAAAATGTTGACCTATTACATTAGAATACCATTTGATAATAAAGAAAATATATTCTCTAAATAATTAAGTGGAACTTTTCCAAATTAATGACATATATGGTTACATATAACGAATACATAAAAGATATCTGTTTATGTTATAAAAACAGAACTTTATCACAAATAAAGAAGTATCATTGGCAGTTAGGTCCTCAGGCCGATTCGCTCCCGGGGCTACAAAATGATCCTTTCCTTGTGTTAAACAAAGTATCCACTAAAAATTTGAGCTAAGATTTTTATGGTGTAATGATCTATTTGAATTATATATTTGAAAATATGTTGGAAATAACCTATGTTGCAAAATCTCACTTGGTCGTAAGCAGGACTTGTTCGTATTATTATCGATTATCTAGTAAAATAAATTTTTCCTTTTTCTATTAACATTTAATTATTTTCTCTATCCAATTTATTTCTAAGCGTATATTCATTTTTAAACCATCATGATTGTGGATGTAGACATGCTGATTTAAGAATTTTGCAATAGTTTGTAAATATAATAGTGAGGATATTATTACATGTTCATTTACTATTAGGTGAAGGGTGTCACAGAAATATTTACGCAGGATCTTATTATATATGTTTTATTACTTAAATAATTCTAAATTATTTTAGTGAATTATTTTGTAGTTCAATAAATTACTTAAGTCCAAAACTGATTTAAATAAAGATGAGAGTATAAAGATTAAAAAATATATTGTTTTTCTAGATAGTTTTTGTTCGTTCATTTATTCTACAAAATATTTTGTAAACATTGCCTAAATATAAACGTTGCCTAAATTATGAGCACGCGCTTAGACACCGACCAATGAAATGTCGTACTTATAAACACCGCTTACCCTTAGGCCTCCGTTTAGCAAACGTTACTTATGGCCCGTCAATTTAGACAATCGCCGAACGTAACTTAACAACTGCTTAACCTATTTGTTTGACATTTGCATCTACACGAATGATATAATGACCGAATTCAACGAATTTAATACTTTTGTCGCAGATTTAAACGTTATTAATAGTTTCGGGATCAGGAGAAGAACGCGAAAAGTTTATAAAATAAGGTTTAATCCATTCGAACAATTGACGAATCCATTCGAACAATTGACGAATTCAATTGATTGAATGCAGAATTTAGCAATAAATATAGATTTAGTAAAGTTAATATGATGCGCATCGTCGCAATGGTGGATATATTCCAGCAAAATTATAAGTTGCGGCTGCTATAAGAAGTTGGGCCCGCAATGAGGTTTGTAGAAAATCTTAATAACGGTTATATTTGACAGCCAATTTACGTTTCTTCATAGTAAGAGCCTTTTTAAATGTTTTTATAATAAAATAATCGCACGCGAGAACCATTTTTTAAGATAAGTCGTATTTTTGTATAAATAAAATAAATTTATATTTGTTTTAAATTAAACCCATACCCTGCATTTCAATTATTATTAATAATATATTATTTGCTCTATTTTCAAACAACTCATATTATTTGTAGATACAAGATGATTGCGCAGACGTTCATAGTTTTAATCAACAAACAATGTCCCAAACTGGAAAACGTGTTGTAAGAGCATTGGCCCTTCATGCCAATCAATTTTCTCGTATTATCAAGATACCAGAATCTCTTGGTTAACAAGAAACAGCGATGGCAAATTTGGCAGAAATTCGTAGATTTCCACAAGTGATTGGTGCCATTGACTGTACCCACATTAAAATAAGGAAAATTGGAAGCAACATTGGCCAATTTTATATTAACAGTTTTTACTCCCTCACGTGCAGATATTATAATACTTATATATACATTACTATTATAATAAATTATTATATATACAACTATTACAATAAATTATAAAATATTCTCCTTTCAAACCATAACAATAATTCCACACATTCATGTTATTTTACTTTTAAGGTTTCATTGGCGTGGAAGTGCATACGATGCTCGAATCTTTCGGGAGAGCAGAATAAAACAAAGTTTGAATCTAGGGTGTACCAAGGACTTTTGTTGGGAGACTCTGGATATCCTTGTAGCAGTTATTTATATACGCCAATTATAAATCCCTGGAATGCCCATGAAGAAACATACAATACAGCACACATCGCAACACGAAACTCTGTCGAGAGACTATTTGGGGCTTGGAAACAGCGTGCGTGGGTGCGTGGTGCTTGCTAAGAGAAACATTCATACATATATATATATATATATATATATATATATATATATATATATTATATCATGGACATACCTTCTCGCTTTCTTCCCAATTTGTAGATCGTTTCCTTTTGTTGCTGAAATCTTCCATTTTTGTAATTTAGTTAAAAACCGTGAATGACGCAACGTTACAATATTCAAACGTTAAATTCGACAGTTAACTAGCAGTGACGCTACCAGACCTAAAATTGTCTACAGCCACGTTGTGTGACTTAACGGCCGTCCAGAAAAGTCACCGACAGGCGGCATTTATTAGTAAAAAAATTTAGGCAGTGATTTAACGTCTTATGCAATGCCTAATTAAGATAGAGTTGGACGGTGACTTAAGCAATTCTAATAAGTAAGACCGAAAGTGTCTAAAATATGAAGTAATGTCCATAAACACAAAACCTGTACAATTAACTAAGAGAAAAATCTCGTGACTAAAATATTATTGCAGCTTTTCCCATGGAGGAAGTGAAGAAGAGGAAATAATAGCAAATTGACGCAAAGAAGGAAACGATAACAAATTGAAAATGTGTGGTAAAGAACGAAGTTGAACATAAAAGTGTAAACTTAACGCGGGACAAATTTTGTTGTAAAGTTCAAGGTCAGTGTAAAATTATTGATTGTTACGTGATGCTATATACCCGAATACTATGGTCACGTAACGCGACAGAGAGAAGTCTCCACGGAGCAACTGATTTACTAGAGTAAATAAATTACGAGGTTATTACTTAAATTACATAGTGAATCGATTAGGAAAGGCCACGTGTCCCAAAATACTATTACCAATTGCTATATTTATTTAATAATTTAAACACCTTTATGAAAAAAAGTCTTCCCGTAATATAATTCATATCCCATTTTTACATTTCGATTAACGGTTTTTTTAAATAATATCCCTTCTATCTCTGTTATATAATCTTTATTATGATATTATTTAGCCAGTGGCTTTTCAAGTTAAAAAAATATTTATTTAATTATTTTGTCTCGATTGACAAGTTTCAAGTATTTTACTTAATAAGGATCTTATACAAAGATTAACAGAAGCACAGAAAGAAAATTAAATTTAAGTAAAATTATAATTGGTTTTAATAATGTTCACAATTAAATGAAACTACGTGATGTAGTATTATTTCTACATTCTTTAATTTCTTTACCACTACCTAGGTTTCGTTGTATTACAACATCTTCAGGTGGGATATTAGCAAAGATCTTTGCTAATATCCCACCTGAAGATGTAATACAATGAAACCTAGGTCGTGGTAAAGAAATTAAAGAAAGTAGAAAAATAATACTACATCACGTAGTTTCATTTAACTGTGAATAATGAATTTCTACAAAAGTAACGCCAAATATATTCAATATTTAATAATGTTGTTAAAAAAAATGTTCTTTTCTCAATTTTTTTCTAAAACGATTTTCTTGAAATTTGTAGCTATACGCAAAAAATTATATCCCTCAAATACCTCTCATGTCTATTGTGACAAATATAGGCCCTTACAAACATTTTTTCTAACTAGAGGATATTTTTCGGGAAAAAAAAATTTTCGACCCAAATGTTGTAGTCGAAATAGTAAATTGTACGCAATTTATTCACAGGAAAATGTGTTCAGTTTTTCAAATAACCGTAAAGGAAAGAGATAGGACTTGTTAAAGGTGAAGCTCACAGATCATATTAAAGAGAAGCTTTTTTGTTAATCTAGCTTCAGAGTAGGGTCTCCATCCCGCTAGAAACATATTACTGTATTATGTTCCACTACCGGTCTATTTTGTTTTGTTTCAAAAATATTTTAGGCTTGTAATTCTTTCTGCTATTATACCGCAAACAAAGCGTGCATTTGAAAGTATTGAATTGACGTTAATGCAAAGTCCTAGGATTCTATATTATCTACATCCTGTTGTTTTGCTTATTTGCATAACCATCCAAATAAATATTTGTTTCACGATTCATAAAAATGATGTATTTATTTAGTTTTACCTGAAAAAATTTTAATATTTAATTATACAATTCTTTATAATGGTGTTCTTTCGATACCCAGTTATTCAGTACTTTGACGGTAAGAGTAGATATTTGGGTTCGTTACCGATAATATTGAAAAAGGGTAATGCTCCTATATTATAATGTTGCCAAAATTTTCTCCACAATATATTGATGAAATTTTCAATGGAATAGGAAAGCTGTCAAAATTGTTGAGAAGTGTCGTATTGTCTATATTTAAAAGAAATAAAAACTATTAAAAAAGAAATGTTCTGTTTTTTTTTCAAATACTTTAATTTGAACTTGTATGTATCACAATAAGTACATATAAAGCTAGAGGAATTGAAACTCCCACAACTGCAATTATTGAACCAGCATTAAAAAGTGACGTCAATGTCAACTATCTTGCTTTTTTTAAAACAGCATAACATGGATATGTTTTTGTATCATTTCAAGAACTTCTAATTATTCGTATTAGTGAAGAGAGAGAAATACATCTTGAAATATGTTTGAATGCTTTATAGTACTCGACGCTGATTAATTCATTTCATTAATTTATTGTCTACGATTTTATTATCTACCTAATCAAATGATATCGAAAATAGACGATGGTAACCTTGCGGTAACTTTTTCTAATTCATTGAAATCTTAATATCCCAGATATTATTATGTAATCATCTAGAGAAGTGAACATTTCGTGCGCATTAACTTTGTTCGGTTTACCCATCTATCAATTATTTTCATGGAGCTAAACCAGATAAAGTGATTGATAATATTGTGTTACCTACTAAACTATGTGTTATACCAAAGCACGTCGATAATTATTACCTTGAATATATCAAAACATGTTGAATCGATACTCTAACCTAAATTAATTAATAAATTAGAAGGTTTATGGACAAACCCATAATAATATCAACTTAATTCCACAACACCTCGAGCATTTCGTAATGAAGTTAAGGATTTCAAAATTACCTTATATAAGGAAATGGTACTTCAAATACTTATTCAATTTTATTTCTGAAGTAAAATATTGGCGTTTGAAATATGACTCTAATTTTATCGAAATTCAAGCAATGAATAGGCATTTTCATGATATTGTGCAAAAATTCAGGTGCTATTCTTATTGCCAAAATATTTTCAAATATTACCGTTCCATAATCATGGCATTATCGTGGGTATGTTTTGCTCTCGAGTTCATAATGATTTTTTCCCAAATAGCATAACAATAGCATAATTGTTAATAAATTAGAGTAGAGATGGCTGGAACGTAATGAACTTCACGAATAAACTTAATTTGTTTGGAAGCTGAACATTGATAGAGAAAATCTGCACACGACTTCGTGATACTTAATTAATTTTGTATTACGATTGTATCATGTTAAGGATATTTAAAAAAAATTACAGTAAAATACATATTGTAATTAAGCATTTCAGGTTTAAAACTTTACCTAATTGTTAATACGTTCCAAGTCGCAACTACATTCTGGGCTTACATATATTCTTTAATAAGTTAAAAAAATTTACAAGTCGATAAACGTTTACATATGCTCAATGGCATAGAGTGAATTTTACCATAAAAATAAAATTATTTACTTTATAATTTTGCTTACTATTTAACGTGATATAGGAATATTCGGTCTTTAGTTGCATTGAAATCAACAAAAATAAAGACATTTTTATTAGCAATGGATTGGGAACTATATATTATTATCAGCAAAAACCTAATTGGAAAAATTTGTCTAACGTCCTATTTACTATAGAGAGCCATACAAATTTATATTAATTTTGCTTTTTTTAACGTTCTAAGAAAAATGTAGGACGGATTTAAATCTTAACACAGTTAATTTTTTTATCGATTACATCACATTTTTGGCTTCCAGTCTTTACCTACTTGTTTAATAGCAGCTGATTTCTATTTTTGAGTAATTTTCAAGTTAATTTATGGAAACCAAGTTAAAGTTTTTTATTCGCTACTTAATTTTTAGGCGTAAGAAGATATATATTTGTAATTATAGATTTAATAAAGCTTCATATTATATATATATATATATATATACACACACACGCATATATATATATATATATATACATATATTATTTTATTACATAATTTATTTTATGTACGATCTAATTTAAGATCTAAGCATCTATTTTGTTTCTTAAGAAGTAAATTTAATAAGAAAATGTAGAAGGAATTTTAAATTAATCATTGCTAATTTTTCTTTGAAAGAAGCTATAAATGATGCCGGTGCTCATAATTGAAACATGTATAGAAAAGTTTAATTCAAGTACAAACATTAAAGAAGCTGTCAACTTCTTAATAATATTGATTTTCCAACCCCTAATGATAAGATAATTATCTTTTTTAAAAAATTATAAAAGCTCGACTGATAATAAAAAATTATACACAACAAAGTTTGATATCATATCCTAAACGTTAAAATGCAAATCTTTACATTCAATATCCTATTGTGTTACTACTTCAGCTATTATCGACAGAAGTAAAACAATATCATTGGAAGAGTAATGACTTAATTCCGAATATCGACCCTTCTGTCGGTCCGTGAAACGTGTGTACGTTGTTCTCAGTAATCGTTCATCCTTCTACACTCAATGGATTCATTATCTTCGGATACGTTCGGAACTATATAAAAAATGAAGATATAGATATTTCAGTTGTGCAAGTAGTTCTTGGTACAATAAACTTTTACATTTATCCTGTATTTATTCCACATTTGATGGTGCTTTACAATATTTACGGCGAATAAATTACCAAATTTATTTATGGCTAATTAATGAAGTAGATCTGGAAATTGGGGATGGGTATTGAACAACCACGGTTTGAAGCCAATCCAAATTTTACTCTATTCAAACTTCATAGAAGAAGTCTCAGTCACACACTGTCACTTAAAATATACAAAAGAAATTAAGTTGCCAGATAAAGAAGAAATAAGATGATTTTATTAAGAGTGACATATTAATCAATAAAAATATGTTCTTATTACATAATTGATTGAAAAATATTTTTCATTTTTACTTTTGAAATCAATATATATTTATAGAAATTTGTTCCTTTGCCTTTAAATTAGATAATTAAAAAATGCTCCACTTATTCAATTAAGAAGTTGGTGTAGAAAAAAGTGAAGATCATGAAAATCTAATAAGCAAAATTCACGAACACTATATGAATTAATTGGCTATTTAAAAAGTATTAATTTTATTGGGTATTTACACAAAAATGATATATGCCTGTAACAAAAACGCCATGCAAAATCTGATTAACATCTTTTTGAGGGGCATTTTTAGTTATAGTCGGTTTAGGTTTTGACTTTCCATTTTATTACAAAACCGTTTTGGAAAACTGAAACACATGGAAACTTAAGTCGTTTCCATGATTTCTAAGTAATTTGATCCAAGAATATAAATTCACTAGACTTTAAAATTTATAAAAGAATATATATTTTCGTTTAGGTAAATTGTTACGGTTACTGTAGATATTTTCATAGTCACATTTTTTCTCATGACATATTACAAAAGAAAATGCTTTCCAGTCATTATTTCTGCAATTTATGATTCGAGAAACGCCAGTTTTTTCGTACAGTTTCTTTTTTATTAAATTAATTGATTAAGTATTAATATTCATGCTATCACGCTGCGACTTAAGGAGCAAGAGAAGTAATTATATTCGTAAAATGTGATGAGGAAATGGTGAAAACACTTTCACATATGTATAAATAGAGTAATTTTAGTTGTTTAACAAAAGTATGTGGTTTCCTTTGTATGACTAAAAAAAACTTAAATTATTTGTGCGTACGCGCATGGAAACGCGAACATAAACGATTTAGTGTATAAACCTTTTTATTAGACATATACATGAGTACCCTCAAATATGTACTAGTATTTTTCTTTTAGGTACTTATGAATATTAATTTTATTTTTTCTTTCATAAGTATCCTCAAATAATTGTTCGAATTAAATATAGTGCACCTTCTTGTTATCCAATTTGTTAATTTGTGACAAAAGATGATTATAAAAGTTAATATGAAAAAAATAAAATTCTTACCCATAAACGAAATCTCCATAAATAACCCAAGTCATATCATTAAAATTTCACCATTAAAAAAATCGTCCTGGTGTTATAAAGGTCTTAATCGACCAAAAATATTTCAAAGGAAGTATGTACATCGCGGACATTGATTTCATCATTTTTCTTATTAGAATGAAATGTTCAAGGTTCGATCGTTCAAAGTACTTTATAAAGTAGGCATATAAAACTGCACGAAAAAATAAAATGAAATCTGAATATTGGCTTCATGAGATTCTGGATATCTTCAAATAAAAAACGAACTACTCTGCGTATCCGTATAAATATATTTAAATTCTATTGCGGGATAAAAACGAATGAATATTTTACGGAAACAAAGTGCCGTTGGGGACAGCCATTGTGAAGATGATCAAATCGAGTTTCGATTCACCCGCAATCTCATATCTCAATATATCCCTGAATTAGAAATCTATATTATGCGTGTAATTATAATAGCAATTATGTATTTGATAATATTTTTATTGACTATTTATCTGAAACAAAAGAAGTTTTACCAAGAGAAGTTTCACCGTGCATTAAAATATTGAAATCATTCAACAGCCGATCAATTAACGGAAAAAAATCAATATATTTAAACAATAATTTTTAATAGAAGCTGCTTTATCAGATATTTTAAATTACTATTTTAATCTTTGAAATTTTTTACTTATTTTTGAAATGATAATGTTTATTAAGGTATCAAATTATATTACGATTGAAATAGTAGCTCTCAGGATGTTGCCAATAAATATTTATGGCTCAAAAATGTATTACTTCCTGATAAATACCAGATGCATTCATTATTTAGCCATAATATAAATATTTTTTCTCCTCTAATAGGTTTTTGTAGTCTGTTAATTAGATTCAAAAATTTATGTATAAGTGAATTTGAGAGATTTCACTGTTTTTCTAGGTTGTAACAAAGATTGCAATCTAATGATAGTCACATTAATTTTTTTATTTTATTATTTCAGTGAGATTACATATGATCGCAAAACAAGCGGTGTTTTTATTTTTTACACTTTTTTAAACTTATATCCTTGTAATTACGAGTATAATTTGATTTAGGTGAAAGATTATCTTAATTAAACAAATACAGTTTTTGGCTTTAACCTTTCCTTTGAAAACGTAAATTTGTTTTAAAATATACTTCCAAATAAATGTAACTAGCCGTTGGCATCCGGTGTTGTCAGAATTTATTTCAAACCGGTGTTGATAATTCAAAGTAGAAGTAAATCGATACACATAGTCAGTGCAGAACTGGTCCATATGAAAGTTTCATAAGGACAATTATAGTCTATAATAAAAGTAATAAAACACAAAAATATTGTTTTTGGAATTTTGTGTTTCTCTCTTCT
Organism: Druceiella hillmani; assembly: GCA_039881145.1. Taxonomy (NCBI): domain Eukaryota; kingdom Metazoa; phylum Arthropoda; class Insecta; order Lepidoptera; family Hepialidae; genus Druceiella; species Druceiella hillmani. The sequence goes on along the minus strand of JAYKKI010000025.1, from coordinate 16,277,653 downwards.
CTCTTCTTGTGTTTGTATGATAAGCAAAACTGCTAACTCAATTTAGATAGAGTTTTCTGAAAAAAAACATAAGGGTGGACATTACCTTTTTGTTCCCTTGGAATCGTTTCACCCATTCAGAAGATATGCGAATTTTATATTTTAAAAAATTCATTTATATTGCATTAGACAACAACGACAAAGAAGTGCCTAGCTACGAGACGGGTAATAATTACTTAAAGATATAGTGTGCATCAGTAGATGACGTTATGTGTATTTTAAATCGAGATATGAAATTCTCTACCCGAATATACAATGGTGAAATCAGCGAGGCCAGGAGTGAAGTATGGAGTGGAAGGATAGGCGCTTGAGTAAATAACCGAATGCAGTTAAACGAATTAGTGCAGTCATCGTTTTTGGTCGTCTTCGTTTTATAAAATTGTTCGATGTCAAATATATTCATTATAGGCTTACTTTCTGTTATTAATTTATTAAAATGTTTAATATGTCATCAATATGTATAGTTAAGCGGCTTTAGTATTAGGCTCGATAAATTTTATTGTTATTTACTATACGTACAGATGTAATAAAATTCTAGAATTTGCGTGTAAAATTTGCGTGAAAAATGTTTTTGAAATGTTTGTCCGTTTAACTTTGGCCAGATTTATTTTTTTGCACATTATGCAAGAGTAGCTAAAAGAATTTTGATAAAGTTCCTACTTGTAGATTTTGTTAGGTCTGAGATTATACATAAGTTAACTTTTATTGCCATCTATTGTCAAAAATTAAGATACAGCAAGTTAAGTCCAAAGTGTATGTTACTTACTTTAAAGATGTTTGTGGTTCTATAATTATTATAAAGAATTCAAACTTCACAATAATGACATCAACTTTAAACGTAAATAATATTTTCTAAAGTTTCACACACGAATAAAGCCGTGTATAGCTGGTGAAAAATGAAACAACTGACATAAAATTAATATTTTTTTATAAAATTGACTGTTTTTCTGCTAAATATAAATTTGGTTTTTCAAATAACTCACTTTCTTTAGATATATTGTTTTTTAACATCATTGGCTTTTCAACGAGTAGGTTCTTTTGGAAAAATTTCTTATAATGAAGATAATTCTTTCATGTATTTTTTTACTAGTCAGCAGATGTAAAGAAAATAGTTTTTTAACGAATTTCCTTATATTTGACACCATTACTCAACTCTCTCTAGACATAGTACGATAATAAGTAATAATATTTATTCTGAAGTATCAAAGTGTAAGACAATGTCGGATTTATAGTATATACATATATAGTATATATATATAGTATATATAAATATAGGTAATAATTAACGAAAATTGCGGTTACTCATCGCATTATTCTTATTTTTATCCAAATCATTCATTAGCTTCTAACTATTTACGGGTATACTCATTTAATTACGAAGATCTATTTACTAAGATGAGGCCAGCACACAGTTCATAGTCGCAAGCCCACAATTTTATGTAGTTATGTGTGAAGGAGCGGAAGACATTTTAAAATTTTTCTCCGTTTGGCACATTGTGTGATAGTATGATTCTGAGGGTTCCTACAAGACGAGTGAGACTAGTGCTCTTTATAACTCTGCGTGTAGCCCCCTTCGGAGCGGGCTCTGGGCACAAACAAAGTAGCGAACAGAAAGTATATATGACGTGTAATATGCGCGGGTATCCTAAAATTCGATTTATTTGTTTTTGGTTTACCTGGAGTAGGTGAAGAACTTTGGCCAAATTTAATTATAGTTTTTAATTAGAACAAATTCAATATAACAAATGACTTATTTCAAACTATAACTAATTCTATAATAACTTTTTTTTCACCTATGTTTATATCTGTATTCATGTCTGCTAGCGGTCAGGTGAGCTTGGGCGGACGTGCCTGCATGCACAAATGCGTGTGTTTATGCATAAGCATATGATGAACGTGCTCGCGTATCTATACGTTTGTGTTTCTTCGTGTTTGCAACAAATAAACATAAAAATTCATGTTTATCGACAACCTTTAAGTCTTATAAAGAGAACGCAATTATCAGCAGAATAGGTATGTGATTCAGATAAATTTCTTGAATAGTCGGGTGGCATATACTTATCGGATAACGGGTGTTTGATGGTATATCTCTTGGTATATTTTAGTGCTCCGAAATTATTTAATTAAATGTCGCGAGTAAATGAAAACAAAAATAAATTGAAGACGTTCAATTTTTTCGTACTGAAACAATGGCTAATTATCTTTATTTATTTTGCATGTAAAGTAAAACTTAATTATCTAAAAGAGAATGGATATAATGGAAGTCGGAAAGTTCATTAACAACTACCTTCAAAACTTGTCTTTAGTGATATATTGTATTCAAATGCAGAATTTTGCTTAAAGCCAAGAAATATATTTGTTGAAGATATTCTCAATATTTTAATTTTTTTTATCGTTCCTATAAAATCGTTCAATCAACTGAATGTTAGTTTACATTGAAACAAATAATGCCCAGTGATTGCGATTTTAACTAATATAAGTAGTTGTACCTAATGAATAAGTAGTTGTACCTGTATAATCTAATGAAGGTTATACATTGAATTGTAGGCCGTATATAAAATAGGTATGTTAGTACCAGCGAAAAAGACTTGTCAGTATTCTTGGCAACTAATTAATTTCTTATACGTTTATCATATACTTATAAACTATATAGAATAAATCTATTGTCAAGTGTTTAATTTACAACTAGCCAAAGTAATTGTAGTAAAAGTAAACTAGGCAAAATCACCATTTATAAAATTAACGCCTTTGGCCCATTCTTTTTAAAAAAAATCTTTGATTGAAATTCTATAACTTGATTAGATTATAAACCTGCCTTGAACTTCAAAAATCTATAATGCTTGTATTGTTATTTTCATCTTTGGTACCTGTTGAGCAGAACAAGTCAATTGTATTATTTCTTCTACGATACATGGCACTTATTTTTGAGAAATATTTGCTGCTTACATAGAGACGAGAGTTAAAAATGACAAAAAAATTTGTAAAATACACGTACTTTCAACACTTCATTATTTTTCAGTAGTATTATTTGTGTGACTTTAAATTTTGTACACACAAACTATTATCTTTAAGTTTTAAAATATCAACCGTGTAGATATTTTTAACAAAAGAAGTTTAACAGCTGAAAATATTAAAATACACAAATATCGTTTTTTAACTGTCTAAATTCGAGTAAGCGAATGGGGACTGGCGCACGAGAAAATTAAATGATGCTGGATTCCTTCCTTCTGGACCATAAAGAAAATTCTTGTAACATCTGAGCAAAATAAAAAATGGGGCAGCAAAAGAATTTATTTAGGCAATTTCATATAGAAAAACTGTATGGAAATGTACTTTCGTCATTGAGAAATGACATAGAAGTATAATAATTCTACAAAAAAATTATATTGCAGATGACGTAAAACATATTTTAATACTTGGGTAGTAAGTCAATAACTGATTTTTTAGGAAGAAGTAATTTGTTGAATGACATACAAACTTTCAAGTAATTTATTCCACGTTTTAAACAAACTAGGGTTAGAGTTTTATGTACTTCCGATGTAATTTTATTTTATAGTACGGTAAAATTGTTTACTGCATAGTTCTTTTAATCTAATTGGATTCTTACAACAATTTTATCACTATATTTTTATGTTTTAAATCCATTTTCAATTTCAAATAAGTGCTGAAAAAAATTATAATTAAAATACCATAAATTATTCGTTTTTACCATGTTAATATTTGAAACGCAGCTATTTTATACAGCAAAAAACAGTTCGAATTGCACATTTTGTTACCAATTATTTTTTAAAGCTAAACCTAATGAACTAATTACTTCAATGCAAAATTCTTCCAGTCGATTTGCATTAATGATTTGAAAGAACAGGAAGTCAATTAGTTCCTGCGCCTGTGAAAGATACACTTGTTATGTTAAAAAATTATAATACAATTTTGAAAAATAACATTATAACTTTTATAAGTTTAAGAAAATACTAAGTATTGATGTGTTTAACTTTTTTATATACCAAATTACGTACGCAAATATCGTAATTCAAGTTTTACTCGTGCATAAAAAGTTTTTTTTTAATTCGTTTCTTTCAAATATTTACTATTTTGGAAGGCTTATATTTACAATTTAATTGAACAATTTCTGAGGATGTTTTATATGTTGGTTAAATTAAAACCTAATTCTTGTTTTAAATTATCGAAATCTTTGATGTAATTGCACGAAACGGAAGATATTTTTTTTGTAAATAGCATGAAAATATCGAGAGCATTCTTATCTCGTTAGTGTGAGCATCTATTGAAGTCTAAATATGCTCATCCCTTTTATTTATTCATCTGGCTTTGGTAAAATAATCGTCTTTATCTTTTGTTCAGAGTTTAAATCCTGTTTTATCTTGCTTTCGCATTAAAAACGTACACCGCATAAGCCATTTTTTTAACGGATTACGCAGTCACCGCCGAATCTACGTCAGGTTTCTGGAAAAATGAAAGCTTCAAATGTATTTTGGTAAAATATGCACAGTGTGAAAACAAGGAAAAATAAAAAAATGTTTCCTTCTGTTAGTTAAATTCATAAATTAAATTATTTAAACGATGCCCTAAGAATAATTCGCCCATAAAATCGGTTCATTAAAGTAATTTGACTCTACTAACTGTAACTCTACTAACACACTCAGTAGTAGTTTTATGTGCAAATTAATATAATTTTATTTAGATTATGTCTATGAAATTTTGTACTAAAATATACATTATCTTTTAAATCTACCAATGAATAAAAGAAGTCACTAAGTATTAAATAACTTTATAAACTCTACAAGGAACCATAAATAAAATAATTTTATTATGGAAAGATTTAAACGCAGAGAGCAAAAATTACAGGAAGAAATAAATAACGTAAAATTTAAACAATTTCTTCAACCCTTAATAACATTACATTAAAATTACTATTTGCCAGATGTTTAAAAAACCAGCAAAGATATTGAGATAGATATTGCAAATTTTTCTTCAACTTCTAATCTAAGAATAGCTATAAATGTTCAGAAATTACTCAATTAATGTACATTTACAAAAATCATTAAAACTCACCTACTTATTTTCCAATAACGACGTCTTGGACAACTCATCACCGTGTTTTCTGCATTGGTAATAACCAACAGGTATGATTTTTTTTAAATTTTCTAATATTTTCCCGACATGGGCGTACACTTACTTTTCAAAAATCATGTCTTGGAAAATATATTACTAGGTTCTTCTACAGTAGTAGTAAATAAACTCCCAAAGTTAATAATACAGGTGTCCAGTGGCATATTTCAATGTTTGATAAATTGTAAAAAAAAACTACACCTCTAATACAAAGTAGGTTTATTTTAATTTTATAACAACAAATGCGGATTTAATTTTTTAAAAACCACGTTTTCCAAATGGCGGCCATCGAGTCTGACACACTCTTCGAGTCTAGCACGTGTTTGCAGAGCGACTGGGGTATCCCACTGACTTCGGCTCGAATATTTTCTTTAAGTTGTGTCACAGTGCTCGGATTTGTTTTGTATACAACGGATTTTAAGTATCCCCATAAGAAAAAGTCACATGGGCTTAAATCGGGTGACCTATGTGGCCACAGTACGGTACCGTTTCGGGATATGTTTTTTTCTGAAAATAACTGCCGCACTGCATTCATGGACACATTTGCAGTGTGAGCTGCGGCCCCGTCCTGCTGGAACCATGTGTTTTGGTTGAAGGATGGACTATTCTGTAGTTCTACTCTGAAAAAGTCATTTAACATCTGGGCATATCTCTCCGAATTCACAGTTACAGTTTGGCCACGTTGTTTTTCAAAGAAATAAGGCCCTATGATTGCAGATGCAGGCATGGCACACCAGACTGTTACTTTAGGCTTATGTAAAGGCTCTTGATGCATTTGTCTTGGTTTGTGGACATCCCAGTAACGAAAGTTCTGCTTATTCACATATCTTCCAATGTGAAAGTGAGCTTCGTCACTAAAGAATATGTTGCCCATCCGGGTAGCAGTACAAAATCTCAACAACATCACCTCCGCGTAAGTTTTTCTTAATTCGAAGTCAGAATCGTGTAAATTTTGAATAATTTGAATTTTATATGGATGGAACTTTAGCTTTTTTTGCATTATTACCTGTAAAGTTGATTTCGGAATTCCCAATATCGATGAACGTGTACGCAGTGATAAACGGGGATTTTCAACGACAGAAACCATAACACGCTCGACATTTTCATCCGTGGCTACCAATGGTGTAGGTCCTGGCCTGGGCCTATTTAATGTTGATCCTGTAGCTCTGAACCTTGCTACCCATGACTGAATGAGGTTGATCGATGGTCCATCACGTAATCGACGAATACTGTAACGATTATTAAATCGACGGCGTGCTACAGACAGCGAAAATCCACTCGAAATGTACGCCTCGTTTAACTCCGTAAAATGTTTTTTGCAGAAAAGAATATATATCTAACTATAAATAATTGTAATTATAAGTGTTACTCCAAAAATATAATTATTTATTAACACAAAAAATATGATATTGTTTGTACGATAATTCCCTTTCAATGTGGGTTTGTTAGGTAAAAATACCACACATTTTTATTTTTAGGTTGTTGAATGAAAAAATAACGTTATTAATATTTTACTACTAAGTTAGTTTAAAATTTAAAATAAATGTAAATTTGCATATCAAAAGTTTTTATGTTTTCAAAATATTTTACAAAAAATGGTTTTTAAATACTTATATTAACAGCAGTTATAAGAGTTACGAGATTTAATAATGAGGCTGTGCTTATAAATAATGACAAAATGTTTACAGCATTTATTGTTTGATTTTAAATTCCTTGATTGATGAAAAAACTTGAATCTAATTAGTAGTTTTATCACATTAGTATCTTTCGATTGTTATAAATTCCACTAGATTACTTATAACGGCGATGCGCTTAAAAGCCGGAAATTATAAAATAAGCAAATAAGCGTACGGCGATTTGAAATAAAATCTAAATAATGCATAGAAAAGAAAATTTGGTTCTCATAAGTAATGATGTGTTCAAATAATAAGTTAAGAGCAACACAAATTTTATTCATTCTTAATCAATTATAGAATAATGATTAACTGTGTAGTATGAGTATGTATATCTATTTAAATCATGTACCCGTTAAAGTATATTCCAGGTTATGGATTAATTAAACGATATCGATGTAAGTATCGAGAAGCAAATTTTATATAAAATAATTTAAGTTAAAAAATGATAATTTGCACAATATTTAACTCTTAATTTGACACGCGGGGTCATCACGTTAACCTGTTGGTCCCGATTGTACTCATAATTTTTATTTAATGTCTTTTTGCATTAGGTGAAATTATACAAAAAAATAATAAATTGACTCAGAGGATAACCGAGAAGATAATTTGTAAAACGTTAGGCCCAGTACGTAAATATTAAAATAAAATTCCTCTTAAAATTCATCATATAGAGTAAAATTAAAACAAGACTATAAATAACTTATTGGTTCACAATAAATAAAATTATATTTATAAAAAATTTTAGATTTCAGATCGATATAGGGTTTATGTTTTCCATTATCATAACCATTCGGAGGTGTTCAATGTATTTGCTTTTACTGCTTTCCACGACAAGTTTTTCATATGTTTTTAAGCTAAATATATGGTTGTATAAGCTCAATTGAAACCCCATTATTAAACATAGATATTTCGGAACGCTCTGGTTAAAAAGCTACAAAGTGCGTTAATGTATGTTAACTTGGTACAAATATTGCTGCAGGATAATTGCGCCCATGCTTATTTTATGAAGTGGTAAAATTAAGTTTCATATGAAAAAACTATAACAGAATTAACTTAAAATCCTCAGCTTAAGTGTTTCTTATGGTAGTACGTGATCACAACCAATAAATATATTTATAACTGAATCTACATTTATGTAATATTATTGTTTATATTAAGCTAGTTTTCTAAAGTTTTCCTTTTGGTAGCATGTGATCACTGGTCAATATCTTAGTATATTCTTGTAGTATCAATAAATATACTTATAACTGAACCTTTATATATGCCAAATTATTGTTTATATCAGGCTGGTTTTCTTTACGCGCCGATCGTCGGCGCTGGCGACCGGCGCTTAACTAGTCAGCATCGACCTGTCAGCCTGAGTCACTTTAGTATCGCGCTAAACACCGCGAAGTATAGACGCGAACAATGACTATAATAGTTTTAGGTAAAAATTAAAATTATTGCCGTGTACTATATAAAAGAGAAAAACATTTGCATAAGGAACTATATATTCATCCAATGATCAAGCGGACATTCGCCGTGGGAGAATTTGTTACATTGTGAGACCAATTGAAAGATAACGAAAAGAATTCATATTTCGTGCGTTGTAAAAAAGTTTTGACGTATTACTGGCAAAGTTACGAAATAACCTGATCCATTGCAGCTTACGGGGTTTGCCTATACAACCATAGAAAGCAACTTCGCCCTCTCAGCAATGTACTCTGCCCCAGGTGTAGAAAGCAACCTCACCCTCTCCTTAATATATTGCAAATTGAGACGAGGACAAACATTGCTTTCCAAGCCTGGCTCGGTTTGTTTTGGGGCTGGCTGGGGATTCAATAACCCGACCCTCCAACTAATGTATACGGCAATATACCTCGGTTTAATGGCCTAAGCGCTAACGGTGTGGACTTCATGGTGCATTGAGGTTCATCAGGTAAAATGGGTTATGTAAGGCACAGTATGCTTCATTCATAGCTCTTACTATGGTGTATAGAACCTTTTCGGCTTGCTCCAACCTAGTGGAACTTGTAATTAATTGAATTGGCAGGTGTTTCGAGGCGTTTATATTGCGATTAAATTTTTGTAGGATGAAATCCCTAATTTCAAAAAGAGACGTATTTTCAAGATCATATGTACTCATGGATAGACTAGATGAAATTTGACTTCGAAAGGGATCATCAGAAAAATTTTCCCCCTTGCTCATTACCCGCGGAATGGAAACCTTGCTCAAATCTTACTTTACTTTCACGTCAGTTTGCATAGATTTGCTTCCTACCAGCTTATACATGTGGTTTTGATACGCAGGATGTAGAACATGTTTTGTATAATGTAGATAAGTAAAGGAATGCGCGTAGAGTTTTGAGGGAGAGCACATACACACACACACACAAATATATATATATATATATATATATATATATATATTTATAAATGTTGTGTTAACTTTTTAGCTAAATTAAATTTCGTTTTTTATTAAAATAAAATGAATACTCAAAATTGATTAAGTTCAATAAATGTACAAAAATGAAAAGGAAAAGTATTTTAAATATATGTAATTCACGTAGCAGTAAGGCATTTGCTTTATTGAAGCGAATCGAAATGATTGGCGCAGTATTGATGCACTACTTTCTGTTAAACTATTTTCTGCATGGGTTGAACTCGGCATTCCCTTCATTGAAGCACCTTGTGATAGACGACATTTCTCGTTTTGTTGTCAGGTGCGAGAACGCACAAAGCAGATGGTTTGCCGACACGTGAATATGCTACATATAATTGACCACGAAAGAATCATTCATTTTATAGATTAAGGCCCCAAACATCGAATGATTGGTTTAGTGATTTCTTACACAATGAAGCAATTATCGATGAGCGTACAATCACAAATGTCATAACCTCACAAAATAAACATCCTTCAAGTCACAGCCTTTAACAATGTGCATTTCATTAAACTATTGAAAACACTTTTCGCTGATGAATTTCAGAAAAAATCGTTTAAAGAGAATTAATTTAATAGAATTCAAATTATTATTTAATAGAATTCAATTCATATTATATTTTATACTCTATTAAATTATTTGTGATTTTCTTACTTTGCGCTAAGAAACTTCTCGAAGCCGAGATGAAAAAAAATATTCATCGAAATCAGTCAATCCGTTTTCAATATTTAAACAGAAAGCCGTTCCGTAAGAAAATTAATTTTCCCATACGAAATGTATGGGAAAATGAATTTTTTTCATAATTTTTTTCGTGAATTGTTCCGGTGTTTTAGTAGTTATTCTGCGATTCGGGGCGGAGATAAATCCAACAAATCAAAGATCATGAAAAACGGTCCAACCGTTCCTGTGTTATATATGGTGTAACTAACTCGACTTTGTTTTATATATATATCTATATATACACACACACACAAACACATACACGCACACACACACACATATATATATATATATATATATATATATATATAATCTGTTATCTTAAATCAACATTATTCTATCATTTAAATGCTTCGTTTGCATCTGAAAAAAAATATGAGCTAACTTTTTCTTTTCTTGTACTATTGATATATTTATTAACAGTCACATGATATCGAAACACTAATGTTGTCAAAATTCAAGGATAATCAAGTCTTTACTCTACATCGCTGGTCTATATGAAAAAAACAATCACCTCTCGACCGACAATTTATTTTAACAACTCTTTTAAAGAAATCGATATATTATTACCTCTATATTTTATTAGAGTACGGAAAAATATAAGTGTGATTTAATGTATAAAAGTCGAATAACTGGAATCAATTTATTTTGTTGCGATGTGCTATAAGAGACAAAAAGAGACAGAAGATAAGGATAGAGATGGACATAGAATGAAGGAGACAGAACATAGCGTTCGGCCAGTGCGGGGTCCGTGTGTAGCCACCCTGTTTGTCTATTAACTTACACGCGTCGAACGCTCTCACTTTTTTACTGCAGACTATCGAGAAGAGCGGACTATCCGGAACTTCGTGCTTGCGTTCTTCGCAACTTCGTAATCTTAAATTATAGCCTAGATTAGATCGGTGCGAAGCGTGGTTTGTGCTTAAATGTTGTTTCGCTGCTTAAGCGTGACGTTTAGTGAACGGAGCCAATGTACGAAATTATACCGTAGATGATAATGTGCGGTTATTGTTCTTTTGAAGATGGCTTGCAAAATTGGCATCTTTGGTTGCTAACCAGCACTGCAGGGCATACAAGTCTCCATATCCAGTTCTGCAGAGGATCTTCGCTCCTGTTCCGTCAAAAGCTAACTTTTAGTGAGCCCCATTGTATAAGCGAATGCCCATATGTGCAACAAAATTTTGAAAACTGGCATTTCGTAGCATTGCGGTTAGAATCAATCATCTTGCGTAAGAGATTTTGCCCAATATTTTTGCATAGATTCATAACGCTTCCATACAACATTATATATCTTCTGCTTTAAGACCGAAAGCGATGAATTGTTATAAAAAAACCTAACTTAAGATAGACTACATCAAGTAAGATCTTTTTTAAAATAATAATTTATATATATATATATATATATATATAAACATATATATATATATATATATATATATATATATATATATATATATATATATGTATATATATATATATATATATATATATATATATATATATATATATATATATATAACGTGTTTTATTTAACATTAGTATTTTTGAATTTTGTGTTGAACTCCATACAAGGTATGCATGATAGGATACAAATATGATGTAATATTGATTTAACCACTTATAAACAAATATATTATACGTATATATTTCAAAAAATTTAATTCAATATGTGACGGATATAAGTAATTTACCATAACAAATATTTCCATGCTAAGAAAAAACTTTTGTGGCGCACATTTATTCAGATACTAAATTAAATATATCCCTGTTAGAGAAAAAGAAATCGAAACGACTAGACGCCTTTTGTTGTGATGTTTGATGAAAAACAATTTGGTTTAGGATATTCCTACATAATATGATTGTTCAAAACAAAATCTTTTATATGTGTGTTCATAATCCACGACAATGTGTTCATGAAGTATTTAAGAGATAGTCCTTAACGGCTCTGAAACATGTTTCATTATACTTGGTCTTATGAATTACAAAATATCGACAGGAAAAATGGCCTTGTGCGATCTTGCTATAGTAAGCGTAAACACATACACGCACATCACGCACGCACGCACACGCACGCACATAAGCAAACGCAATCACGTATACGAAGGCACGCATGCACGCATACCGGCACGCGCACACACACTCACGCACACGCACATGCACATACACAAATACACACACACATACACAAATACACAAACACACACATACACGCACACATACACGTAAACACGCACTCACGCGAACGCACACACACACCATCAGTTCAAAAAACACACTGTCTGTCGCTAAATGTGAACTGCATTCTGTTAATATCTCTAGTTTCAATTATTTTAATTAGTGGGGACCTTTAAACAAAAATAAATTACTAGGTGGGTACAGAAACCAATAGGTAATTATGTTATGCGTAATAGCTAAAAGTAATAAAAAGAATTACACATGAGTGACCCATAAATAATTAAATATTATAATAAATTCAATTTTGCACCACCTACAGCACAAATATAACAGGCAGGAGAGACTTAGTGGTCGGATTAAGCACAAATCTTTTTCTTGGGAGTTGTGTTGTTAAGAAGTCGCTTACCAGAACAAAATTTCAGAAAGCTGTTTTTTTTTATTTAAAATAAATATTACTTTTATATACCTTTTTTATTATTAATATTGAGGCTTTATTTTCTTGGCTTTCGAATATTTTAAATCATTACATGTAATATACATTTCCCATGAAATAAGAATATATTTTATATTAATTGTAGAGGGGAACATTAATCCCAATAAACAGAATGAGCAATATTAAGACAATAAATTGAAGACATGAGTAGAAGGGGTTAAGTAATTTTTTGACATAAACAAAACTTTCTTGACCTAAGTACTTCTTCATTCACTCCCATCTCCAATTGAACATTAGAATTGCTTCACAGTAACAATAAGTTCAAAATATGATATTATATTACATTCCCAGTCAGAGCTTTTGATCATAGAAAGTGAAGGTGGCTTGTTAAGCAATAGGTTTTTAAAACTAAAAAGTAAGGATATAATTTGGACATGAGCAAATTTACAGAATTCGAAATGACAATAAACTAGCCAGAATAGTTTTTCGATTCGCGTGAATAAAGTTCATTTTATTACCTACTGAAAACATGAAGAAAGAATAAAGAAACTAATAACAAATTAATGTGACAACGCTGTATTTAAATACCATTTTACGTACATTTAGTATAAATGAATATTTTGCTGATTTTGTTATGTCGCTAATATTCCCATGCACCCAATTAAAATTCACTGAAAGATTGTGTACGTGGACGTACGTGCGTGCGTTAACGTATACACATGCCTTTACATGTATGTGGGTGAAGGCGTGTGAGTCTGCGATTAAAATGGAAATAGCACACTAATATATCAAGCAATTACATAATATATATTTTCACAGCAAAGAGCACCAATGTGAAGTTTTCTAGCGCTAGCACCGGCAAGAAATTGCTCCGCTTTTGCCGGCGCCGTCTAATTTAAAAACCTATTCGTATCTTCTCATAGATTTTTCCAGTACTATTCTGCAGATATCGGGGCTGTGCTGGTGGCAAATCCTTACCACCCAGTATAGAAACATACTTTCCTCATTATATACCAACTCATTTTCAGAGAATTCGTAACTTCATGTCGTACATTCATATTTCGTATATTATATTCGATACAATGACCTAATCCATTTCCCGTCTAGACTTGAAGACTGCTTTCCATTCCCGCTGAATGCCCACACCACTATGAGGAAAGTTTTTATTTACGTTTTCTTATTATGTCTTAATAAATAATGAAGAATTTTTTTTCTTAGAGCCGTCATATAATTTACAGTTTGGTGTTAATATATTGATCAAACGAAGTAAAGGATACTACTTCTCGTGGAATTAAAAATAAAATTATATTTGTGTTAATATTCCAATATAACAATTTATATTTTTAACATTTGTTTTTTTAACGTTTATTTATTGATTCTAAGGTACTCACATTTTATTGAAAATATTTTCCTTCAATTTCTACAATATTTTAGAGATGCACCGTCATCGTAGAATCAATTATATGTATAAGCACCGTGGCTTCATTTTACCTTAATAAAGAGACACGGTTTACAAAGAAGATAATAACTTAATTTTAAATTATAATATTTATTTTCAATCGTTGTAGTTCCCATTAACTATAGCAATAAAGGATTTCAAGATTCGCAACATGAAGCACAGATTCGTAACATGTCTTCGTGAATATAATCAACGTTATACTAACAAACATCTATTTCATTCACAACTAAATGGAACAATAACTCGTATAAAACAGACCATATATACCTGGACTGACCCGACCCTAAACAGAGACGCGTTATTTAGTCCTAGATAAACAGAAAAGGAATGATTTTTGTAGTTATTTATATAGATTTCTATAGATAGCTCTCTACACGAAGCTTTGTGAAATATTGAAGGTATTTCAGACAACACCTGGTAGGTGTTGCCTAGGAATAAGGAGGGTCACCCAGTTTTTGATTCAATTTAACGTGGAGTTCGGGCATCTTACACGAATGAAGACAAATGCTCACGTGTCCCATATAGTACGTAGTGGAGGCATGTTTACTATCGGAATATTTGTATTTTTCGTATTTGTAAGCTTTTTCATTTTTCTAAACTTGTCTTGTTTCTTTCTTAGTTTCAATTAATTTATTTCTTTAATCTTGTTTCTTTCTTAGTTTCAATAAACGTGATGGAAAGAAAGAATTGCAAGTACGTGCGTCCACCAAATTAATTAAACAAAGGCAACTCATGTGTATAATAAATATGCAAACTTAAGCTAAATAAATATAATGTGTGTTAAATTAAACATAGTTTTAAGTCCACGCGTTGAAATGTGTATTATATATTTTGTTAGTTATATGAATATATGTTTTGTCATTAATATTCACGACGATAGATGTCAAAGAACAATGCCAGAACTTTATTAACCGTATCTTAAGTAAATATTTCTTGAGTTATTTTAGTTAACCAAAGCCATTTTTTATTAGATACTTACATTGCTACAAAATCTGTAGATTATGATATTATGCACAATTTTTTTTGTAATTGTTTAAAAATACAAGCAAACAAGATTTATGGATGGTTTAAGCAAACATTTTTTAAGAAAATTATAATATTTAATTATTCTTTTTAATAAAAATATTTTAACGACCTAAATATATCTGCCGTTCATCATACGAAACCCTATAATATTTAGGGTTTCGTATAATGAATGACAGACATATTTAAGGCGTTAAAATATTTTTATTAAAAAGACAAATTAAATATTATAATTTTCTTCGATATAAATTTAATTAATTTTCCTTATTTCCAAATATAATGAATACGGTAAAAGTAATGGTGTGATTGAGTGTTAAATGTAAGTACTTTGATACTACTATTACTTTATTTATATTTATTATTACTTATGAGAGAAAATATATCAGATAATATTTCAAATTATTACAAAGTTTTGTATTTTTTATATAAAGGAATCAGCAATATTTCTTTTACCTAAATAAATAATTTTACTTTAATTCAAGAAACGTAAAGTGCATTTATTAATATTATTATAATTGATACGCTTATGATGTGAAAAAAATAAATACGTATATATAAATTCATGTGTCACACACACACACATATGTACGTATATACCTTTTACGTAATTTATCCAAAATTGAACTATATAGAAATATTGAGTCGAAAGTTTCTGTGAATTGAAAAATAATACTATCCTTAATAACAGTTACTTCATCACATATTGTATTCAATATTTCATTATTCTACAAAGAAAAATACGGCACAAAATATCTCAATTCGACAGGCCTTTTATTACAGCTTTTCAAAATGGATATAAGCGGAAATATTTTCATATTTTTATAGTTCCCTACCCCAAAATGAAATGGTAAATAAACATAAGCCAATTTATCTCCATTAACATTCGTATTCAAAAACAGGGAAGGAAAGAGTACCGTCATTAGATAGCTCGCGTGTCCCTTATTTATATATATTTAGAATTTAGAGATAGCTTGATGCAGACACTTAAAATTTGGAACAACGATAAATGCAAAATTGGGCAAAATAATAGAAACTTTAGAGGTAAAAATGAATATACAGTTTTTTTGTAATTGCATATGTCCTGGGGGTATTCATTGAAAGTTTTAAGCTTCCCAAAACTTCTAATTGTATGAAATAATTTTAGAGATATCTTAAAAAATGTCCACGCGTATTCAATTTGATGTAAAACTTTAAAATTTATGTACATAAACAAGTGAAAAATATTTATCCAAAAATCTCGGAAGAAAATGAAATCATAGATCATTTTTAAAAAAAATTCTATGTGATTAGGGGAACTTAATAGAAACAGTCACTTTATTTGGAATGTTTGTCTCTTTGTTGTTTAAACAAACTACACAGAGAGTCTGTTTAATTACTTGCACAATACCAAAGACCTGGTCAATTCTATTATTGTTAAATATATATATATATATATATATATATATATATATATATGTATATATATACACACACACATATATATATATATATATATATATACACAAAGGGCTCTCTCTTAAATAAAAGTTTCATTTTAATCTTACAAGTATATATTTAAAAGGTTTATGCGAGAGTAAATGCGGGCACAGCTAGTTACCAATATATTTATACGGTAAAAAACAAATTTAAAAATTTGTAAAAAGTATAATAACCATTTTGTATACCATTAAATGTTTATATGACCCTAAATGTAAATACAAACCTCACGGTATGAATTTACTTGTATTTAATAAGTTATAATCGAAATATTTTACGAAGTTAAATAAATATAAGCTATGCATGCTTTAGAATCATTAGTATGCAAAAACATTGTCGCAAACTTTTTAATTACTGTAAGAATTGCTACGAGTCTCTCGAATATTGGGTCTTTCGTGTGTGGACGTCTTTTAAAAGCTCATATTTGTTTAGTGATTAATATACATGTCATATAAATAAATTTATTTATGATGAACGTTGAAAATAATTCCTCTACCTGTAATCAATTTCACAAAAATGTATGATTTATAACTTAAAATGTTTAGATTGAAAAAACGAGAGTCCGTGACGTAATATAAATGACACTTTAGTATTGTTGGATTCAAAGTTATTATGCGAATAAACCGATTCACAAAACCGATTATGTGTTAGTTGTTAAGCAGTTTTATTATATATGTATTTCAGAGTATTGGAAAGTAGTTATATCGCGCCTGCACGATGCATTAAAAAGAAAGTTTTAAGCGGCCATGAGGAAATAGATGAGCCCATAAAAAAGCATTGTTGTTGATCACAATTTTTTGAGAGTTGATCACAATAGTGGCTAATAGGGTGATCGTAAACGTTTTTAGTAATCAAAAACACGAAACACATAAGCTGAGTAAATTGTTTTGGCAGGGAAAAACTTGACAATAACATAAATATTCAGAAAGCAAACTCGAAACCTTGTTTCGTCATAATTCTTTAATTTTTTTTGTCATGTGTAATATACAGAGACATTTTTGAATTAGTTTTTTAAAACCTCTTCCTTTGTGCCTTTGATGATGAACATAAATAAATAATTTTATTTATATTTTTGTAATTTTTATTAAATATTTACATACGAGGCTGAAGTCGTCCATGAAATCCCTTCTATTTGCTTATGAGGAAAAATTAAGTTTTTTCCTCGATTTTCTCAGAATTTATTAAGGTTCAAATTCTCAGCAAAGTTGCGTTGCAAGATTTTAAATTGTTTTTATTAAATTCAGTATTTATTCATTCTATATACTATATACTTTTGATATCTGTTTATCAAGTCCTATAACATGATACCTATTTTTATGGCATTTCTCAATTTTAATTTTTCAGTTTATGCAAAGCGACGACACTAAACTATTTTTTTTATCTCTTCTCTCTATAGTATTTAGTGCTATTATACAAAATAAAACAATTATTTTATAAATACGTAACGTACAAAAATGTGTCGATAAGTACAAAACTTGCTTTTATAAATCGTGAAATAACGTATAGAAAACTAATACCCAAAATCTATCCTCATGTATGGTCATAAGATAATTGTGCTGTTACTCTATGTCATTTAGCGCATTTTTGTGAAAACTACAAAAAAAATGCAAAAAATTCATATTAAACTGAACCTATTATTACATGTTCAGCAACACCTACCAGAAAAATAATTCAAAATCCAGTTTACCTATTACTAACTCGCAACCATTTCAATGAGGGGGCAATGGAGAGCTGATTAACGCATCTCCTGAGGAGTTAAATTAATTGTTACACGCCAGCACTAACCAACACTAGTAAAGATACCACGTTTACATTTCTTTTATGGTACGAAGGAAAAGTTCTTTTAGAACAATTCTGTCCAGTAATTTCTTATTTTCGCCGACAAAAATGGATAGTTATTATCGGGTAGATTAGTTAAGTGGATTTGCGTATAGATAAATACAATGTATTTGCGTATATATACAAATTTTGAACGAAATTGAAATCGAGTTTTTTCTCTCACCTGAAAACAATTTTCTTAACGTACTTGTTATATCAGCCCATAATAATATGATTCAAAGCATTTTGTAAACAGTAAAGTTTTCTCAAATCTGTGACTTCATAAAATTGAATTAACTATAATCCTGCATTTGCTAAAGATTTTAATACGTTCCTTTTCAAAAAATTGTCTTTAGAGTAAAATGAAGCATTCGAAGGTTGAAACAAGTTAAGTATATCCAAACAAGCCGGCCATAAGATAGTCATGCAGACAGACATAGCGGTATCGTCAAATGCTTGGTTCGGGATATCATTATTTTCCTGGATTGGGCTAGTACTACTTATGGGAGTATAAGCCGAAGAAAATGGGATATTTTTTATTAAAAATTAATCTGCAACTACAATCAGATCTGACAGAGCCTAATAAGATACAAGTACAGTTTATATCTTTACACCAACTCTCTTCCAAAATAAACGAAGTATTAAATCATTCGCCGTCATCACACGAGAACTTCGATTTCATGGAAAAGATGACGCTGACCCTTTTACCTACCGCTAGTATAAATAAAACGTCGTATTTATTACATTTGGATATATATATATATATATATATATATATATATATATATATATATGTATATATATATATATATATATATATATATATATATATATATATATATATATACAGATTAGTAATTTTTGTTCTACGACTCACTTTTTGATGTTTACATTATTACATCTTTCATTTTACTCAAAATTTTAACAGTCTTTCGAATAATTAAAAAAAGCTTCCAAACTGTTTGTGTTTATTTAATTACTTTATTTCATAAGTTGTGTATGTGAATTATAAAATGGTATATTTCGAACTAGATGCCATTTTTAATTAAGGTTAATTTTTCGAAGTCCTAAAGAGCACAAGCCTTGAGTTATTAATAATCTGCACTAAGATAAATATATGTGATCATGATTATATTTAAATTATAGCAGAATGGATCTTTAGTTTTTTTTATAAATAATTTTGGAGAATAAATGTTCGTGAACAGACTTTATTGGATATAAAATTGCGGACCAGATTTTCTAATTGATTAATATCTGGCTCTTTTCTTCTTCAATTTGGTTTTAATGTTTGATGTGAACAAGGAACACTGTTTAATTTTTAACTGCATAACACGTTATGCATTAATATTGTTTGATAAACGATTCTTCGGGGACGAAGTTTTGATTTCACTACCAAACCGAACAAATTTATTTAAGAGAAAGTACATTGAATTTATTTAATAAAAATTAGTACACTCTCTTTTACTGTTTGATAAAGGCAAAATATTGGCGTTAAATTATCCATTATGTAAATTTGGCGAAATTCTTTTTTTTTTTAATTTATATCGCATATTTTTTACATATACAAATGATTGGATATTTTCGAATATTTCTGTGCATTGAAAAATCGTCTCAGACAAATGAATGGATATTTTCTAATTTTTCTATGGATTGAAAAATCGTCTTAGACAAATGATTGGATATTTTCTAATATTTCTGTGCATTGAAAAATTAAATTGATAGCTTATTCGTATATTATTATATGATATTCGGATATAACTTTCCGGGTGAAATGGATATTAATTTGATTAAAAATGACAATGAAAAGGTGATATTAAATAACCAATGAAACTCCAAAATCCACCCACCGTGATTTTAAACAATGATAATTTTACAAAACAGCAATACCATCACACTATATTCATGCCATCAAGATGACATGCGAGTATAAATTAAGAAAAGGAAGATGTTTCACCCCACTTCAGGTAACATCTTGTGCTTTCTTTACCACTTCCGAAATAGCTTAATATTATCAATATTAAGTAAGTAGAGCAAAAAAGAAACTTCCGGGGGCAGTTATGCACTGTCATAGGGAAAATTAAGTTTTTTTCATTTTAAGTCGACCTTGGGTGTTTTTGTACATGGCTGAGTTAAAACTACTCCTTCATCACTTATATTTGTTTACTCACAAGATTTATTTCGATTGTAAAATTTTCTTTACTAATTTTATTCTCAAAAATAATGATACCGTTTAAATGACATAAGTTAATTTTAGACCTTAGTTGCATATTAGTGCTCAGTGGTACCGTTTGCATAAATATAGTTTTATTAATCGGTTTTATCATTGCCAAATATTAAATATTACCAAATATTAAAATACAAAATATTAATTACCAAATATTAAAAAAAAGAGTTCTTTTACAGTAGCAATTTAAGTTTGTCCAAATAAGTCAGCTAGAGAGTCTTACATAGATAACTTATAATCCATAATTGCAGCTTTATTTGATTGATAATTAATGACATGTATTTTCCGTATTAATTTTACGTAATCTTCAAACGAAATATCGTTTCGCTTATTTAAGTTAACAATGTTACATTTATAATTATATTTAGTTGGGTATTTTATAAACGTATTTATTTATAATACGTTTATAAAATACCCAACCAAAGAATATGTGTTTGATTTTTTCCTTTTACTGAAAATAAAAAAAGAAAAATTTCCGTGATAGAAATATTGGAGGTTAAATCCTAAATAGGTTTATTTTTCCATATTTCATAGCCCGATTTCAATGTTTCTTATCATTCGTATTTTCTATATTTCGTTTATTTTCAAATTTTTTTTTGTTTTGTTTAGATTTTATATTCAATACAAAAAAATGATTAAATTTTTGAAATATGTAAAATAGTTTCCTTTTGAGGTGATGAGACTTTGAAAGTTTTAATTCGCGAAGAAATCTATGAAAAAAATATATCTTCACAATAATATATGGAAAAATATTAATTGAAAATCCTGGGATTACACGCGAATTTAAAATATGCCCTTCCGACTATAGTCAAGGAGATTTTCTTCTAAATATAGACTTTTTTATTATATTGGTTGAACTACGGCACTTGTATGCATATAATATTTCTATTAGATATTATCGTTTAACATATCTTTAAAATCATTAAATTAGTGTATATGATTGCGATTTATCTTCTGATGTCAAACATTTTTATTTATAATGATAAATACACGTAGAAAAAATATGCAGAATTATGTTTTTAATTTTAGACGAAACTTCGAAGACTGTTTAAAAACTTGTTTCATAAAAAGAATGGTAGTTAATAATATTTCTATTTAAGTTCCACACAAGTTGATTATATACCAATTACATTTTTGTTAGCTGATTAAAACGTGGTGAATTTTATTGAACTTTAAGAATTTTATTGAAGATTTACTTACTTGATAATTATATCAATATGTTCGCGCCAAATTGGGATACACGACAACCTAAAAAAACGCAATGTAAAATGAATGTAATGTGCATAATGTGAAATGTAAAGTACAAACACCGTATAATTTCAAGTTCAAAATATCTAGATATTGAAAGGTGGAGGCGTGCCGCGATGGATGTTGCCTAGTCCAGAATCAAAAGTGCGGTACGTCGGTAGGAAATAACTTCATTAAGTTAGGCCGTGCTGTGCTTTGATTGGCTGGAATGATCCTTGTCCGCGGCTACTGGCGGACCTCCTTCACGGTGGCGTGGACACAATATTTATTTCAAATGTTTTTTCAAAGGATTTTTTTCAAAGCAATGCAGGAGGAGAGAAAATTCAGTAGCCAATTTTCGTTTTAAATCTATTAATTAGTTTACTTTATTTAAAACAAACTGGTAATATATAGAACTAATTTAAACTGTTTAAGATTAGCCTAATTAGTAAAAAAATGTATTTCAAAATGCAAACATTTCTAAATATTTTGATTATTCCATACGGATAAAAGTGCATCGTAAAAACTCATAAGTGTACTTGCCTTTTCTATTATCAGTAGGCTACTAGCCGGTTATGAGAAAACTTCCACTTGTTGTCTCCAAGAGAAACCTTATTATCACCTAAATAAGACAGCAATTTCCAAGAACTAGACTGAAGAACACCAAAACTGAACTTCTTAATTACGAAAATAGTTTATTTCCATCATATCGCGATGTTCAGAGTGGATATTTTAGCGCTTTATGCAATGTCATGAAATAACAAATGTTTACAGTTCTGGAATCGTAGAAATAAATTGAGAAACAAATTTGCTTTACCAAAACCTTTAAACGCTCCAAACTCTTAACCTGACATGAAATCCCTTAAAACTGTTATGTCGACCCGGAAAATCCACGCTCATTACCGAACTACGCTAAACTGACAGAACCGCTACCCTGCGCTACCCTTCTTTATAGAAACCCAAGAAAAACAAAAGAAAGTCATATTAGGCGGCATGTAAGGTAAATACAGTTGTTACATATTCAGAGCCTCGTATCCGGCAAACGAAAAAGGAATCCAGTTTACTTAACATTAACCCTTATCCGTTGGAGTAAGGGACCAATAGATAGTAACACGAGCTGATTTGTGCGTCTCTCGAGAGGTCGAACGAATTGTTATAGCCCAGCCTCATACAAACTTGTAATAAATTGAGCAACAATACAACGTTCACATTGCTTTTATTGCATGAAGAAAAGAAGAATTCTGCGAGTAATTCTGATTGGCTTCGGGCTACAAGTTTTGGTTAAAAATGTTGTTATTTTGCGATTTTTATATTAAGCTTAAGATAGACACGTTTGGTATGTGGCAACTTAGTGTTGTGTTACTTTATGCGTGGTAATCAAAATGGAGCAAAATTGGAGTTATGTAAATTTAATTTCTGTTCTCATCAAATTACTTTAAACTAAAGTGTTAAAAGCGGTCTTCTAGTGAAAATCTTAAAAAGAAATGTTTAGGTACTATCTTCGTTAATTATTTGACTACAATTTTCTGAAACAAAAAGGTATTTTAATGATATACAAATAATTCAAAAAGTTTAAAAGAATTTTTAATTTAATCTTTTAATATTTATACATTACCTTTATTCCATTTAAGTAATGATGATTGATATGAACCATGTTACTTTGTGAACACGTAACATAAGTAAATCCTAAATATAAGTAAAGCCTAAATATTTGTAAATCGCTCGCATAAATGAAAGGCTGAACTGATTTAAGCGCTAGAGAATTTTCCTATTCGTATGGAAGCGTAAATAGCTGTGTTTTTATAGCTTACGGTGCAGCGGGAACTGTTTTGCATTAAAATCAATTTTGAAATATTCTTTAGCAATATTTATAAAACTCAGAAATTAATACAAGTAACTAAACAATAGTTAAAGTGAGAAGACAATAAGTATCAAAAGGCATACGTTTGACAAATACAGTTATTAGCGATAAGATTTTCTGAATCCTAAACTATTACTGTATCAGTACTTGTAATTATTTTCATTGCAGAAAATTTTTAATTTTTCTTTGTATAATTTGAGACAAGCGCTACAATGCGTCTAGTATTTTTCGCAGATAAATGGTGAATCGCATTCGCACTCGCACTGAAACGCTGGAAAATGTATGCATGTTGGTACACTATGATAAATAGAAATATAAGACTATCTCAGTATATAATTTTTATCGCACAAGGTAAGTTTGTTTATTTATTAAGACAAATTTAAGGTGCTCTTGGCATTTTCGTGTATGTATGGGAAAAGTCGATCACGCTCACAGGTATTTAAATAGTCAGTGTGACCTAAAAGCCGGTAGGCGCTTATAATTTAATTACACTGATGTATATGTCATATACTAAATTATTACTTGTTAAACTGCTGGTTTTAAAAACAACATTTTCTGTTATAATTTTCCGTCAATGTTTCAGCTTTTCATCATATCTCTACAAAGTGATTCTTTATTTGAAACTCTAAGTTCCGTAATAAAGCACTAATGTTCAATGTTCTTAGATCTGATCTTGATTGAGTTTGTATTTTAATCTAAGGGGATAATAGGCAATATTTAACAAATATTGTCAATTGGACTTTCATTTAGATATTAATATTTTGGCGTGAATTTTATAAATTTATTGTTAAATATGTAATATTGAAAAAAATGGGTTTATCTGATGTTGAGTTGATGCATATCAATCTAATTAGATCTGTGTATTATTGTTATTTCAATTTCTAAAATTTTGTTTAATTTGAACGTTGAAGTAAATTACAGAAACTCTATGTTGAAATTTATAACACGTATGAACATAGAGTTGGGAAAGTTCTATAACGTTTTAATTAAATATTCCATTTGAATTTGAAACGATACATGCATGAAATTTACTTTAGAGCTGAAGGCATTATTAGAGAATGAAACAGAATTGTAGCACCGAGAAGATCTGAAAATGGACTCGAAAAAAGAGAAAGAGTCCTAAAGCATTGAAAATTATTCTTAATTTTGTTATTGCCTGATAAAGACCATATAAACTTTCTACAATTCTTAATGACAAATTCAAGTGAACTATTTTGGTTTTTCTACATTTTCCGGAATACACTCACTTAAATATTGAAAAAGTTTTTACAGCTGTTGACACTAAAGCTCATGTCTAAAAATTACTACTATTTCAGTTTTATTTGAATCCAGAAATATATTTTGTTTTGACTTTAGTGAATACTTTCTGAAAAATATATATACTTATTAATTTCTCTATCGCTATAATTATAGTGCCAAAACCACAATCAAGTTCCGGAAAACAGGTCTCAAATCCAAATAACATTTGACCGACGTGGCCTCTTTAAATTTTTAACTACAACCTATTTAATATTTTGTACGATTCCAGAGTTTCAAATGCAAAATCCATACAGGACACACAAAAATATAACGAATACTTTATTCAAATACATGTATTTATAGTAAGCTCTCAAAACATAACATACAGATTACAGTTAGCGACCAACTATGTTGTGTTCAAGCGTATTCCATCGAAATTTATATAAGATTTTACTAATATTCCTTTTTTTTAATATTTCTTCTAGTTCTGAGTTAAAAGAATAAGAACATAAATAAAGACGCTTGAAATATGTCGAATAAACGCAAATTATTTTTTTATAAATATATATAGTCCATGAACTCAAAATAATAACAAATATAGACACTTCCTTTATACAGATATGAACGTTTAAATAAAGCACGAAGGATCTGGTATTGTGTGGAAAACGGAGGGTCACAGTTTTTAATTCAATTAAGTCGACGTGTGGGCGCGAGAGAATATAAATTTACTTGTTTGTTACTCACGTGTTTCATGCAGTACACTTTGAATGTAAGTTTACAAAGGCTTGTTTATGCCTCGGTCCCTTTTCACTCTGTAAGAACATATTTGTGTAAATTTTGTCTCAGTTATTACCTTAGGAAAGAAAATGGTCCAAATTATAAGATATATTTCCAACAAAATGCTATTTACTTAAAGTCAGGTAAAATCGTGGAAAGCATAATATAGTTAAATATAAATACAAAAAAACTGCAACTATCACTAACCGTCTCTAAATATGTTATTTAAAACCACATATTTATCACTTGTATGAAGTAGAAACTGACAAAATGATTCATAAATATAATCGAATAATTTCCGACAAAATCCGAATGGTCATGAAATTACTTCCAATTACTTTACTCAACTGAAAATGGTAAGTGGTTCTTTTCATAATCTAATAGACGTTTAATTATAATAATCGATATATAAGTGGAAGATTATATAAATTACATCCGTATTTGTATTACATATGGATTATCTTCACTTTAGTATTTAAAAGAGTTGAAGGGTTGATAAGACATTTTTTATTTCTTTTTTAAAAGAAATGAATTTTGTCCTCAACTACTTTCGCGTAGATTTCTTTCCACGTAATCATTTTTGCATCTACCAAAATTATCCTTGCTGTGTTAAAATAATTGTGGTTTTGGCTTAAAATTTAAGTTGCTTTCCTGTAATATTCAAGTCAATTTCTATTCATCATTTCATAAGCTCACCCACTCGGTCCTTATTGTATCAGGGTTAATATTTGGATTTAAAATTATCCGACCCCAATCCGTGAAAATGTTATTGATATAATTTCAGTGATCAACTGATTTTAAAAAAAATAATCGCTTTGGCTTTTTATCCAACTTCGTCACAAAATTTTTTAAAGATTTTAAATGTACAAATTCAAAATGGTTAATAGTTACAACTTCTGTTACAATGCATTTTTAAATATTTTCTTTTTCAAGTTTTTGAATACTTCTGCTTATGCAATTTTATGTAGAAAAATTATTTTATATTATTTTACATATGTAATAAATTAAATTGCTTGAAAGTAGCAATTTTGAACTCAATTTTTTTCTGAAAATTTACAGTTTAACCGGTAGATACATTAGTGTCCCTATAAAGTCAAAGTATTTAGTTGCATGCTAAATTTATCACAGTTAAAGTTTTGTATTCTACTGTTAACACAAATATATTATTGTGTAATATAATCGGAGATTACACTGCCATAATTTAAAGTCGTTACTAAGTAATAAATAAATTACTTCATTTAAAGTTAGGGGTATTCGCAGAAAACGAATTATTTTGTTGTTGAAAACCACCGCGGTGTTAATAATAACTTTCATTTCTCAGAACAAGTCACAACTTTTCTCGTCATCAAAAACGCTTCAATCAGTAAGTCACTATATATCGATCTTAGTATGGACGATTTTATTCGTAAAATAATTATTTCTTTATTACTGTCATTTGTCGTTAACTACTTAGTACTTGGTAAATTACCCAGGAAAAAAGGATGTTCTTCTTATATTATTGTCGCTGCTCAGCTGTTTTTTCATATTACATGGTAATATGTTGCGTACAACCATCGTGGATAATGCAAAAAATATTAAAGAAATTCATATGTATATATATATATATATATATATATATATATATATGTATTGTTTCATTTACAATTTTCATAATAACAAATACATTTACTGCAATATTATGTAATTCAAAAACGAAGTATAGAGATGGATTTTTCTGAGCTATTACGGAATATCTCTTTCGAGTATTTTTTGAACACCTTGTGATGGATAATGAAAGCACACGTAAACTATGTCGCATTGACTGATGACATGCGCTTTTTCATCAAAAAGTATCAAAAGCTCTTCTTAACTTTTCGCATTTTTCAGAAAATGTGACATATTTCGTTTATTATTTTAAACATATGTGAGCAACGAAGGTTTTATATAATGTTAGAAACATTTTTTATGCTGAATTCCCTCATATTCCGGGGGCGATTGAATTACACTTTTAAGGATTACAATATATGTGATATAATTTTTTTTTTGGTTTTGATTAATTTAATATGATTAATTTTGATGGTATATAAAAAAGTTAAAATGGAGTATAACTTTCACTATGAGCATTTGATTAATGTTTTTTGAGAAAATTTAAACATTTGGTGGTATACAGTGTCTTAATTAAACTATTTATAAATTTTTTTACATTTGTGAAAGTACATAAGAGACAAAATTTAGTTTTTTATATTTACCTAATTTAGTAACGCAAGTCTGCTTAAACAAAGTTGCTTTGAAGCCCTTGGTATTTTCCTGCTTTTTCAAAATGTTTAAAATATCTGGTTGAAAAGATACGTAGAAAGCGGTGGAAGACTTACGCTGAAAACGTTTCGGTTGTTTAATTATTTTGCAAATTTATGCAAAAATATTATGAAAAAGATTTTATGGAAAGTAATTAATTCTAACTAAAATATCACGTAATGCTTGATTTGAATAATTCATTACAAAGTATGGACATTCGCTTATACGGTCTGGCTCACTATACGTTATGTGTTCACAAGAATTCTGAGTCTTTTTGTGAACTGTTTTGTCTCATTTTGTATTCACATGACGATGATCCATGATAATATGACAAATGTATAATAATATGAGTATATCATATTATTATGAAGAACAAGAAATTTGTTAACTTGAAATGTTGATATCTCTTTTTCTGTTGGCATATTTGGACGAAGAGAAAATTATAGTGATAATTATTACATATAATATACAAAATATATGTGCGTGCGTGCGTACGTGTGTGTGTGTATAATTTTCTAAAATTAATGATTAAAAATATTTTAAAATCTTTGAATATAAACATTAGTTTTGTGCACGATTTTGTTGGCATGGATAATTGAAATGAGTTTTGCATGTTTCTTCTTTTTTATCATTTTATTATATTTTTAAGTATTCTTACATATTTATTGTCACATTTTTGATGTTTTCAATTGGCAAGAGAACTCTTTATGTTATTATAACAATTTTATTTTACACTATATTTAATTATTTTTATTTATTACGTGACTCGCCAACTGCATGTAGATTGATTGACTGTATTGTTAGCGAGAGGGGGAAGACCAGTAGGCAGTCAATTTTCAGATGAGATAACCCAAGGATTATTTTCGTTCACGCAAAGAAAACTGTTTTTATCGATTTTGAATAATTTAAAATTACCTACTACCAGGCATGAGAGCTTGAAAAGTTATTTTGTTAAATAAAATATTGGGTATGAAGATAATCAGTAAATTAAAATTTTAGTGTCACCAAAAGTCCAGCAGTTATTTTATCATAGCACTTCATAGCATTAACAAGATAAAGAATTTAGGCATTTCTTGTACTAAATATTTGACACAGTCATCTGAAATCCAATTTGTCCATTCATATAACACCATTTTTTTAATATGAGTATTTTGTATTAATACGCATTTCTTTTTTTACGCTTTTTTATGATTATAGTTTTATTTTCACTAGCTCTTTGGCATTTTTTCTTTTAAACTTCGACGTATTTAATCACCATGTTTTTACAAATGTTTAAGTACACTGATATATTTATCACAAAATGTTCGAAACAACGCCACGTTGCATTCTTAAATCCCGTTTACATGAAATCTAACTCTGAATTAATATTTCATGCAATTGTTCATGAAAAGTATTTTTCCTTGACCTTGAAAAAATGTAGTTGCGATGCTTATATGTACATAAAACAATAAAATCGATTTAGTCACCCACTGATCAATTATCATCCTATATTACTCATTCAAGATTCCAAAACGGGTCTGGTGCTAGGAATCATTCAATGTTTGGATTCTGTACAACCGGTAGAACTGGCTGAATTTTGCTCGATTCCCTTTACTATGGAAAATATTTTCGGAGCCCATTAGCTTGTGAAAAAATACGTGGACTACAATGGATACTTCTGTGTTATCTTTATCGATTTCGAAATATATCCTTAAAATCTTGAAATTAGTGTCAGCTATTAAGACTTATCATCTGATATCAAACATTTTGATTTATAATAATAAATACAGGTAGAGGAAATCTCCGGAATTCTATAGCAAAAACTATAATAAAAATTATATAAAGACGAATAATATACCCTAATATATTTAATTTTAAACGAAACTTTAAAGTTTAATGAAACTTTAATTTTAACGAAACTTAAACATGGAGGGGAACAAATTCAGTATATAATTTTTCTTTTAAATCCACTACCTAGTTTACATTATAAAAAAACAAAGTGCTAATGTATTGAATGACTTTAAACTCTTTAAGAATAACAATTATTGGAAATACATATTTCAGGTGAAGATAATAATTTGATTATTCCATTCAGATTAAAACGTATCGTAGAAACCTACTAGTATACTTGCCTTTCTAT
This sequence comes from Druceiella hillmani, assembly GCA_039881145.1. Taxonomy (NCBI): domain Eukaryota; kingdom Metazoa; phylum Arthropoda; class Insecta; order Lepidoptera; family Hepialidae; genus Druceiella; species Druceiella hillmani. The sequence goes on along the minus strand of JAYKKI010000025.1, from coordinate 16,247,566 downwards.
GACCAGCGAGCTACCAGCAGGTTATAAGAAAACTTCTACTAGTGAAAACTGCCACGAATTTTAAGCACTAAATTGAAGAATTCCAAAAGGGCCACTTCTACTACAAAAATAGTTTATCTCGATCATGTCGCGTATTCAGAGTGGATATTAATGTGTTTAATGCAAATAATATAAAAGTAAAAAATATTTACTGTTCTGAAAACATATAAATATATTGAGTAACAAATTTTCTCTACCAAAACGTTTAAAGGGCCTAAATCTTTAATGTGACATGAAATCCCTTAAAACTGTTATGCCGACCCGGAAATCCATGCTCATTACCTAACTACGGTAAACTAACAGAGCCGCTACCCTTTTTTATTGAAAACCCAAGAAAAACACAAGAAAATCATATTAGGCGGCGTGTAAGGTAAATACAGTTGTTACATATTCAGAGCCTCGTACCCAACAAACGAAAAAGGAATCCAGTTTACCTAACATTAACCCTTGTCCGTTGGAATAAGGGGCCAATAGATAGTAACATGAGCTGATTTATGCGTCTCTCGAGAGGTCGAACGAATTGTTATAGCCCAGCCTCATACAAACTTATAATAAATTGAGCAACAATACAACGTTCACGTTGCTTTTATTGCATGAAGAAAAGAATAGTTCTACGAGTTATTCTGATTGGCTTCGAGCTAAAAGTTATGGCTAAAAGTTTTGTTATTTTGCGATTATTCTTTTACGCTTAAGACAGACTTTGTTGGTAGTATGTGATTGTATATGCGATAATCAACATTGGAAGAAATTGAAGTATAGTTTTTATGTGAAATTAAAATATTTGCTTTATGTTTTTCGGTTGTTAAGTCATAAATAAAATCTAAGACAGTTTGGGAAGGCTCATATTGTGGAGCTTAAATCCCTTTATTTTAACTTTTGTTTTTATTATATACTTTCAAGTTAAATTGCAGAACTTGGTCATTCAGAAAAATCATAATAAGAAAATGTTTCCTTCACTTTTGATTGCCTAATATTTTCCGACATAAATAAAACGGTTTCTTACTTAACAATATAAATAACAGGAAACGTTTTAAAGTATTTTAATTTATAACTTTTCAAAAAAATTCATCGTACCATAATGCCAGATAAATAACGATGATTGATGTTAACCCTGTTACTTTGTATAGGCGTATGGAGCACATAAGTTACCAAAATATTTTCAAATCGGTCGTATAAATAAAACTCCCAACCCGTGAATACCAGATAATTTTTCCATCCCCTTGGCAGTGTAAATAGCCTAATTTTTTTAGTTAAGGATTGAGCCGAATATTTTTTAAATTAAAACTTATTTTGAAATATTATTTTATAGAAATATTTATACGACTCTGAAATTAAAAACAAATAATCAAACAAGCGTTAAAAATATAAAGCAATACGCATCAAAGGCATTTGTCCCACATGTAGATACAGTTATTGGCGAAACATTTTTTTGAATATGTGGCTGTATCTGTAATTAAAGCCATTTTGCATGCAGGGGAAAGTTTATTTTTGTAATTCATTTAGGCATAATTGAGAAAAGCGTGATAACATATTTATTATATTTTGCAGATGAATGGCGAACCGCAATTGCACTCATCGGTACTTTAAACGCAATAAAAGATATGCGAGTCGCCACACTTTGATAAGTAGAAAGATATGACAACCTCCGTACTTTAAAAAATATCAATTTACTTTTATTGCATAAAATAAACTTGCATGCAATACATTTATGCTTGCATATATGTTTATTTAGACAAAAGGAGAAACGCTATTGCGCTCCTGGCATTTTTCGTGTATGTATGAGGTTGGTCAACCTTGTCGGTATTTAAATAGTCAGTATAATCTAAAGGTCAGTGCAGACGTATCTTAATCAATTTAATTAAACTGATGTATGTTTCGTATACTAGAACCATACTTGTCAAACAACTGACTTAAAAAACTGCATTTTTAACTTTCTATCAAACGTTTACAAAGTGATTCTTAATAAGTAATTTCAAGTTCTGTAGTGAAGAAGGTTTTTTTCAAAGCCAAATGTACTTAGATCTGATTTTGATTGCGTTTGCATTTAAATCCAAGTTGATTATAATACTTGTTTAAAAAATATTGTTAAATGGACTGTTATCTAGGTATCAATATTTTGGTGTAAATTTGAGAAAGATATTAGTTAGTGTGTATTATTTCACAAATTGGGTTTAGCGGACCACTAGTTGATATGTTTTACCCTTATTAGAGCTGTGTATTTTGTTGTTATCCTTACTTTAATTTTTAAAATTTGGTTAATCGCAAAATTATAATTAAAAAAAAAAGAAATTATAATTAAATTGAAGAAATTATAAAATCCATATATTGAAATTTCTAGCACGCGTGATATTAAAATTGATATATGATTTGGGAACATTTGAAAATATTGCCATAAAGTTCCATAATATTTTTATTAAGTATTTAAGTTATATTTGAAATAATTCATTGTATAAGCTTGATTTTGGGGGTAAGGAAAGTATTAGATAATGAGAAAAAATTGTAGCATCGAAAAGAGCAAATCGAATCGAGTAATATCCAAATGTGAGTGCCCTAAATAATTTGAGCGCTATTTAAAAATATCTGACGTCATAATCTTTTAGTACAATTAGAAATTTAAGTGAAATATTTAAATTCTTTATATATTTTGTGGAATGCACTTACTTAAAACTTACAAAAACCGAGTTTTTCATCTGTTGATAATAAGGTTTCTATATACAAAATGCTCATTTTTCACTATTATGTGAATACGGGAATGTATTCTCTTTAGAGTTTAAAGAAGATGGCTTAAAATATATAAAGTCACGTCAATTTCTATATTTTTAATAATTATCGAGTCAGAAAGATAATAACTTCTCAGAAAACAGGTCCCAACTCAAATTACTAAAAGACTGACGTCCTCTCTATTCATTTTGTGCCATAATTCGCTTTTCGCTTTTCAATATTTTGAACGATTCCCGATTTTAAAATATAGAATCTGTTTACATTTACAAAAATATAATGAATGACTTGCATATATCCATATATGCACAGTAAGCTCACGATGCTTAACAAATAAGCTTATAATGTGTGACAACTACTAATTATATTATGATTAAGCATATTTCATTGAAATATACACAATATTTCTTATAATTCTAAGTAAAAATAATAAAACATTTATTAAAAAGACTAGAAACGTGTAAGTCGATTCTTTCCCGAACAGCGACGAACAATTTTTGTATAAATATAAGTTTATCTAATACAGAGCAATATAGAATGACTCCAAACATATTTATATCAACGTAGATGTAAAGCGCAGAGGAGCAGATGTTGTATGAGGAAACGAAGGGTCACAGTTTTTAATTAAATTAAGTCTATCTTTGAACTCATTGCAACAGTGAATACAAATTTACTCGTTTATTACTTTCATGTTTCATGTGCACACACTGATCGTAAGTTTACGAAGGCTTATTTAGGCTTTGGTTTTTTTCACTCTGTAGGGATTTGTTTGTTAAAATTTTGTTTCACTTTATTACGTTAGAAAAAAAAATAGAAATTGTGAAAATGTGTTCCCAGTAAAATGCGATTTACCTGAAATTATTTAATAGCCAAACATAAAAAAAAATAAGATAGCTGTAGATAAATAAAAGAAACCTACACATATCATTTAACGTCTTAAAAGATGTTGTTTATTACCAAGTACATATAATTTATCTAAATTTGAAGCTGACAAAATGAATTCTAAATAAAATCGAATAATTTCTGATGATATTCAAGTATTCATGAAATTACTTTCATTTTCTTTTACGCAATTAAAAATATTGGGCGGATCTTTTCATGATCTGATAGACGCGTAAGTGTAATAACCGATATGCAAGTGGAAGTTTATATGAATTGTATTCTTTGTATTATATGTGGATTGCTCTCAATATAGTTTATAAAAAAGTTAAAGCATTAAAACAATTTTTTCGTTTATTTTTTTATAAAAAATGTCCTTTGCTCTCAACTCCGATCGCAAAGATATCTTTCAATGTAACAATTTATACATCTACCAAAATTATTCTTTCCACGGTAAAAGTAATTTTTTCTTAGCTTAAATTTTAAATCGACTCTCTGTAATATTCAAACCCATTTCTATTCATCAGTTCACAAGCTTGTGCCTTCGATTCTCATTGTATGAGCCGCGAAAGTCCTTAAAATTGTTCGAGTGATCGACTGATTCTAAAAAAATAATCGCTTTGGCGCCTAATTAATTCTCGTCAAACATTTTTCTAAGATTTTCGATGTACAAATTCAGCATTATTAATAGTCACAATTTATATTACATTGCATTTTTAAATACTTTTCCTTCTCAATTTCTTATTACTTTTCCCCTTCTTATATAATTTTATGTGTAGTAGTTACTTTACGATACTTCTTAAATATTTTAAATTAATTGAATAGTAATTGCGTTGAAAGTAGTAATTTTACATTTCCTTTTTTATATGAAAATTTATGGTTTAACCAGTACATGTATTAAGGTATCTATAAATTTAAAGCGTTTTGCTCCCCTTTTGAACTTATCCGAGTTAAATTGATGTAATCAAATGTTAACGCAAATATATTATTATGTAATTAATCATACCCGATATTGCTCAGTTTCATTCCAGATCAGTGTTAGTAATTTAAAGTCGTTAGTAATTAATAAATTAATTACTTCATTTAAAGTTGGTGTTTCTCGCAGAAAACTAATTCGCTAGCTATTCGACATTTCTTCTTTAATATCTTGATGTATTTAATCTCTATATTTTCTAGAAATACTTCAAGAACTCTCTGTTATATAAATCATCAAATGTTCGAATAAAACTCCACATAATATTCGAAAATCTTATTAATATGAAACTTTTATCCTATTTAGCCGAATGAATCGTTCCAGTGATCCATTGGTTCTAAAAAAATCATCGCTTTGGCGTCTAATTAATTCTTGTTAAAAAATTTTCTAAAGATTTTCGATATACAAATTCAGCATTAGTAATAGTCACAGTTTCTGTTACATTGCATTTTTAAATATCTCTCCTTCTCAAGATAATATTCCCAAGACAATGAAAAAATTAACTCGATATTTCTAATAACTTTATTTTCTCAGATCAAGTTACTTTTCTCGTCATTAATAACGCTTTAATCAGTAAGTATGACCAATAAAATAATTTAAAAAAAAAAACATACGATAGAACAAAAATATGTAAATTATTTAAATTTATAACTCTTGATAAATTTAATGAATATTATTCTGCTATATATCCATTTATAATTTTAATAAAAACAAACACATGCCAAACTTCTGCAGCATTTTTCGTGTCGATAGTATGTAATTCAGGAACTAAGTGTAGTGATGGATCTTTATGAGCCGTTACGGAATATCTCTATCTACTATTTGAGTATTTCTTGAACACATATAAACTAGGTCGCGTCGACTGAACATATATCACGTCGACTTATTATAAGGTTTTTCATCCAACACATAAAAAACTTTTGTTAACCTTTCACATTTTTTTACAAAAAGCGACATATTTCATTTATTATTTGAACCATATGTGCGGCAAAGTTTCTTTTTTGACGTTAGAAATATTTGTATGATTAATTCCTTTATGTTCCGACGCCAATTGAATTATATTTTCACGGATTAAAATATACGTGTCATAATTTTATATAAAATATGTTAAAATGGAGTCAAATCTCACTATGAGCATTTCTTAAACATTTAGGTTCATGTGAAAATTTATACATTTAATTGCGTATAATGTTTCAATTAAACTGTTTATAAATATTTTTACATTTGTAAATGTATATATACTCAGGCACAAGAGAAATAATTTATTTGTCTACACTTGCCTAATTTAGTAACGCAAGTTGACTTGAACAACTTTGTTTAGAAGCACTTGCTACATGACATTTTACTGGTTTTTAAAATTGTTTAAAATACATAGAAAGCGGTAGAAATATTACGCTGTAAAACGTTTTGGATATTAATTATTGTCCGAATTTATGCAAAAATATCGTGCAAAAGCGTTTATACAAAGTAATGAATTCTATCTAGGATATCACGAAATGTTTGGTTAGAAGAATTCATTACAAAATATGGATATTCGTTTATACGATATGGCTCAATACATGTTACGTGTTGACGGAAATACTGAGCCTTAGTTTAAACCATTTTGTCTCATTTCGTATTTGCATAGCGATAAGTTACATATTGTCAAATTATTATGGACATTAGCAACATGAAATTTATAAACCTCAAAATTTATTTCTTTTATTCGTTCGTGTTTTATTGTTTTCGGACCGAGCAAAGAAAACAATGTTTATCATGATATTTATTATATATAATATTCAATATATTGCACAGCGGATTGTGTACTAACTTTTCCGAAACATAAATATTATTAAAAAAAATGCAATTCTACTTAAATTTGATAAAGATATTTTTATTATTTTTTATTTTCGGATAGCTAAATTTTCATTTGAATATAGTAATTCTATTAAATACTACCTTAGAAATAAAACGTTAGAGGAGGACAAAATGGTTTCCATTTTGTACAAATTTTCAAAGATTTGAAAATAATTATTTTAGAAAATTATATACATATACATACATACATACATATATATATATATATATATATATACACACACACACACACACACACACACACACACACACACACATATATATATATATATATATAAATATATAATTTTCTAAAATTATTATTTAAAAATATTTTCAAATCTTTAAAAATTTTGTAGTTTGGCGCGCGGCTTTGTTAAGCGGCGCGCCAAACTACAGATAAAAAAAAATTTCGGCGCGCGTTTTTGTTTCTTAAACTTTTTTGCTCTTTGCGTATTTTTTTTTTGTTCATTTTTTTATTCACTTATATATTTTTTGTAATGCTTTCAATCCGCAAGAGCTACCTTTTACATTATATTAACAGCATTACTTTACAATACATAAAATTACTTTTATTATCTATTACGCGAAGGCGGCGGACGGCGGCAAGTGGTTCGATAATTGCAAGTAGATTGATTGACTGTACCATTGGCAGGAGTGGAATGGCCAGTAAGCAATAAATTTTTAGGTGTTGTGTTGTTTCGTTTTGCTAGAAAATCCTTAAATTTTGCCAAATCTCCATTTTTATACATGAAATAGAAAAATTTCGGACGCGATCTGTTACGAGGATGTTTTCATTAGAAGACAATATGTATAGTTTTCAGTCTTGAGATTGAAAACTCCTTAAGTTAATTAAAAAAAAAGTACGATTATGAAAATATCCTTTGAACTTAATTATCTCAAGTACTATATAATTAATGAAGCGAATGAAATATTTTCAAGTCGAAAATAATAAATTAGATATTAAAAAATATTTCTAAATTTTTTTTTGGAAAATAAATATTGAAAATGAGTATGTGTATTTTTACATACATTTTCACATGGTTCTCTAAAGTGACTATCGATACAAAAAACCTATAAGGTAAAAAATATGAAAAAGGATGCAATGTTCCAAAAAAAAGAAAATAAATATAAACTCACTTTGCACCTTTTTATATAAGCACAGCACTAGTAGGTCTATCCACACTATTTTAATGGTTATTTATATCGCTGACTATTTACGCTTGTCGTTTAATTATATGATGATTATTTAACAAATGTGATTATTTATGTATATAAATCTTCTTTTGCGTATCTACATCATTAATATGAGTAAAACGGTTTTCATATAAAAGATAATTTAATCGTTGTCAGCAATATTATTTTGTTAATGACAAATAGATAAAAGTATAGAATCAATTTTTTATTTCAAGCAATACAAACCAAGATGAATGTTAAACAAAGTGAAAAACGATCAAATCCAAATCTGGTAATAAAGTAACGACAACGAAGAACGCTTTCGAAATGGCATAACCGCTTACATTTATGTCATGATAACTTAGTCACACCGGATAAGGTCACCCCTTGTTTTATTAACGCTTCAGTCCATGTCCCGTATGTTTTTGTTACGTTCTCTCGCTATCTTGTTTTGCTAATTAATACGTGAAGATATATATTACTGGACAGAAGCGCATAGATTGGATAGGTCGACGAGGGTTTATTAATTTAATTATGGGGTTTGTTTAAGTATGTCCGTGTCAACGCATGGTGTTTTGTACACCATTTGATAAGTTGACTCTAAACAAAGGTTAGGATAACTTTCGATTACAACATTTTATTAACCATTATTATTAAGAAAACACTATGGTTGATCTGGAGTTGCCGTTTCACTTAATTATTTTAATAGGAGTTTATTCATTTGTATGTTATAAACTATTTTTTATGTTTTAATTTTTAATTTTTGCTAATGATACATAATTAGTTTAATATATGTATTATAATGGATATTAATAAGAAAACACTATAGTTGATCTGGAATTACCGTTTTAGTATATCACTCTAAAATGAGATTATTCGTGGTATATAACAAATTATTTTTCATTGTGTAATATTTTTATATTTATTAATGACCCATAAGTAGTTTAATATATGTATTATAATGGATATTAATAAGAAAACACTATAGTTGATCTGGAATTACCGTTTTAGTATATCATTCTAATATGAGATTATTCGTGGTATATAACAAATTATTTTTCATTGTTTAATATTTTTATATTAATTAATTACACATAAGTAGTTTAATATATGCAATATAATGGATATCAAATGTTTTAAAAACAGCATGCAGAACCGCGAGTCTCGGAAATTTCCTTTTTCCCGCGCAATCGTGTCTACACATATGAGATTCTATCTAGCGAGATCTAGCGAGCTATCGGCCATCGTATCGGCTATCGCTATCCAGCTATCGGCTATCGTAGCGAGATGGAATTAGCGGCTATGCGATTTGTATATGGAGGTTTAATAACTTTACTCTCATTTCGCAAAAAAGTCGCTATTTTATTCAGTGGAAAGAAATTGTTTGAATTATGTAATCAGCGTGTGTAAATTGACAGATTTTCGTAAAGAATTTTTGAGCACATTTTCCTTTTTAAATTAAATTTTTTCTAGGACATAAGATTGTAACATTTTTATTTATAAGTTTTCTTTACGTTTACAAATATTATCTAAATCTATATATACAAATTCATTACAAACTGAATTGGAATGAAAACACGGTAACAACAGAACTCGTTATTTTGAGTGTTCAATGCTCTTATTGGTTAAAAAGACGTAAAATTTGTTGAAACCTATTTTATATTGATTAACTTGGAGACATATTGCTATAGTGCTTATTGGATAGTGTCAATAAATTTATTAAAAAATTCTAAGAATGTTGTTCAAATATATCCATTTTTTGTATTTTGTTACTATTTTCACATTACTTAGTTCTTCATATCCATGATCATTTTCACCTTGTTAGAGTCTCATTGTTAGAGTAGAATAATGTAGTTTAGGTTTGATTTCTTTTTTTTTACTTATTAATCTCTTTGAGAAAAATGTAAATATTTGTAAATCCTCCTACACTTCAAAGTAAATTGCATGTGTAATTTTTTTATTAGGAAACTCTTCTCTAATTCTTTGAACCAGGGGTTTGAAAAATCTGAATAAAATTAAATCTTAGCATCTACCTGGAGCTTTCAAATAAAATGACTTACAAAGTTTCAAAGGATATAGATAATTACTTCACCTTATTTCATATAGATAACTACTAACCTGATTTTCTCTTCCTCTCAAAATTTTTAAATCAATTACGCCAATAATATAAATAAGACTTTTCTTCACTTTAGTGAAAGATATTGCCCTTGTAGACATAAATCTGTTATATATTTTCATATGCAAGTAAATTACTGAACTGCTTTGCAACTATCAGAGACACATTAAAAATAATCTGCCATCAGTGCGCTACCGCGCTAAATTAAAGCATTGCATCAAACTAAATGGTGCAAAAATAATGATAATATATTATTTATTCAATAAGTAAAGCACATTGAAAAATGTTTCTAAACTGCCAAAGAAACAATCGGACTTTGGCAAATGTAGAAATGCACAGTGAAAATAAATTGTGTTTTGTGCGATCAAGAACATTTTTTAATTCAAAACATTGCATTTGCATATATTTACAAATAATTATGTCTTTAAAGTGAAAGCTATTGATTATATGCAATTGTTTTTAATTCACGTTCATCGACAATCAGGTTTCTAACGGATGAATAACGGATGAATGAGTATCTTATGAAATTCTAAGAACTGATAAATTTAAGGCATGAGTTTAGTTTAGCAAAAATACAAGTTCCGTTATTAGCTTTCATTTAAAGGAAAAGAACGTATGTAAAACGATGTGTTCAAATAGATACTGCGGCGACTAAAGATATTACGATTATATTGATTCAATTATATTAATGGCGCTGGAACGTGACAATACGAATAATTTCGGCGAAAATATTTTTCTTATATTCTATCTTTTCCTATTCACTTTTTCCAAATATACGTACACATAAGGATACTTATCCGCGCACAACCACACACACAACCACACACACATATGCACGTGCACACACTCCACTCACAGTGAAGATTTTAAATCTGTCCTCTACAAAAACCAAATAAAACTAGTTGAACTGTAACCAGACAAATTTGAAGCTACTATATAGTTTGTACCTACGATTCTGTTTAAAGCCGTGAAGGCCTTGTCGGATGTAAAAAGAAAGAACTAAATTTGTATCTTAATTATATAATAGAAAGTTACTGACAGCTCGCGCGTCTGTAGTAGAGAAAGGTGACTCCGTGCTGATATAGATGCCACATTTACACTGTTTGACAGCTCACCTTCTAGATATTAAAATTTACTATTATAACTCAGATAAGTCTGCATACGATATCATCAGTGTTTGTGACGTAATACGAAGTTGGTTGTTTTAGTATAAAATTGTCACATTTATTAAAGTTATTAAAATATTTAGTCTATAATATTTTCGCCTTTTCGTCTATAATACTATAGTCTACGGTGGAGAGTATTTAAATGGTAACTTTTTCATCGCAATTCCTCTTATAGTAATTTTACTCGCTGACATCAAGAGTTGTACTGACTAATTGTCCGGATTTCTCATCAAGGGATATTTTAGTAATTATTCAAGCGGTGCTACCAACTCAACATTAGTTCAACAGTTGTTATTTACACATTACGTGATTTTAATAACAGTTTTGATTGACTGAATTTTCGCCAGATTATTCGTTCATAAAGTATCACGAAAAAATATAATTCACAAAAATATTAAAAATACCTACATAGGAGGTAAATATACACAATGAAGTTTGAAGTGTTTTTAAAATTCATTTAGAATATATCGGTAGTTATTATAACTATTTCTAAGTTGTCACTATTTGATATTACCGTACGCCTGTTATTTTTTGCCTTTACTTAAATTTGGATGTATTTATCCAAAATAGCCATATCATATCAGTATTTTCTCATAAAATGTGACTTTTCTCAGTGTTTTTTTTTAAATTTTTTTTGTATTAAGCATAGTTCTTTATCACTTTTATTTCACAATAAGATATTTATTTATTTTATATGTACTTTTAATTTATATTAGGTAATATCGTAATATGAGATACATCGAATGAATGCAAAGGAATGTGAATGCATATGATATAAATCGGTGTATTGTGACATTTGCAGTGAATACGTACTTTTATTTTTTTTTATAAAATGTATATTTCTTACCATACCTGCTATATTTAACGCCCTTTTAATGTATATATTTCTTTTTTTTTATTAATATGTGTTATGACTTGTGTTCAAGCTTAGCGTATTGTTTAAATTAAACAATTATGACCCTTGATAATTTTGTATTATCCTCTAAGTAAAAACAGTTCGACTGCAATTTATCATAACCTTATTTCTTTTATTTTGCTCTAACTTACCGATATTATTTTCGTAAGAATTGGTTTATTGTAAGTACAATTTATGCGTATTATTTTTTTAATTAACTAAAATATTAAGATTTTCTACGCACTGTCAGGAGAACTTTTATTATATCAGTATTAATTTTTATTTGTTTTCCAATATTTATCTACTTTCATCATTAGGAATATTTTTTATATGTTTTGTTTATTACTATATAGTGAAGAATTACGAAAGTACATTTTATGTAAAATAATATAAATTTCGTTAAATAGTCAATAATTATATCTGTCTGATTATGGTGATTGTTAATAGTAAAACAGCTGAATCCGCTTTTACATAATAAAGCGGTATTCAATTAATTAATAGAAGGACAATAAATAACAGAAGGCGAAGTTTTTTAAGTGCTTTTATTTTCACAATTAAATGAAACTACGTGATGTAGTATTATTTCTACTTTCTTTAATTTCTTTACCACGACCTAGGTTTCGATGTATTACAACATCTTCAGGTGGGATATTAGCAAAGATACGACGTGGTAAAGAAATTAAAGAAAGTAGAAATAATACTACATCACGTAGTTTCATTTAATTACCAATAATGAATTTCTACAATATTTGTGCGCCAAATATATTCAATAATCAATGCTTTTATTTTATTACATACATAGATTAAATTTAAAATTGTCATTTAATTTTTAATCATTTACAAACTCTACATGTATATTCAACACGTCATTCCTTCATTATATCATCATTTTATTAATTAGTAATAAAATTTGTGTAATTATTACAGCTATATCTCATATCTTGTTTCATATTTTTGATGTGTAACGTCTAATGGCGCGTATGAATGAGAATTAAAACATTCCTATGGCACGTCGTAACGTTCCATTCTACCAGCTTCGCGCCTTGTGGGCTCTTTCCGACTTAATTCGGCAAGCTTCGCATCTTGTCACTAACAATATTATAAAATTAAAGGTATATTTACAATACATAGACAGTATTATAAAATTAAAAATGTATTTCATAAAAACAAAAAATTAGAACTAATATTTTTTCTTAGCAATTTTATGAATGATTGTTTTTTCGTTTTCAATTCGTTCAAATAAAAATATTTAAATACTAAAATACAAAAAAAATTAAATTTTCACACCTGCCAGGCGTCTTACGACAGCTCTATTTTTATTTATTTTTTTCATTTTCATAGCCGAAAAGTCACACTCACAATACTAATGCGCGAAAGTTTCATAGAACTGTTGAAACGACTTTACAAAAGTCGAATAAGAACAACGAACTAATATTTGATATTTAAGCAACTAAGCCAAATGAAGTAAAAGAAAATTAAGTCAAAATTCTGCTTTTTATTTGCATAAAACAGACAACAATAAGGCAATAAATTATCCTTAACTGCGAAACATACGAAAAAATACGGGCTATGACCCGGATTAAACAATGAAATAGCGCATACGAATGACAGTTTTAAAATGATACAGTCCTATGTAATTTATATTATGATATCTTCCTTGGTTGCACGTGACAAGGGTTCCGGTTTTTTTATTTGCGCCCAAATTTAGGCTTTGTACCTTTTTATTACACTTACATATTATCTTGTTTAGTAAATTAATATAAAGACATACGTATACCGCCCACGAATGTATATGTATATATGTGTGTTGGACAGGTTGACACGGGTTTGTTTATTTAATAATCGGAGCTGTTAACGCAAGTTCGAGGCGAAGAATTTATTTACTTGTTAATACAATACTAACAACTTTTACATCTTTCTGGGGAATAGGTGTATTAGTGTTGTTGTATTTAAATTTTTGTTTCTTTTTTCAGTTTTTTTGGGCAATTTCAAGGTTCAAGCATTTATAAAGATAACTTAGATAAATATAATTCGGTTACGGGTTTTATTTTATTTAAAAATAATTATTAAATCCATGTGGATGTGCAAGAAGTGTGTTTGGTGTATAACACGTAATACAACGATTCCAGTCTGTTTTTTTTTCTCGTACATTGAATGTGACCGGATTTTAGCTAACTTGAATAAGAGATTATAAATCGGTTTTTAATAAATATAATGTGACATCAAAATTGGTATAACAAAAAAAAAGTGGTTCAGATGTGCCGTAATAAAATAATAAAATAAAAATAGTTTCCATTAAATTTGCCTCTGGTTTCAAAATTTGTAAGTTTTTCTGCTTCTTAAACTAGACCGATTGGTTCATTTTTCTATTCGATTTTGATGTCATCAAGTCGTGACATGTTGGTGATGACATATTTAATTGCAATTTATTTAATCACTGAATGCATGCTTTTATATAATTTTTGATGTAATTATCGTAATAGATTGCGGTTTGTCTTCATGATAACATATTTATATATTTTATTTTAATAATTTTCTCTCACATTATTACTTTTGGAGAAGGTAAATTTGAGTTACTTTCACTTTTAGATGACTTTTGTAGAAATATACCCTGTGTGGGTAAAAAAATTATGAAACCAGACTTTCTGCTTTTTTCAGTTTTTAGTAAATTCAGTACCGACTTTCTGTTCTCAAACAAAAACAAGACACTCATTAAAAACTGCAAATTTCTTCTCATACATTGTTTCTCAATATTATTTTTTTCTCACAATGTAAAGAGTATACGGTAATTAAAAAGGTTATGCTACCAGCCTCAGCCATAGATTTCATTGTTATTGGGTGAATTACCATATTCATATTTATTCAATAGAAATTATAGTCATACATCATAGTCAAAGAATGGAATAGTGTGATATTCCTAAAAAAATATATTCAATTTTTTCGTCGATACGGCATTCCGTTGTTCTCTAAAGTATCTGGCATCATTACATATTCATGTAAATTGTAGCAAGTTTATTCCTGTACCCTGTTTCTCAATATTATTATTTCTCCATAATGTAAACAGTACACGGTTATTAAAAAATTATATTCGACTTGCGTTTGTTTTCATTTTGTAAATTGAATTTTATATTTTATTCTATTCAATTTCCACATTTCTGAAATAATATTTATGATTTCACTTATTATTTTCGGATTTGAAACAAATTTCATGAGATGATATTTAATAAAAGAACGTTTTATGAGAAATGTTCAATATAAAAACTTGATATTGTATATATTTGGCGTTAAGTTTGTAGAAAGTCATTATTCACAACTAAATGAAACTAGGTGATGTAGTATTATTTCTATTTTCTTTAAGCTCTTTACCGCGACCTAGGTTTCGTTGTATTACAAAATCTTCAGGTGGACTATTAGCAAAGATTTTGTTTATAGCCCTGATAGCTGACTTGCTATTAGCCCACCTAAAGAACTTAAGGAAAGTAGAAATAATGCTACATCACGTAGTTTCATTTAATTGTGAAAAAAACTTGAGTAAAAATACCGCATTATAATACTACGAGATACTCTTGCAGTGATTAGGATAGATTTGCATGATTGTCATTGGTGCATGACTGTAGGCAAAATAGTTAAGATATTAAGACTATATGCAAACTAAATACGAGGGAAACTAAATACCAAAGGATGTATAGAAATGTAGTGGTACTGAATGTATTCCGATTTGCGACATTAAATGATATGCGATTGCCAAAGATAAGGTAGAAATTAAATTCTTGAATGACGTATTTTTAAAAAAAAATAGCGATATATCAAAAGATGGGAAAGTAGCATATAAGATGTTGGGTTACTCAATATCACATAATTCATTTGTCAAGAAGTCTTTGTAATATATTTTAGAAAATTCAAAATGCATATTTATAATAATTTTTAGATATTCCAAGCATGTTTGACAAAAGAATGTTTGGAAATATTTAGTAACGTTGCATCAGATTTAGGAATTATTGAAAGTATCGTGAATATCGTGAATGGAAAAGAAACACGCACACAGTGATTTATCCTACAGTCATTTATCCTCTCTCTAACATTACTAATAAAAATGGTCCAGTTTTTTAAATGAGATTTAATCACAAAATTTTGTTCATAATTTTGTTTATTCGTTTCTGCTTTATTTATTTACATAACTAAAAGCATATTTAATATTTTTTCAGAAAGTTTCTTCAAAAACAATAAATTAGTAAGAGTAACATTCTTTTAATTACATAGGAATATTAAAAGCTTCTTCCGAACGAATCACTCAATAAAGCTTTCATGGATCCGGTTTGGTTTATTCAGGATAATTTTCAAACTAACGCTTCACGCTAATATTGTACCGACGAAATAAGTTGAAATCGGAATCTATCTCTTTTTACTCGCTTGTGATCCACGACCAAAATGAGAAATCTTGTTTCGTGACCTAAATATATCTACTAACAAAGGGAATTAAGTTATATAAAAAACTGTATACGTAGATCTACATGAAAATTTATCTTCTGTCGGTTGGACGGGAAACGGGTGATCCAGTCTAAATCCAAGTTTTTTTTTTTTTTTTATTTCAGCTTTTGCTATATGCTGCTTTTATCTTGTTTAACTAATTAAGAAGAAAGCCCATGATATCTGGTAAATACGTGTAAATTGGATGAGTTGAAGATTTATTAGTTCAATAGCCGGTATGCTTTTGCATATCCGTGATGTAATACATTCTTACTTGTGGAATAATACAGTTAATTGACTGCAGTATGGTAAAATGCATGTTTGATTTTTTTCTCGATATTCTTAGAGAAAACTTGGATGAGTTTTTTAATTTAGTAGAACACCGTTGATACATATAACTATAAAGTACGAGTAAAAAGAAAAATTTATTTTACGGATAGACTTCTGGTTCTTTTTTATTTCCTTTCAATAAATACAGCCGTAACTGAGAAGGTAGAGGCTAGATCTATTGGCGATTGTACAAGGTTATGTTATGATATTACTGTCAGTCTTATTTATCTCCAGTGAAGTTTAGTTTTAAAAATGTTGCTTTTAGTTAGTAGTTAGTGGTGCCTGAACGCATTTTGTAAATCTTCAAATTACAAAGTATTTGTACAAAATAGACGCCAAATAAACTGATTCTCAATAAGCAATATGCTTTCTAATAAATGAGCAGCTTGCATATGTTATTTAATGGATGAACTTTATTTTTATCTGATTTTCTTTTATCTCGTTTAGTAAAGGTAGTTTATAAAGTTAGTAAGGTAGAAGTAATAAGTTCTTATTAAATATGATGTATGACAAGTTTAATTCGAATTCAATCAAAAGTTTGCAAAATTATGCAAATAAAACAACCAATTCATTTTTCTACCTTATATAATTATTAAACAAAATTTATTATAACTTAATATTTAAATGGAACCACTAACATCTTGTTTGGAATTTATCGTTACTTTTGGGTAAGAAATTTTCTGTAAAATTAAATTAGAATTCGTTTTACCAGAAATTTTTTTATCATTTCACATTGGATCTATAAAATTAATTAATTTATTCTCATTTTGAATGATATATTCCATTTTCTGAATGTATCGATTTATATGCTTTTTCATTTTGGAATTTGAATTTTATATTTTATTTTTTTTATCATTTCATTTCTGTGTAAAACTTGGCAATTAGCAATTATTAATATTAATGTGAACTTTTATAAGACACATCAATACCATCTGTAATAAGAACACCGGAAGTTATGACTACCTCTATAATTGAGGGAGCTGTTAAAATGTGGCCATAAACAAATACCACTTATTTTTTTCGTTTATAACCTGCATATCGTATCAAAAATTATTATACCGGGGCTGCCCAATGCGTCATGAAGTTAGAAGCGTCAATATGGAAATGGATGAACCGACAAAAAAGCAGGGTTGTTGACAATTTTTTCCACACACCTTGTTTCCAGTACTGACTTGCATACACATAGTCATATTTTGTTTAAACGATATTGTTATTTATGAAAATGGACTTACACTCGTCTGTCTTAATGTCAATTTTTTGTACTAGGGAAACTAAAATTACTCTTAGAAAAAAGTATATTATTAATTTTATTTTTATTTACTCATATGATTGTCAATTTATTTTAAGTTTGAGCAGAATTCTGCACATTTTTGGTGCCCCTTATTTTTCTAAACTTAAGTCAAGGAGAATCAGTATCTCTGGTATGCTATAGATCATAAAACATTGTTCCTTATCCAGATTTAAACGTAGAAACCAAATAGGAAAACTTTTTGATTTTTATGTTTAGATCTGTATAAAGAACAATGTTTAATTTTTAACTATATAATACTTTATGCATTAATATCGTGCGATAAATTATCCCTTGGTGGTGAAGTTTTGAGTCAGTCAATCTAAACTTTACCATCAAACTGAACAAGTTTATTTAAGAGAAAATGACACATTTTCTTTAACTGGGTAAAAATAGTAAAATCTTGGTCACAAATAAACCATTATCTAAATTAATAATAAGCTACGCTATTTGTTTTTCTTTAACATCTATTACATATATTTTAAATCAATAAATAATTGAATATATTCTAATATTACTGTTCATCGGAAAATCATCTCATCAGGTTCGTAAATGAAATTGTCGTTCTTTTGTATTTTATTACATTACATTGGATATAATTTTTTGAGAGAAATCAATATAATTTTAATAAAACATGACAATGTAAAATTGATATCAAATAACCAGTGAAACTCCATACTCGTTCGCCACCTGTGATTTTAGAGAATGATAAGTTTACAAAATAGCGGTACCATCATACTCTGCTCATGCCGCTCTGCTCATGTAAAGTTAAACCTACTCGTTCATTACTCACATGTTTTAACGTAGAAACAAATTTGTTTGCCTACAAGATTTGCTTCGAACCTAGAACACTTTTTACTTATTTTACTGTTAGTGAGCACGATGTCGTTTAAATGACATAAAATAGTTTGCAGACCTTAGTCATATATCTTTAAACGAAATCCAATTTGGTCCCAATTACTTCAAAAACCAATTTCTTCGGAATCTGCAAATATCTTCACTTCCTATTTTCTTTTTTCAGCTTCTTGCGTCTGAGCACCAAGTTTAATGTCCCAGTTCATCGTGCTGTCATCCGTGTTGATAATTGTTTTATTTTCCTGAAAAAAACTTTAAGAATGATCATCTTAAAGGTATAATTGTCTTCTAATGCACGAAATACATCTTTAGTATAAATATTGGTGGCTAAATAAAAATTTGTTTCATTTTCTATATTGTATAGCCTGATTTCATAAATTCTCATAACGTGTATGTATTTTTCACATTCCTTTAATTTATTTTTCCATTTTTTTTTCTTTTTAAGTTTTATAGAGATTTTATATTCAATGCGAAAAAATTATCAAACATTTGAAATACGTAATTTTTTTTCGGTTTTAGGTAATTTGCTTTAGAATAGAAAAACGCTGCAATTCGAGTGCAGAAATTATTACATTTTTAGCATTATTTTCGTAAATATTATCAAAACCTTTATCTAAAGGGATTATTTATCAAGAAAGGATGTAATATTAGGAATAGTTTAAAGTGAAATAAATTTTCTTGAAAATTTTGGCATATTATAATATTGTTTTCTCTTAAAACGACGAGACCCGGAAAATTTTTAATTTAGAAAAATATCCGCGACAAAAATACCTCTCAATTTTAATATATATACAAATATTAACTAAGAATCGTGGGAGTATACATGAATTTAAGTTATACCCTTCCGGTGATAGCCAGTCAAGATTTCTTATGAATATACACACTGCTTGAACTGAGGGACTTTTAAGTATAGAATATTTCTATTGGCCATTTATGGTGCAATAGGTCATTCAAATCATGAAATTAGTATTATTGATGTCAAACGTTTTAATTTATGATGGTAAAGACAGGCAGAGGAAATCGCTGGAATTCTAAAACAAAAACATGTAGATTAAGAAAAATAATATGTCATATTATTTTTAAATTTAGACGAAACTTTAAAGTTTGATTAAAAACTTGTGTCATAAAAAGTGTGGTAGTTATGCAAAAGAAATTACCTCGATTTTTAATGAACGTTTATATTTAAGTTCCACACGATTGCATTTTGATTAATATGTAATAAATTGTATTGGCAAACGCCTGGCTTGAGATTAATTACAATTAATTTTATTAATATTTATTTCAAGTATTTTGGGTAATTTTTCGAAGTAAAACCGATAGAAGAGAAACTTCAATGTTTAATTTTTCTTTTAAACCTATTACTTAGTGTACATTTTATAAAACAAACTAAATATATAGAATGAATATAAATTATTTAAGATTAGCATAATAATTGAAAAAACATATTTTAGGTGAAGACGAAAAACTCTTTAATTTTTCTACATATCCTAAAACACAAAAGTAGACTTGTCTTTCTACAACCAACATATTTCCTTTTGTAAGAAAACTTCCATTTGTTGTCCTCAAGAGAGACTTTATAGTCCCTAAAAAAACTTTGAAGGACACCAAAACTGCCATGAATATAGTTTATCTGGGCCATGTCGCAATATTCATAATATATATTGTTGCGTTTTATGCGTGTAATATTAAGAATAAAAATTATTTACGCTTCTGAAAACATATGGAATTGGACCGCCAAAACGTTTAAAGGGACTAAACCCTTAACATGGAATAAAATCCCTTAAAATTGTTACACCAACCCGGAAAATCGACGCTCATTACCGAACAACAGTAAACTAACAGAGCCGCTACCCCGCGCTACCCTTTTCTATAAAAACCCAAGAAAAACACGAGAAAATCATATTAGGCGGCATGTAAGGTAAATAAAGTTCTTACATATTCAAAACCTCGTACCCAGCAAACGAAAAACGAATCCAGTTTACCTAACATTAACCCTTATCCGTTGGAATAAGGGACCAATAGATAGTAACATGAGCTGATTTATGCGTCTCTCGACAGGTCGAACGAATTGTTATAGCCCAGCCTCATACAAACTTGTAATAAATTGGGCAACAATACAACGTTCACATTGCTTTTATTGCAGCAAGAAAAGAAGAACTATACGGATACTTCTGATTGGCTTCTAGCTACAAGTTTTGGCTGAAAGTTTTGCTATTTTACGATTTTTCTGTTAAGCTTAAGGCTCACTCTGTTGGTAGTATGTGAATGTAAATGCGATTATAAACATTGGACCAAGTTGATGTCATGTTTTCTTGTTTGTTCTATTAAAATATTTGCTTTATGTTTTCCAGCTCTTACTTCATATTGAATATATTTGGTGTTAATTTTGTAGAAATCCATTATTCACAATTAAATGAAACTACTTGATGTAGTATTATTTTTACTTTCTTTAAGTTCTTTACTACGATCTAGGTTTCTTTGTATTACAACATCTTCAAATGGGTTATTAGCAATGATCTTTGCCAATAGCTCACCTAGGTCGTTGTATTACCGTGCAAGTAACTTAAAGAAAGTAGAAATAATACTATATCACGTAGTTTCATTTAATTGTAAGTGACGAATTTCTACAAAATTAACGCCAAATATGTTCAATATTCTTATTACATCAAATAAGTTTGCATTGCAGTTTATTTGGGCAAATTTAAAAGAAAAGATAGAGTGCTTCTGGTATTTTTCGGGTATGTGGGAGGAGATTGATAACGCTCGTCGGTATTTAGTCAGTGTAATCTAAAATCCGTTACACATGTAACTTTTAATTAATTTTATTATACTGTAGTATATTTCAAATACTGAAACCGTAGTCGTCATAGAGCTGATTTTAAAAACTGCATTTTCGTTATATTCTTCAGTCATTATTTCAAATTTTCATCACACATTTACAAAATTATTCGTAACAAGAATCTTTAAATTCCGTTGTAAAGAAGTTTTGGTTCGATATCCAAATTAAATCTTGTTTTGCTTGAGTTTGTATTTGAATTCGAGTTGATAATGTTTTTGCTTTATACATTGTGTAGGAAAACACTACTGTAACTTTTCAATCTTCTAGCACAATGAGAAATATAAGTTTTGGTTTATTGTGTATTTTGCGGAATACGCTGGCATAAAGAGCTTAAATGGCAGCAGCTGTTGATAATAAAGCTTATTTTTATCGAATGGTATTTTATTTGAATTCGGGAATGTATTTTGTTTACATTTTGGTGAAGATTATTTAATTTCAACGTCCATTCAAATTGCATTGTCACTTTTCAGAAAACAAGTCCCCATTCAAGTAATCTAGGGCCGACGTGGCCTCTTCATATTTGTACCTAAAACCTTTTCAAAGTTTTGGACCATTCCACAATTTCAAATACAAAATTCACTTAGACATACATAAATACATTGAATGATTTATGCAGATCCATATATTAACAGTAGACCCTCGATGCTTAACAAATGAGATTTTATAGTGAGTGGTAATTACTAATTACGTTTTTAAGCGTATTTCGCTGAATCGTACATAAAATTTCTTTTAATTATATTATATAATTTTTAATTTTAAAATTTTTTGTTATATTTTCTAAAGTTCACTAAACTCAAGCATTTTCGTAAATATAAGTTTAACAAACTTTCGAAAATATAATAAAAACTACACTATCCCTACCATAAACTCACGAACATAAAAACCAGCTCAAACCCCACTTCGTTATTGTTTTACATAATATTTATATTCTGTTGGAAGCTTTTACGTGTTAATCTTTACAAATTGCCTACCTGAAGATTTTGTCATACAACGAAACATAGGTCGTGGTTAATAATTTATATAAAGTAAATATAATATTGCATCACGTAGTTTCATTAAGTTGTGAATAAAAATTGAGTTTTACCTACTTTTCTTCTTCTTATATAATTTTATGTAGAGTGATTATTTTATGTTACTTTACATATATATTAAGTAAATAGAATTTTAATTGATTGGAATGTAGAAATTGTGATTTACATATTTTGCGTGAAAATTTACAGTTTAAGCAGTGGATGCAATATCTATGAATTCAAAATATTTACTTCTTTATTCAATTTATCGAAATTAACTTTTTGTACTCTAATGTTAATGGAAATATATTGTTATGTACTTAGTCGCAGATTACCACCGATATAGTCCAGTTTCATTCCGGACCTGTGTTAGTAATTGAAAGTCGTTAGTAAGTAATAATTAAATTATCGTTTCTAACAGAAAACGAATTCTTGTTGTCTATATATATATATATATATATATCTATATGTATATACATATATACACACACACATATATATGTATATATATATATATATATATATATATATATACACATGTGTGTGAGTATGCATATTAAGTATTATTTTTACTTATTATCCATACGATACAATAATAATGAATGTGAAAGTTATTTTAATTTATAACTCTTGACAAATTGAATAAATACTCTAATATTGATTCATTTATAATTTTAATAAAAACCAAACACAGGCCAAACTTACTGCGGCATTGTTCGTGTCGATAGTATGTAACTCAAGTACTAAGTGTAGTGATGGATCTTTCTGAGCCGTTATGGAATGTCTCTTTTGAGTATGTATTGACCACGTTGTGGTGGAAAATGAAGGTACACATAAATTACGTTGCGTCGCCCTAACAAATTCTCTACTATGTTGGGTCGAATTATAATAAGCTTTTTCATAAAAAAACACAAAAAAACTCTTGTTAACCTTTAGCATTTTTTATAGAAAAAGTGATATATTTCACTTACTATGTGAACCATATGTGCGACAAATGGTCTTTTTTGACGTTAGAAACATTGTTTTATATTAAGATAAAATATATGTGAAATATATTTTTTGATTTTGAGAAATTTAAACATTTAATTGTATATGGTGTTTCAATTAAACTGTATATATATATATATATATATATATATATATATATATATATATATATATATTCACGTTTGTGTACACAGGTATAAGGGAAATAATTTATTTGTCTAATTTAGTAATGCAAGTTGACTTAAACAATTTTGCTTTCAAGCATATGATACATAACATTTTTCTGCTTTTTAAAAATGTTTAAAATACATAGAAAGCAGTAGAAGAGTTACGCTGTAAAACGTTTTGGATGTTTTATGTAAACATATTGTGCAAAAACTTTTATACAAAGTAATGAATTCTACCTAGGATATCACGAAATGCCTGGTTTGAATAATTCATTACAAAATATGGACATCGCTTGTATGACGTGGCTCACTACACGTTATGTGTTCATGGATGTTATGTTCACTTATGTATTATTTGTCTTATTTTTAATGTTTATAATTTGTAAGAGCTACTCTTACATACTTAATACATTATATTAACAGGTTTACTTTACAATACAATAATTACGTTTATTATTTATTACGCGACGGTGGCAGATGGCACAGCAAGTAGATTAGTTGACTGTACTGTTAGCGGGAGGGGAATGGCAAGTAGGCAATATATTTTTATATGAGATAACTGAAGGATTATTTTAGTTTACCCAAGGAAAACTGTTTTGGCCCCGCCCTCCACACACACACATACACACACACGCAGTTATACCACAAAACATTTTGGAGACGTTTGACCTTGCCATTGTCCCACGACCATTCTTCCGCTTTATTTCAACTCCACCTGACACCATCTCATTATATAATATTGAATAAAATATAACCTATATTGGATAGTTTTTCAAAATATATCAAACCAACAAATTCACAATTTTTATATTCTGGATTTATTAGTGTATTTTGTGGCAAAATGACATGAAAAATGTTATTAGTTTTTCAAATTGAATAGTTACCATATTTGAAACTCTGTTATCTTAATTCTGCATAATTGTAAAAATATTTGACAAAAATCAATCGAATATCAAGTAGAACTGTAATAAAAAACTAATGTTATATGAGCTGATCGCATACTCGTGGGTTATGGATAATTTAAAATTAACTTTTACCAAAAATGAGGGCTTGAAAATATAAGGGCTTGGAAGTAAAGAATTTAGACATTTTTTTGCAATATAATAACTCCATTTTCCTAATCTCTATATTTTGTACCAATATTCGTACAACGCATTAGAATTTTTCTCTCTCTATATTTTTTGAATAATTATAATTATAGCTTTGTTTGTACCATTCAATATTTCTTCTAAAAATTGTCGATGTATTTAAGCACCACGTTTTTTAAAAATGTTTTGAGAACTCAGATATATTTACCATCAAATATTTGAAAAAACTTCACACAATATTCAAAAATCCTATATACATGAAAATTCTACCCTATTTAGCCAAATAGCATTCCGTTTTCTGATTTATATTTAAATAATAAAATCATCATTTCCTTTAATTATATATAACTAATAATGTTTTTATAACTAAGGAAATTATTTTATTTCGGTTTACGTAATGAATTCTCCTGGATTAGGCATTTATAAGAATGAAAATGCGCTGAAATATGTGTAAATTTAAAAGACTTCTAGTTATGACAAGGTCACGAGTGAACTACTGAAATTTGGTGGTAAAGAATGCTAATGCAGTTGTGGTTTAACAGAGAATTGCAGGAAGGATCATTTCGCGTTCACCATGGCAAAATGTAGTTGTGTTGCTAATATATAAAAAGAACAATAAAATCAATTTAGTCATTACAGCCCATACACTGAAGTATTCCAAAGAGGTTTAGGAGTTAAGAATTATTGATTATTTCGATTCTGTATAACCGGTAAAACCAACTGGATTCTACCCAATACCATTTAATGTTGAACATATTTTTATAGCCTACAACTAGTGGAAAAAATTGTGGCTTACAATCGAAACCTCTGTGTTGTCTTTCAGACAGGACATTAAAAAATCTTTCATATACTTAAGATAAGTCTAGTGAATTAAACTCCATTTTATCTCAAGCCTCAAAGAAGTAAAAAGAGGTACACGATAGGGAACATCGACTAATTCAGCATTCACAGACATATTTAAGTTATTCAGGTGGTTTTATAAAGGTAAAATCGAAGACAAGGATGGGTCACGTTCGACGTCATCTCGACTCACTCACAGCATACTAATAACATAATCCTTCGACAAACTAAAGGAAATGTTTGAAAAGCTTCATTCAAGATAATATCATGACATATTTACCTCAAGATAAAAAACGATATTAGCTGAACCTAGCCACCATATCTGATAAAATGGATTAAATGGAACCTTTCTAGTATGGTTAAAAAGAAAATTCTTCAATCAATACGTTTTAATCACGAAAATTTACAGACATGCACTGAGTAGATATTAATAGAGTGGGTGATTATTGTTGTCACATTAAAAGATAAAAAAATCGAAATAACTGATGTTACCTACGAGTCGTTACTCTGAAATTGTAACGGGAAGGTAATATATTATAGGCAGCATGTGATTTTTTTTATTCTATTAGAAAATAATCAACAGAATACTAACAAATATTTAAAAATTATTTACAGGAAAACAAATATTAAAAATGACTATATATTTTTTTCGTATAAATTTTCACATGGTTTTTCTAAAGTGCCGATCACTAGAAAAATCGTAAAAAGATAAAAAAACACGAAAAAAGGATGCAATACTCCAAAAAAAATTAAATATTATACACTTTGTATCTATTACTATTAGCTTGTAGATCTGTCTACACTGGTTTAACGGCTATTTATATCGCTGAATATTCATGCTTGTCGTTTAATTATTTCAAAGGCAGTAAGTACAAACTCGAGGTCTGGAATAGAAGAGCTACTACATGCAATACTTTCTCATAACACGCTCTTGAAACTAATGAAAAACATTTTCAAAATATTGAAAATAAAGAAGACCCTTTTACTATGCTCATCGTCCTATAGCAAAAGTTCAAGCACACACAGTGCACGGTGGATTCAATAAAATTTTGGTTTTTATTACATGTTTTTTTTTCCTGAATGTTTTGAAATAGTTTTACCGCTTACATTTATGTGATGATAACTTAGTCACACCGGATAAGGTCTTGTTTTATTAATGTTTCAATCTATGTCCCGCACGTTTTTGTTACGTTCTCTCGCTATCGTGTTTTGTTAATTAATTCGTGAGCATATATATTACTGGGCAGGAGCGCATAGGCTGGATAGGTCGACAAGAGTCCATTAAATTAATTATGCGGTTTGTTTAAATGTGTTCGTGTTGATGTGTGGGTTTTTGTACACGAATTAGTCAGTTGACACAAACAACGGTTAAGATAACTATCGGTCACAACTTTTTATTGAGCAACATTTATTATCAAGGAAATACTACGTGTTGATCTGGAATTACCGTTTTAGTATATAACTTTAATATGAGTTTATTCGTGGTACATAACAAATTATTTATCATTGTTTATTTTTTTTTGCTTACTAATAACACATAAGTAGATTTATATATGTATTATAACGAATATTAATTAATTTAAAAATCAGCGTGCAGAACCGCGAGTCTAAAGAAAATTTCCTTTTCCCAGGCATTATCGACTATGGTAGATAGCTGGAATTAGTGGTTATCAGTTTTATAGTTTTGTTTGTCATACCTTAGCCCTGAAAAAAATTGCTAAATCTTCATGTAATCATCGCATTTAATTTTGCTTTTAATTTGTTTCTAGTAAATACGATCATGACTTTTTTATTTATGGGTTTTCTTTACGTTTTCAAATATTATCTAAAACTGTGTATACAAATTCATTACAAACTGAATTGTTATAAAAAGATGGTAACAAATGAACCTGCTATCCTCAATTTTAAATACTCTTATTGGTTAAAACGAAGAAAAATTTGTTGAATCTTTTTTACATAGCTAAATTTAGATGCTTATTTCTAAATTGTGTGATGACAATTATACCTTGCTAAATTTTAAAATTATCTTAACGCCTATGTTTATAAGTTAAAATTTTAACTCAAAAATTTTGCTCAAAAATTAAACCTGCACTAATCAATTTTTTATATTTTCTTACCATTTTCATGTTACTCTGTTCTTAATAACCATGATCCTTTCTACTCTAAGAAGTAGCCTAGGTTTGATTTGTCACTTTTTACTTGTAAACACTCTTTGAGAAAAATATAAATGTTAGTAAATCTTCCTAAACTTCAAAGTGACTTGCATATACATATTGAAATCTCTTGCCTCTAATTCCTTTAAGAAACAGATTTGCAAAATGTGAACAAAATTAAATCCTAGCATCTTCCTAGAACTTTCAAATAATTTTTTTTTCACAATTTCCAGAGATATGGACAGTTATTTACCCATATTTTATATATACTTTGAGATGCATTTGAAAAATTTGTTTTGACGTAATATTTTTTCACGATTTTCTCTTTTTCTCAAAATTTTCAAATCTATCACGTCACTAATTATGGTAATAAAATTTATCTTTAATTTACTGGAAGTTATTGGTCTTGTATTGATAAGTCTACTTTATTTTTTAATATGAATTTCATATGCAAGTAAATTACTAAACTGTTCTCAAACTATCAAACACACATTAATAATAATCTGCTATCATTGCGCCACCGCGCTAAATTATAGTATTACTATCTCAAACTAAGTGGTTAGATACAAATTTAAATTCAGTTACTACATATATAGTACGTCTTATCTGGTACACCAAAGCAAAATAGAGTTCATATCATAATAACCCTTAACCATTGTAGTAATATACAGGTATAGATAGTAAGAAGAACTGATTTATTGGTCTCATTGGGGGGCGAATGAATTGTTATTAACCAACTACTACAGAAGCCTGTAATAAATTGAGCAGAAATACGACGTTCACATCATTTTCCTTGGCTTCAAGGTCTAAGTTTTAACTGGAAGTTACGTTTTAGTTTCCTTTCTTTTTTCTCCTAAATTAAATGTAGGCTCAGGTGTTACGGGTTCCAATGTAGTTCCAAATGAGGTTTTTCTTGTATAGAAAATCCAAGCTTTAATATAAACTTTCTTATTTACTTGAGATTTTGTGTTATATTTGAAATGTTTATTAGTTTTCAGGACGCTATTTAGTAGATTTTATTTTCATGTTTTTATCAAAATGTTAAAATAATTTTAATACCACATAATTTTGAATTATGACTAAATTGTTGGGAAAGTGCCATTCTCCACAGTTCTTTTTATCGCCGAATTGTTCTAGTCGAAATTCTGGTATAAGTCCTTATATATATTACAGAGAAAATAAAAGATAGATTAAGCGATTTACAATTTTAATAAAACTTTTAATGATTATCTACTCTGACTCCACAATAATTACACTATGATTATGTATATAAGTATAAATTGATGGAGTAAGGTTGAAATAATAATTTATAAGATCATAAACTCTATAAATTAAACTATTGTTAGAATAATAAATTTTTATATTGCCGAACTATCACTGTACTCGTGTGTTGCTTTATGTACTTATGATGTGTAGACTGCATATAATCGACAGAGAATAAGCAGGCAAGCCGAGTTGTGGGGCAGACTTCGTTGCGTTCCGTGTGCAAAGAGATTTTGTTAGATTATACTCGATGCAAACACGTTTAACCGCATCGTATCTACAGACTAAACAATAAGAATTATGATCTGCGGACACAAGTGTGGTCACCGTAGTGCACCAGATGAATGTTACTTTAGTATGTGTATGTGTCGCGACGTTCCTTTATTAGGCGAAGTTATTTGTGTTTAAATATTATTTTAATATAAAAAGTGACGACCTATGCTGTCAAAAATTATGACCGTGATTGCAGATGACTGTCGAAAAAAAATAATAATATATTTTTTCATCAATAACTAATGTTAATTAAAAATATCTGTGAACGTTTGTTTTCCTAAACTGCTAAATAGGAAGTCATACTTCGCCGAATGAAGAATTGCGCAGTGAAAATAAATAATGTTTTGTGCGGTCAAGAAGGTTTTTTATTTGCACAAATTTAAATTCCATATATTTATATTTAAAACAATTATGTTTTTGAAGTGAAAGCTATTGATTCTATGCAATTGTCTTTAAATCATTTTCAACGACTTTCAGTTTTTTGAAGGATGAATATTGTAGGGGAACTTATGGTACTCTATGAACTGATAAATTTAAGGAATGAGTTCAGTTTAACAAAAATACAGTCGCAATTACTTCATTATGAATCATTGAGTTGAAAAAATAATTACTCACCATAAATAGAATCATTTTTAATAGATTATAAAAAAGGAGGAACTTCTCAATTCGGTAGTAGTTGTTTATATATGTTATTTCATATTTTCAGAATTTATTAGCAAAATTTGGATGATACTTTTGGAAGCGCATACTCTCTGTTGTGCCTTGCTAATAATTTTATCATGGAAATTGAAGATACACCGCAGACTTCCTTAACACTGAGCAGCACGGTCTCGTGATCGAGATTGGGTGATAAAGGTCCAACGATAAATATAGGTCCAATGATAATTTAAAAATATACGACTAAGCGTGATATGAATTAATTTTTTGGCCAAATCAGGTTATATTAATGGCGATGAAAGGTGTTGTTGTTTCAACCTTGCGATCGACTTTTGACCTATTTCTACTTAACTGATTCTTATAAATCTTCGCAGTCAAATTCAGTCCTATGACAAAATAACGTTATTTTAATTTTAACCTTTAAAACATAAATTCTGATAATGCAAGCATAGTGCCTGCCTAAGCTGTAAGGTTTGAAGATTTGCCGTTTCAAAATTAGTATTTTACGTCTCAAGCAGACACTCTGTTATTGAACTTCGGGTTCAAACTTTTTAGTACTGATATTGCAGGGGAACTGCTTGACCAAAATCAGGAAACTTGTGGACGTGCTTCTTTTAAGGTAGTATTATGGATCTCAAAAAGACTCTTTCATAAATTTAGCTATCTATTTGTACTTAATTATTATTTATGAGTCTCATGCAATGACTTTGCGATTGAACTCCGGGTACCAAATTCTAAGAATCGATACTATAGGAGTAGTGCCTGCTTAAATCATAATGCTTTAAGACCTGCTTTTTGAAATTAGTATTGTAAGTCTCAAGTGGAGAATCTTTTATTGAACTCCGGATTTCAACTTCGTAGCCTGATGATGCGGGTACCCTGTCTGCTTAAAGCGTGAGACGATTCTCAGTTTTGTTGTTTTTAAATTAGTATTTTAGGTCTCAAATAGAGACTTCATCATGGAACTCCGCGTTCTAACTCATTATTTCTGATACTGTGGGTGTATTGCCGGCTTAAATTGTGCTAATAAATTGTGAGACTTAACACTTGTGCTGTATTTAAATTAGTGTGTGAAAGAAGAGAAAAGTATCGATTTGGTACAGCCTCTAAAAATCTTTAGCCAAGTTAATTTATTATTTAGCAGCATTTTTTATTTGTAAATTTATTTGTATTCGGAAACAATATTATACTGCAAAACTTCCAGTAAGTTCTAGCTTTTCATAATTTTTTTCACTGTTTTTCTTATCCGGGGATTATTTCAAGTATATTATTTTTTTCGTAAACAAGATTTTTTTAAATTGCTGAAGTTTTTTTACCCTTAATAATATAAAAAGCATCAGAACATTTATTTTACTTAACGGTTAATGTCGATAAATTCGTGCTTTTTTCATAGTTACAATATTTTTTTATAGGCATTTTGAATTTTCTAAAAATGTGTTTTTTATAAACTGAAAATATATATTTTAGATTAAGTAGAATTGAGTATTTTGTTGAATTAACGATGCTATTAAGCATTTACTCTTTTTGATAAAATTTTAATTTCAACTTCTTTTAGGTCTGTAGTATCTAGTCATAAATTTATAGTGAAAATAATTAAAAACATTGACTTTATCTTAAGTAATTTCTTCCTAATCATTTCTTTATATTAAAATAATTGCAATCAAGCTAATTTTTTTCTTAAACATATTACTTTTTAAATATATTTTTTTTCTTAAACACATTCATTAAACAGAAACAATGAAAATTTAATTTTTGTCAAACTAAAACTTTTTCGAATTGATTTCATGCAAGACATTCTTTCAATATTTTGTAAGAATATGAATTATAAAAGAACAATAATGGGTCGAAAGTAACTAAGAGTAAGGCGTCCAGTTGGCGTAGTTTGTCTTCTTTTTTTCTTTTATTTCATTAGATGTTGCGGCGACTAAAGATATTACGGTCAAACGATTTAATATGCAGGTTCAATCATAATGATGGCGCTGGAAGGTGGTGATTACGATATATATATATATATATATATATATATATATATATATATATATATGTATATGTATATATATACATATATACATACGCTCGTGAGAAGCCTTTTATGTGATACAAAATACGAATATTTTCGACTAAAATAATTTTTTCACAATTACACAGCCTCTTACACTTTCTTATATTTTAACTTTTCTTATTCACTTTTCCAAAAAGACATACAAATAAAAACACTTGTGCGCGCACACTAAGGCACACATATGAACACGCGCGTGCACATTCTCGCAGGCACACAATGAACATTTTAGATATCTCCATTCCAAAAATAAAATAAAAACTATTTGGACTCTAACCAGACAAATTTGAAACTATTACATAAATTGAAACTTTGATATAATCACGAAGGTATTACCGGAAGTAAAAAGATAATTATTGAATTATTATTTTATTCGTACAACAGAGTGTGTGTAGTTAGTGATCGGTCGCGCCCCTGTAGTAGTAAAATATGACTGTGTGGTAATATAGATGTCACGGTTATATTTTTTGGCAGCTCATCTTCTGGTAATTAAAATTTACTATAATATCTTAGAAAAGTCTGCTTACGATATCATCCTATAATATTTGTGACATAATTTGTGATTGGTTGTTTTAATTTAAAATTATCACATATTATTGGAGCTATTAAAATATTTGGTCTATAGTTATGTCACCTCTTCGTCTATAATACTTGTAGTCTAAGGTGGAGGGTATATAAATCGTAACTTGTCACCATACTTTCTCTTATACTTATACTGTTGATGAGAGCAAGAGTTGTATTGGTTTTTGGTCCGGATTCCTCATCAAGGAATATCATCAATAATCATTCAAGCGGTACTATCAAATGAACGTTAATTCAATATTTGTTGTTTACATATTACCCCATTTTAATGACAGTTCTGATTGGCTGAATTTACGACAGACCGCTTGTTGATAAATTGTCACGAAAAATATAATTCGTAAAATATTTAAATATACCTATATCGGGGATAAAGTGCATGATGAACTTGGAAGTTTTTTTTTTAAATTCTTTTGAAATATATTGGTGGTAATTATCATTGTTTAAGTCATCACTATTTTTAGTCAGCGAACCCCTTTTTTCTTTCTCATTTTATTTAAATGGGGGAATATTTTTCCAAAACAATTTTTTTCAAGTAGCTTATTACAGTATTATATTTTTCATAAAAATTACTTTTTGTAGCGTTTTTGTTTGTATTCAGAATAAACATCTTTATTTCAGAATGATAAGATCATTCATTTTATGTATATCTATCATTTCAATTATGTACTGTCGTTATATTTGAATGTAAACAAGTAAAATGAAATATTATTGATGATATTGCTAAATATGCGTTTTTTATTTTTTTGTAGAATTTGTATTTTTATTTTACAATTTCTTTTACATTTATCTATCTTTTACACATATTTGGATTTTTTCTTTAACCTCATTTGTCATGATTTTCTTTGAAACTTGTCATGTTTTAACGTACTACGTAAATTAATTTATTGCGAAGATTGATAATTTTGTTAATATTCTCTCAGTAAAAAAACAGATTGATTGCAATTTATCACAACCATATCTTTTTTATCTTGCTCTGATTTGCTATATGATATAACTTTCGTAGGGATGAGCATATTATAAGTATCACTTGTGCATATTCACTACATAATTAGAAGATTAGGTTTTTCTGCGCATTGTTATGGGACCTCTTGTTATGTTAGTATTAATTTTATATTAATTTTTTCGTGTTTATCTACTTGCATAATATTTAGTAAAATTTATTGTTAATTAGATGTTATATACTGATTATAGTGAAGAAATATATATATATATATATATATATAGTATTCAGTTACCTACTAGATTTCCCTGAGCGTAATGATTTCTACTAGTTATTAATTTAGCATCTAAAATAAAAAGAGAAGTTTTTTAATTAGTACCATTTTGTTACATACTTAGATTAGTAATTTATAAACTCTATATACAATCTAATACAATCAGTTGAATATCAATCTGAGATAATATAATAAAATTTGCTTGATAATTACGGAGGTATCTCAATAGACTGAACGTTTAAAATTTAGATATAAAACATCTAATGGCACGTTTGGATGGAAATTAAAACATTCTAAGTGCTATTCAGTCAGCTTCCTGCATTGCCGGTTCTTTTCGATTTGACTCGCCTAGCTTCACGTCTTGTCGGCTAAAAGTATCATAAAATTAAAAAAATATTTGAAATAAATAATTAAAAAATATTTCTGTAATTAATTATTTCATAAAAATTAAATTAAATTAATATTTTATTACTGACAACTGACTGAACCTTTTTTCGCTTTTTTCGATTTCATAACTGAAATCTCATGCTTCCGGTTATTAACAACACTACCGCGCGACAGTTTGATAGAACTGTTGAAACGACTCTGCAAACGTCGAACAAGAATAAAGAACAAATCTTTGATATTTAAGCAACTAAGCCAAATGCAGCAAAAGAAAATTAAATCATAATTCGGCTTTTTATTTGCTTAAAACAGACAACAATAAGATAATAATTTAGCCTTAGCTGCGAAACAAACGCAAAAATACGGGCTATGACCCGGATTAAACAATGAAATAGCGCATACGAATGACAGGTTTAAAATGATATAGCCCGGCGTAATTTATATTATGATATCTTCCTTGGTTACACGTGACACGGGTTTCAGTTTTTTTATTTGCGCCCACATTCAGGCTTTCTACGTTTTTATTACACTTTATTATCTTGTTTAGTAAATTAATATGAAGACTTAGGTATATCTCCCAACGACTGTTTGTGTACATATTTGTGTGGGAGAGGTTGACACGGGTTTGTTTATTTATAATCCGAGCTGTTTACGCAAGTTCCTGGCAAAGAATTAATTTACTTGTTAATACAATATTAACAACATCCACATTTTTCTGGAAATTTGGAAACACGTGTAATAACTGTATTAGTTTTGTTGTATTTTAATATTTGTTTCCTTTCCCGTTTTTCAATATCAAGCTAATATGGCGTTTATATTTTGAACATAATTTAATTAAGTATTTTATTTAAGCAATACTGGAAATAGAAAATCCATTTTGATTTCTAAGAAGACTGTCTAGTGTCTCAAATTTAATACATCAGTTCTAGTCTTTTTTTTTTGTTGTACCTTGAGGAAAGAATTCAGCTAGCTGACACAAGAGATTAAAAAATCTTATTTTAAAAGTGAATAGTGTTCTAAATGTGTGTGATAAGATGGGTCATAGTATATAGTAATAAAGTAAAAATAGTTTTTTACAACTTTGTAATTTTGTATATTGAAATCTAAAACAACGGTTTTTCTTCCTAAAACTGCTGGTTAAATTGCTATGACTAGTTGGGCTATTTTTCTATTTGATTTTGATTTACCAAGTCATGATGGTGACGATACATTTAATTGTAATTTATTTAATCAGCTATAATGGCATCTACATTATATTAATATTAATGTAATCGTCGTAAAGGGGAGCGATTTGGCATCATGCAAAATATTTAAATATTTTAATATCAGTAATTTTCTATAATATCATTCGTAGAAAGCAAATTTGAATTAAGTTTACTTTTAGATGAATTTTGTATAAATATATTAAAATAAATCCCAGTAAAAATAATTATGGAAACCAGGCTTCCTTTTTTTTAGTGTTAACAAAATTTTTTATTGACGTTTATATATATTTTTTCTATCCCTTTTGTTTCTCAAACCAATAGGCAACAATTAAAAAGTAGATAGCAGCAAATTTCTTCCCGTACACTCTATTCACATTATTTTTTTGTTTTAACATAAAGAGTATATAGCCAATAAAAGTTTATTCTATTGACGTTAGCCATCGGGTTTTAACATAAAGAGTATATAGCCAATAAAAGTTTATCCTATTGACGTTAGCCATCGGGTTTTAACATAAAGAGTATATAGCCAATAAAAGTTTATCCTATTGACGTTAGTCATCGGGTTTTTTTTTATTGCGTGCATTATTATATTCATTTTTCAGATTTGGTGTGAAATGATAATCATATATTCAAAGAACGGAGTAATACAATATTTCACATAATTAAATTTAGTTCCTTACTTGACACGGCATTCCATTATTCTCAGCATTATCTAGCATAAATTAAAATTCATCATAGCTGTTATTTCATAAGTTATATATTTTCTTAGAATACAAGACTATGTAGATACGGCAACATTCCTTGCAAATATATAGAAATTTCCGGGTTATAAGAATTTTTGTCTTTTGGGTTAAAAACTTCTTTGGAAAGCTTTTTACCTCCTTTAACTTAATATAACATTGCCTGAGAAAGCTGGATCTAGAAGTGATTATGAAAGGTTTTCTACTGAATTTATTCTTAACCTTATTTATTTTCAATGCACCCCAATATATCTTTTCCAGTTTAATAGAGACTTCACTTGTCTTTTTAAAATGTTGTTTTTTTATTTTATGAAGCTTCAGACTGTAAAGTGTTAGAACCAATTCGATGCCCAATAATATATACTTAATATTCAAATTGCTCCTGATCAGGGAACGGTTTTTGTATTTTATAGAGACATTTAATTATATCCAAATTTCTTTAATCTCGTTTAGTAAAGGTAGATTATTAAATTAGTAAAGTAGATATTCATATTATTTATACCTACACACACACACATTCATATATATACATATATATGTATATATATACGTATATATATATATATATATATATATATATATATATATATGTATATATGTGTATATATATATATATATATATATATATATATATATATATATATATATATATATATGTATACATATATATACATATTCCTTTGAAAGACACATTGTATTTTCTAAACATATCGGTATTTATTCTTTTTCACTTTGTAATTTGGCTTTTCTATTTTATTTTTTCAATTATTATGTTTCTGGATAAAATTCAGCACTCATTCGGAGTAATGTGAATTTTTTTCAGAAATATAAATATCATCTGTAATCTGCTGGAAGATATAACTGCTTTGTATTATTTTATTCCAAACATTTTATTATATTTATCGTTACTCGATCGTATGAATAACTATGTGCAAAATTGTATTAAAATCGAATAAAACGATAAAATGTTTGTTTTCAAAATGTTTGCATGTAAATTTTATTCTAAATCTTAACTCTTTCTGAAAAAACTTTGTGTCAAATTTATGAAGCCGCCGAAAAAATCAGACAGAAACATATTTCAGACACACTCAATTATTGCGGCAGTGTTTATAATAGCCCCTTTCTTTGTTATACCTCTTTTTTAAGCATTATTACGATATAATACCTGCTGTTGAGATCTTTTTCATTTACATACATTTAGATTCGTGAGTTACCTAATATATTAATGAATGGCCATTTATTTCGTAGAAATTGTAATTTTGACTGTTTGTTATAAAATATTATCCAAAATCTCGGTAATAAAACTTTTCTACATTTCAAGAACAAGAAAGAGAAGTTAACGCTTATTACTTTAACATTTATATTTGATAAAAAATTAGAAATTAGTTTCTTCATATAGTCACTGGTATTTTTGATGTCAGATATTCAGACATTAAATGCTAGAATAATTTTCAAATAATTATAATTAAGTCATTGGAAGAAACTTCATTTATTTCGTTAGATATTCATAATAAACAAACTTAAGAGTCAAAAACTGCATTATAATGCCTACGAGCAGCGCTTGCAGTGATAATGATCAAAATGCAAGATCGTCATTGGTGAATAACTGTAGGTAAAATAGTTGAGATATTAAGAATATATTCAAAATGGATTTAAGGGTATCGAAGGATGTATTGAAATGGAATGGCACTGAATGTATTACGATTTACGACGTTTAATTATATTTGATTACGAAAGATTACGTTGAAATTAGACTTCCGAATGAAATATTTCTAGAAAGATAGCGAAAAGTAAAAAGATGGGAAAACAGCATATTAAACTATGAGTTATTCATCACCTCAAAATTCATAAAATTCATTTGATTAGAGAAATCTTTGTGATATACTTTAGAAATTATAATGCATATACATAGTAAACAGTATACAGTTTAAATATATACAGTTTAAATGCGGAAGTAACAACACGGTAACTATTGTTTTGATTTTACCGATGAAAATGGTTATGTTTTTTAAGTGAGACTTAACCACAAAATTTTATTCATAGTTTCGTTTATTCCTTCCTACTTTATTTAAATAACTATATATATATATATATATATATATATATATATATATATATATATATATATACATATATGTATAATATATATATATATTTTTTTATACCAGGGAAAGCTTTTAAAGCTTCTTCCAAACAAATCACTTAATAAAGCTTTTAGTTTTGGACTTATATTTCATACTAATATTTTAATTACGACATAAGTTGAAATTCGAATCTATGTTTTTTATCCGCCAGTTGCTGGTGACAAATCAACGACCAAAATGAAAAATCTTCGAAGCTTCTTTCGTGACCTGAATGTACAAATAATAACAAAGTTGATTAGGTAACGTAAAAAATATATACATACATCAACATGACACTTTCAGAATGACGCAGTCCTATTTAATTTGTTTTATCATATCTGCGTCGGTTGGACGTGAGACGGGTGCGTCCTTTTTTTATTAACACCCAAATCCAGGTTCTGTTAGCTTTTATTATATCCTCTTGTTATCTTGTTTAACTAATTAAGAGAAAAGACCATGTCGTCCGGTAAACACGTGTAGACTGGGTAGGCTTTTGAAGGTTTATTAGTTTAATATCCGGTATGATTTTATGTATTCGTGACATGGGTTATTTTTACTTATGAAATTATACAGTCAATTGGCTGTAGTATTGTATAATGTGTATGTGATTTTCTTTTCAATATTTTTGGGATAAATTTGAATAAGTGGATAAATTTATAGAATTGGGATAAATTTAGTAGTGTACTGTTGATAGACAACATACTTTACATTTTTGACATTATAATATTGACAATATTTTTGAGTCTACTCTTTGCTAAATTAAAAATTTTTCTTCAAATATTCTATGAAAAAAGGCTGTGACTAGCGGGGTAAGGGGCGGGCTATTCGTCCGGTCTTATTACATAGGTACTGTTTTTTTTTCTTTCAAGGTCTTTCAAAGTAATAACCAGAGAAATTTGAATAAAATCGCCATATATATATTCAACATTATTGAACAATTTTCGCTTTCTAAATGTAACGTTTGAAATTCACTTTATTACAAATTAATAAATAACTTTAATGATCTGTAATCTGCATTAAAATTTAGCGTAAAAGTTATAATTTCTTTGGTTGTTTTAATCATACAAAACAACCGTTATGTATATTTATTTTAAAGATATTGTTGTTCTATTAATTATATATTATTAATTATAGGTAGTAGGTAAGTTCATACAGTAATTAATATAACATAGAAATAAATTAAAACACAGAAAATATTTTCTCATTCATGTTCAGTGTTCAGGTCGGTCATGTTAGTAGACAATGAGAAATACAGAACAATGAAAATAGTTGCACGATAACCCTATATTGGTTCAGTTCTCATAGTTAGTTCAAAACAAATTTAATATTTGAAATTAGTTTACAATATTAGACTCGCAACTCTATTTGTAAATATTCAAAATGTTTAGAATTAGAAATGAGAAGTGAAGAGTAGTCATTATTTGTCAATACTGTATCAAAGAAAAGAAAACTTCAAGGGTGCACTTCATACAAAAGTAAAATCCATTTGATATATGTATATTATAAAAGTATGTAAACAAATTCAGAATAAAAATTAGGAAATAAAGTCGAAAACAAATACGATTTTACAAAGTACACCATATTGTAATAAGACAAACAATAAACTAGGAGACGTATCTTCATTCGCGTGATTCGCTCGGATGCCGGATTAAATCGAATTAAAAACTGCGACCTTCCTTATCCCTTCGTAACATCTGCTACTGAGTTATTTCTCTCGTAACTTAAACTCCAAATGGATAGCTATACGGCGTTTGATCTATAGCTGTTGGAATGCGAAAGCCTATATTTGGGAAGGACTTGACAGATGTGTTCTTTCCCGAAAATTGCGCGTATGGACCAATACAATTTATTTGAGTGTATCGAGATCCTTTTAGTGATTGCTATTGGCACTTCTATTGTTTATACCATGTCAAATGTCATACAGTGAGATAATATTTATTATTTCTATGTTAGGGCCATACCTGCATTCGCCTTTGATGACTATTACTATTAGTCATTCCGCGCTAAGATGCACTCGAAGCGGTTGTGTTTCGAGTGAAAACGAAATTTATATTATTTTATTCATGTTCGCGTAACCTAGCAATTGCATCTAAAAGGGCACTATTACATGGAACTATCCCTGTTAGCTTCGAGCAATCAAGTTCCTCTATTTGGAGTAATGATAATCTTGCAACTTAATTTCTATCACTTCAAATGTGTCTCTTAGGCATTATCATCATTGTGGTTTTCCTTTAAGTGCCTTCATCATCCACCACTAATGGAATAAATGAAGATCTTTTTCAAATATTATAAATATAATTATATATATATATATATATATATATATATATAAATTTAATATAGTTTATTTGATATATGATGATTTTTTTAATATAGTTAATTTGAAGTGTATTTCAGCAAAAATGTTTAATTCAAATACATTTAGTCAACTATACGAGTAATACACACATTGTTTGTCACAGCCATATTCATTGTGCACGACTCTCGCACAAAACATACGTTGTGTAAAAGTACTCATACGGAGTTGGTCATACGAATAGTTTGATACAGTTAGTTTAATATGAACATTACTATTGTAAGAACCATATTACGGAAATTATGTTATTATTTTTTAACTTTAGTGTTAAAATTACTAAGTATTTTCAATGAGATTTAATCACAAAATTTTATTCATTCTCTTTTTGATATCTTCCTACCTTATTGATGACAAAATAATACGTGTTTGTAACATCCCTTGATTTACATGGAAAAGCTTTCAAAGCTTCTTTCAAATCATCCGATAATGCTTTCACAGGCTGTGCGTTGATTTATTCAGGATATAATATTACTTTCGAAGTGACATTTCACGATAACATTCTACTAAAGAAATAAGTTGGAATAACAATCTGTCCCTTTTTATTCGCCTATTGCTTGTGATAAATCCATGACCAAATTGAGAAATCTTCCTTCGTGACCTAATTGTATATATATTAGCAAAGCGGGTTAGTTAATATAAAACGTTATATACATGACAATTTTCTGATGACCTAATTGTATTTAATTTGTTTTATGAAATCGTCGTCGGTTGGAGATAGGTGTGTCTTTTTTATTAAGATCCAAATAGAGGTTTTGTTGTTTCTATTACATCCTCTCGTTATATTGTTCAATTAATTAAGGGCAAATTACATCGTGTCCGATGCATATAAGTTGATTATCAGTCTTATTTCATCTATTATATTTAGTCAGCCTTATTTCGGGTATCCGTTACGTGAATATTATTTATTTGTGAAAAAATTCTCCTAATTGGACGTGCTTATAATATAGAAGGATGTATGGTTTCCTTTTAATTTTTTTAAAACACATTTCAGTAAACGCATTGCTTTGGTAGGCTGTTGTTGATGAATACACGTGTTAAATACGAATAAAACCCAAATTTTGCTTATTCCGTATACATTAAGTGCATATTGTGTTGATATTTAAGTATATATTAGGATATATGATAATTTAAGTATATATTAGGATATATGATAATTTAAGTATACATTAGGATATATGACACATAGCGAATATCTCAAAAATGGTGAAATTTAAACCATCGCTATATTTTTCCGGTACGCTTTAGGTAAACTTCTAGTAACGTTATTTTTTATAATTATTTGCATTTTCAGATGTAGAGAGAAGGGACGGGATATTTTTTACGTTTTTAACAATAAGTCTAGAAATTTTTTATACAAAATTCTGATAAGTATAATTTTGGGACTATTGTAAATTACCTATTCAAATTGTAATTATGATATTTTCAAGTATTATTGAAAGTTCTTTTCATTAGATTTTTAATACTTTAATTGTTCCTATAAATTTTCAGATTAATGTTTTTGAATAATATAGGCAGGTAAAATGGCAAAATAAAAAAAAAAAACTTGGCAAAATGATTAACCCTGCTAGGGTTAATCATTTTGCCAAGTTTCTGTCCCTAATAGTTTATGAGAAAACGGACTGTGACAGGTAGACTGATGGATGGATATGTGACCGATCTTATAAAGGTTCTGGTCTTTTTAAGATACCAAAACCTTAAAACGATGAAAAATTCCACCAATTTTCCATCTCTAATCAGATGAATATGAAAAAAAACCGCGTCTACCTGCATTCAATATTAAAGACATATAATCGGAATGGAAGGCTTCCGATTTATGTTTGAACTACAAATTTATTATAGTCTAAATGATTTTAATTACTTGCATACATGGTTTAAAATTTAGAATTTCATTCATTATTCACGAAACCGGAAGTAAAGAGACACCTTTGTAAGTCTTGTTTATTAAAAAATGTTCTTTCTCTACTTATTAAAAGTGTTTACGTAATAAGTGATATAGAGTTTTATACAGAAATACTTCTCCGTTGGTGTTTCTGTACCAGATCGAGATGGGATTCCATATGTTGACTGGAATATGAAAAAATTAGCAGTGCCACAGTCGTAGATTAGTTTGGAAAATTGTTAGCGTTCTTAAGTCTTTTATAGCAGTAAAATACGGCTCCACTTTTAAATCGTAAATGTAAATTATATAGTGTTTTGATTCACTAACATCTTTTCAAACAAAACAAAATTTAAAATAGTTAAGATAAGCTCGAAAGCAAATACTATTCTGCAAAGTAAATCATATTGCAATAACAGAAGGCAAATAAACCTGTAGATTTATCTTCACTCGAGTGATGCCCTCGGATGCTGACTTAAATCGAATTAAAAACCGTCACCCTCCTTCGCAACATCTGCCACTAGGAAATTTTTCCCGCAACTTAAACTCCAAACAGATAGCTATACGACGTTTGATACTTAGCTCTAGGATTGAAAACGCCTATAATTGGAAAGGACTTGACAGATGTGTTCTTCCTTGAAAATTGTGCTTTTGCTTCTACATACGTAAGTTGATTGTATCGAGCTCATGTTAATAATTGCTTTTAGCGACTATGTTGTTTAAATAATGTTGAATAGCATACAATGCACTTATATTTATTTCTGTTAGAGCCACGCCTGCATTAGCTTTCAAGTACTATTATCACATTAACAATGCTTCAAAATATTGCCGTTAACTACACATGGAATAGCTACACGTGAGTTTAACGATTGGAACTGTTGTTTAATATTTTTATTATGGATACTGAGAAAGCTGTTATATTGGTGTAGTACAATTGCACTCATTTTTATTTTCATAAAATATATTATTTTTGCTGGAAAAATGGAAACTAAACCCTGGACAACGACAGTGGCTGGTAAAAATACAGAGGAAATATGAATTTTTCATTATTTTTTCAATAAAAGAAGTATGTTGTTTGTTCCCGTCAAATAGTGCAATACTTTAATACTTTACTTTAATATTACTTTAAAATTTATACTGATCTCGTCCGAAAAACGTACTAAGGCATACTAGCGCATTTATATTGATCTCGTCCGAAAAAACGTACTAAGGCATACTAGCGTAGTGACAACAACCCAATTACTTACGCTCTTAATATTTCTTTCTCTGTCAAAAAAAAACACGTGGAAGAGAACGTAATAGCGACTTGGCCAAAGTATGTAAAGAACTGGAAGAACACTCTGGCAAACATGAAACTAAAGACCTACGTGATAAAGTATGATATCTGACCCGACAGTTTGAACCCAAGACCTTGTCTGTGGAAAACTTGGATGGCGTAACAATCCCGGAAATAAGTAATATTTTAAAAGTCTGGAAGGAC
Source organism: Druceiella hillmani (assembly GCA_039881145.1). Lineage (NCBI taxonomy): Eukaryota > Metazoa > Arthropoda > Insecta > Lepidoptera > Hepialidae > Druceiella > Druceiella hillmani. The sequence continues at coordinate 16,203,532 of JAYKKI010000025.1, read as the reverse complement.
TATTATAAAGCCCTCTTTCGTGATAGGAATGGTTCGATTACTGCTATTTAAACAGATATGATTGAGCAAGAGTCAGCCATCTTAAAGACAAAGTACGTGCAGCTATTAAATACCTGAAACGCAATAAAACCGTTGGAATCGATGAAATACTTCTTAAAATAGTTAAAGAAATGAGAGAATCAGGGATTGATACTGATTATAAGCAATGAGAGAATCAGGGATAGATCTGCTGCAAGGTATGGGAGATGGGGTGTTAACCGAAATACTGGTCAAATTCCTTATTCATAAAGCAACAAAGATATGTAACAACTACCGTCTGATTTCTCTTATTTCACATGTTAGCAAGGTACTACTTCATGTCCTTAATACCAGACTCCAGTTGTACCTGTCTCTCTTGGATATGTGGTGCTGGAAGCGTTTGCTGAAGATCTCTTGGACTGCTTTCCGCACTCACAACTCTATCCTGAAGGAACTCAAGGTCAAGGAACGACTTTCATCGACTGTGCAACTGCGAATACTAAAATTCTTTGGTATAGCGCTATGTAGAGGGCAAGATATCTAGAAGCCGATTACATACTCGATTGATGGACCAAATTAAATTAGTAACGCAAACTACCGTGACTGAGTGTACTCGCAGTGCAGCGAACTGGTAGAAATGGAGAGACATTACTAAGAAAGCAGCTCAGACCAGGTAGACCGAATGAAAAATAGACATGTACAAACACCCTCAACCTAGTATTTAACTCTGTCAAGAGTGCACGACTGAGAAGAAGAATATATATATATGTATATATATATATATATATATATATATATATATATATATACATACATATATTTATATTTATATATCCAGCGCATTTGTCAGAGGTTGGTAATAGTTCAATTTAAATATTTAACTTGATAACTGTTATGACAGCGAAAGTAACCATGAAGCAATTTCATTCTCTTTATAACTTTATTGATTAAATTAATAAGGCTTTTTAAATGAAACTTAAGCACAAAGTATCATTTTGTTTTATGAATACCTTTTAACCACACTTATTCAGATAACTGAAATAAAACAGAATAAATTTTTCGATATCCTTTTGTCAAAAATAATGTGTGTTTGTAGAATTCTTGAACTACACGGGAAACCTTTCAAAGCTTCGTTCCAATCACTCAATGAAGCTTTCACAGATCATGTTTTGATATGTTCTCGATATTCTATTACTTTCTGTTTGACGTTTTATGTTAAATAACGAGTTGAAATCACAGTCTGCCTCATTTTGCTCGCCTATTTTTTACGACAAATTTGCCTATTCGTTACGCCAATTCTTTACTCCAAAATAAAAAATCTTCTTTCGTGGCTTGAATCTATCTATTGAATGATCTAGGTTTTGTTGAATGACAACATCTTCATTTTGTAGAGATATATCTTTACAAATTACCCATCTGAAGATTTTGTCATACAATGAAACATAGGCTGTGGTAAAGAACTTAAATAAAGTAGAAATAATACTATGTCACGTAGTTCCCTTTAGTTGAAAAAAATTTAATTATAATGAATTTTTACAAAATTAACGTCAAATATATTCTATGAAATATATTAGGTAAAATAAAAAGGTATATACGTTGCAAGTTTAGAATGGAGCAGGTTTTATCCACTTTTTAATTTGTTTAACTAGTAAGTGTGCAGGTAATCATACGTTCATTAATTTACTAACAAGTTTTCTTTTGTCGGTCTGTGAATTATATACACTACGGAACTTTTGGCATAATATAAGTAAATTTCTGGTAATGTTATTTTTTCTTTCAGATAGGGCGACGGAACATATTTTAATATTACTTATTATAACATTTTGTATAGCTGAAACTTTAGACTAATTTCACAGTAATTCTAAACATGACAGTTTTGGAATTACTGCAATTTACTCTTTCAAAATATAATTAAAAACATCGAGGTATAAATATCATTGCAACCCCTTCTCCCCAAATTTAGAATAATTTTGTTAACATTTAAAAATCGAAATTTCTTTTAATTATTAACCACTAAAATATACCTACGTGAGTATTCTTCGTCATTGTGTTTAGTTTCAAATTTCGATTAAAAATTTTTTGGTTTGTTTCAAATGATTGGCAACAATTTTGTGAACATTTTAGGCAATGCCAAAAAACGCTTTTCTCCTAGCATTTTGTCATTTTATTTGGGGTCGACTTTCATTATTTTCAATAGAGGTGACTGTACTCTTTAATTTAAAAAGAACATTTTACGTATAATTCTAAAACTAAAAAAAATCGGAGTCATACACAAAAAGTATTAACATATACATGAGTGATAATATAAGGGTTTCGTATTTTATCCTTTTACGTTATGTTATCTAAGAACTATTAAAAATAACTAAATTACCCTTTTGGCTTTAAAATGAATCGAAAAAGACTGTCTCAGAACTTAATGTCTTATACCTAAGGCATTTAACACAAAGAGCATGTCAATAAATTTAAAACGTATTTGAGTAGACGTGTATAATAGTTGGATAATAACTTATTCTACGGTATGTCTATGTTTTATGACGATTTTAATTATAGTACACTCCTAAAAACGTTTGTTATTATATCTATATTTGGTAAAAATTTTGCATTAAATGCCAACGGAATTTGTATTCCATACTATTACATAATCTATCATCTCCCACTTTTTATGTAAAATGTAATAGTATTTGACATTTTATAGTATTAAACAAATAGTGGAACCTGCTGCATTATTTATCATTCAAATATTGATGCAACTAAAAAAGAATTGTCGAAATGTTGTATGCGTAAATAAACAAAAAAATTGGAAATATGGATCACGATTACCTCACTGGTATGTAATTTCCTTTAAGTATGTGAACAAGGATACTCATCTACTGCTATTTAATTTGTTTCAGTGACATTTTTTTATCTGGCTATCTATTATTCGAGCAGTTCTTATAAAGAAATCCAATTTCATCTGGTCTTGACCCAAGGCCCTTTACTAATGTTTATAACGGTACTTACATTTCAACAAGCCTATCTTTTATCTTTTCGTACTTTTTTCTTCCTTCTATAGTACATGTCTGTTTACTTCGATATTCTTCTTTACCGCTTGAAACACCTCATTATATTTCAACATCCATTTGAGTGGTTTAGTTCATATCTCCATGGACGCAGGCAATGTGTTAAGTCTTCAGATACGTATTTTGAGTGGACTGATGTCACAGCTGGTGTACCTCAAGTTGGAGTTCTATCTCCTCCTTTTCTCAGTATTTATTGATGATATTGTTAAAAATATCTGTAGCAATTATCATTTCTATGCTGATGACCTACAAATCCATGTGCATTCGGACCTCCATTCCTTATCAAAAACTATCGACATCCTTAATCAAGATAGATTTGATTGGTCAGTGAGCTCATGAAATGGATCTTTTGGTTAACCCTAGCAAGTCTCAAGCTATCATCATTGGTTGTCAAGTACTGATTTTTAAAGTAAACCTACCTAGTTTATCGCAATTAGTACTGAATAGTACAATGATACCATATAACTCAACTGTTGAAAACCTGGGCCTACTGATCGATCAAAGTCTTAGTTGGCGGCCTCAAATAAATGATATTAGTCGTCGTGTTTTTTATAGGATACGCTCTTTAAAATTTCTTAAAAATTTTCTACCGACTAAAACAAAAATCTACCTTTGTCAAATACTCCTGTTACCGAAAAGTGATTATGGAGATGTGTGCTATCCTAATCTTAATGAAGAATATTTGAAACGTCTTCAAAATTTATGCATTAGGTACATCTTTGCACTCAGAAAATATGATCATATTTCTGAATACAGGTCACTTCTGAAATGGCTGAAGATCCGAGATCGACGCCAAGTTTACATACTTATACTTCTTTTTAACATATTAAAAAATCCTCAGAGCCCAAATTATTTTACGGACAAATTTAAAGATTGGTCTGCTCACGGCTTTGGACTACAATCTGAAAGTTACTCACTACACTTATTCCTAAACATACCCCTACTTCTTAAGAAAAATCCTTTACTCTCCACAAAAATTGGGAATCACCTGGATCCTGTTATCAAGAAAATCACGTCCCTATACATTTTCAAAGATCGAGTGACAAAGTCCTGCCTCTCCTGAAACCTTTTCCTTTGTGACCTTATCCTTACCTGTCTTTCCCATCTCCAATCATGTCAATAGAACGTATTACTTATATTTTTGTATTTTTAAAAAATTAAGGAAATAATAATCAAATAAACTGTTTATAAAAATTAATCCATCTGAAATCGTTTAGTTCTTATAATTTTCCTGCAGTGCAAACAGAATTCCTAATATTCAAGAATTATTTTTAGATTTTTTTGCACAATCCTACTGGTAATACGGGTGGAAGAGAGCAATTTTATGGATTTTTACCTAAAAATATATAAACAATCATAATACATAGTTGAATTTTTGCTTTAATAAGTTTTTATTTGGCATAATATATGATAAATGTGTACAATGAAAACTTATCAAATTTTCCATTTGACACAGTTATGATATTATTGAAATTAATTGCTGAATCCAACACATAGACCCAAAATTCACGTTCTATATTTCATATCTCTAATTAGGCCACCATGCTCTATCTATGTGCCAAATTTTAAATTTTCACGTTGAATATTTTCCGTCAAAATAGCCTGTGACAGAAGGCCGAACAGAGAATCCACTAGTGTTCCGTTTTGGCAGTTTTGCCACTGAGCGCTAATAATAAATAATATATTTGTCATTGATCCGTTTCCTTTAATTATTTTTCTCATTCCACAGAATATTGTGGAATCAGTTTAATATAAAAAAGTAAATGTAATGTTTCACCAGCGTAATGGTAATTCCTAAGAGATACACTTAGTGATGAGGATTAATTGGTCTTTTGTCTACAAAATAATTGAAATATTGAGAATAAAAAAGTCCCCCAAAATTAAGATTTTGAATGCAGTACAAATGATAATATTTAATATGATGTGGTTATCGAAAATCATGTAGTGGGAGGTATGTAGAATATTATACAAGTAAGATGAATTCAGTAGTAATTAGGTCTTTGAGCGAGGTTTTTTTTAAAATAATTATGTAAAGTAAAAAGATGAGAAAGCGGCACAGAAATAATGAATTACTCATTATTGTTTGGCTTCGTATTAAGAATAGCCAAAGCATTTAAAAATGCTGAAACATTGACCTTGTACAATGTACAAATGTGACCTTGTACAATGAACAAAAAAACCTTGTACAATGCTCTTGTAAGAACTTGAATACGCTGTTGTTGTCTGGAATCCACTATATGCCACTTATTCTAATAGTATCGTGAACACACCAAAAAAAAATGTTTGAAAGCTCCTCAGCGTCGCATAGATGGCAGAAAATTATCGTACAAAGTATTACTTAATAATTATAAATGTGATTCCCTCTATCACAGACGTTCATTATTAGAGTTGATGATTATGTTAAACATCTGTCAAGGTAATTATGACTGCCTATCTCTATTGAGTCAGATAAAGATTTGAACTTCCAAATTAACTCGTAGCCATCTCTTATTTCATGTCGATAATGCACGAACAAACGCTGGTGTCAGAGCACCGCTACGACGGTTGTGCGACTTAAACAATATAGAGATGTTGACACTTGACATCCTTGCAAGTCTACGCACCCAATTTTGATTAAATGTAAAGAACAGTCTCCGTGGAATTTATGCACAGCGGACGTATCAGTAATGTTATTATCATTTTACTTTATTCATTGTTAACTAAGTAGGACACTTAGTTAAATAGAGTGCCTTACATAAATAACTTGTAATCCATAATTGCAGCTTTATTTAATTGACAAGTTAATAATAAGTATTCTCCATATCAATTTTATGTCTTATTCTAAAAAGAAATATTATTTGACTTACTTCAATTAACATTGTCACATTTATGTATTGTTGTATTAAATTGGATGTATTATAAATGTACATATTTTTCTTTGTTCTTTGTGGAAATGTTAGAACACAAACTTATTTCGTATTTAGTGTTCATATAATATTTCAAATAGTTTGTGTTTGTTTTTTCTTAAGATATTTTAAAAATATAAAATGAACAGAAAACAAAAACACATTGCAAAACAAAATGTTGTGTGTGTGTGCGTGTGCTTGTGTGCGTGTGTGCGTGTGTGCGTGTTTGCGTGTGCATGTGTGCGTGTGAGCGTGTGTGTGGGTGTGCTTGTGTGTGGGTGTGCTTGTGTGTGGGTATGCGTGTGTGTGGGTGTGCTTGTGTGTGGGTATGCGTGTGGGTGTGTGTGTGTGTGTATAAATATATTGCCTAATAAGTTTTTCGGTTACGTAAAAATATAATGAATATGTTAAAACTGTAAAATTTATCGCGACGACGAATATTTTCCATAATACCGACGATGGTAATTTATTCTATGACAGGCGCCTGTATTCTGTAGTGATTTTAGTTAAAGTATACAAAACTGAAGTTTTTTTCTGTTTTTGTCTTAAGTTCGATCCTAAATGCGAAGTCTTACTTTTGACATGAAATAAACCACGTATAAATATTGTATTCTCATAGTGTTAAGCAAAACTTGGAATTCACCCTTGACATTTAAATATTTTTGCAACTTCATAAGTACAATTGAAATACACATATATGGATAAATTAAAAGTTTCTAAATTACAATGTCCCTACTGGTCTAAAGTGCCTAAAAATATCCAAACAAATATATTTTTCTGTTGTTTTTGAATTTAAATTAGTTACATTTTATTTAGTAAGATTCTTTAATCTGTCTATACATTGTATATGTTTTCATTCTACGCACTAGTAGAATGGACCAGTCTCCTCTCGTTTAGGCCTATATAACTTTACTAATCTTTGTGATGGTTCTCATACGTACATTTTAGCAACCTCATATTTTTGTTTTCTGTACTATTTTCCACTTTTTATGTTCACTCTATTTTTTGATAACCCCTCAAGAAAAAATTAACAAATTTTTAGTGACCTAATCTCATTTTTACGTTTTCCATTCACTAGAGCATGGGGTAGGGACCAGTTTAATATTAACAAAAACATAAATTCTTTGTCAGGAACATATGTAAATATATTGATTTAAAATTTTTGGTGACCGAAATTTTTTAACACATCAGGCATAAGAATCAGTTGTTGTCGAAAATTTAAATTTTGCCGATAATCACTCTGGCATTGTTATGTGATTGTCGATAAGCAATATTAAAATTATCCATGTCATATATAGGTTTATAAATATTCAATTTTAAATACTAAAATGACGTGAAACTAACAATACTCAAATTACTGAAAACAATCTACATTTATTTTTAGCGATGTTTAAATTATCCATGTCATATATAGGTTTATAAATATTAAATTTTAAATACTAAAATGACGTGAAACTAACAATACTCAAATTACTGAAAACAATCTACATTTATTTTTAGGGATGTTTGATGAATGCATTTAAAATAAAGCAATGTATTGAAGGTAATTAAAGGACACGTTTGGAGTAACAAGGATTAATATGCAAGATAATATTAACGAATAATTGTTGACAAATTTAGTTGAGATATTATGAATTTATAAAAAAATAAATAAAATTATTTTCAATGATGTAATGAAATTTAATACTTCTGAATGAATTATAATTGACCATATTTAATGAATTGTCTTTAAAGTATATATAGAGTTATTGGTCAAAGATTAAGATAAAAGTACCACACCATAAGTCACCATATAAAAATTTATTTGATTAAGGAGACCTTTCTAAAATATTTCAAGAATTTTAAATGAATAAGTAACAAATAAGCTGTTCAATAACGTTTACATTTTCAAATCATATTTGGCGAAGGAATACGTAAGACTGGAATAGTATTATGACGACTTATTGAAAGCAAATTGATAATTTTTAAAGTTTAAATTTACTTATGTACTACGTTGTTGTTGCAAACCTACTATACATATAAATATATTCAGATTGTAAGAAAGAACTGTATCTACTAGTACCAGTGATTTTATGTATCAAACTGAGTAGAAAATTTTAAGAAAGTATGAAAATTCAGAAGAGTTTCTGAAAAAGAACACTGTAAGACTTGCGACATCAACAAAAAAACACATTTTTTCAGAAATATGCAGTTATATACACAGAATCACTCGTATTAAACTTACTTGTACTCTGAAACGTACTCACCCGTAACGAACTTGTGATATCAACAAAAAAAAACATTTTTTTCCGATATACACGGTTTGATACGCACGTGAATGATAGAAACTTTATTTGTTACAACCGTATTCAATATACTCAGGGGGAGTTGATTGTTGTTTGATAGAAAAAAAAATGACTTGAAAATTATGAATGTGAAAGAAACTTTACGGCGATTCTACCATTTTTCTAACTTTATGAATCACTCAGTGTTATTCATTGTTTTATTGATACCATAAACAATTATTTGCTTGAAAGACTTATAAAATATAAATAAAATTTTTGCGGAAATATTTATCAAAAAAATGTAGTATTATTTCTACTTTCTTTTAGTTCTTTACCACGACCTAGGTTTAGTTGTATTACAACATCTTCAGGTGGGTTATTAGCAAAAAATTTCTTTGCTAATAAAAAGCCCATCTGAAGATGTTGTAATACAACGAAATCTAAGTTGCGGTAAAGAACTTAAAGAAAGTAGAAATAATACAACATCATGTAGTTTCATTTAGTTGTGAAAATGAATTTTGTACAAAATTAACGTCAAAATATATTCTATATTTATCAAAAACAAAATAATATGTGTTCATCTTTTCAATTGTATGGTAAAGTAGTCAAAGTTTTCTTTGAACCGTTCAATTAAACTTTGACGCGCTGGGCTTTGATTTATTCAAAATACTTTATTACTTTCAAACCATTATTTCACATACAAAGTATTACAATCTCTCCTTTTTTATTCGACTACTGGTTGTAAAAAATACCCGACGAAAATGAGAAATCTTCTGTAATGATATGAATGCGTATATGCTAGCAAAGTCATTTAGTTAATCTAATCTTGTATTAAGCATTAAATTCAGGTTTGATCAGCTTTTATTAGATTCTCTTGATATTTGTTTAACTAATTTACAGAAAGGTGAATATCATTATGTGACTGCGTATATCTACGGGCAGGTTAAAGTAATTTTATAAATTTATGGTTCAGTCTACTTGTGTGAAAAAAATAAAATTATAACATGAACGCTTTTGTCCTAACATGTTTTTAAAATTACGAATTCCCGTGCAAGAAAAATTTCAAATATTATATTCGCCACTTCTACAATGTACAAATGAATATTTTTTTATACTGTATGGCATACTTACCACTTCTACTATTTAAAAACTTGGAATTTCTACGTAAAATCGCGACAAGAAAAATTTAGGTGTCATTTGTAATAATATGTCTGGAATTATTTTATATAAAATTCTAAAGTAAAATTTTGGATCATTGTATTTGAAAAGATCGTTTCTTGCAAAAAGAAGGCCAAATAAATTCCGGTACTCAATTTGCTCAGTCATATTTTGCATGTGAGTATTCCTGAGTATTAATTATATGCATGTTATTACACTTAACCATTTTGAAAAATTTAAAGTTTCTACCTTGAATATTTTATTACAAAAACTTAATATAAACGGCGTACAGATGAACGGATATGTGATTCTTTCAAGAATTCCGCTTTTTCTTTCTTAGGGACGGCATCCCAAAGCTATGAAACGTGCTTATTTCCTTGTTTTACCCCTGAAAATAATAACGAAAGGAATAAAACAAAAATGCTTAGGTAAATTAAACATGACAGGAAAACTATAGTTAGCTTTCCAAAATTTTAAAATGAAATTGCGTAGTACTACTTTATTATAGTTGTCTAAATGGTTTTAGTATAATAACTTGCATACAAGGTTTCAAATTTAGTATTTTATTTGACTTCTTGTTAATGCTTTGCTTGTTTATAAACATTATCTCCATAATAAAGGAATACATTCGTCGCTTTGAAGTAAAGCAACAACTGTAATCGTTTATTATAGTGTAATTGACATAAAATTTAAATACAATAAAGTATATAAAATATATTTACGTTCATATTATAATTCAGGTCAGGTCAGGGTTACATAACTGGATTGTGTATGATGAATACAGAATAGTGATAAAATGATAACAATAAATTGATAACAATAAATTGATTAAAAAATGTTGATATTCACAATTAATATAAAACACTAAAGTTACTGCTTAATTTGTAATTATACAAGTAAATTTAGAATCAGCAAAGTTGGAGAAATTATCTAAGATCATTAAATGTCAAGCCCTATCACAATAAAAAATCCCATGTGCCCCCATTTCACATATGTATACATGTCCGGAATTTTTCTGGATATATTATCAACATATAGAATAATATACATATACACAGATTAGAAAGCAAGAATGAAAATAAAGACAATTGTATAAAGTACACCTTATTGTGACAGGTTAAACCAGAAACCAGTAAATTTGTCTTCACTCACATGATGCACTCGGATACGGCTTAAACCAAATAAAACACTGCTTCCCTCCTTATTCCTTCGTAATATCTGGTACTAGTGATATACCTCTCGTAACTTAAACTCTAAATGTAACCTTATAATATGAAGGGCTTAATAGATGAACCTTTTCTTGAAAATTATTCATTTGTGAATAAACATGTCGATTCACTTAATTGAAATGTTCGGATACTTTTAATAATCAAATGGGGTACTTTAATAATTGCTGTCAGCAGTCAGTCAGTATTTATTTTTGTAACAAACCATATCTACATTAAATTTATCGGCTACTAATATTTCCTCTCTGTGCTATTATTATTATCTATCTGTTAAGATAATAAAAACTACAATATAAAGTAAATCAAACAGCTAAAAGATATTCGATTTATTCCAAGATTAGAGTTAATATTTTTTGCATTTTTGATGAAGGTAGAAGAGGCTATTTTATTGTTTAAATAAAATAGTATCCAACATTTTATCTGAATTTATTTTATTATGGCTGGAGATTACTAGAACGAAATGAAGATTAGGGCTAACATAGGCACAAAGGTAAACTAGTAAAGTATATTATGACAATTTTAGAATGACGCAGTCCTATTTAATTGTTTTATCATGCCTTCTTTAGTTGGAAATGAGACGGGACCATTCTTTTTTAATTAACATCTAAATCCACATTCTCCCAGTTTTTATTACTTTCTATTTTTATCTTGTTTTTCAAATTAAGAGAAATGTGCGCCTAGACCGGTGAATATGTGTATATTGGACAAGTTGTTAAAGCTTTATTAATTTAATAACCGGTTTGCTTTTGCGTGTTCGTGATGTCGGTTATACATATGTTCGAAATAATATGATTAACTAATTTTAATTAAAATTTGGATGATTTTATTTTAATCTATTATGGATGTTTCCGTTAAAATGAAAAAATAGGAGCCCTTATAGGTTCATTTGATCGTCCGTCCATCTGTCTGTCAAAGTCTTTTTTTCAGAAACGGTCTGAGAATATCAAGCTACAATTAATATAATATACTGAAATTTATAATTTTTTGGTTCACACCACAAAAAGATGTGGCCCTTTAAAGTGTATTTTTATTCATACAAGTGTTTTAGTCATCGGTCATCAAAACCTATAGGGTAACTCGAGTCGATCTACAATCTTTAAAGTTGGCATAATGGAAAGTGTTATACCACAAATAAAAAGAAAAATCGAAGAATCAATTATATTTAACTCTATGTAAAATTATAAGTTTTTATAAGTTTATTTTTACATTTGTGAAAGATATATATATGTCGCAGTGCGAGACTCACATTTTGAGGGTTGCGTGCAGACTTTTATTATGGATAAGTAGTATTTCCAATAAACTATTCACAAATATTCATATTATTTTGAAGCATTTAAATAAAACAGGATGTCTTTTTAAATATCGTGAATATCACAAAATTTGTGAAATTTAGTTTTGCGCAAACTACAAGCAGTTTTGTTTCTTTTTAAATAGGGGGATGGGATATAATTTATATTAATACGTTTTCAGCAAAACTTCTGATACTGTTTAACAAAAAATTTGAAAAATAATTTCACATTTATTGTGACTCGCATTTTTCAAAGTATTATATACTTTTTTTATATACAAATTACATTACAACTTTTAGAGTTGTAATGTAATTTGTTATATCATTAAACTCTAATTCGAGAAATTTTTAATAATTTGTTAAAATTAGTACAGTATTTTTGGGGGTTAACGAATTTAAATATATCCACACTAGTACTACTTTATCAATATATAAAAATTTGAACTCGACAATATTTTTGTATCTGGCTTCTGACAGTATTTGTGTAAACATTTTTAATGATATGTCTAGAATCTGTTCTCTCTTGTCCTAAACTTTTCCCTTCCATTTTGGGGTGGGATTAGTATCCTTTATCTGCTTGCCAAATTTAAAGTTTTTACATCAAACGGTTTCTGATAAAACTATTGTGGTAGGTGTATAATAAACTTGAAAAGGTTTTCGTTTTTATTTTAATATAGGAACTATATACCCTAAATCTATGAACAGTCCTTATTGCCTTTGGTTCAAGCAAGAAAATACATCGTATTATGTAAACTTAATATACAGTGAAGTTAACAGTAAAGTTAGAGTCAGCCTTCTAATTTTACGTTTTAAGTGCTTCTATCTTATAGCTTAAATAATTTTAATACCTTCAAAGTTTCAACTTTGTCGTTACATTTAACTTATTTATATTGGTTTATCTTACTTAATACCGGAAATAAGGCAATTCATTTTTTCATTTCTAATATATTGTCCAATTCAATTATTTCATTTTTAATATATTGTTTCTTATGTAAATAAAGGTACGTTTATGCAATAATTGATGCAGAATTAGAATGAAATACAGCGTTGAAAATATTTTTCAATTCTATTCCTATTAAAAATTCGGGTCAAGTAGGGGCTATATAATAGACTACTTATAGCAAAAAGAAGAAAAAATTCTCACAAAGTTAATCGTACAAACGTCTAAAAACAATGTTAATATTCGAAATATATTTACATGCCAAAACTAGCCACTCTATTTTTAAGTATTCAACATGTTTATAATGAGTAATGAGAAGTTAAGCCAAACATGGCAAAATTTTAAATGTTAACTTAGTACATAAGTAAATTCTATTTAATACATGTACATATGTAGAGAAATTCTTTGAACATATTACAAAGACATATACACAGAGGTGCAAAAGAAAATTTATAAAATAAGATGGAAAACAAATACCATTCCGCAAAGTACCGTATTGTAATAGGACAAGACAAATAAACCCGTAGATTTATCTTCACTCGAGTGATGCTCTCGGATGCGATTTAAATCGAATTAAAAACTGTGACCCTCTTTCGCAACATCTGTTTCTAGGAATTTTTTTTCGAAACTTAAACTCCAAATGGATAGCTGTACGGATAATATATAGCTATAGGAATGCAAGAGTCCAAATTTGAAAAATTCTTCCATGAAAATTATGCGTTTGCATCACATATGTCAATTAATTGTAACGAAATCATTTTACTAATTGCTTTTAGCGACTATATTTATTTACATATTGTCAAAAGACTTACAATGTACTTACACTTGTTTACCTTATATTAGAGCCATATATGCATTAGCCTTCGCTTACACTTATCACATTAATATCCTTAAAAATTTTTTTGTGAACTACAAAATAAATAGGAATGATACAAGTGAGTTCAACGATTGGAATCGTTGTTTTATAATTTTAATATCTTCGTTGACGAAGCTGTTATATTGGTGAAATACCATTATACTAATTTTTCCTTTCCAACATTATTTTGTTATTGCTGGGAAACCCAGAAAATAAAACCATGACAACACTAATGGCTGATAAAAATAGAGAGAAAATGTGCATTTTATCATCATTTTCTGAATAAGGTGGGTATATTATTTCCCGTCAAAAAGTGTAAAATATTCATAATAATTCCACATGCAAAACTTACTAGGGAAAACAAGTATAGCAATACCACAAGAATGCAATCAATTAGGCTCGTAAGTTATTTTGGGTAAAATAGAAAAAAAACATCAGAAATTATATTATTATTAATTTATATCGTGTTTATTCGGAGCGCACAATATTGTGCAAGCATACTGCAGTCTGTGTATAGGCGTTTTCCGACCCCACGTTTATAATTTCGCTCGTAGTATGTTCCCATATTTGCAGCAGTCTTAAATATATATTATTAAGAAGTTTGTTATTTTATTTACATATTTTTGACTGAAGTTCTAACCTAAATATGAACTGAATTAGTTCTTATATTATTACTTTATCTATTAAATCCTGCTTTTCATCTTTGACGTAATAAGTTGTTAGATATGTATAACGATGTTTTTACTGATTTAATATTTCCTTTCAGTATATAAATAGGGATATTATGCTGATGCTTCTAAATTTAAATGTGTTACAAGTTATTTAATGAATATTTTTTTTCGTTTATTTTATTTTCAACGTCTGAATACAATACGATTATTTTTTTAATATAAGGGGGAGGGTGGGTATGGGATAGTTTTTGTTATTTCAAGAAAAGCTCTAGAAATTTTCTACATAAAATTTTAAGAATGAAAGTTTTATAATGATTGCAAAATTGTTATTTTGAACTATATAAGTTTAATTACAACTCCTTTTCATTAAATTTGTAATAAGTTATCGTGGTATATGCGTGTACATGTTTTATCATTATATTTAATTTCAAAGGTCTATTTCATGGGATTTCCATCAAAATTTTTGTAAATTTACCTGGATTCTCCCTCTCTTTCTCTCTCTACCCAGCCTATTCTCATTTTATTTGAGATCAGCTAATTTCGTCTTTTCTCCTTAGATGCATTTGTATTCTTAAATATATTTATAATATCTAGCATAATATTGGAGGTCATCTGGTTTGGCCGCTCTGCAATTTAAGTATGAATATTTTCAAATATTAAAAATTATGATAAATGCGTATTAGTCTATTTCATTTCTTTACTAAATTTTTTTGTCTAGTTTCTACGTCAAATGTTTTATAAGAAAAACGATTTTGACGAACAGATAGAAGGACATACATATGAGTTTTCCGTTTTCTTTTCTTTTTCTGTATGACAAAACGGTGACACATGCTTACTCTACTCTTTTGCCTTAAAAATTAATTATCAATAAAATATCATGATTTTCAAATTCATAATTTCAGTTAAATGGTCGGCAACTTTCGAAATTTTACGCGTGAAACATTATTTTATTTTAGCTATCTAATTTATTTTAATAAAGCGCACCCACTATTGGATAGTGGGTGCGCGAACTTAGCGTCAAATTTGACTTATTATAAATACTTTACTCAGAAATGCAGCATCGATTATATTTATTGATTAGCTAAAGTTTTTTAGATACCTTTATGAAGTAAGTGATATAAATTAAAATGTAAGGAAAGAAGAAATTATTGTTTTATTTGTGACTAGGATTCAGACCGGAAAAGGATTACATAACTAGACTGAAAATTATAGAACGGTGAAAAATTCAGACAACTTTAATCGTTCATTGGTTAAAAAAAAAACAAATTTTAATAATGAATTTACATCACTACCCTTGCTGTAACTTTCTCCACTCTATTATAAGTATTCAATATATTTATAATTTGCAATAAGACGTAGAAAGATTACAGTGTCATTATTTACTCAGTTCTTCTCAAATAGAACCAAATTCAGAGGTATACTCAATATTAAATAAGACATATTTGATGTATATAGAGATACTTATATACAGAAAGCTTCTGAACACATTAAAAAGATATATAAGAAGGTGTGGAAGAAAAACTTTGAAAATGAGCCCGAAAACAAATACGATTCTACGAAGTACACCGTATTGTAATAGGACAAACAATAAACTAGTAGATTTATCTTCATTCGCGTGATGCGCTCGGATGCCGGATTAAATCGAATTAAAAACTGCGACCCTCCTTATCCCTTCGCAACATCTGCTACTGGGATATCCCTCTCGTAACTTAAACTCCAAACGGATAAGGCGTTTGATATATAGGTGTAGAAATGGGAGGGACTATATTTGGGAAGGACTTAACAGATGTGCTCTTTCTTGAAATTGTGCATTTGCGCTCACATATGTTAGTCGAGTCGACCGATCTACTTTTAACAATTAAAGTTAATAACTATTGTTTTTCCAATGTTAAATATTGAACACAGCGGTAATATTTAATTCTTTTATGCTAGGGGCTCGCCTGCGGTAACGTTTAATAAATATTAGTGTATTAAATAATCATTCAAAAATATTGCCTTAATCTATAAGATATATTAATTAGCTATATGTTAGTTCAACGAATGGAATAACTATTTTATATTAGGCGGTTAAAGTGGAGATTGAAGGAGCTTTTACAATGCCTGTGTACAATTGTACCCATTTTTATTTATGGAATTAAATTATTTGTGGACAGAATAAAAATTAAAATATCAATAGGTCATTATACATTTATTTATTTCAAACTTCAAAGACGCACACATTTCAAACAGAACCAAACTATATATAAGAGTACACAAAAAAAACTAAACATTTTAACTAAAAACCTAACCATTGTTGGAAACAAGGAAAGGGAAGCAAAATGGAATTAAAATAAGAAGGGCAGCTCTGAGTGATTAGTAGAGTTGCCTTTCTTATTTTAATTCCATTTTGCTTCCCTTTCCTATAAATATAAATAAAATAAATATGTATGGCACCCAGGTGCCATACATATTTAAGCGGTGACAGTAAGAGTGACAGTAGTAATCTTTAGTGCTAACGTCTAGAAAATTTTGAACATGCTTGAGGGAGTGCATTCTGCTGAAGATATGACGGCAAACATCATTTTGTGAGAGATGTTTTGTATGGAGATTTTCCATATTCTTTGGCAAAATTTTTAGAAATATCTCTATAAATTCTATTCAGCATCTTTATAACTCCCTTCTTTCAATTGATATTTTATACAACATTGAAAATGAAAATAAATATTCAAATAATTAATTTACTATCACAAAATTATTTTTCATTAATATTTTAATGTGAGCTTTCACTATGTATGCAAGTTAATATGCTTTATCGTTAGGCGACAAACGCTTTCTAAGCGTAGCTTGCTTCCTGACGAAAAACGGTTTTTGAGACAAACGTTTTCTGAAAACAGCTATGACAATCGACAGATAAATGGAGACCTTAATGATCATACAAAAGTTCTGGTTCTTGTTACATATGGAAACAAAGAAAGAAGACAAAATGGGAAATACTACATAAATACACTACTTTTTATAAGTCTCCTAAGCACTAAAGCATTCAATATTAGAAAGTAAATGTATTCCTTGTCATAGACAAGCGTAAACACCTCGAATTAATAAGTAGTAAAAAAGCATGGCAACCACTCCCACGTAATCCTACGTAAATACTTTCGTTTGGAGGCATATCTATGTCTTCATAATAATTTAATAAACAAGATAACGTTAAACGTAATACAGATAATAAACGTGCGGTAAGAATTTGTGTGTAAATCAAAAAGGGAAAATTTAAGTCACCTACAACCAAGGAAAATAACATAAACTAGGCACGACTGTATCACTTTAAAACTGTAATTTGTATGCGCTATTTCGTTGTGTAATCCAGGCCTTAGTGCATATTTTCGTAAATTTTGCTGCTAAGGTTACATATTTGTCTTATTAAGGGTATTTTTGCTGGGATAATGACTTTCAACTATGAAAAAATATAAAGATTTTCATTATATTCTTCTTTTTAATTTATACACTCAGACGTTTTTAAGTCATTTTTCAGATTGTTCTGACAAGTGAATTTTATTTCAAAAATCAATTTAAAATGTATTGTATAGTATCAGTACAATGAGCTCCATTTTTTTTGTCCATAAACAGGAGAATTCATTTATTAACAATAATGATATAAGGAAAATTAATATTTACCTCAAATTTTAGAACATAAGAAAACAGGTTTTCTTTAATGCTCAGAAACCACACAAGCCCTCAAAGTTTATTAATCTAATTTATATTAATAGACTGTTCCGACGGAATAAATATCTAAAAAAATGCTTAGCCTCTAAGCTTTAATAAATTGCATAATTATGATCTTGGAAACCAAGTTGTGGACGAGCTGAGTTAAAAGTATTTCATTTAGAGATTGTACATACTGCTTATGAATTATTTATTCCATATGATAAACATAAATATTAAGCACAATTTTTCCATTCCACCGTTAAATACAAGAATTATTAAAACCACTACGCCATTTCCCTTTCCAATTTAAAAGTTACCAAGTTAACGAATGTATTATAACTGTCGGATATTTATTTTATTTAGTTAAGAAAAGAATAATCACGGATCCCTCGTGATGAAGAAGTAACATTTCGGAACAACGGCGGCTGTATGATAGAAATTATTAATACCATATGAAAGGTAAGATTCCCTCATAATTTGATTTTAGACTGCTAAATGATATAAAAATACAGTAAATTTACGAGCAAAATAAGCAAAAAGACAAATAGGTTAGCATACTTCAAGAACAACCAGCTTTTTAACAATGCAGAGTGCAGAATAAAAGAAATATTTCTTTTGAGTTGCAAATAATGAAAACCTGACATTCTCAGGGGGAACCGATAGAGGAAACAGGAAAATTACCATATTATCTCAGATATAGTTATTAAAAAAATAATTTTAAGTACCTTTAAATAGTCAGACTGGTGGTGCGTGGTTTTGTATGCATTATGTAAATTAGTTTCCGTCTAATTTATTTTATACTATTTTAAGACACATAGGCATACTTATTATTACTTAATTCAAGTCAGAACCTTTCGAAGGCTGTTTTTCATTGGGTATATCAAATAAAAATGGAAGGATATAAATTTACTGATAATGAAGAAATGTTAACGTATTCATACCACTTTTATCTCATGATCACAGCCATCCTCTAATTATTTTTGATCGTTCGATTAGTCAGTAAACATTGACTGATTAGTTGTGTTTGAATATAAGTGCTGGTTAGCTACACACTTTGCATATTATGTACTTTTATATTTTATTGTTTCGCTCGAATTTTTGAAAATTTTATATGAATTTAGTAATTATTATGAAAAAATATTATTTCTATACATATTATTCACTCAACGGTTCTCTAAATGATAAAAACAATTATATAAATCAACGAAAAGAATAATTTATTACGGTATTTTCGCGATGTTTTTAATAAACATCCACATACTTTTTATGTAGGGTTTTTTTGTTTAATTCAGGTATGAACAGACAAAACAAATATGTGGTGCCCATATCCATATATGTATATAAACTTTCCTCAATTATAGTTTGGATAATAAATACTGAAAATATGCAAATAAAAAAAGAACCTATTCGATTTCGCAAAAGTACGCGAAGGCTAAGTAAATGATGTTTATTATACATTCAATTATGTTTAGTTTATACAAAATATTTTCTGTAATTAATATTTCAACTTCCAATATTAAAATTACCTTTAAAAATATAAAGTTTGAACATTGTAAAATTTGCTTTAAATTCTTAATTTTCTGTAAATTGTTTCATATGAGCATTGGCAGATTTCAGTTTTCCCCGTTCTAGCAACAAATATTAGCTCTACCCTAAGCCCGCTAAAGCTACTGCTCGCTGTGCAAACATTAAAACTCCTCCAGTTAAGCACCAGGGATTTCAGCTTACAATATCAAAATTCTTGCAATTTAAAACAATTCAAATTTTCTGCTCAGTCTGTAGGTCTGTTTGTTCAGCTTGACAATTTCAGCGTGTAACTCACGGCCAGGTTTGTCGGCCGGACCCTTTGTTTTAGATAATGGCGGCAAGTGTTTGTTTTATTAAAATTATGTGTTTGGGTGTACGCGCTAAATGCGAAGTCGTAAATTAGATTGTTTACGATCTATGATTTCGAATACCGAAAATGGATGTGTAAGGGCGGGGCCACACTTCGTATATTTGTTATGTACCGTTTGTTCAGGTGACAAATTAGGAAGAGAAATATCTATCATTATGTAAATAGTACCACCTGATTTATGAGTAAATATTCGTCATTTGGGAGATTTTCATTGTGTGTAAAAGATGTGATGATCAAGTAGCATGAAGTGATAAGATACACTGAAGTTTTGAAGGATAATTTATTTTCATTGACAATTTTTTTTTGTTATAAACTTATACAACTTACCATGAATAACAATAATTGCATGACGAAGTCCGCGAGACCTTACACAGTTTTTAATATTTTTTAAATTGTCCACAGTAATCCTGTAGTATGATTTGCATCTTTTTTTGTTCGTAAATTTGGCATTAGAACTTCCACATAGGTTTTTTTTTACAAAAAATTCACTTTTCGTCCAAATATTTAAATTAAGTCAGTTAAACTTTGATGCTTGTTCAATACGTATTTTGATGAAGAAACTTATAACAATAGTGTTAATTTAAAAGTTAATATTTTGTGAAAGTGGAAAAAAATTCTTTATTAATTTAGAGGCATTACCTATAGAGCGGCAGTAAAATAACATGAATATGAATAACGTCCATCCCGAATTGATAACAGTGCGAAATTTAGGAAAGATTTAACATGCTATTATGTCTTGGTTTGTTGTTATTTGAATTAATTGTCATATTATCAGTACTAGCCATTAGTAAACACTGGAGACTTGTGATTACTGAGCTTTAGTATGGTAATAGATATTACATTTAACGATAAAAGTTACGTTTTCATGAACGACCAATTACTATAAAAACTATTTTGCTCAAACATTATCCTCATATCTATTTTTTTATAATAAAACATAGACATGAAACATTTCCAAAGCAATTTTTGTGTATATTTTTATGTACCTACAATTGTTATTTAAAAAACAAAAGATTACTAATCGATTTATTAGAATTTATTTATTCAAACTACACGATTCTCGATTTTTTTTATTTTGCTTATCTTACGAAAGTTGTTAAGTCTGATCTGAAAGTATAGAGATACAAAAAGTAGAAAGACTGTTTTATTTCATTTTTATATTAATATTCATTTTTTTTATTTTGTTTAAAATAATTACAATTAAGAAAATCCTAATTAAAAACGTGCAATCAATTATTGAGTGACGCGACTTCTAGAACGTTTGGGTTTTTGTTTGATTCTTATTTCCCTTCGTTTTGGTATTTTCAAATCGTATCCTTTTTCATAAATGTCATTGAATATTTTTCTACCTTCGACGAGGTTTTCCAAATCGATTCATTTATTTAATAACCATGTTATAGTAACTTAATTAACTCACCAACCGTCCACTCCCATGCCTTTAGTGTAACTTCACCTGCGATCTTTGAATATTATACCCCATAAATCACGAGAAGTTCGCCCCTACGGACGGAGGTCGGGTGATAATAGTAACGACCCGCTCGGGGTCTAAGCAAACTAAATGTTCAACTTGTCGTTGAGTTCGAAACCGATAAAGGAGATCATTTCAATATTGTGTACACAGTAGATAAATTTAGCATGTTCGGCAAATTTATGACGAGTAATCCTTGGGTATATTCTCCCTTAGCGGTTTATTAATTAGTGTATTTGAACACTGAGCGGTTAGTTGACAATGAAGTTCTGGATATGATACGGTGCGAAATGATTGGTGTTTGATAGATTTTCATATTAACCATTAGTGTATTTTAACATTCTTTTGAAGCTTGTAATACGAAGTATCGTTGCGATATCTGTCATTATTTTGAATAAGGTTGAGTAGAAATTTGGTTTTTATTGAAGGTATTCATTACAAGAATTTGATCATCTGTAGGATAAAAATATGTAGCGATAAAAACTTCACACTGAACAAATTGTTGTGGTAAATACTTTTGTATACAGTTGTGTTCATAAATACTTCATCTGCATTAATAATAGGCTTTTACAGATCTATCAATTCCTTCATAATATTCTATCCACGAATAAATTAGGTAATATATTTTATTTCCTACATTGGATATTAATTTGAAGTATTTCTATTATCATTTTCTTTCTTTGTTTGATGTATTTGGAGCTCATATATATATATATATATATATATATATATATATATTGAGCTTTTTAAGGTTAAATTCAAAAAAATATTAAGTGCGAGTCGAAATCGCACTGCCCATTGGGGTACTGTACATACTTAAGCGAATTCAGATGATTAAATAAATATGTATTTAACTCTGTACAACATTTAGCATTATTTCTCGAAATTAATATATTACCAGACATACCATTAATAATAACGAATATATTTTCTGACATGATGTTTTATCAGTGTAAAAATATCGTGAATTTTCAAAAATTTTAAAAATTAAGACAATTGCTGTAGTTTACGGGTAAATAAAAAATAAATTCTCCCAGCATTATTTACTTCATTATTTTGACTTTAGTAGTTTTAGAAATGGGTGAAGACAATATATTTTATGGGCGACGATAACGATTTTAAACAATATTTTTATAATTAACTTATAAAAATTTTGAAATTCTCATACAAATGTCTGCCGCCACAAGGAATTTCCGTTAGTGTTTAGTTAGTTTTTCTTTTACGTTTACTTTAAAAACTGCTTAAAGTCCTCGAATCAAAAAGTAAAAATATTTAATGTTTATTTTTTTATTATAAAATGCTTATTGCACTCTTTAATTCTCTTTTTTTTTAAACAGTTTTTTTTGAGACGAAATCGAAAATTCGCCTACAAATTGTTTAATTTTATTTTATTTAGTAAATTATAGTATTTTTCTACTTGAAATAAAAGTATTTTTTTACTCTCTATTAACTAGAAATCTCTAACAGAATTATAGATTTCTTTAATATAGATGCCATTTAAACAAAACCTAATGCGCTTATAGTGAGATATACTTTCAAGTGTGTTGATTTAAAATATTTGATTTTTATTTTATGGCCTATACTGATTCCGCCATGTAAAGTCATTCCATATGAAATCGTCTAATTGATAAAGCCGGCTCATTTAAATTTTGCTCGAACTTTTCAAAAATCCTCTTTAGGATCCCAAAGAAGGAAATCCAGGATCATTTAATTTTGGAAGTGTCAGTCCTCCTCGCCTACCCAAATTAAGATACTTAAACAACGTCATTTTTTAATTTATTATTTTTAACTGCTAAAAATTTTCTATTAAAAATATATACACGATCGAGATGACATTTCAAAGCTGAAAGACAATATTTTTTGTGTTAAATAGATAAAGGTTTGATCTATTTTTCTACATTAAAATCATTAATACTAAATATTCGCGGATCTCAGAGTAAACTCAGCAAGAATGACAATTTCGTAAAAAATGTAAACACGTCCTTGAAACGTTGGTAATTGCTTATTTTGTGAATGATTCCATTCTAATTAAATCCGTCATTCGTACAAAATATTAATCTTTACCTCCATTCTCTATATTTCCTTAGTACTTTTAGTTCATAAATGTTTTTAATAGGTAAATCGTCATAGATATTAGAATTAGATTTCCCGATCGTCTGAGGGTATCGAATTATTGGAATGCTACTATTCTAACGCTATTCTATTATTATTAAAAATCGTATCACATTGGCGCTTTGCTACTGGTAATAATATTAATTAAGAATATTATTTTCAGAGCTTATATTATTTCAGTTTATTTTAAAAATAAATAAATGACTGTATTTTTATTTCTCTTAAACCACCTGTGAGCGCACAAAAGATGAAGATGACAAAATAAACACTCCAGATTGTTAAATTTCGAGATTAGTACTAAATATCATGTAAGTTCCATATTTTTATCTCGTAGCCAACATATTAATATCATAGCCTAAACAAGGCAATTTTCCAAAATTTCAAATTTCAAACACATATTATTTTTATACAGAGAAGCCGAACCAATCAATTGTAGTTTTCATTTCTTCTACGATACATGCACTTGATCTTTAAGCAATATTGAATATTTACAGTGGACAGTCATGATACTGGAGTCAGATAAAAAATGACGAAAAATTAGTAAAATACCCGTATTCTTAGCACCGCGTTATTCTCTAGGGATATTAATAGTATATAATATATTTATATAATATATTAATAGTATATAACATAATATATTAATATTCTTTTTTCTTAAAAAAAATCACCCTAAATGTGTAGATATCTTTACCAAAAAAATTTAACGGCTAAAAATATTTAAGAGTAAAAATTATGTTTTTTTGAATGTATCAAATTCGGGTAAACGAGGACTGGTGTATCCAAAAATTAGATGACACTAAATTTCTTACTTTGGGAATCTAAATTTTGTACATCAAAACTACTATCCCTCTAAAAAATATCATCTTAAATGTGTAGATATCTTTGATAAAAAAATTATAACGGTTAAAAATATTTAAGTGTAAAAATGACGCTTCTTAATGTATTACGAGTAATGTATTAATGTATTACTCGTAACTCTGGTAAGCCAGTACTTGTACATGCGAAAATTAACGTAAATTTCTTACTATGGGGCTCTAAGGTAGAGTTTTTTAAAATTCTAGCAAAATCAAAAATGGCGCGGCAAAGAAAATTTTTTATGACGACTTTACATGGAACGACCATATTAAAAAAAAAAATTATAGATTTTTATGACTATATATATATATATATATATATATATATATATATTAAAATGTTAAAATGAGGTTTCCCCTAAAAGTGGAAGAAAGCAGATTTTCAAGTAAAACAGCTACAGTTAGACTTTATTTTTTATCTAAGGTTAAAATATTTCCGTAAACCTTAAAAAGGTTTTTGATTAATTTTAAGTTTTTTCGTTTATAATCACATTTACATATATATGTTCATACTATACGTTCCTTATCTTCCAACTAAATGTTCAGTTATTTTACAAGGCTGTTATTTTCGACGATTAGATGAGACGTGTTCTAAAGCTGGATATTGTCTTTATGTAAGTTTTGAATGGTAATAATGATGAGCTTTTTCTGACGAAGATAGGAATTAGTGATGGAGGTTGACACTTGCCACTAACGTATCTTTCAGAACCTGCGACACTTGATGCTTTGTGGGATTTGGTATTGTCGAGAAACTTGACACTATTAGGTATACTCGGGGCCAAATAAAGGAATCTTCGCAGTCAAACTTAAAATCAGCTCTTAATAACACCCCAAATAGAATACAATAACCTATTCACATATATACGATGTTCCATCTGAATCTAAATTTATAATTAGTTTGAAAAATGATTTAGACAGTAGGATTTTTGAATGATTAAATTTTCCATAATGGGTAAGGGAAGAATATTGGTAACAGTAAAAGATCCATTGAATATAATAAATTTCATTGAAAATAGAGTTGCAGTTATTATTCCTAAGGCAAACAAATAATTTTGGACCAGCAACTAATCTTAATGATCTTTAAACAAAATCGACATTTACAATAAAATGTTGGTGCTTTCATACAAGTTAAACGGGGATACGTTTTAAGAATACTCTTTTTAGTATTATTTTTCTTTTACAGGCAATTATGTGTTGAATCTAATCAAAATTGTCTACTTTCATGATTCTGTATAGGTAATTTGTATAATATCAAAATACAATATAATTTTTATTTTGAAGGAAATTTTTAAAATAACCTAGGGAAAAACAATTTTATATTTTTAGTTAGAGTACATAGATAAATGGCGTATATATGTATTTAAACTAGTGGTTTGGTGAAAATTCTGCCAAACAAAACTTTCATCAAAATGATACAATTTTTGAATCACAGAAATAAAAATCACAATTTAATATTAAACCAAACAATCTCATATTATTTCTAAAATATAATTGGACGTTTTTCATCGATAAAAGCAGACCTAACCTTATTATAACTGAAAATCATAATCCGCAGAATTTGAGAATTTAAAAAATAATTGTTGAATAGTGGGCTAGTCATTTTTACATACTGCACGCGCAGGGTTTGCCCGTAACTTTCTAGTGTACGGAAAAAATTCAGTTTTTCGCTTTTAGTTCTGGATATACTTTTTCGATTGTAGCTAATAACAACAAGTACTATCTGTGGACTAATACGAATAACTTGAAATTTACTGGATTTCATTCCAAATACATCTTTAGTTTTTGTCGAATATATGTTTTAATATTTCGGTGCCATAATTCAAGGGAGGAACAAATTTTCGATCCCGAAAACTTATCATATTGATTGTTCCACTGAGCAAACTAACAAAGCAATAAGTTTGTAGTTAATGGGATGTGCTCTTCAGATTTTATAATTCTTTGCGCATATACGTACGTGTCTATATACAGACATACACAAGAACCCCAAAGTGATTCATTCCCTTTCACTAAAATTTTCTTTGAAAGACCCTTTCTCACTTTCATTGATCTCGCCTCAGATGCTAACAATTTGTCAATTTGCGAAAATATTTTTTATGCCAAAAACGAATCCAATAACACACATAATACAAACATTACAATACATCAAGTTAGACCATTTCCTATGTTTCTAAAACTATTTTAATGTTCTTTAATCGTAATTAATGACAAGCAAGTCGCAGCTAGATGTTTATTTAATAAATAGAATAGACATATACTTAAAAGTAACTATATGGAGAAATAGATACACGTTTCGAAACTAATAAAGTATTGAAAAAAATAAGTACTACTTTTGAATCGACCAGGAAAGCAGACTATTTTTATTACAGAATATAGACCATAGGATATTATTAAAAAATTAATGGTTTCAAAATTTAAGATCAATATCAACAAAGTTCCTGCTTTTAAAGTAACCAAGCTTATTTTTTTAAGATATTTTTATATTAAAAGTTACATAACTTTTCATTCAACCGGAAAATTTTAACCGTTTTGTGTCGGATATTCGTTTCATTTATTTATGAGAAAAAAACATATTGCATAGCCAAGCTCCACATATTGTATCCTATTTGTTTAAAAGTCTGTAAGTTAACAAAGTATTTTTGACAATTGGCTAATATCCGACCTGAAGCTGTCGTAATACTACGAAACCTAGGTCGTGGTTAAGAACTTAAAGAAAGTAGAAATAATACTACATCACGTAGTTTCATTTAATTGTGAATAATGAATTTCTACAAAATTAACGCCAAATATATTCAATATTCAAAGTATTTTTGATTAAGTTATAATGTTTTTATGGAGGTTACTGCGCCCAACTTGTAGTATCTCGTAAGTGTATTATATTAGCTAAAGAGATATAGTTATTTGACCAAATAAGACTGCATTGAATTTCATACTAACTCGTTACAATTTCTTCTGGGATTTTTGACGCACGGGGTTACATATTTGTGTATCATTTTGGAACCCTATCTTTCGAAAAAGACACCATCTCTAAAAATAATTGTAAACATTTTCTATTGCATTTTAAAATATTTCTTCAGTACCAACCACCTAATTTTCATCATGTAACAAAAAATTCATACCTACATTTGATATACGACATTCCAATTCATTAAAATTAAGTACACAATTTTAGAAGTTCAACATAAAATTAATATGACTATTTTTTAACATTTTTATTTTGTCCATAATGTGCTTACATAATTTCAAGTTAATATAACATTAAGTCTTTTTATAAAATAATTTTTCAAGCGGTTTTTAATTTTACTATGCTATTCTGATATACAAGGGTTTAGATCGTAAGAGTTCTGTTTTTATCATTATATCCAGATCCTTAAACATAAATAAAAATGTTTGTACAATTTTCAAAATAATCATGCCAAATACTTGAATTTTCCAGTATCATCACGACATAAAATATACATATACCTTTAACTAATAAATGTAAAATAAACTTTCCAATAGTGTATATACCCAAATTATAATAACTCTGCTTATTCCCTTAACTATATGAACCCTTCCTTAACTATTTGTAAATATACACGTATACAATTTAAATGCAAGCCCATTACATTCATATTAATTTTGCTAAATATGTTCGTACATTACTTTTAGCCCATGACGTCTACAACACGAGCCGAAAGCAAACACAAACAGCCCAGGGGATTATTCTAAAATTGCTCACAAATATTACGATATCACGAAATTGGAAGCTCGTTTCACAACGTGGCGGAAAATTGTAAAAGTTATTGGGCGGTTTGGCCACCGGAAGCTCCCATACCATACCTATTTAACTAAATACGATTACAAGTTTTCACTTTTGATGCTTTTTAAACTGTTCATGGAAAGTTTGGGATGTGTTTGTGGTACGATTGCTTGAGTTTTAATGAGTTAATTGTAAGCTGATTTCGTAATGCGAGCAATAGCGCTGTGTGGATTTTGGTGGCGCATTTGTGAATGTAGGAATAATATGTTGATTTGTTATATTTCCACAAACTTTATAATTTGATTTTTATATCCAAGTACATATTTATATCATTAAGTAGGACAGCCTCGCTCTTAGTGATGACATGTTTTTGGTTTCAACTTTGATAACTTCCTTCTTTTTTAAAATTTACCATTGCTACGGGTTTCTACATTCGAAGTTTTGAGAGGCGGTGCCTTCCAAGAATTTCCGTGCATGCGTGCATATAAGGCACGCAATTGCGTACTTAATATGTATGCACCTACTTATTTTAAATTCGTTAATAATATTTAATTCTGTATCTAAATGCTTTGAACTAAAGTGCCAAACTTTCTTTTATTCCTTATTTTGAGCGTAGTTTTCCATTATTGTTTTTCCTATCCTGAAGAATCACCTCATTTTTGAATAACTATTTTCCATTTCTGAAATACAATTCAAACTATGAATGATTTTTCTAACTAATAATTGAGATCAATATTCTCCGATATATATTTGGGTTATTCGTATTTCTTAAATATTTTTTTCTGTTTATAAATTTGTTTCATAATTCATAATTTGTTTTATTGCTTGTGTACACTCTTAATTGTCCATCAATTCTAGATAAACTGCATCATTAAAGTAATAATGCTGGAGATAAAAATTTTCTCAACAAAATGAAACTTTGTGATGTAGTATTATTCCTACTTTATTAAAATTCTATACCACGACCTAGGTTTCGTTGTCAACATCTTCACCACAATTAATATGAATTTTTACAAAATTAACGCCAAATATATTCAACGCTGTGGATGTTAGGCCTATCAATAGAATTGCATGAAAGGGTAAACAATACACACTATGCTTAGTATTATATAGTTTTTTTTCAACTCTCAATCTTAAATAGAAATGTGGTCGGAATGGGAATAATTTTAGGATAATCCTCACTCCAGCATCTTTTTCCGCGCAGTCGGCAGGGAATCAGAAACTATAATTTCTTTGAGGTAAAAGTGATGAAATAAGTTCTAATAATGTACATTCAAAATGAAATCAAGTTTTGCCACATAACTGTAAATTTTCCAGGTTGATTAGTTACTTCGATTAGGAGAAAATTATGCGATAAAAAAGCAACAGGTAATGAAATATACGAGATTGAGTTTATTTTTTGTTCCTTTGGAACATGTTTTCAGTGCTAAATTAATAGTAGCGGCTGATATTTTTACAAAACTTTCCCAAGAGTTTGAAGCGTATGCTATAATGAGTATGTATCGAGATTAGAGGTAAAGTAACTTAATATAAAATTAGATGTAAATTTAGAAAGTGTCATAATGTATCTTTTCAAATGATAATAATTATAATCCTTCTTATTTTGTTAAACCAAAATCAACATGACACAATTTTTAGGGTTACGTGCCTCAAAAGGAAGATCATTCATATACTTTTCTATCTGTCTGTTACAGCCGATATCCTCTGAAACCGTTCAATGTAGAAATTTGAAATTTGGTATTGATCATGCTAACCCACATATGCCGCAGTTTTTTTTAGTTTTGCGTATCTTGTGAGATATCGTTTGAAAGGGCTAGTTTTAATAATATTATAAATATTTTTCAGAATTTTTAGTGATACGCCTCCAGAGATATAGAATGATATTTGAAAACAAAATGCAAACTTAGTTACGAAATGATTGAACTAAATAAATATGCTTGATATAATCTATCTGAAAGGTTATTGCATAACTATCGTGATTATCCTAGACCTTATTGTCGTTGCGAAATTCATGATGTTTTAATGCTTATTAAAGATAAAATAGACATTATATTGATGCGATATAACAAAATTGGTATTAATGAAAATTTTAATGAAAATCTTAGGACCCTCAACTGTTTAAACTATATTATTTACCTATTTAAATAATTCACCTCAAGTGCTACATAAATTATAAATAAACGAGTATATGTATGTCCATTTGATGCATGTTTAACCTTTATCTGAAATGTTTAATGACTTCATTTCAAAGCAATATTCAAACAATGTGCGATTGATGCCACTAAGCTGGATATTGTCTATTCGTATAATTATTCTGAAGGAGATTGGATCATGTAATAATAGTCACTACTCCCCTGTAGTTTCTCCTTCAATAAAATAGACTCTTGAGGCATTTCAGATTACACAACCTCAAGCAACTTGACATCATCAGATGTTTAGTTGTGCTCAGGGTAATTAAATAGTTTACCCACACAGACATAAAGACAGCTATGACTATGTTAGTATGTATAAAACTCTTTTATTTTCACCAATATTTTACATAGTTTCTTATATAATAAACTAAAAGAGGAATGATAGAGTAAACTTTATAATTTTGAAATAATATTAACATTTATTGATACTCACGAAGTTACAAGTGTCAACTATGTAAATAGGAGTAGTTAGGTTTAGTTTTGATTAATGTTTTAGGTAGAAAAGGATATATAAGTAATATTGATTTATTTATTGTTTGAGATACACTTGTATATTGAACAACAAAATATTTATAGGTCACGCGAATGCAAGATATTTGAAAGATAAACAGATTTAGGAAATAGTATATTCCTCATAATAAATTGGATTATTAATGCTACAAATATATATATATAGTTACAAATATATATACAGTTTTTTGCTTTTATCCACAAATATCTGGTTAGTATAGTACAAAACAGGTTTAAAGTAAGAAGGGAAGCAAATTTTAAAAATTATTTCAATCGATTATTGCATTAAAAATTTGTGTTTCGAAAAATATGTATTATTGCCAAAACCAATGGTGTATAAGATGTTTTCTAAATTCTAAATGTGATATTTATGAAAAAAAATACGCCTTCTTATTATTTGAATTTGGAAATAAAATTTTGTTTTGAAATTATTTCGAAAAGCATATAAATTTTTTATATATTAAAACTAACTATTAAATTAAGGTTTCATTCAACAACTTCTCAAGTACGATTCAAATTCTAACTAGAGAGTTCCGTGCCCATTTAGGAATTTATAAACCTTAAAGGGTACATAGTTATTCTATTAAACAATAAACCTATTGCAACTGATAATATTCCACAACATAAATATATGACTTATTATTTATTTTACTGGTTTAAAAGTATGAGGTGTGCTAAAAAAAAATTGTAAAATTTGGGATAATCGTTATAGTTTTCCTGCAACATTTCCGTAGTTTTGAATCCTAATTTTCCATAATTTTGTATTATGTTGATTCTGAAATAGGGTGGGACATACTTTTTTCTAAGGAATTTTCTACACATATATGGAGATATATATTTTGAAAGAGTGAAAAAAAATATTTCTGAGAACCTTATCATTAGTCCTTTTCAAGTACCTCACATACTGAACAGAATTTTAAAGAAAATCCTGTTCTTCATTTTTGACGACCTTCCATTTTCATGTAAATATTTTTGACTAGATTCTATTGAGATATGTACGACTTTAAATGTTTCATTACTATACCACGTTTCATGTTTCCATGTCAAGCAGTTTTTAAATAAAACAGCCCTGACACACATACAGATAGACACGTGGGATATCTTATAAAGGCTCAGTTGTTCACTTTGAAATAAAAATTTTCTATATGCTTATACCATTTTTAATTCTCATATATATACTAACTCTCTCTCTTGGTTACATTCGTGTGAAATTTGGAATAAAAAATTCATTAGGATTTTTTTTCTCTCATATGTTGCTCTTACGCAAAAGTAATAGATTGTGCGCAAGAGCATCATATGTCGTACCAAAATTTCAATAGATTCTGTTTGGTAGATTTTGCACGATTGAGGGAAAAAATTGGATACAACAAATATTCTATAAACAGGTTTTCGGGCTTCTATTATTATTCTTTATATTAAATCAATCACTCTTTTAAAACCATTTTCCATCTACAGAATTCATTCGGTCACAATTTGATTAATAGTACACATTTTCAAAAGAGGGCTGATACCAAAATATGTAGATTAATGAAATGCAATTATATAACAAAATTTAAGTTTCTACGTTATATATTTTTTATGAAAATTGGATGTGAAAGACGAATCGACAGACATACACTTGGGTGATGTTATAAATGCTTCGTTTTTTAGTTTAAGGTATAAACCCCTAATATATTTACTTGTGAATGCAAAGTGATCTTTTCAATAATTACTCATTAATGAGTAATTATTCAAGCAATCTGATTCCTTTGTTACACAAAGATATATAAATAAAATTTCAACATAAATCCATTAAATTTACATTAATTTAACAAAAATTATTCGAACTGCTCTAAGCATAAAAAGGTTACATTTGGAAACCGAAAGCAAACACAAACAACCCAGAGGATTATTTTAAAATTGTTCGCAAATATTACGATATCACAAAATTGGAAGGTCGTATTGCAGCGGCAAATTGTAAAAGTTATTGGGTGATCTGGCCACCGGAAGCTCCCATCCCTTCACGTGTTTAACAGAATACGATTACAAGTTTTTACTTTTAACACTTTTTAAACTGTTTGTGTGGGGCTTTGAATGTATTTAGGGTGCGATTGTTTGCATTTGTAATGAGTTAATTATACATCAGATTTCATAACGCAAGCTATAGGGGTGCGTGGGGTGTAAAGTTGTATTTGTTTACGCAAAAATAGAAAGTGGAAAAAATGAAAGTAAACGTCAATTCTGATACGTATATTTATATAAACATTTTCTAACTTTAATTATTTCCAACTCCCCACCCTAATAACCTATACTACGAAGCTAATATGGGTTCTGAATGAAGTATAATATCATGCGACCTTTATGCATTTTTTTTGCTTCCTTCAGTAACATATCGTTATGACGTATTTTAGTCGCTTCTTTTAATAACATATCGTAAATATTTATTTTCCAATGCCGCAATAACCTTTTCTATGAGGCTAACATGGGTTTTGATAACGAAGTTTAATATCGTTCGACCTTAGTGCACTTTATATATCGTAATGAAATATTTCTACATTTTCGTCGTTTAGTAAATCTTAAGTGTAATTTATCTATTTTTATAGTATTTTTCACGCATTTCTTTAATACACTTTTTTATATATGATTTAATTTATATATGATTTAATTCCTTTAGAAATTATGCGTGTCAAAACTATCTTAATCTTGTCTAAACTTGATGCTCCAATTTTAACAATTTTATTGTTAGTGTCAATATTTGCAAAATAGAATACAAATGGAATAAGTTTATTATCTCTCCCCAAAATCCATTTTTTGAAGACCATGTGACTATGGAAGTAAACTTTGCCGCAGCGATAGAAAAAAATAATGAAAATATACAAACTTATATCATGTCTTTTTATCACCGTTACATATAAAAAACTAAATTTATAACGGAATAGTCCAATGTCCCTGCTTTAGCTATTTAATGAATGTTTTTTAAAGTTTCATTCGTAAAATATATAATTTGTTTTTGATTGTAATTTTGTTATATAGTTAAAGTTAAAAATTTCGGAAAAATTATAATTTCCTTCACGGTTTAGAAAGTCATTGAACGGAAATATTGATGACTAGATATATCAACCGAAAATTATGAACATCGCATTACGCAAGAAAATTTCCTTAGTAATAAACAGTTTAAACTAACTATTAAATCAAGGTTTATAATTATTGAAATATATTCTTCATATTAAAATTCACAAAAAATTTCATAAAGTTCTTTTCTTATAGTCGTTATTTACAAAATTTTAAAAATTTTAAAATTAACAAATTTTAAAATTTTAAAAATGTCAACGTAACAAGATTTACATGAAGGCTTTAATCCCGACGGCACCACGTGCGTAACATACAATTCACCTGTGAGGTAAAAGTTTGCTTTGGAAGTCAAATATCACGCAAGTTTAGTAATTCTTAAAATATATAATTACCCTGAAGCTACGAACGCCATGTGACATTTGCAGTGAGTAGTAAAACTGATACACTACTGAACTACTTCTCCACATAAAACCAAATAATTCAAAATTAAGATACTTTTAGTCAGTTTTTGTCTTACTTACGCATGTACAAGTAGAACGAGAGGAAGCGACAGATATGATTATTATATTCGCTCCCTGCTGACCTCACCTCTCCTCTAAGTTGCCGTAGTGACACCCATTTAAATTATTGTGGATGGCGTTTCTAGTAAGTCGGCCGTGCTCTGATGAGGTTGTCGCGTCTCTATGATAATTTTGTACAATTAATATGGAACGTTCATTTCCCCAGCAATTATCAACACAAAACTTGTTTTTTTTTGTCTTCCCTAAATAAAAATTAAGCAAATATTCATAATAACTGATGCTGACATTCTAATATAAATAACTTATTGTATTTTATATTTTTAACAACATCTTACAATTACAAATTGTTTCCTCTTTTTAACCTTTAACACTATTAGAAATTTTCAAATAGTTTTAAATACATTACCACTGGATATAAAATGTTCATTTTATTCATAACTTGGGTATAAAATTATTAGGGCTTATCAGAAAACTGCAAATATTACGAAACAGGATATTCGTTTTACAACAGCCCTCATGAAATGTTTAGGGCTTCGAAGTCACACAAAACGTTCGATGCATTCCCCATTTAATATATTTATTTTTACATATATACATTTATGTATATACGACTACTTACCCATTTGAATATATAAGATTTTCAATTGTTTTTTCAGAGATTCGTATGCATTTGAAGTGCCGTTTTTTGTATTTAACGAGTTAATTATGTACTGTTTCACCTCTAAGCGAAATATAAAAATTAGCGGTTACGATTTAGCGGATTCTCTTATGTAATTTAAACTTATGCACTCCAGTGTTGTCTTTAAATAGTCGTATTGCATAGAATTTAATTTCAGTTTGTTTATATAATACTAAAGCCATAACTAACTTTGTAAAACACAGTGCATATTGATATTTACCTTGTAAATTTTAAGATAAAATTTTAAGACATGAACATAATATAATTAAATTGTAAAATTATAAGGTAAACCATGCTCACGCATTGAATTTTCTGGTAAGGTCAATTGAATGTCGTATTAACTTTTTGCAGGTAAGATTTATTA
Organism: Druceiella hillmani; assembly: GCA_039881145.1. Lineage (NCBI taxonomy): Eukaryota > Metazoa > Arthropoda > Insecta > Lepidoptera > Hepialidae > Druceiella > Druceiella hillmani. The sequence goes on along the minus strand of JAYKKI010000025.1, from coordinate 16,168,099 downwards.
TTTTTATAAAATACTGTACTGTATATTCATAAATATATCTTTATACTAAGGTAAATCAAAATGCCGCCAAGACACGAAATACTTTTATTTTCCTAATTTTTAGTTTCTTGTTTTTATAGCTTTTTTATTTGAAATATAATTAAATCTTTCGAGTATGGGTAGAATTTGCGCAATGATGATATAATTCACATTGAGGAACTTATATCACATATAGCTTTTAAGAGTGCATAGTATTTCCATTAAAATATTTAAAAATATTAACTTTTCACAACGTAAATATATTCTTTACTTTATTTCCACAGAAAAAAAATTCAAAAACTTTCGCGTAATGTCTTTGGTCTAATTCTTCTGTTTAGTAAACTCTTTCTTCTTCTTTTAATGCCTTCTCTTAATTGAGGTTTGCGATCATTATGACTTTGTGAACTTTGTTTACAGCTGCCCGTAAAGGGGAACGGGTTGTTTTATTGTGCCATTGCTGTAGGTCCTTAAGTCAGGATATACTCCTTCCGTCTCCTTTTGGCCTATTACTGAGAGTTATGGCATGTCCGAGATATTTCATTTGGAATAATTAATTCAACATAATTTCTTTGCATTCTAGAATTTTATTGTGGTAATGACTAGCAACGATTTTGATGACAAGATTGGCAGTAAAAAACTTCTATTTTGTACTTTCGCATCAATACAGCATTTATATTATTTTATGATAACTTTCCTTCGTATCACACGTTTTTATGTAAATTAAATTATTTTTAATTGGTATTTATAATAAACAGCACTTTATAAAATCCAGAATTTAACCCAGAATAGATTCGAAGTTATCTTTGTTTGAATAACTTGTTGTTCCGTGCTGACTAGATATTGATATTAGGTTAGTAACTTATAAACCCGTCACTTTATTTGACCAATTTCTGGTTGTTATAGAAGCTTCTAGAACATTTTTGTAGGGTATATAATGCAGCATTCAAACTTCTGTTCAGTTTGCAATTATGTAATCATCGAGTAAAGAATAAATTAAAAAAAATGGAACAATTTCGAAGTTAAATTAGAGGACTCTTTCTTACGCAATGATGGGTAAATATCAGCCTTCTTACGATAAAGCCAAGCACTGATTCCAAAGATTCAAAGAAGGGAATTTTCACTTGTCTGATAAAATTCCTCAAAAGCGACTTCCTACAATTGATTTAGAAAAATTTAAAGGCTTTATTGAAACAGATCCCAGATTAAGTTTGTGTTGTTTAGCAAAGCTATTTTAATGATCTTATACTGCACTGGAAAAACAACTTCATGCTTTGAGAAAGAAGTGGAAACATTCCGTTTGCCTATCACATGAGCTTACACGCTTTCAGCTTCAGAGCTTCAGAGATTCATTAATTCTCATGTTGTATGGAGCTAATAAGTTCCCATCGCACCAACGAGAGGCTAAATTATCTGGTTACAGGTGATGAAAAGTGGGTAGCTTATGTTAATTTTTAAAGTAAAGTTAAGTCGCTAGTGGCTGGTGAAAAGGTGTATCTAAATCAAAATATAATATAAGACAAACGATACTTTTGAGTGGATGGTGGGTTATAAATGGGGTTATTTACTGAGTTATTCATTAAGAAATCTTTCAAGCTAACAACACAATTACAGCTTAAATTTACTGTGAACAGTTGAGCAATGTCAATGCTAAACTTCCTTCAAATCAAAGCAAAGTTTATTTTTTACATGACGATGCTCGAAAACACCTAGCAAAAGTAACACGTGAAAAACTCCTTCCACTTGGATGGAGTTTGCCAGTTCACCCACCGTACTCTCCAGATCTTTCTCCATCTAATCGCCATCTGTTTTGCGCTCTGTCTAATAATTTACGTGACACAAAATTTAAAGACAAAAGTCATATCAAAATCGGATTTCACCGGTTTTTAATCAAAGGCCCAAATATTTCTACAAGGACTGAACTTTAGCTCTGCATACACGTTGTCGACAACTTTTGTACACTGATGGCGCTTATGTAATTAACGATTGATTTTATTGACTACGTATAAAAAGTTTAAAATTTCGTCTACATTGGTAGCAGGTTTATAAGTTGCCAACCTAATAGTAACAAAACTGATATAGTTATTCCTAGGATATATTTAACACAAATATATATTTATATTTTTTCTCTTCCCTTAGTCATATTTCTTGGGGTTTTGTTATTCGAAATTAAAAATTTTCCTTTTATTAAACCCATTAATTACATAATTTATAAAAAAAATAGTTTACGTTTTTTGTACCGAGTTTCTTATCAAATGCGCTGTAAGACCATATAATCTATAGGGTGAAATTTGTATAACAATTATTAAATATTAGGTGGAAATTATGGAACAATTTTGTGGCTTAATTACTTAATGATTCTAAAACGTATAGTGTTCAAAATATGTAAAGAGTATAATAATAAGTAAGAGAAAGAGACCCGAAACGTCCTTCAAAACTTAACTCAGCATTAAATTTTTTAACTACTAGCCTTAAACTTAATATAGATTGAAATATGTCTATCTTGTTCGCACAAGTGGATTAAAACATTGTGTATTTTAAAAAGTACAGAATAGTTCTAATTGTAACCAACTTACATCAATATTTTTCTATCAGTTAGTTGCCATACTGTTTTCTTAAGTTATTTAAATGTTGGTTTATCCATGTGCATTATACGACCAACTGGTATCTTTGGACTATTATCATATTCAAAATTTATGAAAGAAAAATATGTGGGTAGAATTCCATGCATACGAAATAAACTTTTCAGGGTGAGTTATTTTTTATAATTATTTAATTACACATAAAACATGCGCAAACTTAAAATAAAATATAAAGTATATTCAATATTATTTGATATGAACTTCATTCTCATGCTTCTGTTTCTAAATATAAAGTCTATTTATAAAAATTTACAAGAATAAATTCTGCTTCTCAATTCAAAAGTATTTAAAGACTATAAACAGCGATGCCGTGGTATGTAGTACAAATTTCATCTGCCTTTTAATCCATATAAGAATTCGGCGTTATCATAGTATCAAAACTTGTAAGTGAAACGTTATAGAAGTATACCACTGCATTTCATTCGTCAATAAAAGGAGTTTAAGTCCAAAAATAGAGAATTTGACTAAATTTTCATTTTATAAACCGTAATTTTGAGATACGTCCTGATAAGCAGGAAACAAGTTTTAAAATTGTGGAATTTCAAAGGTTCAAACTTCAAATCAAGGACAACAATATTTAGTGGTGATGTCATTTTCAGTGATGGTAGTTTTGCTCCACGAATAATATGACATTTGTTACACAATTTTATTCATACTGCGGTCGTGATACGAGAGAATAGAGTTCTATTATTATATGGAAGTCGATAAATGCTCATAATGTATTGACATAATGTGTACATTTGTCGTTTTATCCGATTGGGCAATCTAATTTTTAAAATTAATTGGGATAAAGTGTTTTATAACAAAAAGCAACGGAACCACTAAAGGCATAGTTCTGGAAGAAACCTTTTACTCATAACCTTTTTATCATAGCGCTGGTTAGCTATTTCTAAGAAATCCGTGAAGTCAATACACGATTTTTAAAGTAATTGTTCAACTAACTCTTAGAATGTGATTTCATCCCGTGATAAAGTTTATCTTTTGCATACGTTATATTAAAAGAGCACAAATAAGTGTGTAGTCAAGCGCGAATATTGGGATCACACAGTTTGAAATTAAAATACTTAAGCTCACATTGTACCATGTGAATAGTTAATGAACTGTCTGGTTCTTCAATTTGAATGAATTTGCTCAAATAAAAGCGGCATTTAATTGTCTGTTAAAGTGTATGAAACAAACGATTAAGGAGCCTACTTCAACTATCTTATTAAACCTAATATTAGCATATTCAAATATATTTTTTTTTAAGTATGGAATAGAATTCCATGGAATATTTCATAATTTTGAATTTAAGTTTCATCGAAATTTAGTAATTTGTTTAGTAATATTTCTTACTAATATTTGGTTTATATTGGATTCGATAAATATATTTGATTAAGACGTTTAAGTCTCCGAATTATAAACAGAAACCAAGAATTAAATTTAAAGTAAGTTAGTCTAAAGGACTGATAAAATAAAGGCGTTTGCAAATGAGGGCATGGCACTTTTGTTAAGAACGTAATACTAATAAAATTGTGCGTCTTAAATGTTTCTATCATGAAGACTCCTTTGATGATACAATTCGGATGTAGGCGCTGTGAACCGTTATCTTTATTAGAGCAATTATATTTATTTCGCGTACTTTAGTGATATACTATTTGAAATATAAATAATTAAACACATGTAAAGGTTTAATTTCCTGTTGCTACAGGGATATTGATAGCCATCAACTACAGTTACATATCAAAATAATTTCCTCATTTTCTGCATCAAATTTTATTAGCATATCATACATACGAAGGTCTTGAGAAAAAGGTAAATAAATGAGGTTTAAATTTAGACATCACACCAGGTTGTTTTCGTCCATTGATAGATATAGGTCTCTCTTGTAATGGCTGGACGGTTGAAGTGCGTAGCGTCTCGCAATAATGGTCCCATCACTGGTATATCAGTTGCATTATTACACACATTATTCCAGTTCCGATCGATGAGTTATCGGGAATTGAACCCAGCACACCGTGATGTGCTTCGTCGTCATAGGTCGTAAACCTGTGATAAACAAAACATATATGGCGAGGACGATTTAATTTACATATTTTAATTAATTTTTGTCCTTTTATATCATATGAATAAAATAAAATGTGGTTAGGTACCATTTATATTGATTAAACATTTAATTTATTATCAGAATTAGAAGTATATAAATTTACAATCTAGCCAGCGTAGATTTCTGATTACGGCGGCCGAGGAAATGCACATTTTAAGTTCTAGCCGAGCAAGCTTCACAAGCGTTCAAAACAATGGTTTGTTATTTTGTAAGAGATAATGAAATGCGTTCGACATTTTATTTATTAACTTTTTACTTTAATATGTCTAATTGATACATATGGCGGACTTATTGCTATGACAGCAATAACTTATAGTCAACCAGAACACCAGTCCAGCCCCGCATGACAAACAGTCGGGAATCATACCCGGATCTTTGCGGTGCGCCTCACTGCCAAAACCCATAGGTCTTGTGATCAAGGTTGCAGATTAAAGAGTAACGGTGACATTTATACAACATTTTTGAAATGCTTCGCCCGTTTGATTCCTAAATAAAATTCTTAGTCCTGTTTCACTTCATCAGAATCCGCTTCTTTTAAAATATGTACCGCTGACGAGGAACACATTTTTGTAAATTTAAAATTACACGTGTGGATCTATTAGGATGTAGTTTTTTTTGGTATAACGTAAAGACTTAAACATATACTTTATTAGAGGTTGTAAGATCCATATTTAAATCTTTAAATAGGTAAGATTTTTTCGATCTTAATTGACTGGTTTTAGCTCATTCCATATATTATTTTAGAAAAATATTTTTATGTGGCATTAGTGTTCGTTGTTAGTATATTACTTGAAAATTGTGCAAATATCCGTTTATATATAATTGACGGTAAGAAACTATAAAATAGGAGAATATTCTAATATAAAATTTATTTATTTTTGGAACTTTTAGGTTTATTCACGAAAACTTGATTTACCATGGAAGTGGAATTAAAGAATTAGTAAAGAAAAATATACTGACTCTGTTTCAAAATAAAATTGATCTATAAATCTATAATCGTTTTTAACTTATCACATAATTCACAATTTGATTTACACGTACGCATTTTCTGAAATTATATAATGTCTAAAATACATACAACATATACTTAAAATATGAATATCTGAAATAAGGATTGGCTCCTAGTCAAATGAGAATTTTATGGTCTAAAATAATCATGGACCGAATTAATATTAATATGGTTATTGTATATGTGCTATCCTTGTCATGTTACGTAACAACCAGTTACCATATTAGATTAATCGAATAAAGATATTATCAAGTAAGTAAATACAGAAAGCGTGCAATGTATTGAATGGAGCGACGAATAAAACCATCGCCCTTTTATTTTGATCAGAGTATAAGTGAAAAAAGGGTGCAGATTGCTTCATTAATATAAAACTCATTGAATCATTTGAATATATATATATATTACATATATATGTTATTATTATATATATATATTATTATTATATATATATATTACAATTTACATACTGAGATGATCTTGTCAGAAACAATAAATGTATTTGATATTAAAAAATATATTTAATTATGTAAATAACTACAAGTCGAAGAAGTTATTTCAAGAATTTCTAAACAGAAAATTGAAGCTTTAAAAATCCATATTTTAATAACATTTATATTGTTCCACGTATCACAGTTCATAAATTATCTGATATGGGTCCATGAATATATAATGATATTTTGGACAAGCTAGCTGAATACAATTGCTCGGGATTTTATTCTTTGGATTATGATTATGATTTCACTGGAGTCCTGTTGGTATATAGGACCAGACACAGGGTTCAATTTCGAGAGATCTTACAAAATAAACAACACTTTGAACATTGATTTTATATACGTTTAATAAAATTTCCGTTTAATGGAGAATAGTTTACTATTTTCTAATATGAGTCTAATATGATATTTAAATAACATTATTATTTTCATTTATGCTAAATATCACTTAGAAATATTCTATCAATAATATCACCGAGCACGAATCAAGTAAATATATTACACGATACAAACGAGGAAATTATCATGGCCAATCCTGATACCTGTTACGATCAATACGGTTTGACTTTGCAAATATGCAACTACATTGACTTACAGGAAGTTCCTTTAATCGGCAGACTTGATTAAGTGACTCCCATAAATTTAAGTAATTATTCAATTAGATAGTTATTCAATTATTTTAATTCAGTATTTATTATTTGTTATTACTGGTCGTGTTATGGCATATACAAAATTTTGTTGCATTTCGTACATTTTAATAATATCGAAAACACATTTCTCCGGATACATATTTTTTGCATTACAAAATATTAGACTGAAGAATAGTAAACAGATTTAAAAAAAAAACTAAGCCCGGTAAAATAATATTTTCGTTGAGTTAGAAAAATGCGAATAATTATTATTAGCAAATGGTGGACACTAAAAATAAACCCATGAGACCAGCGAGTCCTGAATCGCAGTAATAATACATAATATATTTGTTTAAACTTTGCAGAAGGTTAATTTCCGATTTTATTCAAAGTTATGGGGCCTTACTTATATTCTAACCATTAAACCAAGTCTTATTTCACAATATGGCTTCTTAACGTTAATTTTTTTAATGTTAAGTTTGTTTGCTAAAAAAAGAATTAAGTAAGTCACTGCAATTGATTTCTGAAACTAGATAAAAAAGCAAAATATAATAAGCAAATAATAAAGGAATTAAGCACGTACGAGTTTGTTACCTCCTTCTTGACACGTTACGTTCTCTTTGGTAAAAAAAATGTGAATTATAAAATGTTACAAAATAAAATGAGGCACTTAAAGTAACAATATAACACATCGATGCATCTATAAATTGGTTCAATATCTATCAAAAATAAGGCTTTTGTCTTCGGCGATGGTGAGAAAGAGGTAAAAACATTAAAAGGGTGCAAAAAGTCTCAACAGGGAAATTAAAAAGAGAATGTTCGACTGAGAGAAAATTTCTGAAAATTGACTGCTGCTGAAATAAAATAAAAAGATTTGTGTAGTATAATATAAAAAAGCATAATACCGTCGTTCAATGGGAAGAGAATCTTTTCCTTATGACAAAGGGCACCCCAGAATGTTTACGTCTAGGGCTTCATAAGTATTATGAATATCTCTAAAAGAATTCGTGATTATTATAAAATTTGTAATGTAGTTACTTGCAATATTAGAAAACTCAAAAGAATGGTGCACATAAAATAATTGAGAAAGGTAAACTTGGAGTAACCCCTAATTTTAATGTTCCGACCGTTAGACGATTTAATCAAATAGAAAAAGATGGTTGGTATGTAACACGTAATAGGATAATAGAATAATACTTCATGATACGATGGTTAAGGCGATAGTTATTTCAAAATATTTTTCCTTTAATCGGTCAGAAAATCACCTATAAAGTGGTAAGAATGCTCATAAAGTGTTCGAATAATTATCCATATTTTGTTTACAAAGCGTACAAATCATTTTCTGTATAATAACACAGACATACACGTTCGCGTAAATATGTACGATGAATTTACACAGCAATTTATCACCTTTCAACGTCGTCAAGGTACATACCTTTCTACCTTGAGAGACGACGTTAGGCTATGTGCATAATAAACGTAATTTCGTTCCAAGTGTAAGTCATATGTTAAAGATTAAGTAAAGTAATCATATCGAAAGAGTATAACAATGACTTATTTCAGATAGGTTTTAATATATTTGTCTTTGAGAGAAAATATTTTTACTTGTGTGAAATGTCCAGTGTTTGTTTCGTTATTTCATTTTAATACTTAATAGAAATAAGTCAGAAAATTTTTAAAAAACATGTATAAACTATAAAGCGTATTGTTGGCTTTTATTTTTGGGTAGTTTAAAATTAATAATGAAACTTCGATGAAATTAAAAAAAATTAATCAAATATCTAATTTAAAATAATGTTAACACAATCTTTTGGACGACGTATTTCTAATGCTTCTAATTTTATAAATTATTTCATTACCCAGTACTTTTTTTGTTTATATTTTCTTTTAAACGCTTAAGAAGATTTTTATGTTTAACAATGTCAATTATATGGCGTTATTTAAGAAAACTGGTGGTTTACCCAGAGAGAATATAATTGGTCTGATTCTATTATTTTCTAAACACGAATCGTCAACAATTGCAATAATTATCGACAAGGTTTATATTAGATGTGTTCGTTTTTATTAATTTGTGACACTTAAATAAAATATACATGTATTAAGTAAACAAATATGTTTCCACTCGTTTTAATTCCGAGAGTACTGTACTGAATATTGTAAAAAATAGAGCTTTTAGAAACCAATGCAAAGGTTGCAGGAAAGTTGTAGCGATTAATCCACATGTCAAATTTTTTTTAAATATGCAAAAGAGTTTTAGGCTTGTGAAATATGTAGTGAAGGATATAATATAATTAATATTTGTAAACAGTTTAACAGAAAAATTATGCATTTTAAAAGTGCCTAAATTTTGTGTCTTCGACATTTTATCTGTATACAAAAATTAAAGTCAGAACTATTGAAGCTATCGACATTTATACAAGCCATAACTAGTGACTCTGGGATCAATATTATATTCATTTTATTGTGGTGTTGTAAACGATTCCAAACTTATACTGATGAAAATATAACGTCAAGAATTAAACAAAATCTCTACCAGGCGGAAGTGCAGGTGTAGGAAATGTCAAAGGTAGGCACGGGGACAGACCAAAGGAGCGCATACCAACAGGCGCAAGTGGCACTATGGGGTTAGTTTGTAATAAAATTAAAGTTTCCAGTTTCCAACATGTGTAATTTAATAGCGTTAAAATGGTTACTAAAATTTTACCTGTTTTTAGTTATAATAATAACCTATATTAAATAAGGAGGAAAATAAACGCAAAGATAGATGACATTTTATGATATTAGAAATATACAATAACACAAAAATATAAATGAAAAACTTACAATAAATGATAAAACTACTCTTTTGGGTACTGTTTTTTTTTTGAAAATTTATTTTGAAATTTTTAAATTTTGACTGTCTTTTGAGTTTACTTTTTTGACCCATTACTTTTTAATGCAGAAAATAATAGTTATATGCAACGAAATAAAATTATGTGCCATTTTGATTAAATTAACTGAAGATTTTAACAAATTGTGTAGATATAAGTATAAAATATAGGTTTAACTGCTATTAAACTGGAAAAATATGGCATGATTATCAATAATAATTAAAATATGTCATTACTAATCATTATATGTATTGTGAATCAAAAATGAAATTGAAATTATCAAATTTTATTGTAACGCACAACTATTTAAAATTATATTTTTTCACCTGTTAAAGAAAACGATAAATTGTTTTTGCTATTTACTTTTTAAGATATAAAACCGGAAAATAATATCACCGTCTTCTTCTCTGTTTATTTATATAATTATTTTTTGTTACTTAGTTGCTGCCCAATAAAAAAAAATTATTGAATGGTATTATTTTAGGTTGGTGACTTATAAGACTGCTATCTCAATATATAACTTGGTAGATAAACAAAATAAGTTCACTTATTGAAAGCGTGAAAAATAAAAATAAATAGAAAACGGAGGCAGTTTTACTACTTGTAATTTAATACAAAATTATGCATATGCGTATTAATTATATTCAATTTCTATAGAAATCATAACGTATTTCGCCTCAGAGTTAAATTAATTAATATTCAATTAATTAATTTAATTGTTTCATCAGATTTAATTCGGCTCACTATTTCATTGAAATATAAAGATATTTCCAACTTAATATATTCTGCATTAAACTGAAAATATTGTGAGAATTAAGAATATTCTATGCTGCAAATAAAGCTCTCATTCCTATCTCAATTATCAATGTAGTCTGTATTTGATGCAATAAACCTCAATAACCTGACTTCCCAATACGCCCTGAACTATCTTTACTGCTGATTATTAATATATTTTATGACAGTGTCGTAGTTATTATTTATTTTAATTGAAACTGTTCACAATTAAAATAAAATAATTTTCTTGGCATAATTGTTGTAGAGTGAAATGGTTTTGCATTTCAAAACGCTTGTCCAAAAACCTTTACTTTTTACCGAAGCCCCGTTGTAGCCCCGTGTACAATATATATATATATATATATATATATATATATATATATATATATATATATGTATAAACATGCATTATATAGAGTATATTTGAAACTTGTGTTGAATTGTAAATTGAATAGATTTATATAATATTTTTTATATGATTATTTATTATAAAATAACACAACGCAATCTTTGGACAAATTACTTTGTATATTCAAACAGAAAAAAAAAATTAATTAGCTTGTTACACTTCAAAGGTAATGAGTGCTATCTTTGAAATGTAACATGTTAACTAATATTTTTTTTGTTTGAGTATCATAGCTACACTTCCGCAAATATACATAATGAACTCTTAACATTATAATGAATTATCTCGTAAGATAAATCTATCAAAGGTTATATATTACGTCCCCATGAAAGATTAAAGAAAAGCGTCCGCGAATAAAAGGTTCCGTCTTTTGTTACGGAGTTAATACCTGGCGCACTCTGACGTTAATACGATTATTAGGAAGACATGGGGATGCAATGTGGATGTAAGTACAGTAAATAATCTTTTTGATTTTTATATTCCTATTTTCTACATACTCAAAGAAGTTTTGGTCATATAGGAAGTGTTAATATTGTTGCAACTTTTGGTTTAAACGAAATTGTTTAATACTGCTGAATAAGCAGACTGATGCATTTTTCCCACAATATTTTCGCTAAGCGAATTGCCTTTTCTATTTTACGGCAGTTAAACTTTTTGCATGAGTTTTTTAATTTGATAAAATATTTTATTGGACGACACTAACATATAACCAAGGATTCTTGTCATACGACTTACTCAAACGATTCCCTTATTCACTACACTTTGAGTTTCATTTACATATACGTTGTCGGAAACGTCTACATGACCATTTAAAGATATGGGAGTGTAAATTATGAATTTGCATTATTCTAGGATTTTTTTACTTCATGCAATTTTCATAAGCTATACATGCAAATATTTTTATAGTTTTCCAATTAAGTATTGTGATAATAAACAAGGAATATATACTGGCTTTATAAACGAATTATGGGAAATTAGAAAGGATTATTTCTTCTTCAGCTTTTTACATCCAAAAGCATGTAGGTGGTTTGCAGTAGCTTTCCATGTATTCCAATGTTATAGTTATATATTAGATATTAACATACTACATCGAGCACATTCTACAGGAAATAGTAATAATACCTAGCGAAGAAAATATGTTCATAACATACATGCTGTTTTATTAGTTGATTAATTACTAATGCAGTACCTCATTGTTTAGTGAATTTATTCTTATTACAGGCCACAAAGTAGTGATAAGTACTTTCATCATCATTGGAATTAACGTGATTGAAATATACCATATATGAAAAATTGTTTATAGAATATTTACAATGAAGTATATTGATATTTACAAAGTTATACTTTTTTTATAAATTAAACTTTTCATTATAATTGAAACAAATAAATTCAGAGGTTTATTTTGATTTGTGAATAAAGTAAAACTTGATCATTGTACAGCTGAGAAGAGATAACGCGAAGACTAAAAGATAATTTTGTTGGTGAAGGAGGTAAAATTAAAATAGCATAAAATGTGGAATATCGCAATAACCTGCCGATGTACAGTGACAGGTGCCAGTGATCCTAAATATTTAAGTGTAATTAAATGACTAAATTTATTTTTGTCAAAAATTTACGTGAAAGATAGAGCCAAGTTACCTGACCATTTGGCAATAATAATGTAATTATTTATGAGCACTTTTAACAATTCTGATATTTGCATTAAATATCCCTACAATTCTTCACATCTTTGATAAAGGGCCTTATATGCCTTCAGACTTAGATTGAATTTGAATGTTGAATTTACTATTTATATTTTATAATTCTACCGGTTAAATCTTCCACCGTGGAAATCAAATTTGTTAATTGAACTGGATTACATAACTGACAACAAAAGGACACAAACAATAAGCAGTCAAAAAGAACAATTAAAATATGAAAACATTAGATAAAAAACTTTTCCAAATACATTTTCTTTTGATGATTACTTACTTGAGAAATGGTACATTCGATTTTATATTTTAATGCATTCGTCGAAATATTTGCTAATTGATTATTATGTATTTATTATTTCTCATATGTTATGTATATATATTACTTCTTATAATAAAACTTAAACCTTATACCAGAAGTTTGCGTTGTGTTATTTTAAAATAAAACACAATTTAATTTAATGATATCATTTTTTTACGAGAAATCAACTGGACTCTATATTAACGCTTCACAACTTGTTTTCTCAAGTAGCAAAAAAATAGCTTAAATGAGTCATTCATTATTGTTGTTAACAAAATGGGTAATAAAAACTATGAAATTTGTCTTATCAAGTGACGCTTGCTACTTTTTGTTGACTGTTGTAGATACCTTGATGTACTTGAAACAAATACTAGAAAGCTTTTTAGAGAAGATTTAAAAATTGATTTACTCTATGACTTATAAGTAATTTTCGATCAGTTTGATAAGAAAATATGAAAGGAAATTATTCAAATAGATATTAGTGTATCTAATATTTTACTGTGACCGAATTTCACTGTCGCAAAATACACGAAACAAAAGTGAAGGGAACGAGTACATCCAAAACGAAAATTTCATTCATTCCAGTAAAGGTTAATTTATATGGCACATTAAATCCAATTTAACATAAGATTTTGCGAGAAAATGGGCTATTTCCCGTCTACGAGGTACATGAAATGGCTGAATGGTTTTGCCGCGTATCGTTTCCTATGCCTCAAAAGCCTTTGTGCTAGTGCAAGTATTTCAAAAGCCATTTTGAAATGGTGAAAATGCCCTTTTCACTTAAATGTTATTTTAAAATTGAGAGCTCATAGGTGAAGAAAAGGAGGAGAAAACTTCCTCCTTTTAATTATTTAAAAAAAAGTCGTTAGCGAAAATATAAAGTGGAAACATTAGGACTACTTAATAATTCCAGATTTCTCAAATTGGACATATTCAATTTTTAACGTCATTTATGTTAAAGATACATACATATACATACACTCTCACACACACACACACACATATATATATGTATATATATATATTCTCAATTTCCCGGGTGCTTGCATATCGTTGAAAATTAATGTTGTTTCTACAACATATAAATACATATCTTAATATGTAGCAACTTAGACGATTTTTCGGTTTATAACTTGTTGAAATATTGTCTATTACCTTTCAAATTGCATATTGTTGGCTTTTTTATTTATTTATTGTTGTTACTTCCAAAAATTTTGTATAGGCATGAGTGCCCAGATTTTCATATGAACAAATATAACTTCCTTTTTTAAGTTTTTTAGAACAATATTTTAATTCAATGTAATCATTTCTATAGGTGCTAAAACAATATCAATGAAAATTTTGAAAACTTGCTTTATATTTTCTCACTAAATTTTTTGGCAGTATTGTATTCTTTAAATATAAAAAAGAGAGCTCATTCTGAAAATTACATCTGATATTTAATAGTTACTATTTACAAATTATGAGTCAAGTTTATGAATACTCTGTTTTAAATCGAATCTCTAGTCGTATTATAAAGCAAATAAAATAATTGAAATGAAACGGAAAAAAAATTTGATGACTGACGAGTGAATGGCTTCAAAAAAGGATAAAAGAAAACCCTTAAGTGGACTTTTATTTCCCATTTTTCTCTCTATCCGTCATAGTCTCATATCACTCGAAATATTTGACGCAGAAATCTGATATTTACGAGTAAATCCAAGACGTATATTGAAAAAATAACACGTGGCATCTAAAACCCAAGGTAAATCCAAATAGAATTTTTATTAAAATGGCATTTAATAATGTTGTAAATCTAAATTTGAAAGCAATTCCGAAAAAAAGCGGGCTATGTCTATATTTTTTTTAACGACAACTTATTCGAACTTTTCATTATTAATATAAAATAATGTTGATTTAATTGGTCATATTGGTCAACAAACTATTCAGTTTTCTGGCTTTACCTTCGTAAATTTTTTTCTAATGGTAGACAAAAAGCATCGGAAACAATGCAATAATTTTTTTTCTAGCTTTAACATTTCTCCACGATGTGACTAAAGAACGAAAGAGTTTTACGAGTCTGGAAACTCATTACACTGATCGTTTGCCTAACAATTCTCAAATAAAAAAGACCGTAGTCAATAAGATGTTCCCCTCGCATATTTTGCCCCTCTGAAAGCACACATACGCTCACACGTATATACATGCGGATAAAGGGATTCAAAAAATAACGGTAAGATTAGTTCAAAAGATACATTTCCTGAGAAGTCAATATTTGTATATATATACCGTCTATATATACCGTTGTATAGTATACTAAATATGGTATATATATATATATATATATATATATATATATATATATATATATATCATTGTATAGTACACCGTCCTAGTAAAACTTAATGTATAAAAAAGGTGCCTTGTAAAATAACTAATGTTCTAGATGTGATTCTCCCAAAAAAGCATGGAAAGATTCCTGACGTATCGGATAGACCTCAAATATTGGAAAATATGCCTATTATATTTAAGTTAATCATAGAAACGCAATAATTTTGTTACAATACATTACTAAAAACTTACAAAACATTACTAAAGACGGGATGGCGCACAAATTGGAGATCAGTATGAATAATATTTTAGATTTTTAAATTTAGACACCAGATTGTTTCTGAAAAATTAAATTAAAACAAATTTTCATATTGAGAACTATATGACTTTTAAGGAATCTAAAAGATTGTAACCCTTCTTCCTTTGGAATTCAATAAAAAATGAGTGAAAACCAAATGAAGTCACAATTCACAATCACTCAAAATGAGTGAAAATCAAATGAATCAACAATTTGTATTATCAAATGATAATGTGTTAAATGTTTATAAAATTATTAGTGATAACGGTATTTTCGTCTACCATGATCTTTTGATGGGCGTTACTACCCACAATAATTGTAAATAAATATCTCATTAATTTCCTAATGTAAATTAAAGTCTGAAGAGGCATAGGTAATTGGCAATAAGATTGTATTGCAAGTACTTACTAACTTATTATGATTTTTCTCGGATATTCAACGAACATGGTTAAACAATTGTGAGAGGAAAAGTGGGTGGGGCGTTATAAATAATTTTGGAGTTTTGTCTCTAGATGAAGGTGCCGTGTCTAAAAATATTTCTAGTCGTTTTTGATTTGTATTTTAAAATACCTCTTCAGTGACAAACGTTTAGATGGGATCGTGGCACAAAAAAATCCTACCTAACTTTGATATACGGCCTTCTTATACATTAAATCTGAATTTGACATATTTGCAGTTTAAAAAAAGAAATTAAGAATGATCTGTTTATATTTTTGTTGTATATCCACAAAATATTATTACAATTAGTTAAAATGTTATTCCCTCTTATGATATTCTGACTTATGGATATATAGATTGTGAAAGATCCCTTTTTATTATTTGGTTATATATATTCAGGAACGAAACATTTTTGTTAATTTTTTAAAAACTATTAATTTGGTGCTAAATACTTCAGTCAACCGATATAATTGCGATAATATGGATAAAATAAACATACACATATATTCATGAACGTAAAATAAACTTTTCAATAGAGTATACCCAACTATGATAACTGCGCTTGCAAACTGATCCTTTTAATGTATATAGATCTATACATATAAAATTTCAATCTAAGTCCATTACATTCATATTAATTTTACTAAATATGTTTGCATATTACTTTTAGCCCATAACGCCTACATTATGGGCCGGAAGTAAATGCAAACAACCGAGGGAATTATTCTAAAATTGCTCGCAAATATTACGATATTACGATATTGGAAGCTCGTTTTACAACTCGACGGAAAATTGTAAAAGTTATTGGGCGGTCTGGTCACCGGAAGCTTCCATACTCCACCTATTTAACTAAACACGATTACAAATTTTCAGTTTTGATGCTTTTTAAACTGTTCATGGAGAGTTTTTAATGTATTTGTGGAACAATTGTTTGAGTTTTGATGAGTTAATTATAAAGTGGTTTCAATAATGTTTGCAATATGCGTGTGGAATGTGACGGCAAATTCATGAATATAGGAATATGTAGAAATCTTGTTATAAATGTAGTATAACAGTCGATTCGTTATATTTCCGTATACTATCCAAATTTGGTTTTTATTGTCTAACTACATTATTATATCGTCAAGTGGGGTAGTCTCGTTGTTAATAATGCGATGTATACTATAATCGAGAACTAAAATCGTGTGAAGGTACTTGTATCAATGATTAAAATCAGTTTTATAAAAAATATGATTTTGTATGCTGTGCGAAATTAAATCAAGTTTGAGTATTTGATTTAACCTTGTTTTAGTACGTAATTTAAAAACTAAGAGAGTCTATTGATCATTTATTTTTTAAATTTTAAACAAAAATCCATAAAAAAACATTGGAGTTAGAATAATAAGGATTTTTTCTTACTAAGAAAACGCCACCTTAAGTACGACCATCCTAATGTAGACCGACTTGCGACTTTTATTTTAATTTATTGTTATTATGTTGGTAGAGCACTTACCATAGGCTAGGTAGACAATAAAAAACAAATTTGGGTTCTAGACCATTGATACATGAGGTTAATTCTTTTGAGACGTAGTCGCACATCTTTCACTTTGAGGGCCACCTCAATCTCAGGTTTTCGTTATCCTGCAACCTTGATGTGCTTAGTTTGTTATGTTTGGCTGCCCACTCACTGGAACTGGTTCGATGCGTAGGTCTCGGTGTAGGTCATTTTCCGAATATAACACGAGGTATTTTAGCACTTTATTTTGAAAAGTTTGTATTTGCTGAATATGTGTTTACTTACTATATCCTTATATTTGAATGACATAATTCCACATTGGTTTCAAAATTTGATTATAAATTTGTATATGTTCGGAAATTCATGCTAGTAGCTAGTGAAGTTGGGTGTTTTTTATATTTAATCCTTCTTTAATCTTTTTTCATATTTTCTCTCCATTTTAGTTTGATATTCATATTAATTTATAAATATTTTACCGTATTAAATTAGGATTACCGTATTAATATAAGGAATAACTCTGTAGTTAATAAACAATTAAAGTGGATTTATTTTATTAAATGAGAAATTGATATGAATAGATTTAATATAATATTAAATTTTGGAATCGATTTACTTATGTTATTGATTACTCAGCCCGGTGTTTATCCTTGGTTATAGTTGTGGCATCAGTGAAGGTTGTTGTTATTACTTCACCGTTGAATATCAAATATATTGCGTAAAGCAGACGGACGATGTTCTGATGAAGCTCTTCTGTGGGAGGTTACTTTGATTTTGGTATAACGATTATTTTCCCAATTTTCCTAAGTTTTGAAACATTTATAATGTATCGTAAATTTGACAAAACTAGACCAGGCACTTGTTTATAATTTGTTCAATAATAAGAAAATAAAATAATTTGGCTATTTTTATTACCAAGTCTGCATAACTTTTACAGTTCTTTTAAACTTTGTCTACTATGTAGCTTCTTTAAATATTCTTTATATTTTCATCCATTTTATTTTGTGCATAAGGTTTAAAGACCTTAGGTCCGAGTTTTGCGATGAAATCCGATTTTTGCTTAAAGTTACCTTACCCTCTTGAGATTTCAGGAAAATCTATAAATATTTGAAGTTTTACATGTTTCTAATTACGTGTATAATTAACAGTAGGATTTCTACTCGTTTTTGGCGGTTTATTCTATTCGATACAAATATTTTTGTTGTTAAGTATCAATCATCTCAAGTTATATACGTTTGTAGAAATAACAATATACGTATATTCCTTTGATACGTGTTGAACCTTTAGATCAAAAGTTTAATGATTTTACATCGAAGTAATTTTCAGAATACTATCAGGATGTTCCATAGTCATAACTCGTGGTTACGAATAGACATGGTAATACATTAATATGATGATGCAGATAAATATTTTGGTCTGACGGAGATTGGGCTGTGAAGCAATAGTCGATGCTTACCTCTAGGATCTCCTTCACTACTTTAAACTCCTGAGGTGTTTTTGATTCAATGACTTTGAATAAAATGATATCTTCAAATATTAAATTGTGCTCGAGGTTAATTAAATAGTTTAACAAGCAGACACTTAACTTATTTCTCACATCCTAAACTAAAAAAGATTGGTCTAGTGACTTAAAAATTTGAAATAATATTAATATTTATCGATACTCATGGAGTTACAAGTATTAAACTTTGAGAATTTTAGTAAATAAGAGTAGTATTTTATTTGTATTATTAGGTAATTAAGGTTAAATATACATTAAATTATATTTATATATTTGCTATTGAGCCTACATGATAAACATTTATGTTACAAGGTAAAAATTTATACAAAATGTTTATTGTCCACCTGAATGCAGGATATATGAAGGAAAAACAGATTTTAGAAACTCCATATTTCCAACCAAAATAGGGTTAATAAACTTGATAATTTTTCATTTTAACGTTATCTAGCTTACATCCGTAAATGTATAGTAAGTAGATATAGGTAATTTAGTACAGTGTAATATTTTTTCGGGTGGAACCAAATTCAAATCTTGAAGATTTATTTCGATTCGTAAATCCATCTATAATTTATATTTGTATTTATTTCCGGTAAAAATCATATGTGACTTTCACACTCTAAACGTGATTTTCCTAAACAAAACTGTCTTTTCTATTCCGTTAGAAAATACGAGTTTTATTTTTAAATTATTCACAGTGGATCATTTAAAAAATAATAATTTCTTGCGATTTGAAAATTCTCTATAAAAATTGTCAAAATAATTTCATTTGCATTTGCATGAAAAAACGTGTTTCTGTGCCGCGTACTTTGAACTGGAAACGTGGATATAGGGAATTGGAATTGTTTCAAATGAGGTGGGGCCTACGGTATTTTAGTCACGAGTACATACTTCATCGATAATTGGCTAAGTTCGAAAGAAGACACCTAAATTGCTTCCATTTAATTATAATAAAAGAAAAAATTACTTCATGCTTGTTTCTAATTTACAACAAAACAGAACATTTTAATTTAAGGTTCTTCATAAAATCTGTTATTATGATTGAATAAAAATGTAATAAACCATTAGCAGTTTTGCATGTAAAATGTTCTAAAGAATAATTAATAATTTAACGAGATTTACAAACTGACTATGAACTGAATAAACAATATTTCAATAAAAGCCCATTAAATTTACATTAATTCTTCGAAACATATTCGAATACCTCTAAACGTAAAATAGTAAACATTCAGAAACCGAAAATAAACACAGACAGCTCAGATAATTATTCTAAATTATTTGAAAATATTACAAAATCGCGAAATTGGAACAGCAAATTGTAAAATTTATTAGGCGGTTTGGTCACCGGAAGCTTCGATATCCTATTTATTTGACTAAATACGATTAAAAGTTTTCACTTTTGAAGATTTTTAAACTACTTCTAGAAAGTTTGTGGTGTGTTTATGGGATTATTTTTTGAGTTTTATTGAGGTAATTGTTAGTTAATTTCCGCAATACAAGCTAAAGCGCTGGTTGGGGTTCCATTTGTGAATAGAGGAATAATATGTTGATTTGTTATATTTTCATATACTTTATAATTAGATTTTCATATCCAAGTACATCTTTATATTGTCCTTATAAAGATGTACTCGTTCCTCGTACCTTGTTCGTAGTAATGAAATGTTTTTGTGCTAAACTTCCTTTTTTAAAAAAAACATACCATTGCTACAGTTTTCTATATTAGAAGTTTTGAGATCTTCTGTGCATGTATTCACGTATTTTCGGGCTTAATATGTGTGTAACTACTTATTTTAAATTTGCCACCAATATATAATTCTACATCTAAATGCTTTAAAATAAACTTTCAAGCTGCCTTTTATTCCTTATTATAGGCGAAGTTTTCCACAGAATTGTTTTTCCTACACTCAAGAATTGACTCATTTTTACTTAAATTTTTTTCTTTTCCTATAATAATTCAAACAACGTGTTATTTTTCCACCTTTTTTTGGGGTCAATATTTTATAATCTATAAATGGGTATAGGTACATTTTAAAGTATTTTTTCTATCCATAACTTCATTTTATTGCCTTTTTTCACCCCTAATTGTCAATCATTTCTAAACAAACTACTTCATTAACATAATAACGCTGGTGATGTTAAGACTATCAATAGAATTGGACGAAAGTGTAAAGAATAAACACAATGTTCAGTAATTGGACGTACTATTTATTGTTTTTTTAGTTTCTAGTCTTAAATAGGAATGTGATCAGAATGAGAGTAATTGTGTTTCCTGCACCTTTTACCAACTTATCGGTAAGGAGTCAGGAACCATAACCGCTTTGAGGTAAAAGTAAGCTTGATATAAGTTTCAATAACATATCCCTGAAATGAAATCAAATTTCTCCACATAATTGTAAATTTTCGAGGTTGTTAAGTTGGTTAGTTGAGAAAATAAGTAGGTAATGATCCTGGTAGGTATGTTCTGAACCGAGTAGCATATCCTTTATAGTAAATTAATAGTAACGGTCTGGTAATTTTACAACCATTCTCAAGAGTTTCAAAACTGCGCTATAATAAGCATGTATCGGGATTGGAAGTAAAGAAACTGAACACAAGATTAGATCCAAATTCACAAAATTTCATGTCGCTCTTTTAAAGCGATAGTAATTATAATCCGTAATTACGTTAAACCAAATCAACATGACATAATTTTTAGTGTTACGTGCCTCAAAAGGAAGGTAACTCATGTACAACAGACAGAAAAGTCTGTCTATTACAGCTGCTATTTTCTGAAAACCTTTAACATAGAAATTTGGTGTTGATCATATCAGCCCCTATATGTTGCAGTTTTCTTTAATTTAACGCATCGAGTGAGGTATCGTTTGAAAGGGCTAGTCTTAAGAAAATCGAAAATATTTTTTTGCAATTTTAAGTGTCACGCCTTCGGAGATATACACCAATAAGTGCAACCTTATTTACAAAATAATTAGCCAAATAAACAGGCTTGATATAATCTGTCTCAAAGATTACTGCATAACTATGGTGATTATTGTAGATCTTATTGCTTATACAGAATTTGTAATGTTTTATGGTTGTGAAAGTTACAATAGAATGTCTATTGTAACTTATTATAATATTAATGTACCAAAAAAATAATATTAACATTTAATAGTGTCACCGAAAGACTTAGCACCCTTAACTGTATAAACTATATCATTGTCCTGCTTATAACATTCACCTCCAGCGTTGTACCCCTGTAAATATATGAATATATATATGTTCATTTGATACATGTCTAACCTTTATATGAAAGGTTCAATGACTTCATTTCAACGCATTATTGAAACAATCGTACGATTGATGCTACTAAGCTGGATATTGTCTATCGTGAATGATAATGTAGACGAATAATTAGTTTTCAAGGAGATTGAATCGTGTAGTAATAGTCAGTACTTGCTTCTAACATGTCCTTCAGTAATATACGAGTATATGTATGTTCATTTGATACATGTCTAACCTTTATATGAAAGGTTCAATGACTTCATTTCAACGCATTATTGAAACAATCGTACGATTGATGCTACTAAGCTGGATATTGTCTATCGTGAATGGTAATGTAGACAAATAATTAGTTTTCAAGGAGATTGAATAGTGTAGTAATAGTCAGTACTCGCTTCTAACATGTCCTTCAGTAATTTTGAAACTTGAGGCATTTCAGGTTATAGAACCTACCTTAAACTTCTACCTTAAAGTTTATCTTTGTTTGTACCTTAAACTTTACATCATGTTTAGTTGTGCTAGAGGTAATTAAATAGTTTATCCAGACAGACATGAAAGCAGCTATTCGTTTGTTAGTATGTATAAACCTCTTTTATATACAATTATTTTTCATAGTTTTTTATACAGTAAACTAAAACAGGAATGATGTAGTGGAGTTTATAATATTCTTATAATATTAACATTTATTGATATTCACGAAGTTACAAGTGTCAACTATGATATTTTTAGGTAGGTTTATGAGTAATATTTATTTATTTATTATTTAACGTATAATTCTACGTTAAAAAATAAAATATTTATAGGTCACGCGAATATAGGAGGTTGAAAGACGAACAGATTTGGGAAACTGTTTATTCCTCACAAAAATTGGATTATTAAAGTTATTAAATATGTATTTTAACGTTTTTAGCTTATATTTACAAGGTTAATTTTTAATTTTAAAGTAAAAAGAGAAGCAAATTTCAAGATTTATTTTAATCAATGAATCGATTTAAAAATTAATGTTTGGAAAAATATGTATTTTTGGTATATATTTGAAAGAAAATGTATATATTTGAAAGATAAGCAGATTTGGAAAACTGTTTATTCCTCACAAAAATTGGATTATTAAGGTTATTAAATATGTATTTTTATATACTGATAAAGTTAATTTATAATTTTAAAGCAAGAAGAGAAGCAAATTTGTGAGATTTATTTTAATTAATGAACCGATTTAAAAATTAATGTTTGGAAAAATATGTATTTTAGATATATATTTGAAAGATAAGCAGATTTGGAAAACTGTTTATTCCTCACAAAAATTGGATTATTAAGGTTATTAAATATGTATTTTTACGTACATTTATTAAATATGTATTTTTATATACTGATAAAGTTAATTTGTAATTTTAAAGCAAGAAGAGAAGCAAATTTGTTAGATTTATTTTAATCAATGAATCGATTTAAAAATTAATATTTGGAAAAATACGTATTTTCGATTTATATTGGTAATAGTGGTTAAGTTGTTTTGAGAAATGAACATTGTGTATTCAAATGTGATTTTAACAAACAAAACGCGCCTTCTTTATTATTTTAATTAGGAATTCGAAAACCACAGCCCTTGTCTTATAAACAGAAAAATTAGGGCTTCTAAATTAGAGTTCCGTTAGAGAAAACAATTAAAGTTTAGTTTAAGCACGAGTAGAATTTGAACGACAAGGGTTTCGTACGCATGGAGGTACTTGTAAACCTTTAAGGGTACATAGTCCTTCTGTTGAACTACTTGCAAATAACTATTTTTTTAGCATAACTATGTTGTTTAGCCCTTTTAACGGGTACCCCACATTTTAAACAATATTTTAAATGAAAATTCGTGTTCTTGATTTGCTCTGGCCCATATAAATATTTGTGTGGTTGCTATTGAGATATGTACGAGATAAAATGTTTTAACTATACCACTTTTCTTGTTTCCCTATTAAGTCGTTTTTAAAAAATAGAACTTTGACAGACAGACACGTGAGATATTTTGTAAGCGCTCCGTTTTTCCTTTTGAAGGAAAAATTTCTTGTTCACTTTATTTACCCCATTTTTAATACTTATATATATATATATATATATATATACACTATCTCCGCCCCATGGTTCACTCACTCGCCTGAAATTCGAAATAAGAAAATTTATTGAAATATTTTTCTCTCACATGGGGAAATTTTTTTCTCTCATGAAATTTTTTCTCTCTTAGGTATAGCCTATTACAGTATCAAATTTAATCAAAATCGTCTAGGAAATTATGTGTGATTTACGAACAAGTTAACTTACAGACAGACAGAAAACAAATAAAAAAAACAGGTTTTCTGGCTTCTAATTTCATTCTTTATGCTGAATCAATAACTGTTTTTAAAATATTTTTCGCATACAGAATATATAAATATATAAATGAAAATAAGAATATATTAAGAATATATAAATTAAAATATTTTTTGCATACAGAAATAAGAAAAATTCTCTATGTTAAAATTAAATTTAGATGTATATAGAGATTTGTAAAAGTTAGCTGGTACAAAATTTGATTGATTAATTATGTAATAATATGCCAAATTTAAATTTTTGCGTCGTACATTTTCAATGAAAATTTGTTGTGACAGACTGTCTGAAAGAGAGACACGTGAATCATATGATAAACATTCTCTTTTACAGCTTGTCATATGAACCCCTAATGTAATCACTTGTGAATTCAAATGATTTTTTTAATAATTACTAGTTTAACAGGAATTCTCATTACACCTATAAATAGTAATTATTCATGCAAATTAGCTTCTGTGTTATACTACCTAGGTATACGTAAAGGAGATTTGTACATATGCTCAAAAAATTTACGTTAATTCTATGAAACATATTCGTATTGCTCCAAGCGTAAAACAGTTACATCCAGAAACCTAAAATAAACACAAACAACCCACGGGATTATTTTAAATTGTTTGCAAATATAACGATATCATGAAATTGGAAACTCGTTTTGCAGCGGAAAATTGTGAAAGTTATCGGACGGACTGGCTACCGGAAAAGCTCATCTCCTCACCTATTTAACAAAACACGATTACAAGTTCTCACTTTCAATGGTTTTTAAACTGTTTGTGTACGGTATTGAATGTATTTGGTGAGCCATTGTTTGCATTTGTAATGAGATAATTGTACATCGAATTTCATAATGCGAGGTATGGAGCTGCGTGGGTTGCGAGGGCGAATTTGTGTACACTAAAATACCAGGTGAAAAATATTAATGTAAACGTCGATTCTGTTACTTATATTTATTGAAAACATTTCAAACGCTATTTATTTGCCAAAACCTCATAATCTCTTATACGAGGTTAAGTTCTGAATTGATGTACTTTACTTGCTTCGTTTCGTAACATATTGTTATGAAACATTCTACAATTTCTTCATTTAGTAAATTGTAAGTTTCATTTAACTATTTTCATGGCATTTTCTGTGAATCTTTTTAACATGCACTATATGTTTCATTCGTTCAGAAATTATTAGTGTCAATACTACCTTAACAATAGTGGCTTAATTTTTTGCAGTTACTTTCCCTAATCTTACATTTTTATTTTTGACCTTAACTCTAATTTCAACGATTTTATTATAGTTATTAAAATCAACAAAATAGAATATAAACGGAATAACATTATTTTACCTCTGTCAAAGCCATTATATGAAAACCTTGTGCCACGGGAAGTGACCTTTGGTGCAGGCATAGAATAAATAATAAAAAATAGAGAAGACAGAAAAGTGTTTTTCCAATCTGGTGTTTTTCAAAATTCTATTCGAAAAATATATAACTTGTTTTTAATTGTAATTTTTCCATAAAATTATTTATACAAATCTCAGAAAAATTGCTATTTCCTTCACGATTTGGAAAGCCATTGATCAGAATAATCTAAAGATAATCGAAAACATTGCTGACAAGATGTATATTAACTGAAAATTATTAACATCGCATTACACAAAAAAATTTTCATTGTTAAAATTTATTCGATAAATTGAAAAATATGATGACTGAAATACATTCTTCATACTCAAATATACAAAAAAATACTTAACTTTTTTTTCATATAATCATTATTTGTCAAAATTTTAAAACGTCAACATAACAAGATTTATACGAACGCTATTAATTCAACGATACCACGCGCGTTACATGCAATTTTCTTGTACGTACTTTGGTTTTGGAAGTTTAATAACATGCAAGTTTAATAATTCTTAAAATATGTAATTACCCCGGAGTTACGAAAGTCTCTCTAATGAAGAGCCAACGCGACCTTTGCGGTGAGTAGCGAAAGTGATATGCTTTACCATTTCTCCACATAAAATCAAATAATTCAAAATTGAAAGAGTTTTTGTGTCAGTTTTATCTTTTTCGCTCTCAGCAGACTTCACCTCTCCTCTAACTCTAACTGTCGTAATAATATCTATTTAAATTATTGTGGACGGTATCTTCAGTAAATCCGCCATGCTTTGATCGGGCGGCAATACCTCTATGATAATTACATATATTAATAAAGAACGTATATTTCTTCTAGTATCATTAAAATCTAGGATCATTACAAAAAAAGTTCTTGAAGTGAACCGTCTCAGGCGGCGGTTTGATAATCGATAAGTAGATGAGAATTGAGAGTAAAATTTTAAGATCGCGTCACGTTTAGGCACATTTCGTTACATGAGAGAGAAGAAAGATAATACGTAGAGAAAGAGAAAGAGAGCTGTATATTCCCACGCCATGGAACTAGAGCAAAAAAACGACGTATACACAACGATTGAACAAATTAGTGTCGCATATGCGCGCATTGTAGATGTACGCCTCACATGCTACATATGAACAAAATAGGTACCAGGAAAATGTTTTGTTATTAATATTTAACATTGTTTTTGTGGTTATTTACATTTGTGTCGTGTTTGTTTGATTTTATCAGTGAAGAGCTATTTTGTAAGTATATTTTAACTATTAAAATTTTATTAACACTGACATTTCTACTTCTTGAAAGCCAACGCCATTGTATAAAATATAGCCGCCTTAAGAGATTTGCGAATATTTCGCCATGTTTTGCATATTTTTAATAAATAAAATAAAATTAGTTTTGTTTCTTTTGAAACTAGTGACTAAAATTTACCTTTACAATTCAAATAGAAGTGACCATTAGTTTGTGCTTGTGCGACGACCATTAACAAGTCTCAGGGCAGCACGTATTCTGAAGTTATTTACGAATATGATAAAAAAACATTCACCTTCACCTTGATTTATCGCGTGTTACCAGTATGAAGGATTATGGATGGAGGTGATTCTACATTTTATCATGGTCGAAGAGCATCAACGCTAGCACAAGACGATTTTCAGAGACTTTCATTGAATCAACTGCAGAGTCAACAACAATCAACTGCAGAATCAACTGCAAAAATAAATTATTTGTTTATCCACACATAATTGATTATATGATTTAGAGGAGTAGATTATCTGTATATACCCTTAATTGTCAGAGCCTACGAGTACATTCCGCCGATCTAACAGAGGCTATCATATGCAAATAAATATTATAGTCTTGTCAGAAATGTGGTTAAATAATGAAGACGATGTCGACATAGCAAGCTTTAATTGCGTCATTAAATATAAACGATCGTATGTTCGAACAGGAGGTGTGGATATATTTCATAATCGATACAATGAAGCTCAATATCAATACGACTATTTTGAACCTCCTCACCTCATCTCCTCGTACGATATTATCGAATATACATCGAACAATCATATATATCTACAGTGATATCAGTTGGCGATATTTGCATTGCGTAGTGTCAAGCGCTAAATGGAAATAATATTGTTTTTGCGGCCACTTATACGACACCGAGCCAGAATCTAGATGACATAATATATTTTTTACACCATTCCCTACTTATTTAGAGTTATACAGGTGATGAAGTTCTTGGTAGCGGCGAAAATAATCCCTATGATTCTCGGGAGAGATTTTAACGAAAATGTTGCATCAAATGATTCTTTACCGCTAACTGTCTTCGAGAAAAAATTGGTCTGTATAAATAAAAAAACCAACGAATTGTCAAAAAATCTCCCCAAATCTCCAAATTAAAAATTGAACCCAAGAAGTGAATTTAAAGTCAGTCTAAAATAAAATCGTTGGCAAGTGGAGGCATTGCCCACTTGTTAAGAGCGTAATGGTAATAAAAATGCGCGTCTTCAATGCTCGTATCGAGAAGACTTCTTTGAGGATACAGGTTAGAATAAGGCACGAATAACCATAACGTTAGCTTTATTAGAGCAATGATCTTCAGATCGCTTACGTTAGTGATGTGCGCTTTGAAATATAAATGATTATAAACATCTAAACATTTACATTTCCTTACTGGATTTTATTATAATTTTATATATGTGAGAGGTTTGGGAAAATGTTATTGAAATGTCTATATAATCTGTCTATGTCTGTCTGTCTTTAATTAATTTTTACATATAAATACAATAAAGTGGGTATGTAATATTTAATTTCTTGCTAGAACTTGAAGTATGCAAATTTTTAAATATTCAATATATAGTAACACGTTTGGCTGCGACTTAGTCAACGTGGATTTATTGTTACAGTGGCAGAATTTAGGAGTAAATGTACATTTAAGTATTGAAACTCGTAAGTTTACAAAATATTAAAAGTTTCACTGTTAGAATACCTTCAAAATAATAAAAGAATTTCATTCTTTTGTAAGAGATAATAAAATGCCTTCATGATTTCATTATGATTGAAAAGTTGCAGTAACCATTATCATGTATCATTTTTAATACAATAATCCTGGTTTTATTCCACTTAATTAGAATCCTCTAGTTTTAAAATATGAACCGCTTGTTCTCCGCGAAAAAATTGGTCTATATAAATAAAAAACCAACGAATTAACAACAAAATCCCAAATCTCCAAAATAGGAATTGAACACAAGAAGTGAATTTAAAGTAGATCAATCTAAAGGACCGATAAAATAATGTCGTTGGCAAGTGAGGGCATTGTCCTCTTGTTATGAGCGTAATAGTAATAAAAATGCGCGTCTTTAATGCTAGTATCGAGAATACTCCTTTGACGATACAGGTCAGAATAAGGCGCTGTGAACCATACCATTAGCTTTATTAGAGCAATGATCTTTAGATGGCGTACGTTAGTGATGTGCGCTTTGAAATATAAATGATTATAAACATCTAAACATTTAATATCCTGTTCCCGCAGAAATATTAATAGGCCATGTATTATTAATTTATTATTTTTGAAAAATACTTTTTCAGTTTCAAAATAAATTTGACCTACAAATATACATTAATTATTTTCACAATTTACTTTATAGATATCACAATTAACATATTCCTTTTTTCACAATTTACATACTCCTAAAATAGATAGTGTTTAAAATACATACATTATATATTTCAAATATGTACATTTAAACCAGAAAAAAGAATTCGCTCATCGCCGTATGAGCATTTAATTGTTTAAACTAATTATAGACTAAATTAGTATTAATAGGACTATTGTAAAATGTGGCATCAATCTCATATTAAATAATAATTGGAATACCTCATTAGATCAATCTTCAAAGCTGTAGTATTTTTTCGACTTTATTTAAATTCTTAATCACGACCTAGTTTTCCTTAGATCACAATATTTTCTGGTGGGCAATTAGTGACGATTTCTAGTAATTTTTGCAAATCAAAAAAAACAATCTGCCAATTGCCCACATGCAGATGTTGTCATGCAACGAAATCTAAGTCGTGGTTAAGAATTTAAATAAAGTACTACATCACGTAGTTTCATTTAGTTTTGAATAAAAATTAAGTGATAATGAATTTTTACAACTTCAACTCCAAATACATTAAAAATTCTATAAAAATATCAAATAAGTAAATACATGAAAAGGAGCAATGTAACGAAGGGAGCGGCGAATAAACCCATTGCCCTTTTGTTTTGATCAGAGTTTAAGTCGAAAAAGAATGCAGTATGGTTATTATTGCTAAGTAAAGTTAATTAAAATATAAGAATGTTAATTAACGTATCAGAATTATCAGTGTACAGCCATCGCCCTTAAGTTAATTAAATTATCAGAATGTATTTTATTTTAATTTTAATCGGATCATTTCTAATCGGGACATTTATAATAAGATCAATCTCTGTAGATCTTGTTAGAAATGTGATTGATTTTATTCGAACACTTGTATGTTGTTGTACATCAAAAAACTAATATGGGTCATTGAATATTTAACGATACTTTGGACCAGCTTCGAGGTTTCATTTTTACTGGAGTTCTATACGTGTATGTTATCTGAATATAATAGTTCAAGTTTTCATTTTTACTGAAGTTCTCTACGTATATGGAGTTAGACGTGGGTTCCAATTTTGATAGAGTGAAAATTGGAATCCAGGATACAACTGAATTAAAAAAAAGTAATTTATTGTAACTACGTTTCATTATAAGGAATGGTTTACTGTTTTCCGTATTACTAAGATGCTTAAATGATATTATCATTTTAGTTTGTGTTAAATATCATTCTAATAAAAATCTTTTGAAAACAAAATGCAACTGAGCACGAATGAATTAAATATACAAAATAAAGCGAACGAAAAATTATTATGTCCAATTCTGCCACTTTTGATGGTAAA
This sequence comes from Druceiella hillmani, assembly GCA_039881145.1. Taxonomy (NCBI): domain Eukaryota; kingdom Metazoa; phylum Arthropoda; class Insecta; order Lepidoptera; family Hepialidae; genus Druceiella; species Druceiella hillmani. Next base: position 16,137,218 of record JAYKKI010000025.1, on the reverse strand, counting down.
TTCGGTTTGAATACGCAAATATATAACTAAGTTTATTTAAGGGAAATTTCTTTAATCGGCAGGTTTGATCGGAGTGCCCGTCATAAAATTAAATTATTTAATTCAATGATTTTATTTTACTAATTATTATCTGATATCACTGGTTGTATTTTGATTTTATGTATACGCAAAATTTTGTTAAAATTCGTATATATTATGAAAATATGTTTAATTTTGAATTCATATTTTTAACGAAAGATATGAATTATAATTGGAAAAGGGTGAAATCAATAAATAAAATTGAGAAACCAATAAGTCCGGAAAAATGGTAAAAACATTTCATAGATTTTTTACATATTTTGGTAGGTAAATTTACAATTCTATACAAAGTGAGGTTGCATTTTTTGTATTTAAACCTAGACTTATGTTATGAGGATTTCTAACGTTGCTTTTATATTATTTATTTTAAGTTTATTTATTAAATGAAAAAAAAACATAAAATATGTCATTGAAATCAATTACAAAAACTAAGTAAAGGAGCAAAACATAGTAAGCGAAGGAGAATGTAATTAAGCATCATATGAGTTTATTATCTCTCGTGTGACACGTTTTGACATGCTTGGTAAAATAAACGTACATTATAAAATGCCACAAAACCAAATGAAGCACTTAGTCATGTAACACATATATAAATTAGTTTAACGAATATAGGAAATAAGTCTTTCGTCTTCGGCGGGGGCGAGAAAAATGACAAAAGTATTGAAAGGTGCAAGGAAGGCCCTTTCAATACTTATGTAATTTTAGGTCTTAAATGGCAAAAGAATTGAAAGGGTAGGCACCCTTTCGAAGGGAAAAGAAATAGGAGAATATTCCACTGAGAGAAAATTTCTTAAATTATCTGTTGCTGAAATAAAATGAGTACCTATTTTGTGTTGTAATTAATATTATGTGAACATTACCCGAGCTGAGGCGTCTAAATAATATGACACATATTTTATTTAATAATGTCAAAAACCCGAGCGATGTGTTTATGCCAGTAGGCAGCGTCTCTTGTCTTAATGGCAGAGGCTATATACAACGGCACAAACGAAAAACATTTTGAAACACTTTTTGTCATAATCAACAGAGGTTGAGTATGACAAAAAGTGTTTCAAAACGTTTTTCGTTTAATCGATTGGAAAAGCCCCTATGAAGTTTTAAGAATGTACGTAAATTGTTCGAATAACTATTCATATTTTGTTCACAAAACATAGCGTTTCATTCAGAGAAATCAAAAAAATTTCGGCTTAATAATTTACAAATATACATGGTCGCGTAAACATGTGCAACGAATTGTACAGCGATATATCATCGTTCATCACCGTCAAGGTACAAATCTTTCTACCTTGTGAGACGACGTTATGCTGCGATTATAACATGTAATTTAGTTCCAAGTTTAAGGTTATATGTTAAAGTTTAAGTAAGATAGACATTTTAAAAGAGGACTTTCATTTTATCACAAGGGCTTATGTGAGATCATTTTTTTTTTGTTTTAGTGCAGGATTTTTTTATGTTAATGAAATATCTGGTATTTATTTCGTTATCATTTTAGTACTTACGAAAAATAAGTCACAAAATTTTTAAAAAATATGTGTAAACTGTAAAGCGTATGGTTGACTTTCATTTTTGGGTAATTTAAAATGAATAATGAAACTTCGATGATATTTTTCAAAAATTTATAAAATTATCTTAATTAATGTTAAGATAATCTTGTGAACGACATATTTGTAATATAACTTTAGAAATGATTTCACACAGTAAAATATTGTTTCATATTTTCTCCTCAATATTTTGAAGACTGATATGTTTAAATATGGCTATAATGGGACGTCATTTAAGAAAATTACATATAACTTATTTGAAGAAAAAAAGTAATGGTTTTGATCCTGCTTTTTTCTCAAGACGAATCGTCAACAATTGAAATAATTAACGGTAAGGTTTGTATTTGTTTTTAATAACTTGCGACACTTATATAAAATACACATATTTTAAGTAAAAAAATATGTTTCTACTCCGTTTATTTCCGAGACTATTGAACCTGATATTATGAAAAGAACAGAATTTTGAGAAGTTCATGCAAAGGTTGCAGGAAAATTGTCATAATTTTATAAATATGCCCTATGAAAAGTGACGAAATTGGTACGGAATCCGGTATTTTTTAAATATTCCTACATTTAAAAAGCATTTTTTCTAACCACAGCTTTCAAAGTATTCTCTCAATAATAAACTGGTGAGTCTTGGGGACTCAGTATAGAATCGTTAGATATACATTTCAAGACTAAGTTTACGGTATTAAACATTAAATTAAATACTTAGAATTGTAATGTATTTATAAATTTTAGGCGTAAATATATATAAAATGACACCGATAAGTTTCAAGTTTTTAATTTGCCCATGCTGGGAAATATGTTACCGATGGTCGTTAGGTCTACTGTCGTCAGTTCAATAATTTTTGGATTCAGTTCTTTTTAACGTATGTAAAACGTAATGTATTTCATAACACATATGATTTACATAATATAATTTGATACTAATTACATATTTTTTAAAATATTTATGGCTTTACCTTTGTAAATTCAATATGGTTGATGAATTTTTCGATCAATTTTACTCCAGGGTGGACTGTTAATATTGTTGTGTGGAGAGTTCAGATAAAATCCTAAGTATATGTGATTATTTTTGAATTTATTACTGCATCATAATTACTGAATTGATTTGGCTATTTACATATTGTACATATATAGATACCTCTTTCTGGATGATAACATTTCAGATAACACGACATTCATAATATGATACAAAATTCCACTTATATTTTACATAAATTTTACAAGGTAATAATTTGTATAATTCGTTGTTAAAAATTATAATCGCTAAAGAAGCCATTAAATAAGGAAAAAATTTAGATTAAATTGTAAAATTAATTTTAAAAAATTATCATATTTAAATATCCAAAATCATATTTAAATAACGTAAAAAAATCATAAAATTGTGTTGTAAACGATAACAGGTAATTACGTCACTGACAGTGAAAGTAGCATATTGCTTTTACCTGGAAGCTTTAATATTTGACAATAAATGTAGCCTAATTAAAACTAGCATAAAAAGGAATAATTTTAAAGAATAACTTTACATGATATCATTCTTAATTTTGTTGCTCTAGTTTTAAATTTTAATTGTTGCAAATGTACAGTTTTAATTCGAGAGCTAAAAGAATATACTGTTTAGTAATTGCTGAAAAAAACAACAAGCACAGCATTAAGGGTCCCGTATTTCAAAAAGAAAAGAGGAACCATTACAGTCTGTCTGTCTTTGTTAAGTCCCTTTTTCTCAGGAATGCGTGAAGATATTGAAATTAATATCAAATAGGTCTACGGTCCCTAAGATCTGTAAACAAATCAAGGCCATTCATGCAGCATTTTTCGACACTCGCAAGTAAATTAAAACCTTAAGTGTACTTTTCAATGTTCTAGAATGATGAAATTTGACTAGAAGTAAGAATTAAGAGCACAGGCAAGGTAAAAATCGATAATTGTAATATAACCGAAAGTCGTTAATAGGTAGTTACATCATATAAAAAATATTTTTTTTTTAATATGGACCTGTGAAAGATTTAGTAGGCAACATATTTCCATTCCGGCTATTTATGTTGCATATTTTGACACTCGCAAATAAATCAAAACTTGTAGAATACTTCCCGTTAATCTAAAATCATGAAATTTAGCGAGAATCAAGGTCTTACAGGACAAATAAAGGAAAAAATCCGAAAATCTATAATTTTAGAATAAAAACATATTTTTTTAAAATATGCGCCTGTAAAAGATAGAAGAAGAAAAGCAATATATTTTCGTCTCAAAAAATTAAAACTTTGTAAATAGTTTCATAGGAATATTATGTATCATTAAATGTTTATAAATGCCTAAATGTGCACTTAGAACCCTCGTATTGCGAGTTCAACTAGTGTTTGACAGGTTTTTTATTACTTGTAAAAAAACCTGCAATCTTGTTCTTTTTTTATGTATAAATATTGTATATAAAAGAAGAATGTTGAAACACTTATTTTGTTTTTTAAAATTTAAGATCGCTTCGAATATATTTTGAAGTGATTTTTTGTTTCAATACCGGACTTTTTTTTTTAATATTCACCATTTTAATTTTATAAAGATTGTTGTTTTCTTTTTCAATTCTTGAGTGCAGAAGTTAAATTTGACACACAATTTGTCATCTTGATCGATTGAGTCGTTTACACTACCATAACTTAAATAAAAGTACTGACGGACAGATTATTTATCGGTTGGTTTTACATAGCAACTGAGTTTCATCGGTAGGTTTTTGTGTATTTATAATAGCTTCTGTTGTAGATCAGGCCACCTGGATTGGTTTTCAAGTATAATGTTTGTTACAATTCAAAATGAGCTAAATTAGTTTAGCATAAGAATTTTAGTCAAAACTGAAAAATATATGAAACTAAAATATTTTAATTCATTAGTTATATAATCCAATCACACAGATAAATAAAACTGAAGTGTATCTCTGCTATTTTGAATTTACATATGAAAAAGTAGATTTTAAATACTTTCTCGTTTGAATATTCGATTGCTAAATAATTGAATATTAAAAGAAATTTTGTGTGTTTAGCATGCCATCTATGAATAAATTTAGTTCATGAACTAATGAAGGTTTCAACATTTACACAGGTTATAAATAGTGATCCTGTATCCAATAAATATTTGTTTTATCATTATCTATTCGACGATTTCCATTAGCGACAGGCAAGGGTGGGCAGGAGAACGGAACAAAGGAGCACAAGCGGGCCCGTGGGGGATTTAAATTTGAACTAAGCATTTGTGCCTAATGACCATAAAATTTGAGCCTAAAGACCATACACTGTTTTGAATTAAAACACGTTAAAACACTGTACTTGCGTTTTAGAATTACATCGGACGAAGCGGCATTTTACCATCAGTTTATTATAAAATTAAACATAAAAATTTTCAGATTTACATTGAAAAAATTTACAATGACATTGAAAGTGTTAATTAAATTTCACACTGTTTTATTTGTTATTCTTCGTGCTTAAAAAGGTTGAATTGTAAAAAAACTAACTTTGATATATATCGTACAGGTAAATATAAAAGTTATTACTTTTATATTAAGTACTTATATAAGTACGAGTATAAAAAATATTTTATGCCATTGTTTCATTATTTGATAAACCATAATAGAACAGATGTACTGGTGGCGTATTTTTACACTTAAAGTTGCTATTTAATTGCTACTGTGGCCTTTTTGACTTTCTTTTCTTATTACCAAGCCTAGTTCCTTTGGAAATATGAATAAACAATTGGCGCACAATAATGCCACGGTGAAGTCGTAAAAGTTTATATTTATCGTTATTTCCAATTAAATGTTACCCAATCCTTCACTTAGTTCTTCATTAAAAATTTTATTTCTTCAATTAAAATATTTGTTACGGTAGAAAATGTTACAAAGTATTATTATAATTAAATTTTAAATAAATGAAGTATTACCTTTTCATATTATGTAAAAAATTGTGATGTGATAAAGGGTTCGATGATATATCAAAGTAGCCGCTAGACTATTATGCTTTACAATGTGTTTATTTCATTCACGCATAAAAGTTCAGAATTCTATTAGTTTCACATGCTTCTTTGCATTTATATCACTCCGTTTATTGATTACAAGGCTAATATTAGAACTAAGTATTAGAGAAACTTTGTGTTTTTAGCTTTATTGTAGTTTTGCTCAGACTTCCTATTTCTAACGTCTGAAACAGTTAATTTTTGTAATATGTACCTACATTAAGTGATGAGACAAGAGTATAAAAAGTATATAACGTCACAAAAATATAAATACGATGATCTATACGTATTTTTTAAAGAATTGTTTCTTTTTTAAATTATGTTTTGAAATGTTGAAAGTTTGACCATCTTTTCAGTTGATTTTATGAGCCCATTTTTTTTACTACAGAAAATTATAAATGTTTACAAGAAAATAAAATTATATGCTAATTGAATTTAATCAAATGAAATTTTTAACAAGTTGTACAGATGTAGGTTACAACACCATATAATCGGAAAAAATCTAGTTTGATTATTAATAGTAATTGCATTACGCTATTTGTAGGTTTTATTAATCATTATATATATGTCAGTGAATTGAAAATAAAATTTAAAATTTGAATTAAATTTTTTTCATTTTAATATACAATAATAGTTTTTCACCTATCTAGTAATAAGGAAAACGATATGTATTTCATTGCTTATATTTGAAAAATAAAACTTTGCACATAAATACCAATAAGCGCTAAGCTTATAAATTAACATACAGGCACTATAGAACATCACCCAAGTAAACATACATAATAACATTAAAAAGTAAAAAAACACGATCGTACATACATTTTTATTCACTATTAAGCAAAATTCCCTATTATTTCATACATTTTTTGCTTATATTTCCGTGGTAATGTCTTAATAATTTACAAGCAAGAAAAAGGAAAATTGTTCAAACAGAAAATTATACAAGATTAACAGTTTCCTTCAGACATTCCATTAAAAGCCGCCTTAGAGCCAAATTTTAGCTCACCCTGTTAATAAAACGGCATCGAATCAAGCGGAGCACATGAAACAGTATAATAATGTATTATGCATTAACTTAACTTGACACAATCGTTTAGATTTTAATTAAGCGCATATATGCAATTTTTATTAGGACCAAAATAATTAAAATCCATTTCACCAAGAGACAATTGAGGAAATTACCACGCGTACGCCCAAAAATACATTAAAACATAAGGGAATATGTTGCTTTTAATTCATGTGACTCCCTTGTATTGGAATAAACAATAGTAAATGATTTTTCGGGGCAATATATAATAGAAATAAATTTTAAAAATTGATAGAAATAAAATGTGATATAACCTTTCGTGAATTTTGGTACATAAATATTTAAGAAAAAACTAAACTTAAAAGCAGAAAACATTGACATGTCTCTACGCAGAGAAATCGTTTCTCTGCAAGATAAATTTAGCGCACGAAGTAAGGTTAAAAAAATATATAAATACTAACCGATATTAAATAATACATCTGAAGTTAAAATAATGAGAAGAAAATATGATTATAGTGATGAAAATTGGAAAAAACAGGATGGATATACTTCAACAAACCCACCACCTAATTCGCCTATAAGTTAACTTTACTACTTGTTATTAATATATTCCGTGACAACGTTATAATTTTTGTTTATTTTCATTGAAACAGTTCACAATTGAAATAATACAATTTTCTTGACATAATTGTTGTACAGCGAAAAGGCTTTGCCATTCAAATCGTATGCCCAAAAACTACCTTTATTTTTTTTCCAAAACTCAGTTGTATAAAGCACTATATACATTAATACGCATTATATAGAATGTACTTGGATGTAGTGCAACACAAGTAAGTTATATAGATATATATATATATATATTTTTTTTTATAATACTCATTAAGTGATTTTAAATCTTTGGATAAATCACTTGTACTTCATTATTTTTGAAATGCAACTGACGATTTTTGTACGTTTTATTATTATCACGCTACCTCAATGGACAAATAGGATTATTATTAATTATCTCATAAAATATATCCATCAGATAATATGTAAGTCTCTATGAAAGATTGAATGAAAGCGTCCGCGAATAAAAGGTGCCCTCTTTTGTTACGGTGTTAATAATATCTGAGGCACAATAAATTACTTATATATATATATATATATATGTATGTATATATATACATATATATATATATATATATATATATATATATATGAATATATATATATATATATATATATATATATATCTATATATGTATATATATAATTTATTTATACCGTCCACAAAATTATTTGTGATAAAGGCATTTTCGTCTACCATGACATTTTAATGGGTATTACTACGCAGAATAATCATTAATAAATATTTCGTTGGTTTATTAACGTTAAAGTCTAAAGATAAGATATATGTAATTGGCCGAAATAAAATTACATTTTAATTAAAACACCTAATACCCACTAGGTAAAATCGTGGAATAAAAATTTCTCACCCATATTTGACATGCGACCTTCTTATACATCAAACTTGGATATGATATTTTTAAAGTTCTTTCTGATCTATTTTATTTTGTTGTATATGCATGACGTGCTGAATTCTACGTCCATATCATGGAATATTAAGTCTTCCTATAAAATATTATTACAATTAGTTTTAAAATATGCTATTCTGTATTATGAACCTCTGATTTACGAATGTACAGACCGTGAGAGATCGTTTTTTGTCATTTGGCTAAGTATACTTAAGAACGAAATATTTTTGTACATATTTTATAAAGTAATAATTTGATGCTAAATATTTCCGTCCATCGGTATTATCGCGATAATATGAAGAAAATATACATACACATATATTCATGTACGTAAAACAAACTTTTAAACAGAGTGTATCCAACTAAGATAACTGCAGTTTCAAACTAATTCTTTTACTGTATGTCGAGCTACACATATAAAATTTCGATCTAAGCCAACTAATTTACTAACTAATCTACCCTTTTATATTAATTACACTAAATATGTTTTGCATATTACTTTTAGCCCATAACGTCTACATCATAGGTCGGAAATAAACACAAACAACCCGAGGGATTATTCTAAAATTGCTCACAAATGTTACGAAATTGGAAGCTCGTTTCACAACTCGGCGGCAAATTGTAAAAGTTATTGGGCAATCTCCGGATCACCGCAAGCTTTCATACTCCATCTATTTAACACGATCACGAATAATTTTTCACTTTTAATGCTTTTTTAACTGTTCGTGGTGAGTTTTGGATGTGATTTTAGAGCGATTGTGTGAGTTTCGATGAGATAATTGTATGTCGGTTTCAATAATGCATGTTATAGCGCTGTGCGGACTGTGACCCACTTATAGACTAGGTCGCCTGTATCGATCTAGACTATCGATTGACGAGGTTAATTCTCTTGAGACGTCGTCGCATATCCTTTACGCTGAAAATCGCCCAATTTCAAGTTTTCGTTATTCTGCAACCACATGATGTATTTCATTTTATACCTTTGTCCGCTCACTTGAACAGATTCGATGCGTAGGTCATGGTGTAAGTTTTTTTTAACGTAGCACGAGGCATTGACAATTCTTCACAGCACTTTTTTGGAAATTTTGTATTTGCTGAACGCGTTTACTTACTATGTGTCCATATTTGAACAACTTAATTCCACATTGGTTTCCAAGTTTGAATAGATATTCGTATTTTATTCTCAGTAGTATAAAATTCAGAACTTGATACTAACAGCCAGTAAAGTTGGTTGTGTTTTGTGTTATATCTTATTTTTTCATTGTTACGTTTTCTTTCCGTTTTAGTTTTACATCTAGATTAATTCCGGCATATTTTACTGTATTAACTTAGGAATATAGTATTAACATAAATAAATCTGTTGGTAATGAATAATTGAAGTGAATATATTTTATTATATGAGAATTTGATATGAACAGATTTAATTTAAAGTTACATTTTTGTATCGTTTACTTATTTAACTTATTACTCATCCCAGTTTGTTAACGGTTGTTTTGACCGTATTATGTGTTTTCCGTTATTATAACTGTGTCAGCAGTAAAGGTTGCTGTCATTATTTCTTTATTGATTATCAAGTATTTCGTGTAAAGGATATACAGTACAGGGCCGTGCATGCCGCCCAAGAAAACATTAGAAAGAATTTGCTTCGTTTATGAACGTTACTTGCCATAACGTGTTTTATATTTCCTATGTCCTACATAATATTTGATAATCTCTTAGTGTTTTAAAAAATCTTAAAAAGTTTATTTTCTAAGCGTTCATCCTAGACTCCCTCAATATCTATGCCACATCCAGAAATACTACTAAGCAAAACTTTTTATCTTCAAACGCCTCTTCAATCGTGTTTGTAATTCAATTCACTTGACCAATTATTGAATGAAAAGTGCTAAATTAAATTTGATGATTTGAGAGTAGTCATTTTTCTTTACTAACCTTATTTCATCTTATCAATTATAGTGTATTATAACTCAATAATAGGAAATGACGATATTATTCGTTCGATGTCACTTTTGTAGGTTGATTTTTATGTAACGATAATGAAAATTGCAAAAGTATCTGCAATTTTCCTAAATTTTTGGAACATTTATAATATATTGTAAATTTTACCAAACTAGATCTGGTATTTGTTATATAGTTTGTCTTGTAATAAAATAAAAAAATAGTTTGGCCATTGTTTAATACCAAGTGTACATGCGCAACTTTTAAAGTTCTTTTAAAGCATGTCCACTCTGTAGTCTTTTTCAATAATCCTAATATTTTCATCCACTGTATTTTATGGAAAAGGTTTAAAGACCTCAGCTCAGTGTTTTGCAAATAGATCCAATTTTTACTTAAAGTCGCCTAACCACTTGATGTCTTGAGCTTTCAGGAAAATACCTTTTACAAATGAGTGGTAAATTTTTAAAATAAATATTTGGAGCTTTCTTCTACTTTCAGGTTGCTAATAATTTCTATAAAAAATATTTTGTAGTTTCTCAGGCTCTTTTATTGAAAGATTAATTATCCTGTTGAATACTATTTTTTCGATCTGATATCTAATCGCTTGAAATTTTTTTTGGTTTTTTTTTTACCAGTATCATTTTCCTTATATATCGCTAGTTATTTAATAATAGAAAGACCTTGTTTGGAATAGGAGGCCTGCCATCTTCACATCTGATTGCATATTCATTACTAGTTTTCTAATCTCTTCATATATCTGTTCTATTGTTTCAATTTGGATTCCTAGTTTGATCAGTTATTCCAAAGTTTTAGTGCATTTTCAAAATAAAATTTCTTACTTTTGATTTGTTTTTTCTTGTAATATCCTCAGAGATAGGTAAAAAGGTAGGCGTATACTACGAAAGTAAGTTTATCTTATCCTGCGTTAATAAGTTGTCCCCGATCCCTTTTTAATGTTAAAAAATTTGTTTGGCCCGGAATTTTTCTTGAGTCCGAGAGTCAACATATAGGTGAACTATACGAGATGAATTCGTTTTTGTGTTTGCGGCAAAATTTTTTCTTTGCTCGTTATCAATTTTGTTCACTAATGCTTGTGCTTGGACAGTTTGCATGTTATTGCCTAACGTTTTGAATATTCCATAGTTTCTTTGATGGTGTGTAGTAAATAGTAGATCCTTCCAGTTTTTTTTTTGACATGGATAATTTTTGTATTTATTTGTGATTTTCAGTTGCTATATTCGATTTCACGATGCTGTTGAATATAGTTTCTCATTAACATGGCTGAACTGCCTCTAGTAGTATTCTCAAGACGTGGAGTTACACAGCAAACGTAATCCCTTATTTTTATCTTTTAACGCTTATTTAAAAGATTTTCAGTCATTAAGTATATATCTACACTGGTTTTTTAGAAAGATTTCCACTCCTGTATACTAAAATTTAAGGGGACCCTCTGCGTTCTCTTTGCCTATTTTAAAGAGGCTTTCCGTTTTTAGATGAGTAAATTACTTTGTCTCTTTCTTCCCACTTTTCAAGTTTTGAAAAACGCAGAAAATAATTTAACCTATTATTTAAATTAAATTCCTCATTACGGTTAATATTTGGGTTTTAATTACTTTCAACGATATCGAATATTAGTCTTAATTTTATCATATTTATAAACCTTTCCTGAAACACGTTGCTAATTTTAGTTTTTTTCCTAATTTTTGAGGTTTATTTTCTATGATAATCCTAACTTGTTTAGTACCTCTATAGTTGAATTGGTTATCTTTGCTTTTTTTGTTTTATAACAAATTCCATAGCTTGCTAGGTACTCACTTCTATAGTTGGTATATTTTGGTTTTTAATTTTTGTTGGATTGGCCTTTTGCAGTAGGTTCTTTACAAAACATTAAATGATTGCAACATATGAAAAAAATGTAATGAAAGCAGATTCAGATACTATTATAAAAGAATGAGCTTATTTTTCGTATTTAGGACCATGTGTCATATGCGAGTATGACACATGGCCCTAAATTGATACTATGATAAATGTGTATACTGATTCATTGTAAAGTGACTTTATGTTATGTAAAAATTAGAACCACAATCAGAAGATGTCGTGGATTTTTTTTAAGTGGCAGCAATTATAAGATTCTGTACTTAGTTAAATAAAATCAGCATGACACTAGGTTATTGAAACTTTTAGAAAAACGGATCCGTTAAATATCAATCAAACATGTTTGTCTGCCTGTCATAGTCGATTTTCTTAGTAATCGTTTGACGTGGAAACTAAAAATTTGTTCATGCAATAGATCATCGTAACCCATATTTTTCAGTACATCAAAATGATTATGCGGTAATTTTGAAAAAGCAAAACTGAGTACACGACTTTTCTTTAGAATTATATATCGTATGTGACATTAGTTAAAAAGTCTATTTATAGGGAAACTAGCATTTTTTCACAATTTTAAGAAGCGTATTCCGAGAGAAGTTCGCCAAAATGTACAAAAATTCTTCTATTTTTATTTTGAAAATTATTAAACCAAAAATCCTGAGAAAACTAAGATTGGTGGGATCTATAATTAATTATATCAACTCTACTGTTTTTAAATTTTTGAGAAATTTTGATATTTTTACGTATGTGAAAGATGTTTTATGTTTGGCAATATATTAATATATTGAAAAATAATATTAATAATTAATTTAATGGAAACACTTTGTACCATTCAATTTATGACTTGCATATATTTTTAATTATGTGCGTAATCAGCTGTGGAATTTCTATTCGTTTTTGATCGTTTTTTTATTCGATACAAAAATTGTTCGTATTATCATTCATCTCAAGCTTATATAGCTTGAGATTAATGTGGAAATAAAAATATATGTGTACTCCTTTCATATGTGTCTAACCTCTAGATCAAAATTTGAATGACTTTACACCAAAGTAATTTACAGATGAACTTTCTTGTTTTGATTGATGTTGCTATCAGGATGTTTTATATTCGTAACTTGTGGTTACGAGTGGACATGGTGTTATATTAATATGATGATGAAGATGAATAATCGCTTCTTTAGGAGATTGGTATGTAAAGTGATAGTTAGTGTTCGGCTCTAGCATCTTCTTCATTACTTTAGATAACTGAGGTATTTTAGAATCAACGACCTTCAGCAAAATTACATTTTCAGATATTTTATTGTACTCGGGGTTAATTAAAGAGTTTACCATATAAACACTTAACATATTTCTTATATACTAAACTAAAAAAGAATGACCTATCGAAATAAATTAATATTTTTCTATATTCATGAAGTATAAATGTTAATTTTTTTAAATGGGAGTAATATGGAGTAGTTACTTTTGGTTTTCATTAGTATTATTAGGTAATTAAGGTTAGATATCTGACAGTAATAATTTGTATTTATTATTAGATGTATAAGGTAAATATTTTTACAAAGTATTTATTGTTAGCATGAATGTAGTATATTTATTGGGGCAGAACAAAAAGAAACCTTGAAAATTTATTTCGATTCGTAAATCCATATATAATTTATGTGTGCGTTTATTTCCGGTAAAAAAACTATGTGTAAATTGGGAATTTTAATGGGATTTTTATAGACGAAACAGTCTTTTTTATTCCATTAGTTTTCTTTTTAAATTACTTACAGTGGATCAATTCTAAAAATAATTACTTCTCGCGGTTTTTAATTTTTCATATTTGCCAAAATAGTTTTATTTTTATTTGAACGAAAATACGAATTTTCGTTCCACGTACCCTTGACTGGAAAGTGGAAATATTTATTTAGAATTGTTTCAAATCAAGCAGTGCCTTTTAGCATTTTAGTTATGAGTACATACTTCGTCTATCATCGGTTAAGCTCAAAACAAGACACTCTTCTTTTGTTTCAAAAGAAGACACAAAAGAAGAGAGTCTTCTTTTTTATTTAAATAAAACAAAGAAAATTATTTCATATTACTTTCTGAATCAAAACAAAATAGAAAATTTTAATTTAAATGCTGTCATTTAGATTGACCAAAAATATAATAAAAAATTAGCATTTATTAGTATAAATATTCTTAAAAATAATTTATAATTAATTGAGGCAAATAAACTGGCTTTTTTTACGCATGCGTATATGAACAGCATTTTAATATAAGCCCATCAAATTTTCATTAATTCAACAAAATATATTCGAGTTACTGCTTGCATAAAACAGTTATATCCAGAAACCTAAAGTAAACACAGACAGCTCAGGAAATTATTCTAAATTGTTTGCAAATATAACAATATCACGAAATTGGAAACTCGTTTTGCAGCGGCAAATTGAAAAAGTTATTGGGCGGGCTGGTCACGGGAAGCTCCTATCCCCTCACCTATTTAACAGAATTCGATTACAAGTTTTCATCTATGATACTTTTTAAACCGTTTGTGGACTGTTTTGAATGTATTTGGGGGCGATTGCTTGCATTTGTATGAGTTAATTGTACATCGGGTTTTATAATGTATACCGCTGAATGGAATGTAAGGGGTATTTGTGTGAGCAAAAGAAAACGTAAGAAATATTAAATATTAAAAAGAAATAGTAAATATATTTATAGACATATTTTCTAACTATATACATATTTATCAACATTTCAATATCATCTTCTGTTAGTCTTATGTAAGTTATGTCAATGAAGCTTAATACCGTCCGACTCTGATGCAAGTTTCGATATAAGGACTAAGTATTTTTTAAAATGCGTAATAAATCAATACTTCAAAATAATTGGGTTTTCTAAAAATTGTGGAATGGGTTGAAAACTTATTTTTGAATGTCATAATTTAAAATCAATTTTTTTTCTTTTTTAGCTTAAAATAAAAATTTAGACATGGTAAATATAGATTAATTCTGAAATTCGAACCTAGCACTTTCGAGTTTACAGTGGAGTATTTTGTTGCCGCGCCCATAACCGATTTGGAGATGCGAAAAAATAAATGTCTAATTACTACGTGCATTTTAGTTTGTTGTAATTAGGTAAAACATTATAATATCTTTATTTCTCAAGTAGTAGTACACTGTTTTGTTTGTAGCTATATACTCATGTTCAACCACTTTCCAATTTTCAAGTTCTTAGTTCAACTACGAGTGTCTGAATAACACAGTTACAAAGTCAAATGAAACGTCACCATAAAGATTACCAATATAAATATGTGTATGTATATTAATAAATATTATTCTCAATTCTTGTGAAATCACGTCATAGGGCCAAAAGGAATATTTTGTTATAACACTTTATAGTCCAAAACAAGATACAAGGCAAGATATGCATAAATAATTAGTTATTATTTCTATTCATTTAAGACATAATTCAAATTATTTAAAGACCAAGTAAACATTTAAATCACGCATGCCATAGATTAATGGTTTTCTACATTTGTGTGTTAAGTGTGTTCTATAATTAGAATGTCAAGGATATTTTTAGCGTATTAACAGTCTATGTATATTATCGTAAATATCTTAGTTTTTATCATCTCATACTATATATTCTTATTGATATATCATTGTCGTTATGACATGATACATACAATATTTCAGTTAAATACATATCCATATCTGTAGATTTTACGAAGTAATTATAAGACTCTATTTTGTGTGTATATTTATACAGTTACTTTTCTAGTTTATTTGATATTAAATTACTAAATTATAAAAGAGAAATGATTCTTAATTAACTAGTATCGATATCGCTCCGTTGTATCCAAACGTAATGCTTTACATTCTACTTTCACTATCTAAGCGAAAAAAATAAAATTAACTGATACCTATGTATCTTCGTCATTATTTATAAATGTAAGTAATAAAAGTGTGACATAACTTTTATTATTTTACATCACCTATGTACATACAAGTGTCATACCTTCAATTCCGGTTACCCGTTTCCATTTTTCGTTTTTCGGTAAAATATTAAAATCTCTCTTGATACAGATATACGAATGCTAACGTAAATGTTTTACTTCATACCATTTTAGCTTAACTCAGTTTGTAAATAATGTTTGATTTACGTTTTACATAAAAGTCTTTTTACAAATACGAACCGGAAATATCTCGCCATATATATCTGCAGATATTTATATTTGTAGCTGCGTATGTTAATATTGCTGTATAAGAATCTCACTTTCGAATCATTTCGAATCATATACTGACTTCATACGTTATGCCTTCTTTTGTGGGCAATTTCATTTTTTTATAGCAAATAATTTTTTTTATGTAAAGAAAACGACAGTATGCTTTATATAATTTGATGTGGATGGTACTAAGATTATGGTTAAGTGATAACATTTTATTATTCAAACGTAGTTCGTTATTATTATTGATTTCATTACGACAAAACTCTTATTTATAACTCGAATTTATTTTTGGTTATAGTGAAGTTGATACGAATAAGCTTGTCAAGTCTATGTTTCAAGACTTTTTGTGACCCCAAGTATTTTACATATTTGGTATAAGTACATACAAACAAATTGAGAACCGAATCCAAAAATGTGTCAATATTTTTAGAAAATTTTTATTAATGACAGATAGTAAAAATAAAGCGTTTCTTTTATTACAATATAATCACTTATAGCAATCTTTTTCGTTTGTTACTGTTAAAGTTTGTTTTGTGGCAGATAGCAAAAATGAAGCGTTTCTTTTATTACATTATAACCGCTTATGACAATCTTATTTGTTTGTAACTGTTATTACCATTAAAACATTAGGGTTTAACAATTTTAGTAAATATAAAATAAATTGTAAATATAACAAATAAACAATAGAGATGCGATAACAATATGAAGTAAATAGTAAATATTAACAGTAGAGATCTCATCTCCAATAAGGCGAAGAAAGAACACGTTTCCAAATTGTGGCACTTTAATAAAATATAAATATGTTAAATATCCACAAACTTTTTGTGTTATACTTTTGAACACGACATATATACAAAATGTTTTGAATTTCTATTAATATTTACCTTGACTACTGCGACTGAAGAATTTTGCGTTTTCAATATTCTGAATATTTTTCATATAGAGCGATTACAGAACTTACATTCATATTTTCAAAATTAGCCATCAACTCTTCTTAATTATCATTTTTTAATGAACACAGGTAAATCAAATTAACCGGAATGTCGATGATTATTGAGTTTTCGTGTTCCAAATGATTTTTTGTCCACATATTCGATTAAGAAATCGAATATAATATTATAAAAAAATCTATCTCCACAAACGCGTTTAACCCAAAAAATAATTGAAGCCATTGACATGAATTTTACAGAGGTTGTAGATCATTATCACCAGACGAACTTTGGTGTTTCACATGATATTTCAAACAGTATCAAAGTTATGATAATGTCAGTAATGGATTCCGTGAAGCATCTCTACCCACTATTATTTTTGAGGCTGTGGTACCTATGTATGTGTACGGGTTTCATGACTCGTGCTATATACCTAACGTAATCCAAATGTGCATCCAAATACAATGGTGTCTAGAGATATATTTGTATGAAACTATATAATTACTTCATTCATGAATCAGTATCTAATATGTTTTTGACGGATACCTACATTTTTGTTTATATTTCACAGGGCGCCATTTATAGTGCAGTAAAAGAATCTTTAATTATAAAATTTTTTTTTATGATATTCATAGGCTTTAATCTATATTTAAGTATTAAATCTCTTGATTAATTATATTTTGTTTACGTATTAACATAAATTTTACAAGTAACGCCATATACTGGCAACTATGAATACTCACATAACAAATAGCGCCATTTACTGGCAACTATGTGTGGACGTAATAAAATAAAAAGTCAGTCGATTCGGAAACCGCACATTGCGTTTCATTAAATTATGGTCCAGACCCATATTTTACTTTAAAATATTAGTATTTTGTTGTGGAATGGCCGGTAATTACATTATTGTGAATATGCCAAAACTAAAGTGGCGCAAAAATTACGATGAGAGTGCGTTTGCGACCAACAATTTTGTAATTTTGGAAGCCGTCGACATCACGAAGTCCGAAGACTCAATCGACGCTGACATCAATGCCGGTGATGTTAAAAGAGCAAAAGCAAAACTCGTTACGACCATCAATTCCTCTCTTTATGTGCATATCAAAAATAAAGAGAAATTTCATAGTGTATGGAAGAAGGTAAAATCGTTTTTATCTATGATAACCTAGTTGAGCAATTTGATTTCAGTGAATTAATGACGACGTACGATACTCAACTAGTAGATACAATGCACATATTAAAAAGAGTTGGTTTCGAAATAAGTGATGAACGGATTGGTTTTTGCTTTTAGTGTAATCCTACTAAAAGCAAAAGCAAATCCAGTTATATTTTTGCCTATGATCATGGCCATTGAAGATTGGAAGATCGTCATTTACGCTGACGTCATAAAGACAAATCTTCTAGATATGAATTCAAATGAAGGCAGCAATTAATGGGCAAAGTTGGTAAAATGCAGAATGTCACCTCGATTTGTCAACGTCAAAACCGTAAAACGTTATCGATATAAACAAACGGTCATTGCAAAAATAAATTTTCATTACTGCAAGAATGGTCAGTTAATGCATTCAGTGTCTTATTAATAAACGGAAAATTTAATCTAATTGAATGATACCTCGATTCAGGAGCCAGCAATCGTATGACGAACAACGAGAACAATATTGTAAACAAGTCATGTAACCTGTCAACTAAGGAAATAATTGCTGCAAACCAAATGAGTGTGTCTGTTTTGTGTTCGGAAGATACACAGATTATTATGGTTGTCAATTATTCGGAATATGATATTACTGTTAGAAATATTTTATATATTCCTAACCTCTACAAATTTGTTGTCTGCTAGTAAGCAAATAGAAAATTGTAACCAATTGAATTTCCAGAAAGGTGTTTGTTACACAATAAATAAGCAGAATAAGCTAATTGGCATAGCCTAGGTGATTAACAGAGTATACAGATTGAACATAAATTAGCATGTTTATTAGAAGCTTCAGCAACGATTTCCGCTATGGTATGGCGCACGCGTCTAGGCTATATAAACAGTGGAAATTAAAACATAATAAAAAATGTTACGGTAGAAAGAATTTCGTGAAAAGATAAAGCTGATATTAGTAAATTCAACTGTATAGTGCGCTGCGAAGGTAAACAAACAAGATTGCCCTTTTCACATATCAAAAACAGAAGTAAGAGAGTGTTGGAGGTGGTAAATATGGTGTTTGCGGCCCAATGGAAGGAAGTCTATTCTCATGTGAAGACAAAACAATTTTTTTTTAATTTTAAAAATTTATTTCCTAAATACTTTTGAAATAAACGCAAAGTATTTAGGAAATAATTTTTTGGAATGTTTTTCTCTAACCAATTATGCTCAAAATACTTTTTGTACCAAACTGTTAGTAATACCAGAATGAAGACAAACAAGAGGTAAATTCTCAAAAGTATCGTTTTCATTCCTCACATTAATAATTAGTTTTTAAAGTAGCTTATAGTTTAGATGAGGATAGATTAGATTTGGTTAGGTAGGGTTAGGCTGGGTTAGATTAGGTTATATTGGATTAGACATGATTAGTTTGGGTTAGGTTATGTTGGTTTATTTTGGATTGTATCAGGTTCAGTTGTGTTACGTTTGGCTGGGTTAGGATATATTTGGTTAGATTAGCTTAGAGAAATTATAAGAAGTGAAGGAATGACTGCATTAAGTATATCTGGATTAGATGGAAGAACAATCGGATGTTAATAAATATCACGGGCGTAGACGAACTATTAAAACAGAGTTTTTAAAATAGGTGCAGCTATAAATTGTGACGAAACAAGTTAAAAAAGGCTTAAAATTATCTATAATATAGAAGTGTTTAAATATATAAGTGTTTAAAATAGGTGCAGCTATAAATTGTGACGAAACAAGTTAAAAAAGGCTTAAAATTATCTAATGAATATCGGAGTTCCTAATAAAATTAATTTAAAATAATTTAATATCATTAATGCAGTAAGTTGATAAAACACTATATGCAATATATGAATCAAATACGAAAATTAAAAAAAAAACAATAGCACACTGTAAAAGTAAAAACAAACAATATAATCGTAATGGGTATATTGGAAATTTGAAAACGATAATTAAATAAAGAAAATTAAAGTTAGTAGGAGTGGTGTGCTATCTATACGGAGATATGCGAACAAATCAAAGCAACTAGTGTACATTAATTTAGTTATATTTTATTCACTTTGACATAAAATAGTATCGATAATAAATATGATATTTAGACCCGTATGCACTTAAAACTGACGGAAAATTAAGTAAATTTTTAACAAACACATAACTGAAAAAGGGTTTTTGATTTGAAATCAATAAATAAATAATACTTCATAAAATCAATTTACAAAAGAAAAAAATGCGAGCTTTGAGTTCGAACTTAGATTTTCGTCGCGTTTCGTACGTAATTCAGTGTTGCACTGCCGCGTTAATGACTCACTGGGCGAAGTGACAAAATAATATTATCTATCACTCGCTCACTCGGCCGCTTCTCGTTCAGTTACCCTTGTCCTAATCGAGCGCAGAAAGTATTCGAAGTTGAATCTTTTCCTATTAATATTTTTTTGAAAGCGTGAGTAATAATAATTTTCATTTCAATACAATTCGATAAAACTGAACTCAAGTTATACAAAAGAGGAAAATTGTCATTGCCTTGTAAATTGAGAAGCGTAACCGACCTCATGAGTATTATACCTCGTTAAAATTTTATACCTCGAACAAAAAATATGTATCTCGTAAGCAGCGATGAGTTTCATATTTAAATCATTAAGCAGTGAATATATTCTACAACAATTAAATGAAACTACGTGATGTACTATTATTTCTACTTTCTTTAATTTCTTTAACCACAATCTAGGTTTCGTTGTATTACAACATCTTCAGATGGAATATTAGCAAAGATCTTTGATAATATCCCACCTGAAGATGTTGTAATGCAACGAAACCTAGGTCGTGGTCAAAGAAATTAAAGATAGTAGAAATAATACTACATCATGTAGTTTAATTTAATTGTGAATAATGAATTTCTACAAAATTAACGCCAAATATATTCAATATTCTACAACCTTAACTTACTGGTTAAATGATATATGTTTTAAGTTAGAAAACATTTTTATAAATGAAATTACTAATTCCCAAAAAGAGTAATTGACAAAACGGTATTCTTATTATAAATAATAGAATTGTCTGTCTTTTCTAAAAGATATGTAAAAGATATATCAATATTGGTTCATTTATTTATAGTCGACAGTAATTAAATTTAAAATAGAAGGACCTCTTATTTGAACGTTCATGTATTGTTTGATATTTCTTGGTTTATTCACGAAAACTTTATTTTCCATAGAAGGGAATTAATTAATTAATAAAGAAAGAGATTCAATGACTAGATTTCCAAATAAAACTGACCTGCAAATACTTTAACTCTTGTTTGCATAGAATTAATTTCGGTAACAAACCTTAAGGACAATGGATGACAAATGATTTTCACTCACACTTGATTTTTAATGCGAAGCTAGAACAGAATAGATAACAGACTTATTTTATTAGAATTTTATTGCATAAACTAGTCTTAATCAAATTTATATTAATACGATTATTACAAAATACGGCACCATTGTCAAATTAATATATGACCGCAAATGAACTCATTACATTAATCTCATAAAAATAATGTTAAGCAAGTAAATACAGAAAAGCATACAATATATTGAAAGCAGTCGTAAACAAAACCACTGGCTTTTTTGTTTTTATTCAGAGTACAGGTGTATAAATGCATATTTACTTAGTTTGCGTTATTAAAATAATAATCATTAAATTACTTGAATTCTGGCGTATGTAATTTATTATTATGTACAGATTTCATATTGATAATCCGGTTAGAAACGGATATTTATTTAATATTATAGTTGGGGAAAACTGAAAAAAATTATTAGTTAAAGAAATCATTTTAAAAAATTCTGAACGAAAAACAAAAGCCTGGAAAAATTAGTATTTTATTCAATCACTTGTATATTATACTACGTATAACAGGTTATAAAACATTTCATTCAAGCTAGCTGGATACAATCGTTCGAAGTTTTATTTTCACTGGGGTTCACTCAGTGTATGTGGCCACACATAGTGTCCAATTTCTTGGGACTCATGAAATTATTAAAAACTTTATTTATTGTAAATGCATTTAAATAAATTTAATTAAGCGCTTAAATTATTTCGTACTTTTAATTTATTCAATACATCATTTAAAAACCATTCCTGTTAAAAAAGAAAGAATAAGGAACACGTTTCGCTAAGTGACTCATGTTTCACCAGCTACAGAATGAGATATATATATGTCATACGAGAACAAGGAAGGAAATAATTATGTCCTGTGATGTTAAATACGGGTTGACTTTGCTTGTACGCAGCTATGTCAACTTCTAACAAATTCTTTTAAACGGCAGATTAGGTGCATTTAACTATCATGAAATTAAACAATTCTATCCAAAAATTCTAATTCAATATTGAATACTTTATATTACCGGTTGTGTTTTGGTTTCATGTAAATGCAAAATTTTGTTAAAATTTATAGATTAAGTGTATTTTAACGGATAACCATATTTTTTAAATTGAAATACATAAGACTGAAATACTGGTAGCAGAATAAAAAAAAAACAAATCTCTAAAAGATGTTGTTGCCTCTTGGTCAGAAAAAGTGATTAGTTACTATTGGGAAATGTTGAAGACAAAACATTTCATTATTTCATTTATTTTTACTCTGTAATGGGTTTAAATTTCTAATTATAATTCATAAATGTGGTCTTTTTATATCTTCACTTATTTCATTTTGCAATATGACTTTTGAAAATAACTTGTATATATAACAAGGGATGTATATTTAAAAGGCATTTAAATATGTCTCCGCAATAAATTTCTTAAACTAAGGCTACTGAAGGGAGCAAAACAGAATAAGTGAAGCTGGTAAAGCATGAATTAAACAGTATATGTGAAGCTTTTTGCAATATAATATCTAAAATTACAAAATTAGAAGTAATTAATTACAAAAATTATTAACTCTGAATTTGTTACTCATCATGCAATAGGAAACAATGCATTGGTAAAATAAATATGTTAACAAAGTGTTACAAAATTAAATGAAACCCTTAAATTGGCTATAAAATAAATTAATTTTTATATTAATTTATATAATACATTTATTAGAATTTGGTTCAACCAATAATGAAAATTTACCATAAAGCTTCCAATTTTGGCGACGGTGTGATAAGTAGTAAAAGTATTAAAAGAGTGTTCAAAACTTTAAAAAGAATATTGGGAAAGGAAATTTTCCATTAAGAGGCAAAAATATCAAAATTATTTCAGCATAGTTCCATGAAATTAACTAGGCAAAAGAACAAAACGGTACTTTGATTTAAGACTTCGCAAATATTAAAGATATATCTGAATAAACTTGTAATTATTTTATACTTTTTAATACAATTATTTATCGCTAATGTGTAAATAATATTCTTAATATTGGGAATAACGATGTATTTGTAATAGTAGAGAAACATAATTTTTAATAACCCATAATTTCAGTATTTTGTCTGTTAGATAATTTAATCGAAGAAAAAAATGATCTGCATGGTATATTGCACAATATTACCCCAGAAAACAATTTTTGACTTATTGATTCTGAAAATGGGTGTGATGTTAGTATTTTACGTTTAATCTCTCGGAAAAGTTTTCTTGGATCTTTGAAAAATGTAATGATATAAATAAAATCATTGATGTTACGTTCATACTTAAAGTACGGCGTTTTGCTAAAATAATTTTTTTTCATAATAATAAAAATGTACATTTCCGTTTATGTTTACAATAAGTTGTTAATGTCCTTTTTCTTTAAAATTACAATTTGTACAGCTGTCTATGATTATTAAATACTTTCCACTACGTGAGACGATACTTCGCTGTATATATATAGACATATTTGTACTCTTGATGTCGATCTCAGCTTATATGTTAAATGATAAGGTCACATGTTGAAGTTTAAGTAAGGTAGACGTATCGAAAGAGGAATTTAATTTTCTTACAAAGGCGTTAGTTTTAATGCATGAAATAAATTTGTCTTTGATAAAAAGGGTCTTTCATGTATAATGAAAATCCGGTTCTTCTTGTGTTATTTCAATATCATATAAATAAATAAAATAAAAATATCAAAGTTGTTGAGTTTTTATAAAAATGGATGTAAACTGTAAAGAATATTGCTGACTTTCATTTTAGGCTAACTTGAAATGAATATTGAAACATCTATAAAATAATGAAATAATCTTAAAACTCCCTTTTAAAAAATGTATTTCTAATATAAACATTTTATGTAGCCGGTTTTTTAACAACTAAAATTTTAGTTTGTAGATTCTTCTTAATACATTGGAAAATTTCTAATGATAAAATGAGAAAATATTAGTGCATTATTGAAGAAAACTATTTATAATTTATGTGAAGAAAGAGACAAAAATTTATTTATTTATTTACATATAGTTATGGAGCCATTATTCCTTTATGCCTTTTCGTTTCAGTAACTATAAAAGGAAATTCATAAACTTAGTAACATTACATCACAAAACGTTAACACACTTCAACAAATGTACTCTTACTCCTCAACCAGATGGGTAAGCAAATGTATATCGTAGGAAAGAAGGGGATTTCGGTACAACTTGGTTCTAGATATTAGCACAGCAAAAAGATAATGACGAAGTGAGTGCAAGTAGCTACCGAGTACGAAGAGCGAGAGTGTTTTCAATGAATTAGTGCAAAAATTAATTCCATTTAACAATGAGAAAATACATTTCACCAAAGAAATTTCTCTTCTTTTCTGTGGCTTATATTAATGGAGATAATCCAAGAAAAAATCCAGAATATCCAAGAAAAAATCAATATAAAACCTAAAGGGAGTAACCGTATCATCTCATGTACACATATTGTAGGACATTGTTTTGGATACGTTCAATCGTTAGGCTAATTTTAATCTCATCTCATTTGGTCGAAAGTCAGTTAAATAAGAGCGATTCCACCATTAAGGATAGGCGTCTCCTGAGTAATTTTGCGTCGTGAAATATAGGCACCAGTTAAAAAAGTCTTATTAAATATTTATTTTAAAAATTCAAAAATGAATGTGAGTGCATACTTTTAGTGTATAACGGGGTAAGCCAACAGGTTCTATTGATCTCTTCAGCTTGGAGAGAGTAAACGCTAAGTTGCTATTACTAATCTGTATGAAATCAACGTCAGGTCAGCCATGGTAAAATGCCGTCAATGCAAAATTAAGTCGATGCACGTGACTGTACACCGACTGAAAGTGCTTAGCAAAGGCTCTAGCAGCCGCCGAACCGCAAATGATAACGCTCTCCCATCAAACGGTATCACTACTACCGCCGCGACTCGCTCTTTGGGCGTTAACGTATGAGCAAAACGATGTATAGTTTTCTTTAGTTTACTCGTAGATTATATGTGTACGTGTACGCGCAAGCGCACGTGCACACACACACAAACGTGCGTATATATACACACGCACACACACACACACATATATATATGTATATATATATATATATATATATATATATATATATATATATATATATATATATATATATATATATAATGTCATTATAGTGCGGAACGAAGCAAATATTCCTCAGTCCTTAGTTGACTGCGAATGTTTCCGACTGCCGTAAAAGTAGTGTTTATATTTAACATATAAAAAATCAACTGTTGATCAAACTAGATTGGATATTGCATATTTGCAGATCTAAAAATGTATGATGGAAGACATGCATTAATGCAAGAATAAACCTCGTTGTCAAAATAGTCGATAGCTAGGTTTATTCTGTAAGTTAAGTATAAATTGCTCTAATCAGTTTCAGATAGAGACGACATAGTGATTGATAGTCTCCCTTAAAGAATCCAGCTTTCTTAAGCTATGCAGCAGAAGCATTGGAGAGGGTAGAGAATGAAAATATTATAATGGACTATGACTTCTTACGAATAGTGCTGGGCGATGATCTATAAAAGATAATGTTTTTTGACCTTATATTATTCTTAGCACATTAAAAAACACGTATTTTTTTAATCACGACGTTTGAATACCATGTAAAAATGGTTAATTCTAACCATATTCTTAAAATTATTCTATCACTTATCTTGAACTATCTCTGGAACTATCACTTATCTTGGGAATTCAATACAAACTTGTCAGATTTATATTCAAGGTAAACTAATTAAGAGATCCATTCCACGATCTAAACCACTGTATCTAATGCACTTTTCCAGAGGTAAGTTGAATAATAGACAGGCAAGGGACTCTTTTTGTTAAAAAAGATTGTGATAGTCGATTTTGGATCTTAATCTTACATCTCACTCTATGAAGTGTTGTTTTAGTTAGAGCTATAAGCTTACTGGGGATTTCAAATTCAGCTATTGCATCGAGTTAATTATCTCTCCGTATGATATCATAGGCTACCTTAAAATCTATAAATATAAGGTTTAAGTAGATATATTTTAATTTTGTCTTCTTTAGATTCTTCCAAGATTTGCCTTAAGGATTGAATTTGATCTATAGTGGATCTTTGGTTTCTAAATCCATAGTTATATTTTAAAATTTTTTTATCAACAAAGAGTAAGAGTGTAACAAATAGCAGGTTGGAGAATATTTTGTCTATCAAAAAGTTGAGAATTCTAATAAATCAATAAGTTCAGAATCTAGCCTTTCAGGAGTATTTTCATGTAGTCTCTTTGTCTAGGTATAGTCAAATATGATTATTAAATTAGTAAAGAAGTTTTATATTTCTAATTATATTATAGTTTAGCCCTCCTTTCCTACCTTATAATGCCTAAAATGGTAAAACATTTTACAATATATATTTATTTACAAAATAGAAAAAATAAAAACTGGGCATGGTAATATTTTTCCACATTATATTATATTAAAACAAAAATTTAAATAAGAAATCAATAACAACGTGAACATACAGTGTTTACGTTATTACATTACGAAATGTTTAAATTTTGGACCTTTTGCGATACAATTTTTTTAATACCTTTGACGTAAATTATATTAAAATGACGTAAATTATTTTACTGGAATACCTTTGACGTAAATTATATTAATATACACTTAATGGAGATACAAATTAATAAGTATATAATTACATTAATAATAAAAACTACAGTGCTATGCTTTGTAAGTTATTATATACATCTTAATGAATAAATAAAAATTATTTAAATCGATTTGTCGTTGTAATACACAACTAAGAAAAATAATCTTTTTTCATATAACTTTGATAATAATGCGAATTGTACATTGGTTTTTTTAGGATTTAAGAATATAAAAAATAGACCAACTGATTTCCTGTTTGCTTCTCTGGCAAGAAATTTTATTAGGTAAACAACTAAAGAACCCGCAATCTCAGTTCATCATCATCACTGTTAGATCAGACGGTAGTCATACAAAATCATTTCATTTCTTCCTCAAACCACAAAGTAGTTATTCTATTACGGTATGAAAGTAGCTCTGCCAGATGAAGCGACCTTATTATATTAGCACCGTCAAATTAATATAAGACCAATTTTTAATAAATTGTTTATTTTTCTTTTGAAAATTTAGCATGTGGTAAAGATCCTTAGTAAAGGTTTCCAAATATGTTAACAACTTCTTTTCTTTTAATATTTGAAATTAATGTTTATCTAGGTCGTAGGAGGGATCGTAGGAGCGTAGCATATATTACGCATTGCATGTATTGCTTTTCGCCCTGAGCAAAATTCGTGAAATAAGAGCACTCTATGTTTTTTTTTGTATATTTGGTTTGGTTTTTATTAGTCGAAACTGTGTTGCCAGCCGAACAGAGATTATCAGAGATATTCGAGAATTTTTTATAATACTCCACAAATCTCTGAAGAAATTAGCAGGTATTTTATTTGTTAACATGACATTTTCGGCTAAAATTATATACCTGCATACACTACTTATATTCTATTATACATATCCTCAATGGCTAAAAGTAAACTCATCTTGTACTTGTAGTATTACATATACTATAATCTATCATAAAGTGAATCTAAAATAAATATTTAAATTTTCTTCAAATTCTTCGAAACTAATTTATGACGTGCGTTAGTCCTTTTGTGCTGGCTGCTTATGTGATATCATATATAAACCTACGAAATAATTATAAAAAAATAAAATTCAGAAAACAATTTTTAGGACTGACCTTACCTTTAAAATCTCTATGCGCCAATTTCTTTTTATACTTAAAAATGAGTCAATTTATTTTTATTTTATTTATATGCAAGCCCTTTTAGTTTCGATTAATTTTACGTACGGTTATTAAGGGTAGAACTTTTTGGACTTTGAAGGCAAAATATATATTTAGAATTGAAAATTAAAAGTTCCATGTGCTTCATTCTGTACATTCACTGCCTGTTGTTACATATGATGTGTATAAGTCGTAAATAAAAAAAGCCTTTTATATCTTTTGCCACATATTTCTTTATAGATATTTTTTTTAATAAAAATAAAAACCTATAAATCAGTGTAATTAATACTTACACTTTCAATTAACAAACTATAAAATACAGTAATAAATATAAATAATTTAAATGTGTGTAATAAAATTAAACAACATAAAAAAAGATCACATCCACCTATTTTCTTTTTTATAATTAATTGAGATTCTCTGGTGTTCTCAGATATGTATAGAGAAATATGCGGTTGAAATAAATGACCATTTTTTGTTTATATTTATTTTGCGTAAACTATGAACATCAAAAAAGGAATCTGTATAAATTTCTTACTAAATTAACAGTGTCGTTAACCCTACTTAAGCCTCCATTATATTATTGTTTTCCACATTGTTGTCTTATTCAAACGGCATCAAATCGAGGGGAGCTTAAAAAATGCTCTTCAAAGTCTAAAATTGTATCAGCATAACTCCAATTACCCATCTCACATAACTTATGTCACTGCACACTTTGGCACAATCGTTTGGATGTTAATTAGGCGTAAAACTTGCTGTGGAAAGAAGAGAAAAAAGTTGAAAATACACTCTGGGAGAGGAAGAATATAAAAAAATTATTGTACGTACGTTGAAAAATGCATTTAGATGGAAGAAAATTGTATGCCTTTTAATTTCTACTTTCATGCACTTTAGAATTAATTTTACTTTTGGGTTTTGTATTATTAAATTCAACGTAATTTAATAAATAGTTTCTTATATGGAGACATGGGCTTAATATCTGGTTATTAATAATGTAAAATAAGTTTACACTTTGTGGATTGTTCATGTTAAAGATTTTAATTATACTGTAATTGAGTTATTCGTGCTTCAAATACAGACCGAACTATTTTTTTAACTTAATATATACATCAATAAAATTTTATTTGTACATGGAAAAATGAATTTGTACATGGGAAAATAAAAATTAATTTTTATTTTCCTATGTACAAATATAAGGAACAAGAGTGAAACAGGTACCATCATCTTGTGGTGTTCGTCGATGATGCTCATGGTAAAGCTGCTCAAGTAGAGGTAGCCACTTTTTTGAGGACGATAAAATTAATCGTTATATTAAATAAAAATCCCCGTTTATTATATGTACCGCAGTTGCAGGAGACCCTCGAATAACGACAACTAATTAAAGAAAATATTCGACTGATTGTTCGTCAAATAGCTAAGGAGTTCACTCGCAGTCACTGCCTATTGAGTCCCAAATATACATGACATTTGTTTAAATAAAAAGAATAAAATTGATTGGTACCATATAATATTTTTTTATATTCTTGCCATATTCATTGCATTGGTATTTATAGACGATCTTGAGAAAGACCCCATTATTTTGAATATTCGAAGAGAGATAAACCTTTGATTGATTTCTTTAGAAGAAATAGAGCCTATCCTGGATTTTAACTCCGCTGATAAAAGAAAATTAATAACATTTAGATAGAAAATTAAAATACAACCACTTATGTTATGATACATTATATTCAGTACGTTTAAATAATTTTTAATAAATTTATATGCTCATGTTAAGTGTTAAGATATGCAAAATATTATATATTGAAGATAGTTATTTGTACTTCAGATAAATATTAGAGGAATTGGCACAATTTGCATCAAACTTCTATAATTTTTAAGTCGGACACATAAATATCAGATTTAAATTCGTTTGATTTGATGTTGATTTGTCATCATCTATTTCTCTTTATTCCACAATTACCTTTGAAGTATTGGGCAAATTCCTTTATTCACTTTACTTTCATGTCATTTATAAAAACGAGTGCTTAATTTTACCATGCTAATTAGTGTCGTCTAAAAGCGACAGGTCGCGTAAAGTTTCTTTGCAAAATACCTTAAGTTATTAACTTCAAATAACAGACCTGAATATATTTCTATTATTATATGCAGTAACAAATGCATCTAATATCCTGATATATGAACCAGAATATTATGGGCCGTTCTACTTACGTGGAAAAACTATCAAGAAGTGAAAATTTTCGAAATAAATTTCCTTAAAAATTTATTTCTTACCGCGCATTTTTATTGTCTATAATAAATTTAAAAATTACAGTCTTTCAAATGGTACAGATTTAGAATACGAAAAATGCTGACATCTGTTGTGAAATTTCTTCATTTCAAAATAATAAAAGATTTATCTATTGTTTAATCTTTTTGTATAAAATTGCTCACTAAATAAGTACTGATTTTTAACAAATGTTTCTTTACTAATAATTAAAGTATTATTAATTAACACGCGCATATACTTCTTTCATTTATCTACAAATTACTTTCGTGTAAAAACATTTCATGTTTCCTTATTTAAATTTTCTCACTCATATTTTATATACACAGCTGTTAAATATTCAAGAAAAACGGGCTTATATCAGTTCCAACAATCTTTAGAATATTGGAAATAAATGTCTGTATGGTAACTTCGCCACATTTGTCGAAGTATAATTTACGATACAATATTGTTGTAAGAAATTTCCTCGCAGTGGATGAAAATCTTTTTCGAATGATGCTTGTTATTGTGTGGAGCCAGAGGAAATAAAATATTTGAACAGTTGTTCTGTGTCGATTGTTGTGAATACTATGGTTTCCCACTGAGGTTATCAAACAGGCTCCTACAAAGAAAATATATGTTTGTATGAAAATGTTTACATTTAACAGAAACTCGTGTTAATGTTTATAGAACAGTTTAAAGTTACTGTCTCCGAAGAGGAAATTAAGTTTGAAAAAAGGGTTGAATTGCTTTACCGTTATTAAAATATTAATGTAAACACTTGCCTTTTCTTTTCACCATTATTGTGTTCTATATTATTGCAAAAAAATATAGTTTATTATTTGGGAAGGTATTTCACAGACACGAATATGTTGAATAAATCGGAGATGTAGAGTTCTATATTGAATAAATCGGAGATGTAGAGACTTAAATACGGTTGTTATTTTGCAATGATATAAAAATGAAACACTAAAAGATTAGGAAGTTCTCAAATAATTTATTGTATTTAATTATGTTTATTAGAAGTATTTAAGTAGCCAGAATTTTTATTGCAGGAATTTCGTGC
Organism: Druceiella hillmani; assembly: GCA_039881145.1. NCBI lineage: Eukaryota > Metazoa > Arthropoda > Insecta > Lepidoptera > Hepialidae > Druceiella > Druceiella hillmani. The sequence continues at coordinate 16,105,483 of JAYKKI010000025.1, read as the reverse complement.
AGAGAAAAAAATGTTATATATGGTATTTATTTACAATTTCTAATACAAATCTCACTGTTTCTACTAAAAAAATAGCTTGAAGTCTAAAAGAAATTTTTATAAGCCAAATTTTTTTATATAACAAGCATTTACCATCATAATAATTATTTAATAAATTATCCAAATGGTAATTATTTGCTAAAAAAAAGTTTGTATTAAACTATATTATATTTCAATTTTGAGAAATATATTGCTTTGGATTTTAAACTAATTACAACATATTATTATTCTGAAACTTTTATCGCAAGCGCTGTGGAAGATCGGATTAATGAAAATGATGAAATATTATTTAAATTGTCGCACGTTTTGTAGTATGAAAGAAGTATACTATATTATTATTAACCAAAAAAGTACAAATAAACTGAAAAGTATTACTTTCGTCATTTTCTGAGTAGTATTTATATTCCATTTTCATTGATTGCCCCATGTCATCAACTAATGGGAATAAAAAAATAAATTAAATAATCAGAATTTCAAGGAAAATATCAAATGATAATTTTCCCAGGACCTTTTTTATATGAAATAACTAAAATAAATTGCGGTTATAAAAAGAATTGGCGAAGTGCGTGTCAGAACACTCACGAAATAGGATTCTTTAGTTGCCCACATCTCTTAAAATCGATTATCATGTGATAGTATTAATAAGAATGTACCAGATTTTTCAAGCCCATAGTTGAAAATTTTGAAAATAAAATTAATACGTTGAATGTCAGTTAAACATTTAACATTTTGCAAACTGACCCGAAATATAAAGTGGTAAATGGAGCATTATTTTATTTTGGGACCCATTTCTCATATAAACATTTTTTAAAGTGGCCTTTTCACAAAATTTATTTTGCAATAAATTTCTATATATTGGGAGGTACCTTATAAAACAGGACAAAAATTGTTACTTATTAATTAAGACCTTTATTTGGAGTGTATAAGTAAAATATCATACACATAGTCTAAAACTATGCATACTATGGGGGCATTACACACAAACACATGAACGTGACGAAACTATAATGGTCCTGCTTTTTACTAAAAAATCCTGAAAATTGTTAGGAATACGTCTAATACTCGTAATTACACAATAAAAAGTGTGGCTTTTCAATTTATTAAATGCTCAAAATGAATCTTGGGGATACCTTGTTTTGTGAACTGTATTTATTTCCAGGAAAAAAATAACTAAATCTTTTCCAGGAAAAAATTATAGAAAAAACAGAATTATTCTTTAATTTCTCTAAATTATAGGCTCATTAATTTGACATAATTATATTACTATAATTACACATCGAAATTTATGCCAGTATGCTAGGTTAAAATTATTTAAAATTTGGGACAACTTCGATAAAATGAAACAAATCATAAAATAATGTTTAGTAAATATTGAAATGCTTTTATTTGTATTCAATAGAAAATAAAACCTAAAAGTGGGAAATAATGACAAAGGTGTGTATGCAGATGGATTGTTTGTAGTAAGACCAATTAAAAACTTAGAAATGAAGCTAAAAAATGCGGATATGAATCGAAAAGAATTAACATTAATATAGCGCAAATAATATACGGAAATGTGTTATTTTACGAAGCTAAAAAATTTAAAAATGTCTCTGACTTTAAATTTCAGCCCGCCCATGAATTTATTTTAATGCTAACAATTTACTACCGTTAAATATTAAAAAAAACCATGTTATTAACATAACTCTTGTAAAGTAATAATACTTTGTTTTTGAAATAGTTTATCCTAAATTCAAATTTAATTTGATTCTGTGGAATCAAATTAAATTTCAATTAATAATTGGTAATTAATAATTGGAATCAAATTAAATTTTAATTTGTCAAGTTGAGGTTAGTTTATTTTTAAACATACATTATAAAATATTTAAATAATTGGGGGTTGATTATCTTCATGCCATTCATTAGGTAATTAGTTAATTTTTTTTATATTAGTGATTGGCACTCATTTAGTTAAACACTTTATCTTTATTACAGTGTTATTATGCCGCCATTCCACAAGTAATTTATAATGACCTCGTAGCATTATATACAATTAAACATAATGTAGTCAGTAAATCTCTGTGAAAGATTGGGTGAAAGCGCCTGCAAATAAAAGGTTTTGTTATAAATTTAATAAGATTATTGAGAAGACTTACTTAGAGATGCAATATGATTGTAAGTGTATGAAACGTTCTGTTACAAACACTCCTTCCTATGACACCATTATTAATATATTTCTAACCAATCAGTGGTAATCATGGATTGCGTGAGAAATGCAATCCGATTCTAGATGTAATAATTATTACAGTTAAATAAATGTCGGTTTTTTTTTAAAAGACTATTTCATCGAACCCCATGACAGTTCCATTTAATTTATTATATTTTAGTCCTCGTACATTCGAAGATATTTTGATAACATTAGCACTATATCGCCAACTTTTTTTGAGTTATTCGTTATAAAGAATTGTGTAATTAAAATGTTTTAAAAAGTGTAATTGATTTAGTTTAAGGAATGATAATAGAAGCCAGAAAATCTGTTTTTAATATTTTTGTCAGTCTATCTGCTGTATGCCAATTTGTTCGTTAATCACGCGAACTCCACTGGAGGGATTTTAATGAAATTTTGTATGGTAATAATTTATATCGAGAGCAATACACGAGAGAAAAAAAATTCTAATAATTTTTCTTGTTCCGAATTTCGTTTTTAGCCTTTAGTTTTATAGCCCTTTAACTTTTTTTAAATTTATTAATTTGATGAAATTGTCCATTTAGCATCTCTCATATATGTAGGCAAGAATTCTTGTCACTGGACATACTCTAAAGATTTCTAGCATTCACTACCCTTAAAATTTCATTTACATTTTTTGAGACATCGATATGAACATTATGACCATTTTTATCTATGATATATTCATTCTTGCCAATGGGTAATTGTAATAAAATTATTGGAAAGGTGGGACACTTTCCATCATTCTGTATTTTCAATTTTTGATGTCATAGCTTAATAACTGGAAATCATTTTCAGTAAATTAAAATACTTGCAATTTTTTAATAAATTGTTATGATAAAAACAAGGGATATCAACTAGCTTTATAATCAAATTATGGGAATTCGGAAAAGAGAATTTCTTCTTCAGCTTTTTTCCGAGAGAAGCGTGTAGGCGGTTTTGCGTTTGCAGCACCTTTCTACGTTTTTTTATATTTTATTTATTAAATTGATATTAAGATTCTACATCGGGCATATTTTACAGAAAAAAGGAAATTAGAATATTTCCTGTTTATTATACATGATAGGGATTTACATTCCAGTAATTATTTTGATTAGTTAAAATATTCCTATGTTCAACTATGGGAATAATATGAATGAAAATTTCTCAAATAAATATTGTATCTAATATTTCGTTATCATCTAATTTTCTGTCCCAGTTACACACGCCACACGAGGAAAGGGAACGAACATTTTGTTCATTCCAATAAAATTAATTTACATCGCACATTAAATCCGATTTGACATAGGATTTTGTGAGAAAATGGGCTATTTTCCGTCTACGAAGCAGTTGAAATGGCGGAATGGTTTTGACGCGTATCGTTTCCCATTCCTTAAGTGCAAGTACTTCAAAAGTCTCTTTGAAATGGCGAAAATACTATTTCCGTTGAGATGTTGTTTCAAAATTGACGGGCCATACATGAAATAATTGTAAAAAGTTTTCATTTTCATTATTCGACAAATCCCGTTAATTTATATATAAAGTGAAAAGATTAGGACTTCTTAATTCAGATTTCTCAAATTGGACCATTTCAATACTATTAAATTTTTAAAACAATTTATGTAATATATACATATACACGTATACTTATATACATGTACATGTATACATATGTATATATATATATATATATATATATATATATATATATATATCTAACAACAATATCAATGAAAATTTTGAAAACTTGCTTTATATTGTTTTACTAAATTTTTTAAGCAGTATATCCTTTAAACATCAAAATAGGGAGCTAATTCTAAAATGACATCCGATATTTAATAGTCACAATTAACAAATGACGTGTCAAGTTTCCAAATACTTTTTTTTAAATTTCTAATTGGTTACAAAAAATATTACGCAAATGAAATAATAGATCAGCAACGGAAAAAATATTATTGATTACTGACTAATGAGTGACTTCAAAAAATGATGAAAGGAAACTCTTAAGTGGACTTTTATTTTAAATTGTTGTCCCATAGTGATGACAGGAAACTCTTAAATGGGCTTTTCTTTTAAATTGTTGTCCCTTTGTCTGCCATAGTCCCATATTACACGAATTATTTGACACGGTAATCTGATATTTACGAGTAAATTCAACGTGCATGTTGCTTACACATGGCACCTAAAACCCAGGATAAATCCAAGTAGAATTTTTATAAAAGAGGCATTTAATGATGTTATAAATCTAAATTTATAACCAATTCAGATATGGAACAAAAAAGCAGTCTAATTCATTACAACAACTGATTCGAACTTTTCATTATTATTATGAAATAATATTCATTTAGCTAATCATACTGGTCAGCCAGAAATTAAGTTTTTTGCTTTACCTTCGCAAAAACGTTTCCAATATTTTCCATAAATCATCGGAAATAATACAATTATTTTTTTTACTTTTATAGATAAGCATTTAAATTTGTTGATGATATAATCAAGAGCAAAAGAGGTTTACGAGTCCGAAAACTTTTCGCTTTGATCGATAGGCTAAAAACTCTCAAATAAAATAAGACATAATCAATAGGATTACGGTCTTATTTTATTTGAGAGCATACATACCTTTTGCAGTACGTATATGCGTACACATGCATTCACTATATAGCAGCAAGATTTAATTCGAAAGGTACATTTATTCGAAAGTCATTATTTGGACAAATATACAGTTTTATGTATAAAAAACTGTTGCTTTGTAAAGTAAATAATGTATAAGGTGTGATTATCACCAAACGAATATCGAGAGATTTGTAAAAATCAGAGAAGCCAAATAATTTTGTGATAGAAAACAGATTATAAAATATTATTGAAAACCGGACCAGGTATAAATTAAAGATCAATATTAACCAAATTTCAGAATTTTGTTTTTAAAAACCAGATTGTTTTTGTTATTTCATACCCACGACGTGCTCACGACGTGCACATCGTGGATATATTACATTCCATTTCTTTGTCATGTAATATTAGATCTTCCTATAAAATATTATTACAATTAGTTTTAAAATTCTATATTACGATATTCTGACTTGCGGATGTTACAGATCACTTCTTGCCATTTGGTTACATATACCTAAGAACGAAATATTTTTGTTAATTTTTTATAAAGTAATAATTTAGTGTTAATAACTTTGTCGACCGGTATTATCGTGATAATATGAATAAAATTAACATTCACATATATTCATGAACGTAAAATAACCTTTTCATTACTTAACTATAATAAATGTGTTTTCAAACTAACCAATTCACGTATAAAATTTAAACCTGAGTCCATTACATTTATATTAATTTTACTAAATATATTTGCATATTGGTTTTAGCCCATAAGGTCTACATCATAGGTCGGAATTAAACTCGGACAACCGAAAGGATTATTTTAAAATTGGCACAAATATTACGAAATTGGAAGCTCGCTTCTCAACTCGGCGGCAAATCATAAAAATTATTGGGCGATCTAGTCACCGGAAGCTCCCATACTCCACCCATTTAACCAAACACAAATAAATAATGGTAAATTTTGAATGTATTTGTAGGACGATTGTTTGAGTTTTGATGAGTTAATTGTAAGATGGTTTGAATTTTAATTGTAAGTAAGTTCCAAGCGCTTTGTGGATTATGATGGTTCTTTTATGAATATAGGCATAATACGTAGAAATTTTGTTATAAATGGGGAACAACAGCAGATTCGTTATATTGTCACTTACTATCCAATTTGATTTTTATTATCTAACTACATCATTATATGGTCAAGTATGGCAGTCTCGTTGCTAATTATGTGATATATACTATTCTCGAGAACTAAAATCGTGTATCAATGATAAAAATAAACATTATACACTATATAAAATCTAATTTTGTATGCTGTGGGAAATTAAATCAAGTCTGAGTATTTGGTTTTACTGCATTTTAGTATGTAATTTAAAATCTATTAGGTTATATTGAGAATTTTTATATCTTAAATAAAAAATCTTCAAAACACATTCAAGTCAGATAATGGGGATTTTTGCTTGTGACTTTTATTTTATTTTATTATTATTATGTTAGTAGAGCTCTTACCATTGGCTACGTCGTCTGTCGGGTTCTAGACCATCAATTCATCAGTTTAAGTTTCTTGAGACTTTGTCGAATATCTTTTACAATGAGGACAGTCTCAATCTCAGGTTTTCGTTATTCTGCAATCACATAATGTGATTGGTTGCATACATTTACTCCCTCATTGGAACTGATTCGATGCGCAGGTCACGGTTTAGGTCTTTTTTAGAACGAGGCATTGAACATTTTTCGCAGCAATTAATTTTAGAAAGTTTGTGTTTGCTGAATGTGCGTTTACTTACTACTTATCCATATTTGAAGAATCTAATTCCACATTGGTTTCAAAATTTAAATATAAATTCTTATTTTATTGTCCATAAAAAGACCGGTACTCCATACAAGCAGCCAGTGAAATTGGTTGTATTTAATATTTAATTGTTCTTTTCTCTCTTTTATATTTTTTTTCCACTTTAGTTTTACATCTAGATTATTTCCCGAATAGTTTACCCTGTTAACGTAGACGGAGAAATGTCTTATCCGTTGTTATAGTTATATATCATCCGTGAAGGTTTTTGTCATTATATCTTCGTTGATTATGAAGTGTTTTGTGTAAAGGAGATACAATACTGGAACTTGCATGCTGCCTTGCAGAACATTCGAAAGAATTTGCTTCATTTCTGAATATTGCTCGCCATAAAGTGTTTTAAATTTCCTATTTCCTATATAATATTTGAGAATCTCTCAGTGTTTTGGAAAATCATTGTGAAGTTTGTGTTCTAAGCTTTCATCCCAGACTTTAATAATGTCTATGCTACATCTAGGAATACCACTATAGAATTTTTTTTACCTTCAAACGCCTTTCCAATCTAGTTCGTATTTGGATGAACTTGAGCTATTATTGAGTTATTAGTGCTGAATTAAATTTATTTGTTGGGGAGTAGTTGATTTTCTTTATCAATCTTATTTAATATTTTCAATAATACCTCATCAAAATTCAGTAGTAGGAAATTGGATCTTAGTCAATGTTGGTAGGCGGTTGTCTTGATTTTGGTATAATGATTACTTCTGCAATTTTCTAAAGTTTTGGAACAGTTATGATGTATTGTAAATTATACATAACTAGATATTTATTTATTTACGTGTTTTTATACATATATATATACATATGTATATATATATATATATATATATATATATATATATATATATATATATATTTATATATATATATATATATATATATATACACACACATATATATATATATACATATAATGTGCGTGTTTATTGCTGGTAAAATGAAATTAAGTTAGAAAGTACGAGTTTTACTTTTAACGGATCAATTCAAATTATTTATATTTCTCGTGATTTCAAAGGTCTATATTTCCAAAATACAGGTCTATATTTACAAAATTGTATTTGTCTTCGTTCCACGTACTCTGAACTGAAAACGTAAAAACATATATTTAGAATTGTTTAAAATCAAGCAGCGCCTGGGGCACTTTTCTTATTAGTACATATTTCCTCGATCATTGGCTAAGTTCGAAAGAAGACACTTAAATTACTTCTATTTGAATAAAATTAAAAAAAATTAATTCATGCTTCTTTACAATTTACCACAAAATAGACAATTTTAATTTAAGATCCTATATAAAAACCTGTCACTTTGATTGATTAAAAATGTAATAAAAAATTATAACACATGAATGTAAGATGTTAAAAATAAGGAATAACTATTTAACAAGACTTACAAACGAGATTTTTGTGATGCATACGTACATAAATGCCATTTCAATGTAAGCCCATTAAATTTATATTTATTCTGTATAACATATTCCAATTACTGTTAGCATAAAACAGTTATATCCAGAAACCGAAAGTAAACACAGACAGCTCAGGGAATTATTCTAAACTGTTTGCAAATATAACAATATCACGAAATTAGAAATTCGTTTTGCGGTGGCAAATTATAAAAGTTATTGGGCGGGCTGGTCACGGCCAGCCCCCATCCCCTCACCTATTTAACAGAATACAATTACAAGTTTTCACTTTTGATATTTTTTCAACCGTTTGTGAAATGTTTTGAATGTATTTGGGGGCGATTATTTGCATTTGTATTAAGTTTATTGTACATCAGATGTTATAATGTATATCGTTATATGGGACGTAAGGACGTATTTGTATAAGTGAAAAATAAAACGTGGGAAATATTAAAATTAATGGTAAGTATGTTTATAGAAGTATTTTCTAATTATCAACATCCCAGTATCATCTTCTATTTGACTAATGTAAGTCAGAGCAAAGGACCTTCATATTCTCTGACTCTGATGCAAATGGGTTGCTTCATTTAATAAAATGTGTAATAAAGAATTCAACATTTTCTTCATTTAAAAATCGTGAGTTTATGGTGGCTATTTTCATCCGGTTTTTTTGCACATCTTTTAACATACGCTGTATGTTTATGTATGAGCACATTCATTCAGAAATTACCTGTCCCAAAGTGATAAATAGGATAATAACATTAGTCACTTCGTTTTTTTAATACGGTTCCGCTTATTTTGTGTTTTTATTTTGGGATTTAACGTATTATTCCATTTTAAATTATGTTAGATTTAGCATCAAAAGCTGGCAAAAGTAAAAGCAAAAGCTGTCTGTTAAAGACATATTTGGAAAATAACATAATATAGAAATTGAAATTTGGCACAGGTACAAGTTTCTGAGATCCAATTTAATCATTATGTATAAAAAGAAAAACTTACAAAAGAACAACTCTGAGAGGAAGAAAAAAGGAAAAAAATGGTTATCCAATATCGCGGTTTTGGCTATTAAATGAAATTTAATTGAAATATATTTTTTCAATTTGTTTTAATTATAATTTTTTGCACAATCGATATTAAAAATTTCGACATAGTCGTCGTTAGTTTCATGACCTGGAAACCATCTATCTATTCGATACAGAAAAATCTAATAATAATCAAAAATGTTGGTCAATCTAAAACCAATGGATATGTAACGACAAAAAAATGCCATAGCATTAAATGATAGAATTTATTTTCTTACACAAAAGTTATTTGGTTAAATCTGCCTTATTTCCAATGTACTACTGACAGCAAAAATATAATGATGATGTAAATACATTTTATATAAATACATAAAAATATGATGACATTTTTTCATACAAGATTAATCATTTGTCGAATTATAAAAATGTCAGCACAATATAGTTTATATGAAAGTTGTATACCCAAAGTTTTCATACATATGATACTTTCTTCTTCGGCAGGTAAAATTTTACTTCTAGAAGATGAACAACATGTAGGGTTAATATTCCTAAAAATCTATAATAACCAATGAGCTACGATCGATTTATAATGGAAAAGCCAATGTCCTGGTGGATTGTGGAAGATATTTTTTAATATTTCTCAATTTAAAATAAAAATTATGTAAATAATTTGAAATTTGAAAAATTTTTATAATTTTTTTTATTCATGGATATATAAAGAGAACGATAGAGAGCGGAACCTACAGCGGAACTACCTTTTCGCTCCCCGCTAACTTGACCTCCCTTCTAAGCTGCCGTCGTGGCATCCATAAATTTTTTTATTGATGGCATCTTCAGCAGTGTCGCGCTGTGGAAAGCCGGTCATACCCCTATGATAATAACATTAAAATTACATTGAAATTTGATTGATTTTCCTCAATAATTTCATTATTACCGCACTCGTTTTTCATTTTCCCAAAGAGTAATCAAACAAAGATTCATTATAAATATGGTCGATATTCTAACATGATACCGTTTTTTTACAGCTCTTTTTCAATTTACAGTTTATTATTACAGTTTTTAAATAACTTTTTGTTTTTTTATAATTTTCCTTTTATTTACGACCATTACCGCCGGATCTTAAATTTTAATTTCATTCCTAAACTGTGCATGTTACAGAAACTTTTCTGATAAGTGGATACAGCATCATGTAAACATTATTAAATGTGTAAATATAATCATTTTTAAAATAATAAATTTTGTTTATTATAAAACGTTGCCGTTATTCGGCAATATATGGTTTTACAAAAGGCTATAGAAACTTGTATGTAACTTTTAGTTCATTTAGTACATTTTATTATTCATGACTCCGTAAGTGCACTTGGTCTCCAAGTAATTCAAGTAACGTGTGCAATAGATTAATATGCAATAGAATAAATTTGATCGACGCATTGCATTAAGCCTCAAGTTGAGTAAAAGTGCCATACAGAATAAATTAAGGAATAAAAAAAATCTTATTATTGAGGTTAAAAATCAGTCATTCTTCTGTAATCGTTATGAGAATAGTATTTAATTATTTTGTGGAAACACATTTCTACGAATATTTAACAGCCAGAAAAATAAGGCAGCCGTTTAAAAAAAGTCGCATAAAAAATTAAATGACACAGTCGGCTGAAAAAGTGAATCTATTAGCAGAACTCAAGTCTCAGTACGGGTGCCCGCACGCACCCATGTCCATCCGCAAGCAGGTACGCTCGCACACACGTACACCCGCATGCACGTACACACGCACACATTTTTTTTATAATGAAAAAATCACTTCTTCCTTCTATCTAACGAAGTTAGTTTATATTTGAAGAGTCTTTCTGTCATTATTTTTCTACGAAAAAACTATGGTAAACACTTTGGTACTTTTCAAAATATTTCCAATACAACTGCATTATATTTATCACATTTATTTTAAAAAATATTCGGCTCCACTTTTTGAGGATCAGCGTGTATTTGAATTAAAATTGTACTTCATTGGTAAATTCAGAACTTTATTAAATAAACGGTTTGAAGGAAAGTTTAAAAATACACTGAAGTTAGACACAGTAGGGACTAGTGAAAAGGGACAAAAGGATACACAGAAGCTTCTGTTCTGTTAGATAACTGAACGATAGAAAAACTATTCACCAAAATCAGTAAAGAACTGCGTCATGTAGGCTGTCCGCATATGTACTTATTTACAAACCAACAGATGGAGACCCTGAAAGGTTTTTCAAAGATAAATTTAGATCAAATATTAAAAAAAAATTAAAAGTCGTCATTCTTTTTGAAGAAAACACCTTCTTTCCAACAACTTTGCTTACTTTTAGTAAAGTTGCTGGAAAGTCTAATGAGTAATAAAAACAAAATTGCGTTACTAATGTGAATACATTTTTCTGATATTCAGAAACAGTGATTCAAATGGTAGGAGGTGGGAAAACGTGACTATAATCAAAATATAACTTATATATTATATACTTTAAGGTAGTAATTTTTAAATTAAAAAGTCAAAAATTTTTGACCAATTAATTTATTTACATACGTGTAGTTACGGAACCGTTACTATTATATACCCTTTCGTTTCAGTAACTACAAGAGGCAATTTAATAAATGCAGTAACATTACATCACAAAATGTTAACACACTTAAACAAGTATACTCTTACTCCTTTATCAGTCGGTTAAGCAATTGTACAGCGTAGGAAAGTAGGAAATTTCGGTTTAAATCGGTTCTAGATATCGGTATAGCAAAAATATAACGAAGTAGTGAGCGCAAGTAAATACCAGGTATGAAGAGCGAGAGTTTTTTCAATAAATTAGTGCCTAAAGTCTTTCCATTTAACAATGATAAAATAAATTTCAATAAAAAAATTTATCTTTGCTACAGCTTACAGTAACCGGGAATATCCAAGAAAAAATCAGTATGAAACATAAAAGGGGGTAACAATATCATCTCATGTACACACACCGAAGGACAGTGTTTTGGATACCTTCAGTCATTAGGCTAATTTTAATCTTATCGCATATGGTCGAATGTTAGTTATATAAGAGCGGTTGCACGCTTAAGGACAGGCGTCACCTAAGTAATTTTTCATCGTGCAGTAAAGACACCAGGGGAAAAATTCAATCAAATACATATTTTAAAGGATCAAAAAAATGTGAGAGCATATTTTTAGTATGTAATTGGGTAAGCCAACAGGTTCTATTGATCTCTTCAGCTTAGAGAAAGCAAGCGCTAAGTCGTTATTACTGATCTGTGTGACATCAACGTCAGGTCCGCCATGGTAAGATGCGGCCAATGCAAAATCGAGTCGATGGACGTGACTGTACCCCGATCAAAAGTACTCAGCATGAAACGATGCCACTACCGCCGCGACTCATCGTTTGGGCGTTAACGTATGAGCAAAACGATGTACATTTTTCTTTAGAGTTTACTTATAAGTTATATGTGTACACAAGCATGCGCATGCGCACGCCCACTGCACACGCATGCTCGCATGTATCCAAGCACACACCCAAACACTACCCGCATATATATATATATATATATATATATATATATATATATGTATATATATATTTATAATACGTTTGAACTTGTTTTATTTAAAGTTTGTCTCTAGTTCGGAACGAAGCAAATGTCCCGTAGTCTTTAGTAGACTGCGGATGTTTCCAACGGCCGTAAAATTAGTGTTTGTATAAAAAATAATAAACCTGGTTGTCAAAATAGTCGATAGCTAGGTGTACTTCATAAATGAAGTATACATTGCTCTAATAAATTTCAGACAGAGGTGACGAAGTGATCCATAGTCTCCCTGAGATAATGGAGTTTGTATAAGCTATACAGCATTATTTGGATAACGGAGAAGGTAGAGAATTAAAATATTTTAATGCACTATGACTAGACATGGAGAGTGCTGGGCAATGATCGATCGATGATAATTCCGATAAATGACCTTATTTTATTCTAAGCACATTAAAAAGCACAATTTTTTTTAATCGCAACATTTGAGGAACATGTAAAAATTGTTTCTTCTAACCATATTCTTCAAATTATTCTCATTTTTGGAATTGTCACTTATCTTGGGAACCAGGTAAGCCAACAGGTTCTATTGATCACTTCAGCTTAGAGAAAGCATGCGCTAAGTCGCTATTTATAATATATATATATATATATATATATATATATATATATATATATATATATATATATATATATATGCTTGCCTTTTCTTTTCTCCATTATTTTTTTCTATGCAGAAACAAACAGTACATTTTTTGTTAAGGTACTTCATAGACAAAAATATGTGTCCAAAATAATACAAAATTATAAGATATATCTTTAAGATGAGTTGATTGAGAGAAGCATTATCCAAACGTTAGTTAGAATATTTTAAAAATTATGCAAATAATTTTAAACATAATGAAATTTGTAGTAAAGGAAATTTCACTCACATAAAATATTTGATGGGTTAATAATTATTCCATTATTACTTTGAACCACCATAAATTTTGACGTGCAACTGTTGTTTTTTGGTACGGGGGCCACTTGTAGTTTATGGCGCATGGCAAATGTTACATATTGAGCGTTTATATCTCCGAAACTATGTATGCTAAACTATATAGTAACATTTTAGCAACAAAGTGTTTATCATTAAATAGATTACACAACTGAATTTAAAATAATGTAAGTTTCAATTCCTAATGCTCACTTTAAATATAGAAGTGCTATAAGTTTTTTTAAATTAAAATTAATTAACAGAAATTAGCAAGGATTTATCCAATCTTATTGGAAATATATATATTATAATATACTGTAATTAAAATTGTATACAATAAAGTTTTCTATTCTTAATTTATCGACACCCTTAAATTCAACTAAAACAGAAATTTGTTTACAGCAAACCTGCTAAAGACGAAATATCACTCGCATATCCGGGGTTGTGCGTCTGGCATATCATGAACTATAATTAACTTATCGATCGTAGACCTAAATATATTTGGCGATTGCGTAAAATTTTAATTACACCGGTTTGTTAATTGCTCAATTTATTGCCGATAGCCATCAAATTCACCGTTGTTGGCTCTCTAATTTTAAGAGATAGTCATTTAAAATGTATATAAAACGTAATATGTGTCTTAATGTATTTAATTTGCATAATCTAATAATTAAACTACTTACTTGGTTCTTAACATTACTTGCTTCTAGTCTTTAAATCACAATAAACTGTACTTTTAATACAGCTCAGGAATTGCACGGTCAACTTCACTGTAAGTTGTATTACAACAATTGGCATTTTTTGCGGATTTGCACATAATACCAAAAATTTGTGGCCACTTTTTAGTCATTTATTGCCTAATAATTATTAGGTTGTATTTTGTACATGTACTACTTTTGGAATGATAATGAGTCAGCTGATACTTTTATTCCTCACAATAAAGTACATAATTAAACTTACTTACTAACTTCATTTTATATGTAGTGAAAATAATATTGTCTAAGTTGTAAATAAATATAATATATAAGGAAGATATTTGAATTACTGAAAAGGCGTATTAGCTTTTAGGATTGGAATAAAATAAAACACAGTTCAGAAAATAAAATTACATTTAAACATTCATTACAATCAGAACAGTTGAATTGTGCATGATAAGCAGGAACGGAATCGGATCTTACGAATTTACCTGCCTTGATGATATGGCCCTTCCTTTCGTTCACACGCAGTTAACGCAGCTCCGCTCCACGTTACACTTTCTCACAGTACAATTTAATTTTCGCCTGGACGTCGGAGTATACAAATGTATATTTTACTCAGTGTGTAAGATAATTTTTGGATAACTTAATAATGTTTTTTATAATAATAATTTCATTTCGACCTTTTACAATACTACAGAATATTGAAGATAGAAGATATTTTAGAGAAATTGGTTCAAATCGTATAAAACTTATATAATTGTTATGTCGGACACTTAAACATCAGGTTTAAATTCGTCTGGTTTGAGGTCAAATATATTTCGTTCCATTACCTTTGGAGTGTTGGACATGTTGTTCCTTATCCACTTTACTCTCACATCATTTATAAAAATGAGTATTTAAATTTACAATACTAATTAGTGTCGCACAAAAGCGACAGGTCGCGTAAAATTTCTATGTAAATATCTTAACTCTAATATCTTAACTTAATCTTAACTGCAAAATATCTTAACTCTAATTAACTTCAAATAACCGACCTGAATATATTCATATTATTATACGCAATATCAAAAGCATCTAACATCCTTACACGACCTACGTTATTAATCAGAGTATAATAGGCCGTTTTAAGTACGTGGAAAAACTACCAATAAGTAAACATTTTCGAAATCAATTGCCTTAAAATTTATTTTATATCGAGTATTTTTATTGTATACAATAAACTTTAAAACTAAAATTTTTCAGGTTGTGCAGATTTGGAATATGAAGAATATATGTTACCATTGAGAAATTTCTTCATTTCAATAAAATATTTATTTATTGTTTTAACTTTTCGTACAACATTGCTCGCTAAATAAGTACTGACCCCATTTTTAATAAATGCTTTTTTTATAATTATACTATTATTAACTAAAATACGCATAGAATTCTTTCATTTACATATCAATTATTTTCATGAAAAAGCAGTTTCCTTATTGAAATTTTCTCACGCATATTTTACATATACAAATATTAAATATTCAAGGAAAACGGGCTTATATCAGTTCCAAGAATATTTGTAATATTGGAAATGTCTACATGGTTACTTCGCCACATTTGTCGAAGTATAATTTACGGT
Source organism: Druceiella hillmani (assembly GCA_039881145.1). NCBI lineage: Eukaryota > Metazoa > Arthropoda > Insecta > Lepidoptera > Hepialidae > Druceiella > Druceiella hillmani. The sequence goes on along the minus strand of JAYKKI010000025.1, from coordinate 16,089,577 downwards.
ATAATATTGTGTTAAGAAATTTCCTCGCAGTGGATGAAAATCTTTTTCGAATGCTGCTCGTTATTGTGTAAAGGGAAATAAAATATTTGAAAAATTGTTCTGCGTCGATTGTTGTGAATATTATGGCTTCCTATTGAGGTTATCAACTGGCCTCCTGCAAAGAAAATATATTTTCATAAGAAAATTGTTATATTTAACACAATCTTCTGTAAATATTAACAGAACAGTTTAAATTTACTATACCTTTCCAAAGAGGAAATAAAGTATGACAGAAGGGTCAAATTGATTTGTTGGTATTAAAATATTAGTGTAAACACTTGCCTTTTCTATCCTACATTATTTTGTTCTACGCAGAAACAAATATATCATTTTTTCGTAAGGTACCTCATGGACAAAAATATGTATCCACATTGAATAAATCAGAGGAGTAGAGACGAAAATACGGTTGTACTGTTAGAATTAGATAAAAATAAAATACTAAAAATTTAGGAAGTTATAAAAACATTTATTGTATTCAGTTCACAATTAAATGAAACTAGGTGATTTAGTATTATTTCTACTTTCTTTAAGTTTTTTTATAACGACCTAGGTTTCGTTGTATTACAACATCTTCAGGTGGGCTATTAGCAAAGATTTTCTTCTTTTGAATCTTTGCTAATAGGCCACCTGAAGATGTTGTAATACAACGAAAGCTAGGTCGTGGTAAAAAACTTAAAGAAAACAGAAATAATACTACATCACGTAGTTTTATTTAATTGTGAATAATGAATTTCTACATAATTGACGCCAAATATATTCAATGTTTATAAGAAGTATTTAAGGTGCCAAAGTTTATATGGGAGAAACTTCATACAGAGAAGTTAATTTTTTATACGGTGTTTTTTTTTTACAATTTCGTGTACAAATCTCATTGTTTGTCCCAAATTTGCTGTAAAAATTAGCTTGAAATTTAACATAATTTTTTATAAGCCCAAATCTTTCGAATAAAAAGATTTCATCAATAAAATAATTACTTAATAAATTATCCAAATGACAATTATTTGATAAAAAACGTTTGCATTAAATAATATTTTGTTTCAGATTTGAGAAATATGTAGCTTTCGGTTTCAAATTAGTTACAACATATTTTCGATTATTATTTTGAAACTTTTACTGCAAGAGCTGTGAAAGATTGGATTAATGAAAATAATAATATAATATTCATATTTTTGTACATTTTCTAGGAAGAAAAAAGTATGCTATGTTATTATTATCCAAAAAAGTACAAAGAAAGTTAAAAGTATTAGTTTCATCATTTTCTAAGTAGTATTTATATACTATTTATATTAATCGTCTCATCTCATAAACTAATGGAAATAAAACAAAATTGAATTAAGGAATCAGATATTCAGGGAAAATATTAAATCATAGTTTTTCCCAAGCGCTTTTTTATATGCAATAAAAAAATAAATTGCAATAATGTTATAATAACAATTAGCCAAATGAGCGTTAGGACACTCACGAAATAGAATTATTTAGCAACCCATATCTCTTAAAATCTGATATCCTGTGCTAATATTAAAAATATACCAGATTTTTAAAGGCCTTAGTTAAAAAAATTAAATAAAACTAAAATAGTGAATGTCAGTTAAACATTTTACATTTGTCAAACAGACTTGAAAAATAAAGGGGTAAATGAAGCATTATAGCAAATAAATACGGATGTGAATCTAAAGCAATTAATATGTAAACAGCTCAAATAATATACAGAAGAGGTGTAAAGATTGTTGAAAGTCGAGAAACATTTCAAAAAGTTAAAAATAATTAACAAATTTCCCTGACGTCAAGTTTCAGACCACCTATAAGTTTTTATTGCTAATAATCTACTACCATTTAATATTTTAAAAAGCAATTTTATTGACATGAATCTTATAATTTGAAAATATCTCTGAAGTAGTTTATCGAAATTCGAATTTGACTTTATTCCAAAGCAAGTGGAGGTTAGTTCATTTTTAAACAAACATGATAAAATAATTTATAAAATTGCGGGTTGATAATTTTCATAATATTAATAAGGTAGTTACTTAGAATCTTTATATCATTAATTCGCACATATTTAGTCAAACACTTTATCTTTATTATGGTGTTATCACGCTACCATTCCACAAATTTTTATAATAACCTGGTAACATTATAATTATTTATCTCATCGGATAAATCCATTAAACATAATATAGTCAGTAAATCTCGGTGAAAGATTGGGTGAAGGCGTCTGCGAATAAAATGTTTTGTCTTTTGTTACGGAGTTAGTAAGTGCCACGCTGCGCCGTTAACACCATTATTGAGAAGGCTTACTTGGGGATACAATATGGATGTAAGTATATGAAACATCTCATTTGATTTATTATCTTCTAGTCCTCGTATATTTAAAGATGTTTTGATAATATTGGCACTACGTGGCAATTTTTTGTGCTTTAACTGTTCGTTCCAAAAAGAATTGTGTAATTAAAAAATATTTTAAAAAGTATGTCTGATTTATTCTAAGGAATGATAATAAAAGCCAGAAAATTTGTTTTTAGTATTTTTGTCATTCTGTCTGTCTGTATGTCAATTTGTTCGTCAATCACGCGAAATCTACTCGACGGATTTTCATAAATTTATGTGATAATAATTTATACCCAAGAACAATATTTGAGAGAGAAAAAATTCGAATAACTTTTCTTATTCCGAATTTCGAAAACGTAGGTCCAGCTAGTATAATAGAATAGCGATAAACAATATAACAATTTCAGTTTTCTAGCCATTTAATTTTTTTATTTGTATTTATTAATTTGATGAAGTAGTCTATTTAGCACTTTTGATATATAGGCAAGAATTCTTGTCACTCCAAAAAATTCTAGTTTTCACTACTTTTTCAATTTCTTTGGAGTATGTCTGCTCCAAAAAATTCTAGCGTTTGCTACACTTTCAATTTCATTGGAGTATGTCTACTCCAGAAAATTCTAGCGTTCACTACACTTTCAATTTCATTTCAATTATTGGAAACGTCTACTTGAATATTTTGACCGTGTGTGAAAATGTTTGAGTATATATTGTGAAGCTGCATAATACTAGAAATTATTTTACTGCTGACATTTTTCATCATAGAAATGTTTTTTTATCTATGGTATATTCTTTGTTGCCAATGGCTAATTGCAGTAAAATTATTGGAAAAGATGTCCCCTTCCACCATTCTCTTTTATCCATTTCGGTAAATTAAAATATTTGCAATTTTTTAATTAAGTTGTGTGATAAAAAGAAGGGATATAAACGGAACGGGAACGGGAAGGGCTTTATGATCAAATTATGGGTATTTGAAAAAAAGAATTTCTTCTTCAGTTTTTTTCCAACAGAAGCATGTAGGCGGTATTGTACTTGCAGCGTGGTACGATGGTGGATATAACCACACGCAAATCATGACTCGTGATTCGCGTGTGGTTATATCCGTGACTCGTAATAATTTGCTCTCTAACTCCAGTGTATTAAATAAAATATGATAATAGCCAGTGAAGAAAATATGTTTATGGCATATATGCGGTTTCACTTCTTCATTCATTACTAATACAGCACCTCGTTATTAAGTGAATTAATTCTTATTATAGGCTATAAAGTTGCAATAACCACTTCCGCTCTCATTTGGATTAACAAGACCTGTATGAAAATATATTTTTTGAGTAACTGCTATCGGGTAGATTGTTATTTTTAATGAAGCTTTTCAAAATTATAGGGACAAATAAAATTAGATGAATTTTAATTCATAATGAAGCTAAAACATGAACCAAAAAATTTTTCTTAATTAATCATTAAATATTTAGTGTTTCTCGTATAGCATGTATTGCTATTATTTCTGAATTTGACACTTAAGTAATAAAGTGGAATGAAATTAATCCTTTAATAATCCTACGCCTAAAACATCATCTTCTGCGAGAAAATGGCCTTGTGTTATTTCATAATAAAAAGGAATTTAAATTAAATATGTGAATTAACTTTTCACTAGAAATTAACTAGATGGCCTTATATTATCACTTCACGAATTGTTTTTCCACTTCAAGCTGTCAATTCAAGGGTTTTTAGATAGCTAAATGCAAAATATTTCTTTCTCCTTCAGTATTTGACATTATTGCCCTTAAGAACATAGGTAATAAAAGCTATGAAATTCTAACTCTATGGCGCATCCTTCCATCGTTAAAAATGAGATTCGGTACTTATTTCTTGATTGTTGTTGATTAATTAATTTATCTAGAACAAATAGTAGAAACGTTTCAATATAAAGGTTGAAAAACTTATTTACTTTATGACACAAAACTAATTTTCGATCACTTTGATTAGTGGGAAAAAAATAAACGAAAATTTCTCAAATAAATTATATAACATGTAATATTTCGGTATCATCAAATTTTGCTGTCGTAAAACACACGCCAGACAAATGAAGAGACCGTACACATCCAAAAGGAAAATTTCGTTCATTCCAATAAAGGTTAATATATATTGCACATTAAATCCGTTTTGACATAAGATTTTGTGGGAAAATGGGCTATTTCCCATCTACGAGGCGGTTGAAACGGCTAAATGGTTTGCCGCGTATCGTTTCCTATGTCTTAAGTGTAACTACTTCAAAAGCCCCTTTGAAATGGTGAAAATACCTTTCTCGTACAAATGTTATTTCAAAATTGATGGACCATATATGAAGTAATTGAAAAAGTTTTCATTTTAATTTGTGATATACATATATACACACACACACACACACACACACACACACACATATATATATATATATATATACATGTATATATATATTTAGAATATATTTGATATTCCTGGATTGTTCCATTTCGTTATAGTAAAATTTTAAGATTCATTATTCGAAATAAACGTCGCTTCGACAAAGTGTAAAAACATTTATATTTAGCAACATCCACGAACTTTTAGTTTATAACCACTTGATGAAAGGAATTTATTGCACTTCGCATGGAATATTGTTTGCTTTTTTATTTATTTGTTATTACTCCTTCCAAAATCTTGTTAGTCCTGCGTGCACAGATTATCTTAAGAATAAATATACTTTTATTTTATTAGATTGTTAAGAACTAAATCTTAATTTAGTGTAATAGCTTTCCTAGGCGCTAAAACAATATTAATGAAGATTTTGAAAACGTGTTCCTATCGTTTCACTAATTTTTTCAGTAGCATATCAAAATAGAGAGTTTATTATTAACATTGCATCGGACATTTAATGACTACAATTAACAAACGATGTGTCAATTTTATAAATACTCTGTTTTAAATTGAACCTCTAATTGGGTAGGAAAATATTATGCAAATAAAATAATAGATCTGCAACGGAAAAAAGTATTTTTGATGGCTGATTAGTGAATGACTTTATAAAAGGATGAAATTTACTCATAAGTGTACATTTATTTCCTATTTTTGTCACTCTATCTGCCATAATTTCAGATTTTTCGAACTATTTGTTACATAAATCTCATATTTACGAGAAATCCAATACGTATATTGCAAACTTACACATGGCATCTAAAACCCAGAGTAAATCCAGTTAGAATAGTTAATAATGTAATAAATCTAAATTTTGGATATGGAACAAAAAGGCAGGCTAATTTATTATTTTTTTTACAATTGATTCCAACTTATCATTATTGTTATAAAATAATATTGATTTAGCTAGTCATAGTGGTCAGCCAAAAATTGAGTTTTTTGCTTTACCTTCGCAAAAATGTTTCCAATAATAGCCATAAATCGTCGGAAATAATGCAATAATTTTTTTTTTACTTTTATGATATAACTGTAAAAACTCTCAAAATAAAATAAAACCGTAATCAATAGGATGTAATAGGACCTCTTTCAAGGCATACATACGTTTGCAGTGCGTACATGCGTACACAGGCATTCACTCTATGGCAGTAAGATTTAATTCAAAATGTACATTTATTCAATATCATTTGGAAAAATATACGGCTCCAGTAAAATTTAATGTATAAAAAACTGTTGCTTTGTAAAGTGCATAATGTATAAGATGTGATTTTTACAATACGAACATTGAGAGATTTGTAAAAATCAGAGAAGCCAAATAATTTTGTAATAGAAACCAGATCATAAAATATTATAAAAAACCGAACAGGGTATAAATTCAAGACCAATATTATCTAAATTTTACATTTTTGGGTTTAAAAACCACATTGTTTCTGTTATTTTATACCCATGACGTGCTTACTTTAGCAAGTCGTGGTTATATTACATTCCATATCTATGTCATGTAGAATAATCCTTCCTATAAAACATAATTACAATTAGTTTTAAAATATGCTATTTTGTATTATGATATTCTGATTTACGGATATACAGATTTTGAGAGATCCCTTTTTGTCATTTGGTTAAATATATTTAAGAACGAAATATTTTTGTACATTTTTTATAAAGTAATAATTTGGTATTAATATTTTCGTCGACCGGTATTATCACGATAATATAAATAAGCACATATTCATGAACGTACACATACATTCATGAATGTAAATAATCTTTTCGATAGAGTATACCCAACTACGATAACTGCGTTTGCAAACTAACCCTTTTACTGTATGTACCTTTTACTATACATATAAAATTTCAACCTAAGTTCATTACATTTATAATAATTTTGCTAAATATATTTGTTCATTACTTTTAGACCATAACGTCTACATTATAGGCCGGAAATAAACACAAACAGCCGAAAGGATTATTCTAAAACTGCTCACAAATATTACGACATTATGAAATTGGAAGCTCGTTTCACAACTCGGCGGCAAATTATAAAAGTTATTGGGCGGTATAGTCACCGGAAGCTCCCACGCTCCATTTATTTTACTAAACACGATTAGAAGTTTTCAGTTTTAATGCTTTTTAAACTATTCGTGGTGAATTTTGGATGTATTTGTAGGACGATTGTTTGAGTTTTGGTGAGTTAATTGTAAGTTGGTTTCAATTTTAATTGTAAGTTGGATTCAAGCGCTTTGTGGTTTGTGATGGCGCATTTATGAATACAGAAATAATACATAGAAATCTTGTTATAAATGGTGAACAACAGTCGATTCGTTATATTTTCACGAATTATTCAATTTGATTTCTATTATCTAACTACATTATTCTATTGTGAAGTAAGGCAGCCTCGTTTCTAATGCTACGACGAATACTATAATTGATAACTAAAATCGTGTTGAGGCTATAAATGATAAAAATAAACTTTACATGAAATACAATTTTGTATACTCTGCGAAATTAAATCAAGTCTGAGTATTTGGTGATGTAATTTAAAATCTATTAGAATCTACTGAGAATTTTTTTAATATTTTAAATAAAAGTCTTCAAAACACATTCAAGTCAGAATTATTTGAATTTTTGATTCAGAATTTTATTTTATTTTATTATTATTATGTTGGTAGAGCACTTACCATAGGCTACGTCGTCTGTCGGGTTCTAGACCATCGATTCATGAGTTTAATTCTCTTGAGACGTTGTCATATCTTTTACATATCTTTTACATTGAGGACCGTCTCAATCTCAGGTTTTAATTATTCTGCAACCACATAAAGTGATTGTTTCTATACAATTGCACACTAATTGGAACTGATTCAATGCGTAGGTCACGGTTTAGATCTTTTTTTGGAACGAGACATTGACAATTCTTCGTAGCACTTTATTTTAAAAAGTTTGTGTTTGCTGAATGTGCGTTTACTTACTATATCTACATATTTGAAGAATCTATTTCCACATTGGTTTCAAAATTTGAATAAAAATTTGTATGTCATTCCCGATAAAAGTTCGGTACAACACGCTAGCAGCCAGTGAAGTTGGCTGTGTTTTATATTTGATTCTTCTTTTCTCTTTTTTATATTTTCTTTCCACTTTAATTATACCTCTAGATTATTTCCTAGATATTTTACCGTATTAACGTGGACGGTGATATTTCTTTTGTCCCTTGTTATAGCTATGTCATCCGTGAAGGTTTTTGTCATTATATCATACTTGATTATAAAGTATCTCGTGTAAAGGAGATACAATTCTGGAACATGCACGCTGCCTTGCAGAACATTCTAAAGAATTTGCTTCCTTTCTGAATATTGCTCGCCATAAAGTGTTTTAAATTTCCTATTTCCTATATAATATTTGGGAATCTCTCAGTGTTTTGGAAAATCATTGTGACATTTGTGTTCTAAGTTTTCATCCCAGACTTTAACAATGTCTATGCTACATCTAGGAATTCTACTGTAGAAAATTTTTTTAACTTCAAACGCCTTTCCAATCTTGTTTGTAATTGAATGAACTTGAGCTATTATTGAGTTATTAGTGCTAAATTGAATTTAATGGTTGGGGAGTAGTTTATTTTCTTTATCAATCTTATTTAATCTTTTCAATAATACTTTATCAAAATTCAGTAATAGGAAATCAGATCTTAGTCAATGCTGGTAGGCGATGACCATGATTTTGGTATAATGATTAGTTCTACAATTTTCCTAAGTTTCGGAACATTCGTGATGTATTGTACATTAAACAAAAGTAAATATTTGTTTATTTACGTGTATTTATATATATATATATATATATATATGTATATATATATATATATATATATATTGTATATATATATATATATATATATATATATATATATATATATATATATATATACATGTATAAATTTATATACGTGTTTATTGCTGGTAAAAAATAAGGTGTAAATTGAAATTAAGTTAGAGAAGTTAAAAAATTTATATTTCTCGTTATTTCAAAGTTCTATGTTTCCAAAATAATTGTATTTGTTTGGTACCGCGTACTCTGAAAACGTAGAACTATATATTTAGAATTGTTTAAAATCAAGCAGCGCCTAGGAAACTTTTGTTATTAGTACATATTTCCTCGATCATTGGCTAAGTTCAAAAGAAGACACTTAAATTACTTCTATTTAAATAAAATTAAAAAAAAATAATTCATGTTTCTTTACAATTTACAACAAAATAGAAAATTTTAATTCAGGACCCTACATAAAAATTTATCATTTTGATTAATTAAAAATGTAATAAAAATTATAACTTATGAATGTAAGATAATCTTAAAAATAATAAATAATTATTTAACGAGACTTACAAATGGGTTTTTTGTGATGCATACGTACATAAATAACAACTCAATGTAAGCCCATTAAATTTATATTTATTCTACAATAACATATTCGAATCACTGTTAGCATAAAACAGTTATATCAAGAAGCCGAAAGTAAACACAGACAGCTCAGGGAATTATTCTAAATTGTTTGCAAATATAACAATATCACGAAATTGGAAAATCGTTTTGCGGCGACAAATTGTAAAATTTTTGGGCGGGCTGGTCGTGCCTCACCTATTTAACAGAATACGATTACAAGTTTTCACTTTTGATATTTTTTAACTGTTTGTAAAGGATTTGGAATGTATTTGGGGGCGATTGTTTGCATTAGTATGAGTTGATTTTACATAGGATGTCATAATGTATATCGCTAAGTGAGACGTAAGGACGTATTTGTGTAAACAAAAATAGAACGTGGGGAATATTAAAATTAATGGTAAGTATATTTATAGAAATATTTTCTGACTATATTTATTGGTCAACATTTCAATATTATCATCTATATGACTAACGTGAGTTAGAGCAATGAAGCTTAATATCCTTTGACTCTGATGCAACTCACTTGTTTCATTTATTAACCTGTGTAATAAAGAATTCGACATTTTCTTCATTTAAAGATCGTGAGTTTACGGTGGCTGACTTGTCAATTTTCATTGCATTTTTTGCACATATTTCAATATGAGCACATTCATTTAGAAATTAGTTGTGCCATAATGATAAATACGATAACAATATTAGTCACTTTGTTTTTTGCCTACGTTTTTTCTTATTTTGTATTTTTTTTCTGGAACTTAACTTATTATTCTATTTTTAATTATATTAGAGTTCGTATAGAAAATTGGCAAAAGTAAAATCACAAGTATCCCAATTATGAGATAATTTTTTGTCTGTCTGTGAAAGACATTTTTGGAAGATAATATAATACATGAAGTGAAATTTGGTAAAGCTACAAGTCGCTATCTTCCTATTTCATCATTAAGTATAAAAAGAGAAACTTACAAAGGAACAAATCTGAGAATGAGAGATAAGGAAAAGAAAATGGTATTCCAAAATCGAGGTTTTGACTATTAAATGAAAATTTATTAAAATATCTTCTTTTAATTTGTTTTAATTATAATTTTGTGCGCAATTATTTTTAAAAATTTAGAAAAAGTCGTCGTTCCCTTCACGACCTAGAAAACGTCTATCTGTTTGATATTGAGTAATCTAATAATAATCAAAAATGTTGGTCGACCTAAGAAAATGGATATGTTCCGACAAGCTTTTAATTTAAGTAGAAAAATTTATTTGGATTATTTCTGGTAAGGTTTAGTTGGGTTAAGTTAGGTTAGATAAAGTTAGTTTAGTTGGAATATGGACTAGCTAAGTTGGATTATATTAGTTTACAGATAAAGATTATAAGAAGTAAAAGAATAAACGCGTTAGTAATATCTGGATCAGATTACAGAACTATTGGTTGTTAATAAAAATACCACGGGAACTTAAACTAAAGGCTTAAAAATTATCTTATAAATATAAAGTTTCCTAATAAAATTAAAGTAATTTTAGAGAATTTAATATCATTACTATTTAATATCAGATCAACACTAAGCTGATCTTAATATCAGATCAATACTAAGCTGATCAGAGAGTATATGCAATGCTTGAGTCAAATAAGATAAGTTAAAAAAAATAGGGTGTTTTATGGTAACCAAAATAACCGTGATGTGGTATATTGGAAATTTAAATACGACATTAATAATAAAAAATTGATTAAGGTTCATAGCAGTCATGGGCTACTTATACATTCACGGAGACACGTGACCAAACCAGTATAATCAGTTGAATGTACACTTTGGAATATAGTGTACATTCAACTGATTATATTTTATTCACTTTGACGTCAAATAATATCAATAATAATTATTATATTTAAATATGCCCACACTTAAAGCAAATAACTACGGACGTAAAAATAAATAATTATTAACAAATACGTTAAGAAAGTGTTTTTAATTTGAAATAAAAAAAAATAATACTTCCTTAAAATCAATTAACGAAAGAAAAGACACGACCTTCTAGTTTCTAAGTTAGACTTTCGTCGCGTTTCTTAAGTAATCGCCGCTTTACCGTCGCGCCAACCCACCGAATTAGGAAAGAAAAATATTAAGTGATTCGATTTTAAAATATAATCGACCGGCAAACACATAAATTAGTGTTTGCTTTATGAAATAATGAATTATGTACTTCTAAGTGTAAATGTAGATTATTATAAAATGTAGATTAATGAATAGAATAAATATGAATTTACAATTTTAAGGATAATATGTCCCAACTAATACTCATGTACACTTGATTCTACTCAAAAGTTGAAACAGAATAAATAAAATACTTATTGGCCCGGATTTTTTTTGCACATACTGACCTTACTCAAATTAGTATTGATACGACTATTACAAAATGTGATAAAATTATCACATTTAATAACAGCAAATTACTTCATTAGATTAATCACAGGAATTCATCTTGTGTATGTAGCCAGACATGAGCTCCAATTTTGTGTGACTTATACAATTAATCAAAACTTCATTGATTGTAAATGCATTTAATTATATTTAATGCCTATTTAACCCATTCTCTGGTTCGTAATAACACTTAAATGATATTTAATATTAATTTATTCTACACATGATTAAAAAAAAACTGTTAAAATCAAAAGAGTAACGAACACGTTTCACTAAGTAACCTATGCTTTACAAGCTACAAAACAAGATAAATATGTCCATGAGAGCAAGCAAGAAATTAATTAGGTCCAATTGTGATACCTGTGACGGTAAACATAGTTTAATTTTGCAAATATGCAACTGTATTGACTTCTAGGAAGTTCCTTTAAAATTTCAGTTGACTGTCATAAAATTAAGTAATTTTATTAAATGATTCTAATTCGATATTTATTTCTTGATATTACTAGCCATATTTTGTTGCTATGCTAAATTCTGTTAAAATTTTTAGATTTAACTGTAGTTGAAATATATTTTTGGATTCAGCTACGTTTTTTTACATTAAAATATATAAGACTGAAGAATTAATAGCAGAATTTAAAAAAGAAAAAATCTCTAAAAAATGTTGTGTTCTAAACAAGTAGAAAAAGTAATTACTTTTAGAAAATATTGAAGTTTAAAAACATAAAAATGAAAAAATTAAGCCCGGAAAAATTCATTCCTTTATTTATTGGTATTGTTTAGAAGGAAAACATTTCCAATTTTATTCAAAGGTGTGCTCTCTTAATTACTTTAATTTTGCAATATGGCTTTTGAAAATAACTTGTATTTCAAACAAGGGACGTATATTTAATAGGCATTTCAATGTGTCACTTCAATAGATTTATAAAATTGGATAAAAGAACCAATCATAATACATGAATAAGTTAAAGCATGGATTACACAACATATGTGATGCTTTTTGAATGTAACAGATAAAATTACCAAGAATAAATTAATATCGGAAGGCAATAACTATGAATTTGTTACTTATCATATACGATACGGCAAGACACCCTGGTAAAATACATGTGTTAACAAATTGTTACACAATTAAATGATACCCTTAAGTTGGCTATATAATACATGAAGTGCTTTATGATTTGGGTTAACCGATACCAAAAATTTAAAATAAAGTTTCCAATATTGGCGATGGTCTGAGAAGTAATAAAAGTATAAAAGTATTAAAACTTCAGGAAGATATTGGAAAAGAAAATGTTCGACTAGTAGGCAAAAATTTCAAAGGGAATTCAGTATGGTTCTATAAAATTAACTAGGCAAATTTATGTTGTAATTAATATTATACTGAAGCTACTCAATTTAGGCTTGTACGATATGGCTAAGTATTCGATTTATAATATAAAAATTATTATGAAGGCGATTTGTGTGTGTTTATAAGTAAAAGCAAAGATAGAACAAACAACAAAACAGTATTTTGGTTTAGGACTCTGTTAACATTACAGATATCTCTGAATAAACTGCGTGATGTAGTATTATTTCTACTTTCTTTAATTTCTTTACCACGACCTAAGTTTCGTTGTATTAAAAAGCAGTTTCCTTATTGAAATTTTCTCACGCATATTTTACACATACAACTGTTAAATATTCAAGGAAAATGGGCTTATATCAGTTCCAAGAATATTTGTAATATTGGAAATGTCTACTTCGCCACATTTGTCGAAGTATAATTTACGGTACAACATTGTGCTAAGAAATTTCCTCGCAGTGGATGAAAATCTTTTTCGAATGCTACTCGTTATTGTGTGAAGCCAGGGGAAATAAAATATTTGAAAAATTGTTCTGCGTCGATTGTTGTGAATATTATGGCTTCCTATTGAGGTTATCAAATGGCCTCCTACAAAGAAAATATATTTTTATAAGAAAATTTTTATATTTACCACAATCTTGTGTAAATATTAACAGAACAGTTTAAATTTACTATACCTTTCCAAACAGGAAATAAAGTATGACAGAAGGGTCAAATTGATATTTGTTGGTATTAAAATATTAGTGTAAACACTTGCCTTTTCTGCCTACATTATTTTGTTCTATGTTAAAAAGAAATAGTTCATTTTTTGGTAAGGTACCTCATGGACCAAAATATGTATCCACATTGAATAAATCAGAGGAGTAGAGACGAAAATATGGTTGTTCTTTTAGAATTAGACAAAACTAAAATACTAAAAATTTAGGAAGTTATAAAAGAATTTATTGTATTCAGTTCACAATTAAATGAAACTACGTGATATAGTATTACTTCTACTTTCTTTACGTTTTTTACCACGACCAAAGTTTCGTTGTATTACAACATCTTCAGGTGGGCTATTAGCAAAGATTTTCTTCTTTTGAATCTTTGCTAATAGCCCACCTGAAGATGTTGTAATACAAGCTTTATTCCAAAACAAGTCGAGGATAGTTCATTTTTTAAAAATATTTTATAAAATTGCGGGTTCATTATCTTTATGATAATAATTAGGTAATTACTTAGAATCTTTATATCAGTAATTCGCACTTATTTAGTTAAACTCTTCATATTTATTATGGTGTTATCACGCTACCATTCCACAAATATTTTATAATGACCTGGTAACATTATAATTATTTATCTCATCGGATGAATCCATTAAATATAATGTAGTCAGTAAATCTCGGTGAAAGATTGGGTGAAGGCGTCTGCGAATAAAAGGTTTTGTCTTTTGTTACGGAGTTAGTATGTGCCGCGCAGCGCCGTTAACACCATTATTGAGAAGGCTTACTTGGGGATACAATATGGATGTAAGTATATGAAACATCCCATTTTATTTATTATCTTCTAGTCCTCGTATATTTAAAGATGTTTTGATAATATTGGCACTACGTGGCAATTTTTTGTGCTTTAACTGTTCGTTTCAAAAAGAATTGTGTAATTAAAAAATATTTTAGAAAGTATGTCTGATTTATTCTAAGGAATGATAATAAAAGCCACAAAAATTTGTTTTTAGTATTTTTGTCATTCTGTCTATCTGTATGTCAATTTGTTCGTCAATCACGCGAAATCTACTGAACGGATTTTCATAAATTTATGTGATAATAATTTATACCCGAGAGCAATATTTCAGAGAGAAAAAATTACAATAACTTTTCTTATTCCGAATTTCGAAATCGTAGGCCCAGCTAGTATTATAGAATAGCCCAGCTAGTATAATATTTCCTAGCCATTTAACTTTTTTATTTGTTTTTATTAATTTGATGAAGTAGTCTATTTAACAACTTTGATATATAGGCAAAAATTCTTGTCACTCCAAAAAATTCTAGTTTTCACTACACTTTCAATTTCATTGGAGTATGTCTGCTTCAAAAAATTCTAGCGTTCACTACATTTTCAATTTCATTTAAATTATCGGAAACGTCTACTTGAATATTTTGACCGTGTGTGAAAATGTTTGAGTATATATTGTGAAGCTGCATAATACTAGAAATTATTTTACTGCGGACATTTTTCATCATAAAAATGTTTTTTTATCTATGGTATTTTGTTTGTTGCCAGTGGCTAATTGCAGTAAAATTATTGGAAAAGATGCCCGCTTCCACCATTCTCTTTTATACATTTCGGTAAATTAAAATATTTGCAATTTTTTATTTAAGTGTTGTGATAAAAACAAGGGACATAAACTGGCTTTATAATCAAATTATGGATATTTGAAAAAGATAATTTCTTCTTCAGCTTTTTTCCAACAGAAGCATGTAGGTGGTATTGCGCTTGCAACGTGGTAATATCCATGACTCGTGATTTGCCTGTGGTTATATCCATGACTCGTAATAAGTATTTGCTCTCTAACTCCAGTGTATTAAATAAAATTTGATAATAGCCAGTGAAGAAAATATGTTTATGGCATATATGCGGTTTCACTTAATGATTCATTACTAATACAGTACCTCGTTATTAAGTGAATTAATTCTTATTACAGGCTATAAAGTGGCAATAACCACTTCCGCTGTCATTGGAATTAACAAGACAGAGACCTGTATGAAAATATATTTCTAGACTAACTGCTATCAAATAGATTGTTATTTTTAAAGTCTTTTTTTAATGAAGCTTTTCAAAATTATTGGGACAAGTAAAATTAGAATAATTTTAATCTGTAATGAAGCCAAAACATGAAGCAAATAATTTTTCTTAATTAGTCATTAAATATTTAGTATTTCTCGTATAGCATGTATAGCTATTATTTCTGAATTTGACACTTCAGTAATAAAGAGGAATGAAATTAATCCTTTAATCATCCTACGCCCAAAACATCATCTTCTGCGAGAAAATGGCCTTGTGTTATTTCATAATAAAAAGGAATTTAAATTAAATATGTGAATTAACTTTTCACTAGAAATTAACTAGATGGCCTTATATTATCATCTCACGAATTGTTTTTCCACATCAAGCTGTTAATTCAAGGGTTTTTAGATAGCTTAAATGCAAAATATTTGTTTCTTCTTCAGTATTTGACATTATTGCCCTTAAGAAAATAGGTAATAAAAGCTATGAAATTCTAACTCTATGGCGCATCCTTCCATCGTTAAAAATGATATTCGGTACTTTTTTCTTGATTGTTGTTGATTAATTAATTTATCTGGAACAAATAGCAGAAACGTTTCAATATGAAGTTTCAAAAACTTATTTACTTTATGACACAAAACTCATTTTCGATCACTTTGATTAGTGGGACAAAAATGAACGAAAATCTCTCTCAAATAAATTATATTACATGTAATATTTCGGTATCATCAAATTTTACTATCGTAAAACACAGGCCAGACAAATGAAGAGACCGTACACATCCAAAAGGAAAATTTCGTTCATTCCAATAAAGGTTAATATATATCGCACATTAAATCCGATTTGACATAAGATTTTGTGAGAAAATGGGCTATTTCCCGTCTACGAGGCGGTTGAAACGGCTAAATGGTTTGCCGCGTATCGTTTCCTATGTCTTAAGTGTAACTACTTCAAAAGCCCCTTTGAAATGTCGAAAATACCTTTCTCGTACAAATGTTATTTCAAAATTGATGGACCATATATGAAGTAAATGAAAAAGTTTTCATTTTAATTTGTGATATACACATAGGCATACACACACACACACACCCACACACCCACACCCAGACACACACACACACATATATATATATATATATATATATATATATATATATATATATATATATATATATATAAATGTATATATATATATTTAGAATATATTTGATTTTCCTGGATTGTTCCATTTCGTTATAGTAAAATTTTAAGATTCATTATTCGAAATAAACGTCGCTTCGACAAAGTCTAAAAATATTTATATTTAGCAACATCCACGAACTTTTAATTTATAACCACTTTATGAAAGGAATTGCACTTCGCATGGAATATTGTTTGCTTTTTGATTTATTTGTTATTACTCCTTCCAAAATCTTGTTAGTCCTGCGTGCACAGATTATCTTAAGAATCAATATACTTTCATTTTATTAGATTGTTTAGAACTAAATCTTAATTTAGTGTAATAGCTTTCCTAGGCGCTAAAACAATATTAATGAAGATTTTGAAAACATGTTCCTATCGTTTCACTAAATTTTTCAGTAGCATATCCTTTAAATATAAAAATATAGAGCTTATTATGAACATTACATCGGATATTTAATTGTTACAATTAACAAACGATGTGTCAAGTCTATAAATACTCTGTTTTAAATTGAACCTCTAATTGGGTAGGAAAATATTATGCAAATAAAATAATAGATCTGCAACGGAAAAAAGTATTTTTGATGGCTGATTAGTGGATGACTTTATAAAAGAATGAAATTTACTTATAAGTGTACATTTATTTCCTATTTTTGTCACTCTATCTGCCATAGTTTCAGATTATTCGAAATATTTGTTACATAAATCTCATATTTACGAGAAATCCAATACGTATATTGCAAACTTACACACGGCATCTAAAACCCAGAGTAAATCCAGTTAGAATAGTTAATAATGTAATAAATCTAAATTTTGGATATGGAACAAAAAGGCAGGTTAATTTATTAATTTTTTTACAACAACTGATTCCAACTTATCTTTATTGTTATAAAATAATATTGATTTAGCTAGTCAAAGTGGTCAGCCAAAAATTAAGTTTTTTGCTTTACCTTCGCAAGAATGTTTCCAATTATAGACATATATCGTCGGTAATAATGCAAATATTTTTTTTTACTTTTATGTTATAACTCTAAAAACTCTCAAAATAAAATAAAACCGTAATCAATATGGTGTAATATATACTGTAATATTATGGATAATAGGACCTCTCTCAAGGCATACATACGTTTGCAGTGCGTACATGCGTACACAGGCATTCACTCTATGGCAGTAAGATTTAATTCAAAATGTACATTTATTCAATATCATTTGGAAAAATATACGGTTCCAGTAAAATTTAATGCATAAAAAACTGTTGCTTTGTAAAGTGCATAATGTACAATATGTGATTTTTACAATACGAACATTGAGAGATTTTTAAAAATCAGAGAAGCCAAATAATTTTGTGATAGAAAACAGATCATAAAATATTATAAAAAACCGAACAGGGTATAAATTCAAGACCAATATTAACTCAATTTTAGATTTTTCGGTTTAAATACCAGATTATTTCTGTTATTTTATATCCATGACGTGCTTACTTTAGCAAGTCGTGGATATATTACATTCCATATCTACGTCATGTAATATTAGACCTTCCCATAAAACATAATTACAATTAGTTTTAAAATATGCTATTTTGTATTATGATATTCTGACTTACAGATATACAGATTGTGAGAGATCCCTTTTTGTTATTTGGTTAAATATATTTAAGAACCAAATATTTTTGTACATTTTTTATAAAGTAATTATTTGATATTAATACTTTAGTCGACCGGTATTATCACGATAATATAAATAAGCACATATTCATGAACGTACACATACATTCATGAATGTAAATAATCTTTTCGATAGAGTATACCCAACTACGATAACTGCGTTTGCAAACTAACCCTTTTACTGTATGTACCTTTTACTATACATATCAAATTTCAACCTAAGTCCATTACATTTATAATAATTTTGCTAAATATGTTTATACATTACTTTTAGACCATAACGTCTACATTATAGGCCGGAAATAAACACAAACAGCTGAAAGGATTATTCTAAAACTGCTCACAAATATTACGATATTACGAAATTGGAAGCTCGTTTCACAACTCGGCGGCAAATTGTAAAAGTTATTGGGCGGTATAGTCACCGGAAGCTCCCACGCTCCATTTATTTTACTAAACACGATTACAAGTTTTCAGTTTTAATGCTTTTTAAACTATTCGTGGTGAATTTTGAATGTATTTGTAGGACGATTGTTTGAGTTTTGATGAGTTAATTGTAAGTTGGTTTCAATTTTAATTGTAAGTTGGATTCAAGCGCTTTGTGGTTTGTGATGGCGCATTTATGAATACAGAAATAATACATAGAAATCTTGTTATAAATGGTGAACAACAGTCGATTCGTTATATTTTCACGAACTATTCAATTTGATTTCTATTATCTAACTACATTATTCTATTGTGAAGTAAGGCAGCCTCGTTTCTAATGATACGACAAATACTATAATTGATAACTAAAATCGTGTTGAGGCTATAAATGATAAAAATAAACTTTACATGAAATCCAATTTTGTATGCTCTGCGAAATTAAATCAAGTCTGAGTATTTGGTGATGTAATTTAAAATCTATTAGAATCTACTGAGAATTTTTTAAATATTTTAAATAAAAGCCTTCAAAACACATTCAAGTCAGAATAATTTGAATTTTTGCTTCTGACTTTTGTGTTATTTTATTATTATTATGTTGGTAGAGCACTTACCATAGGCTAGGTCGTCTGTCGCGTTCTAGACCGTCGATTCATGAGTTTAATTCTCTTGAGACGTCGTCACATATCTCTTACATTGAGGACCGTCTCAGTCTCAGGTTTTAATTATTCTGCAACCACATAAAGTGATTGTATCTATACAATTGCCCACTAATTGGAACTGATTCAATGCGTAGGTCACGGTTTAGATCTTTTTTAGAACGAGACATTGACAATTCTTCGTAGTACTTTATTTTAGACAGTTTGTGTTTGCTGAATGTGCGTTTACTTACTATATCTACATATTTGAAGAACCTATTTCCACATTGGTTTCAAAATCTATATATTAATACGTGAAGCAAAAACTTTGGACCCCTTTTTACGAAAATTGCGCGGACGGAGGAGTATAAAATTTGGCATACTTATAGTTTATATGTAGGAGAAGTGCAGAACGCTAATATTTTTCAATAATAATGCTTATAAAGTACATTAAATCAATAAATAAAACATTACACACACTACCATGCATTTGATACACACATGTGTATACATACAATTGACATATGAGTAGTCTATAGTTTTATTTTTCCGCTGGCTTTCCATTGTAGTTTATCTGCCAGAAAGTTCGCAAGTTATTGTGCTTCAACTTTGTTATTTTCTCATATATAATAGTAAAAAATTTTATGTTTTATCTAGAATTACAGTTGTTATTATTTAATGTAACATTATTAATAATAATCATAATATTAATAGGTGAAGCAAAAACGTTGTACCTCTTTTACGAAAATTACGCGGACGGAGGAGTATGAAATTTGGCACAGTTAAAGTTTGTATGGAGGAGTACGGAAAGCTAAAATTTTTATATAATAATGCATTAGGAACACATTACATTAATAAAAAAACATTACACATACTACCATGCATTTGACACACACACACACATGTATATACACACATATTGACATACGAGTTGTCCATAATTTTATTTTTCCGCTGGCTTTCCATTGTAATTTATCTGCCAGACAATTTCTAAGTTATTGTGCTTTAACTTTGTTATTTTCCCATATATAATAGTAAAAAAATTGACCTTTTATTTGAAATTAGAGTTATTACGATTTAATAAAATATTATTAAATTTTCTAAAGGTTAATAATAATCATAATCTAAAGGTTAATAATAACCAAAATATTAATATGCGAAGCAAAACCTTTATACTCCTTTTTACGAAAATTACGCGTCCGGAGGAGTATGAAATTTGGCACAGTTAAAATTTATATGGAGAAGAGTGCTGAAAGCTAATATTTTTACATAGAAAGAGATATATAGATTTTATTAGAAATACATGCGTTTGACACACACACATATGTACACACACATATGTACTATTTTGTTTATGGTTGAAGTCTATGGTCAAACTGAGATTAATGTTATTTGTTTAATAAAATTTGCGGAGAAGTTACAAGAGATACAGTTAAATGTCCACAAAATGTCACTCCAAAAGTGTTTTTAAGTCATGATTGTGGATTAATGGATTTAGAGTACAGGTTTTGCAATGCGAAACATTTTGAATCTGAAGTGACTTTAGGCGACAGAACTGCATTCATTTCGTGTTGTCATAAAGGTAAAGCAATATTACCACCATTAAGTAAAAATGAATATTTCAAATCATAGTATGATGGACTTACTTCTAATGAATCTTTAACAAAAAATAAGTCGAAAAATTATTTTGAAAATATTCGGAAATATAATTCATGTTTTGCTATGGTTAGCTCAGAAGCCAAAGTTTCCGAGGCAGTTACAAGTGGAGTGTATCATTTCAAAATACATGATGTTTTTTACAACAGATCAGGTCCAATGACTGCTGCATATGGTCGCTCACCATGTTATGCGCAATTATATTTTTATGATGTTGACACTGCTATCAATTATAGATCACAAGAACGTTTTAATCAAACATGTAACAACACCATAATGCGAGAAATTTCGCTGCAATTGGAACGCAGTAATCTTTTTGTGCGGTCATTCATTGCAATGAAAGATCATTGTCAGAGAGTCGAAAATCAAAATAAAGATATGCTCATTAAAGTAAATCATGATTTGGATCTACGCCGCTTCAATGATGCAGTTCAAACTGATGTAGCTGTAATATTTAGTACGGTTGATGGTGAGCTACCTTTTGAACGAAATATGATTTCTTTTTCAAAAGTTAATGGTGTAATTAAAAATATCTCAGTTCTGGATTCATCATTAGATCCTTTAGCGTACCCACTACTTTTTCCCAACGGTGATACTGGGTGGCATGTCAATATTGCACATAATGTACTACATCTAATTCAAGAGCACCCAGAAATAAATTAGCCATGCTTCAGTATGCAGCCTATCGACTTGCAATTAGAGATGATTTCAATTCAATGGATCTCCAAGAAATATGTATAAGAATTATTTAGATGCAATGTCAATTGAACAACATTTCGGAAAACCGTCTTTATTTATTACAATGACTTGCAATCCAAGTTGGCCAGAAATAGTTAACGACATTGGTGTAGGTGAAGCTGTTAATTTTAGACCTGATATTATTTTGCATGTATTCAAGTCAAAGTTGAAAGCATTCGTAGAGGGCCTTATACAAAATAACATCTTTGGTAAAGTTGAAGCACTCATTTATACAATTGAATTTCAAAAAAGAGGATTGCCTCATACTTTAATTGAGCAAGATAAAATTGTTATTGCTATAGATATTGATAAAGTTGTATCTGCGGAGATTCCTCACATTGAAACACATCCAACATTACATAAATATGTTGTAAAACATATGATGCATGGTCCATGCGGAGTACTTAATCCTAATTCTGTATGTATGAGAGATGGAAAATGTATAAAAGAGTATCCAAAAGGATTTAATGAAACTATAAGTGAATCGTTAAATGGGTATCCATTATACAGAAGACGTGATAATGGTATTAATGCAGAAGTTCGTGGTAGTTGCCTTGACAATCGGTATGTTGTACCATACAATCCATATTTACTTGCTGAATTTAATTGCCATATAAATGTTGAAGTATGTACTATAGTCAAAAGTGTCAAATACATTTATAAATATGCGTATAAAGGCTATGACAGTGCATCTGTTGAACTAGAGTCTGGTGGAAATGAACAAGGTCAAAATATAGAAATTAATGAAGTTACCAATTTGTCATTGGTCGTTATGTCGGATCAACAGAAGCCATATGGCGCATCTATGAATTACCAATGCATTTTCAGTCACATACTATAATCAGACTTGATATTCATTTCCCGCGTCGACAGAATGTATACTTCCGAGAAGGGCAAGAACGTCAAGTAATTGATAATGAAAGACAAACAAAATTATTAGCATTTTTTGAGTTGAATCGATCAGATCCATCACACGAGAGTATAAATATACTGAAATTCCTATGCATTATGTGTGGGAAGATTCCCGAAATAAATGGAAGAAGGGAAGCCGTGGAGGTGATAAAATCATTACAAGGATATATGTAGTGTCACCAAAAGATATCGAACTTTTTCACTTACGATTGCTTTAATTACATGTCTGTGGTCCGAAATCATTCGAGGATGTTAGAACATACAATGAATTTTTATACTCTTCTTTTGTTGAAGCGTGCCATGCTCACGAAACAGCTTCAAATGATAATGAATGGCGGGAATGTTTAAATGAATCAAAAGAATTACATTCACCAAAACAAATGTGGAATTTATTTGGTTACATTTGTGCAATAAATGTGCCAGCCAATGCATTAGCGTTATGGAATGAATTTAAAGTATATCTTAGTGAAGATTTTCTAAGACTTTACAACGAAGAAGTATCCTTTAATAGAGCTCTATTAGAAATTGATATTTTAAATGTTCATAATTTGTCCTGTCAAATTCTTGGTTTACCAGTTCCCACATACTCGCAGAGAATAGAAGAAGAAAATACTATTGATATAATAGAACAAAAGATGCTGTTTTGTGAGTATTATGAAAGTACAAATATTGAACAGCGTAATCTCATTGATCAAGTAATTCGTGACATTTTGTATCATGATACTGGATCCAATGTTTTTTGTTTAACCGCTCACGTTGGTTGTGGCAAAACATTAACTCAAACAGCATTAACTCACAAATAAAATTCGCTTAATCTTCGTTGTATTCCAACTGCGTTCAGTGGCATAGCTTCAACTTTATTAATTGGAGGTAGGACTTTACACAATGTGTTTAAATTGCCTATACCTATTTTAGAAAATTCTGTATCAAATATTACTGCAAATAGTAGCTACGGTAGTTTCATAAATTCATCGTCATTAATAATTATTGATGAAGTTTCTATGTGTCCTTTGCAAGCGTTGAAAATCATAGATAGATTATTGCGTGATCTATGTGGTGAAAATGATAAACATAGGGTGTTTGGAGGAAAAACTATACGTCTGTGCGGTGATTTTCAACAAATCTTACCAGTAATCCCACATGAATCACGTGGAACTTTAATTTAAAATTGTGTTACAAGTTGGCATGAATTTCCTAATTTTCATAAAGTTACATTTACTCGAAATATGAGAGCTTTACCAAATGAAATAGAATTTGTAGAATTCTTGAAAAAAATTGGTAATGATGAAGCCCCACAATTCCCTCAGTTTGGTAAAAATGTTATTGAAATACCTCATCAATTAATAGGAGATAAAAACAATATTATTGATGAGGTGTATGGAAATATTTCCCATGACATACTCTCAGAAAATATATTGAATTCTGTTATTTTAGCACCTACAAATGACGATTGTACTTTGATTAATACTGATATACTTAATCAAATTCCTGGTGAACAGCGAACATATCATGGCTATGATAAAATAATTTGTGATAATGATAATGACATCAATAACTATCCGGTAGAGTTTTTAAATTCTTTGTCTATTAGTGGTTTACCACCGCATAAGTTAGTATTGAAAGTTAATTGCATAGTTTTATTGATCAGAAACTTAAATACTAAGGGCGCATTAGTCAATGGAACAAGATGGATCGAAATTCAATAGATTGCGATGTTTTAACTGGGACCGCACGCAGTAAGAGAATTTTGATTCCACGTATAAATTTAACGTACTCTGGAACTATTTTACCGTTTAACTTTTAAAGAACACAATTTCCTATAATACCTGCATTTGCGATGACAATAAATAAGGCTCAAGGGCAAACATTCCAAAAGGTTGGAATTTTATTGAATCGGCCAGTTTTCACACATGGGCAATTGTATGTCGCAGCAAGTAGAGTCCGTTCATTCGATGGTCTAAGGTTTTATATTTCCGAATATAACGGTCAAGGACGTTTATCAAACGATGAAAGAGTTTTTACAAAAAATATTGTTTTCAGAGGAGTTTTATATCGTTAATTATATTATCGCAATATGCGATAAAAAATGCTATTCAATGGAGAGCATTTTTTACCGGATAATTTTTTTATTTCGCATCATCTTACAGCATGTTCTGTTTCAATAATTTTTTTTAAAAATAGGTATTCTTTATTTTTCTCCTTTTTGAATTCCATATAATTTATTTTTTTTAAATAGGAAAATAACAGCGTTGGCGAAATCTGTGGTTATAGTTGTATATAGTCTTTGATAATAGAACCTTAATAATGTTTGAGCATTATATTTTAATAATTTATATTAAATAATTCATAATTTAAATTTATTATGGTCGAATTTCGACCACTGGGCGACCACTAGTTTGAATAAAAATTCGTATTTCATTCCCGATAAAAGTTCGGTACAACACGCTAGCAGCCAGTGAAGTTGGCTGTGTTTTATATTTGATTCTTCTTTTCTCTTTTTATATTTTCTTTCCACTTTAATTATACCTCTAGATCATTTCCTAGATATTTACCGTATTACCGTGGACGGTGATATTTGTTTTATCCGTTGTTATAGCTATGTCATCCGTGAAGGTTTTTGTCATTATATCTTACTTGATTATAAAGTATCTCGTATAAAGGAGATACAATTCTGGAACATGCATGATGCCTTGCAGAACATTCTAAAAAATTTGCTTCGTTTCTGAATATTGCTCTATAAATTATTTTAAATTTCTTATTTCCTATATAATATTTTTGAATATCTTGGTTTTTTTAGAAAATGATTATGAAGTTTATATTCTAAGCCTTCATCCTAGATTTTAGTAATGTCTATGCTACATCTTAGAATACTACTGTTGTATTTTTTTATCTTCAAACGCCTTTCCAATCTTGTTTGTAATAGGATGCACTTGAGCCATTATTGAGTTATTAGTGCTAAATTAAATTTATTGATTCGGGAGTAGTTGCTTTTCATTATCAATCTTATTTAACCTTTACAATAATACTTTATCAAAATTCAATAAAAGGAAATAGCAATGTTTATTGGATGTTGTTACTTCTGCGGGCGATTACCTTGATTTTGGTAAAATTATTATTTCGGCAATTTTCCTAAGTATTTGAACATTTATTATGTATTGTAAATTATACAAAACTTGATACGGTGCTTGTTTTATTGTTTATCACGTAATAAGATAATAAAATAAATAGGCCATTTTTTACTCTAAAATGTGTACCTGCACAACTTTAAAGTTCTTTTAAACTGTGTTCACTCTATAGTTTAATTCAATAATCGTAATATTTTCATCCATTGCATTTTGTGATATAAGTTTAAATATCTCAACTCAGTGTTTTGGGAAGAAATATAATTTTTGCTTAAACTCATCTATTTGCCCTCTTATGAGTTCAAGGGAAGATCTTTTATAATCACATGGTAAATTTCCAAAAGAAATATTTGAACCTTCATTCTGCTTTCAAATTGCTGTTTATAAATATTGCTATTATTTGCAATGTTTTCCTATTTGTGAACATTTTCTGAAGCATATTTTTAATTTTGGTTCTTTTCCTGATTTTTGAGGTTTGTTTTTTATTATAATCCTCTCTCGCTTAGTATTTCTAGAGTTGCATTCTTTGTCTCTCTTTTTTGTTGTTTTGTAGAAAATGGATACACTCCACAGCTTTCTAGGTGCTTGCCTTTATATTCACCACATTTCTTTTCTGATCTTTGTTGGATTGGCATTCCATAGTAGGTTTACCTACAAATTTAACGCATATGAAGTGTGAAAAAATGTAATGAAAACAGCTTCACATATTAATACAAGAAATTCAGATTATTTTTTGTATTTTAGTACCATGTATACGAGACCGAGAATTGTAGTATTCCTAATTTAATACAAGCGGTATTTTAATTTTCAAATTTGTGTGAATGCATACAGAGTTATAAGCTGATACTTGAAGTATGTATAGGGATTAAAAGTATAATAACTTTATTTTGTACAAAAATTAAAATCACATTTAAAATACGTCATAGACTTTTTTCTGAGTGGAAGCAATTATAAGATTCTGTACTTAGTCAAATAATATCATCATGACACAATTTGGTTGAGTTGACGTAATTTAAAGAAAAATGGAACCCTTAAAATATCAATCATATATATGTTTGTCTGCCTGTCATAGCCGATTTTCTCAGAAATTGTAGAAACTTAAAACTTATCATTGCAATAGATCACCTAAAACTACATTTTGCTATATTTAGCGCTTAAATTAAAAAAAGATAACAAAATGAACTCCACGAATTTTCTTTTTCAGTTTTATATATCGTATGCGACATTATTTAAACAGTCTATTTATAGGGAAACCAAATTTCTTTTTCAGAATTTTAAACTCGTTAAACCAACAATCGTGAGAAAAACAAGTTTGGCGGAATTTCTCTATATAATTACAATATTATAACAGCGATTATTTTGCCTTCCAGTTTTTGAGAGATCTCAATATTTTTGCATGTATCGCATATGATCGCATTTGAAAAATATACTCGGTTATATATTTAAAAATATTATTAATAAGTAATTTAATAGAAACATTTTGTAAAATTAAATTGTTGTAACTTTTATATGTTTTCTTAAGCTGAATACGTTTGTAGAAATAACAATATATGTGTACTTTACACAAAATTAATTTTACGAGGAGCGTTCTATTTATGTTGATATCAGCATGATGTATATTCCTAAGTCATATAGATGTTGTGACAATGAATATGAGGATGAAGGTGAATAATCGGTTTTGAAGGAGATTGGACAATGATGCAATAGTCGGTGCTCGCCTTTAGCATCTCCTTCATTATTTTAGACAACTGAGGTGTTTTAGATTCAACGACCTTGAACAAAATGACATTTTCAGATATTTAATTGTGCTCGAGTTAAATAGTTTACCAGGCAGACATTTTACGTATATTTTAAACACTAAATTAAAAAAATAATGATCCATTGAACTTAATAATTTTAAATAAACATCAATATTTATCGATAGTAATAGAGTTATAAGTGTAATAAGAAATAGTTTGTTTTGGCTTTGATTAATATTATCAGGTAGTTAAGGTTAAATATACATCATTAATATTTATTTACTCATCACTAGACTTACTTGATAAAAATTTGTGTTATAAATGTAACAATTTTACGAAATTGTTATTGTCCACATGAATGAAGGATATTTGAAAGAAAAATAGATTTAAAAAACTTTTTTAATGGGGTTAATAAACTTGATATCTTTTTGTTTTAACGTTACATATCGTATATTCGTAAAAATATATTAAGCAGATATAGGGAAATTTAGTAAAATATAATATTTTTTGGCGTGGGACGAAAATCAAACCTTGACGATTTATTTCGATTTCTTGATCTATCAATATTTTATGTTTGTGTCATTTCCGGCAAAAAAAATGATGTGTAAATTGCATATACTAAACGTGATTTTCGTAAACGAAACCGTCTTTTTTATTCAGTTAGAAAGTACGAGATTTATTTTTAACGGACCAATTCAAAAAATATTTATTTCTCCTGATTTCAAAGTTTTATATTTCCAAAATAATTTTATTTGTCTTGGTTCCAGGTACTCTGAACTGAAAACGTAGAAATATATATTTGGGATTGTTTCAAATCAGGCAGAATTAATTATTAGTACATATTTCCTCGATCACCGGCTAAGTTCGAAAGAAGGCACCTAAATTTCTTTTACTTAATTAAAAGAAAAAACAAATTCATGCGACTTTACAATTTACAACAAAACAGACCATTTAACTCTTAGATTCTCTATAAAAACTGTATTTTGGATTGATCAAAAACGTTATAAAATATTTTGAATGTAACTTATTAATACAGAATAATCTTGACAATAAATAATAAT
The DNA here is from genome assembly GCA_039881145.1 of Druceiella hillmani. Classification (NCBI taxonomy): domain Eukaryota; kingdom Metazoa; phylum Arthropoda; class Insecta; order Lepidoptera; family Hepialidae; genus Druceiella; species Druceiella hillmani. Next base: position 16,060,716 of record JAYKKI010000025.1, on the reverse strand, counting down.
TTAACAAGACTTATCAACTGGCTTTTTCTAACGCGTAGACACATAAATAACATTTCTATGTAAGTCCTTAAAATTTACATTTTTTCTACAAAACACATTCGAATTTTGCTTAGCATAGTCAAAAAAAGAAAGCGAAAGTAAACACAAAGCTCAGGGAATTAGTCTAAATTGTTTGCAAATATTACAATATCATGAAATTGGAAACTCTTTTTGCAGCGGAAAATTGTAAAAGTTATTGGGCGATCTGGTTACGGGAAGCTTCCATACCTTCATGTATTTAATAGAAGATGATTACAAGTTTTCACTTTAGATATTTTTTGAATGTACTTGGGGGCGTTTATTTCCATTTGTATTAAGTTGATTATATATCGGGTTTCATAATGTATATCGTTGAGTGGGACGTAAGGATGTATTTGCGTAAGCAAAAATAAAACGTGGGAAATATTAAAATTAAAGGTAAATATTTATAGAAACACTTTCTAACTATATTTATTTATCAACATTTAAATATCATCTTCTATTAGACTAATGTAAGTTAGAGCAATGAAGCTTAGCATCGCCTGACTCTGATGTAACTCACTTGCTTGCTTTAATAATATGTGTGCTAATTCGACATTTTATTCATTTAAAAATCATGAGTTTGTGATTGCTATTTTCATCGCATTTTTGTGCATCCTTTTAAAATACGGATTATGTTTATACATGAGTACATTCATTTAGAAATTAACTGTGGCGAAATGATAAATACGATAAAAATATTAGTTATTTAGTTTTTTGCATATGTTTCCATTATTTTATATTTATATTTTGGGATTTTTTTATAAAAGCAAAAGTATCCTACTTATGGGATAACTTTTTCGTCTGTCTGTCAAAGCCATTTTTGAAGATAATGTAATGTAGAAAGTGAAATTTGGCGCAGGTACAAGTCTGTGGCCCAATTTCGTCATTATGTACAAAAAGAGAAACTTATAACAACAATTCTGAGGGTGAGAGAGAAGGAAAAAGAAAGGATTTCCAATAGCGCGGTTTTGACTACTAAATGAAAGTTTATTAAAATACCTTTTTTCGGTTTGTTTTAATTATAATTTTTTGCACAATTATTTTTTAAAATTTGGAAAAAGTCATCATTCCCTTCACGACCTAGAAAGCCTCTATCTGTTCAATACGGAGTAATCTAACAATAATGAAAAGTGTTGGTCGACCTAATACCAATAGATATGTACTGACAAAAATTATGACATAAATTCAAATGATGTTATATATTTTCTTACAAACAAGTTATTTGGTTAAATCTATCTTATCATCAAAGTATTAATAGCAGCAAAAAATATGATGATGATATGAATTTATTTTATTTCAATGTAAAAAAAATATGTTGACTTTTTTTTCAAACAATGTTCATTATTTATCAAAAATGTCATCACAACGTGGTTTATATGAAAGTTGTAAACCCAAAGTTTTCATGCATATGACATGTATTTCTTACATAGGTAGAATTTTACTCTTAAAAGTTGAATCACATGCAGGTTTTATGATTCTAAAAATCCAATGAGCTACGATCCATCTCTAATGGAAAATGGCCCCGGTGAAGTGCAGAAGTGATATTTTTTAACATTTCTCAAATTAAAATGAAAATAATTTGAAATTCTAATAATTTTGATACAAGTTTTTTTTATACTCATGAATAAACAAAAATAACGACAGGGAAAGAAACTTACGATTACCTTTTTCGGGTTCCGCTAACTTGATCTCTCTTCTAAGCTACCGTCGTGGCATACATAGATTTTGTTATCGACGGTGTCTTCAATAAGTGCGGCGTGCTTTTGAAAACCCGTCGTACATCTATGATAATTACACATTTGATACGAAATATTTATGACCCAAGATTTAGCTTAAACTTGATAGATTTTCCTGACCAATTTGATTATTATCGCACATGTCTTTAATTTTCCCAAACAGTAATCACGCCAAGATTCATTATAACTTTTGTCGATATTTCAATATAATGCCTAAGTTTTTTTCTATTTTTAAAAGCTCTTTTTCAATTGACACTATATTATTATAATTTGTAAATATCTTTGCTTTTTTTAAATTTTGCCGTTAATTTATAACCTTTACAGCTGGATCTTAAATGTTCATTTCATTCCTAAACTGTGCATGTTACAAAAACTTTTCTGATATGTCGATATGGATTATTAAATAAAAATCATTAAATATATAAACATAATAATTTTTAAAGCAATAAATTTTATATCGTCGTTATTGGGCAATATGGGGTTTTACATATGCCATAAAGACTTGTATATAAATCATAGTTCGAATTCGTTGACAGATATCGCTACATTTTCCTTGTTCGTCGACCCGATAGATATCATTTTAAAAGTTATGGATTAAACATTAACATCGCTTATATATTTATTTTATATGTTTCAATAGTTTTAAAAATTAGACGAAGTTGAAATAGATATCTAATAACTTATCAATACTAGAAAATAATTAGATTTTCTAAATATTTTGGAATGTTTGTATATATATATTTTATAAAATGTTTAAAATTGAAATTTATTTTCTTTTCTTTTCTCAGTTTAAAATAAAAATTTGGACAAGGTAAAAAAGGATTAATTCTGATATTCAAACTTAGCACTCCGAGTTCAGATTAAAGTACTTTACTGCCACGCTAATAACTGATCAGGAGAAGCTCAAAAAATCATGTTTCCTTACTACATGCATTTTCGTTTGTGTTAATTTTATGTTTTAATTAGGTAAAAAACTTTAATATCTTTATTCTTTAGTTGTTGCTAGGTACAACTATTTCATTCGTAGGTATCTCTTCATGTTCAGTCCACTTTCCAAGTTTCAAGTTCTTAGCTCAACTACGATTGTCTAAATAACAGGATTACAAAATCAGATGTTATGTCACCATAAAAATTTCCAATGTTAATATGGTGTATATAAATATTGTTCTCAATTTTTGTCAAATAACGCTATCGTTCCAAAGGGGATATTCAGTTATAACAATTTATAGTTCAAACCAAAGTACAACGTAATACATACGTAATATAAATAATTATTATTCCTATTCATTTAAGACATAATTCTAATTATTTGGAAATCACGTATACATTTAAGTCACGTATGCCATACATTAATGGTTTTTTTATATTTATGTGTCAAGCGCGTTCTATACATAGAATGTCAAGGATTCTTTTAGAATATTAACGGTTATGTTTATTATCGTAAATATCTTAGTGTTTATCCTCTGGTAGTATGTAATCTTATCGATATATCGTTGTTATTAGGACATGATATATCCAATATTTTAAGTAAATACATATCCATGTTCGGAGATTTTACGAATTTATATATTTTTAAAGAATACATCTTAATTACATTTGTTTTCTGGAATATTTCCATTTTATTTGCATTAAATATTCGGAAATTACGTATTTTCACCAGATATGTAAACAAAAAGTACAATGACCTTTTGTTACCTATTTTAAAAGAACAATATAATGATCTCAAATAAATATTAGTAGGAAATATAAATTTAAATATAGAAGGGTTTATTCAAAATTCTTTATACATTGTTCATTGTTGATATTTAAATAGTCTGAACCAATCCGTCAATTTTTTGTCCCGGACTGTTAAGCTTTAGTACAAAAACACATTCTATTTCACATACCGCTTACAGATACATAAGCCAATATCCAGTTGTTCATAGACACATACTGTTTTTAATAACATTTGGTATTCGTTGCATTTGTAATCCATTATTAGTTTCGTTTATTTTTATTGTATATTATTTTCATACAGATTTGATCGACGCATTGCACTAAGCTTCGAGTTGAGTAAACATTCCATTCAGAATAAATTAAGGAAAAAAAAATGTATAGTTAATATAAGGTAATTATTTAATAATCGTTGTAAGAATAGTATTTCATTATTTCTGCAAACTTATTTCAACGAATATGTAACAGTCAGAAGTATACGACAGTCGTTTACAAAAAAAAGTAGTATAAAAATTAAATGGGGCTGACGGCTGAAAAATGTGAACGTATTAGTAGAAATCATTGGTTAGTGCGTGTGCGTGCATAAGCACGTGTGCCCGCACGCACTCATGCTCACCCGCAAGCAGGTATGCGCGCATATACGCCTGTCCGCATGCACGCACGCATGCATTTACCCACGCAAAAATAGTTTTTTTTTAAATACTCATAATTTACAAATTATTATGAATGAAAAAAATCTTACTATTACTTGTTTAAGTACTGTGTAATATTAATTAGAATTTTTAAGATGGACTACTTTTTATTTAACAAAGTTAGTTTTTATATTTGAAGAGTGTTTCTCATAATAATTTTTTAACGAAAAACCACTTTAGCACTTTACTAATTAAAATATTCTTATTAGAACTGCATTGCGTTTAACATATTTGTTTTAAAAAAATTTTCGGTTACACTTTTCGAGGATGAGCTAATATTTCAATTAAAATTGTACCTCGTTGGTGAATTGACCAAACTTCACTCTCTATCAAACGATCGAAAGTTGATCATTTATTAAATAAACGATTGTAATGAAAGTTTTAAAATACACTGAAGTTAAAAACAGTAGAAACTAGGGAAAAGGGACTAAAAGATACGCACAAGCTTTTATTCTGATAGATAACCAAACCGTAGAGAAAAAATCTACTTGAATACTTAGATATGAAATTTAGGTCCATAGCCTTTCTCTATTTAAGACGGACGGACAGTTCCATCCAAGGTCTCTTATCGAGTAATAGTTGTCGAGTAATAGTCAACCTAGTTGTGGTAATATTCCTTTTTATTTCATTTTATATACTACTGTTGTGAGTACTTTTTTCAAGTATTCAGAAACAGCGATTTAAATTGCAGGAGGTGGGTGCACGTAATTCTAATAAAAAATATACCACTTGAAGGTGGTCATTTTTAAACAAAAAATTGCGACTTTATAAATTCGGCTGTAAGTCCGTTACCAACCCAGCATATCAGTGGCGGTTTAATTGTAAAACTTTGATAAATTATTAGAATAGTAGAGCAAATATTTAAAATCTATCGTTCATACCATTCAAATAGAATACAGTGATCGTGGTGTTTGTGTGGATGTCACATGTAGTTATTTATTAGCCGAATTCAAAAAAAAATTTATAAAATTCTATACTTGATATCACGTTTTGGCCACGGTTTAGCCTGCGTTTATTTATGATTACAGAAGCAATATTTACAAATGGTCACAGATAGTGGTCGGTAAGCTCCTAAGCAACAGATTTAACATATATGTTGCACCATCTGGTGACATGCTGCAGTACTAAAGTCTTATTTTTTAGAATAGATTTTATTTCAATGGGTTATTTTGTTTCATGGCCTTAAAACTAGTATATATGTTAAATTGACTTGGTAAATATGTTTACATAAAGTTTTAAGTCATATTATTTATTTTGGTAGTATATTAGATAGTTTAGGGTTGAGTAGAAAATTGTATTTTATTTATTTTTTGATAGCTCCATGCCCAATTACAAATTTATCCAAAGGGTTATGTGTAGAAAAACGTAAGGACAAATGGTCATAAAACAATAAGGAATAAGACATAAAATTGTAGCAATTCAAATAAATATCACTTCAAACAGCAATCTGCCGTAAACTCTTAAGTATCTCCATAACTCCATTCCAAAAGGGGTTAAAAAAAACATCTAAACTGGATGCATCTAACAATAATGTTTAGATCGATATATGTACGAAAGACAGGCAAACGCTGTGGGATATTTCTGCGCGCTATAGGCAGGATAAAAAGCTATAACATAGTTTTCTCATGTAGTAACCATTGGTTTAATGTGCTACTAAAATTAAGGGTTATAAATTTGTTGATTGTATAATTCTAAAAAAATGCATGACCAAAAGTAATTTTCGTCTGAGTTGAAGGTAATTCGACCACGAAGAAAACCAACCACGTTTATTATAAAGTCTCAATAGAATAAACAGGGATAATATTGCATGAACTGCACAGGCATTTAATTTTAATATTAGTAGGGATAATAGTCTTATATAATTTTAAATAATTTTTTAGATGAAAAATATTTAGATATTATATTCTTAAAATTTATTATGTAATTAATATTCCCATCTAATATTTCCACTCAGTGCGACGAATGTATTTTTGACGTCTTATACTTAACCAAATTTTTGATAGTGTAGTCCTCAATTTGTTATTTTCATATAAAACTATTAAAATTATAAGGGGAAATAAGTTTTCAACTAAAGTCCGGAATCTTTTATGCGAAGCTCTAATATGATCCATTTGGAAATAAATAGCACCATCTGAATCTTACGTATATTTGGAAATAAATAGCACCATCCATACTACGGATATTAGGTACAGCAAACCATATCAAGTCATGCATTGCGTCAGATCATCATTGTTATATCATTTTTGCGGACTCAGTTTGCGTCTATCGTTTTATTATATTCTTGTTGTTCCTCAGAGCAATGATATTCATGGTTGAAATACTCATATACACTAAATTTTAGATCTATAGGCATGCAATTTGTTAATTAATATCTCTATTTGAAAATTTCAATTAACATGGAGTAATGTACCTAAAAATATGAAGAATTGCCCATAACGTATAAATGGTACAAAATGCATGCAATGCAGCAAGATAGATCAATTTAAATGAAATTATGATTTCACTTAAAATTTTAACCTCCTTTACTGAATGTTGACTCCCAAGTTAACATTAAATATGTTTCCTTTCTCAAATTTTTCAAACAGAGGTTAGAAAAATGTGAATAAAATTTAGATACTGTTAGTTCTGTGACTTATTTAAAAAATTCAAAGCATATAGATTAAAAAAGGAAAAAGATATTTAAGAAGATATGGGACCCTATTTTGTGCCTATACCGACATATTTAGTTGGTTTATCTACCATACAATTGTTACAGGATACAATAGTAATTCTCCTTATTTGACTTATATTAATATCGCTTCTTTGTATCCAAATATATTTCTTTATATCATACTTTACTGATGCTTTACATAGGTAAAGCATCAGTGAGATCGGCGAGAAAAATTAAATTAATCCATCAATAATTAACCGAGTCCAAACATGCATTTTTGTTATTATTTATAAATGTAATTAATAAAAGTGTAATATAACTTATTATTTTATATCACCTATGTACACACAAGTGTCATACCTTCAATTCAAGTTACCCGTTTCCATTTTTCGTTTCCAGTAAAACATCAAAACCCCTCTTGATACAGATATATGAATGCGAACGTAAATGTTTTACTTCAAACAATTTTAGCTTAACTCAGTTTGTAAATAAGGTTTGATTTACGTTGTACATAAAAGTGTTTAGGCTTAAAAATACGAGCCGGAAATGTCTCACCTTATTTATTTGCAGACCTTTAGATTTGTAGCCGCGTATGTCAATGTTGTTGTATAAGAATCTCACTTTCGCATCAAATATTTACTAACTTCATGTAGAAAGCAAAAAAACTGAGGTCATTCTTTCTTTTTTGGGTAACTTTATGAAAATGTATTTGGATATTAGGAAATGCCTATTCCACTTCAAGATTTCATTCAATATTTACATTTTCTTCAGAATTCTTCGAAATTAGGTTATGACGTGTGTAAGTTTTTTATGCTTGCTGTCAATGTGATGTCAAATGTAAATCTATGAAACGATATTAAGAAATTAAAGTTCTGAATAGAATTTGTAAGACTTGTCTTATCTTTAAAATCTTTATTTACGAATGAGCCAATTTATCTTTATAATTTTTTTTTATATAAGCTCTTATAGTTTCTCTTAATTTTAGGCACGTCATTAAGGGTAGAACTTTTTAGTCTCTGAAGTCAAAATATATATTTAGGATTGAAAAAAAACCCATGTGTTTTGTTCCATACATTCGTTGTCCTGTTGTTACACATGAAGTTGTAAATAAAAAAGATCAAGATGCATATAATATCAGATCTGAATATCTTTAGATATATATTTCTCCACATCATTTTTTTTTATTAAAAACCTGTAAAATAAGATAACAATCTGAAAATCAGTACAATTTTTACTTACGATTGTAATTTGCAAACTTTGAAATATATTCTTATAGTAATAAAAATAAATCATATAAATTTTTACAATAAAATTAAACAATATAAAAACTAGATCACTTTGTGTGATTTTTTACTTAAGTATTATTAATTGAGATCCTCCGTTATTCTCACATTTTTATAGAGGAATAAACTTTTCTCTAAATTATATTTTTTATATACTTTTTTTCATTAGCTATGAATAAAAATAAAAAAACCTATAAATATAGAGTATCAAATTGAATTATCAGTATCCTTCACCCCATTTAAGCCTTCTTAAAAGCTAGTCTTTTCACACGATTTTCTGATTCAAACGGCGTCGAGTCGGGCGGCGATCATAAAACAAATGCCTTTCATAGTCTAAAAATGTATCAACATAACTCCTATTTCGCATCAACTAAACACTTTGACACAATCGTTTTGATGTTAATTAGGTTTATATGTACAACATTGCTATAGGAACAACAAAAAAAAATTAAAATCTACTTCTTTGGCTTTTCTCCAGTGCGTTGGACAAACCAAAACTGCGTTCTAATGAAAGGAAATTTTTAGCTCTTAATTGATATTTTCATGCTGTTTAGAGTTGATTTTAACTTTATTAAATATTTTGTTATATTCTTCACTGGTTGTAAAGATGCTTAATATTAATGTAAAATAAGTTTTCACTTTGTGGATTCTAATTTTATAAATCCTCCATCGATTTCCTATTATTTTGTAATTCAGTTATTAGTGCTTCATCCAAATGCAGATAGAACTATTTTTTACATAAAATATACGTCAGTAAGAATACATATTCATGTATATGAAATTAAATTCTAATGAGATTGCTGCACCAACGATGTGAAGCTAACATAATTATAACACACAAAGTGGAATTGAGTAAAGATATAAAGATGTGATCACCAAATTTATTTTATATCAGATAATTTATGAAAGAATACTATATATACTGACTGAATCTGTCTGAAAGTATTACACATAAAATTAAAGAATTTATATTAAATACTTCTATATTTCAAATTTACCGTTAGCTTATTTGCGAACATATTGCTAAATATTTCTAATAATCTTGGAAAATCCATTACTGAAATGATATTAATAAATCTACAGTTCTTATTTTTAAAATTATAGAGGATATCTTTCATTATTATTTGGTAGTTGCATTGTGCTAGTTAATAAGATTTTTGGACTTTTATAGATAAATTATCGAAATTTCAGAATAGGTTTTTGAAAGATATAAATCGATCGGATTACACTTGGTTAATGAAAGTTATCCCTAAGAATTTAAGTGCGTTACATCAAGGAAAATGGATTTAAATCGACATTAAGTATGCCTTTTTAAATTTTGTGAGATACGTTCTTTTATTTTATGAGACGAATAAAATCACTCAATAACAAAATATGTTTTTGTTACTGTTGGAAAAAATTTAATTAAACCAGCGACACTAATACTGCATTGCATTTTAAAATATTGCAAACACATTTTCAACTAAGTCCAATTTTGTAATTTGGACCCTTTTCCCGCATATTTTTCATTTTTTAATTATTTGCAAATATTTATTAATTTGTCAAAACGTTATGTTGAAAGAAGTTTTTAAAATAAACTTAGGATGTTGTGTTATATTTTTGGAGGTTGAAAATTAAAAAAAATTTGAAAATCTACAATAGGTTTTGTGTGTATAAATAAAAAAAACCTGGAAATATTTTTGGATCTGGACAGTATTCGCAGCATGTGACTACTTAAGTTAGTAGATAGAGGGAAAGAGTAAAAAAATCGTATGATACTTGTACCACCAACGGTGTGAAAGAACCACAATATAATTTCGATGACAATAAAAGTCATCGAAATGATTCTGCTACGTTAACTTTAAAATTAAGTTGGCTAATTTTAACAACTTATGGCGTAATGGGGACACCAAGATTCGTTACTTACTTACTTTGCTATCTGCATAGATTCTCGGAAAATCTGTCATTATAAAGTCTGAGATAAGGCGAATATTTTCATTAATATATGAAAAACATGAAAAAATTACACCAAAGCTGCTGGAATATATGTTACTGCTTTGCTAAGGCTTTGGTAATAAAATAAAAAAGAGTAGTCCTCAATGTTGAATATAAAAAAATATTTTTGTACAACAAGAAACATATTTCGTGTTATTTTATCTCTTAAATCTTACGCAGGATATTAAAATTGCGTCTTGTAATATAATTATCCGGAAAATAAATTTAAAAACGACTGAAAACTTTCTGACGCCACGTTGGGTATATTGACACGATTTAATATATAGCATGCGATATGTGAGTTAACGATGTCATTTTGGGTGACAAAAATTTAGTTGAGAGATTTTAAACAGCAGGACTATGATTTTGAATATGAAGTCTATTGCGGACGCATTTACCGCGATTGCAGGAAATCCTCGACTAATGACACCTAATTGAAGAAAATAATCGACTGATTATTCGTCAACTCTCTAAGGAGTTCACTCGCAGTTACTATAAAATTGAGTCATAAATATTACGAAATATATTGAATCATAAAGAATAAAATTGATTGGTACCATATAGGCAATAGATGACAGAAACGCATTGAGGCTTCTTTTATATTCTTGCGATACTAATTGGATTGGTATTGATTGACAATCTTGTGAAGGATCCGAGAAGACATAAAACTACAATTAACTTCTTTGGAAGGAATAGAGCGTGCTTTGCTTTTAATTTACTGATAAATGAAAATTAATAACATATACATAAACAATTAAATATTATGCAATGACATAAACAATTAAATATTATGCAATGGCCTTATGCAATGACACTTTGTATTCAATATGCGTAAATAATTCCTAATGTAAATTTACTTACATTAAATATTTTGATTATATAAATTACAATATACTGAAGATAGTTGTTTAATATACTGTAGATAGTTGTACTTGAGATAATTATTAGAGTTATTGGTATAACTCGTATAAAACTTGTATAAGTTTTATGTCGGACAAAAAACATTAGATTTAAATTCGTCTGGTTTGATATTGATATGTCATAAAAAATATCGCTGTTTTATTGTCCAACAATTTAAAGGTAATAGGGGAATTATTACCTTTAAATTGTTGGACAATTTCCTTTATCCACTTTACTCTCATATCATTTATAAACACGAGTAGCTAATTTTAAAATATTAATTAGTATCGTATAAAAGCAACGATTCGAGTAAAATTTCTTTGTAAAATATCTTAAGTCATTTTTTTCATACAACTAACTTGAGTATACTTCTATAATTAAATGTTGTACCATCATGCGTTTAATATCCTTATATGACCTATATTATAAACTAGAATATTGTAGGCCGTTTTACATACGTAGAAAGAACTAATAAGAAAAAAACTTTTGAAAAGCAGTTTCCTCAAAAAATTATTTCAAGTCAGAATTACAGTTTTTTACTTTGTGCAAATTAAGATTACGAAGGGTGATTGCATATATTAAGAAATTTCATCATTGCCAAATAATTATAGATTTATTTAATTTATAACCTTTTATTACTAAATTGCTCACTAAATAAGTACTGACATGTATTTAAGAAATATTTCTTTGTTGATAATTATAGTATTAACTAACATGCGGATAGACTTTTTCCAATTACATACGAATTATTTTCATGAAAAACAATTTTCCTTGCTGAAATTTTCTCACGCATATTTAATACCTACAGTTGCAAATATGTAATAAAATGGGCTTAAACCAGTTAAAACAATTTTTACAATATTGGAAATATCTACAATGCCACTTCGCCACTTTTGTCGATGTATAATTTACGGTAAAACATTGTGCTAGGAAATTCCCTCCCAGCGTAAAATTGTACATATGTTAACTGCGAATGAAAATCTTTTTCGAATGCGAAATTGTGTATAGCCAGTGAAAATAAAACATTTGACCCAGGGGACCCATTTTATACTGACGTTATAAAATGGGTCCCCACAAAAAAAATTTATTTTTATATGAAAATATTAAGTTTAATACAAACATGTGTTAATATTTATAAAACTAGTTTAAAGTTACAATATTTTCTTAGAACAGGAAATGAAGTATATCAAAAGTGTAAAATTGATTTACGGATATTAAAATATAAGTGTAAACACTTGTCTTTACTTTTCTCTATTATTGTAGAAACAAATAGCTTATTTTTTCAGGAAGGCATAGACAAGAATGTGTGTCCATATTTGATTCCGTATTTCAAACCTGATATTGAATAAATGGGAGGTGTAGAGACGAAAAAATGAAGATGAAAATACAGTTACTCATTTATAAACAAATAAAAAAAGTAAAAAAAAATTAGGGAAAGTTGTAAACGAATTTATTGTATTCAGTAAGATTTATTAGAAACATTTAAGGTGCCAAAGTTTTCATTGCAGAAATTTCGTACAGAGAAATTAATTTTCTCCACGATGTTCATTTACCATTTCGTGTACAAATCTCTCTGTTTCTATTAAATTTGTCTGCTCAATTCTATATACTACAAATGTTTCTACTAACTCCGTTATAAAAATTACCTTTTAGTCCAAAAGAGTTTTTTTATAAACCTAATTCTTTTCTTTAAAAATTTTTACTTTCGTAATAATTAGGCAGTAAATTATCTAAAATGGTAATTGTTTGCTAATGAAAACGTTTATTGGTTAAATGATAATAATCTGTTTCAAGTCTGAGAAGCATGTTGCTTTGGATTTCAAACTAGGTACAACATATTTGTGTTTATTATTTTCAAAACTGTTATTGCAAAAATGGAAATATCTGATTAAATAAAATAATATAATAATATTTTGGAACATTTTATAGCGTAAAGTGAATATGTTGTTATTCTTAGCCCAAAAAAGTGGAAAGAAACGTCAAGTATTACGTTCATCATTTTATATTCTGTTTTCATTAATTGCTTCATCTCATCTACTTATGGGAATAAAAACAACGAATTGAAATAAATAATCAGGAATTCAGGGAAAATATTAAATTATAGTTTTTCTCCAACCCTTTTTTATATGCAATAACAAAAATAAATAGCAGTTATAAAAAGAATTGGCCAAATGCGTGTCAGGATACTCAAGAAATATAATTTTTAGTTGCCCATATATCTTAAAACGTATTATCATGTGATAGTCTTAACAATGTTTCAAATTTTTCAAGCCCATATTTAAAAATTTAAAACGGTGAATGGGCGTTTAACTTGGGCGTTTAACATTTTCCAAACTAACATTGCAAATGAAGTGGTAAATGAAGCATTATTTTATTTTGAGATCAATTTTTAATGTAAACATTTGTTTAGGGTGGCTTTCTCATAAATTTGTTTAACATAAATTTTTAATATTAAAAATACCTCTCGTATTTTAAAAACAGGTAAAATGCTCTTTATTAATTAGGGCTTTTATTTGAAGGGTATAATTACATAATTTCATACACATAGGTCTAAAACAATAAAAATTTAGATGGTGTTACAGACGGACACACATACATGAACATAACGAATTATAAGGGTACCGCGTTTGACTACGACATCCTAAAAAATATTACGAGCCCTGTACTCTTAATTAAACATTAAAAAAGTGACTTTTCAATTAAATAAATGCTGTGTTTGAATCTCGAACATTCCTTGCTCTGGGAACTGTATATATATCCAGGAAAAAAATTCATCAAATCATTAATTTTATATATTATATACTACCTACTAAGCATGAATTTTACTGACTTAATAATAATAACTTCCTGTACAAGAATTATAGTGCAAGCTTTAATGTACAATACAATTATTTTGTGCCAAACATATTGAAGTCAAAATATGAAAATTTGATATGTAGGCATACGGAAAAACTTCTCTTTTAAGTATTTACTTTATATTACCCTATTTTACCACAAAAATTAGCTCTTTATAACTTCTCTGAAGTTCGCGGACTAAAGAGATAATTCTCTGTCTAAATTTAGATATTTAATTCTGTGAACATCATGTAAACGAAACATTCAAAATTAAATAAAAACTGAATAAAATGGCCAATATTTGTAATTTAATTATTATGTAATAGTGATACTATGAGTATTATGCTGATAGATATCTAACTTGAAACGAAAATGACAACGAAAGATAGAAAACTTGTGCCAGCGCGGTGAATGACGAACTTGTTGTTCCAATATATTCACTAAAGAGTTCACACATCGATATTTATGTCGGTACGCTAGATTAAAATCCTTCGAAATTTGGCATAACGTCGATAATATGAAACAAATCTCAAAATAATTTTTCGTGAATATTAAAATGCTTATGTTTGTATTAAAGAGAAAAGCTTTAAAAAAATTCGAAAAATTGACATATGTGTGCATGCAGATGGATTGTTGGTATACAAGATAAATTTAAAACTTAAAAGTAAAGCTAAAAAAATACGAATAAGGATCTAAAGCAACTAATACATATGTATACAACTAATACATAAATAACAGACAGACGGTAAAATTGTTGGTAAAATTGTTGATAGCAGGGAAACACTTTAAGAAGCTAAAATAATTAATAAACTGTTGCAAACTGACTCTAAGTTTCATTAACACGCTCATAAATTAAATTTATTTCTTCTAATCTAGTATCATTAAATACATCAAAAAGCAATTTTATTTATATGCATCTTATGAAGTGAAAACTCTTTGTCTTTGAAATAGTTGGTTCAAAATTCACATTTAATTTTATATCAAAGCAAGTTATTATTTTTAAACTTTCAAGACAAAATATTTTTAAAAATTGGAGCTTAATTATCTACATGACATTCATTGGGTAGGTAATTAGTTACAATCAGTGCGAATTACTGAGATAAAATTATTTACTTAAACACTTTATCCTTATTTTAGTGTTATTACACTACCATTTTGAATATATTTTATAATGACCTCGTAGCGTTATAATTAATTATTTTATCTGATGAATCTATTAAACATAGTGTAGTTAGTAAACCTCTATGAAAGGTTGAGTGAAAATATCCGTGAACAAAAGTTTTGTCTATTGTTATGGAGTTAGTATGTGCCGCGCTGCGCCGTTAATACGATTATCGAGAAGCCTTACATGGAAAGAAATATGAATGTATGTTAAACATTCAGTTTGATTAATTATTTTCTAGTCTTCATATATTCAAAGATCTTTAGATCATATTGGCTCTACAGTCTTAAAACGAATATTGTGTATAGAACATATAATAAAATAGTAACAAAGTGAATTCTGTATAAGGAAAATATTTCAAAAACAGACAAGATTGATTTAGCGTAAAAAAGTATAATAGTGTGCTAATTTTGTTCGTGAATCACGCGAATTGATGCAATTTAGTATGGTAAAAGTTTATAACCCAAGAGCACAGCTAGTACAACTTAATATTGCTAAACGTTTTTCCTAAGCGAAATGTTTTCAGTTTTCTAGTCCTTTGACTTCTTTACTTGAATTTAATAATTTGGAGAAATAGTATATTTAACACATTTCCTCTATAGGAAATAATTCTTGTCATTGGACATACTCCAAAGATTTCTGGCGTTCACTACCCTTTAAATTTTACTTGCATTGCCGGAAACGTCTAAATGAACATTTTAACCGCAATCGAAGCTTTTGAAGCGGAAATTGTGAAGCAGCAAGGTCCGAGGAATTCTTTTACTACGGATATTTGCCACCACCTATACCTAGAAATATTTTTTATGTGTGGCATATTCGCTGTTGCCTGTTGTCAATAGCAGTAAAATTATTGGAGAATTATTTTCCTTTTGCCATTCTATGTATTCCATTTATTTCGGATGTCGTAGCTTAAAAACTAGAAATAGTTTTATTGAAGTTAAAATATTGTTTTTTTTGATGTTATGATAAAAAATTATGGAGATAGACTAGATTTATAATAATACTATGGTAATTTAGGAAGATGTATTTCTTCTTCAGACCTTAATTTCCTACAAAGGGCGTAAAGAAAGTTTTACACTTGCAGCAGTATACTTTGCATTTTTATGTTTTTTAGTTTATAGTAGTCTTTGATAGTGAGCACTTCGTTTCCGTCGGCACTAAACTGTAATTTCAAGCTATGTTACTGGAGAACAAAAAAAATAATTTTAAACCTACAGATTCTAAAAAGACATCTATTTGTAAGACAGAAATATACGTCCCCTTAAAAAATAAATTACTTAGAGTTTAGAGAAGGAAGTCGATACAAAATCAGCGTGTATTTTCTATATAAGGTCCATGTCTATAAGAAAATGTGTAATTTTTATAAAACGAATAAACTATTATGGTAAGTGGGATAAAAGAAATAAGATAACAATTAATTACTTTACGTTTAATGCATATTATCTGGTGGGACGTCACATGTACTACAAGGGGATGCCTATTTCATTCACTACAAGGGGATGTTTATTTTTAAATAAATGTGTAGATTTATATAAATAGATCAAATCAAGTAAAAATAATGCAACAGAATGTATCTGGTTAATACTATCCAAAAAAATAACATCAATCCTAAAATAATATCAAGTTTAGGTAATGGAAAATCAAGGAAAAATGAAAAGATTTTTATTGACATTCAGTAGAAAATAAAGGTTAAATACTATTAATGGATAAAATATGAAAAAAAATTATCTAATTAAAATTAAATTATTGAATTAAATCCCAGAATACACGCAACTAAATGAAGAGGACGAATACATTCAAAACGGATTTTTGTTCTTTCTAATAAATTTTAATTTATACCACATATTAAATCCAATTGGACATAAGCTTTTGTGAGAAAATGGGGTATTATCTCTCTATGAGATAGTTGAAATAACTGAATGGTTTTGCCGGGTAACCTATTCCTTTGCCTTAAGAACAAATATTTAAATGGCCTTTTTCAAATGGCAAGCATATCTTTTCCATTTAAATATTATTACAAAATTTAGAAGTCCGCTAGTGAGGTTTGAGAGAAAGATATATATATATATATTTATTGAGAAAAAGATATATATATATATATATATATATATATATATAGAGAGAGAGAGAGAGAGAGAGAGAGAGAGAGAGAGGGAGAGGTAGAGAGAGAGAAGGGAGGTTAGCAATTATTAAATTAGTTGTAGAAATGGTTTCTCGTAGTCTGTGTACTTTTTCTCTCTATTCCTCAAACGTTCATATTAGGTTATAGTGAAATTTTTAAGATATTTTTGTTCGAAATCAATATTGTTCCGACGATATATTAAAAAATAAAAGAATATATAGAAAATTCCACACACTTTCAGTTTACAGTCTCTTAATAAAACTAATTTCGAATGGACTATCACTTGTTTTTGATTGGTTTCTTATTGTTATTTTCAAAATTGATGTAATCCTGTGGTAAAGTTTTTACATAATTAAAAATGTAATTTATTTTCTACATTTTTTTAGAATATTGTTTTAATTTAATTTTATAGGTATAAAATTTTTTTGTGAATTTGCTTTATTTTATTTCACTTAATTTTGGGATTTGTTAAATATGTAAAAATAAGAAGGAAATAACAAAAAAAAATGTCCGAGTTTTTAATTTTCATAATTAGCAAATGGTTTGGCTTATTTATATTTATAATTCGGCTGTTTAATATTTAATGACAAGGTGCGTATATAAAAACTAAGTATCCAGAAATGCAATGGGAAGAATCTTATTTTTTTTTATTGCTAACAAGAAAATAACTTCAAAAAAAGTTGAAAGAAATATTAACTGACAACTTATTTTCCTCTTTACTTCTTTCTCTATCGGTCATCGTCTCATATTACCTGAACTATTGGATAGAAAACGAAATATTTAAATACAAGACATATGTGGTTAACCTAGATATGATACGTAAAGAGAACGATAAAGACTACGGTAGACTGAACGGTAGACCTTTATCGAAATGGCATTTAGTAACGTTTTAAATAAAATGGGAATAAAATCACACTTTTGAATTAAATAGGTAAATTAATTTTTCTTTGAGACCAAAAACAATTAAAGTACTCATAATTGTCATAAAATAACAGTGATTCAGCCATAAGCAGAATAAAAATTCAATTTCTTTCCGATGAAACAGATATCAATTCAATGGGTTTTCTTTAGTTTTTATAGATATACCTAGAGTTCAAGAACGAAACATATTTACGAGTTTGAAAACGTATCAATTCGATTGTTCTATTGAGCATAATGAAATAAAAAATTCGTTCTTAATCGGAAGCTACCCTCACATGTTACACTTCTCTGAAAGAACATATACGCCCGTACGTACTAACGTAAATACACATACAGATTACGATATAATTGATGCTTATACACTAATATATCTTTGGGAATCACACTTTTTCCCTTACTTTAATTGAAGCCCGTAATGCCCGTAAATGTTAAAATTTTGCTAAAAGCATAAAGGGCAGAATTATGAAAAAATATTAGATTAATAAAGAATTTCCGTAAATAATATATAAATATTAAATTTAGAACTTAGCGTTATTATGAAACTTAAATAACCTTGAGTAAAAGTTTGACTCGTCAAATTGGTTACTTATTTAATCTGATCTTGTTTCAAAGCTATGTTTGAAATATTTTATGGGGAGGTGCAATTGGATGTTATCGTTTGGAAGACGGTTTATGAAAATTGTATATGAAATTTCATTTTAAGAGATATATTTAGAAATCTTCAATTCAATGGGATGTGCCAAAAAGTTTAAATGTATATATATATATATATATACATATATGTATATATATAAATATATATATATATATATATATATATATATATATATATATATGTGTGTGTGTGTGTGTGTGTGTGTGTGTGTCTGTGTTTCTTTCGGAAATACATTCATTCGTTACCAGGATATATATCAAATAAGCAATGGATAAAACTATTTATTTGACATTCGGTTTATTGACAAACTTAGAATTGTTTAACGAATTACTCCTTATTATCAACTTGGAAGTCAAGTTGGGCGTCTTGGGCTCTTGGGCGTTGGACGTCAACCAAGTAGAGGGTGGTCTTCCACGTCCCCGCTTCGTTATTGGCAAATTTCAACATATTATCATCTGGGCATCTTTGGTATTTCCATATCATCAGACGTGTTTCTTTCACTACTTCTTTTATCGATTTCACCTGGAGTGATATGATTAGCCTAACATGCAAACTTCTATTACATGCAGGTTGTTCATGCGTTGTCTGTTGATTGCCCCGCATTGCTTACTAGAAACTTATGTGCAACTGTACGAAAAGGTGATTTATGATGAACATCTATAAAACTTCTACATTCACTTAAGATTTTCTGAGCATTACTATGTAAAAAAAGTTTGTAATCGATCAGACACGCCCTTATGATTTGATAAGCATATACGTACGTGCATATATACGTACGTACTTCCATACAAAAATGGCATACAGGCCCCGATATGGTTCATGCTTATCTACTAACATTTTCTTCGAAAACACTCTTCTTACCCTATTTTCATAATTTTGATGAAAGTACTTTTTTTTTCGTACCAAAAAATTAATCTAAATATAAAATGAAACAAAAAAATACAATTACATAAAACATTTCCCTCTTCTTCTTAAATTATTCCAATGATAACTGTACTTAAGGAAAAATAAATCACAGCACGACTTACTTTGAACAGATATCTCCACTTATAAGTTATTTGAGTAAATATATAATTCAAGAAAAACACTTGGTTTAAAAATGTTTTGCCAAAATTGATAATGTTTTTCATGAGAAATTTAATAAAAATGAACTTTTGTGTAATAGGGACTTATGAAATACTGGAATAAGTAAATATGGTTTTTAAATTAATCTGAGAAACACAAAATCTTCGTTATAGAAAATACACAGGTCATAAAACATTACTAAAAACCGGAGAGCTTCTAAATTAAATACCAGTGTTAATACTATTTCTCAATTTTAGGTTTGAAAACTAGATTATGAATAATCAAATTAAGACAAATTGTTGTATTGAAAATAACGTGACTTTTTATTAAACTCAAAATGAGTTAAAAATTTTATTAAATTTAATTGATAACGCAGTTTATTAAACAAATTGGAAAATGCGTGTATTGTATATTAAGCGCCATGTACAACATGTCATTTCCTAAAACATTTGTAAATAAGAAAAGGTATTGGTGATAGATTTATTTTCACAGTCATCTGCTATGATATTTGTGGTCCTTTTGGTTATTACGCAAAATAACTTAGTTGTATATATCTCTTTTGTGTATTTATATAAATTTACCGAAATAAGACTGCATTGAAATACTTTTTACTAATTGTGTTTTCTTGGAGTTTGGAAATGTTTAAAAATTAGTCAAAGGAGGATGTGGCGGGGCACTGTTGATTAAAGAGAGAGGGCACTGAAGACCATCTTGGGGACTCTTATCCCTCGAAGAAGATGCCTTATCTAAAAATGTATCCAGATATGTTTGATCACATTTTAGAATATCTCTTTAATGACTACCTACTCGATGAGGAGCACGGCAAAAAATATCGTGGGAATTAATATAAAAAATATCGAAATTGGGTATTTAATGTATTTCATTATGAAATTTTTACAAATTTTTAAAAATGCTAAGTGTATGCACGTGCGTAACGTGTCATAATGTATTTTTTTTTAAATTGTTACTGATCTCTAATTATATGCATGTAAATAATTCAGACAAAAGTGTCTTCTTTCGTTCTTTAATATACGCATAGTTTTTCACAGTATTGGTTTTGTGTACTCAAGTATCATCTCATTTTCATATTAGTTTTTCCCATTATTATTTCAAAAATACAATTCAAGCCATAAATCGCTTCTTTACATAATGGATTGTATCAATATCCTGTCAAATATGACTGCGTCATTCATATTTTCGTAAATATTTTTTCCGTTAATTATTTTATTTATTAATTCACAATTCGTTTTATTACTTTTTTACACCTCTAATTGTTCTTAAATTTTGAACAAACCCCTCAATTTTAAACAAATACCTCATTAACAAAATAACACCTTAAAGAGCAGCTGGTAGCGTTAGGACTATCAATATAATTGTAAGAAATAATAAACCATACACCCAATATTCAGTATTTAATAAACAACAAATTTTTTCAATGCGCAATCGTAAATCGAAATGGGATTGGGAAGGGGGTAATATTAAAATAATCGTAATATCCCCATTTCCTTTCTCATTAATGATAAGGAGTCAGTATAAATACAATAGATTTGAGAGTAATAATGATGAAAGTAAGCTTGACTATAGTTCAATGTAATAGGCTTGACAATGGTATGTAATGTGTGTGCGAAATTAAATCAAATTTTATCGAATAATTATAAATATTCAAAATTGTTATATTTAGATTGAGAGAAGCAAACATGTCAAAAGGCAGCAGATAATAATACACGCGAGATTAAGCTGTTAATATCCTGTTGTAAAGTTATAAAAGTGGTTTAATATTTTTGTAAGCCATTCTCAATATAGGCGGAGTTACAAGCGTATGCTACAATCAGTGTGTGAACGGGGACTGCAAGTAAAATGGCTTTATGTTGCATAAAATTTTATTAAAAAAATATCAGAGCAATATATCTAAAGTAATATCAATTATAACTTCATTTATTTAGTTAAACAATACCAACAATACGAGATTTAGGGTTATTTATTCCAAAAATTTATAAAACGGAACCCTTATAACGTCGCTCACGCACCAGTCTCTCTGCCAGTTACAACCGATTTTCTTAGGAACCGCCCAATACAACATTGAATGTTTGGTGTTGATTATATTAGCTTACATATAATGCTTATATGATATTTTGTCATAATTCTAAGTTACGTATTCTCAGAGATTTCCAAAAACTGCAACCTGTAATTTAGTAGACGAAAAATCATTAAAAACAGGGATAATATAAACTGTTAAGAAAATTATAACCTAAATAAGATATTGTAGTTTTTGGGAAATTTCCAACATTCTGACATCTGTGAAATATATACTGGGCAATATATTAATACTGCGAAAACTATTAATAACATTTTAAAAATAGTTTAAAGGAAATAATCCGTACTCTCAAAAGTTTAAACATTAATAAGTGTTTAAGGATTTTCGGTATCCTCATAATGGTATTTCTACTCATAATGAACAGGTTTTTTATTTAAAACAAAATTCTTTATGATCTTAAAATATTATTCACCTCAAATCCTTTACGTTTGTAAGTATACGAGTATATATGTGTTTATTCGATACAGCATTTCCTTTAGATAAAATGTTCTTTGATTTCATTTCAAAGCATATTCAAACCACCGTGCAATTAATGCTACTAAGCTGGATATTGTCTATTCGTATATCGTGAATGGTAATGAAGACGAATAATTAGTTCTGAAGGAGATTGGATCTTGTAGTGATAGTACTCGCTTCTAGCATCCCCTTCAGTAACTTAGACACTTGACACATTTCAGATTAAACATCTTCAAGCAACTTGACATCATCAAATGTTTAGTTGTTCTCAGGGCTAATTTCCATTATAACTAAAAGTAGTTTTGTTCTGATACTTTAACTGAATTGTAATTGCAAAAACTATTTTATAACAAATTATCACTCTGTGAACTGAGTATGTTTGGTTGATGAAATAAAATTTTAAATTTATCATTTGAGTTAAATTCAAATTTAAAAAAAAAATAAATTGAATTATAAATGATTCAGGATGAGATCGTAGTTTGGATTTCTTAATTGATAAATATCGGTGATATTAGGTATCACACATAAAAAATACAGTCCAACTGGAAACTTTTTTTTGAAGTCGATTAAAATCGGTGAGCGTAATATATAGCATAAGCGCTCAAACTTAATCGGTGATTAAGTGTGAGCGCTTATGAATGCAAAATGATCTTTTCAATAAAAAATTATTTAACCAGCCTCAAATATAGATGTAGGTACGTAAATAAAATGTCAACGTAAGCCCATTAAATTTACATCAATTTTACAAAAGGTACTCGAATTGCTATAAAGAGTTACATCCAGAAACCGGAAGAAAATACAAACAGTCCAGGGAATTATTATAAAATTGTTCATAAATATTACGATATCAAAAAATTAGAAACTCGTTTTGTAGCGGCAAATTATGAAAGTTATGGGGCGGTTTGGTGACCTGAAGCTACAATCCCCCCACCCATTTAATAGAATATGATTACAAGTTTTCATTTTTTATGCTTTTTAAATTGTTTTTGATTAAAGTGTGTGTGTTTAAATTGTTTTGAACGTCTTTTTGGGAAAAATTTTCACATTCGTAATTAGTTAATGATACATAAGTCTTCACAATGCGAGGTATAACGTTTCCCATACTGTAAGGATTTTTTTCTATATGTAAAAATATTGCGTGGAAAATATTAATATGAATTTCAAGTAATTTCTGGTCGTAAATATTTAAAAATATTTTCTAACTTTATTTATTTATCAATGTCTACTTATCATCTCTTATCATCCTAGCGTAGGTTATGACACCGTATCGTCCGACGTTTATACACTTCACTTGTTTCTTTTGGTAATATAATGTAATGAAATCTTCGACATTTTCTTCATTTAATAAATTATAATCGG
The DNA here is from genome assembly GCA_039881145.1 of Druceiella hillmani. Taxonomy (NCBI): domain Eukaryota; kingdom Metazoa; phylum Arthropoda; class Insecta; order Lepidoptera; family Hepialidae; genus Druceiella; species Druceiella hillmani. The sequence goes on along the minus strand of JAYKKI010000025.1, from coordinate 16,037,038 downwards.
ATTAAATAATTTTACGCCCCTTTCTGCGCATCTGCAAATGCATTCTTTATGCTTAAATGTCTGCAAATTCCTTAAAAAATTGTTTATATCAAACTATTTTAATGAACGTATCTAATTTTTTGTACAATTTTTTCTTCATTTTATAATTAAATTTTAGTACTTGTTTCTACATATTTTAACAGTTTTAGTATCAGTATCAATGTCGGTACATCATTAACATGCATTCTTTATACTTGTATGTCTTTAAATTTGCCCATATCAAATTATTTTAAAAATTCTTTCAATGATTGCCCACATCAAATTACTTTAATGAACGTCTCTTATTTTTTATACAATTTTTTATTATCTTACATTTCAATTTTAGTACTTATATCTGGATATTTTATTGATTTTAGTAGAAGTATCAAAGTCTGTGCATCTTTAACATGAATTCTTTATGTTTATGGGTCTGCAAATTCCTTCAAAAATAGCCCATGTGAGAATATTTTAATGTACGCCTCTTATTTTATATACAATTTTTTCTTTATCTTATGTTTAAATTTTAGTACTTGTTTTTACATATTACTTTACATTTATTAAAACCGTTAAACGGTTTTAGTAAAATTGGTAAACAATAATACTTACAAAATTACTTCTATACCCGTCTATTACAGCTATTTTTTAAGATTATATAAGACATGAATTGATATTTGGCGTAGCTATAAGATAAATAGGATACATTTGATGTTTTACTTCGACTTATGCACCAATTAATGGCATAATTAGACATCTTGTGTAACAATGCGTTCGCGACTATAACAGCGCGCAGGTCGGATTTTACCTGCGTAAAGCTGCTAGCGGGGTTGTCCAAGTATGGAATGTCGAGTGGTTAAAAGATCCATGTTATCACATACCATTCTATTTGTTCTAATTTTTGTAATAATTACTTTAATGTTTAATTTGTTAATATTCCTATTCTTTAGTTACAGATATGTTTTTTAAGTATCTACCTTTTACGTGCTGTTCAAATTCTATACTGCAATTTCATAGCTCAACTGAAAATGTGCAAATAACACAATTACATATTAGTGTAAAACATGTTCATAATCATTTCCCACATTAATATACACTGACGGTATAAATATTATGCACAATTATTGTCAAAACCACTTCATAAAGCCTAAGAAGATGCTTGTTTATAACACTTTTTAGACACCAATTGATAGCGCTGTATATAAATAATAATTATTCCTACTTATGTTAGACTTATGATTTTGATACTTGGGTGTTAATTGCGTCATATTTTCAAAATGCCAAACATTTTTTTAGCAAATTGTCAACTTATGCTTATTATCGTAAATATTTTAAGATTTACTGTCCTACTGTAAATAGTTTCATTGGCTCTTCGCTGTCGTAACGACATGATAAAAAACTCATTATACTTTTTTGTTTTTTTTATAAATTAATTATTTCCTGGTAACACATACAATATTATCAAGTAAATATATATTAATACCCATAATTTTAATAAAATTATGTATTTTTAGATGAAACCACTTAATAACGTTTGTCCAAGAAAACTTTTATTTCTCCAAAATTAGTAAATAACCATTTTCATCGGATATGTGTTTTGTTCTTAAATTAAATGTACAACGTTCTAAATAAATATTTGATGGAATTTTATGTTAAAATCCGGAAGGACTTATTCAAATTCTTTGTATTTTGAAATACATTATAGATTTTTGGAATTGAAATAAATTCTGCAACAATCGCTCGGGTTTTTTTTGGACTGTTGAGCCTCAGTACAAAAATACATTAAATTTTATATGCTGGCTGCAGATACACGTGCCGACATTCAGTTGTATTTATTTTTGGAATCAAGGTCGTTGAAAATTTAATTAATTCATGGAGACTTATTATTCTTAATTATATTTGGTATTCGTTGTATTTATATTCGAATATTAGTTCTGTTTATTTTTAATGTTTTTTTTTTAAAAATTACTTCACACATTTAGTTTTAAATTGAGCAAGAAGGGCATGGATGAAAAACAAATTGATAAAAAAGATACATCTATTAATTTATGAATGTGTGGTTCTTTTTTTATAATAGTTATAGGAATAATAATTTATAATGTCTGGAAACACCATTCACCGAATATATAAAATTAAAATACGACAGCTTTAAATAGACAGTTTCAGTAATTAAAATACGACAAAAATTAGATGGTTACATCGGGTGAAAAAGTTGAATATGTTACCAGAATCCAGCTCAAGTGTTATAATTTGTTATTTAATTTGATATGTACACTATATTAACTTTTCGGTATTCTAATTTCAAACTCTCATTTTTACCGCAATTAATCATCGTATTTATTTATTATTTGCCATTGTATTTATATATTTAAATATTGTAATTATTTATTATTAGTTTATATAACCCACCTCTAATCAAAAGTCGGTAATTATTTCAATCAATAAAAGTTAAACGTGACTAGTTTAATTTAAATTTGCTGAAGCCACTAATGACAATTTTTTAAAAATATTAACCAATGAAGTGAAAGAAGCTGTACTTGATAAATCTATTTTCTTAAACGCAATGGACACGAAGGTTTGGTGCTAACTTTCTTGAATTTTATATACATTCGGTTTTATGTATATATGTATGTGTATGTACACATAAATACAAAATTTATATTTGTTATTTTAGTTAGACAATGTATATTTTATTAAAAATTACCTGTCTGACCCAGTTTTGTCATGTAGAAAGATGGCCAAGACTGTATATTGTTTCATTTGCGTTTTTATATAATGATTACTTACGGTGTATTTATGGATACCATTAATCAAAGTAAGGTCTATAAAATCCTATTTAGGGATATAGTGGTGCTTATAATAAACAATCTGTAATAATTAGTTACACATATTCTACATCTTCTTTATGGTTTCGTGGCCAAATGGTAAAAACGGAACCCTCATAATTTCGTCCTGTCCATCTGTGCGTCTGTCTGTCTATTTATCTTTTTGTTTGTATGTCACAGCCAATTTACTCAGAAACTATTGGCATTATATAGATAAACTGTGGGTGGCAGATGTCTTATATGAATCGCTATGCGAAGTAGTGAAATTATGTAAATAAAAATAATATTAAGCGTGGCACTCCATACACGTAACTGAGAGACGAAAAAAATCCAGTGCACATAGACGTATGGGGTATTGTTAGATAAGTCTTTAAAATTATATAGAGGTTCTAAAATAACTTTTTTACTTAAGTCGAAAGTTGGTGAGATGTGCGTTCCTAAATTGTTAAAAAGTGTACCCCCCTCTCACTTTTTAACTAACGTGCATAAAATTCTGAAAAAAATAAGGTAGTAGAACTTGAAATAAACTTATAACCAAAATTGGTTTCAGTAATATTTACTTCAGATATGAGATATTTTCGGTGTGGAGAGCAGCAATAGCTTTGATTTTCAGTGTCTTTGAGAAATACACACTTATAACTTTAATATTGTTTGGTGCTGCGTGCACGAAACCCTTCGTGCACAAGTCCGACTCGCACTTGGTCGGCTTTTTAAAATTTAATAATTTTAGGCCAATATTTAAATTCCTTTTTTACCGTAGTTAGAAAGATTTAATTTAATTAACTCAAAAAGTTTCTGTGGTCCGATTTTGCAACGGAAAACAAATAAAATGTTTTCTGTATTTTCGAATTGTGAACAATACTTTCACATATTACTTGTATATAGTTAGAATGCTTTGAAGTTTAACTCATAATTAACCTGGCACACTTTTACTTGGTAGGGAAAAAATGGGAAAGTCTGGTCACCATCGGACCCATTGACCACAAACTACCACGAGCTGTGAGCGTAGCCAGGTTCAGAATGCAGACTGGCCATGACTACCTCGCAGCACACTTACACCGCATTGGTGTTCTCCCAACCTCTGAATGTCCCCTGTGCGGACACGATTTAATGAATGCGTATCACCTGCCGGATTGCAGTGGAATTAACCGCCAGGGGGACGATGATGACCCATTCAAAGATGTTCATCTATACTGGTCGGCGCGCCACCAAATGGCTCAACAGCCAAGGGTGGGCGTTGGCTAGTAGTAGTAGTACTTTTACTCTCCTCATTTAAATCGTTATTCTTTATTGTCCACACGTTTCGATAAAAGTGTTATCTTTCTGGAATGTGACGATACTAAAAATTTCATGTCAATCTTTTACTGCTTTGTATCAGATCCCAGAAGTAAACATATTCAAAAAAGAAAATAATTTTCATTTTGATAAAAATAATACGATAACGTAATATTTTATTTTGTGAATCCTAATTCTTTCCTTAACCTGTCCGATTATTTTGCTTTAGCATATCGACCTTGATACTTTTATTTGCAGCATGTTTTATTTCTTTTCCTTATAACCTCAATATTTTTAATCATTCGCTACAGAATTATTTGTTTTGAACCTCGTCTATTCAAAATATTCGCAATATTCTCCACTGTACCCATATTTCAAAGGCTTCAAGATTTCTAAGTACTGTATGCCTTAGCGTTCAACCCTCGGCACAGTAGAACTGTGTCGAAAATGTAAAATATATAATTAATATGGTTAATGGTGTTAGTTCCTGATTAATGTTATTTCCGATTAGATCGTTTTTTTCAGAAAAAACGAAGTTCTAGTTTTGTTCTGTATTTTAATTCCTATTTATACCAATGTTATTTTATTCCAAGGCTTCATTTTTATTTTTTATAAACCTAAATAAACGATTTATTTTGTAAATTCAGGTCAGATACGTAAATTTCTAATCAAACTAAGCCAAACATGATTTTAGTGAAAGTGCTATGAAAATTGAAACAGCAAGCGGATAAACAGGTAATTGTTTTAATAAAGGTATTTTCGGTAATTTTTGAAAAAAATATCTTCAATATACAGACAGATTTTTTCAGAATTTTATAGTAGCACAGATTAAACGATGTTATCCATAACTATTCAGTAATCTTTGGTCATACTTGATATAAATCAGTATTATTCATGTCTTTACCTTAAATCTATAAGATTCATGTATTACTTTGTTAGATAATATTGCCAAAGCATGTAAGCAAAACCGGTTAAATTATTGTAAAAAATACATACACATACCCATACACACACACACACACATATATATATATATATATATATATATATATATATATATATATATATATATATCCCCAATTTTCATTTTATTCAAACATATTAGCACAAAATTAATTTAATAACCTTCTATTTATGTTGTAGATAAAATTATCGTAAGTAAAAATGTTTATCAATGTGAAATTCTTAGTATTATTTTAATAAGTGAAGTATATTTGCAATGTTAGCTGTGGTTTTTAAGACGAATTATATTTTATTTAAAAAAGACCCACGAAGGGTCTTTCTCACTTACTTTAAAGATGCTTTTGAATTTTATTCATAAATACCTTTCCAATTCCGTTTTAAATCCCTTTGGGTTTATTATGATTGGGTCAAAAAAAATCAAATTTTCTTCGCGGGCATGGGCGTATATTGGAAATAAAACTGTATTCCGTTGATACAACCAAAGCTCATAGCCAACTAATTTTTAATTGTTTATTAAAAGACGGAAGGGACTAGCTTCGTTAAAAACGGAAGGGACTAGGTGAGAGGGAGTGGAAAACCCGCACGTATATAAAGATTGATGGAGAAAATAATCTCAAAAATTGGCATAGAATTGCGTCATGTAGCCTCTTTCATACGTATACACCTACAGACCAACGAACGGAGGCACGGAAACCTTTTGCAAAGTAAAAAAAAAATGGTTATATTTTCCTGGTCTTCTCACGGGGATTTATGATCCAAGGATTATATGAGTTGTAAGATATTACAGGTGTAAGATAGCTTTGTCTCTTGAAGACCAATAAGTCTTTGATAGACAGGAGGATATACAGGCATTGATGTCGCAGAGGAGTTTTGTTCATTACCCCATGAGTACGGAGCAAATTAACTTTATTTAATAGTTTTCTTAAGATTTCATTCAGATAATTAACATTTCACGGTGTGGAGATTTTCTTACATTCTTGTAACCAGAACATTAACGGAACATTATCAAGTATACAAGATATCTCGTATACTCAATACTACGAGTGTAAGAGATATATTTTATACTTGGAACCAATACATGTATCTATATTTGTTTAATAAAAATGCATATTAGTATAAAAAAATAATGGTGTCAAAACTATGTTAACATTTTTAAACACAATATTACAACAGAACAGTCCAAGGATAAATATATTAAACATAATGTTATAAAAGAACAGTATGTGGATATATTAAATATAATATTAAAACAGAACAGTGTGGCAATAGAACAGATTAAAATAGAGTTTGTTGCTTTAATTTATTTATAAATTCAGAAAAAATGTCGAATATATTTGGCGTTAATTTTGTAGAAATTCATTATTCACAATTAAATGAAACTACGTGATATAGTATTATTTCTACTTTCTTTAATTTCTTTAACCACGACCTAGGTTTCGTTGTATTACAATATTTTCAGGTGGGATATTAGCAAAGATATCTTTGTTAATATCCCACCTGAAGATGTTGTAATACAACGAAACCTAGGTCGTGGTTAAAGAAATTAAAGAAAGTAGAAATAATACTACATCACGTAGTTTCATTTGATTGTGAGAAAAAATGTCATTAATATAAAATGATTATTTTCTCAAGTAATTAATTATGTTAAGTAAAAATTAGATATTTGCTCTAAATTTACAGTTAAGAGTTTAATACAACCATATGAAATTACGAGAAACTTATCAGAAAACTGGAAATATCACAAAATAGGTAATTAATTTTCTAACCGCTATTATGAAACATTCAGGGCTGTGAGGTCACCCGAAATGATCGACGCCTTATCCATTTAACAGTATACGGTTACAAGTTTTCCCCAGTTTCTGATTGTTGAGAATTTCGTATGTATTTGAACAACTTTTGTTTGCATTTATTCAGTTAATTGAACGCTGATTTACTTCAAGCGGGGTAAAATATTCAGGGGTTATGGAATTCATACAATCATTTATGAGATCGAAACTTACGTGTTAGGACTTAGTATTGGAATAATTTCGTTTATTTTAATAAATGAGACAATGTATATCTATATACATATATATATATATATATATATATATATATATATATATATATGTATATATATATATATATATATATATATGTATATATATATATATATATTTTTTTTTTATACACACACACATGTATATTTATATACATATACATATATATATATATATATATATATATATATATATACATTGCTTACTTATGTTCTTATTAAACTGCTGTTTCCCTTTATTTAACTTAATTGTTTAATTAAGTCAAATGAAGGGAAACCAAATTTTTTTTTCTTATGTTAGCTCGATTATAATTAATGTTATAGTATCGTACTGTACGAATACTGGACGTACAGCTAAAATATATTCTAAGAGCAAGGCTAACATCACCGATAACAGATTTTTAGTGTTTAATTAATTTAAATGGTGTATTTTAAATAGTGTATTTTTATGGTGTATTTCAATTCAGTGGCGATTTCGAGATTACAACAGATGCATATTAATTTGGGATATAAAATATTGACAGTAATGCCACGTTTCTGCAAATCCATCTTAACCCTTAGCCGGTATCATTAAATTTATAAACATAACTGGTATCGTGAGGTTTTTCAGATCTCACCACCAATTAACCTTTTGTTTGCCATTTTCTGTACCATAAGGAATTATTATTTAAATATATCAAATTATAAATTCTCGAAAAAAAACTGCAAACTCTTCCTATTTGAATATTTCTACACACCTACAATAATCATGATTTAACTAATTATTGCGAAATAAATAATTTTTTAACACTAAATATTAAATATAATTAGTGACATGCAATATTCATATATTTTTTCAAGAAACGGCACTTAAAGCTTCATTGCTCAACAACGTCGCGTTTACTATGACAAAGAGTACAATTTTGTTAACTCTGTTAGAAATCTTCTTTATTCTGTTTTCATGTTTTTTATGTCCTCCACAGATTTACAAAACCAGAATTTAAAATATAAATCTCTGTGGTCCTTTTATTATTTTTGTCTTAACTGTTTTTAGGTGCTTCTTTTACTTTATTTTTTTGTCATTATTTTTTGCAATGGGAACCCATTTACATTTGTAATATTCATAATAATACATATGGTTAACGCTGTGGACTGCATACTACTGAATGATTAGCATATTTTTAATCTAACTTACCGCAATTTATTTTGGTAACGAAAACATGATCACAAAAAAACATCGTTTGTTTACTTTTCTCCATTTTTTGTAATTTTTTGGTTAATACAGTTGCATAATTAACAATGACGTCAGCAAAATGTAGAAAAGATCTTATTGAATTTATGTCAACTTCTAATGCAACCGGGAAGATTAGACCAGATCTTTATCGCGGCATGTTATGTTATTATAAGCTGGTGCCGCTTAGTGTCTGGACTATTCCATTTTTATTAATTATAATACCAATTTGACTAGTTATATAGAAGAATCGTTTTTATTATATGTCGTTTAAATTTCCACAGCTCCGGCAGACCATCCTTTACCACTTCACGAGTACTAACGAATAGTTTTTCATGGTCACAAATTATTTTGGATGAAAAGATATAATATTTTCAATTGCATTTAGTACAAGTAAATTAGTGTTTTGAATTACTATGAGTATCTAAATATCTTTGGCCGTATTGTCACTTAAGGAACGAATTTCTAGTTTTTAAATGGAACCATTTTTTGGGTTCCATAGCCAAACTACGAACACTTACGGTGTCGCCATGTTCGTCTATATATATAGTTTCTTGTTATTATTGTCATAAAGTTATATATTGATCTAGGTTCAATTTTTTTGTCAAAAGATTTTATTTTCTATTGAATAATTATTGTCGCCACCATTCAACTATATCATCAGGGCTTGACTACCCTTTGTGACCAGAGAACTTGACAAGGTAATCAAAGGAACCCAAACCAATGATAATTGAGGAGTATTATCACTATATTTGAGTTCCATCATCAGACCTGGCTACTATTTATGAACAGAGCTTTATTCTCTGAAATTTACTCGAAACAAGTTTTGCAGACGTGCTTAAGGGCAGAATAAATACGCAAGGTAAATAATAAAAATATATGTATAAATCCACAAATTGTGATATGTTCCTGGAAGAAGATTTCACTCTACTCTATATTCAGAAAAATTAGTAATATATCATTGTAAATCGATGTAAATGTCAAACAAAATCACCAAAATTAATTTACAAGGACAATAGGCACCTATTGTAAATTATATTTATGACAATTATATACACTGGTTCTTTTCGGATTTATAAAAAAAATAATTTATTGAATTATCCGGAAAGTTATGTTATTATTTTTATAATTGATGAATTACATCAATTTTAAAAATAATAACATAACTTTCCGGATAATTCAATAAATTATTAAAATTAGTAATAAATCACTCATTAATAGAGAAATAAATAAATCTAAAAATATTGACATTTACTTTTAATACAATTAGTATGTAACGCACAGATAAACAAAATATTTTACAGAATATCTCAAAGGAAGTAGGAGCGCTATTATTCCCTATTATTTTTGTCTTCGGTACTGTTGTTTACATGAATGGACAATCAATTCTTGCTGTAAATTATATTTGTGACAATTATATTTATGGCTGCGTTCATTCCGGATTTATAAAAATAGTACTTTAATGAATTTTCCGGAAAAGTTACGTTGTTAGTCTTGTAATTGACCAGTTATATGTCAAATTTAACTAATCAGACTAAATCAGTAATAAAAAGATAAATAAATGAAGACAAAAATATTGACAGTTATTTTTGACACATAGTTGCCATGTAACGTAGAGATTCAATAAACACACAGAATAATTGGTAGAAGTAGGGAGGGCCACTTTTGTTTATTACTTTTGGTCTCCGCTACAATCGCACACAAATGTCATTTAAAAATATTCATTATACAAGTATTTGCTTTAATATTTTATTTTTGTTCGTTTGTACAGATGAAAATAAAAAAATGAATAAATAGGTGTCGATGGTGGCACAATTCAAGCATATGCGGGCCATGCGCTGTTCGTGTCTTACCTAAGTACTTAACATTTATTTGTGACTATTATAATTGGAAACTAAATAATATAAACTGAACTAGTTAATATTGTTGTATTTATGCTTATAGTAATACACGTACTGTGGCCTATTAAATACAATGTTTTTTTCATACAATCTATTTTTTTACAGACAACAACTGCTAAAGTGAGTAAGATATTACTTTTTGTCTTTACTATTAAACTCTTTTGAAAAAATTCGTAGAATTTTGAAAATTAAGATGACTAATTGGTCTATATTAGAAAAATACTCCGAATATAACAATCAATTTAATAAAAATTTATAAAACGGAGACAGGATACACGCATATTTGATGGCTATTTTTTATTTTAGGATCAATCATAATGTGAAAGGATACGTCATATCAGAAAAGAATAAATGATTAAAATGTACACATACTTTATATGATTGCCATTGTACTTTTGCTGGTTGACACACACGCGTCATTTGGAAGTAACAATTTTTGACAAAAATTTGTTGTACTGATTCTCAAATTTATTTAGCTTTCTCTCAGAAAACTGATTTTGTTGACTGTAGTAAAAATACGAAAAAGGTTTTGTACTAAAAGGCAAAATAAAAGTCGATATTTATCTTTGATCAACAAGCCGATCCTGCGAAGGTTGCTGATAATACTACTCTAATGGAAGCCGTGAAAATGAACAAATTTGGGATTTTTCTAGCGCCAAAATCTATTTTTTGCTTTAGTAACTATTACTTTGTAGACGTTATTGTTATCAGTTCGCTTCAAGTCAGAACCTCTAGCCATAAATATTACATTAGTATTTACGATTACAAATGTTTAAGTATATTGTTATTTGGAACAATGTGCTATGGTATGTTCTGTAATGTCTTTCCATTTCATAAAACGAAATGAAAATATTATCTGGTTTTAAAATAAGTATAAAATCAATAAGTTGACTTTAATTTTTAAAAAATTTAAACAAAAATTGGGCGTATTTAATTGTGATTTTTTTAATCTAGCCCTTTGGAGATACATTAGATCACATAAAAATAAACTCCTTGATGATATGATAGAACATAAAAAAGAATTCACCAAATTATCTATTTTGGTTTATTATATTTTTTCCCATATGATTACCGCTGCCCATTTCTCTTGAATTCGCCCCAATTTAAGAGGATCTCCTACTATAAACTATGGCTTACCAATCATTATAGTTTCCGATTCCTGTGTTATCGGAACATGCGTTAATTGGTAGTTCCATATATTTCCTGTCATCATTACTAATTTGTGGAAGATAGGATTTAGGAACAAATTAATTGGTTTACAGATTTTCGCCAATGAATGGGACAAGGCTTACATAAATTGGCTCGGATTATAAAATTTGATTACTATACTAATATTTGATTAGAGTTATTGCAATATCACTTATTATTTTGCTCCAAACATTTAGTTTACTTAAACAACGCAATTGTTTTTTATGCGTATTTCTATTAAGCTTTTGTTTGTATGTCTTCAAATGAGAATTTTGTTCTTAATCCATAATTCTGAATTGATTATTCGTTACAAAACGTATCGCTAATAAAATATGGGGACAAAATTATTTATATTGATCTCAAACAAATTTCATAATTAGTTAATAAATAAATTTATATCAATACCGAAGCGATTCAATAGACATATATGAACAAGATGTATACGTCTATGTATATCAAATTTAACACACGAAGTTAATTTAAAGTAACGTAATCTTAAGGGCAGTTAAAATAAAAGCGTAGTCAATGAGGGCATTGCCCTTTTCTTACGACGGTAATACTAATAAAACTGCGCGTCTTTAATGCTTATATCGAGAAGACTCCTTTGACGATACAGGTCGGATGTAAGTGCTATGAACCATACCGTTAGCTTTAGTAGAGCAATGATCTTTAGATTGCGTGCTTTAGGCATGCACTTAGGGACTATATGAAATATAAATGTTAACATCTATAAACGATTTATCCCCTATTGCTGCAGGAATTTTAATAGGTTTCAGCTACTACTGTATGATTAACTATGACTAACTGTATGTACAGATTTTGAGAAAAATTTATTGGTATATATGCTAACATTAATGAAATGTGGTTTTAATTAGACATTATCTCTCTACCTCAGTCTAATCTGTGGTTTTAATTATCGTCATATCTCTACTCTCTGCCGGGATATAGGTCTCATCCAATGCTTGTATCATTGAAGATAATGCCTGTAATGGCTATGCTGGGCAGGCAGCTTGATTGTCGTAGTGAGTAACTTCTCGCACCAATGGCGATTCTGTCCGTCAGTCGCATATGATATTTTAGTTATATTATATATTATTTTTATTTCGTTATATATATATATATATATATATATATATATATATATATATATATATATATATATATATATATATATATATATATATAACTACAGATTACAAACATCACTTCAGTTTTGATCAAGCGGGAATTGAATCTGGGACACCGTTATATGCTGCGCCGTTAATGGTTGTAAGTCAGTGATCAACCCAATGCGCCTATGGCGGCGATACGCTACACGGCGATTTTATTTTGACACTGATGAATTATTGCTCGTTAACATATACAAAATAGAATAGAGCGATATTGCTATTTGCATTGATCTAACATGTAATATATAACCAGAATTTAAAGTATAAAAAATTATAAAATGCAAGATTTAATATCACGTTTTGGGCGCTGCTTAAGCTGCGTGGATTTCTTGCCTAAGCTTCAGAATTTATAAGTGAACGACGTGTTATAGTACTAAAGGTTTTAGTTAAACAGACAGTTCCTGTACATACTATGTTACTTTGTGACTTTGAAGGTAGCCAATATGTTAAATATAATTAGGAGTAAGTTTTATACTAAGTTTTATGTTATCATGTTTAATCGAACTCATGTTATTCTATCATATGAACTACATAAGTGCCAAGTTTGATAACGATTACTTGCTTGGTTGTCATGGTATAAGACAACAAAAAACTTGGTTGTTAAGGTATAAGAAGACAACAAACCGTTAAACAAATAAAACTTTGCGTATTTAGTATTAATACGGATAAAATTTTGACACAAGTTTTAATAAATGATACGGCAAAAACCACTGAATAACTTTTTCATTCTTTTCCTCTAAAGATAATTTTTTAAATAAAAATGTTTCAAAGTTTAAATTAATAAAATTAGGCTGCAAAAGGACATTTTTTTCTAATCGTTCTACTTCTGCTCTATCTTGGACTTTTTATGCTCAACTTAATATTTCATAGCTTAGCACATAATTTTTCATTTTCAAACAGAACTAATAATTGTTCTTTATTATCATATGTACTTTTAAAAATATAAGGAAGAAATCTTACATCTTAATCTTAAATATCATCTAACAATCGGTCCTGCACTACCTAGAAACTCTATTACCCAATTTCTGAATCAGTCAATGGAGCAGAAAAAAATATCTAGACTGGGCGCATCTCGCAATACTGCGTCGAGCAATGTGAGTACACGAAAAACACGTGAGCGCTCTCGAATATATATGCGCGCTCTGAGCAGGCAAAATAAACAACGACATTGTCCTCTCGTGTACCAGCCAGGAGCATAAAGGATCAGTAAACTCAAGATCGGGGGGTTGTCAATATAATGGTTTAATAATTTAAAAAATGCATGATCAAACACAATTCCCATCGAAATTGAAAGGAATTATATTAGACCATGCCCACTAGAAATATGGAGGAAAATAATTAGGTATAATACCCACACATTTTATAATATAAAGACCTATTAAACTTTTTTGTTATTATCTCCAGCGTGAGAATTTAAGTAGCTTTATACAGAAACCAGATAACTGCATTCGTTTCGAGCATACTATGGACTAATGAGTTAAATAGTGTATCGGTATCTTGGAAAATGTGGGAATTCCGTTTGACAAATCCTAGTAGTAAATAGGCTTTGTGACAAATTTCCACGATATGACTGTGAAATGTGAGATGATTGTCCATAATTACACCAAGATCCCGCATAGTTGGAATCCTTTTGAGTATAGCTCCGCCCAGCTTGTAACTACGCACAAGCGGGAGTATGTCATAATAGCACATTTGCTTACTTTAAAATGTAGATTGTTGCTTAGAATTCATTGAAATACTGGGACGATATCTTGTTAGAACAGGTCACTGTCGAATTAGTTTAACACCTTTAAATCATCGGCAAAGGAAAGGCAACGAGCAGTGCTGACAACTGAAGGCAAGTTGTTTATCATAATCAGAAACAGAAGTGGACCTACATTACTTACTTGACTTACTCCAGATTAAGTAACATAAGATCAAGATTCGAAATTTCCAAGTCGAACGTATTGTTTACAAGTTTGAAAGTAATTCGCGAAAAATTTTACAAGAGCGGAAGCCATTCCTGCCTCCAATAATTTGCCTAGTAGAATATTATTGTTGACTCAGTCAGATGCCTTTTTGAAATAAAAATAAGCTACATAAAATTGATTCAATTCTCCAGCCACATAATTCACAAAATTAGTGAGATTAGCGACCGAGTACAAGACTCCGCTATATGCTATAGATGTCGGAAGCTGCTTGTACGAGCGCTTAGACGTCACGTACGTAGACCCAATGTCAGCTTCAACATTGCGAACGTACGGACTATAATGTCGATATTGGATTCCGTGAAGCATGTTTACCCACTCCTAAATGTTGAGGCTGTGATACCTACACGTACTGGTTGCGTAGCCCATATTATATAGCTAATGTAACCCAAATATGCATTCAAATACAGTGTTGCTTAGAAATATAACCCTGTGAACATATAATTACGTTTATCAGTACTTAATATATTTTTAACAATTTCTGCCTTTTTAATTATATTTTGCAAGGCGCTATTTATGGTGTAATAGAAGAAAACTTATTTAACAAAAAAAATATTCGATGAAATTCCATAATTGTAATCTATGTTGCAGTAGAAAAATTCTTTATTAACTTTATATATTTTGTTATAAATTTTATACTTAATTTTGGTTTTCTTAATTAACCTCTCAAAAGTAATTGAATAGGCAATGCGATTTAAGTCATGGGCAGAGGTAGTTTCGTAAATAAATTAAAACCTTGAAATTGCAGTGTTTTGGAATTTTAGGAACTAGCTGTGCTTACGACTTTGTTCGCGTATAATTTGGAATAAAAATTTGTCCTATTTTTTTCTTATATATTAATCCCGGGAATATGCCATTACGATACCAAATTTTATAAAAATCTGTTCTGTAGATTTAGCGTGATATTCGTACAACACATACAGAGAGACAGATATTCAAAGAAATATTATAAAAAAATATTATTAAGGAATGTAGCACCAGAAATAAAAGGCTTTGATTGGTGCAGATGAAAAAATATATTGCCACTTTTGATTCGCGAATATTTGAGGATATTACTGCATTATAGATAGACTTCTAAGAGACCTAAGAGGAAAAAGATGTAAGTTTCAATGTTGATACTAATAACGATAAGTGCTTAATTTTCTATAAAAAATGGAAAATGGTATTTCGTGTGAAAATAGGAAATGTATCTACAGAAAATATAAATATATGCTTTTATAAAACTGTGAAAGAGATTTATAACGCGAGAGGCATGATTAGGATGTACTCTTTAGGCTAACTTCAACACAAAATAGTTTTTTAAAATTTTAGTCAAGATATCTGTATTTTCGTTTTTTTAAGATCGTTATTTTATGCCAGCGGATCATTTTAAAATGCCAGTATTCGAGGAAATAAATTTTTATAACTTCCATATTTCCTCACTAATAAAGCTGAAAACACTTTTCGGACCTGATGGTTAGCAGAAGAGGATAATTAAGATGTACATAGTTTTCTTCACCCATGTTAACAAGTTTTTTAAAATAACTATTACGTCAAATGACATTAGATTAGGTATGGTTAGGCGGGGTTAGAATCAACTGCCTACAATTAATCCACTTTTTAGGGAAATTAAATTACAATAAATATGATAACTAGATATCTAGTTCTGTACGCATCTGAATTACATTATAAAAAAATGTTTTTGATTTGAATTCAACAAGGACATAATGCTTCCTAAAATAAAATTGTAAAGAAAAAAATACGAAATTTAAATATTGATATTAACGTTATGTTCACAAAGCGTGTATGAGTATATTTTGACGAAATAAAATGAAATATTTTTTTGAATAATAATGCAAATGTACTATTTTCTTAAATACATATTATGAGTTAGTGACTAATGTCATCATTAAGTATTTTCTAACCTGTGAAACGACACTTCGCAGTGAATATAAATAATTGTAATCTAAGTTTAAGGTCTATGTTAAAGTTTAAGCAATATACACATGTGAAAAAAGGAATTTCATTTTCCAACGACATTAAATGAACTTGTCTGTGATAAAAAATGATCTCATATATTTGGTAATATATGACGTTCATATAGTTATTTTGTTTCAATGCTTAGTTATTTTATTTGTTAATTGAATACAATAATATGTGCAAACTGTAAAATGTACAGTGGCTTAAATTTCAGGTTAATTTAAAATTAACATGTAAAAATGATAAAAATACCTGAAATTTTAAAATAATTTAAAAAATTATTTGAAAAGAGCTTGTAATGTAAAAATTTTATGTATTCACTTTTGTAATCCATTAACATTTTTGTATGTATTTTATTTTCAATACTTAGGAAGATTTTTATTATTGAAATGAGAATATAATACGTCATTATAAAAGAAAACTGCTTAAAAATTATCTGGAAAAAGAACAATAATTTATTTGCAGAGTTAAGGAGACATTATAATTCTAAACCTTCGCTTTTTAATAAAAATAACATGACAATTATATAAATTCAGTGTGTCATGTTATGTTTTATAATGATAAAACATAACATGACACACTTCAACATGTTTACTGTCTCTCAACACAAACACCTCACACGCTGGTGTAACCACGATCAGGTGGTTGAGCAATTGTATACTATTGAGAAGTGGAGAAATTCGATATATCTCGGTTTTTCAGATGTCGGTATACCAAAAAGATGATGACTACGCGAGCGCAAGGGGTTATAAGTTACGAAGAACGACATTTTTTCTCTAATTAGGGCTTACAATCTTTCCATTTATCATCGGCATATAAATTACCTAACAGAAACCTCTCTTTCATGTTGCAACGTATTGTAACCTAGCATACCCAAGAAAATATATGTAGGAAATATGAAAGGAAAGTAACTATATAATCTTATGTACAAAAATATAAAAACGTTTTTTTGATACGGTCAATTTATTTAATTTCTTATGGATTCTAAATAATAGAGTATGATTTTAACTTAGTTTTTCCTAAAATCATAATAGGTTGATTAATGAAACATATCGAAACTTCCAAGTATTATGTAACAAAAATCCAAACTTTCTAAACGACACGGCTACATCCACCAAATGATCACGAAAAGTCGGATAGGAAATGAATTGAACTCCTAGATCAACTACTCTAGCACAACAGAGTAGAAACGTCTCGTTTATTATGCATTCGCACTCGAGAGGAGCACCCGTTCTGCAGTAAGTCAACAGAGAGCATTTATTTGAATTGAACTTCAGAACTCTTGAAAGGCGTCAGGCGAGGACAGCACCGATATTATGCTACAAGAACACGTAATCTGCTCTACTTCTAATAGCTCTCATGTTATCCCCAAATAGAAGGCAGTGTGTGGATATAACCATATTACCAATATTATTTACCAAGATAGTGAACAGTGAAAGCTGAGAGTCGAATCTTGCCTGATTCATGACCGCGGTAACAATAAAAAGACTTAAAATAACCGAATAATACGTATTGATATCTATCTATAATATACAAAGCAAAGAAACATAAGAGTTAAAAAGAGAAACCAGCTTGGCCAAGATGGTTTAATAAAATGAAATTAACCATGCGATCAAAAGCTTTCTAACAATCGAAATAAACAACACCGACTTGACAACCTAGATGAACATGATAAAGGATGCATTCAATGAAATACTCACGACTAGTAACAGTTGAAGGTTCAATACGAAATCTGTATTTCTTCTCAGAAATCTGACTTCTTTATTTCAAATAATATATACACTAAAATATAGCGCTAAATTGAATAATTTAACCGGCGCCGAGAGGATCGCAATCGGTTGGAAGTATATTTATTTATACATCTAATTATTTATAAAAAAAAGAAACTTGTGCCGAACTTACTTAGGTCACCTCAAAGCGCTGGACATGGGCAAATAATAAAAGTAACGTAATATTTCAAATTAAACATAAAAACAACCAATAATTATAAAATGAACTACCAAGCAAATCCATAATCAAACAAATTCGTGAAGCTCTTGCTATATAAGTGCATGCTTTGAGTAAATAACAATTTAAGCCATCAAGTTCTATTGATCTCCTAAGCTTGGAAAAAGCAAATGCTAAGTCGTTATTACTAATATGCGTGACATCAACGTTGGGTTCGCTACTGTAGCAAGATGCCACTAATGCAAAGTCACATCGGTAAAGGCTCGAAGTCTACAGCGACCGGAATTGCTCGGTCGCCTACGGGTTGCTAATGATAGCTTCTTCATATGAGACGATGCCACGAAAGCAGTGACTGACCCTGGGCGTTAATGTATGACCAAAACCATCTATAGTTTTCTTTTAACTTTACTTCTGTAAACTGTAAACTTAACTGTACTAGCTGTGCTTCACCGTTTCACTCGTATGAAATTAGGAATAAGATTTTTTTATCTCTTAAATAACCTCTCGATAAACTATTACCATACCATGTTTCATCAAAATCCATCCAGAAAAGTTTGTTTGACGCTCAAAATAGATTGAGTTTTCCGGTTTCTATTATCATTCTATGCGCTAAATCAAGTACTCTATTTAAAATATTTTTTATGTACAGAGTTTATTCTGTTGCAATTCGATTGTATGATAATGGTCCTCGTCTTGTTCTGAAGACGAAGTATCAACAATTGTAACAATAAGTTATCGGCAAGGTTTGTACATAACTATGTTTATTTTTCACAAAAAGTAAAAAAAAAATATCCAAATAATTTTTTTTAGTTATAATATTCAGGAAATTTCTAATATTTTTTTGATTTTGACAGTAGCTCTCTAAATATTATATTTCTTTAAATTTCCTAAATATCACTGAAACTATTACTTTTAGTTGTTCGTGTGTTTTGGGAAATCAATACAAAATAATCTGGTATCATTTTGATAATAAATTAACTAAGTAATCATTCTACTATTTTAAAGTTTGAACCAATATGTTTGAGAAAAATGAATATTGTAATAAGAGACATTTCAATCAGACTAATTATTTGGTTGATTACAGAAATATTACAAACTTTTTTAAAACTTACGAAAGTTCATAAATTGTGTGTCTGTTTTTGTTAGTTCTAATTTTATATTATTCATATGAGCGAAGTATGTTCGCATTTTTCGTTATTAAATAAGTTATCTTCGGCAGTGTGTTCGTGCGTCACATCAGAGTGTGAGCGAAAGAAAGGAAATATTACTGAAACTAAAACATAGAGCTATAAAATATAAAGTCCAATCATTCAGATAAATAAAATTGAAGATTGATTTTTTAATATTTAGCTTTCAAGTAGTTCTCATTTTGCATTTTCGATAACTAAAACGAATCTAATATTAAACAAAATTTTGTTTACATGTCAGGTGTTCTGTCTGTACGATTAGATTTAATTCAAGAAATGCTGAAGCAATCGACATTTATATAGCTCATAGATAGTGTCGCCCGAACTATTTAGTATTGGTTTTATCGTGATATCTTAAACATTTTTGAATTTTTCATAATGAAAATATTACGTAGAAAATAAATTAAAACTCTGCCATATAGATCTGCAGGAGGTTAGTGGCGGGATTGAGGAATATGCGATATGGACAAGGGAACGGGGGAAAAAGCACATGTTAGTCTACACTGAATTTATACCAAACTAATTATTTGTATTTAACGTAAGATCATAAAATAAACGCATTGAACACTGCACTTACATTTTGGGATTCCATGCGGACGAAATCGCAAGGCAATGCAAAATTGTAATAAAAATAATGTTTACACTTTATTAAATATTGAATTCAATAACGTCGAAAGGGTTAGTTAAATTATTAAAGGTTTGTATTTTTTTTCTTCTACAGAAAAATATAAACTGAATTCTGATAAACTATGGTCATTTATCCTATATTCTTGCTGAAAAAAGGCTAAAAGTTAACAGTGGAAACCCTGCCGTAAATTTCAGTGTGAAACTATTCCACAAAAAATTCGTTTTTATTAAAATTAATTAAATCAAGAACCGATGATATTGGTATTCTGTACATATTTATTTTTTTTAAATAGAATACAAACATAAAAAATGTACGTAGGGAATTAATTACATCGTTTCCTTATTTTATAAATTCTAATGAAAAGATATTCTACACTGAAAGTTGTGACATAATTCGACCATTTACTTAAGATTTTTTAAAGCATAAGTCACAATATTTTTAGAATATGGGTGATCAGCAAAACACACCACAAAGTCTCGGCAACGGTTGCACTATTTGTGTTTATATTTACTTTCAATTAATATTTATCCGGCCCTTCATCCAGTTTACAATTTGATTTGAAGAAGCTACAATATTTATTATAATGGTGATGTTGATAATCAAGCTTATCCTTTTTAAGAATTTTAAGTTTATGATTAAGGAAACAAAGCATTTGCGAATACTAATTTGTTTCTTAGTAAACTTTTCATAATTAAAGTGTTAACTTTTCTCGTGTATACAAAATATGATGGAGTAAACTTTAAACAAACGATGCCACGCTTATGTTAAAACTTTTAAGTGTTAAAGTTTTCTTGACATTTGTATCTTCTCATATTTTTTAAAGCAGTTGCACGAATAATATTTTTAATAACACGACAATCCTAATCGTTTCTAAAAGTCTACAATTCTTCAAGTTTTACAGATCTCTTTATATGACTATTTGTTGCAGAGCGAATGTTACTATTAAGGTACTAAAAAGCTTTCTATTTTTTGCTTTATTGTAGTTTCATCCACGTTTTTTATTTTATACTATCCTAAATATTTGGATTATTCATAATAAATATCTAAATTAAGAAATTAGGCAGATGAGCATCTAGTTCTATATTATTTTATCACTTTAAGAGTGTATAAACTAATAAATATTTAAATAAATAATTACTTAAATCTAAAAAAAATTTGGGCGCATATTAACAGTTTGCTCTGTAAATAATAATAGCAAAATTGGAAATGCATTTCGTGAAGAAAAGGTTATAAAATTATCGCATGTAAAAATTTTGTATGCGGAAATTTGTTGTATTTAATCCATGTTAAAATGTTATTAAATACATTTAATTTACTATTTACCTCTATAGAAATAATTTTATTTACGCACTCTGTATTATCTAATTAAATGAAATTGTTTACATAGTTTCTTAAATAGACAGTGAAATTTGATAACTTCGTAAAATTAATATAGAAATGATTACATTTGAAATAAGTTCACACTTTGTGAGTTTTGAATTTATAAAATTTTAATACCTTTATGATAATTTTGTATTTAGTTAATTATGATTAAAACAAATACAGACGACATCAGCTATTTAATATAACATAAACTTCAAGGAGAATATGTTTTAATTCATATAAAATTAACCCATAATTAATTCCCAAATTCTTGTGATTTGGAATTTCTAATTCTTGTAATTTTTAGATTATGCTTACAATGCCAATCTAGCATTATTATTCCTGACAAAGTTAAATTTATGAAGAATATCAACATGTGACCAAATAATTTATCTGAAAGTATTATAAACTTTATAGAATATTAGATTTAAGGCTTATTTCTTATAATAATTTTAAACATTTCTGATAATCTTGGATTAAATCTATTGCCATAATAAGTTCAATGAGTGTACAGTTCTTGTTATAATTGTATTAATTGGATTAAATACGTGTTTGCATCAAATGCATCTGTTAGGTTTATTGGGCTGGCTAATAAGTGGAGTTCTAGATTTTTATATAAAGGTTGTCGAAAATATCAGAGTGTTTTCTTGTAAGATATATGAAAATGAGTCCTACGCATTAAAGTGCACTGCATCAAAGAAAATGGATTTAAATCGGCAGCAAGTATAGATTCTTCTATTTTATTAAATCCGTTTTCCTATTTAATGAGATATATAAAGTCACTCAAGAAATACAGGGATATTTACTGACTGTATTTCATTTGAAATTACTACGAACCGTTTTTTGAACTGCGTTATGTTTTTTAAACTACTATGTTTTGTATTTTAATACCTAGCAGTTTATGTTCCACGTTTTATTTTATCATGGTTTAGTTATTTGGAGCTTTAAACTATTATATCAAAACGCTAGTAATATAAAGAAGTTTTCTAAAGTAAACTCAAGGTATTTTATTACATTTCTGGAAGATATATCCTAAAACAATTTCGAAAATCTACAGAACGTTTTATGTACGTAATTAAAACGCCAGGAGAAGTTCTTGATTCTGCACATAATTTAAAAAAATGTGCAGTGAATACATATGGTAATGAATAATCGGTCAAAGAAATATCAGAGAAATCGACGTAAAAATAAGCACAAAATCATGTCGATGACGGTTATTCCTACGCCGACAGTTTACTTTACGTCAAAAGAAAGAAAATGAGGTATATTTTCTTATCTTTAACATTATTCTTTTATTTAACTATACAAAACTTTCTTAGAAACATTTTGGAAAAACGATACTTGAAATGGGTAATGAACTCGCACAGAAAAAGTTACATATATTTTTACTACAGTAAGACATTCTTTTTTTGTCGTCGTGCACATTTGAAAAAGTTGAATTTCTTTAAATACAAGCCAAGTGACTGACATCTGACAATTTATAACGAAGTTTGAAATGTGTACTCTTAAATATGTGACGTTAATTAACAAGGCTTATTTTCTATCAGTTCGTACAAAGAAAAGCAGGGTGTCATGAAACCAGTGACGATCTAAAAACAATAAAAGTTTATTGGAGTAACATAATGAATATAATAAATTCCTATGTTTTTCGTGGTTTTTACGCAAAATATCAACATCAAATTAATCTGCTCCATTAAATAAATAATTAGGGCTTATCAAAAAACTCGTCAAAATTTTAGATGCAAACAAATTACATTATTCTTAAACATCAAGAAAATTTCTTTGTTTGAATACTTACATGTAACGTGCTGATATTCAGATGAGTCAAAAATTATAATAGATTCAAAATTAGACAGATAATTAGAGACTCTAATTTTATAAGTTAAATTACTTAGAGTTTTCGGATTGAGTTTTACTTATAGAAGTTGTTACAAACTTTCTTGGAAATCGCGAATCATAAAATTATTCTGCGTTAATAACGTTCTGCCCAGTTTTATAAATTTATGGTTCAGCCTGAACTTTAGGTTCATTATCTATGTAGCTTGTCATATATATAGTTTCTCGGAAAATCTTTGATTTGCAGCAAGAAAAAAGGGAAGAATTTTTGTTGATATATGAAAACCAAGGAAAAAAATACAAAGGTAGCAAGTATAAGAACAAGTATACGATAAATCACTATTGTTGTCGTATTATACGTAACACCTTTGCAAAATCTTATTGAAGAAAGCAAGAAAAAGCAGATTCCGTTGTCCTGAATAATTAAATGCGATATATTTCCGATAAACAAAAACTTGCTTTCACCCACAAATATTTTATCTCGTAAATCTTACGCAGGATACAAAAATTGGTTGTAGTAACATAATTTTTAGGACAAAGACCTTAAAAACTACTAAACATTTTGGGGCATCAAATTGAGTATTGAGTCATTTAATATATAATATGTTATGGGATCATGGTATATAATATATGATCGGAGGCAAAATTTTATTTCGAAAATTTAAATGGAAGGACTATAATCTTGAACGTCAAACCTGTTCCGAACGCCCTGTTAAATTATATGTTTCACGATTGAAGGAGATACTCGACTTGTGACACCTAATAGAAGAAGATCATCAACTGACTTTTCATAAACTTAAGAAGCTTACTTGCAGTTATTGTACAATTCCCAAATATTATAACATTTATTAAAATACAAAGAATAAAACTGGTTGGTAACGTAATGACAAAAATGCCCTGAGACCTCTTTTACATTCCGGCCACGCTCCTAGAATTAGCATTGATTAATTATGTTAGGAAAGATCTTTTATTATTTTCATTGTTCAAGGAGGGATCAAACTATAATTGATTTCTTTAGAACGAATAAAGTACATCCCACGCTTTGACTCTACAGAAGAAAGAAAATCAATAAGATTTAGACAGAAAATTGAAATACATCTATTTATATTATAATATATTATTTTAAAGACATGTCTTTTTAAAATTAAATGTAAGATCGGCAGCTAATAAAATCGCTACAGTAATTTCTTGACTAACTTATTTTTGATTAAACGTAAAAAAAATTAATAAAATCTATCTTCAATTAATTAAACACTATAGCTATTTATAACTTATCTCCAGGTGCATAAAGATATAAAATTCCATCCTTGTATAATATGTTGGGATAATATCTGAAAAATTAAATTCGTTCGACCGAGTCTTTCAAGTTTATAACGCATATGTAATAAGATACCTAACAAAATATATTATAGTTTTAGGCCGACATTTTGTCGTCACTTTGTACGTGTGAAGTCAAACAAGTTGAAAAATTGTTAGCTCAGATGTAAGAAGGAACCTGTATATTATTCATACAAGTAATTATGTACATAAACTGAGTAAGTATCTGAAGCACGTTGTTATCAAAAATATAAATTTTTGAAGTGAAACTTCTTAGGTGGCGATTCAATAATTGATAAGTGGACGAAAATTGAGAGTAAAATTTGAAGGTCGTGTCACGTATAAGCACATTTCGTTACATGAGAGAGAAAAAAGATAAGACGTAGAAAGAAGGAGAAAGAGAGCTTTATATTATATTAAAATGTAATATGTAAAAGCGAATGAGTTTAGAAACAAATGCGTAAATTCATCACGTACTCTAAGCATCCTCGCCTGTCACGCGGGAGACCGGAGTTCGATTCCCCGCCGGGGAGGATTTTCTTCATAGTTAATATAATAAATAGAAGAATATTAGTAGTCATATTTTTAAAGTAGCATTTTTTCATTTTTAATAATATCTTGCAGTAAACCCATTTTGTTTGACTAACATTCGAACAAGGTTGTTTAAAACAGTTTATAATCAAGACGTTTTATTCACAAATTAAAGATAACATTTATCAGTAATTTTTACTTTAGTAATATATTAAATTAAATATATTTTGTCCTTAAATAACATTTAAATTAATGTTACTTCAAAACAATTTAAAATCAAAATGGATTTTTTATATATAACTTGAGTTTTGAATAATGCCGTTGAGTAATAATGTTGATAGTAAAGAAAAACCTAATATTGTCTCTTCATTCGATTATATAAAAAATATCATATTCCTAATACCTTATTACTTTGCGAAGTAACGGAAAATTTTTATTTTCATAATTAGGAAATGTTTATGAATAATAAATATGAGAAATATGAATACGAATTTCTAGACTAGTACCATCTAAGCGTTTTAAAAATTATCTAGTGACGCATATGAAGCGAACAAATTTTGTCAAGATGGTAAGAGAGGCCGCTTGTTCGGTTGACAATAATAAAATCAGTTTTTTTTATTTCGTTAAGCCGATATTTTTGTTTATTCTAATACATGTAAAGTAAATTAAATTTTTGTTTCGTTTTTCTCTCTTTCTCACTCTTTTTTCTCCGCCGTTTTACCCTTCACTATATACTTACAAATAGAGGTTTAGATCACCAAAGAACTTTTGTTCTTGTCATATGTACTGAGTTATACGCGATAAATTTTTAATTGAAATTTCAATTTTGACAGTTATTTTTTCTATGGTTTCTTAACATTTTCTGCTCAGCCTGTATGAATAATAAATGTGTGTGTGTGTGTATGTGTATTTTTGAAGTAATAAATGCAAGTAACGTAGTAACGTCATATTATGAGCCACATAACTTCCCAATTTTTTGGTTTGATATATTCCAAACATATCATATTTGATATCAAATATGATAAGACATATCATATTTGATATAAAATTTTATACACATGTTCATTATTTTCATTCCATGAAATATAATATATTGAAGATGGTTATTTGTACTTGAGAAAAATATTATAGACATCGGCATAACCTGTATTGAACTTGTATAGTTTTTATGTCTTACACAAAAATATCAGATTTAAATTCGTCCGCCTTGATGTTGGTACTTTACGGTACAATATTGTGCAGTTTTATTGACAATAAAATACTGTGCTAGGAAATTATCTTGCAGCGTAAAATGGTACATATCTGAGGATAAGAAGGTTTTGCGAATACTGCTCGGTATTGTGTGTAGTCAGGGGAAATATAATATTTGAAAAATTGTTTTTCCTCAAATGTTGTGAACGTTCTGGCGTCCTACTGTATGCGTATCTATGAGTATATATGAATTCATTTATAATTTCATATATATTCATAGATACTGTTTCTACTAAATTCATAGATACTGTTTCTTCTAAATTCATTACAAAAATTAGTTTGCAGTCTGAAATTATTTTTTTATAAACCGAAACCCATAATATTTTACAAATTATCCAAAGTTACAGTTATTTGTTGTACTTCTCTTGATGCTTAAAACCATTTGTTTGTATTAAATGACTATTAATTTCCACATGTATTAGAAAATAAACTCATCATAGACTTTCACGATAGTAATCGATTTTAGGTGTTATAAATATGTAGTTTTGGAATTCAATCGATTAACGATATTTTATCATCATACTATTTAAAAATATCTATTGCCGTGGAATTAAACATCTGATTTATTAGAGTATTATAATGTTAATATTAATATTTCGAAACATGTTTTTATACGAAGAAACATTATTTCATATTTTTGGCAAACAAATTTAAAAAGGGGCTTAAGAAGAAAAGAAACTTAAAAACAGAAATTAAGGTCTAAAGAAAGTATTACTTTCATCATTTTAAAAGCAGTGCTTGTAGTAATATCATTCATCAATTGCATCTTTTCATCTACTAATGGCAATCAAAAGAAATGAAAACAATTGAGGGAAAATAGCAAAGGGTACTTTCGTGCGAACGCTTTTTTTATATTAAATAATTATAAAGAAATCTATCTAGAAGTGTGGAACTTGTAATACGAGGGCTCGTACCTATTTAGGCGTTTATAAACATTTAATGGTATATAATATTCTTATTAAAGAAAGAATTACTTCTATAATTTTAAATTTGTAAAACGGAATATATTGCCTACTGTATCCTTCACAGGCGCACATGAAAAAATGTCTTATGTGATAAATTATAAATAAACAATTTTCGGATATTTTCCTTTAATTGTGCTATAAGACTTCGCTTTTTACTAAATTTCATGATTTTAGGTCAACGGACTTTCCGAACCCTAAAGGTTCTGGTTTATTTGCGGGTATCAAAATATGCGACATGAGTGGCCGTATTGTTGGGGTTTTATATAGCGTTGATTTAGAAGCTCGTTTCTTTTACAACTCTTTGGTATCAATTTCAATTTGATACATCTACACATTCCTGAGAAAAATGGTCCTGATATATCGACAGACGGACAATGAAGTGATTATATGAGGATTCTTTCTTTTTCCTTTTGAGGTACGTAATCCTAAAAAATGAGTCAAGTGCGGATCGCGCACATGATAGGATTCCGTATTTGTCTAGATATTTTAAAATTTATGATGCAAGTTAACGGAAATAATTTTATTAGTAATTTCTAATTATAATTTTCAAACCTTTTTTTTCCTGCCTCTTAGTTAAGATATTTATTTGAAGTACATACTTGCTAAGCGTAAGTCTAAAATGGAGAAACGATGAGGGTGTGACAGAAGGACGGACACAAATACATACACGAACAAGTCGAAATTATAAAGGTTTCGTCTTTGATTACGAAACCCTTAAAATTGTTACGAGAAGTTTAGCAGTCATAATTAAATATTCAAAAGACGTGTGGCTTTTCTATGTTATAAGTGCTTGATCTTGCGAAGTAATCTTTGGGAGAAATAAAAAATTAAACAAGACTTTTTGAAAATTATGGACAAAGCGGAGCTTTTCAAAAATTTTGATAAATTACAGGTTCATTAATTTTATATAAATATATTATCAATTTTGCATTTTGTACAATTAATAAGCAGGTATGTGAATAATTCATGCATAGAGCAAGTTTTTATGTACAAAAAAGTGGTTATTTTGTCTACTAAAGTAACTATGAATACTTATGTATTACTGTATACTGGAAAAAATTTAAAAAAAAAGTTTGAAAATAAACCCAAGCTTTTATTTTATATTACAAGTACTTTTATATTAGTATAATCATTTAATAATTTTTCTGAAATTTACAGACTAAAGGGATTATACCCAGTCTAAATTTAGATAACAAATTCTGCGAACATAATGTAAATAATACAATTACCGTTAGTAAACATTTAATTATTACAATATTCCATTGGCCAATATTCATAGTTTAATTACTATGTAATTTTGATACAAAGAATATAATACTTGTCTAAACGTAGTTGTTGCCACGTACAATGAACTCAATGTTTATTGATAATTCAAGACCAAAAAAGGTCTCTCGTTATATTTGTCCGTCAGCTGAATTAAATTACTTTAAATTTTGGAAAACGGTAGAAAATAAAAAAAAATTGTAAATAAATTTTCAAGAATAATATCATGCTTACACTTGTAATCAAGAGAAAATAAAATTTAAAAGTTGAAAATATTGACATATGTATATACACATAGAAATTATTTGTATGCATGAAAAATTCAGAACTTAGAAGTAAAACTAAAAGAAACACAGATATGAATTAATAGCAAATAATATGTCTATAACTTAAATAATTGACAAAAGATATGGTAAAATTGGTGA
This sequence comes from Druceiella hillmani, assembly GCA_039881145.1. Lineage (NCBI taxonomy): Eukaryota > Metazoa > Arthropoda > Insecta > Lepidoptera > Hepialidae > Druceiella > Druceiella hillmani. The sequence continues at coordinate 16,007,819 of JAYKKI010000025.1, read as the reverse complement.
AAACAGGGAAAAATATTAGTAAGTAAGAATTTTACAAAAAATAGTACAGTTCGGCAAACTGACTTCTAGATTCGGTAACACTTACGGGCATATTTCCGAATCTATTGATTTATTGTTTATTATTAAAAGATGTTATTTTGACAATTTTTATTTACTAACATTTAAATAAAATAATTTTATAGACGTAATTATTATAAAGGGAAAATGATTTACTATTGAATTTTTTTATTCAAAATTCACATCTATTGTAACCCAAAGCCAGTGGCTTAATACACACTATGCACTACCATACGTGGTAAGATGTTTATTGACATGATTGTTCTCTAAAAAGCCAGCTTTATTATCTTTTAGATATTTATTAGGTGATTATACACCATCTTCATATCAGTAATACCAACTTCTCTAATTTAAATTAAACTCTTTATCTTCATTTTAGTATTATAACGCTCCGCAAATATATCATAATGAACTCATAACATGATTATTAATTATCTCGTAGGATATACTCGTACATCAAAGCTAATATAGTGAGTAAATCGCAATGAAAGTTTGGGTGAAAGCTTCCGTGAACAAAAGCTTCTGCCTTTTGTTACGGAGTTAGCATGTGCCGAGCTACGTCGTTAATACCTTTATTAAGAAGACTTTATGGGGATGCAAGATGAGTATAAGTGAAGTAAAAATTTTATTGTATTTGATATCTTCTTAGTACTTATGTGTTTAAAGAAGTTTAGGTCGTGTTGGCAATCTTTTTTCAAAACGGTCTTTTTTAAGGCCATTTAACTAAACTTGTCCAGATGTTTTTCGTCAGCGAATTGAACTTAGGGTTCTATCGTATTTTAACTATTTCATTTTACTTTATTAATTTGATATAATAATCTATTTAACAATATTCATAAACAAATAGGATGTTCTTGACGTTTAACCTATTTGACGGCAGCGATTCCGACGGCGTGAGGATTGTAAGTGAATTGAGTATCGACGTGGACAGGTAAGAGTGTAAACGTTAAGGTTATTTTAGGTTATACTACAGCCATTTTTAGAGATGCTACGCGTAAAGAAATATATAACAAAAAAGTGTCTTTTCTGATACTTTCCTGATTATTTTCTTTTCCACGATAACCTGACCTTAAAACTATTCTTAAATTTATGATTATTATTTCGAGTCTCATTCTGTACTCAAGTTGTATAAAAAATGACTTCAAAGTACTATGCCACATAGTCCAAGAATCTTCTTGTGATCATTTTAACTTTTTTATCAATAATCTGTTTATTTAAAAGTATGCAAAATGTAACCTACGTCAAAAAAAACAGTGTACCATCGATTCATTAGTGAATGGATGATGAAGTTTTGAAATATATTTATTATTTTTTTTTATTAATAATTTTGATATAATATGCGCATATTTTCCAACGATATTTTATAATATAAATTTTCATCCTAAACTGTATTTAAAATTTAGAATAATTTTGACAAAAATAAATATCTTGCTAAAATTAATATATTTTTTAAATACATGTATATTTATTATGCTCGTCAAAAAGTAATTTTTCTTCTGTTTCACTTTAATTTACATTGTTCCAAATATCTACACGACAGCTTTCGGAGTATAAATTGTAAAACTGCATTTTCTTCGAAATTGATTTTACTGCGCTTAATTTTTACCATCTATGCATAAAAATGTTATCTTTCTATTTGACATTTAAACCTGCAATAAAATCCTTCGAAATTTTCTTCGCTTCGACTATTCAGAATTATTTGTTTATTGCTGATGGTGGATTATTGCTGAGATTACAATTCTGCCCATAAACCGAAATAATGTGTATTATATTAAAATATTTTTACTTTCTCGACCTAGTGTTATAAGAATAAATGAAGGAAGTAAATTGCTTCACATGGAACGTGAATACTATTCATGAAAATTATGTAAATTTATAATGAAGTATTTCTTCATCAGGTCTTACTTTTCTATTAGAATCGTGCAGATAGTTTCGCACTGCACCCTGTATGTTCTCAGATTACACTTATTTAAAAAGTAGTAACTTTAATTAATGAAAAATCAAAACATTTCGTTTCATGAACCATTTAAATAAGTAAATTTAATTTGACATAAAATCCATTTGACAAATTATAGTAAGGCAGACGACATAGCCAAACATTTTAAGATGATGATAATCGAGTATTAATTGGAAAATGCTCGAATTAGATTTGACGCGGATATGAAAATATCTATAAAGCATAAAATCTCTGAAGTTCTAATACTTCAATATAAAAGCTTTACATAGGTAGTAAAGAACGTAGTATATTCCATTACTGAAAAATTTCTGATAAAGTGTCTTGTTGTTAAACAAAGTTATTAAAAATTAAACAAAAAAAAGGCTTAAAAATTAAAATCGATACTTTACGAGATTAATTTTTATATTAGTTACAAGTAGCAAAAACGTTTTTACAGTATTTTAATTTTTCTTTACTGTATGTTACATAGGCAATTTTTGATAAGTTTGATGAGTAGTACCTTAAACAACATTTTAATGCTAAGCTTTTTTGGGTTGAATGACTCATTATAAATAAATACTTAGATGATGAAATATTCAACAGTTTTTAGACCGGTAAACAGATGAGAAACTTTTTTTTGTGACCAATCGTTTATAATTGAAATGTTTTTAAGAATCAATTAAAATATATACATTTGTATTGAAATATTTTTTCACAATATAAAACCGAGCATAAAACAATACGAATTATTTCTGAAGCAAAGAAGTCATTCATTCGCTGCGGTAGCTGCTTCAATTTAAACTTCTGTTTAGCTTCAATTAAACTTCTTTCCGTGAATTTGTAAGCCAAAACGATTTTTGGGGGCAAATATTTTTTGTTTGTTTGTGTATTATTTATATATATTTGAAACTGACTGTTTACATTCAAGTCAGTTTCAAATATCCAGGACTGCAGGAAGTCTTTTTTTTATTTTTAATAATCTTTGAATCAACCGGTACTTACTTAATTACTTTTTTACTTTCTTTTGTATATCAAGACAAGTCGAACGAGATCAAAATAGAAAGATTTATTGCCCGCCATTGAGTAGCTCCTGTCACCATCTTATACTTTCATTGTCAGACATTATCTGCTCACTGTTTGCAACCAAAATACCTCCTAAATATAATTCAATCAAGCTCAAAAGTCAGTTAATCCATCTCTAGCGGTTGAGAACTTTTGTCACCACCTTCCGTTTCCATCATCGGACCATGGCCAACGTTACAAAAACAGGGCAAATGAGTTAAAATACGGTCTTAAATTTTCGAGAGCGGCCATGTTCTTTCATTTGTTGAGGTGATGAGCTCCGGAATATCCTGTGTAACAGGATATTTCCGGAGCTCATCACCACTATTTATTTTAGATCACTTGAACACCAATTAAAAAAAAATATTTTGAAAATCGGTCTACCAAGTAAAAAGTTATGAGTCACCATCTACAAATATAGAAAAAAATATAGGGTTCTAATAAAGATTCTTCTTTTTTCTTAAATTGATTAAAGATATATTTAGTTCTAAATGTAAAAAAATCAATATAAAGTCAGCTTTTACTTTAGCCGGGGTTTTTGAGCTATAAACTGAAAAAAGCGGATAAAAATCATAATAATGGCCATGGTATTAGCTTTACTAAAAAAGGTAATTATATGCTATATGCGTTTAAATATGATTTCAGACTTATGGGTGATGCGGCTAGTTCAAACGGGGCAAAATCTGGAAGTTCAGTATTACTTTTTTATTAACAATTTGTTCAGCGATAGGGTTTATTTTTGGTTGAATGGCTAACATAAAGAAAATTCATATGTCATTATTTAGAGGTCATTATATCCACAAAAAGTTAGTTTGCTGTGCTTTATGGACTTGTGCAATCATTGACTTGTATTTCTTCAAAGCTAAGGCCGGCAAAACGCCACAGTTAATGCAGAGCACCTTAGATTTATTATGACTAACTTTTTATTCCCCAATTGAAAGACATTCTTGTTGAAGAGCTTTGATATGAAGAAGACGGTACAACATGCAAATTTGTTGCAAGAAATATTTTGTTTAATTAATTTCGCGTAACCCCCTTGTGAATTGATCTCCACGATCGTGTGATATCACACTTATGGATTATTTTCTGTGGAGATATGTGAAGTTACTAGTCTATGCCGATAAAACGCAGACATTGGCAACTTAGAAGACAACATTCGCTGCGTCATTGCTAAGATACGACCCCAACTGCTCAAAAAGTGGTTGAGAATTGAACTTTCATATTGCGCTCCATTTGAGGCAGCCGAGGTGCCCATATAGGTGTAATCATACGTGGCCTAAAATCGTATATGAACACAATTGGAATATAACTACCTTTTCAATAAAGCCAATACCGTGGCTATAATCATGATTTTTGTCTGTTTTTTTACTGTTAAGTTGCATACCTCTAAAAAATCACCGGTCGAGTGTCATGTGTGAAGTTTGCATTCATAAGGAAATTTGTAATTTTTTGAGACAAATAAAATACAACGGTAGTAAGAAAAAAGAAGTAACAACAATTAAATAGTTTATAAATATACATCAAATATGGTAGATAATTTAGTGGTATGTCACAAGTAGTCACCGTAAAATGTTGATGTGAGGTTTTTGGTTTTTCTAAATAAGTGTATATATTTATAAAGACAGTATCATACAGAGTTAGAATAAGGTAACAAAATATTGAATAGAACGTGTCTCGTTTTATCTGTTCTTAAAAGCAATATCAAAAGTGAAATGTTTAGGTTGAAGTAAATCTGGGAAATATTTGAATATCGCAATTGGCAATCAAAAGGAACTAAGGTTAAAAGTAAATAAATTTATCCAAATAAATATTGCAATATCTAATATTTCACATTCGTCAATCAAATGCCAGAATACACGCAATACAAGTGAAGAGAATGAATACATTCAAAACGGAAATTATATTTAATTCAATAAAGTGATATCTCCCATCAAATCCAATTTGACATAAACTATTTCCCGAAAATGGTCTATTGCCCGTCTACGAGGTAGTTGAAATGGCAGAATGGTTTTGCCGCGTACCATTTCCTATGTCTCAATTGCAAGTACATTAAGAGTCTTTTTGAAATAACCTTTTCGTCTAAAAGTTATTTCAAAATTTAAAGACGCACATGTGAATTAAATGAGGAAACTTTTAGTTTAATCATTTAGAAAAAAAAATTGAAAAAACGTAAATGAAAAGTTTATATGTTATCCAGTTTACACAATTAAATGAAACTACGTGATTAAGTATTATTTCTACTTTATTTAAGTTCTTTACCAAAGATATTTGCTAATAACCCACCTAAAGATGTTATAATACAACGAAACCTAGTTAACGTCAAATATATTCAATGTTATTCAGTTATTATAGATTTCTAAATTTGGACAAATCTTACCATGTTAAGGATGGGAGAAATAATTTTGTATGCCACTTTTAAAACACACATTTTCATTGGATATATTTTCATTGCGTACATATATTTTCAATACACATACAAAACCGCTTCATTCAAAATTAATAAATTAGTTGGCCACTTTAACAAACGATATTTAAAAACTGTAACTTTTTGAGTATTATGTACTTAGCGAGTTTAGTTTAAAATATCGTTGTAATGTAAATAAAATAAAAGAAATTCAGTTGAAGAAATTAATTTTTAGTGATAAATTGGTGCATTGCTTCAAAAAAGAATATTAGAAAAACTTTATGATGAATTTAATCTCCCATCTTCCTGCCTTTCTATCAGTTATAGTTGCATGTTACCTTAACTACAGAACAATAAAATCTGATACACAAACTCAAAACGTGTACTCCAAAACTACATGTGGCACAAAAAAAACTGCCAGGAGTAAACCCGGTAGAAATTTCATTAAAATTTGGTAATGTTTTAGATCTAAATTTAAAATAAATTGGTACTTTAATGAAAAACTAAACTTGTTTAAACTTGCCTTTCTTTGAAAATAACTTGTCAACATTCCTCATGATGTAATAATGATTCCGCTATAAATGGAAACCAAGAGGTGTATTTGTTGGCTCTTATCTCTAGAAATACTTTTCCCGTCACGACTGTATCTACGTATCTAGTTTAGATGGCATATGTATATATGTAACGAGATAAAAAATAAATAATAATTACGAAAAAATAACTAGCAATTATCTTTAATGAATATAATGAAAAATAAATTTTAATGTACCATTTCTCAATGAAATAATATTTCATATCAATTCAAATGAAACAATATTTCATAAAGATGACGTAAGTATTGCGGGCGTATAGAGTGGAACAGAGTTCACAGCTTTTTTTATCTACAAATAAAAAAAAATTATTTAGACAAAACTTTGGTAGTTTAAAAATATAGATATGTGCATCGATAAAAACACTGTCTGACAATGCAGCATTTTTTTATATTGTGGTTATTCAGTGGAGTTACAACTTGGCAAAAAAATGATTTGTATCAAAACTTGAGTTAAGTTCATAGACAAATATAGTCAAAATGTATTTTTTTTTAATATATTTGTCTACGAACTTAACTCAAGTTTTGATACAAATCATTTTTTTGCCAAGTTATAACTCCACTGAATAGGAAATTTGGCACTCAGGGTTTCTACAAGTTTCGTTATATCCTGTATAAGGATAAATTTGCAAGGTTATCTTGTATTTGGTATTAGAAGACCATGCTCGACAAAGACAATACAATCACAACACAATGCAAAAGTCGAAATGTACTCGACAGGTATATTTCTGAAAATCACTTAAAAGACAAAAATAAACTAAAATTTTGGAAAGGAGTGCCTGTAAAATAAATTAATGAAAGGTTCATTTAAAAGATCCAAATAGAGAACCAAATTAATTGCGTTCTCAAGATGTACTTAATAGACAGCTTTTGCGAATCTTAGGTAAAAGCGAATTTAAACGGTGTCGCTCGGAATTGACTTCCGTCGCCATCAAGAAGTTCGATGAACTGTGTCTGTATCTATGTTGTTAACTGTGAATGATTGTCTATTAAGCAACGATGAACGTTTTTTATTAACGAACGAGCTTGGACTCTACATTACTTTAAAAGTTAAGAAAACTATTAAAATATTTCATTTTACGTGATAAAATTTGTAATGATCGACTATACGGAGATAGAAAAACATGGTTTACTTTAAAGTATAATAAAGAGCTGAAGCATACTTTTTGGAAATTTCAAGTAGCTGAACCGGAATACTTAAGAAAATTACTTGTACGGAATGCCATTAGTATTGAATAGATTGTTCAATTATATTTTCTATATTACTCGGGATAAAACATTTTAACCTCAAGTAAATGCTATTTCTTTTTAATATAATTATTGGTAACATTTTTCCTTAATATAAAAAAGAGTTCTTTCTTTACGATATAATTTTACATTAATAATTTAAAGTAATTTGTTTAATTGAAAACCTATTTATTACCTATAACTAAAAGTAAAAAAATCTGTTATGAATTTATATATTGTCTTTTTAACTATCGTCTAAGAATTTTTTAATTTTATAAACGATGCATGATGACAAAGAAAAATCAATATTTAAATAGTTTATTCAACTAAACGAGATAGATATCCTATTACTTACAAAAATATTTTTAACAAAGTGGCGTTAAAAGATGATCTAAGTTACTTTAAAGTGGAAGCTGATGAAATAAGATAAGAGATTTTCGGGTGCTAATTAATTTGGATAACGTTCGTAAACTAATTTAATTGCTTGTTTACTATGTAAAGGTGCTCAAAATAACTTTAACGATCTGTTTTAACTGATTTTAGGAAGAATTAAATGGTTAAAATTTATTTAACTTCCTTTGTTCATTAATTTACAAGCCGCAATGTCTAAATTTATTCAAGAATATTTCCCAGTTTGATTTAACATTACATTTGTACAACCAATATATAGAAATAATTTATTCAGATTTTTATACAAATACCTTTTTCTTACAAAAGTTTAATTATTTTCCTTAGTCCATTTTGTAAGGGTGCCAAAAGTTTATATTTCTCAAGTATGTTTTAAGTATAACGTTTTCGCCGAGGCAATCTACTATTTTTGGATTAATATTGCGTTGCCGGGAAGACTAATTCTAAATTAGTGCTCCTATTTTAATAGAAATTTCTTTGGCATAATTTTGCAATTCACGAAAAATTAAGATATGTATAATACACGCAGACAGTAGTGCTATCTTAATGTACAGATTTATAAAAATCTTTAAACCTTTTAAGCTAAAATAAAACCAAAGTGCGAACAAAATGGACGGAAAACTCAACACGTGTTTCAGTCTTGGTACAATATATTTTCTCATTAATTCTTATAAAACAGAATTTATTATAGTGATTTCACCAAAATGTGTCTATTGCGACCATGCTTTTATTTCTAGGTATACATACCTTATATATATATATATATATATATATATATATATATATATATATATATACATATTTTTGTTTTTTCTGCCAATTTTTGTGGCAAATAAAAGTATCAATTCAAAAGTGGATTTTTGGATTATTTAATTACAAATTAATCGTTTCTTGTAAACATCTTTTTTTCTACACATTTTTGATGATATAATATCACAATTCATCCATAACATTTTCTGCGGAATGGAATGGATTCCATTGCCATCTTCTTTAATTTAAACACAGCCGATTATTGATAAATGAGCATATTTAATAGAATGAAAAGTTGAGAATACAACGTATGGATTGAGCAAATTTTCTAGGAGATATTTATAAATGTTTATCATTAAAAAGAAATATTCTTGATGAAATATTTCTCGATGTTATGCGTACTTAATTTAAATAACTGAGTAAAAAGTTTCCGAGCCTTTTGAAATAAAGTATCGTTTGTTGTTAATTCCTCAAAATTAACTCATTAATATAACACAAGACTTAAATACAATAAGGAACTCGGGCACAATCAGTCGGCATACCTTCCACAGCAACCGGATGTCGATTTTGGGCGCTGCCGCTTCAACTTCGCTTTAGCGTAAAATTTGCAAAGTAGTCCATTAAATATATATTCAAGACATAATTCATTTTGCCTAACTTACAGGCTATTTATTGTTAATAAATACTCTTACTTCATAATCTCATCTTCGTTTGCCTACTTAATTTTTCATAATTATTGATTCAACTGTATCTGATTACATCTATATTATAAAAATAAACACTGAATAAAAAACTAACTAAAGGTAAATAAATTCAACTCTACAATGCAAAAATGTTTATGATAAAATAGTTGTGGAACGTCAATCATTTAAAAATTAAAATAAATTGAGGAAAAAAAAATATTGATTGGATTTACTATTTTTATGATCAAAAAATTTATATCGATATAAAACTTTGTAAACCTACCTGAAATTTCTTTTAAACCTACCTGAAGTTGCATTTAACTTGTATTGTGTTCTTTTATCGAATGAATGTTTTATCTGATGCGTTCATTATACTACAGTCAAACAAATATTTTTGATTGATTAATACCCACAAAGACACATGGGGTAATCAAAGAAATGTGAACTTTTTTTAAAGTAATACGCTTCATCTTGAAATCCGATATATATTATCTTTAAGTTACCAACAGAATCCAATAATGGAAACTTCAATGAGATAGGTTTTTTTTGTTTTCTGATACGTAAACAAATAAACTAACTTAAAAAAATAAACAAAAATTACAAAAACAATGTATTTGCATTCTATTTTGAATTAAACTAAACTTTTAAAAACTTTTAAATTAAACTTTTTTTTTAAACATTTTCAAACTAACAACAGACAAACTTCACAATACGTAAAAAAATTACTTTCTTAACAACCACATTTACACTGCCTAATATTAAACCTATATAAATAAAAATTTGGAAACAGATTACAATTTTAAAGAAATAGAGAAAACCAGGCTACGCCTAATTACTTAGGGTACTGGTCTATCGGGTGAAAAACTTTAATGCGGGATTAAAAATGTAAGTAGCACCATCTACTGCTGCATATAGATACTATCATTTATTTAATTACTACGCATAGAACAGCTATGTCCTTCATTGCTGTATTATACCAAATTAATAATTTGAATTTGCATCTCTTTTGATTGTAAACCATTGATAAAAGTTGGGATAAAATAAAAAGGAAATATTTTTTTCAATTTAACTAGTATATTATCGATAAAAACACAATCCAAATTTGATTGGTGGTTTTTACCTGATACGTGCACAAACACACAAAGAGACAATTAGGTTGCTTACTTTCCAGATTTATGATATATAATGATATTTGCACAGCATTTTTTCTTAAGCTTTCGTGTTGGTCCTGGTATATAATATTATTTGCAGTTTCTCAACATATTTAGTAAAATTATATTAATTTAAAGATTTAATTTGAGTTTGTATATGTAAGTGTTATAACAGTGTTACACACACGTATTTAAATATTTATTATTGCTTCTGCTATTTTTATATTACACTAAGCATTCCTTGTATCGCACCACAGTATTCAGACTTATTCGAATTTATGAGGGTAAAATGATTGAGAGGAAATCGTCATTCGTTGCCAGATAGTAGAAATATATATATAAATATATATACATACATTTATATATATATATATATATATATATATATATATATATGTATATATATACACACGTCTACGCAAAGGCTGTAGAAAAACTATGAGGATCATTAGATGCCCTAATTTTTTAAATGTATGGCGCCTTCAGCAGTCATTATGTTTTTGAAACACGCACGATGTTTTTAGGCCTGTGAGAGACATAGTAGGCAAAATATTTACGTTGCAAAAATTTATATTTTAAATAGTTTAAAAAAAATGCGTCTTTAAAAGTGTATAAATGAATATATGATTATGAAATCTTTAGTGCAGAATCTCTTGTCGTGCATCACAGGTCTTTTTCATATAATTTTTTGTATCTATATTGCAATCATTTTCCCTTTGATTATTATAACATTTGTTTTTTTCTAACACAACTAAGATTATTTTTTACCTGTTCACCGCAAAAAACATATTTTTTAATTTTTTCTAACAAAAAGAGAATATTTGTTAATTTTAACCGATCCATTTCACATATGTAGAATGTAATGATGCAAGGAAATCGAACTTAACTTTGTTCAAATTCACTTTACAATGTTTGAAATGTCTACGGAACCGCTTCGGCAGCCGCACCGCTGTCGGAGTGTGAGTTACGACGCGGCATTTTCCTGGGGAATTCTCTCGCTGTGGGAAATTTCCTCCATTTGTGGATGAAAATGTTTTTTCGTACGGTGTATTGTCTTGTTGCCGCGTGTGGCGCAGGGCAATAAAATATTTGAAAAATTGCCTCAACTGAACCATTTCCAAAGCTTATGGTATTTGCTATGATTTGCCATGATTGTAAACAATGGATGTTTCGCCTTGCAGAGGGATTCATGTAGAGTTAAATTTAAAGATGATGGACGTCGGAAATATTCTATTAAATATATATAGAAATATACTCTTAATTAAGAGAATTCCGGGAAGTATAGTTCAAATTGAATAAGTAAATAAATACAATTTAATAACTTTAATATTGTAACAATTTTGTAATAACTTTAATATGTTAACAGTAACAGTGATGAAAAAAATATTCCATGCTTCTTTACAGACTAAAATGAAAGAGACAAAGCTTAATGCTGGGATGAAATTTGTAATTAGATTTTCAAGATATCATTTCCATACAGTGGGATTGGATTTTTTTAAGCCCGTATATTTAAAGAAATTCAGTAGATCCTGATTGACTCACAAGTTATAACATCTAAATAATTTGCATCATGAGTACTTCAATATGTAATAATTGAATAAACCTGTTTTGGTAGAAACAAAGCATAATCATTTTTCACTTTGTAGGTAAAGGTACAATTCTAATCATGGGTACATTAAAAATTCGTATATTAGAGAAAATATTTCTCATATTGAAACTAAATTTTTGGAATTACATTTGATATCTTTAGGAGAGCTTTTACTTTCCAGACAAAATTAAACGTGTAATTTTATGTAAAGCTTTTATAGGAAATGTCAATTAGTTTGCTAAATTTAATTAATTTCTTCACATATTCAGCTTTTGCACTCTTGAAAATCTGGGAGTTTTACTGAAATAATTGTATAATTTTCATTGGTTAAATAGTTGTTTGAATAAATAAATATTGTGATTAAAATTATTGGATCCAATGAATTTTAATAAGGATTTTGCACAAATGTTTTGACGGTAAAAGTCTTTGAAGAGGACCTTATACCACCGTCATACGTAAGTATAATGTATAGGTTTACAGACATCGTAAACTGCATGTTAGTGGTCACATCGAAATCAGAATAAATGTAAAGACAAATAAATGTGACTGATATACAAAAATTACGATTAGCTGGTCATATTTGATACTCAAAATTATCCGTTCCAAGATCTACTTGATATTTTTTAAACACTTATTTACTATTCAGGATTGTAGGATTCAGGATTAAGAATTACAGAGAACTATTTGTACCTGATATTTTGAAACAGAAGTGTCCATTTAGGAATCTTAAGATATTTTCCCGTATAATTATTTATTTGCTCAGATATTTTATTAGTCATGCAAAAGAAACCTTTTTATTTTGAATTTATTCTACCTCTATAATATAAGTAATTTGCTTTAAATGTTGTTTAAGTTTCGAATTTTTATATTTAATGATAATATGTATGTTACATTTTAAATTAGGTTAGAGAAATTAATATGTTCCAATGAAGTTATATATATATATATATATATATATATATATATGTGTATATATATATATATATATATATATATATATATATATATATATTTATATAAATATGTATATATATATATATATATATATATATATATATATATGCATAAACATATTACGCTATTAGTACTAGTACAAAGAAAACATTAACCTTAAAATGTCATATTAAATTTCTGTCAGAATTAATGTTATTTTAAACTTTATTTGCCGAATATTTGCAACGCAGCGGCAGGTAATAAGTATTTTGAGTCAATAGCATTAAAAAATACTTCAAAACACAAACAAGCTTAGCTAGATCTACGCACATCAAGCGTACACTTGCCAGTGTGGAATTGCATAATTATACACATGGGGTGGTTACACTTTATTTTTGTAAAACAAATATAACCGTACCATAGTAATTCTGGGACACGCGTGCACGGGATATAGTAGCGAAATACTTCTAAAAACAGTGTTAAAAGTTTTTTCAAACTGTTACATTTTACACGTAATAATAGCTGGATGACTTCCTGTCAAGTAGTATTGATTTTCAATATACCAGTAAAGTGTGGGGTGGCAACATTTTATTTTTGTGAAACAAATATAACCGTACCAGATCAATTTTGTTGAAAGTGTTTTCGGGATATTGTAGAGAAAAACTTCTAAAAACAGTGTTAAAAGTATTTTCAAACTGTTATATTATGCCCGCAATAACAGCTGGATGAGGTCTTCTCACGTATTGTTGATTTCAAATATGCACCGTTTTATTAAGGATTTATTGGCCATTTTGATGGAATATTTAATAAAAAATTGTGATTCGTGCTTTACTTATAGAGATATTTTAAATATATGCTAAGAAATATATAATGAATTCCTTGCAGAATTCAATGTGACCACATCAAATAAGATACGCACAACATTGATTTCATCTTACTGCTTATCATCTATATAATTTTTGTTTAAAATATAAATCGCTGAATATGTGAGTAAATTCCTCTAACATAATGGCATGTCTACGCACAACTAAGAAACCTGTGGTAATGAATTAATTTTACTGCCGATTGTCCATAAAGTTTTTGTGTGAAATGCATATTTCAAAAGTAATGACATCTATTATCAACGTTGGTTTGCCTACAATCTTTACGCGGGCTTACGAAAACCCATATTTTTCATAATTTTATTTTGGGTATATTTTTTTAGATATCTGTTAGTAAGTATCTGAAAATAGAATATCCAAAAAATTTCACCGCTTTATATGCCTCCTATAAATTTTCTAAAGAGATATTTTCGAGTTATAGCTACAGAAATGTATGCAAGTTAAGAAGCTGAGATGGACGGAGCAGATATACATCTGATCTTACAAGTATTAGGTTTTTTTTCATTTAAGGCACGGAACCCTACAAATTGAAAATAAGAAGAGGTCAGAGCGACACAAGTTACAAGCAGATAGAAAGAAAATTTTGTTGAAGTATTATCTAGATAAACCTTCTGATTAACTTTTCCTCAAAACAATGGTATTTAAAACAAAACACACGAAACAACAGTCTCAAATACCATTATTGAAAAACGTTTCGTTTATATTGGCTGAAGAGACTTTACAGCTCTGAAAAAGTGAAAAAGTCAGAAGAAAAAAGGGAATAAAATTGAACATGAAAAGATACGTATTACTAATTAAGAAACCCCAGTGGAAAATAATCGTTTGAATAAAGGAATTATGCTTTAAAATTATTTGCTGAAACAAAAAATAATTCGTGGCCAAAAAAGGAAATATCATCTGAAGTTGATGGGTTTATGCTTGTTTGATTGTTATTTAAAAGCAATAAACCTGTGAGTTGTACACCAGAAGGCGGTAACTAAATAGATTCCGTTGAAAAATATTCGGTGACACGTTTGCTAAATTTTATAGGAACTAAATTTTATATTTAGGCTGAAAAATAATTCCTAAATCGTTTTAACCCGTTTTTCTTAGAATTTTTCAGGCAATAAAAGAAAACTAAAGAAACAAAAATTACGAGTATAAGAGTGCGGTAAATATTTAATTTTGTACTAATTTTGTTTAACGTTATGTTTTGATTAATTAATAACATTTTAATTGCAAAGCATATTGATGATATATACCTATAATTTATTGTTTTTTTCTCTGAATCCTTATTGCATCATCATTTATAAACGTAATGAATAATTTAGCTAAATCTTACGGTAATTGGTTTTAAATATTTTTATACCCTAGTTTTTAAAGAAAAACCTGTTTAATAGATAATTGCCCCTAAATATTTATTAGGGCGTAAATATGTAGGGAGCCCAGCTTGTACACATTTAGGCAATTATAAATATTTAGGGGTATATAATATTTGTATTAAACATTTTAAGAAGTTTGATTTTTCTCTAAGTATAAATTTAATACATAAAGCCTGCTCTATATAGATTAAGCACAGGCGTAAAACATGGGGATATTTAAAGAATTGACAAATCTAAAATAATCGCTACATTTTCCTTGAATTTTCCATTCAAGGAGAAAGGCTCTGCTTTACATATTTTTTTACAATATGCATCTATAATTACGAAAGAAATATTTCTCTTTTCCCCATGATATGCGTTTGCAATTAAAATTCCAGATGTCAAAGAAAATTAAAAAAAAATTAATACTTTATTTAGGATTCCTTTTATTCTTCTATGGATATTTTTACAAAGCTAAATATCTGAGTTAATCTTTGCATCTTAATGCATTACCATGGAAAAATTAACATTTTTACGTCAACCAGTTTCTAAGAAAATCCTCTTTGACTGACGGACAGACATGTTAATAATCTTATAGGAATTTCGTTTTGCCTTTTAAAGTTCGGAACCTTAAAAATGACGATCTGTAAATTTTGCTTGTTACTTATTATTTAAGCAATATTTTCCATTTATCATTAAATACAAATTATCTCTATAATTTTAGTTAATTAATATAATTTAAGCCAAAACAATCAAATTATCCATCTGCAATTTCTTTATAGCTCATACGTTTACTCTTTCCTAATAATTTTAATCTCAATTTACTTTTTTATTTTAATTATCGTTATATAAATTAATATAAAGTATAAATTGATATCTCGTTATTAATTCGTAAGAGACTAATAACGGAACGGTAAGAATAAAAGAGAATAATTTTAAATTCAATCTTGATAATATTTTGTAAAGATTCATTGAATTACGTTTCTTTCCGGGGTCAAAATATCTTACAATCATAAAGTAAATTTAGTTCAACAATTAAAATTTCATTTATAGACCCATAAATTAACTTTGTTTACTCATTCATTACATCATTCAACTTAATTAACCATTTTCTTTCCAATAAATATATTCTGTTTCAATGAATATAATGTCAAAGACCTTTTGATAACACAAATATTGCTAATTATTCATGACTGATAGACCGGTTAAAAATAATTTGTTTGAATAAATTGTTTAATGGCATATTTTGAGTAAAATTTATGCAAAGACAAGGAAAGTTAAATCAGACAAATATATTTAGGAATATCTTTTGAACGTTAATTTATCAAATTGCTCGATCCTTACCGTCAATTAATGGAAATAAGTACATACGTTAATGAAATGTCCTAATTCTGGTATACACGTAATTTAAATCTCTCTTATTCTGTAATTTATGAATAAAAAGTTCTACTAAATTTTTTATTCATAAATTACCTAACATACAATTATCGTTATTTTGCATAACAACGGATATAGATGGTAAGTGTATTTATTACTAATAAACTAATTTCCATTTTGCTTAAACATCTATTACATCGATTCAACTAAAGAATTTACTTAAGAACTTACGAATTTATAGCATGTGTCTCTAAATGATGAGTAATTTTATGCATTGACAAGTGGATTTAATATTTCAAAATCTTTGTTTCGGTTGGTTAGTTGATTCACGAAATGAGTTTTTAAGTTGACCCATGCAAGTTTCAAGCAATCGTTATTGGCAGTCAAAAATATATTTTAAAAATAAACCGGAACAGTTTACTTTAATTTGTGTCAAATAATAAAGTAATATAATTTTTGTAACTCTTGAAGATCCTTGTCTACTTATAGATCAACATCTTAATTTGTAATCTCAATTAAGACGTTGATCATTGTTTTATCAGCAGGATACGCTCTCCGAAGCGTATTCAAAATTTGCCCCTGAATAAAACGAAAATCTATCTTTTTCAAACAAAGGATGGAAATAATACTTCCATCCATAAATTGTGAAGATGTGTGCTATCCTGATCTTAATGAAGAATACTTAAACAAGTTCGAATGCCTACTAAGTTTATACATCCTATTCATCTTCAGCCTCAGGGGTCAGATCATATTTCTGAACATAGTTTAATTCTCAAATGGTTGACGATCTATGATAAATTCCAAATTCACATAATTACTTTATCTTTAATATATCAAAATATTCTCAGTGTTCAAGTTATTTTATTGAACGATTTAAAGATTTGTCAGCTCACGGTCGTGGGGTACATTCTGAAAGTTTACTCGCCCTGCTTATTCCCAAACATACATTTATCAATTACGAAAAATGCATTAATACCCAAGCAATGAAACTTTGTATTCAACCAAACAATAAAGAAAATAAACTTGATAAATGTTTTTAAGAATCGAATGAAATAATCCTAAATCTCTTCAACCCTATAAGTTCTGTGTCCTCGTCCTTATCTTTTTCCATCCTTACTTGAAGTAATTTTTTTATTATAATTTTTTCATCTTTTTTTTAACGTGCTATTAATATTTCATATTGTAACATCTCTTACAGCCTACCAAACAATTTTTCAAAACTGATTGTTATAAATGGCTCGAAGAGATTGGTCCTATAACAGTAAGCTAATTAAGTGTGCCTTATAAAAAAATTGAATAATAAATAAACAGATAAGTCATAATAAATAACAATCATGCCACATCAATTTAAATGAGATGGTCACACATATTGAAACATAGATTTTATTCTGAAATTACGCATACAAATTTTAACAGCATTAGCAAGGGTCAAACATTCAAATAATTGAAAAATAAGTTTTTGGCAAATCAGAAGCGTAAAATTAATTTTACTTTATTAACAAGTTGGCAGAATGTTCGAAATTAATGATAAAGTATTACTTCGGTGTAAAGAACATATTTATACTTCATCGTATTTTTAATAATACGTACTTTAGAAAATCACTCTCAGTTATATCTTAATAATACAAATTTCCACATTAATGACTTTTAATGACAACACTTTACATCTAAATAATTTTTAGAGCTAAACTACCAAGGCCTTTATGAAATTTTATTTCATGAAAATTTTTTCCATGATATTCCAACAGAGGAAAAAGAATATTTAAGAAACATGTGTGATAAACAATGTGGAATAAAAAGTGTTTTGTTATATGGATATAAACTTTAACAGATAATGCTTTAAATCAGCGAGCTATGTCTTTAGGTTACGACATATAGAGCTAGTAGCTGTTATATAGAGCTAGAGCTAGTAGTTAATAACGTAAATTAACTTTTTTTTTAATTCTTAATATTTCATTATACATTAGATGTCGTGAATTTCAAACCATTCTATCTGGTAGGTAAATCTTAAAGCTACATGTAATTAAAGTAAAAGCAAATAAAAATGTTTAAGTTCAAAAAACTAATTTTTGCTTTATTTATAATGACAATTGCTAGAAGTTTGCATAAAGTTTACAGGAAAACTTTACAGCAGCCATCATAAATTTCATAGTTTTTGCCACATATTATGTAGATATTTTTAGGTCTGTGAAAGATATAAATACAGCAAATATTTACAAGTTAAAAAATAACATTAGTTTTCATATGTACCTAGTGATGTAAAGGACCTTCGTCTTGTGAATTATACTTTGTCCTTCCTAAGTTTTGTCCTTTTTCATACGATATTGTTACTATATATATATATATATTTATATATATATATATATATATATATATACATATATATATTTACATATATAAATTACGGGTGAATTATTCCTTGTTTTTAAAATATTTTTTTTTAAGAAAGGCCTATCAGTAAGTTTATTATATTTAGGTTAAATATGACAACAATTTATTTTAAGAATACATACTTTTGATAGCTTAAAAGTTTACTAGAGCTAATGAAAAATTAAAAGTAAGAAATTATACTATCCGTCTTTGTACCACAGGGATTTGCCTTTGAGGTATTTTGACAAAAAAAACAAAATTTGTGATAAAAATAGTGGTGACCCAACTATAAAAGTAAAGAGTGAATAGTTTTATTTTAGGTATCATTTTTTTGGAATAGAAAGAAGAAATTCAAGAACTTGAAGAAGTTATACAAACCGAACATTAAAATTCATTATTCCACAAAAATATTTTGAAAAATATTGCTTAACAAATTTTAATACAATTTGAACACTAAAAAATCGAAAATGTTGAGATTTGGTCCATATTCTTAAATTATTGTGGATCTCACATTACCTACTATGATTTTGTTTTTCTTGCTGAATGATTGAAATAATAATTTAAATGTAGCACATTCTTCTATTTACATAATTTTTCAAGTAACTGTAATATTAACATAACATAGCGATATTGCAGATAATGTGCATACTAAATTAAAAGATGATCTAAATGTAATTAGCTTATCATCTACGGAGCAGATCAACAGACACGCTAAAAAAATATTCTCGCATACGACGAACTGAATATGCTGCTGTTAATTTAATTCTTAAAGAAAAAATATTTCACGAAAATTATTTCACGGCGATTTAATCTAGACCATAATCGTGTAACTCGCGCAGCGCGCTGATTGCATCAAAACGAATGTCACTTTTGGCAAATAATACACAAAATAACACCTCGTCACTGCCTAAATAGCTTGATTAAAATCTGAACTTATTTCTTAGAAATTTTTTTTTATATTTGCCAACACTACGTGGGCAAAGCCGCGGGCTAATGCTGGTGAGCTATGTTTGCAAAAATGAAGAATGCATAAGCTTTCAGAACGTGATTTTGGACCGTCGGCAGACAGAAATATAAACTAGGAAGTGAGTTAAGAGGAATCTTGTGAATTACATAGGACGTTATGGATATTTATATCGCGTACACATAAAGAATATTTATTTCCAGGCATCGCATATATTCAGTTTAATAGCAACTCGAAACAGGAAATACGATCATATTTTCTGTATGGAAAAATGCAAGAAGTAGAGTGTGAAAACTTAACTATGCAAGTTTACGACACTCGGAAAGAAACATGGTTTTCGTTGCTTCATCATAGAGTATGCAGAGTTTAATAATTATTTTAATTTGCTTTAATATCAAGACCAAAATGTAAATAAATATCCCAGAGAATAATATGCCTCTAGTCTGAATTGGCCCTGAAATCACTACCAAAATCAATGCTCTATGCTGACTACGAATATTACAGTTAATTAATCAACTGTTTTATGGTGCAGTATTCATGGATTAGTTGCGATTAAAGAATTGCTGAACCTATCCTCAAAATAAAAATATAATTAAAGGTTTTTTATTACATGGCACTTAGCAAAACGAATAAAATGATATGTTTCCGATCTGGGAAATCTTGTCCGAAATGGGTTATGCTATCGAAAATTAGGAATTAGTATGTTAAAAAAACTAAGGAAAATTAAGGGATGGGATAATATTCACATTGGTACATAAATACTATCTATTATTTTAAATTATAATCGAAAAATATTTACGGTGGAAAAGGCAAACAATTTATTTGTTTTCCCCCGCACTAGGTAGTTACTAGCAGGTCGCAGGTGCACCTGCCAATAACGATGACTGCTTCTTTAATATCATTGGTGTGGTTACGTGTTTGACAGCTTAGATTCTAGAGATTATTTAGTAATGTTATAACTCAAAAAAATCCACCACCCTTGATGTAAAATCGTCCAAGCTATTTGTGATATAATAGGCAGTCGGTTTGCTTAGTGTATTAATTGATACAGAATGTAGCAATGCTTTGCTAAATCGTGTCTGTTAAATTTTTATTAGCGGTATGTTAACATATTGCCACATTTTGATGGAAGTTTTGTTTCGACGGAATTTTATCCAAACTACTCGTCGCATTTCTTGTAATTAAGAATATGATAAAATTTATACCAATAGCTAAAATATAAGTAGGTATACTTAAATTTATATTTATATTATAAATTTTAAGTCACCATTTTTGCAATATGGTTTTTCTTAGAACCTTCGTTTATCATTGTAAAAATAACATTCTTACAGCATATGATAAATTTTAAGTACAACTTATTTGGAGTGAATAGGTATAGTATTCAAGCATAACATTGCAATATATGGTTATGATAATTATGAAAGATAAATACCGATCTTCTTCTGAGGGTGACTTCTTCAAGTAGTGAAGTTTGATAGTCAGATCTACGTATTTGGTCTTGTTTTTGGGAAGGAGAAAGAGTTCAATGACACTCGTATTCCCTATCCATTCTCGGATGTTACGCAATTAATACTTGCTTCTACAGACGACTTCCTATCTTCCAGAATCCTTTCCCATCATTAATATCATTCGTCAATATTATTTGTTATGATTGAGCATATACTTTAAATATGCAACTTTAAGTTCTTTGATGGTTTGCAAAGGTTTGCGTTTCTGGTCAATTCTCCGTAGAACCTTGTCATTAGTGATTTTAAAAGTCTAAGATGTAGACAACCTGTAACTATAGGCGCACATTTGTAATGTTTCAATACATTTCCTTAGTAGTCCAAGCCACGCAATCACAAAAAAGAAGTATTGGTCAGTTGTAACACTGGAGAAGACAAATTTCAAGTGAGATTTTGGGGCGACGATGGCACAGTATTTTTTTATTTTTCGAAAGGCACTGCCTGCAAGTCATTTTAAATATTAATTGTGAGGAAAATATTGTACTCTCAAAAATTAATATACCACAAAATGTATTCCAGCTATCGTTTCCCTATAAAATTTTTGAGGACAAGACAATTTAACTTACAAAATTTAAGTCGATTAGCTCTAAATTATTTTTTTCAAATAATCGTTTCTAGGCCATTCTATTGACAATCGGAAATTAAATACTTTGGAACTCGAAAAAAGTATCGAAGTCAATTTCTTAGATCTTACTCGAATTCGAAAAAATATTTCCGTGAGCCGCTAAAACTGACTTAATTCCGGCTGTATCCAATTACGTCAAAATATAAAATTCAACAGCACATTTTTCAGTGAGTGCGTTACAAAAGATTACATTATTATTTCAAAAGTTTTAAATAGGATTATTAATTTTATGCTGTCTAACCCAAAAGTTAGAAATTTTATTTATTTCTTTTGCATATAACGAAATATTTTGGTAATTAAATTATTATTTTTCCGACATCCTATTTGCCCATGAAACTAGAAAAAAATTGTAATAAGACGCAAATTATTTAAAAATTATCTTATTGTGATCTGAATTAAAAAAAAAATTAACTTTGAAGCTAGACGAATAAGATAAAAGTATAACATTTCTGACTCGAATTTTCAAAAATATTCGTTGGTTTCGTATGTTACAATATATATATATATATATATATATATATATATATATATATATATATATATATATATATATATATATATATATATATACATAGTATTTTTTACATATTAATTCGTAGTTTGCTCTTTACTACGGTATTTAATATGCTATTATTATCTGGTGAGAAATCTAAGCCAAGTTTCAAGAATCATATATATTCATGTAGGATTTTTTCAGAATGAACCCTCGCTGAAACATTTTTGAATTTTTTTCTGGACATTTAGTTCATTTTTATTTTGTAAAAACCTAACATCTGCGAATAAATACTTTCTTTATTTTGAGTTACTAAAACAATAAATTATTTATAAAAATCATTATCTAATTCACCCTGAACGATGTGATCTGTTGTAAATATACGGTGTATAAATTTTTGCGTGCTTCCCAATATTATTAATAAATTACGACATATATCAACTAGTTGATGCTTAATACACATATATATATATATACATAGATAATTATTGATAAGAATATAAATTTTTTAATTTTTTTTTATTTTATTCAAAATAACATTATTTTGGCGTTAAAACTGCGACCTATTTATATTATTAATGACAAAACCTCCCATCAAGAAGTCACAGCGTGCAACTACATGTGGGGAAGTGTAATTATTACATTTATTAAATGAGATTCACCACCGTTTATCTTGTTGTGAGTAAAGTAAATTAATCATTGAAAGATAAATGATAATTTTTATACTTATAAAACCATATTCTAGATATAGCAAAGCCATATTCTAGACCGAGTTGCCTACAAATTCAAAAGAAATAACTCTCTCATGGTGACGCGATGATATTGAAACGGATGATGATGAGGCGTGAATAGCCTACAGACAGAGATGAACTGCAAGAGATCTACCTCTCGTATCACTGTCAAAAGGTGGGATAAAACAGAAAAAGTGAAAAGCTACGTCGAAGTATCCGCTTCGGAAATAGTCCAATAGCACAAACAAATCATGGGTTGTAATGATATTCGCATCTAATAAACCAAGAACTATTCTAATAAATCTAGACAAAAAGTAGACCTTGAAAGCATTCCGTAAATGTTTTTTTCGATTTAGCATTCGTGAATGTTGTACAATAATACTACATCACGTAGTTTCATTTAATTGTGAATAATGACTTTCTAAAAAATTAACGCCAAATATATTCAATAGTTATTATGTTGAAATTCAAATTAAATGCATTAAATACGCTTTACCCCAATACTCTTCACAAAATTTGAATTGTTTCCAAACACATCACCAAAAATCATAGCAATAAGCTATTTTTTGCTTTGGCGCATATTTGTAATCTCACCTATATATCCTAGTTTTATTAAAGTATACCTCTAGAATTATGTTCTTTTGTGACTGGTAGAGATTGATAAACTTTTTGATGAAATCATGTTAATCGGAAAAAGTTTTATTTCATTTTAATTAAACAAAAAAACTGAAGAAGTCGGTAAAAAAATTTATAAAATGTTAAATGCCATGTCACATTTTAAATTTTTTGTTTCAAAAGGTTTTTAAGCAAATGTTTAACCTTGTTTTTAATAATGTCTCTAAAACCACCCTAATGAAATGTAAAATAAATAATTTTGTAACCCTTATAATTTGGTATTTCATTTGCCATACTAAAAAAAATGAATTTTTAAAAAAAGGCACTTCATTTTCCCCATATAGAGATTTTAAACCTAAAATTTTAAGGAACGAAGTATATAGGCATTAGTATTTCTTATCATGTGCTTAGTTTTGAAGTTCTACTAAAATGGCTTTTGCGAGAAAAAGATACAATATGGGAAAAAATACAGGTTGACGGATACTTCAGATCTTGAAGAATCTCGGAGAGATTCTGTTTTCTTTTTGAGTTACGGAACGCTAAACTCTCAAAAATATGTTATGAACCGTAAATTTAATTTTACAAGATATTGTACATACCGGTATATAAAAGTTTTAGGATATCTATTAAAATTCTATCAAAACGGTAACAGACTCACTCAAATACTTTCATTTTTAAAAGGTACACCTCTGTAATAGGGGTCCAATAGACAAAAGCCTTTCATAACCTACGAACATTCTTTACCAAAGCCCATTAACGCAGGAAAATCATAAGTATATAACGGGGAACGTGACATGAACACGCGAATACCTTAAATTACATTTGACATTTAGCTGAAACAGCCGGTATCCTGATGGAGGCTTATGTCAAATTGGATTTGATACGTGATTTAAATTAACCTTTTCTAACGCAAATTGAATTTCTATTTTATGGATTTTTGTTCTTGCATTCTGTGCTGTGCGTTTCCATATTATTGTATCGAGGAAATTAATTCGTACATTTCAAATTTGAATTCGCTTTTAGAAATCAAATGTTTTGCTAGTCCTACGGGTTTCAATAATATTTAAATATGGTCGTGATATGAATGTCGAAGTCGTTTATTGGCCTTTCATCACATTTGTAATTACAGTATTGGTTATTCACCTAATACACAGTCTGAATTTTTACAAATATTCTAATCTACTTTACCCCAAATGAGGTGAAAACTCATATTTTGAGCCATCAAAACTATTTTGCATTTTCAATACGTGATATTATTTCTTTAAGCTGTTAGATAAAGCCTCTTTCCGATTTTTGTTGTTTGGACAAAACATTATTTTTGTTCCTCTTCATTAATTTATTAGGATAATACAACTACTGAATTTTTCCGTGAGTTTTAAAAAATTTCTTGTAATCATTGCATCCTCAAAACTGTTCAAGTAATAAAGAAACTACATGAAATCTTTAAGAAAACCATTAGGTTCAACTTAAGTTTAATCTTAATAAAATCTGTTAATAAAAATTATATTTACTTCATAAAAAATATAAAGTAACATTGAGTAATATAAAATGGACTGGATATTTATTTAGGACTTATTCATCACTACATGATATAGAATTAATCAGTATAGATTTATATTAATTTATTTACTCGTGATACTTGTGTGAAGATTACTTTACTGAAAACTTGGTTCGGGAAAAAAGTATTGGAATTTTTATTTATGTTATTAGAGACAATATTTTACGTAGGGGCGCAGATCATGTCATATAAAAGTTGACACGGTTACTTTTTTGACCGAATAATAAAAGGATAAAAAATAAAGTCTCTTAATAAAACGTGATATTTCAGAAAACGCCATTTTTTTTGTTATAAAATATGTGCTGAACTTGATATCAGATAATAATATATTTGGAAAATTTCCCATATTATAATAAACAAATTGACTGTAGTTCATTAAATCTATAACACTATAATATTATTCTTAAAACTAGACATATTTTGGCAATAGTAAAATCCAGGACTTTCTTAGAAGGCAGACAACCTGACGCTTCTCATACATGTCAATCAGTTACAGATAGTTTCACATTTACTTAAAAATAAAACCAATAAAAAATAAAAAGTATTTTTATATGTATATGTTTTAAAATACACGTCACTCTTAAAGTGTCTAGGCTTTTCACAAAGTTTAATGTTGCAAGCTTCCAAAAATTGTTAACGTTCGGTAATTTAAAATAACAAAGAATAAATAATAGTGATTTCAGTCAGGCTTGTATAAAAGTACAAAAAATTAACGAGAGGGCAACAGAAGTTCTCCAGGCAGTTGGCTGACATGTTAGGTGTTTTTGGGAAAAAAAACCTGTTTGTTAATTTAAGTGTTTTCGTGTATTAATTAATTACCTACAAAGAAATACGATAGAACAGTCTACGTTACAAATTAGTGAATTAAGTAATGTAGAAAAATTCATTAATTCTTTGACTAAAATGAAAATGTCTGAAATATGAATTAAATCCGTTTTTGTATTCTAAGAATTTTCCAATTTTTAGATTTTCCTGAAAGTTTTAAGTAATACTTCATTCATATAAATCATTTTTAAATTTCTATATATTACTTGGACACTGGTAGGCGGGAAAAGGACTCTGGAGCGGGGTAATAAATGGATTATTGTTAAAATCTAATAAAAGGCGATAAATATTATTGATGTGTGTGTGTTTGTGTGTGTGTGTGTGAGTGTGTGTAAGTATGTGCATGTGCGTATGCGTGAGCGCACGCGCGGTGTTGCTAATGTGCGTGCGTGTGTATGCGTGCGCGTATTTGTGTGCATGTGTGCTTGTGTGTAAATTTGTATCATTCTCTCATATGGTTGATATGATGATGGCTCTTATATTCTCTTATATATTTGGTATACTTATTAAACCAGATCAAACCTGTCAATGTATTTTAGTTTTATCATAAGTGTTTTTATTATGTGGTGGATAAATCGAAAATTAATTTTTCAAATATCTATAAATAATAATGTCTATAATAAATAGTATAGTAATTAAAAATTAAAAATTGAATTACATTTGCGATGCGTAAGAAGTTTCGCTCCCTTCGGTTGCCCTACGACACTTGACGTCTTTTTTTATTAAAACTGGCACCGATACTAATTAATGTTCTATTCCAATTGTATTATATGTGCACTTTGTTGCGATATTGAAAATATCACTAATCTAAATTATATCTAATTCGACTCATTACCATTTAAATAATTCAATTTAAAATATTTTTTAGTTATTTTAAATTACTCACTTTCCATTCCTTTCCACAATAAAATACATATTAAAATAACAAAAAATTGTCAAAAAGTACAATGAAAAGAAGCTAGAATTATTATAAGTTCAAAGGTACTTTTTTAGCAAAATATTCTTAATATGTTTTCTTAGTATAAATTTTGTTCCATACTATTGACTCTGAATTAACGTGAAAGGGGTGTCTCAGCGCCGAATCCAAAGGTCGTTTCGAGTAATATATCGATAAGATTAAATTTTTTTTTGTACCACAACTAAGAGAGGAGGATGGTGACAAGTCAGGTTTGTGGTTTCAGCAAAGTGGGGCTACTGTATACACAGCTAAGGTCTCCATGGCACAATTAAAGCGGGTAGAGTCACAAGCCGACTCGGAGACATAATTTGGCCACCCAGATTGCTCCATACATAAACGTTATACAAATGTACTTTAGTTTACCATAATTAAAATATTATAAATGCAATAATTGTTTTTCTTTATTATTATTTAAAACTCGAGTTCTGTGCTGAAACACCTTAAAAGACAATTTTTATTTGGTTTCGATATCTTTTTACTAAAGAGTTTTAAGTTCTAAAACTAATTGTTTTTGTTTCAGGCTACACACTTCAATTAACTTCTAAATAACGCTAACAGCCTTCTTTAGCAGATTTCAAATATTCGTAAGAGGTTGGTCATATAATTCTCGTTCTGGCAATTTTCTCTTCTTTAGAGGGTTCTTTTATAGTATAATAGTCGCAATGGACAATCCGAAATTAAGTATTTCTCTTTAGAGTTATTAATATTCACCAGCGATATAGAAATTTTGTAAAAAGTAAATTATTGTTACAGCCAGGACATTCCTGAAATTTTTTTGTGTAGTATTTTAATAACCAAAATATCTTACTAAAATCTAATTACTTTTGATTCTATTATAAATACCTAAATGTAAAATATTGGCAATTCGACTGAAAGTAAGTTTACAGTTCAGTTGAAAGTAAGCTTAGAGTAAAAATATATTTTTGACTTAGGTCTTAACAGAAAATAAACTATTTCTGATCATAGTAGACTAAAGACATCGTACCGCTTCGAAAAATCTAAAAGCTTTTTTTGTAATAATAACAATTTAAAAACTTTTACGAGACATTAATAATGAAGACTTAGTTAATTATTAAAGCTAAGTAAATTGAAACTAATTTAAAAGTATACAATTCTGACCAAATACGTGCCCTTCTAAATATCTATATAAATAATTAAAGCGGAATATTGTTACAGTTCAATAATACATATTTATTGAATATTATATTATTAGAAGCTACGTAAATTTTATCTTACATTGATTAACAGCGACAAATATTATTTTTTATTCCGAATTTGTAAGTAATCTTTATACACATTGTTTTTGAGTGAATATGTGCAAGCACAATCTTTTATAAGTGTTAGTCAAGATATTTTAATAAACGAATTGCGTGGAACTCAGTACAAGTAAGTTAGTAATAAATTAAGGGGCAAATATGTTTATTAAACAGGTTAATATGTTTATTACTTTGCCAAATTTTTCAAGTTTCTGTGTCAAAGGTTTTTTGAGAAAAACTGTCAGGCAAACAAATAGACGAACACGAGAGTGATCTTATAAGAGTTCTGTCTTTCCTTATTAGACATGAAATTCTGGAAATAGAAAAATAGAAGATATGTTGCAAAAAAAACAAAATCGATTTTCATCATTTAATGAATAGCTGAATTAGCGTAGTCAAGTAATCTAGTTCATTATATATACATATATATATATATATATATATATATATATATATATATGTATTTATATTTATAAATATATATATGTATATATATATATATATATATATATATATGTATTTATATTTATAAATATATATATATATATATATATATATATATATATATATATATACACTACTTCCCATTTTCATAGTCAGTAACAAAGGTATCTCTGCAATGATCAATGTGTTCACTTTGCAGGACAATGGGCAAAACGTAAAAGTTAGAAACCAAAGAAAAGTAACGGACATTATTAACTAAAGAGGTGTTAGGCGGAAGCAAAAGGGATAAATCGTCTTTAAAATTATCGCCCGAATTCAGACTATTGTTTACATAGATTATAGGGTAAGAACAAATATACAGCGATATATATCGAAAAATGGGCGTATACATGCACTGTTATGTATATCGAGTACATATTTCCTGAAAATACGTAAATAAAGAATATTTTCAACTTTACAGCAACGTTATTAATATATTCAATACGAACTTTTTTTACGGTATTTATTTACTATAAAGCAATCAAAATCCTTCTTTTGAATTTATTTAATTGAGGTATTAACGCAAAGGTTCCAAACACAATGGCTTTATTATTTATGTCACCATTCATAGCGTACGTCGCCAGGACTACTAGAACACAGCTCATTAAAATGTAAACAAAAATTTCCCTAATACCGCCAAAAAAAGAATATATTGAAAAAAACACCGAAATTATAAAGTTTTAATTTGCTTCCGGCTAAATGGGAAGTAAAGTGGTCACTTCCGGCGATCTAGTCGTTTTATAGCTTTCAAATTTTGCTGCCGCACAGCGAGTTTTAAATTTATTATATCTCTTTGTACACACTTCACAACATTGTACATAACCGTATACGCGGTATACATTATGATTGTATATTTGATATATACAAATCTGTTTAGTTAGTATTCATAATTTGTAATTGAACGCCATGTAGATATTACATGGTTGTTTATTTACATACATCTGCACGACTTAAGACGCAAAAGTCTTTCGTGTCATATCAGAATAACGAATATTGTAGGACCTCTTTAGCAAACCTAATAACTTGGGAAGGATAGCATCGTAAAATGGAAGTGCTTCTTGCATTATAGAAACAGGCCTAAAATTGTATAGTGCACTTAACAAAATAATGTATTTTAATATAAAAAACTGAATTATAAATCATTTAACGTCGTATGACAGAATCATGTTTATGTCAATTTTAAAGTTAAAACTCGACAATATTTAAATGTTACATTGCTCTCGCCAATAATTCCCAAGGCCTAAATTTATTCAAATTTGGAATTTATTAGACCCATTCAAAAATTCCGTAATTTCCGTAATAATCCGCAATTTCCGTATCGTACTTTTTAAAATTCAAAAAAATTTAGTGCGACTAGACACAAATTATATGAAAATTGTTCATCTTCAAAAGCTGCATTATTTTTAGGTAATTGATAAAATAGAAAAAAACAGTTAATTTATATTTATCTTTAAAACAATTAATACTTTTTAATAAAAAAGGAATAGCCAACGTTACTTTCAAAACGGGCAGCGAAAATTAAACTTTTTATCACTTCGATATGCAAAATGCAAATAAGTTGAAATAGAAATACAGTGAAGACTCGATTATCCGGACGTTAGCTATACGGATTCGCGATTATCCGGATTATCAACCGCAATTCAATAAATTTGTAGTTTAATCCGTCCGTGCGCTGACATGCGCACCTGGCCCTATCCGTTCGCGCCCCGCGCGATGAATGCCATGAGCGTTTCTTTATAGTTTTACATGGCTAAAATAATTACTTTGCTGGATTGCGTCGTGTCACTATCAAGTCTGTAATTATAAATGCCAAAGCGTAAGAGAGTGGTGTTATTGCTTAAACATAAAATAAATATTATTGGTTCATTAAAAAAAGGAGAAACCGGTCGTAAGTTAACTTATAAGTATGGTAAAGTATTACAGTTAAAGCAAAAAATAGGTGGTGATGAATTGTTTGTGGCAAGTAACAGATGGTTGTACATATTTAAGGCTCGTCATGAAATTCGCGAATTGAAAATACAATTGATTAAATTGGAAACCATACGTAAAAATTTTTAGCTTCTTGGCGAAAGAATTCAGCTCCAGGATATAAAACTAGTAAAGAGTGAGTAACAATATCAATTTACGCTAACGCTACCGCGACCCGTAATTGAAAAATTCGAAAACCCCAGATGCTTAAAAAATATCATGACTCCATTAATTTATAAAAATCAAAAAAACATATGGATGAACATCGAGTTATTTATTTACTGGTATGACAACATTTTTAACCGTGAAGTAAAAAAATATGAAAACGAAATTAATAAACAAGGAAATGTCCTACTTTTACTGGATAATGCGCCAACCCATCCTTTGGCTGAACCGATAGAAATGTTTAAAGTAAAATGTTTGCCTCTTAATATGACATCATTGCTACAACTAATGGATCAAAATGTCATTGAAACCCTTAAACGACTTTATAGAAAACAAATTTTACGTAGATCGTTATCTGTTCATGAAGACACCACAAAAGAAGTCCTTTTGTAATTTTTCAAGCAAATTAATTTAAAAGAGTGTTGTTACATGTTTGTAGATGCGTGGGATTTAATTGAAAGAAAGACTTTGAACAAAGCTTGGTACAGAATACTAAAATGGGGGAATGAAAATTCAATAACAAACACTGATGAAAATATAAATGAGCTAATGTCAAACGTACAAATATACCAGGAATGTGATTCTGATGATAGGAAAGAGTAGCTCACTTGTGACAGTAATGATCAAGGTTTTTAGATCATGTTGGCTGACGAAATTGTTGGAAATATATTGTAGACAACGAGGAGCAGAAAATACAAGAAGGTGAAACAGAAGAAAACGGTAATGCAGAAAATTATGGAAGTCCATCTCATGCGGAAGCATTTCCAGCCTTGGAAACAGCTTTCAAATGGCAAGACAGAGTATTATAACGTTGAAACGATTTCGTTATGTAGCAGAAATAAAGAGAAAAACTTGTTTACGTCAAGTGACAACTACCAAATATGTACTTAAAACCAAATTAAACTAAAGTGACTATCTTACATGATTTTTGTTAGTAGTTTTGCAGTATCGAAGTAATTTGCAATATTTTAGTTATTTAAGAAAATGTGTAGGTTCACACGTACGTTCGAAAATGTATGTCTAATCTTTTAATAAACGATTTTGGTCGATGAGTTTAATTTGCTTTCGATATTTTGAAATCCAAAGTATTTAGGATTTAATAAGGGATGTAAATTATTTTGGGGGAGGGATAAAACGTTTCGATCGCCCACGCAGACGTAACATATGACATGTTCGAATTTCATTGTAGTTGTTCGGATACTTGGAGTTAAGGGTACATAAGCTTTATTAGTCTTGAGTATTTGGACTAAGATTTCCAAACCTTTTATAAAAGAATACTCATATATACTGAAATTATTGTTATATTTTTATGTCATCAAACTATTTCCTTCCTTATCTTTTCTTTTAATACTGTAATAAATGTTGTACTTCTTAAACTGACTTTAATAATGTTGTTACATTGGGTAGATTTAAAAACTAATATTGCTGGAATATAATTAAAGAAATAATTGAAACTTAACATTTATAAATCAACAGATTACACTACATCACTATAAAAACAACAACATCAAAGCTGTTTATTCGAAAGAAGGGTAACGTGTATATCAGTTATTATTAAATAAACGAAATAATTTCATAAATAAAAAAATAAACCAATCGTTGCATGCTCTTCGCTTTATTAAAGTGTGTTGGCGCCGTCTCATTTGCTGGCTTCGGCAATGGCCTGGCGCCAGCAAATAAGACGGCACCGACAACGGCACGGCGCTATTTTGCCGTTACCATGCCACCATGTTTATAAAAAATGCAGCCAATATTCAAGTAAAAGTTTCGAAACATTTAGGAAACTCCTATTGTACAGTCTGAAAATTAATACCCTTACCATTCTTTTTAATTCGCATCAATTCGCCTCAATTAGTATAATCAAGAGAAATCGAAGGTACTCCAATACGTGAAAAAATGGTTTAATTTTTTTTTAATGGGCGTGTTTGCTCTCCCTCAAAACACCCCTGTGACCAAAGTACAGATCAGATTTGTTTTAATAGCCCATCGAAACGGCCACTAAATCGTTAATAAGACCAAACATATTTAAAAATCGTCACTATATGAGAAAGCGTAACACTTTTCAAATATGCTTAACACTGTTTTAAGTGTTTTGCGATATTAGAACGTAAATAAACAACGTCACCATCAAACTGACACCTGTGCCCTTGATGTGCGTGGCTTTAGTTGGATTTTTTCGTTTTTTTTTAAGATCTTTAACTCATCACACTTATTAAGTTGTACTGCGTTGCAAATGCTCGACAAATTAGCTGTAAAGAAACAACAATTCCAACAGAGTTTAGGTGTGTGAATTTAAGGTTAAATAACAGTTTTTTCTCTGCCAGAACTAATAGCATAATACATATGTTTATATACACTGAACACTTGAAACATATTAATTAACTGATTTGACAATACCACTTATATTTATATCTATCTGAAAAACTTTTTGGGGTCCCTAGTTGTAAGGGCTAAATGTAAAAGGAGACAGAAGCATATGAATTCGGAACATAAAAACTGAAGCAAATTACTGAAAGAGTACCTGGTAAATTTATAACTTAGTTGCTTAGATATAAAAGCTTCTTTTGAATATCTAATAAATTCTTTTAACAAGTTCTTTGTAAAACAAAACATGACCTGCAAACTAGATTTTTTTAAATCAGTCACATTTGTATGTCTTTCTATTTATTCTCATTCGAGTGTGATATTTGAAACTTGCTACATGCAATTTATGACGTTCGTAAACCTGCATATTATGCTTATTTACGAAGGCGACAAAAGGTCCTCTTGAAATACTTTAGCTGTCAAAACTCTTCTCTAAAATCTTAGTTAAATAATTTTTTTGATTTTTCATTAGATTTAATAATTTAATTTACAAAATATATTTAGTCAAGCAAATATTTAACGAAAGAAAAATTCGTATTACAATGTTACAATTATTCCAATAAAACTACCACTTTTCAAGCATGTAGAAGCTGAATAAGTAAAGACATTATTGTCAATTTAGATATCTTATTGACGTTTTAAATACATTCTTTATATAGAATAACACATTTAGTTAAGTAAAAGCTCTCTTGAAATGCCAAATGTAATTCGAAAAGTTTAGTTTCCACCAGAGGAAAAATTTCTATAGTACACATATTATTAGTCTACCCATAATTGGACCTAAACTTTTATTTATTTACTTATTTATTAATTTACCTTTACCAAATAATAAAAATTATTGTGCTTCGATTCTTCTAAAATAGATTTATTCCCCTTCAATGATTACTTATTAAAGCACTTATAATACAAAACTTATTTAAATGTCGTAACTTATTAGTCAGCCAGTATGTGCTTAACAATCCAATCCAACTGAACGGAAACGACATTTCGAAAATCTAAATAGAAATTTCATGCCAATATTAAGCTTCGTCTCGGTTATTTTATTACAGTGAAGAAGTAATGACTTCTATTATGAAGATTACTATTCATACTATTAAGGATATGGAATTAACGACATATATTTACTTATAGTAGTTACAACATTTTCAGGAATTCCCTATAATTACTTGAGATTCAAATGAATATTGACAGGTTTTAATATCTTATTATCAATAGAAACCTTCCACAATTTAAAACTAAACAAACACGGCCTACACGCTCACACGCACACACCCTTATCAAGAAAAAGGGTAAATAATGTAATAAGTCATTTTATATAACAAGTTATATTTGTAAATAATTTGGACGTAGTTTTTCTTATTTTAAGTTAAACACGATTTTATTTTATAAAAAATGATACAAGAGGCCAGAAAACCTGTCCAACAATATTTCTAGACCTATCTTAAAACGTTATAAAGTGCCAAGTTATAAAATAACCTCAAACTTCAGGCAAGTTTCTACAAAATTGTTCTAATAATATTTGTTTTAGTCCTTGTAAAACATATACATTAATAAGATTCATGTGTACCAAATTGGATCTTTAGCTGTTCATTCATATCATTTATTCCCGATAAATATAAAATTTGTTTATGATAATTGGGATGTTATTAGCGTTATTGAGCCACAGAATAAATGGTAACACTTACATTCCAACATTTAACATTACATTCCAGCAAATCTCCGTCTCATTTTTTTCTTTTGTAACGCCGTTAAAGAAGTTACTTTTAACAAGAATCCATATAGGACAGCCCCAAATGTTTTGCATTATGACGATGTTATAAAAATAGTAATCAAAATTAGTGTACATTTAAAATAACTTTTAATGACATTGCAGCCATTCAAACATAATAATGACTTTAATTTGATGAATGAACATTTTTCAGTCTCGACGTCGAATATATTTTTGTATATTAATCATCTTATATGTAAACGTTACTCCCCATACGATCTTTTGTAAAAATTTAAATTAATATTTAAATTAACTTCAGCTTTTTTTAACGAAATTTTGCTAAATTAAAAGCGTACTCTCCGTTTTTTGTTATGTTAATATCTATGTTATTTTAGAATTATTGTTAACAAAATTATTGCATTATTTCAAAATTGTTTCTCACTTTGGATCTAATTCTCCGAAATGTTATACAATTTTATTTAAATATTAACGAAATCTAATATATAAGCGGGTACTACTAAACCCATCCATTTGAACGTTTAAATAAATTTAGGTGTTCACTTCCAATAAATAAGTTCCTTACACGGCAACATTCAATACAATATTTGGGGACCGATTAATTTAAACACAAAGTAGTACGTTACGCTTAATGGATTTTCTAGTGATAATGGAAATTAGCACTTTTAATTCAAGGAAGTCTTCATTTAATTGTCCATGATTCTATGATACTCACGTTTTGAAACAGATGTTGGATTTTTGACATATTTAGGTTCTTCGTAGGCCATTGAAATATTATAACCGATGTAATGAAACAGGTGGAAATATTTCTTCATCAATTACTGGTTTTTAAAGGTTATATATGCTTTTCGTCTTGTTTTTCCTTAAGTTTTTTAAATTAAGATGAGGATACGCAAACCCAAAAAAT
This sequence comes from Druceiella hillmani, assembly GCA_039881145.1. Classification (NCBI taxonomy): domain Eukaryota; kingdom Metazoa; phylum Arthropoda; class Insecta; order Lepidoptera; family Hepialidae; genus Druceiella; species Druceiella hillmani. The sequence goes on along the minus strand of JAYKKI010000025.1, from coordinate 15,971,920 downwards.
TTAACCATTTTGTATTAATATATTTATTGAATAGTTAATTGTCGGTAGTATTTTAGCTACGTAATAATAAATACCAGGTTAACTCCGGTCTACACGCGACGTGTATTAGGTATAAGTTTTCGTCAATATTAAGTGCAAAGTAATAGGACCATACGACATTTTTAAGTAGCCTTGAAAGATGTTTTCCCTCAATGGAGCGGGGTATTTTAAGAAAAATACATCAAAAAAATCCCTTTTGGAGTACTTGATGAAATATTTAAAAACAAAAGATACATTCATGTCTGTCTGTCAAAAATGAGAACTTAACTCTCTTGCTAGTTTCATGACGTGAAAAATAAAATACTTAAAAATTTTTCGTTAATCTTTAAATTCTACATAAGCGAACGCTTTATTACATTAACAACTGAATTCATTTTTAATTCTAGGATGTTAAATATTTCTAAAATAGTACTTAAGGACTATTAAAGAATATAGCTATTTAATAGCACGTCTAGCAATTATATTTTGCGAAGCATTCTATAGAAAGTTTATGAATGAAATATTTCAGAAATATACAATTTGATCAATTCTAAAAAAAGATTAAAAAATATTTGGAAATAATATTCCGAAAATGAAATTAATTTTTTTTACTTTTACTTATTTTACTCAAATACGTAAGCTTATACAGGCATCAATTTTATGCATGTAAACACGCATTCACTTTGCATAAATGTTTACCAAGGAAAAGTTTTAAAAATATACAATATTATCCATTCTGAAAAAAATTAAATTTTTATATCTTTATTTAATTCTTTCATAAGTAGGAACTTTATTGTGTTGTTTTTTAAGCCGTATTCGCCCTGTACAAATATGTAAGCCAGCAAATACGCAGGTAGGTTAACACGTTATTTACATTTAAAATAAACAGTTTTTAAAAATGATCATATTTGTTATATATCTTTGGTTTTATGTATAAGGTAATATTTATTTTATATTATTTTCTTTTGAGTAGGGTCTGCGAGCACACAATTATGCGTCAGATTATTCGACTGAATTCATCAAACAGTTTTTTTAAAATAGGTATCTTTATATTCTCTCAAATAGATTAAATTTGATAACTCTTTGGTATTGATATATAATTAACAAATGATTGGTAAAAATAAAAATTAATAAAGTTCTTTCACGAGGTATGGAATATCTTAACATGGTGGGTTTTTTTCATGAGTAATTCAGGCCACAGAGTATTTTGTATTTATCCGTCCAGTATTACAAGAGGGTTTTGCGTTATCAGCTAGTTGTTACATGTATGTATTTATATAGTTAATATGTTGAAATATTACTTTAGGGAGTCGTAACAAATGACCCGATTTGGGATATCTTTATCTAGGTGATGTCACGATGCATATAATATAGGGATTGAGAGTTGCTATTTTATCCTACGGGAGAAAATTAAACTTTTAAATACGTCAATATTGTAAACAATAATGGAAGATTATCCCAAAGTTTATGTCTCATTTAAGAAGGATCATGGCCTTTTGTATGTGTCACAGACAGCGTTGGTGATATGAGGTCCTTGCCGATGTATAAACTTCACATGTGCTACCCAGAGCATGATGATGGTAGTGCATCATAAACAGTTGCATTTTATTTATTATTTTTATTTTTTTAAAGCGGATTTGGAATATAATAAATTATATAAACTTAAATCCTTTATTTCAATTGCCTTTTTATCTTCAATGAATATGTACTAAACCTATGTTGTTATTCAGACGTTCATACATTTGAATAACAACACATGTTTATTTTTTTATCATGAAATCAATACTTTTTTATTTTAATTAGAACAAATTTAAAAGTAATTTTGAATAAATATAGGTATATGTATAAAATATATAAGGTATCTCTATACATACGTATAAAACATATTTAATCTTAGCTTCGCAGTTTTGCGTGACATTACACACGGTTAATTCTAGTATTCGTTTTGCATATAGACATCATAGTAGGTTTAGACAGCATTTAGGTTTATAGACTAAAAATTGAAAAAAATCATCGATTTTCATATTTAATTTATTTTGCGAAAATTGTCGCCACAAATCTTTATAACGCTTAATGTAACATCTCTCATTGGTTTTTCATAATACAACTAGCATTATTTTCATATTTATATTACAGTAAAAATACAGTTATATTTTTTCCGCAGACGAGAGAACATTTGCCTTTTATGTGAACCGATCCATTTCACATATGTGGAATGTAACCATGCAAGAAAACCGAACTTATCTCTGTTTCAATTCACTTTATAATGTTTGCGACCGCCTCGGCAGCCGCACCGCTGTAGGAGTGTGAGTTATGGTGCAGCATTATCCCGGAGAATTCCCTCACTGTGGGAAATTTCCACCATTTGTGGATGAAAATGTTTTTCGGTACGATGCGTTGTCTTGTTGCCGCGTGCGGCAGAGTGCAATAAAATGGACCATTTTCAATATTTATGGTATTTGCTATGATTTGCCGTGATGGTGATGAATGGATATTTTAATGTATAGCTGTTTCAATATATCGAGATATTCAAGAATAATTTGATTTTTAGATATGGTATATGGAAGTACATTATTAAATTTGTTGTTGGACTTTCGTAGCTGTCATCTATTCGGTTCCATTTTGGTTAATATACAAGCGGGGGAGGCTACTGACTACTGAGGATCTTCCAACCCACCAAACTGTCAACCCTTTCAAACACTTATTTATTGATTGTGTAATTTTTTAATACTTCGTTCTGCAATGCATGAACGCTTTAATGAGTGCAGTGCGTTTTAATATGTGCGCTTTAATATATTGATTGTAATAAAGACTGGTAGTCGCAAATATGCGGGCACGCACTCAGGCGTGCACACAAAAGCGTGCGCACGCACGAGCAGCTCGCGCGTCCACGCAGCCAATTGTTCATCAACCCGCAAGTCCACACACATGTATGCACACACGTCTTTTTTCCTATCAAGAAAGAAAGATGTGATATGCTTAACGCGTTTTGTTATCTTTGCTGATAGGTTTAAAGCAATATTTGTTTATTTCAATAATATTATCATTTAATCGAGTTGCAGCTAACGTAGCTGCAATTCTACAGATTGTAGTAAAATATTAACTCATTTAATATAGTTTACAGAACTTACTTTTTTATTTGCTTTCGGTATTTAATGTTTATTTTTTAAGTAATTTGAAGAAATTTTTGTCACACTTGCTCGTGACGGAGGTTAAATTAAAACTGTAAAAGTAATGTAATTCGATTTATAGTGAATTTCCTAACGTTCATTAATAAAAATATTTTTGATAAGTATTTTAATATTTCATTATAAAATATATACTCAGTTTTGGTAGTTGTATGAAAAAAAAGAATAATATTTGAAAGAGTTAATTCATATTTTAGAAGCACTATCTTCAAATTTCTGCCATTGGTATAAGATATATTTGAAGAGAGTTCATTGGTACATGTGACTAATGATTAGATTGATAAAAATTACTATTTGATCTTAATATAATTTACGATGAATGCCAAATTTGTTCGTCTAAGAAATCCAAATATCGAAGAAATTTTATTCTGCTTCAATTTTATTCTTGTCATTTCTAAGTTTTCAAATTCTAAGTTTTAACGCAATTATTTATCAGGAAATCGTATATTTGTTAAAATATTGTTAAAACAAACTAAAATATAACAATGAACTTTTAACTTTCATCTATTTTACTACAAATTTGTAACTAAAAAAACCATCGCAAAAGTTTGATCACAATTTGCACTGTCACCAACAAAGTTCAAAATGCAAAGTAATTTGTAATAAATTTGGTTAACTATTTATCTAAAAAAAACCACTTCATCAGTTCTTTTATACCCTAGTAAGTTTATTTAAAAACCTTCATATTTAGTATTGAATCCAATTTCATCGAAAAAAATTAGACTAAATCTGATAATATTATTTAATTTTTTTTTCTTTCCTTTTCATTTATTCCGTTAATACTATATCACTATTCCCACCTCATTATTTTCGGCGATTGGAAGATACTGGAAACATAAGAAAATTATATCTATTCCTTCCTTTTCCAAATTCTTTCGCCATATTCATTAGTGTCTAATTTTCCATCGATATCAAAATTTGAACGCATATAAGACCAAATAAAACACGCAAGAAGTAAACATTTCTACAAAATTATTTGCTTCTTATGTCAAGTAGCACAATGGAATTAAATCGTGTATTTTAAAATAAATATTAATTAAGATATGATTTTGATTAAAGTACATTAATATATTAATTATTAACATATATTAATTAATATACGAGAATCTGATTGTCTATACAACTCATTTCTGCTACATTTGTGATATTACCAAAATTATTCTGTAAATTATCTTCAGGCACTTCATCCGATTTTTCTCAAAATTAATGTGTATTTATGTATCACTACGAATATTTACTGAAAGAAAATATGTAATAATTTTATTCACACTTCAAGTGTTCTTTAAAATATATATTCATAAGTTAAGAAATTCAAGATTAGTGAAAAATACGTATAGTAACGTTTTACAAAAAGCATTTTGTTTACTGGATGAAATCTGGTTTTATTACATAAACACTTCTAGGGCTGAGTTCGTATCGCGTATTAAGATTTTTGTCTTCTCCCACCACAAGTAAATGAAAATGCGTTCCCTTATGTGACGAGTGATAGTGAAACTTTTTATGGAGAATTCACAGCTGTGACTAGGTTAGCCTTTGCTGTGACCAATGCACTTATAGATTATTTCTTGATTATTTTTGAAACTCAAGTTTTATGCAGCTGATTAAAAGGTATAAGTTATTTTCGTAAAATAATGAAAAAAAAACGTGGCAGATTGAAGTACATGGAATTTATATTGTAATAAATTAAGTTACGCAAGTATGTAACTTAAATTATTGCAGCAAAAATTCCTATGAAATATGCAATAAATTTCGGAAACGTTACAAAGAAAGTTACGGTATTAATTTAAATAGCTAATATCTAAAGTAGTCGAGAAGACATAAGGGAATGGGTGTGAATGATTTGAGATGAGAAAAAAAGTAATTCTAAAACAAGGAAATATATATAATTTTACTATAAAGTCTTTTTTTGAGATAATATTTATATTATAGATACTTATAATCTAAAGTGGATATAGAGTCAATGAAAATAACATGTAAATCAACATTGGTTGATTAGTTTATTCAGGGTAATTTCAATGTAATTATCAAGCATAAGCATGTTTGCACTTTTGTAGCGTTTTTACTAACTTTTTTAAAAAAACTTTTTTAAATTTACTCAAATTTTTAATAATTTTTTATAAATTAAGAAAAGCTTGCAATATTTTAGTATGCGTCCAGTAAAAGCAAAATATATAAAACGGTAATAGAATAACTTCAGGATGAAACATCTGCAAATAACGTTGAAATATTGCAGCTTTCATAGATGGGATTAAAGCAGTAATTACCGTTCATCACTTATCGATCTGTGTTATGTTTGTAATTAGTGCTAGAATTGCATTTACCAAATATATATTAATAACTGTTAAAAAAATTGTTTACTAGAATTCCTAAAAACCTAATTTAGCCCCTAATAAGAACATAAATAACATTAAAATTACAAAGTATAACAAGACAGAAAAAGTAATTCGTCGATTTTTCACTTTAATGATATAACATGGAATAGATACAATACTGCAGTGAAACTTTTAATTAAGTGGTCAAGGGACTAAATTATGATCCAATTGCTGTGAGATTCAGAATAATTCCAGTCGATTCCGATTATTAGTACCATATGACTAATAAAGTACGTATTATTAAGTTTTGTGTCAAACATTCCTCGATGTCTAACAATAAGAATCAAAGTAATTTTTAACAGTACCAAAAGCATCAGACAAAGTATAGGGCTAATAAAAATTTGTATTTTACGTAATATATTTCCCTTGCAGAAGCAAAATTGTTGAAATTATATTTTATATTTTAGAGAGCCCCAGATAAAATTAAATATATTATTCTAAATAAAGCTCTTGCTTGAAATCTTAATTAGTTTGCTAAATTTAATATAATGTCTTCACCTTTTCACCTCGTTTACTATTGAAAGCGTAGAAGTTTTAAAGGAATAATTTAAGTATTGGAAGACAAATATTTCATTAGTTGAAACAGTCGCTTGTCTAAATATATCTTGTAAATGGAATAATTAGGTTTCATGAATTTATAAAATATTTTCATAGAAAATTATTTTGATAGTACAGGATAATAATTGGCTATATATTATTGCGTATTTCCCTTTGAGGGACTATTCACTTGGAACTTTTGGATATAGTCACACTTTCATATGTAAACATAAGTTGCAAGTTATTTATGGAAAGGGTCGTAAATTTCATAAAGTTAATTTTGGAATTCACATTGGAATCACGAATAAGAGACAGGGATATAAACGCGATAGAAACCTGAAAAATTATATGAATAGTTTACATTTAGGACGTAAAAATTACCCTTTGAAGGTAACTTTATCTAGTTTTTATACGCTTGTACAAATTATTTTGTTGCAGAAACGTGAGTTATAATTAAATTTTTACTGAAACAATTTAAAACAGATTTTTATTGGGAGTGTGAAAATATTTTCCAGTAAATACGTTGCGATGCCATATAGAATTTATGAATAATTAAGAAGATTTTATGCCAGGCATTAAGTTCATAAACCTAGCAGATATTAAATAAAATATATAAGTTTAAGTTACGAAAAGAATGAGTTGGAAGAATTCAGATATTCTTTTAGTATGTCTTGTTGAAATTATATTTAAATGGATATATTTTTGTTTTGTTGCTAAAATACTAAATATTCCTCCTTACACATTTATTCTGCTATTTGTACAAATAAAATTAGTATACAACATATTTCATGGAGTATCTGTTCTATCAGGAATTTATAATTTGAAACTAATTAGCATTAACTTAACTTTAGTAGTGTGTATTTAGTTAATTTAATTGAGTTACTAGTCCCGCGTAAGGGCGTCTCATTTTTTATTATATATTTGCAGTAATTGTTGCAGCAATACTATGAGTATTATCACAATGTTCTTAACACTGAAAATGGTATAATATCATTCTGATATTATAATTCAGATATCAGACATAACAATTTTGTTGCAAAATGCAAATTGAAGGTAAACCGAATGGGCGATATAATTTATTTTTGGACATTCGAAACGTAGTTTCAGTCGAATTGTTTTGTTTTCTTTTTCAGTTGAATATTTTATTTATAATTCATACTTCCTTAAAAACACTTGCTCTATGATAATTTAAAAAGTAATATTGACAAGTTGTTTCAAGTAATTAAAATTGTACGCAAAAGAAAACTCGAGGCAGTTTTTTATATTTCATAAGTCACATTTAAATATTTTTCTCACGGTGAAAACTAATAAATTTTAATAAAATAATTAATTTTGGAAAGTGTGTTACAATCATTACGTTATATTAAGAACTTCTCAAGGAAATAAAATTTCTTAGGCGAGAAATTATGTGTAATATAAATTAACAAATAATTTATAAGTTTCCATATACGCAAAGTAGGTTTTTCTTTACCATTTTTTTATTTATTATTATGGACCATCATATCCTCTTTTTCTTCATAAGGTGGCAAATCCTCTATTTAAAATTGGCTAACATGCAATATAATTTTTATTTTGAAGTATTAAACACTAAAATAAAACGTACACCAAAAAATAGTTCGTTTCACCGATTCGTGCATTTCGAGTTCGTTTGAATAGTCTAAATGAATTTCTGCTTAAATTTATCAAAATAATATTTCTACAAAAAATTAAGAAGCGTGATATTTGTAGAAAGTCGAACATTATTTGACTTATATTTTAAATTTTTCCATTTGGACTCAAACACGACAAACTGTACCTACGAGAAATATTCGGTAGTACATACATTCCAAATTACATAACAGCAACTTAATGTGATTGATTTTAAAAGTAATTTTCAGTTACTTAATATTTTGAATAAGGAACTTATGGAAGATTATGACGTATAAGTTTGCGAAAATTCAGAGTGTTTTAACAGCGACATTAGTTTCCAAATCATCGATGCTAACTGTTAAAAAAGATTACATTTATACATGTACTTATAAAAAATATTTTTTCTATATAACTCTATGACTATTGTAAATTATTTGTGCGATCTCATAAAGACTCTTGATAAATATTAGATAATTTTTATAAAGCCTGAGAGTTTCAGGGTTAAATATAAACAACTGAAATTAAGTTAAGCGAGCATCATATAATGTAATTACCGTTACTTTTTGAAATTATATGCATAATTAAAAAGCAATCAATTTTTCTTTTATAAGTTGACCTGAAATAGTATCTACATCGTCCTTTATGTCTACGAATACTTTTAGTACTATGAAATAATAATCTTCTCCATACCAAATTTTAAGTAACATAATATTTTTAAGGGCAAGCTATATCACAACAAACATAAAATATATATAAATTCCAGAATAGTAAATGAATGATTGATCCTTAATAAGTATCATCATACTTATTTGGCCTCACATTATATTTTATTTCTTAAGGATGAAAAGTTATTTTGTTAACCGACTTTCAATGAGTTTACACTTAAATTAACCACAATGAATTTTTTTCCACGGTTTTGACACAGGTTTTTTTTCATTTATACCGAGTTTTTTATACATTCTTTTTATTACAATGATTAAGATGTACTTATGATAATCTCGTAGACAATTAGATAGAAGTAACAATCATTAATTAGTAGTATCAATCCAAGAACTAAATGTAAGAGATATAAAAATGATTGCTTAAGTAAAAAATAAAAAACCAAAGACGTTTTATCAAATAAATTTCCTTTAATACTAGTAATACCAAATAGGATTAAAACAAAATTCAAAAATATGAAAAAAGATTTTCTATCTTACAATGTAAATTTCTTCTCTATTTTAATTTGAATGTAATTCGGAAATTAAAACTGCAGATTCCTTACACATAAATTTTCAAAAAACTAAAAGTAGAATTCATTTATTCAATTAAATGATTATAAAGCTATTTAAACTCGACCTACCACTGATTATCTGAAATTTTGGTTCAATATTTTAGTAAAAAAATCCATTTGGTCACTTCAGTCGGGATAAACACTTAAAGAACATTTAAAAATCCTAGTTATCTCTCAGGAAAATAACCAACACTAATTACAAACATCGTTAAATGCCGATCGTAAAAACAACGTTGATATTCATCTCAAGACCATCTTTAAACATCGTTAGAACCTGTAAGTAGCAAAATAATTGCTTTCAGAGTGCGCGTTCGAATTCGTAATGTATGACTTAATTCCCTCGATATAATAATATGGAACGGTACAGCGCCGAGCGCGAGAACAAAAACCTATAAAACGGAAATTCAATTCGCGTAGGCAAAGGTTAATTTAAATCACGTATCAGATCCAATTTGGCATAAGCCGCAATCAGAATACGGTCTGTTTCAGTTAGATGTCAAATATAATTTTATGTGATCGTTTGTTCACCTCACGTTTGAAGTTTTGAGCTTATATTTTTCCTACGTTATCGATAGCTTGTGAAGGATGTTCGTGGGCTATGAAAGAGAATTGCACTAACAATATTATATAATTTTAATGTTTTATTTATTAAGCACTTCTATCGGATTTTCTGAATTCTTTTTCGTTAATAACCTAAGTTTCCCTAATGTAATAACTATAGTCTTTTCAACAATATGGTAGAATTCTATAATAGAAGTGTTCCTTTTAAAGGTGGCTTATTTTATTTAGGAAATTTAATTAATGTCCTAAATTTATTAATTGTATAAAATTATATGTAAGGTTCATTATATTACTTTTTTTAAGTTTTTGTTTCTGTACCTCAAAAAATAAATTAAAAATAAAACCCTGGTAATATCAGTATATATATATCTCTCGAAAAACCTTTGAGGCTGATGCTTGAAATTTAATGATAAAAAATATTACTAGGCATATACTTCAGTAGTTATTACTAAAATTATTTGTAGTAAACTTTTATTAGCGGTCAATGTAATATATATATATATATATATATATATATATATAATATGTATGTATATACATTTTTTTTGTATTTTATATTGCCTTGATTACATCAAGTGAAATGACCCAACTAAAAAGTAATATAAATTTATTTATTTTAAAATTTTAATTCGGCAGTCTTTCAAATATTGCTAGTCACAAGTGCAGAAAAATTTTTAGAGACATTTTAATGCAAATAGTTCTCTAATGCAAATAGTTCTCTTCAAATGTTACAACGTATCGTTTAAATGGAAGAAAGTTAGTGTTTATGTATTGGCCTTAAACATTGAATGAAATTAACTATGTTATCAAAGTAATAAAATGTCTATTTTATTAAACTAATTTAACATTTATTAATTTTACCCACTTTTAGCCTAATTCTCCCTAAAATTTAACGTCGTCTGCACAATTCCGAAAAACCGTAGCTATGTTTCAACCTAAAAACTATAATACAGAGTTTTTTTCAATTAAATCAGGGGTTTTCAAAATGGGGAGCGCGCCCCTCAATGGAGGCACGACGGCGTACGAGGGGGGGAGGGGGGGGGAATGGTGTACTTAAATTCTTAAAATGAAGGTTTCGTAAGAATGTTGGATTGAAATAATGTCTACCTAACTATAACTAATTATAAGTTTTGCAATGTATTCGTTACTAATACATTGCGAAAAGTATTCAGCACTGTTTGACTACTGTTGCCAGTGCCGCGCGGCTCGCGCGTCGGTCATACACCCCGCCCTCCTACGCAGAGTTACGCACAAGACACCCACGCACCCCGTTGATAGTTGAACACCGCGCAAATAACATTATTTTATCATGAGTTCAGAAAAAAAACGCAAATATAACGAGTATATTAAATTCGGTTTTATGTCTATTCAGAAAGGTGACGGTAAACATCTGCACTATGTTGTTATGAATTACTGAGCAACGCTGCCTTGCGGTCTTTTCGTCTGGGATGAAATTTATCAACAAAATATAGTTCTTTAAAGTTCAAAAGAAAAGAGTATTTTGTGGCAAAATCTGATAGGTTGAAGCAAATGACATTTGATAGCAAGGAATCTTTTGCGGAATCATTCGAAAGAGTGCTCGAATCTTCGTTTGAGTTGTCACTATTCATTGCAAAAGAGAAGAAAATATTTACGATTGGTGAGACATTTGTAAAGCCGTGCATTTAAAAGCGGCTGATGTTGTTCTTGGAAAACTATCTCAAATAGCCTTCTCCAATAACACAGTGAAACGACGTTTTGATGACATGGCCGAAGATATAAAACATCAAATAGTGGACGCAGTAAAGCAATTACCTTTTTTTGCTATATCATTAGATGAAAGTACAGATGTTGCAAAATATACTCAATTGATAGTTTTTGTTAGATACATTAAACGTAATGCAATAGAAGGCGAGACTCAGTTTTCTGAAAAATTAAAGACAAGTACAAAAGTTGTTGATGTTATGGCAACAGTATCTGATTTTTTCAGCAAAAATGACCTTTCACGGCAAAAATTGGTAGGCGCCTGTATCGATGGCTCTCCGTGATTGCTTAGATCTCGCTTTGGATTTGTACAGTTTTGCCTGCTGAAATTCTTATGATGTTCTTCTTCTGTATGAATTTTAATTAAAGCTTTAAATTATATTAAAAAAAACTGCGTTAAATATTCGACTATTATGACTTCCATAAGTTAAAGTTGTTAAATTTATATAATGATTTTACAGTATATTAAAGTTATAAAAATAAATCAATGAAATATTTTTCATTAACTTTATAAGATAGATTAAAAATATAACGAAATTTATTAATGATTAAAGTTTAAAGTGTACGTTGTTTGAATAATGAAAAGAGTCTTATTTAAAACAATAAATGATTGTACACGTTGCTTTTTTAATAAAATTTATTACTTTATCTTCTATTATTTATTTTAGGACTTATAACCATATTTAGAAATTATAATTTTATTCTGTTAAATGCAGATAATACAAGTTTTTGTACCCGTAAATATTAGAATTTAATATTTATTTTCTCTTACTAAAATGAAATTGCAAAATGTAAACTAATATTTTTTACCACGATACTTTAACTTCATATGTGATGACCGTTCGATACATATGTAAGCAATATTAAAATTTCAGGACGTTACTTGCGAGTGAGATAACCACACTCGTTCGTAACTCAATTACACGGAAATAGGAAAGCGTTTCATAATTTTGAGTAGAGGCGGGGCGTTTAACATTCAATCATTTTAACTGGCGTCATGTGTAAAACTACAGTTTCCGGAATAACCTACTTCCAGCTTATTTTTGTACTGTGATTTTAAATAACATTTTATATGAAAGTAGGGCGGGATTCGTTTTTCTTTTATTGTGACAATGACTGCATCTATGACAGCTACTTTTATTTAGAAATTTTTCTATTAGCAAAGAAAATCTACGGCACTTGACTAGCGCCAGGTACACAAAGAAATATCGAATAAATTTAGTAATATCACTTACATTTGTTATTCCATGGAGGGGACTTAAAACTTAATCACAGAGATAAATAAAAATTTGGTATAAAAATTACATTAAGTTTTACTAACATATAGGAAAAACTAAGCGACTGGAAGCTATAATAGCAGCATGTGACGTATTCTTGATGAAATATATACACCGAATGGTTGAAACATGATTTTAATTTCATTATCTTCATCGCATCATCAAAAAGTAAATTGAGATATTAAATTTAATGTTATGTCTACTTATGGTTAAATAAATAAAATGTATTTTAAAAATATCTCAAGGTCTAAATGATAATAAAAAAGTAGTTTTAGATTTAAATAAAAGTTCCAGAAATAAAAAAAATTCATAGAACAATTCCAACTCAATATTAATTAATTAAATTTTCATCCATATTTTAAACTCGGTTAACTTCGAATTCCTTTTCAAAAGGAAAAGATTTCCTAAATATATCTGTGAATATAGTCTATTAATAAAGAAATTATATTTATTGGCAAAATTACGGATATTTTGTGAAATAATACAAAACAGACAAAAATTTTCACAATTAATTTGGGGTACATTTTCCTGTTTGGGAAAACTGACAGAATTTCTCGCTATTCGAAATAGAGTAGCGGCATTGTCTTCAGGCTTTAAAGTAAAATTCGTTAAAACTTTCCTATAATCTCGGATGGAAACAATAATTAAAGTAAATTAATTTTTCAACTAATTAAATTACTAATAAAGTATGACACAAAAATTGGAGAATTGAAATATTTTATTGAATCGAAGTTAATTTATAAATTTACAACGTTGATATATATAAAGCCGATTTTTCAGTCGTCGAAAAGCTGTAAGAAAGTCTCAGTAAGTTTATAACTCAATATAATTTAAATACGAATACAATAAGAACACACAGTTTCATTAAACTGCTTTTTTTATAAACACATTTGTTAAATTAAGTTTAATTGGTGACTTAAATAATACTTACTCAGACGAAGGGAATATCCTAATTTACGTATTTTCATTAGCATATCCAATGTTTTATTTACACCTGTAATTAAGTCAAGATCGGCCAAGCAAATCTAATCGTAATACGGGATTTGAATGGCTACTTTAAAGGCTTAAAATTGATTTCTTCTTGTATAAACTTTATTCATAAAAGCTTGCAATAAATTGAGTATATTATTCGACATACATAAACCGTTACCTCTGAAATGAAATAATTGCTTCATACGTTTCGATCAGTAAACTAAATTATGTATTGGCGTTTATTATTAGGGCAAGGAAATAAAATTGTAATACGGTATTTGAAGGCCTCGAAAGCAATTATTTAACGAAGTCTACGAGCCTTGATCGTATTTTGTTTGGATGTTGAAACGTTTGTATTTATAACGTGGATTTAAATTTACGTTCTATTTACACTGAATCGAAATTACTTTATATACTTTTGATGCAAATATCATGTAAGCTGTGAACAAATAAATTGATGGAATGATATAATTTGACACGGTATGAGACATATTGGCTTATTTATTTAATATTTGTGTTTGTATAAGCAGTTCGTGGAATATAAATGCGAGAAAGATTCTTTTTATTTAAGTCTGTATTAAAGAAAATTTAATAACAGGTTTCATCACATAAATTTTATTTTCAGTCTCTTTCAGTAAGAAATAAATTACAAAAGTAACAACAAGTTTTATACAATGAAACAGTCAGTAACACTGAAAAGAAATATCACACACAAATAGAACTCGCACTCTGAGTGTTCCATACATATTAAGTCTCTTAAAAATATTGAAGGGTATATAATAATTCGATCAAACTAAAAGTATAAATTTTTCACAACCCAAATATATTGCTTACGGTATATTTTCATTGTCACTATATTTTCGCATATTTCTCGGAATATATTTTTAAATGTGTCATTTAAAATTATAAAGATACCTCTGAAAGGTGCCTCTCATAATAAGCCCTTTGAAATAGAATCCCAGTGTGGTTCATAAAATCTAAAAAAAATGAAATATTTATTTACTCACACTTCCATTTTAAAGTATAGTATTGCATGGTTTCTGAAAAAACTTATCTGTTAAAACAGGAAAACATAAATGCATTACATATTATAACTTTCGCAGGCGTAAAAATACAACTTTTACTTTATTTTCTGAGAACTCATATTTTTTCATAATTTTAAGTTGAATACTTTCGCAAATAAGAGAGGTAAATGGGACATATTTTTCATTACGTTTCCGAAAATATAATACTGAATATATTTTGTTTCAGTACGGGATATGCCCCTCTAAAATTTTTAAAAGAATATTTCCGAATCATAGTTTCTTAAATATTTGTGGGTGAATAGGTTTTATTTCTATGTCAAATTTTTATTTTCTATATCAAGGCGTTTCTGAGAAAAGCGGCTACGATGAACGAGTATACTGACACATGAATGATATTGCAAAGGTTACTTTTTCCTTTTTAAGGCATGAAACCTTAAAAAATTAAAATAAGAAGAGGTCTATTCTATTCAAGCTACAAGCAGATAAAAAAAATTATATTGGTGTACTATCTTAGTAAACATACTGATCAAATATTCTAAAAAATTATGTCAGTTAAAACAAGACTCACGAAAAGCTAGTCTCAAGTACTACTACAAACGTTTAGTTTTTATCGGTTGAAGTTTAAAGGCTGGAAAAAGGAAAAAAATCTTTAGAAATAGAAAGAACGAAATTAAAGTAGATGTACATAACTAAGAATAAAAGACCAATAAAATTGAATCGTTTGAATAATTAAATAAAGCTTTAATAAAGTGTTATGAAACAGAAAATATTTTGTTCGTGACCAAAATTCATCAGAAATTGATAGGTTTCTTATGGTTTGTTGGTGATTTAAAGGCAATAATTATGTGAGTTTTCTAAAATGAAATGGTTCACTAAATAAATTCACTAACATCTAAACTAAATTTTCTTTATATCTAAACTAAAATTTTATAACATCTAACCTAAATTTTCTGAGAAAAGAAATTAAGTTTTGGACAGAAAAATTATCCTAAACCAGTTTTAGCTTAAGTTTTTCTTACAATTTTTTTTTCTTTATTGATTGCAATATTTTTACAATTTAATGTTTTAGTTGTAAAACGTATTTTTGATATATACATCGAATTAATAATTTTTATATAATTTAGAATCCTAACATATAAGTTGGCTAAATCATATTGAAATTAGTTTCCAATATTTTTTATATCCTAACTTTGACAAAAAAAACCTGCCAAGTATGAATTAAAACCGCACTGCCAGAATTCATCACATGTTAAAATACTGTTAAAATACATATTAATTTTTTAAACATTTTAAAAATATTAATTTTTCACTGCGTGAAGTACTGCCTACTACATGTTTTACAAGCGTAAAATATGTGGATTATTTAAAAAATAAAACCAGTCAAGCACGAGTGGAACATGCACTACGAGGGTTTCTTGTACAATTAGGCATTTTTACATAATACGTAATATTCCTAATAAACTATTTACAATATTTTATTTTTTAGATTAAAAATATATTGTCTACTATATTTTTAACAGGCGTACATCAAAAAAAAAAATTATGTAATGTAACTACAAACTAATTATTTTCGTTTTTTTCCTTTATTTGTGCTGTGAGACCTTGCTTCTTGTCAAATTTCAAGATTCTAGGTCAACGGGAAATACCCTATAAATTTTGATTTATTTGCGAGTCTTAAAATATGCGGCATTTATTGCCGTAATATTGAAATTCCCCTTGATTGCGTTCACTTAGATTTATTTAACCTGATTTTCTTAAAGCCCCAAGGACCTAAAAACATCTTAAACTTTATGAAGTATAAATTTTGTTAGCGACTTATTACTGTATTATATTATTTTTTATTTATTTTTTTCATAAAATTGAACACTAAAATTGTTGTTCTTTATTATTATATAGGGCGGAAAAAAATCAGTTCGTCTGTAATTTTTTTTGGGGTGTTTATATTTATTTTCTTCAACTGATATCCATATTTTAGACCTCAAAAATTAGCAGTACGAGTCTCTGAATAATGAGTCGATATATTCGTCTGTACGTTTATTTACTATTTTGAAATGCTTGAAGAAATTTTCTTGTGTTGGAAGAAAAGACACACGTGATATTTGTCATTTCACTCATTTAATAGAATACATTCAGTTCAAGATTACTTTAATTTAATTTAGTGTACGCATAAAATAACATTTAATAAATGAAATAAAAAGCCATTTTTAACGTATCCTTAATTCAATTGTTTAAGGATGATTAGATGTAATTCTTTAAATACTTATGATTTATACACTAAACAAACTTAAATGAAATTTAAAATTAAAAGAAATTTCTCACCGAAAAAATGTTTGGTTTACATAGCTGTCTGTATTATCAGTAGATACGGTAACTTAGTGATCGACTGCACTTTGCAAAAAAAAACAGGTTGTAGCTCTTAATGTATATTTAAAAAATACTTGTCTAATACAAAATTAAACATAGTCAAAAACAAAAGCTAACCGTTCATTTTAAGTCCTTATAATCAAATTGTAATATTTTTAATGAAATGTTTACTTGCAAAGGTTTTATTGTCAATATTTTTTGACATAAAAATATCTTTTAAGCTTGGCCTGTCCGTAAATTTCTTTCATTTACATTACACATGACAATTAATTATTATAAAAAGTATCGCTGACAGTTAAAGAGATTATATGAACCACAATAAAAGCTACCAAAATTAAATGTCCAATAACGATGAGATAATGATCATTGTCTGTTAATCCATTCAGTATACACAGTTCAGGTAGTTCACGTTATTTTAATGATCTGTAAAATATTTATTTGTTTATTTTTATTTACACTGAGTACTTTTGCTAATTTGGAAAATTATTAGCGTAGTGAGCAGCGGAAGGCTTAAAGTATAAAAAATAATAGAATGAAAGTAGGTACTACAGGTTAATCTTGGAAGTATATTGAAAGCAAAATTACATAGGTTCTGAGAGTGATGATCCAACTAGAAAAGTGAAGTAGTTTTATATTGGGTGTCAGTTCTAGGGAATGGAAAGCAAGAATTAAGAGATACAAAACCTTAAAATATTATACCAAAAAAAGAAACGTAACAGTCGTTATGCCACCACCACCGTTTAGAGAAATATCGCATAATAAAAGTTAATTTAATTTCGACCCTGAAAAATATACAATGTTCGGGTCAGTTCCATATTGGTAAATAATTTTGATGCATTACATGACACTTTTTTTTCTTATTTAGTGAGTTAAATGGTGATTGGAATGTTCGCACGTTTTTATTTGCATAATTAATTAAGTTATCATAATTTTAACATAACATAGCGAAGTTGCAAAAATGTTACCATTTATTACGAGATATTCAATATATACATTACCCATTTAGTAATTCCCGATAGCAGTGTTTAGTTTATCTTATAAAATGTATTTATTTTTCTGTTGCGGTTAAACGGCTCAACGGATTGCAATGAAATTGTGCATAAAAATAATGGACATACTAGGTTAAGAGATAAGGTAAATATAATTACGGTATCATATACAGGAGCAGATCAGTGAATAGAGTTGTTAAAAAATATTCCCGGGTGATGTTTAATGTGCTCCTATTAATTTAATTTTCTGAACTGAAAATATTTCATTTAATTACACGAACTACAATCGCATAAATCGTACAGAGCGCCAATTGCGCCACAAAAAACGTTAACAGTTAGTTCTAGCATATTATATTAACTTATTCAAAATAATACTTACCTCGTAACTACATGAATAGGCTGATTGAAACTCTACCTATTTTTTGTTTTTTTTCCTTTTCCCAACAGTTTACAAGCAAAACCATGGACTAAAGCTAGGATGTTTGCAAATATAGAGCATGCATAAATTCACAGAACGTGAATTCAGGTTGTCGCCAAACAGAAATATAAAGCTGAGATGAGATAAGAGGAAACTTTTAAATTACCCACGACGTTATCGATATTTACTTCGCGTATACTTTCAGAATATTTCCTTCCACGGGTCGCATATATACTTTAATAGCATCACGAACCAGGAAATATGATCATATTTTCCGTGTGGAAAATATGTACACCGTTGAGAATGAAAACTTAACCATGTAATTTTAAATTTGTTTAACCTTGTGATCAAAATATAAATTAATATTCCAGAGCATATATGCCTCTAATCCGAATTAGCCCCAAACTCACTATCAAAATTAGTACCCTATGCTGACTATGAAAGATACTATTAATTAGTCACATAATTTTATGGTCTAATGTTTATATATGTATAGTTTTCCGAGGTTCTTTACACATTAAAATGGTTAATGCATTTAAAAATTTCTAAGCCGCTTATCGCAAAGATAGATTTCACTTCACATTGATCAAAAGCGCGAAATAAAAACTATTTTTTTTTATATTATGGGTTGAGATCATTTCATTACAATTAATGCACTATTTTGTAATTATGGCTGTTATTTAATTCACCTTCTGCAAATTGAAAGACATTTTGACAACGTTTTGTTTACTAGTCCATTATTTTATCTATTTTTCTACTTATTTGAGTGTAACGTAAATACTACTAGACCGATTGGAATAATTTTTTTCTGAGGTAATGCATGAGAGACGGATTAAAATAATTGTTATCAAATATTCCCAAGGACCTAAAAATTTAATTATTAGGCACAGGCAATTATCAGGAACTAAAACCAAGCGCGTGGGCTTAAAATTGAAGAATTAAAATTGTTGAAACCGTTACAGATTGGCTCAAAGTTACGATTTGGCTTAAACGTACTAACTTAAGCCGGAACAAAACGAGTGAGAGATAGTAGGTGATTATTCTTTCTTTCTCACTCACTCACTAATAATGCTCAAAATATTTCTGCAACTTGATCTAAAATAGACATAATGCGAGAGGACAACTGAGAATAAATATTTTGCGTTCCTCGGGTCAGAAAAAAGATATTAAAATAAAATAAATTTTTAGTCAATTGAAAGCCTAGGTCATATACTATCGGACCAATCTTGAAATCCGGAGTTGGATTTTATTATTGAACCCTAATTTCGGAATTCCAATATTGGTTTAGCTTTTGGTCGTTTTTGAAAGAATGCAAAAAAGTGAAACTCTTTTAATCATTAAAAAATTTCATTGAATAAATCACTGAGACAAAAAATAGCTTAACCACAGTCTTAAATCAAATTAATTATACAATACGTACCATAAGTATGTGTCCATTTATTTTATTAAATCAAAATATGGCAAAAATGTTAAGCAACATTGACGAACTGTTGTGTGCAAACTTTCATTTTAAACATTAACAACCTTTTTTAAAAAATCAGTACGAATAAATCGCGACAGTATTAAGAATCAACAACATAAAAATCTACAGTATCAGCTATAAGTACTTGAATAGGGTGACAAAGGGGTGCAGGCAGGCGGGCCGGTGGGGGCAGGCAAATGTGTATGTTGTTATATTAGAATCCAGAAAGAAATTTGCATTCGAAACAATTATTATATTATGTAATAATACAGATTGCAATTACGCTATTGTAGCTACTCAATTTTGGAAATGAAATATAGGAAAAATAAGTCCGATATTCCAAAATTACGTAATTCCGAAATTCGTTTCCCAAATGAGAGTAAGTCAGATTATATTTGGTTAGGTTGTATTATTTCGTGTTTGTATGTAATTGTTTAGATTATGTTAGGATGGGTTAATTTCAATTAGACTGAGTTAGGTTGTATTAAGTCAGATTATATTGGATGAGAATGGTATAAGTTGGATTAGGTTAGGTCAGTTTGGATATTTATTTTAGCTAAATACACTTTTTCGTGGTTAGGGGTCTGTAACAAAAAAAAGAGCTTCCAACTTCGTCTTTCAACATCACTCACAATTTTGTGCAGGCTTTCAACATATTTATCGTTATTTTCATTTCTATCTTTTTGAAGAATTCTAAGGATTTTGAGTTGACCAATTTATTATCGGAGAAATATTAAGTATACGCGCAATGAGAAAGTTTACAAAAATTTGGAAGTTTATTAAAGTTTACATTATCTTCAATATGATATCACAAGTAATTTAGTTCTTGAGCACAATAAGGATTTGAAAAATCAGTTTAATCAAATTAATAGAAAATAAATAACAAGTACATTTTATAAATCACTCATTACTATCACTTTTTTAATTAATAATTATTCAAAGGCGTTTAGGTTATTTAAAAAAAATAAATTATTTATTCGGTGCTTAGTTCAAATAATAATATGTTGAATATAAAAGTTCAGCTTTATAAAATCATTAATTTCATATCTTTACGAATATATAAGAAATGTTTAGACGTGGTTCATATATTGTTGCTTTTTTTCCCTTCCTTTGTAGTTCTTTTCATTGTTTTACACAAAACGACTTAAGTTATTGGCAAATGGGTTTTGTATCTAACTTTGTTTACTAAAGTTCAATACTAACTTAAATTCTCAACTTGCCATTATTAGGAGCTAACTTTTGTCATATTCGATAGAAATATATAAATATGGTGTAGGGATGACTGAGCTTCGATAGAAATTAATTCCGCCAGTTTTTGGTTTAAAGTTTGATTTAAAATTTTAGGGATTAGATATCATTTTTGAAAGTTTCTTATACCTTCTGTAATGATGGATTTTGCAACAATCAATGCCATGGTGTTTTCAAAATGAATTTCTCAAAATCGAAGAAATGATCGTTGTATAGAAATAAATAGTAAACTATTAAAGATGCTTGCTTACTAAAATATGTATTCACAAAGATATTTATTATTAAAACTCGGTTTAAAAGAAATTATTAAAATTCGTGCCTTGTTTTCAGTGTATTTAACTTCTTTGACGTTCATGTTATTCACGTTCTTATATTTCAAAAAATTTTAATATAAACGTTACAACTTCCTATTTTCTTTTGGTTAATAATTATTAAATAATATTTATCCCACGAGTTTAGCCTCATGTTTCAGTATTTACTATCCCCAAGGTCATCCCTTTTAATTTTAGGAAAATATTTCAGAAAATCAAAATAATACAAGCTAAATTTACAAAATTAACTAAAACGTTTATATACAAAATACGTTTCTTTTTACATTTTGCACTATTTTTAAATATTACTATTGACATTTATAGAAAATTGAGTCCAAATGTAATTTGTTATACCTATTATAATATTACTAAGGATTCCCTTCTCTTTACTTCGATATAGAGTATTACTAGCTTCTTCGGGAAATTTTTCACGGGGATTTAATATGACAGTATTATTTTTTTTAAAGATTCCGTCGTTGCTAATAGTAATATTATGATCGAATTATAAACGAGTTAATGATAGTTTTGAATGCTGTCCCATGGAAATTGTGGATATATATCGACTTGTGGTTCAAACAATTAATGTTTCATAAAATAATGGATATCAACGCAAAATATTTGAAAATAGAAAATAATCAGCAAAAACGTTCAAAATATAAACTAAAAACAAAAGGTTAGGTTTTAATATTTAGTTGGCTAATTCTCTTAGGGTCACATATATAAATAAGCTTTGATTCGTATTTATTGGAAATAAGTTTGTTTCTTTGAAATTACCTTAGGGAATTTATTTTCTCCTCTCAAATACATATTTCAATTACGTTACTATTGACCTTGTTTACCTTTAAGAGTTTTATCAAAATACGCAAGTCCATCAATAAAAGCTTGCCAACTTGTATGTGCTTTACACATTTATTTTTGTTGAAAATTATGAATTAACATCTGAATTATAGGTCATTTTATCTCACTCAGCTCAAATTTTCTTTTTAATGGGGTCCTTACTCATATCACTTTTCAAGGAGCGAATTGTTTTCCACTTGATAGTTCTTTAGTTTCTCTCTCTTTATTGATAAGTCAAGTAGTCATAGTAAGGTCAAATTAAAATAAGATCAAATTCACATTCGTGGTAGTCATTCATGATTTTTAAAAGACAATTGACAAAAACCCTTTCTCTTCTAATCAATAAAGTGAAGAATTAATAATTTTCTTTTGAAAAAGAACTCAAAAGAAACTTATTCAAGTAAAAACTTTCCAGATAACGATATTATAATATAATAACCCGTTAAATGTGAATAACTCCCGCTCTATTAATTTTCCATACAAACGTAATTGTTAATTGTTTCACATTTCTTGATGGATAGTATTTATAAATACTTATATTTTATTTTACTATTTCGTGTGTCCGCGACTTTGTTTGTGCGGTCCTTTCGAAAATATTAATAAGTTAAATGTAAAATTAATGCACGTAACGATATTTAATAAAATACTTAAAAATATAATTCTTTTAAGTAATGCGTTTTGTGTTGAACTACCAAATTATGTTATCCTCCATTTAGTTGAAAGATTGCAATGAAACATAACTTATATGTTTCCTCAGACTCTCCCATTGAAAATTCATCAAAATTTCCATCAAAAAGATTCGCAAACAAACATACAGATTTAGTGATAAACAGACAAAAATTCTGAATGGAAAATAAAATATGTTACAACCAAATACTTAGCTTGCAGAATTAGCTCTTGTGCGTCTGTTTGCATTCCGCATTCAGGTTGCTTACACTTTATTTTTGTTCACTCCCATTTTTCCAAGGTGTGACTGGGTGGAAAATAACATTGTATGAATTAAAATATACATAACACCATCTATTGCCATACTACCGTACAATACAAAGAAGAGCCTAGCTGCTCGATGCATAGTCATTAACAGCCTCTTTCTGAATAGCCTAATACGAGCCTCTCCAAATATGCGTATCATTGGTGGACATGCCCATTGGCATTTCCACAAATTGATTTGGCAAACGCAGTGCGTAATATCTTATAGCAGTGGAATCATTCCCCTTTCGCTGGTCGGTAGTATTTAGGTACGCGATTACAAATACCAGCCCAACTTCGCTCTACAAGCGACCTGGAATAGACACCACAGTGCCTTCCGCTGTCAAAGGTTATAAGCCTGTTATTATCCCAATACACCAACGTACGTAGTAATTTTATAAATGTATATGGTGCTTATGTAGGTTAATAAATGGTGTTACGTTATTTTAAATTTTGCAATAAGTTTTCCATTCGGATACGCCTTAACGATATAGGCATAGCCAGAGGTAAAATGGAAAGAGGTACGAGAGGAGCAGGTACTAAAGTAATAAACCAGAATGAGGATAGACATAGTTGCCGTCGTTTTCGATCATTTTCCGCTCGTAAAATTAATCGATGTAATATTTTTTCGACATAAGCTTATTCTGTTTCTTAGATTTGTATAAAATTTGAATCTGTTGTTAGTTTTTGTTATTAAATGACTTTGGTAATTTTAGTGTCAGCGTATGAATTTGGTTATGTACTTGCTTTGATATGTCTATTAGTACAAATAATCAAACCGCAGAATTGGTCTACATGCTCATTGTAAGTATTTAAAAAACGAATTAGAAGACAATGAACAAAGTAACAGCACATAAAACAAGGTTTCTGGAATGTTTGTCTTTTTTATCATGGGATAAAGGTGCAAAAATTCTAAAAATGATAATGAATGTGGCTACAGTAATATCTAAATTATTACTGTGCGTTCGTTTGTCAGTGTTTTAAACTTAAAACTGAACTGGGGTTTTAAACTTAAACTGAACAAATATTATTCGAAAAAATATAGACGTACATTTTAAATTATGCTGTCTTCATAGAGATTCAAATAGATATCTAAATATTTCTGGATATTAACATTATTACGTAGATATTTGTGCTAAATAGAAAAAAATCCGCATAGTCCAATAATTATGTAAACCGATCCATTTCACATATTATGCAGAATGTAACGATGCAAGAAAACCAAACTTATCTATGTTCCAATTCATTTTACAATGTTTGAAATATTTTCGCGGCCGCCTCGGCAGCCCCACCGCTGTAGCAGTGAGAGATATGGTACGGCACTGTCCCGGAGAACGTCTACACTGTGGGAAATTTCCACGAAAATTTTTTTCGGTACGATGCGTCTTGTTGCTGCGTGCGGCGGAGTGCAATAAAATGTGGCCTGAACTGAACCATTTTCAAAGTTTATGGTATTTGCTATGATTTGCCGTGATTGTGAAGCATGGATATTTTAATGTATAGCTGTTTCAATAAATAGAGATATTCAATAATAATTCGATTTATAGATATGGTGTATGGAAGTACAATATGAAAGATGTAGGAATTTCGTAGCTCTCGTCTGTTCTGTCCCATTTGGATTAATATGAAAACGGGGGAGGCAACTGAAGTTTTTTCAACCCACCAACCTTTTAAACCTTTTGCAGATTTATTATTTGATTTTTTTACATGGTTTTGTGCAATATTTTTTATTTTCGTTAATACCATAATTCAATCGAGCTGCAGCTAACTTAGCTATAATTCTACAAATTGTAGTAAAATATTAACCGATTTAATATAGTTCACTGAACTTACTTTCTTGTTTGCTTTCGGTATTTAATGGTTATTTTTTAAGTAATTTGAAGAATGTTTTGCCATACTTGCTCATGATGTAAGTCAAATTAAAACTGTAAAAAGTAATGCAATTCGATATAAAATGAATTTCCTAACGTTCATTAATAAATATATTTTTGATAAGTATTTCGATATTTTATTGTAGAATACAAACTCAATTTAGGTAGTTTAAGAAACAGTTAGGATAATACTTGCAAGAGTTTATTTATATTTTACGAGTATCATCTTTGCATTTCTGCCATT
Organism: Druceiella hillmani; assembly: GCA_039881145.1. Lineage (NCBI taxonomy): Eukaryota > Metazoa > Arthropoda > Insecta > Lepidoptera > Hepialidae > Druceiella > Druceiella hillmani. The sequence continues at coordinate 15,946,612 of JAYKKI010000025.1, read as the reverse complement.
GGTCTGAGATATATATGAAGAGAGTTAATTTGTGCATGTGACTAATGATTAAATTGAAAGAAATTATGTTTTAAGCTCTATATAAATTACGATGAATGCTAAACTGCCTTGTCAAAGAAATCCAAATATCGACGAAATTTTACTATGCTTCAATTTTTTTTGTCAAATTCTAAGTTTGAACGCAAGTATTTGTCAGGAAAACGTATATTTTTTAAAATATTGTTAAAACAAATTAAAATATAACAATGAAGTTTTAACTTTCGTATATTTTATTACAAAATTGTAAATAAAGACTATCCCAAAAGTTTGCACATGATTTGCACTTTCGTCTATAAAGTTCAAAATGCAAAGTATTCTCCAGTAAAGTTCGATAATTATTTATCTAAAAATTCACTTTATCAGTCCTTTTATAGGCTAGTAAGTTTATTGAGAAACCTTTATATTTAGTATTAAGTCTATAAGTACCGAATAAAAATAAGACTAAATCGGTTCAAATTAAATCATTTTTGTCTTCTTCGTTTGATTTATTCTGTTTATCCCGTATTACTATTCCCACCTAATTATTTTTGGCGATTGGAAGATACTGGAAATATAAGAAAATTATATCTATTCTAATTTTTCACATAAGAGAGTAAACATTTCTACAAAATAGTTTTTGAAAGGTAATATCAAATTAATCATAAAGTATGAGCATGTATGCACTTTTTGTTTTTACAAATTTTTTTTTAATTTACTTAAATATTTAAGAATTCCTTATAAATTAAGAAAGTTTGCAATATTTTAGTATGCATCCAGTAGAAGCAAAATATATAAAACAATAATAAAATAACTTCAGGATGGAACACCTGGAAATAATAATTGAGTATTGCAACTTTCATAAACTGGATTAAAGTAGTAATTACCGTTCATCATTTATCGACCCGTACTACGATTTTTTTCACTCGTGTTGGAGTTATTTTTATCAAATATATATTAATACCTGTTAATAATACATTCTTCAGATTTGAATGCTTAATTTCAGAAAGGTAAACCTAATTTAGCCCCTAATAAGAATATTAATTAACATTACAAAGTATAGTAAAAAAGTAATTGGAGAGGAAAAGTCATTCGTCGATTTTTCACTTTAATAATATAACATGGAAATGATATAACACTGCAGTGAAACTTTTAATTAAGTATTCAAGGGACTGAATTATCATCCAATTGCTGTGAGATTCAGAATATTTCCAGTCAATTCCGATTATGAGTACTATGAGACCAATAAAGCACGTATTATTAAGTTTTATGGCAAACGTTCCACGATAGTTAACAATAAGAATCAAAGTAATTTTTAAGAGTACCAAAGGCATCAGTCGAAGTATAGGGTTACTAAAAATTTGTGTTTTACAGAACATATTTCCTTTGTAGAAGCAAAGTTGTTGAAATTATATTTTATATTTTAGAGAGCCCCAGATAAAATTAAATATATTATTATAAATAAAGCTCTTGCCTGAAATGTCAATTAGTTTGCTAAATTTAAAATAACGTCTTCACCTTTTCACCTTGTGTTATTGAAAGCGTAGAAGTTCTAAAGGAATAATTTAAATATTGGAAGACAAATATTTCATTAGTTGAAACAGTCGCTTGTCTAAATATATCTTGTAAATAGAGTCATTAATTCTCATGAATTTATAAAATCATTACATAGAAAATTATTTTGATAGTACAGGATAATAATTAGCTATATATCATTGAGTATTTTCCCTTTGAGGGACTATTCACCCGGAACTTTTGGTTACAGTCACACTTTCAGATGTAAACATAAGTTGCAAGTTATTTATGGAAAGGGTCGTAAATTTCATAAAATAAATTTTGGAGTTCACATTGGAATCACGAATAAGAAGACAGGGATATAAACGCGATAGAAACCTGAAAAATTAGATGAATAGTTTACATTTAGGACATAAAAATTATCCGTTTGAAGGTAACTTTATCTAATTTTAATTTTTTATACGCTTGTACAAATTATTTTGTTGCATAAACGTGAGTTATAATTAAAGTTTTAATGAAACAATTTGAAACAGATTTTTTTTTGGAAGTGTGAAAATATTTTCCAGTAAATACGTTGTGGTGCCATATAAAATTTATGAATAATTAAGAAGATTTTATGCCAGGCATTAAGTTTATAATTCTAGCTGATATTAAATAAAATATATAAGTTTAAGTTACGAAGAGAATGAGCTGGAAGAATTCAGATGTTCTTTTAGTATGTCTTGTTGAAATTATATTTAAATGGATATATTTTTGTTTTGTTACTAAAATACTAAATATTCCTCCTTACCCATTTATTCTGCTATTTGTACGAATAAAATTAGTATACAACATGTTTCATACAGTATCTGTTCTATCAGAAATTTGTCATTTGAAACTAATTAGCATTAACTTAACTTTGGTAGTGTGAATTTAGTTACTTTAATTTAATTACTAGTCCCGCGTAAGGGTGTCTCATTTTTTATTATATATTTGCAGTAATTGTTCCAGCAATACTATGAGTATTATTACAATGTTCTATATACTTAAAATGGTAAAATATCATTCTCATATTATAATTCATATATCAGACAACAATTTTGTTGCAAAATGCAAATTGAAGGTAAACTGAATGAGCGATATAATTTATATTTGGACATTCGAAACGTAATTTCAGTAGACCTGTCTTGTTTTCTTTTTCAGGTGAATATTTTTATATGCAATTTATATTTCCTTAAAAACACTTGCTCTATGATAATTTAAAAATTAATATTGACAAGTAGTTTCAAGTAATTAAAATTGTACGCAAAATAAAACTCAAGGGACAAATAGTTTCGAGTAATTAAAATTGTACGCAAAAGAAAACTCAAGGGAGTTTTTTATATTTCATAGGTCACATTTAAATATTTTTCTCACGGTGAAAACTAATAAATTTTAATAAAAAAATTAATTTTGAAAAGTGTGTTACGATCATTACGTTATATTAAGAACTTCTCAAGGAAATAAAATTTGTCGTGCGAGAAATTATGTGTAATATCAATTAACAAATAATTTATAAGTTTTCATATACGCTAAGTAGGTTTTTCTTTACCATATTATTATGGACCATCATATCCTCTTTTTCTTCATCAGTTGGTGAATTCTCTATTCAGAATTGGGTAACATGCAATATTATTTTTATTTTGATGTGTCAAAAAATTCAGTTGAATAGATGGAATAATGTATATAAAAAAATGGGTATTCACAATAAAATATTCATTTAAACACTACAATAAAACGTACACCAAAAATAGTTCATTTCACCGATTCGTGCGTTTTGAGTTCGTTTGATTTAAAAATAGTCCAAATGAATAAATTTCTGCTTAAATTGATCAAACTAAAATTTCTACAAAACAAAATTAAGAAATGTGATATTTATAGAACGTCGAACATTATTTTACTTACATTTTAAATTTGTCGATTTGGACTCAAACACAACAAACTGTAACCATGAAAAATATTTGGTAGTACATACATTAGAAATTATACAAGAGCAACTGAATGTAATTGATTTTAAAATTTATTTTTAGTTACTAAATATTTTGAATAAGGAAGATTACGACGTATAAGTTTGCGAAAATTTAGAGCGTTTTAACAGCGACATTAGTTTCCAAATCATCGATGCTAACTGTTAAAAATATTACTTTTATACATATACTCATCAAAAAACTTTTTTTTTAAATAACTCTATGACTACTGTAAACTATTTGTGCGATCACATAAAGACTCTTGATAAATATTGGGTAATTTTTATAAAACCTGAAGGTTTCCGGATTATATATAAACAACTGAAATTAAGTTAAGCTAGCACCATATAATGTAATTACCCTTGTTTTTTGAAATTATATGCATAATTAAACGGCAATCAATTTTTCTTTTATAAGTTGCCCTAAAATAGTATCCATATCGTCCTTTATGTCTACGAATACTTTTAGTACTATGAAATAATACTCTGCCCAATATGTTGTCTGTTATCTCTAACAAAATTGGATGATAATTAAAATTGCTTTCTCCATACTAAACTTTATGTAACATAATATTTTTAAGGGCAATCTATATCACAACAAACATAAAATATATATAAATTCCAGAATAGTAAATGAACAATTGATCCTGAATAAGTACTCATTGTACTTACTTGGCCTCATATTACATTTTATTTCTTAAGAATTTAGTTATTTTGGTAACTGATTTTCAATGAGTTTACAATTAAATTAACCAGAATGAATTTTTTTACACGGTCTTGACATAGGTTTTTTTTTCATTTATACTGAGTTTCTTATACATTGTTTTTAGTACAATGATTAAGATGTACTTATGATAATCTCGTAAACAATTAGATAGAAGTAACAATCATTAATATGTAGTATCAATCCAATAACTAAACGTAAGAGATATAAAAATGATACCATAAGTAAAAAATAAAAAATCGAAAGACATTTTATCAAATAAATTTTCTTTAATACAAGTAATGCCAAATAAGATTAAGTCAAAATTCAAAAATACGAAAAAGGTTTCCTATCTTGCAATGGTAAATTTCTTCTCTAATTTAATTTTAATGTAATTCGGAAATTAAAACTGCAGATCCTTTCACATAAATTTTCAAAAAACTATAGGTAGAATTGATTTACTCAATTAAATCATTATATAGCTATTTACACTCGATCTACCAGTATTTAACTGAAATTTGTGTTCAATATTTTAGTAAAAAAATCCATTTGGTCACTTCAGTCGGGATAAACACTTAAGGAACATTTAAAAATCCAAGTTATCTCTCAGGAAAATAACCAACACTAATTACAAACATCTTTAAATGCCGATCGTAAAAACAACGTTGACATTCATCTCAAGACCATCTTTAAACATCGTTAGAACCTGTAAGTAGCAAAATAATTGCTTTCAGAGTGCGCGTTCGAATTCGTAATGTATGACTTAATTCCCTCGATATAATAATATGGAACGGTACATCGCTGAGCGCGAGAACAAAAACCTATAAAACGGAAATTCAATTCGCGTAGGCAAAGATTAATTTAAATCACATATCAAATCCAATTTGGCATAAGCCGCAATCAGAATACGGTCTGTTTCAGTTAAATGTCAAATATAATTTTATGTGATCGTTTGTTCACCTCACGTTCCAAGTTTTGAGCTTATATTTCTCCTACGTTGTCGATTTCTTGTGAAGGAAGTTCATAGGTTACGAGAGAGAATTGCACTAACAATATTATATAATTTTAATGTTTTATTTAGCAATCACTTCTATTAGATTTTCTGAATAATTTTTTGTTAATAAACTATGTTTCCCTAATGTAATAACTATAGCCTTTTCAACACTTATAATAGAAGTGTACCTTTTATAGGTTGCATATTTTCTTTAGGAAATTTAATGAATGCGCTAAAGCCATTACTTATGTAAGGTTCATTATATTTCTCTTTTTTTAATTTTTTTGTTTCTGTGCCTCAAAAAATAAAATCAAAACGAAACTCTGGGCATATCAGTTATAGCTATTTTTCTCGGAAAACCTTTGAGGCTGAAGGTTGAAATTTAATGGTAAAAAATATTACTATGCATATAGTAGTTATTACTCAGTTATTACAAAAATTATTTATAATAAAATTTTGTTAGAGGTCAATGTAATATATATATATATATATATATATATATATATATATATATATATATTTTTATATTTATATATTATATTGTTTTGATAACATAAAGCGAAATAACACAACTTATAAGTAGTATAAATTTATTTATTTTAAAATTTTAGTCAGGCAGTCTTTCAAATATTGCTAAATTTAAACATAAAGTAATAAAATTACTATTTTGTTAAACTAATTTAACATTTATTAATTTTTCCTCCTTTAATCCTAATTCTTCTTAAAATCTAGCGTCGTCTGCACGATTCCGAAAAACCGTAGCTCTGTGTCAACCTAAAAACTATAATAAAGACTTTTGTTCTATTAAATCAGGGGTTTTCAGAATGGGGAGCGCGCCCCCAATGGAGACCCGTCGGCTTACGAAGGAGGGCGTGTACTTAAATTCTTAAAATAAAGCTTCCGTAAAAATGTTCGATTGAAATAATGTCAACCTAACTAATTATCAATTTTGCAATGTATTCGTTACTAATTCAATGTGAAAAACTTCATTTCGTAGTTAGATACTAGGTAAGTAATAGGCATTGTGTAACTGCCGTCGCGCCCCGACCCGCCCCTCCTATGCAGACTTGTGTGCCAGACACCCACGCACCGCGTTGATAGTTGACCACCGCGCAAAAAACATTATTTTATCATGAGTTCAGAAAAAAAACGCAAATATAATGAGTATATTAAATTCAGTTTTGCGTCTATTCAGAAAGGCGACGGTGAACATCCGCAGTATGTTGTTATGAATTACGCTGCCTTGTGGTCTTCTCGTTTGGCGTGAAATTTATCAACAAAACATAGTACCTTAAAAATCAAAAGAAAAGAGTATTGGGTTGCAAAATCCAATAGGTTGAAGCAAATGAAATTAGAAATCACGGGGTCTTTTGCGCAATCATCCGAAAAAGTGCTCGAAGCTTTGAGTTGTCATTACTCATTGCAAAAGAGAAGAAAATCTGCGTCATTTGTGAGACGCTTGTAAAGCCGTACATTTAAAAGCGGCTGATGTTGTTCTTGGAACTGAGAATAACCAAAACTATCCCCAATAACACAGTGATATAAACGTGATGTGAATAATATTGTTAAGTTTTGATGATATGGTCGAAGATATAAAACATCAAATAGAGGACGTAGTAAAACAATTACCTTTTTTTTGCAATATCATTGGATGAAAGTACTGACGTTGCAAAATATTCTCAATTGATAGTTCAATGTATCTAACATTGAATAAAATGCAATAGCATCTGATTTTTCAGCAAAAATGGCCTTTCACGGTAAAAATTGGTAGGCGTCTGTATCGATGGCTATCCGTCATTGCTTAGATCTCGATCTGGATTTGTACAGTTGATCAGAGAAAAGAATTCCAGAGTAACTGCATTTACTTTTTTATTCATCGCCCAGCTTTGCCTGCTGAAATTCTTATGTATGAATTTTAATAATGTTTTAATTAAAGTTTTTAATAATATTAAAAAAACTGCGTTAAATATTCGACTGTTATGATTTCCATAAGTTAAAGCAGTTAAATTTATATAATGATTTTACAGTATGATAAAGGTATAAAAATAAATCAATGAAATACTTTTCATTTACTTTATAAGATGGATTACAAATATGACGAAATTTATTAATGATGAAAGTTTAAAGTGTACGTTGTTTGAATAATATATACGATTAATGAAAAGAGTATTATTTAAAACTGTTAAATGCAGATAATAAAAGTTTTTGTACCCGTAAATATTAGAATTTAATATTTATTTTCTCTTACTAAAATGAAATTGCAAAATGTAAACTAATATTTTTTACCACGATACTTTAACTTCAGATGTGATGACCGTTCGATACATATGTAAGCAATATTAAAATTTCAGAACTTTTCTTGCGAGTGAGATAAGCATACTCATATGCAACTCAAGTGCACGGAAATAGGAAAGCGTTTCATGATTTTGGGCAGAGGTGGGGCGTTTAACATTTAATTATTTTAACTGGCGTCATCTGATTTACGACAGTTTTTGGAATAACTCACTTCCAGCTTATTTTTTGTTATGAGATTTGAAATAACATTTTATATGAAAGCCCTACTTTCAACAAACATACTGCGGAGATTCGTTTTTCTTTTACTATGCTCTCGTATCAATGACTGCATTTATGACAACTGCTTTTAGTTAGAAATATTTCTATTAACAAAGAAAATCTATGGAACTTGACTAGCGCCAGGTACACAACAAAATTGGGAATAAATTTAGTAATATCAATTACATTTGTTATTCCATGGAGGGGAGTTAAAACTTAATCATTGAGAAAAATAAATTGAGGTATAAGAATGACATTAAGATGTACTAACATATAGGAAAAACTAAGCGACTAGACGCAATAATAGCAGCATATGGCGCATTCTTGATGAAATATATATACCGCATAGTTTAATTGAATATCTTCATCACCTCATCTAAAAGTATATGGAGGTATTAAATTTCATGTCATGTCTACTTATGGTTAAATAAATAAAATGCATTTTTTAAATATCTCAAAGTCTAAATTAAAATAATAAAGAAATTTTATTTATTGGAAAAATTACAGATATTTTGTGAAACATTACAAAACCCACAAAAAATTTCACAACTAATTTGGGGAACGTTTTTCGCTCAGACAGACTTTCTCGCTGTTCGCAGTGGAGTAACGGTATTGTATTCAGGCTTTAAAGTTAAATTCGTTAAATCTTTCCAATAATCTTGGGTGCAAACAATAATTCAAGTAAATGAAGTTTTCAACTTATTAAATTACTAATAAAGTGTAAGACAAAAATTGGACAATTTAAATATTTTATTGAATCGAAGTTACTTTATAAATTTCCAACGTTGATATATATAAAGCCAATTTTTCAGTCGTCGGAAAGTTGTCAGAAAGTCTCAGTAAGTATATAACTCAAGATAATTTAAATACATATACAATAAGAACAGACAGTCTTATTAAACTGCCTTTTTCATAAACGTATTTGTTAAATTAAGTTTAATAGTTGACTTAAATAATATTTACTTCTACGAATGGAATATTCTAATATACGTATTTTCATTTGCATATCCAATGTCATATTTATACCTGTAATTAAGTCAAAATCGACCAAGCAAATCTAATCGTAATACGGGATTTGAACAATAATGTACAGCTACATCAAAGGTATAATTGATTTCTTCTTGTATAAGCTTTATTCATAAAAGCTTGTAATAAATTGAGTTTATTCCACGTATATAAACCGTTACCTCTAAAACGGAACTATTGTTTCATACGTTTCCATCAGTAAACTAAATTATGTATTGGCGTTGTTATTAGGTCAAGGAAATTAAATTTTAGTACGGTATTTGAAGGCCTCGAAAGCAATTATTTAATGAAGTCTACGAGCCTTGATCGTGTTTCCGCTGGATGTTGAAACGTTTGTATTTATAACGTGGACTTAAATTTTTGTTCTTTTTATACTGAATTGAAATTACTTTATGTACTTTTTACGCAAATATCTTGTAAGCTCTGAACAAATAACTTGATGGAATGATATAATTCGACACAGTATCATACATATTGACTTATTTGTTTAATATCTGTGTTTGTATAAACAGTTTGTGAATATTAATTTAAACGTTTTAAAATATAAATGTTTCACTATGTTTAGAACTGCCTATACCTATATTACTAATAATTAAAAAATAAAATCAGTCAAGTATGAGTGGAACATGCATTACGAGGATTCCATCTACATTTAAGCATTTATACATGACACATAATATTCCTATTAAACTATTTACAAAATGTTATTTCTTACAAATTTGCAAATATATTGTCTACTCTATCTTTCACCGGCGCATACTAAAAAAAGTAGGTAACGAAACTACCAATTAAAAGATTTTCGGCTTTTTTCCTGTACTTATGCTGTAAGACCTTCCTTCTTCCTAAATTTCATGGTTCTAAGTGAACGAGAAATGCCCTATAAGTTTTAATTTATTTGCAAGTGTTAAAATATACGGCATAGATGTAGTATTTTTGTAGCTCTACTTGATTGCGTTCATTTAGATTTTCCGAAGAAGGAACCGTTATATACTTTGATATTATTTTAAACTTGATACCTCCATGCGTTGCTGAGAAAAAGAGTTTTGAAAGACGGGTAATGAAGTAATCCTATAAGTGTTCCTTTTTCTTTTATGGTACAGAACTCTAATTACCAGATCTAAAATAATAGTCACAGTTTCGTGAATTTTTTAGTCGGGGAGAAAAGGTCTATTTTTGCATATTTTTTTAATATCCTTTTAAAGACGCGTTTCAAAATTATGAAAATTTATTTTTCTATACCTCATAATCATTTGGAAATGAAATCCCACATGATGTACTAAATTTTTAAAAAATTACTATTTTATTTACCCCCTTTTAAATTCTTATAAAATGTTTTGAAAAAAGCTAAATATTGAAATTAATAAGATGCACTACTATGCCAAAGTTTAAATTTCCACGTCGCATATTTTGTGAAAATTCCAGTTTGACCCACAGACGGACGCATTAATGATCATATGAAGGATCCGTTTTTCCTCTTGAATTTCGGGACCTCAAAAATTATGAACTGTAAATTTTGTTAGTAACTTATTATTTGATTCATATTTTTTATCTATTTTTTAATAAAACTCAGCTCTAAAATTGTACATAATTAATTGAAACTACGTGATGTAGTATTATTTCTACTTTCTTTAACTTCTTTACCACGACCTAGGTTTCATTGTATTATATCTTCAGGTGGGCTATTAGCAAAAATCTTTGCATGTGGACATGTCTATTGGCATTTCCACAAATTGACTTGGCAAACGCAGTACATAGTATCTTATAGCAATGGAATCATTCGCCATTCATTGGTCGGTAATATTTTAGCTACGCGATTACCAATACCAGCCAAACTCCGCTCTACGAGCGACCTGGAATCGGACCCAGAACACCACAGTGCATTCCGCCGTCAAAAGTTATAAGCCTGTTATTATACCAATACACTAACGTACGTAGTAATTTTATAAATGTACATGGTGCTTATGTAGGTTATTAAATGGTGTTACGTTATTTTAAAATGTGCAATAAGTTTTCCATTCGCATAAGCCTTGACGATATAGGCGTAGCCAGAGGTAAAATGAAAAAGAGTACAAGAGGAGCCGTCGTTTTCGATCATTTTATTTATATATATATATATATATATATATATATATATATATATATATATATATATAATATATATATATATATACATACACACATATATATATATATATATATATTCATAATATTTACTCGACATAAGCTTATTCTGTTTCTTCAATTTGTATAAAATTTGAATCTGTTGTTAGTATGTGTTATTAAATGATTTTGGTAAGTTTAGTGTCAAACCAATATAAATCCAAAAAATATAAAACCGTAGAAATTGTCTACATCTCATTGTCAGTATTTACAACAACGACTTAGAGGAAAATGACAAAAGTAACAGCACATAAAACAGGGTTTTAGGAATGTTTGTATTTTTTATGATGAGACAAAGGTGGAATAATTCTGAAAATTATAAGAAGTGTGGCCACTGTAATATTAAAATTATGGTACCTACCCAAGGTTTCCATGAGAAAAAATAGTATTTTTCTAAACTAAAATAATTTTTTTTTAGAGTTTCAAACTTAAAACTGAACTGGGGTTAGTTAGAACAAATATTGTTAAAAAAAGTACAGACGTAAATTTTAAATTACTCTAAGTCTCCTTAGAAATTCAAATAGATATCCAAATATTCGTGGACATTCACTTTATTACTCGTGCTAAATAGAAAAAAATCATGTAGTCCAATAATTTGTTCGAGAAATTCGAAAGATAATTTTCAAATCTTTAGGTCTTCCTGTACTCTTTGCATTAGAATAGGGATTGTAGTTTCTTTACCATAGCCTTAAGTAAAATTTTTCATAAAGACTTAATGCAAAATAAAACGTTTATATGAATTTGTTAAGTAGCCTTGCAGGATGTTTATCCTCAAGGGAAACATATATTTTGAGAAAAACATTTATAAATAAAGAATTGCCTCTTAGATTAGTTTATGCAATGATAAAAAAAAATATATTTATATATATATATATATATATATATATATATATACATATACACATGTATATATATATATATATATATATATGTATATATATATATATGTAAAAATTAAGAACTAAACTCTGTTGCTTGTTTTATAACGTGAAAAATTAGATATTTTACACTTTCCCCTTAATCTTTAAATTGGACGTTTTCTTATATTAACAATTGAATTCATTTTTAATTCTTGGCCATTGACTTATTTCTAACAGAGTACTTAGGGTCTTTTAAGGCCATTTAATAGTTCGTCTAGTAATTATATTTTGCAAAGTATTTTACAACAATGTATCAATGAAATATTTAAAAAGGTACAATTTGGTATATTCTGAAAAAATGTTACTTAAAAAGATACAGATTTTACATGCATAAATTGGCATGCATGCACTTTGCATAACTGTTTACAAAGAAAAAGTTTGACAAATGCGCAATATTATCCTGAAGTTTACATCTCACTTAAGAAGGATCATGTTCTTCATTTGTGTTACAGACAGCGCTGGTGATACTAGGTCCTTACTCATGTATGATCTTCATATGTGCTACTCAGAGCATGATGATGGTAGTGCATCATAAACAGTAGCATTTTATTTACTTTGTTTATTTTTTTTTGAACTGGATTAGGAATATAATAAAATACGTAAACTAAAAAAATAATGAATAGAATTTTTTTTAATTGCGTTTTTTCTTTAACGTATATGCACGAAACATGTTATATATTGTTATTCTGACAATTTTACGTAATTTATTATGAAATCAGTTCTTTTTACGTTTTAACTAGAATACATTTAGAAGTAATTTTGAATAAAAATAGGTAAAAGTAATATATACAACATAATAGTCGATAAAATCTCTCATTGCGTCTATCATGACAAAACTAGCCTTCTTACTTCTTGTCATCTTATATTCTAGAGAAAAAATATTGACATTGTAGAGCTAAAACACAGTTATTTTTTTTCCGCCGACTAGAGAACATTTGCCCCTTATGTAAACCGTTCCATTTCACATATTTTATAGAATGTAACGATGCAAGAAAAAAAAATAACTCTGTTCCAATTCACTTTACAATGTTTAAAATGTCTTCGCGGCCGCCTCGGCAGCCGCACCGCTATAGCAGTGTGAGTTATGGTACGGCATTGACCCGGAGAATTTCCCCACTGTGGGAAATTTCTACTATTTGTGGACGAAAACGTTTTTCGTTACGATGCGTTGTCTTGTTGCTGCGTGCGGTGGAGTGCAATAAAATGTTAGAAAAAATGCCTGAACTGAACCATTTTCAAAGTTTATGGTATTTGCTATGATTTGCCGTGATGGTGAAGAATGGATGTTTTAATGTATAGCTGTTTCAATGAATAGAGATATTCAAGAATAATTTGATTTATATATATGGTATATGGAAGTACAGTATGGAATTTGTTGTGGGAATTCCGTAGCTCTCGTCTACTGCGTTTCATTTTGGTTAATATACAAACAGGGGAGGCTACTGAAGTTCCTCCAACCCACCAACATTTCAAACCTTACACAGATTTATTCTTTGATTGAGTGATTTTTTTTACTATCAATAATATTATTGCAATGTTTTTTTAATTTCAATAATATTATCATTTAATCGAGCTGCAGATAACTTAGCTGTATTTCTACAAATTGTAGTAAAATATTAATCATTTAATATAGGTAACTGAACTTACTTTTTTTGTTTGCTTTCGGTATTTAATGTTTATTTTTTAAGTAATTCGAAGAAATTCTTGCTCATGACGAAGGGGATATTAAAACTGTAAAAAGTAATGCAATTCGATTTAAAGTGAATTTATTAACATTCATTAATAAAAGGGTTCTTGATAAGTACTTCAATATTTCATTATAAAATAAAAAATCAATTTAGGTAGTTGTAAGAAAAATTAGGACTATATTTGCAAAAGTTTATTCATATTTTACGAGTATAATCTTTGCATTTCTGCCATAGGTATAACATATATTTGAAGAAAATTAATTTGTACACGTGACTAATGATTGAACTGAAAGAAATTACATGTTAAGTTCAATATAATTTACGATGAACGCTAAATTCGCTCGTCTAAGAAATCGAATTTTACTGTTCTTCAATTTTTTTTTGTCAAATTCTAAGTTTGAATGCGAGTATTAGTCAGGAATTATATTTAAAAAAATTTTATTACAACAAACTAAAATATAACAATGGAGTTTTAACTTTCATATATTTCACTACAAATTTTCTACAAAAAGCTATAGCAAAAGTGTGATAACGATTTGCCCTGTTGTCTATAAAGTTCAAAATGCAAAGTAATTTCCAATAATTCCCAAAAACCTAATTTAGATCTTAATACGAACATAAATAACATTAATTAATATTACAATATATAATTGGAGAGAAAAAATAATTTGTCAATTCTTCACGTTAATAATATAACATCGAAATGATATAATATTGAAGTGAAACTTTTAATTAAGTGTTCTAGGGACCGAATTATCACCCAATTGCTGTGAAATTCAGAAAAATTCGAGTCAACCTCGATTACAAGTACTATCTGACCAATTAATTACGTATGATTATTATTATAATTAGTTTTGTGTCATACTAGGATGACCAGTTAATAATAGGATTCAAAGCAATTTTTAACGGTATCAAAGGCATCAGTCAAATGACAGGGTTGTTAAAAATTTGTATTTTACGGAATATATTTCCCTTGTAGAATCAAAATTGTTGAAATTATATTTTATATTTTAGAGAGCCCCAGATAAAATTAAATATATTATTCTAAATAAAGCTTTTGTCTGAAATGTCAATTAGTTTGCTAAATTTAATATATCGTCTTCACTTTTTCACTTTGTGTACTATTGAAAGCGTGGAAATTTTAATGGAATAATTTAAATATTTGAAAACAAATTTTTCATTAGTTGAAACAGTCGCTTATCTAAATATATCTTGTAAATGGAATCATTACGTCTCATGAATTTTAAAAATCATTTCATAGAAAATTATTTTGATAGTACAAGGTAATAACTGGCTACGTATTATTGCATATTTTCCTTTGAGGGACTATTCACCCGGAAATTTTGGTTATACTCACACTTTCTTATGTAAGCATAAGTTGAAAGTTATTGATGGAAAAGGACCTGAATTTCATAAAGTAAATTTTGGAGCTCACATTGGAATCACGACTAACAGACAAGGTGAAGCATTCACATTAAGGTTGTAAAAATTATCCGTTAGAAAGATGCTTTATCTAGTTTTTTTAATTTTTTTATACGCTATGCAGAGTATTTTGTTGCAGAAACGTGAGTTATAGTGAAACATTTTGAAACAATGTGAAACAGAATTTTTTTTTGAAGCATGAAAATATTTTCCCGTAAGTACGTTACGAGGTTATATATAATTTATAAAAAATTAGAAAAAATTTATGCCATGCATTTAGTTTATAAATCTAGCGGATAATAGATAAAATATTTTCGACCATTATAATATTTAAGTTACGAAAGGATGAGTTGGAAGAAATCAGATATACTTTTCGTATGTCTTGTTGAAATTATATTTATTTAGATATATTATTATTTTATTACTGAAATGCGTAATATTCCTCTTTACCATTTATTCTGCTTTTTGCAAGTACAATTAAAATGAATATACACCATGTTTTATAAAGTATTTGTTCTAACAGGAATTCGTAATTTGAAACTAATTAGCATTAACTTAACTTTAGTAGTGTGGATTTAGTTAATTTAATTTAATTACTAGTCCCGTGTCAAAGTGTCTCATTTTTTATTATATATTTGCAGTAATTGTTGCAGCAATACTATTAATATCATGTTCTATAAATTGAAAATGGTACAATATCGTTCTGATATTTTATATCGACGTACAATATCGTTCTAATTTTGTTCTAAAATGCTAATTGAAAATAATCTTATTGGGCGATATAATTTGTTTTTGCAAATTCGAAGCGAATTTGAGTCGAATTGTTTTCTTTCCTTTTTCAGGTGAATATATTTACATGCAATTCGTATTTTCTTAGGAATACTTGATATATGATGATATAGAAAATAATATTGTAAGTACAAAATTATATTTCATAGTTCATATTTGAAGACATTTCAATGTATTAACAAGTAATTTATAAAGATTAACAAATAATTTTTAAAGATCCCTATACGCAAAGCAAGTTATTTTTTTAGCATTTTATTTATTTATTATTATGAACCATCACATCCTCTTTCCATTCAATAGGTGGCTGGTCCTTTATATGAGATTGGCTAACATGCAATATTATTGATTTTATTTTGATCTATCGAAAATTTCATTTAAACAGATATAATCATGTATTTAAAAAGAAATGGATATTCGCAATAAATATATTAATCTGAACAATAAAATGAAATGTGAACCAAAAAAAGTTCGTTTCACCGATTCGTGCGATGCGAGTTCCTTGATTTAAAAATAGTCCAAATGGATAAATTTCTGCTTGAATTTATCAAAATAACATTTCTACAAAAAAATAAAAAATATTATAACTATAGAGTGTAGAACATTATTTGCTTTATACTTTAAATTTGTAGATTTTGGCTAAACAAATCAATCCAAACATGATAAACTGTTACCACGAGAAATATTTTAAATTATACAACACAACTATATATATTATACAACAACTGAATGTTATTGATTTTAAAGCATTTTTAATTACTAAATATTTTGAATAAAGAACTTATGGAAGATTACGACTTATAAGTTTGCGAAAAGTCAGAGCGTTTCAAAAGCGACATAAGTTTCCAAATCACCACTGCTAACTGTTAAAAAAGATTACTTTTACACACACACACACACACACACACACACACACACACATATATATATATATATATATATATATATATATATATATATATACATATATATATATATATATATATATACACTTATCAAAAACTTTTTTCTAATAACTTTATGACGAGGAGCGAGGATGTAATGCTGGATTTTAGCACAGCTAATACATTTCGAGTGTGGAGAGCGATCCCATAAAGACTATTGATTTTGATAAAGCTTGAGTTTCCGGATTATATAAAAACAACTGAAATTAAAAGCGAGTATCACATAATGTAATTACCTTTGCCTTTTGAAGGGATACGCATAATTAAACAACAGTAACCTTTTTATTTTATAAATTGACCTAAAATAGTATCCATATTGTCCTTTATCTCTATGAATACTTTTAGTACCATGAAATAATACTCTGCCGAATATGTTGCCTGTAATCTCTGACAAAATTGGATGATAATTTAAATTTGTTTCTCCTTATCAAACTTTAAATAACAATATTTTTATGGGCAAAGTATGTCACAACAAACATTAAATATGTATTAATTCCAGAATAGTAAATAAATAATTGATCCTGAATACGTACTCATTATGCTTACTTGGCCTCACATTATATTTTATTTCTTAAGAATTAAAAGTTATTTTGTTAACCGACTTTCAATGAGTTTACACTTATATTAACCAAAATGAATTTATTTCTACAGTTTTGTAATAGAGTGTTTTATATTTATACCGGATTCTTATACACTGTTTTTGGTGCAATGATTTGGATGCAGTTATTTCATTCTCGTAAAATAATGATGTGCTTCTACTACAACAGTTAATTAGTAGTAACATTCAAATAAATCAATGTAAGATATATAAAAATTTCTCTACAAATCCAAAGTTATTTTCTCAAATAGCTTTCCATTAATACTAATGATGTCAAAATAGGAATAAATCCAATTACGGAAATACGAAAAAGGTTTCCTATTTTAAAATTGTAAATTCCTTCTCAATGTTTATTTTATAGTAATTCCGATATTAAACTTTTTCAGAAAACTATAAGCAAAATCAATTTTTTTCAATTAAATGACTATATCGGTATTCAAATTCCGCCAACCACTAGTGAATTGAAATTCATATTCAACATTTTAATGAAAAAATCCATTTGGTCACTTCAATCGGGATAAATAATTCAAGGAATATTTAAAAATCCTAGTTATATCTCAGATTAATAACTAACACTATAATTACAAATGTCATTATATTCCCATCGTATAAACAACTTTGACATTCAACAGAAGACCATGCTTAAACATAATTAGAACCCGTAAAACTACCAAAATAATTGCTTTCAGAGTGCGCGTTCGAATTCTTAATGTATGACTTAATTCCCTGGACACAATAACATGGAAAGATACAGCGCTAAGTGCGAGAACAAAAACCTATAAAACGGAAATTCAATTCGCGTAGGTAAATGTTAATTTAAATCACATATCAAATCCAATTTGAAATAAGCCGCAATCAGAATACGGGCTTTTTCAGTTAAATGTAAAATATAACTTGATGTGATAGTTTGTTCACCTCACGTTCCCAGTTTTCAGCTTATGTTTTTCCTACGTTGTCGATTTCTTGTGATAGGTTACGAAAGAGAATTACAGTAACGATATTATTTAAATTTCGATGTTTTATTTATCAATCACTTCTAATGGATTTTCTGAATTCTCTTTTTTCATAACGTAAGTTTCCCTAATCTAATAACTATTGTCTTTTCAACACCTATAATAGGGGTGTACCTTTGGAAGTTGGCATATTTTTTTAGGAAACTTAATCAATGTCCTAAAGTTATTACTTCTATGAAATTATATCTAAGGTTCATTATATTTCTATTTTCTTATTTTTAGGTTTCTGTACCTCATAAAAAAGAAAAACGAAATCCTCATTATATCAGTTTTAGCTATTTTTTAACTTACTACTTGTAACTGCCGGAAACGCTTTGAAGCTGAAACGTGAAATTTGACAAAATTACAAAACATGCTACTAGGCATATACTTCAGTAGTTATTACTAATAATATTTATAATAAAATTACGTTAGATTTTAATATATATATATATATATATATATATATAGATTTTAATGTGATATATATATATATATATATATATATATATTGTTTTTTTTAATTTTCTCTTTGCTTGATTACACCAAATGAAATAACATAACTTATATGGAGTACAAATTTATTTATTTTAAAAGTTTAGTATGACAGTCTTTCAAATATTGCTAGTAACATGCGCAAAAAATTTATTAGAGACATTTTAATGAAAAAAATTTAAATTTTCCCTAACGTTTATCTTCAAATATTACTACATATCGTTTAAATAGAAGAAAGTTAGGGTTTACATATTGGCCTAAAGATTGTGACATTTATAACATTATACTAATTTAATATTCATTAATTTTTCCTCATTTAAGCCTAATTCTTCTTACAATCTAACGTCGTCTGCAC
Organism: Druceiella hillmani; assembly: GCA_039881145.1. Lineage (NCBI taxonomy): Eukaryota > Metazoa > Arthropoda > Insecta > Lepidoptera > Hepialidae > Druceiella > Druceiella hillmani. The sequence continues at coordinate 15,927,462 of JAYKKI010000025.1, read as the reverse complement.
AATTCCGAAAAAACCGTAGCTTTGTCTTAACCAAAAAACTATAATATAGACTTTTGTTCTATTAAATCAGAGGTTTTTAAAATGGGGAGCGCCCCCCAAAGGAGGCGCGACGGCGTACGAAGGGGAGCGTGTACTTAAATTCTTAAAATGACGCTTCCATAAAAGTTTTATATTGAAATAACGTCAACCTAACGATTAGTTTTGCAACGTATTTGTTACTAATACATTGCAAAAAACTTCATTTCGTAGGTACTAGGTAAGTAATCGGCACTGTTTGACTACCGTCGCTGGTGTCGCGCAGCTCGCGCGTCGTTCATTCACCCCTCCCCTCCTACGTATACTTGTGCGCTAGACACGCACTCACCGCATTGCTAGTCGAACACCGCGCAAATAACATTATTCTATCATGAATTCAGAAAAAACCCAAATATAATGAGTATATTAAATTCGGTTTTGTGTCTATTCAGAAAGGTGACGGTGAAAATTCGCAGTATGTTATTACGAATTACTGAGCAACGCTGCCTTGGGGTCTTCTCGTTTGGGGTGAAATTTATTAACAAAGCATAGTACTTTAAAGTTCAAAATAAAAGGGTATTTTGTTGCAAAATCCGATAGGTTGAAGCGAATGAAATTTGACAGCACATGGTCTTTTGTGCAATTATCGGAAAAAGTGCTCGAAGATTCTTTTGAGTTGTCACTACTCATCGCAGAAGAGAAGAAAATCTGTATGATCGGTGAGACGTTTGTAAAGCCTTGCATTTAAAAGCGGCTGATGTTGTTCTTGGAACTGAAATGACGTAATGACCGTAGATATAGAACATCAAGTAGACGACGCAGTAAAACAATTACCTTTTTTTACAATACCATTGAATGAAAATACAAATGTTGCAAAATATGCTCAATTGATAGTTTTTGTCAGATACATTGAATACAATGCATTATAAGACATGACTCCCTTTTCTACAAAATTAACGACAACTACGAAAACTATTAATGTTATCGCAATAGTATTTGATTTTTTCAACAAAAATGACCTTTCACAGCAAAAATTGGTAGGCGTTTGTATCGATGGCTCTCTGTCGTTGCTTAGATCTCGCTCTAGATTTGTACAGTTGGTCAAAGAAACGAATTTCAGAGTAACTGCATTCACTTTTTTATCAATTGCCCATCTTTGTCTGCTAAAATTTTTATGATGTTCTTCTTATGTGTGAATTATAATGTTGTTTTGAAGCTTTGCATTAAAGTTGTAAATTATATTTTAAAAAAACCGCGTTAAGTACTCGATTGTTATGACTTCCATAAGTTAAAGCAGTTGAATTTATTTAATGATTTTATAGGGTATAGAAATAAATCAATGTTTTTCTTTAACTTTATAAGTTAGATTAAAATATAACGAAATTTATTAATGATGAAAGTTGAAAGTGTACGTTGTTTGAATAGCATATATGATCAATGAAAAGAATATTATTTAAAAGAGTAATGTGCACGTTGTTTTTTAAATAAGCTTTATTCCTTCATCTTTTATTATTTATTTTTATTTTAGGACTTATAACAATATAAGATAAGCATACTCGTATGTAATTCAAGCACACGGAAACCGGAAAGCGTTTCAGGATTTTGGGTAGAAGCGGGGGCGTTTAACATTCAATTATTTTAATTAGGGTCATTTGTTTTACTACAGTTTCCAGCCCCACTTCCAGCTTATTTTTTGTTTTGAGGTTTTTTTCCAATGATCTTGGATGGAAACAATAACTCAAGTAAATTAATTTTTCAATTTATTAAATTACTAATAAAGTATCACACAAAAATTGGAGAATTGAAAAATTTTATTGAATCGAAGTTAATTTATAAATTTCCAACGTTGATATACATAAAACCGATTTTTCAGTCATCGGAAAGTTGTCAGAAAGTCTAAATAAGTTTACAACTCAAGATAATTTAAATACGGATACAGTAAGAATACTTAGTCTCATTAAACTGCCTTTTTTTATAAACATATTTGTTAAATTAAATTTAATAGGTGACGTAAATAATATTTACTTCTACGAATAGAATTTCCTAATTTACGTATTTTCATTAGCATATCCAATGTTATATTTATACCTGTAATTAAGTCAAGATCCGCCAAGCAAATCTAATCGTAATATGGGATTTGAACAATAATATACAGCTGCATCAAAGGCTTAAAATTGATTTCTTCTTGTATAAGCTTTATTCATAAAAGCTTGCTTGATAAACTTTATTCATAAATTGAGTTTATTATTCGACGTATATAAACGGTTACCTCTAAAACAGAATTATTATTTCATACCTTTCCATCAGTGTACTAAATTTTGTATTGACGCTTGTTATTAGGTCAAGGAAATTAAATTGTAATACTATGGTGCTTGAAGGCCTCGAAAGCAATTATTTAATCAAGTCTACGGGCCTTGATCGTGTTTCAGTTGTATGTTGAAACGTTTGTATTTGTAACGTGGATTTAAATTTTCTTTCTTTTTATACTGAATTGAAATTACTATATACATTTTTAAGTAAATATCATGTAATCTGTGAACAAATAACTTGTTGGAATTATATAATTTGACACAGTATAATAAATATTGGCTTATTTATTTAATATATTTGTCTGTATAAGCAGTTCTTGAAATATAACTGTGAAATAATTTCTTTTTATTTAAGCCTGTATAAATGAACATTTGCTAGTATGTTTCGTTACATAAATTTTACGTTCAATTTCTTCCAATAAGACATTTTTTGCAAATAAAGTTACAATAGTCCTATGTCGAGAGTATAATGACAAGTTTTATACAATACCACGTCGAGGTTTGTTACGAAGTCGTAGTAGTAAATAGTCATAAGTATGGTTTGATCATTTTTTTAATGCGAACAAAATACCTGCCGTTTGGTTACGTTTTCCAGTCGGTAACTTAAAGTATATAAGTTGTCATCGACGTTTAGTAGTGTGTAAGCTAGCAATAGTAATATGTAAGCTAGCTGATTTCTCATCAGCTTGTGAAATCTTTTTTTTTAAATATTGACCGAGTTATGAAACATTTAACCTTACCTTTATATAAAGACAGCAATACTGAATTGTGATATAATTTTTAGTAAAGCTTGTTTTATTCAAGTGCAAATGAGACAAAGAGATATTCCTAATCTATCCCCACCATCCAATTTAGAAGCACATAACTCACTTATTATTTAATAAATTTTTATGATAATTTCAATACTGGTTTTAACCTATACTTTTTACCCTATATTTTCATGATATTTTACTAAGAATAGTAAATTGAGGATAGTCAATTACCCTATTGTGTAAACCATAATGAGTTGTAGAGAATGTTTACATTTTTATCCAAGAGGTGGGGTTGCAGAAACTTTGTTGCTGCGTGAACGTAAAGTTTTAGTGCAAAATGCAAAAATGTTTAATATTTTCTAATTTTTGAGTTCCGACAGTCAAGATAACCACCGTTTACGCTATTGCTTAAACATATAGTAATAATTGCAATCCGTTAAATTAATTTTGACAATTTTAGAGGTAATATCTAATCATGTAAAATCAGTGCTGTATGTTTTCGATCAACCAAACATTTTACAATGCCATAATCATCAGCAACACGCCATCGATGATTTTGCCAAATATATTATATATATATATATATATATATATATATATATATATATATACACATATAGTTGTGTCTTATTGCTATTATGACTACGTAATTAGGATTACATCGATTGCTAATAGCAATCCAGCCAATCTATTTAGGATTTTCCGAAGAAGAATCAATCTGACATAATGGCACATTAGGTTTTACGTTTGTAGTGGCTGCTCTTTGAATTTTGAAATGTATATTTAATGTCTCAACTGAATATATTAACTTCATCTGTGTGATAAAATCAGACAAGTTATGTTAAATTATAAATTTAAAAATGTCATCGCATGAAGTAAGATCAACTTTAGGCTGATTCTTTTTCACGTCGATAATATTATTCGATTTTATTGGATTATACAGTATCCATTTTTCCAATTTTGTATAAATTAGATTCAGGAGTAAAGGTTTCACAATCACAATCCTCATTTCTATCCTTCGTTTGGTACTTAATAAATTGCTCTCGAAATATAAATGTCAAAAAATGGGATTTTTTAGACTATGCAGTTTTTCTGAACCGTCTCAGAAATTAAGGAATAAACAATAAGATGACATATATGTGTGGTTGGCTGTAAGAGATTATCCTTGTAGTAATAAGTCAGAAATAAATAAAATGGAGAAGAGGTGGAGAATTTTGTTTTACCCCTGATTTGACCAGACCTAAAAAGGCTTCTGTCTGCATTTCTATTTTGTTTCGCGATTAGAGTAAATAATTTCGGACTTTCTAATGGGACCGAACTTCCTTGTTATTTGGAATTGATATGAAAATATTGTTATTATTGGAGATATAGCAGATTGTATTCTATATAATGAAATTGATTCCGTGATCAAGTTTTTATTCATGGTTATGAAATTACATTATATAATATCTAAAAAAAAAGTATGAAAAAGTTAAATCATTTGATATTTGACAGAACTTATAAATTCTAATCCATATATATGTCTCTAAATATTTTTATATTGTATTTTTTGCATTGTGACACGAGACATATATTGGTGCTTCGTCTATGACTCCTATATTTATTTACGCAAATGGTGTAAAGTATATTTATCCCACGAAATTGTGAAATATTGATTATCGTATATATTATCCGTAGACTAAAATACTTATTTTATTTAAATTTGTATGTGCCTTAAAACAACAACATGTTTAACTAACTGTTTATAGTTTTAATTACTTTGTATACCAGTTAATTTATTAACTGTTTTCATAAAGTTTAATTGAGTTGATTATTATTGGGATGGTTAGAAATATGTTTAATAATTTTTCTGCTTACAGAAAATTAAAATATTTTCTCATCTTAATACATGTAAATACAAATAAAATGTTAATGTGTGTAGCTTAAATTGTTACATCACACTTTGGCCATTTTGCAAGAACAAACTTCTTTTCTTTTTTTGTCTTGTCCTTCAATACCTGTGGTCATACAAGGTTGAAAGTTCTCAAAACGTTGTCAATTAGTTATATCCACGTAAGTCTGTCTTAGAGATGTCTTAGGTAGTAAAAAGAATACTTGACTTTGTCTAACCAACAGTTTGGAGAACCTCCCATGAGACCGTTTTTAATCTATTTTGCTTTCCACAAATCAATTAGATTTTACCTGACTAAATAAATTTTCATTGCCGCATTTTGATCCGAAGTTTATTTAGCATATACCTATTGATTTTCATCTGTAATGTATCAAATAAATTGCCAAAAATTCTTTATCTAAAAAGTTCAGCAGAAGTCTGAGTTTCCTTCTTGCATCTGTAGTTACCGCAACCTTGAGTTTATCAGTAGGAGCATAATACCTACTGATAAACTCAAGATTTGAAACTTCTCCCATTCAGTAAATAAATCATTTGTGAATTTCAAGATGAAATGACTTTTATTCAATCAGTCCATTTTCGTATCCAACAAGGTAACACTTCGCCAAGTTTTTATTTCATTGAAGTAAATAATGTGGCAAATCCTCAAATTATTAGCGGTTGCTGATCGTGGTGTTATTTATTGAAATGATATCTTTCCATTCCTCATATTCCTTTTTTATGAGGTGCTCGTTTTAAATATTATACAGGTGGAAAATATTTGTCATATTAATCAATACAAACAGAGATGATACATTATAATAGTTGGAGATGGCATAATTTGCTATAACCATAGATTTACCATTGTTGTAAAGATTTGAATTTAATACCGTAAGGTATTTGGGTACATTCATTTTTGGAAATACTTCTATGCAGTTCCATACGATTGAGTTAATTGTTTTCAATTTTTTAATTCAATTTCCGGGTCTTTCCATAGGCATTTCTACATCACGCAGTTTAGTGTTTTCAATTATATAAATGATTTGGATAAAACATTGGTATATTGAACTTTCGGGCTTAAAATTTTTGCCTTGAATTTAGGATATGTTTTCATTTTTTGCGGGGAAATCAAATTTTCACTTCAAAAATACCATCGAAGATAGCATTACATCTTGTCCTTAATTGAATATAGTGCCTAATCTTGCTTTGCTGAGATAAGACCGTCAGTCATACGTTCGTGGCAATCCTTTTCAACCAAGCGCCATAAGCAGAGATTACAATCATAAATCTCTTGATATTTTATCGTACTCAGTTGCATATATTAAAGAAGATATCGACGTTTATAATCCCAAGGATTATTTTTTAAAAGTAATTAATTCTTTTGACTTATATATTAGTTTTGAATTTATAAAAAGCCGTCCTAATTTCAGGCCCAAGTATATCGAATTCTAGGCATTTCTTAGTTCTCATTTGAAGAACTGACCTCGTCCATTTTTCGTCATATAAATATTACATCGACATAAAACCTTAATTAGTATAAAATATTTATGTCAGTTTAACTTGAACCCAAATATTTAATGTGTTATTTATTCTGTATTTTCTGAGAAAATAGAAACTATCTTTACGTTCCGAAATTCACTTTAGACTCTCGTTTAGTTTAAATACATAGGTAAACTTGTTAATCAAAATATTTAATAATTAAAAATACTTTATTGTAAACTTACGCTATCAAAAAGAAGCTTAGTTTATGTTTTTACATTTTAATCTAACTTAAATTATTTTTAAAATAATTCTTATTGCATTACTCAAAATTATTTTATTTCACTCAATGCACAAATGCTATTTTACATATTAGAATTATTCGATTATTTTAAAGATACAACTTTTATTAATCTTTAATTAAATATACTGATGATTAAGAATAAACATCACACTTGCGGAAGGGAACAATAATTTAAAACCGACTAATATAATATTTATAGCTGAAGGTACAGACAAATCGAAAATGTTTTATTTTTTGTGTGTCCTTTTCCTTAGATTTCTTAAAAGTCGTTTCACGGCAATATGTATTCTTAGGAAAGGTGTTAAAAATGTCATAAAAATAATTATATTCATATGGCGGTTCTTCTGTGGATAGAAAAGAAAACAAAAAATGATTAAAAATATTTTTATTTCAAAATATTATCTGTGAATAATTACTTTAATATTTATTTACATAATGTCTAATATTAAACACAAAACCATGAAAAGAGACCTAGTTAATTTACAATGTATGTGACTGGGTTACACCAACTCCTTAATAGTAATTTTAATAAGGTTAGTTCAATGTTTCAAGAACGCTGGATAGAACGGGGACTAGTGATTTTGGCACATTTATAATATCCGCTTTTTTCACTAAGGTGTGAAGTGTAACCAAATAAGAAAATAAAGAAGTTCGGAAAGATATTATTGTAAACATTTAAAAAGAAATCAACCCAATTTTAATGAGCTGCCCCACGTGTACTTGCTTTTTGGCAATTAATTTCTGCAACAACAGATTAGCTAAAGTAAGTTAAAATATAAAAAAAAATATATATTTCTGAGCGATGAAATTCTTCTTTATCCAATATATGATTTCATGGCACAATTAACGCCCGAGGTTACACGTGCTAATGTTTTTCCTTCTATTACCCTCAATTAAATGAGTTCTAAGAATTTAGGAGTCGAGAAATTATGGAAAAGCTGATATAAAATATTGCTTCGTTAATATTTTTTAAAAGTTCTGAATACGAGTCTTAAACACGCAATGACTAACTAGTATTTCTATAAGTGGAAAAACTCAAAAAAACTTGCTGATTGTATAAAATTATTTATCTTTATTTTATGTAGAATATTGTACTATACATTAGTTCATAATAAATGAAAACAAAGATAGTATTTTGTACTTTCATAGATCGTCACTTGTGATATAAAAAATTATTTTCTTACGTAAAACCTCCAAAATAAGTAACATCCTTAACGTTATTTTATTGAATCGAAGGAGTATATTATGTCAAAAATAAAACATAATTTTAATAATTGAAAAGCAAGGACCCTCAACTATTGCAAGATGTTTTATTTTAAATGAATCTTAAAATTAACAGCATTTTATATCAGTCAGTTATTTTATATGAAGTCATGAAAAAATTATGTAGTAACCATTTTATAATTATATCGAAAAAATATACACATATTTTAGAACATATAAAGATATTGATTTCAGCAAATATCACGTCATGAAATTTACATGAATTTTAAAAAAAATTTTAACTATAACTAAAAATATTAAATGGTAAACATCCAAGAAAGTATATTTATAAACCAAATTGCTTAGTTTTATTTACGAAACTTTATGAGTTTGTAAAATTTTATGTAGAGGTACGACGAAGTACTTTTAATTTTAGATTTGATGTTTAGGGAATACAAGAACGATGCGAATGCGATAGTTTCACTATTATGCAAATTAAAATATTGAGCGTAGCAAATGGTCGATATTATTGTACATAATAAACAAACTACAAAATTCAATGAACCTTTCCACACTTGTTGATGTAGAGTAAGGGCCAAAAGAATGACATTCACTTTTTCCATCAAATGCAACCTCACTTTTTCCATCATAACAATTCGAAAAAATATTGTAAAACATGAAAATGAATAGCGTGAAACAAATTAATTATCATTTGTGGCTACTAACGAATAAAAATAGTTCTGCAATGTTACTGTCGTTTGCCGGATAATTAACGTTTTAAGGCCCGAGGACATGTTAATTTACATTAAATAAATCATTAACAACATATAATCATAGATTATGAGTCAATTCACACTAAATAAAAGGTACGTAAATGTATAATAATTCACATTGAATAACAGGTAAGTAAACTACTTCATCTTTTGAGAATCAGTATTAGAGTACTAAAACCGTGTTGTATAATTATGTAGATGAATCAATTAATATATAACAGCATGAGAAATATAAAATCTTTATATCTCAATTAATTGTCCTAATTAGTAGCAACGATCAGTCAGAAAAAGTAATTTTTGCAATAATTTGTTACAGTATTATGATAAACTAGCGTGACCCGTGCGAAGTCTTCGCATTATTTATTCCATTATGAAGCTCAGATGACAGATCAAACAAATATTTTACTAAAATTGACATATAGAGGCGCAAGTATCAAAAGCATTGAGCTAAAGCGCCACTTTATTTATACGTGAGTGGATTTGAAATTAAACAAAAATTTTACCGACCGTCAATCATATTGACGTTGAGCCGTTAGATGGCAGCATTGCTGTTTTGTGTATATAATTTTAATAATTAATTAATTTGCAAAAACAATAGCAATAATAAATTTTTTAGTTATGAATGCCGGTAGAGCAAGCAATTATCTATAAAATGATATATAATTTATGTGGATTAGTTGTGAGGTTTTTTCTAAAAAGGGAGTGTAACATCTTATAACCTTAGCGTATTAATATATATGATGATGATGATGATGATGATTAATTTGGACATACAAATATATATATATATATATATATATATACACACACACACACACACATGTGTGTGTGTGTGTGTGTACGAGTGTTTCGATGATGACCGTCAATAACAGTCAGTCGCGAGGGAAATTGGGGTGCGTAGTAAAGCGAGCCACAGGTGGTCAATATTTGACAGCGTGTGCGGGCGGACGGACAAGCAGGATTTAGCAAAGCGAGAATTGCACGCGCATGCTGAAAACACCACGTGTTCTTGACACTGATTATTCTTAATTAATATTATTTTCTTTCAATTAAAATTTATGATTCAAACTAGTGTTTTAATTGCCTACAACTAGCACCTACAACTATGGATCATCCTGGTTCTTAATGAATTCTTCTGATTCTGGTATTTATATAACTTAATTCAATATCGATTGATGGTCTATTATAACTTTTATTTATAAATCTATTAAAATGCAATTATAATAAGTGGTTATGAAAACAGATACAGACGAAAACGATATTTATTATTGACAAAACTCTATTACACCAATTCAACTAATGTCCATATTTTAGACCTCAAAAATTACCAGTATGAGTCTCCGAATAATGAATATATATTTGCATCTGTGATTCGATTTACTATTTCGAAATGCTTGAAGAAGGTTTCTTGTGTAGGAAGAAAATACATCCATATTATTTGTCATTTTACTCATTTAATAGAATATATTTAGTTGAAGAATATTATGTTTAATTGAATTTAGTGTACGCATTAAATAACTTTCTATAAAAAGTGTAAAAATGCCATTTCAAACGAGTTACCATTTCAGTTTTTAAGGATGATTACATGTAATATTTTAAATCCTTAAATCCTTATACTTCATATACGATATAAACTTAAATTAAATTAAAAACAGTTTCTTACCGCAGAAATGTTTTGTTTATATAAATGTAAATATTAGTAGTAGATACTTTAAATTAGTAATCGACTGCATTTCGACAATGAGGTAGTAGCTCTTAATATATGTTTGAAAAAAACATGTCTAATACAGAATTAAACACAGTCAATAACAAAAATTAACTTTTTCGTTTTAAGTCCCTACGATTAAATTTCAATGTTGTTAATCGACTGTAGACGACATTTGATATTTTACTTCATAATATATTGTAGAATATACCTGTAAGAGAAAGGAGAATTTATGATAGTTAATCATACGTTTTACGTTACCAGATGTTATGGATTTGAAACATAGTATCTAGTATTTCAACCTTAAAATTCGGTATAATTAAAATAAAAGCAAATAAAAATGTTTACTTCCAAAGCTTTTAACTGTAACAGATTAGCTTTGGGTGCAATTATTTATTCCAGCTAATCTTGGTTGCTATGAGTTCGCATAAAGTTTACAAAAAAAATTATAGTAATTATAACAAATCTCAAAGCTTTTGCGAAATTAATCATATTTTTATGCTATGTGCCTAATTGTGTACGTAAACCATGTATCATTACTCCTACTTACACTTTAACAAGAATTGCCTTTTCCATACGAAACTATTACTATATATATATATATATATATATATATATATATATATATATATATATATAAACACACAAACACACACACACACACGTGCATACATGTGTGTGTGTGTGTGTGTTTGTGTGTACATTTGATATCAGTATTTCATGGCGTAAAAATATTTTTTAAATTTGGCCTATTTGTAAATTTCTTTCATTTACAATAAACATGATAATTAATTATTGTAAAAAGTATCGCTGAATCGCTGCGAGTTAAAGCAATTATTTGACCTACAACAAGAGCTACCAAAGTTAAATGTCCAATAATGATGAGATATTGAAAATATATAATAAAAATGATTGTCTGATCTGATAATAATAAATCAATATCATTATCTGCTAAACCATTCAGTATATAAATTCAGGTAGGTCACATTATTTTAATGATCTGTAAAATATTTATTTGTTACTTTTTATTTGTACTAAATACTTCTGTTAATTTGGAAAATTAGGAGCATAGTGAGTTGCAGAAGGCTAAAAGTAAAAAAATAATAAAATGGAAGTCGGTTGGGTTTTAGCTTTCTGTAGCAGAATGGCAATAGGTTAACATAAGGAATCACCTCGGTATATATCCATGTACGTACTACAGGTTAGTCTTGGAGGTATTTTGAAATAAAAATTACATAGTTTCTGAGAGTGCTGATCCAACTAAAAAAGTGAAGTAATTTTATTTTGAGTATCAGTTCTGGGGGATGGAAAGCGAGAATTAAGTAATTCAAAACCTAAATTACTTTACCAAAAAAAAACTTAATAGTCCTTATGCCATCAACACCGTTTAGAGAAATATCGCATAACAAAAACTAATTTAATTTCGACCCATAAATAGAAAAGAGTGGGATTATATCCAAATCGGTAAATAATTATAGGCCTCGCATTACCTGATACACACTTTTTCTTATTTAGTGATTTATATGATGATTAGAATGTTGAAATCCATTAAATGACTCAACGGATTGCAATGAAATTTTGCATACAAATAATTGGCACACTAGATTAATAGATAAGCTAAACATAATTCCGGTATCATTCACAGGATCAAATCAGAATAGTAACGCTAAAAAATATTCCTGCGTGATATTGAATTTGGTGATATTAATTTAATTTCTGAACATATTCCACCTAACTACAAGAATACGGCACTTTAGTCGAAACTACTCGTATAATAGCATAAATCGTGCAGAGCACCAGTTGCACCCCAAAAAATCTTAACAGTGATTTCTAGGATATTATACTTACGTATTCAAAATAATACTTATGTTGTAACTACATAACTAGGCTGATTGAAAATTGTACCTGTTTTTTGGAAAAATGGTTTTCTCGTTTTCCCAACAATCTGCGAGCAAAATCGTTGGCTAAAGCTAGTGTGCTATGTTTGCAAATATATAGCATGCATAAGTACTCAGAACGTTGAATTCAGAGGGTAAAATAAGAGGTATCTTGTTATGGATATTTCCTTCGCGTATATTTTAAGAATATCTACTTCCACAGGTCGCATGTTTACTTCCACGCTGGCAAATATGACCATATTTTCCATGTGGAAAAATGTACGGCGTTGAGTTTGAAAACTTAACTAGGTAAATTTAAATTTATTTAACATTATGATCAAAATATAAATAATGTCCTAGAAAATGTATGCTTCTAGTTCAAATTAGCCCCGAAGTCACTATCAAAATCAGTGCTGTATGTTAATTTCGAAAAATACAATTAATTAGTCGAATAATGTTATGGTCTAATGTTCATGGGTATATACTTTTTTTAAGTTCGTTACAAATTAATATTATTAGCACATTTAAAAAAATGTCCAAGCCGCCTATCGCAAATATAGATTTTGCTTCATATTGATCAAAAGCTCGAAATATAAACTATGTTATTTTGGGGTTGGAAAAATTGTCATTACAATTAATGTACTATTTTGTTACTATTGATTTTATTTAATTCATGTAAAACCGTTTTGACAATAATTTCCCACAAAAAAAACTCAATTCATTGTTCTCTGTATATCTTTGATAGAATTTTATACATAAAGTGAAAGCATTTTTGAAAAAAAAATTGGAATATACTATTTAGGCTTTCCCGAATCCAGTTTGTACGTTTGTTCTAGTATCGTGTAAAAATTTGTGTATCGGTTTGAGTCAAACTTTTACTGAAAAAACCTTTCAGTTTCAAAATATGAAACTGAAATTTAGCTTATTTTTTTCTGTTTAAAATATTTCCTAAGACAGGTTAGGTTGAGTTCGGTTGGATTAAGTTAGGTTATATTGGATGAGAATGATATAAGTAGGATTAAGTGAGGTCAGTTTGTATATTTTATTAGCCAAATACACTTCTTCGTTGGAAGGGGTTTGTAGGAAAAAAAAGAGCTTCTTCATTTTTGCACGTAACTAACAGAGGATTTCCAGGATTTTGAGTTGACAATTTTAATATTGGAGAAATTTTAAGAATAAACAAAATGGGAAAGATTATAAACATTTGAAAGCTTATTAAAGCTTACATTTTCCTCAGATGTTGCTCTTCTGTTGTGATATCGTATCGCAATTAATTTAGTTCTTTAGCACAGTAAGAATTCGAGTTCAATAATATTCTTCCGAAAAACTACTTTTCGTTCACTGCCAGTACCAACGTTTCTCGGACAAGAAAAAGACCTAGATTACTCATTATGATCACTTTTTTACTTAATAATGATTCAAAGATAATTAATTTAGGGTATTTATAAAAATTAATTATTTATTGCGTACTATAGTAAATTTTTGTAGTTTTCGTAAGCGAGTACCGTCTTTCTCCTTAATTTGATATAGTTATAAATGATATATTGATATGTTCTAAAGTATAAAGTTATTTTTAAAGTCGATTTAAGCCATGTGTGGAGTTTTATGAACTTTTTATAGACCCAAATACTTGTTATAAGTTGATCGAATATTACTCGTAATCAAGTACCTACTTTTCTGCTATTATTTTTTTAAAAGTTTGTAGATAACATCTGTACTACTATAGATAATATCTACACTAATATTATGAATTCTTTCAAGCTAATTAAAAATATCGGTTTATTAGGTGGAGAGCATGTGTGCCAATAAAAACGACCATTTTAAAATGTCATATTTCATAAAGGGATTCCTACCTTGCAAAAGTGTTTAAAATATACAACAAATATTTTTGAAGGACGCATTCAACGATATTCTACAAAATGGTGTATGTAAAAAAACCACATTTCTTCATATGTACAAGGTACCATAAAAACTTTTTTAAAAGATTTTATTTCATAATTTAATTCGCAGACGTTATAAATATGTATATCAGTGACAGATTTCAGTTATATGGCGCAAATAGTCTGAAAGTAAAACAACTGCGATATACAAGCGGATTGACATATAGACGTAGAGAAACTGTAAAGGTTTGTAATTAGGCTTCGAAGCGCTAAAAAGGTTTCATAACATACAATCTGTAATAACAGGAAATACGGTTGCATATATTTGACGTGATACTCTTAGGCGGCGATTCGATAACCGATAAGTGAACGAGAATTGAGAGTAAAATTTTAAGGTCTCGTCAGGTTTAGCCACATTTTGTTACACAAGAGCGAATAAAGATATGATGGAGAGAAAAAAGAACCAGAGCTATGTATTTTAGTAAAATGTTTTGTATAAAAACGAATAAGTTTACAAACAAATCCATAAACTTATCACGTAATCTATATCCTCGGTAGCGTAGTGGTAAGTATCTCTGCCTGTCACGCGGGGGCAGGGGTTTGATTCCCCGCCGGGGACAGTTTTTTTCATGACTAATAGAGTAAATAGAAGAACCGTTATAAGTAGTTATTACATTTTTCATAATATATTAAAGCAAACACATTTTGTTGTTTAAGTAACATTAAAAAAATGGTATTTCAAAATAATGTATAATCTAAACGTTTTATTCCCAACCAAGAAATAATATTTTTTTCTGCTGTAATGTGACGTGTAAATAAATAAATAAGCATATAGAATATAAAACGAACAAAGTTTGCTAAGATGGTGAGGGAGGACGCTTGTTTGGTCATGACCATAATAAAATTGGAAGTCAATGTTTTTTATTTCGTTAATCAAGTAATGTTGTTGATTCTAATACATGTACAATTATTTAGAAATTTGTTATTTTAGTTTAGAATATATACGGCAAATAAAAATTAATGACTTACACTTCACTACTTTATTTTTACCTCCTCAAATTTATTGTCTATGTCTCAATGGGTATGTAATTATTCACGAAAAATAAACATTCCTGTAACTAATTTATAATTCTGAATCAGTATTTTGTATTATCAAAAATTAGAAATTACTTTGATTCAAATAAAAATAAAAAATATAAGATTTGCCAAGGTTGGTAAAAATTTAATTATTTTGTGTATCTCTGAATTCAAAAATTTTTCTTCAAGTCTTTTAGAATATTTTCCTCTCTCTCTCTCTCGCTCTGTTTCTCTGCCGTTTTACCCCTCACTATATATTTACAAATCGAGGTTTAAATCGCTGAAGAAGTTTCACTTCTGCCTTGTGTACTGAGGTGGACGCAATAAATTTTTTTATGCAGATGTTATTTTAAAGTATATTTAAATCTCTTTATTATTCTCTTCACGAAAAGCATGATGCTCTTTATCCATACATTATAAAAATTTATTATATACCTAATCTGGGCATTCTAAACTATATAATGGGAAAAACTTTGAATCAATCGGACAAGGCATTTTTTATCAAAAAAACTATGGTGCTTTTCTCGCTATGAAAATAATATAATTACATTACAGATAAAATATTTACTCGGTGAACTATTTCACTTCAAATTTTTTATATATCTCAGAAAAGTTAATGAGACATGCAGCAAATAGGATTAGTTAATTATTTCTAAACACTAATTTGCATCCACTTGTCATTTACAGTTATATAGTCTATTTAACTATGAAAAAATCTAAATAACCTTACTAAAATGAATTAGGAAATTTCAATATTATACAATTTTAGTGCCACACAAGTAAACTGTAAAGTTAAGGAATCTGTTATCGTATATGTGAAATTTTAACAAGAAAATTTAGGCAGGGCCAAACTTCATTTTAATGGATATTGTTATACAGTTTTTTTTTAAATTTAATCTCGTAAATACAATCAAATTATTAACATGATTCAAATAAAATAATTTAACCATTGACACTTTCTTTATAAGAATAAAAGTATTGCGAAAGCTTCAACGAAGAAATCAATAAAATTAAGAAAAAAGGACGTTTTGAAACAAAATTTTATTTGCATGCAGGTGTCACGTATGGGTTTATGTTTATACATGAATATACATACGTAACTACATATATACGTGCTGTTTTAAAAGTTTATAAAATCTGACAGGCACATCCGATTTATTACAGATTTTTTATTTAATGGCGTTCAGCAAAACGAATAAAATCATATGTTTGCGAGCTCATAAATCTTTTTGGATCATTAGTTAAACTTTCAAAAAGTTTGAAGTTATGTCATAAATAAAACTAAAGAATGTTAATAGATGGAAGTACATTTGTGTTTGTGCATGAATGGTATCTATTATTTTAAGTTATAATCAGAAAAGTATTTCCGGTGGTAAAGGCAAAAAATTGAATTCGTTTCCCACCACACTAGACATTTACTGGCAGGTCGGACGTGCGCCTGCCAATAACGATGACTGCTGCTTTAATACCGTTGGTGTGGTTACGTTTTTGACAGCTCAGATTCTAGAGGTTATTCAATACTGTCATAACTTAAAAAAGTCTGCCACTTTTGACATAAAATCGTTCTACTATATTTATGACATAATAAGCAGTCGGTGCGCTTAGTGTATTAGTTATAACTTAATATAGTATGTAGACACACTCTACTAAATCGTATTCGTGTCGAATTTTTTTAATGGTATTAACATATTGCAACGATTTAATGAAGTTTTATTTTGGTCGAGATTTATCCAAACTACTCGTCATATTTTTTGTAATTAAGAATATGATGTAAATAATACCAATAGCTAAAATTTAAGTAGTTCTGCGTAAATTTACATTAATTTTATCCTTTTTGAATCAACATATTTGTGATATAGTTTTTCATAAAACCTTCGCTTATTAACGTAAAAATAACATTCTTGTAGTGTATTATAACTTTTAAGTACCTCTTATTTTGATTGACTGAATAAAATGTTTGATTATAACAATATGTTGTTATGATAATTATGGAAGATAGATACAGATCTTAGTCTTTTTACTGTGCCTCTCCAACTAGTGAAGGTTGATATTAAGCTTGGTCTTGATTTTGGCAAGGCAAAAGAGTTCTATGGCACTCAAAACGCCTGTCTATTTTCGGATATTTTTTTCTGCGACTGTCTTTCCATCTTCTAACAGTTTTTCTAGTCATTATTAGTCGTAAGCGCTTGTGTCGGTCTTGCCTACGAATATGCCCCACATTTGTAAGTTTACGTAGTTTGATTGTTTGCAATAGCTTGCGTTTCCAGCCAACCGGTTGTAGAACGTTCTCAATTTCTAAGTTAAAGACATGGATATCATGCGCCTTTAAGTCCACGTTTTGAATATGGCTAGACATTTACTGGCATCCTCCTTAATAGCCCAGATCTTGCAGCCATATATAAATATTGCCCAGAAGTAACACTGGAAAAGACGAAATTGAAGTGGAATTTTAAGGTTACGATGGCTGCCCACTTTTTTCATTTTTCCAAAGGCACTGCCGGAAATTTCGATATAAGTTTTTATTTTTACCTCACTGTTCCCATTTTGGGTAATCCGTGTTCCGGGGTATTTTTTGGTTATTGTATACGTAAATTATGACAAAATTTTTTTAAACTCTGATAAATTAAACACATCATAAAACTTGTTTCTGTTATTGTTTCACTAATAATTTTTTGCGAATAATAAATACTCTTACTTTGAAAATTTAATTCCCTTAACAGTAAATTAATTTTTCAAAATAATCGTTTCAACGCCATTTTGTTTAAAAATTGGAAAGTAAGCACATTGTAACTTGAAAAAGTATCAAAGCTAATTACTTGGATCTTACTCGAATTCGAGAAAATTTTTCCGCAACCCTTTAAAGCTGGCTTTATTCCGCTATCCAATTATTTCATAACGTAAGGTTCATCAGAACTTTTTTAAATGAGGGCGTCAAAACAGATTATATTGTTATTTATTTAGTGTTAGATGGGATTAATATTAAAATATTGTCGAAGTCAACAATTTTAAATTTGATTTATATCCAATGCATATAGCGAATTGTTCTTGTAACGATTATTAGATTAGTTATTATATTACCAAAATCCTAATTGTTTATTAATCTCAACTTTCACACACCCGGTAGAAATATCTAATTAGACAAAAATCGTTTAAATCTATCTGAATAAATATAATCTGAATTCGAAGAAAGACTTCTAAACTAGAAGAATAAGATGAAATAATAACGTTTTTAAATCGAATTTTAAAAAATACGTATTTGTTTTGTGTCAAATAGATAATGGTGTCATAACCAACATGTGTTATATAGCATTTTTCGGTGTAATATAAATTCCTTTTTATGATAAAATTAATCTAACAGCAATATTTTTCCGTTTCCATATTCACAGTTTTCTCTACACTACGGTATTTAATTATGCCTTGGGAGCTAATTATTATTTGGGAACAAGTTTAAAGCAAGTTGTAAAAACATATGTCTTCACTTAGTCATTTCTTCAGATTGGACGTTTGCCGCATATTTTGTATTTATTCTGTATAACGTGATCGCTGAATCGTCCTTATTTTGTAAATAGCTTACATCTGGAAATAAAAATATTACATATTTGAAGTTAATCACTGTTTATCACCATACAATTTTTTGTGTTCTTTGGAATATTATTAATAAAAAGGCAAATATATTTATTAATCAATACTAAATATGTAGGAATATACGTTGTAATTATTGCTAAGATGCGATATCTTTAGTTTGTTTTTTAATTTATTCAAAATAAAATATTACCTTGGCGCCAAAACTGCAAAATGCTTCCAAACTTGTGTTATTAACGACTTAACCTCTTTGCAATAAGCCACATCATGCAAAATGTGTAAAGAAGGAACAAATTGTATCGGCAAAATAAATATTATTAATTTAATTTAAGTGGTGTTCGCCACATTTTATCCTTTGAGTTATCTTCTTGCCAGTTAAAACAAGCAGTGAATAAAGTAGGTTAATTAGTAATCTAAATGAAAAAAACCTTATTACTATTTATGAATTTGTTAATATAATGGAAGAATATCTGTCAAAGAATTTCAATGGTGGTCCATAAATTATAATTTTGATATTTACAAAATAATGTTCTAGATCTAGCAAAACTATATTCCAAATCGAGCTACTACAATTTCAAAAGGAAGTCAGCACTACATCTCGGACTTGGAAATGGAAGGATATTATCTTTCGGAAATGGAAGGATATTATCTCTGTCATCATGATGCGATAATGAGGATGAGAGCCCCTGCAATCAGAAATGAATTGTAGGGTATCTGTCTCTCATATTACTATCAAAATGTAGAATGAGACAGAAAAAGAGAAAAACTACGTCAAAATCTTGGTTTGGAAGTAGTTCAATAGTACAATCAAAATATGGGCGGTAACGATATTCACAACCAATAGACAAAATATTATGTTTTTCATTTATGTGGTAATTCACGAATGTAGTGCAAAACAATTTGTGTTGCAATTCCAATTCAAAAGCATTAAATACGCTGTATATCAGTGTTTTTCCCGAAAAATGAATTATATCCAAACATCACTACATAGTATAAAACAAAGTCGCTTTCTCTGTCTGTCCCTTAAATCTTTAAAACTACGCAACGAATTTTGATGCGGTTTTTTTTAATAGATAAAGTGATTGAAGACAAAGGTTTATATGTATAATAATATTCAATATACAGTAGAAAAATACTGTAATTTTTGAGGTTTCTATTGTGCTGTCGTAAATAATTACATTTTTTTCCGCTTACATTGCAAACGCAGGCTGAACCCTACGAGATTTATCAAAATAATGTACTAAGTATTTATACATCTTGAAAAGGTCTACAGAAAACTCTGCGATGGTATATGTCTATCTATAATCTATGGATAACCCACAATAGCATTTTTTTGTTATTTACGTTTTACGAGAAATAATGGCTTATTTTCGAAGCAATTTTAAGCAATACAGCATTAATTCTTATCCAATTAAGTACCTTAAATACATTTTTGATTTAATATAGATTAATATGGCCGTTTACAGCATATCATTTAAATGAATATTTTTCAAGATATTACACATTTAAAATGCAGGGGCATAGCGGTTGCGGAGTTACCGGCCGGTAGGCGGCGCGCCGCGTGCCTATAAATAGCGCATCGGAGGCCGCGCTTCGCCCTATAGCACTTTGAATTTAGCAGCGATCGGACGCGTTTATTATCGGAGCTCTCTAGCGAGGAAAATAACAATACTTAATAAAATTGTACTTTTCAGCGCGACAACGTATCCGTACTTATAAGTACGTTACGATAAATAATCATAATTTATGGATTGAAATTTTCTATTAAGATCTCGGTTAAAATTTAGAGTTAGATCAATTTAGTATTAGGGAAATTATTTTCAAAAATCGTAATTTAAGGTGAGGTATATAAGTTCAGAAAAAGAACTTTATAGAATAGATATCTTTTGTTGTTGATGATTGTTGATTATCTTTTGTTAGTTGAACGAATAGCAAATTATTTTTATGATTGTTGATTATCTTTTGTTTCTAAATGGTAAGTATTTAGAAATTTTTTACTACGGCACATACTAATAATCTGGCAATTTGTGCATAATCATACATATAGAACTGAGTAAATTTTGTACAGAAATTATAAAGTCATGTCTGGAAGACGTCGTCGTACGAACATAGATCGTAGTACAGTGAATGCTAAAAGAGTACGTTCAGTAAGAGATAAAGAATCGTCAACGAAACGTGAGGCTCGCCTCAGTCAGCTTCGGGATAGATACAGAGCTGAGAGAGATAGAGAATCTTCAGTAGAGCGTGAGGTTCGCCGCAGCTGGGATCGAGTAAGACATACGGTTCAGAGAGACAGAGAATCGTCTCTAGGGCGTGAGGTTCGCCTTAGCCAGGATAGGTATAGACATCGAATACAGAGAGCCAGAGAATCATCAGCACGAGTAACTAATTCATGGGTAAATAAAGAAAATTCTGCCATCAATTACGATCCTTCGATTTCTTACAAGGACGGTCGTATAGTATCCATAGGTACTATGTCAGTAGTGTGTGAACATTGCTTGGCATTGAAATTCAAGGACGAATCGAAAGGCATGTGTTACTTACAAGGAAAAGTCAAGTCTTACAAGACTTATCAGAAATCCAAACAATTCATGCGCAATATACGCCGTTATAATAACGCATTTTTATAATTCAAAATTAGACCAAACCAAATTGATAGCGTTATTTCAGCTGAATTACCGGATAAAGATGAAGATCCTGTCCTGTACGAAATCGTAAAAAAACATATGGTATACGGCCCTTGCGGGACTTTAAACCCGAATTCTCCATGTATGCAGCAAACATTTCCGAAGTCGTTCTAAACTCAAACAAGTACTAGCGATGACGGATCGGACGACCAAAATATCGTCGATGATCGCCAGAACAGGGTGGGCAAAGTGCCACCGTCCGAAACCATTGAATTGATAACCTATGGCTCGTTCATTATAATCCGCTTCTTTTGAAAATTGTTGATGCCCACATCAACGTAGAGTTGTGCAATTCAATAAAGTCAATCCAATATGTTACTAAGTACATTAATAAAGGCAGTGATCAAGCCACTTTCAGCACACAATCGCCAAATGAAGTGGAAAAATATCAGTCTGGACGTTACATATGCAGCTCTGAAGCTGTATGGAAGATTTTATCATTCGAAGTGCACGACCGGGCTCCCACAATTGTCCACCTTGCAGTTCATTTAGCATATGGACAAAGAGTATATTTCACTGAGAACAATATACAAGAAGTTGTTAATAACCCGCGGGATACAACATTGACTTCATTCTTCAAGATGATTTCGCGAAAACACTGACATATGACAGAGTTCCAAGTTACTATACATGGAACCAGAGTTCTAAAACTTTTCAACGGCGAAAACAAAGTACTGCGGTTGATGGTTTCCCCGGAGTAAAAAAAACGGATGCTCTTGGCAGAGTCTACGTGATTCATCCCAACAACAGCGAATGCTTTTATCTGAGAATATTACTGCATATTGTAAAATTACCAACATCATTTACACACCTAAGAACTGTACAAGGTGTTGTTTATAATACTTATCAAGCAGCATACAAAGCTATGGGGCTCTTGGAAGACGATTCTCACTGGTAAAACACATTGTCAGAAGCAGCTATTTGTAGTTCAGCTACATCATTAAGATATTTATTTGCTATCATAGTAGCGTTTTGTCAAGTAACTGATTCTGTTAATCTATGGAATAAATTTCAAGAAAATTTGCGCAACAAAAATTCATCTATGGGTGGATGTACAATTCTGTTCTCAGGAGATTTTCGTCAAATCCTACCAGTTGTGACTCGAGGAACACGTGCTGACGAAATAAATGCTTCCCTAAAAAGACCCAACCTTTGGCCACATGTCAATAAATTAGAACTTAAAACTAATATGAGGGTTTCGTCATCTTCACGTGAACAGGCTATTTCCAGAGATGCTGCTAAAAGTTGGCAATGGAAAGTTAACACAAAGTGAGGGAAGGATTAACCTAGAAAACTTTTGTGTTTTGATAGACAACATCCAAGAGTTAGTCAACAATGTCTATCCTGACATTGATAACATAAGTTGTAAGACAATATCTCGGTTTGAAGAAAGAGCAATTCTGTCACCAACTAACGAACAAGTAGATAAAGTAAATAAATTGATTCTTTCAAAGACTGATGTGCCGACGAAAATATGCTACTCGGTCGATACTGTTCTCGATTTGGAAGATGTTCATTTTCCTACAGAATTTCTAAATTCTTTGAACCCATCTGGACTCCCTCCTCACAAAATGGTGTTGAAAGTAGGTTGTCCTGTTATTTTATTAAGAAACCTGAATCCGCCTAAACTTTGCAATAGCACGCGTTTGCTGGTAAAATCACTGAAAACTTTCATAATAGAGTGCACAATACTCACAGGATGTATTGATTCCCCGAATCCGTCTGATACATTCGGATTTACCGTTCCAATTTAAACGCTTACAGTTTTCGGTAAAGACATCTTTTGCAATGACCATTAATAAATAGCAGGGTCAAACCTTAAACGTTGCATAATTAGATTTGAGCGTTGACTGTTTTTCACAAGGCCAACTATATGTCGCTCTTTCAAGAATAACCTCTAAAGAAAACATGTTTGTATTGTCTAATGCCAAGAAAGCTGTGAACGTTGTATATAAAGACATTCTGTAATATAATAATTGTAAAAATAAAATAAATAGGTAAAAATGTAAAAAGTAAATAATCTATAAACCAATACTAATATTATAAAGCTGAAGAGTTTGTTTGTTTGTTTGCTTGAACGCGCTAATCTCAGGAACTACTGGTCCCATATGAACAATTCTTTCAGTGTTAAATAGCCCATTTATCGTGGAAAGGCTATAGGCTATATATTCCTACGGGAAATTATAAATTCTCTTCCACGCGGGCGATGCCGCCACCGGGCCGCTAGTAACATATAAATTACAGGTGTAAGCATTTTTTGGTTTGACACAGATTTGTGAACTCAACCAGTTTCTAGTTTTATTGAAGTACACATGTAGAATTATTTTCTTTCGTGACTAGTAAAAGTTGAAAAAGTTTTTATGAAATTATGTTAATAGGAAACAGTTTCATGTTATTATAAAATAAAAAGCTAAAAAAACGGTGATATGATTTTATAAATTGTATATATCATGTCACATTTCAAGTTTTTTGCATCAATTGGTTTTTGAGAAACTATTAGTAATTTCATTAACACCACCACCCTAAAGTTTAAAATAAATAATTTTATAACTCTTGTAAGTTGCTATTTAATTTGATATTCCAAAAATCTTGTACTTTATTTGCCTCATCTAAAAATTACATTAGTATTTGTTATTACTATGCTAAAGTTCAAGGTTCTACTCAAATCGGTTCTAAGAAAAAACATTCAATATGTGGACAGATATACAGGCTTACAGATAATTGAGGGATCTCATGAAGACTCTTTTTTTCTTTTGAATTTCAGAATTCCAAATATTAAAAAAAATATTGTAAACCCTACATTTAATTTGACAAGAAACTGTACATATCATCATCATCATCATCATATATACACATAAATTATATATCATTTTATAGATAATTGCTTGCTCTACCGGCATCCACAACTAAAAAATTTATTATTGCTATTGTTTTTGCAAATTAATTAATTATTAAAATTATATACACAAAACAGCAATGCTTCCATCTAACGGCTCAACGTCAATATGATTGACGGTCGGTAAAATTTTTGTTTAATTTCAAATCCACTCACGTATAAATAAAGTGGCGCTTTAGCTCAATGCTTTTGATACTTGCGCCTCTATATGTCAGTTTTAGTAAAATATTTGTTTGATCTGTCATATGAGCTTCATAATGGAATAAATAATGCGAAGACTTCGCACGGGTCACGCCAGTAATTTTATAAAAGTTTTAGGATTTCGATTTGAATTCCCACAGGATGGTAAGAATCACTCTAATTTTAATTAGTAGGCCTATATAATAAGTGTCCAATAGACAAAAGCCTTTCGTCACCTATGAAAATTATTTACCAAAGCACGTTAACGTAGGAAAATCAATAACTTATAACAGGAAATGTGAGATGAACACGCGAATATCTTAATTTATATTCGACATTTAGCTGAAACAGCCGGTATCCTAATGGAGGCTTATATCAAATTGGATTTAATACGTGATTTAAATTGACCTTTGCCAACACAATTTGAATTTCCGCTTTATAGGTTTTTGTTCTCCACTCTGCACTGTGCGTTTCCATATTATTTTATCGACGGAATTAAGTTGTACATTTCGAATTTGAATGCGCACTCTGAAAGCAATTATTTTGCTGGTGTTACGGGTTTCAATGACGTTTAATTACGGTCTTGACATGAATGTCGAAGTGTTTATACGATTGGCATTTAATGATGTTTTAATTAAGTGTTGGTTATTCGCTTGATACATGGTTTGAATTTTAAAAAATGTTCTTTGTTTGTTTATCTCAAATGAGTTGAAAATTTACATTTTAAGCCACCAAAACTATGCCGTATTTTCCAAACCTGATATTTTACGTATTTCCTTAAGTTGCTTGACAAAATAACTTTCCAATTTTTATTGTTTGTTGAAAGCATTATTTTTTCCGCTTTCATTAATTTACTTGAAAAATATTACCACAAAATTTTTCTATGAATCTCAAAAAACTTCTTTTCATCATAACACCCACAAAACGGTTTGAACAAAAGGGAGACTTAACAAAAAACTGGAAAAAAAAATTTATTAGTCCAGAAGTAATTAGCATTTATTTATATTAATTTTGTCACACATGATATGAATAAAAATATAATTTACTGAAACTTCAATTTGGGAAAAATTCTTTTGCTGGAATTTTCAAGTAAGTAAGTTAGAGAAACTATACTATGTATGGACACAATATACTTTGTGTGGGCACAGTTTATGTATGGGTACTCTTTTATACCAAATATTGAAAAAAAATAAGGATTACTCTTTAGTAAAATTGAGTTTATTTTCAAAAATGAAATCAATTTAAAAAATTAAATGTATTTTTATATGCATACGTTTTGAAATTTACGTCGCTCTTAAAATGTCCAGGCTTTTCACCAGTTTTGATGTTGTAAGCTTCCAAAATCGATATGTATATAAATTTTTATTATTTTAAATGACTAAACTCCGTTTTGTAATTTAAAATATACAAATTTATTGATTATATTGGTCATCGTTACATAATGTGAAGTGTTTATGTTTAGCCACAATTATATAAATGTAGCGATTCAGGTTAAAAGTTAGTGGATAAACGGTAAACAATTGAATATCACTTGTGGTGAAAAGAACAACTCAAATATTTCATTATTTCTTTGGCCAATATCGAAATACCTCCATTATGAATTAAATTGTTTTCTGAATTCCATAAATTTTAAGTTCCTTAATTTTCTTTGCGAATATTATTGTGAAAAATTTAAATAATATTTCATTCATATAGGAACAAGAATGATACCAGTAGGCGGGAAAAAGGTTCCCGGTGCGAGATTATGAATGGTTTATTCTATGTATCCTCTAATACAGTCCAGTCTTGGCAAATCGCGGAGGTTTGGAATGATGACCTAACTGAGAAAAGGTGAAACGTCACGAACCCAGCGATGAAACGTATTGTGGCTTCTTTGGGTGAGCGAGATGGAGTAAAAGATGGACAAAACATGTATTTATGTGTGTGTGTTGTATAAATGAGAGAATTTACGTGCTTAGTTCTACATGCATGCGCGTGCCAATAAATCATTCTCTCACGTGGATAGTTATTTGGTATACTTAATCTGATTGTGTATTTTGGTTTTTTTCTTAAGGGTTTTTAGGTGGTTAGAAATTATTTGTAAAATTTACCTCAATAATAATTTATCTAAATTTTGCATCAATATTATGTTATATTAATAAATAATTAAAAATTGATTTTTATATGTGATACGTAAGAAGCTTTGCTTCTATCAGGTGTCCCACGACACATCACGTTTTATTATTGAATTAAAATTGGTTCCAGGATTACTTAATGTTATATTCCAACTGAAGAATATGTGCATTTTTTTAAGACATTGAAAATCCTAATTCCCAAATTTTATCCAATTCATTCCATTATTATTTAAATTATTAAATTTGAAATGTTCATTAGTTCCTTCAAAAAGTTCAAAATAATTTAGCAGTTAGTTTTTAGATGAATGCCTCTCAATGTCTTTCCTTAATAAGGTATACATTAAATGTATACAAGAATTATCAAATAGTATAATGAAAATAAATGATTATTGTAAGTACATATAAACTTTTTTTTAAATTTCCTTAATTGGTTAAATAAATGTTGTTCCTTACCATCGATTCCGAACCAATATTCATAAAAAAATCATTTTTATGTGGTTTTAATATTTGATAACTAAATAGTTTTGTAACGATTTTCCAATTTTTTTCTTAGGCAAAGAAGCGAAAAGGGACAACATTTATATGGAGAAAAAAAAAATAAGTTTTAATTTTTTCTTGATTCAGGGTACTAATATTTAATGTTTCCCATCAATTAACTTTTAAATTATTAAACTTCGAAATAAAGTTAGCAGTTATTATTAGCAAAAGGTACTGGACACCGGACCAAGGTAGAATGATCTTTTAGTTCATAAAGATGTATAAATTAAATGTAAAAAGATTGATCTGCTTCTTACTCACGGTACTTGAGTACGAAGCAGATCATATAAATTAATACATTTGGATATAAAAATGGATATAAATTAATTATTAATGGTTTTAGCACACAATTCTCGTTCGGGAAATTTTATCTTTTTAGACGATTCTAAATATAGTATAATAGTCGCAATAGGGTTTCCTAAATTAAATATTTCTTTTTAGATTTATTACTATTCACCAGCTATGAAGAAATTTGGCAGAATGTACATTATTATTATATTTACAATATTCTTGGAATTTTCTTTTGAATGGTAGTTTAATAAACAAAACAACTTACTAAGAAGTAATTACTTTTGGTGCTATTAAGGATCAATTTTTTTTAGAAAGTACGCATTATAAATGGAAAATATAAACTATTCAACTGAAAATAAGTTTAAACTATGGATATCTCTGGCCCTAAGTTTTAGTGGCAAAAATATATGGTGCAACTTTCTAAAATCAACAAAATTATTATTACAATAAAAAAGTTAAAGCCCCTTACATGACACCAGTAATAAAGTCTTAGTTAATTAATAATATTAAAGCTAAGTGAGTTGAAATTAATATCAGAATTAAAATTTCTTGTAAAATTTGAATTCTGAAATTAATTTCGATATTATACCTAAATTTATTAAAAAATATTCTTTAAAATCCTTATAACCATCCTTTTCACCCCACATCACGTATATATGAAAAAGCATGTATATATGAGAAAAACTTGTACGTGTTAGCTCCGATGCGCGACTGGAGTTTACTTCTTAAATACGATAGTCTTGGAATGTATAAAATAGGTAACACTGTATATAAATATAAATATTAATATCATTAAATGTGAATGCAAAATTCTTTAATAAAAAATGCTGACAATATAATTATTTTCAAGTAAAACACAAATGAACAAGATCAAATTTGTGCAACAAAAAAATAAAAAAACTTAGTAACGGCAGGCCAAGAAATTAAAATAAAAAGACATTTTTTAAAATTTTGTAGGATCGAAGATACCGATTATCCACATATGATGACATTGAACTATTACATCTTGATATAAGAGAATGTTAGTAAAATATGTGTGTTACAATCCGTCATTGCGATTACGCCATAAGAAAATGCCAATATGTGTCTGACACTCCGTAACTGCGATTATGCTGTAAGGAACTGTCAAATACACATATTGATATTTCACTTTAAATATGCGTAGAAATATGGGGCGGATAGGTCACCTAACGGTTACACTTTTTTCAAAACTCTGATTATACTCCTCATCAAACTTCATACTGGTGCTACATATGAAAATCAATTCTTAAGGAGTAAACTTCAAAAAACATTTTCGAGTACTTTGGAAGTAAAGTACTCGAAAATGTTTTTTTTTTCCTTTTAAAATTTCCTTAGGGATATTTTTGAGTGTTAGCTATTGAGATAAATAGATGTTAATATATACGTGTTAATTATCATGTCAGATTATTCAAGTTTCTACGTCAAAAGTTTTTGAGAAAAACCCCTCTCACGAATAGATAGATCTAAACTTAAGTGACCTTATGAAGGTTATGTCTATTCTTCTTAGATATAGAAATCCCAAAAAGCCACTTAAGTTTATCGTTTAACGAACAACAAAATATCTGTCTCGAAAGTAGTCAAGTAATTTACCTCAGTATATTTATATGCACTATTATTTATTTTCCTGCATTTCCTTTTATTTCTTCTAAATATTGTCAATTAGGTATAATATGAATTAATTAAATTTTTGAAGTTGATTGTATTACATAAGTAAAAAATTTAAGTGTTAATGCACCACTTATATATTTAAATATATACATATATATATATATATATATATATATATATATATATATATATATACATATATATATATATATATATGTATACACACACACACACATATATATGGTGATAACAAATATAGTTGCATGATATAAATAGAAACATCACTTTCGATAATTTTGTGAGAGATTTAAATTAATTAAATACGTATCTGCAATAATGCATTTTTATTATTTTTTTAATCCTACCCTTCTACGTTATACTTGAAAATACTAACACACTTTATTATGTTAACAATATTTTTTTACATAATTTTCGCAATATGCAGTATTTAATAATATACAACCAAATTTAAGACACGATGTTTTGAATAACTGAATACACAAAATAAATAACAAGTTCATAATATTATTTAATGGTAAAATTAAATAGAGAACTATACTTAAATTACATACGGAAGAACAAAACAAAGACTCGCGGAATTGAGACTATTACTCTAATCCAAATTAGAAGAAACCAGAAAGCTTGTTATCAGTTTAAAAACAATGTGCGAAACGAAGAAGTTAGAAACGAAGGGAAAGTAAGTGGCATTGTTTATTGAAGAGGCGTTGTGCTGGACACGCCGTCGGAAGCAGAAAAAAAGAAATAAAATGTCTTTTATCCTCCAAACGCAATTGACCATAGTACAGTTCGTCCTTTATTTTGATGATAGGATAATCGCAAATAAACAAAGGAATTATCTTAAATGTGATTCTCTAAAGGCAGGCATGTGAAAAACTATGAGAGATATACGTTGAGAAATGGGCGTATACTTGCTCTGTTATCTACGTCGTATGCATTATCCCTAAAAATTCGTTAATAAATACTATTTACAATTTTAAAACAATATCAGTAACGTATTCAACCTTTTTTGTATTGTATCTATTAAGCTGTAAAGCGGCTAAGTTACTACCTATTTTATTTATTTAATTTGAGTATTAACACAAATGTCACAAATATAATGGCTTCATTAATTATGTCGCCAGTCATATCATACGTCACTAGAACTACCAAAAAATAACTCATTAAAAAGTAAACAAACATTTTCCTAATACCGCCAAAGCAAAAAAATATTCGAAAAACACCGAAAGTAAAAAGTTATAATTGCTTCCGGTTAAACGGGTAGCAAGGTGGTCACTTCCGGCGACCC
Source organism: Druceiella hillmani (assembly GCA_039881145.1). Taxonomy (NCBI): domain Eukaryota; kingdom Metazoa; phylum Arthropoda; class Insecta; order Lepidoptera; family Hepialidae; genus Druceiella; species Druceiella hillmani. The sequence goes on along the minus strand of JAYKKI010000025.1, from coordinate 15,896,999 downwards.
AGTCGTTATGTAGCTTTCAAATTTTGCTGCCGCACAGCGAGGTTTTAATTTATTATATGTTTTTTTACATTACACACTTCATAACATTATACATATATCGGTACGGTATATGCGGTGTACACTGTGATGGTATGTTTGATACAAACATGTTTTGTGTGTGTTTGTAATTTGTCTATGTTAAATTCTATGTTAATATTACGTTGTTTTTATTTACATATATTTGCACGACTTATGTCGCAAGAGTCATTTCTGTCCCATCAGAATAACGAATATTATAGGACGTACTTGGGAACGGTAGCATCGTAAAATAAAAATACTTTTCATAGTGTGGAAAGAGGCTTTTAAATTATTTAGTGCGGTCAACAAATTAATTCAATATAATATTTCAATATAAAAAAATAGGACTACAAATCATTTAACTTTGTATTACAGAATTAGCATTAGAGCAATTTTAAATCTGAAACTGAAAATGTTTGAAGGCCTAACTATATTCCAAATTAGAGTTTTCTAGATCCGTTCAAAATTACGGAAACTGTAAATTTCCGTAACTTTTTTATTTTCTCTTAATTTTTCGAATAAATGGAGTATTTTATGGAATTAACGTTTATATCATAAACAATACTTGAATTAAAAAAATATAGATAAGAATTGAGAGAAAAAAATAAATTGAGAAATTTAATATTATATGAAATTAGGTCTTTTTCAGACATTTGTCTGCATCCTAAACAGTGTATTTTTCATAATACTTATATTTCATTTCTCTTTTATTTAGAAATTAATGTATCTGCTCTCTGTGGGCATAATTTTCCGTGTAAACATTGGAATAAATTAAAAATACCGGCACTTGAAATTATTTGAATTAAATTATATGTATTATTAGTATCTTTTTTATTTTGGTTTTTATTTCTTTTCTTTGTGCTATGTCTCCTCCTTAGGCAATGAGTTATTTGTCAGTATATAATACCTGTATTAAAAATAATTATCAATATTATTGTCAGTTGTATATATATATATATATATATATATATATATATATATATATATATATATATATATATATATATATATATATGTGTCTGTGTGTTTGTGTGTGTGTGTGTGTATGTGTATATAAGTATGGACATGTGTATATCAATAGGTGATAGCTGTAAACCGGCCGTACCTATGATGCTTATAGCACAATAAAACAAGCCTAGCTTATAGCATAACAATACAAGCTAGTTACTGAAGAATGTAAAAACCATCATACTTTTACATATTCATATTTTTGACTAATCAGAAGTATCCCCGAATATGGGTCAGTTATTTGGTTTCCATACTACAAATCGCACAGGTTCTCGAATATTCTTTGCTACAGATTTCGTCTTGGACGATAGTATAGGTCCTACGGAGATTTAATTTTTCATCACTAGCTGCAAGGAGAAAAAGCGCTGAACTATTATATTTACATAATAGATCATACATTCGTATGTTGATTGTCTCTATTTCCTTTTTCTATTCGACTTCAACACTCGACTCAGATCCCGAATACCATTACAGAGATTATTCGTATTCCTCTTTTTATCATTATTTGATGAGAGTATGAATGACATAACTTTTGAACGGATGGTAGCAAATTACCAGTGATTCAAAATATTTGCTAGGAGTAGTTATTACTCTACCAAATACCAACGTCGTCCAGGTCAGGGTCTGATAATGAGTTCTGGAAATGAACAGTGTAACTCCGTGACCGATGGTCGTATATCAATCGTGATTAAAAATAGTAGCTACTTCTCAGTAGCTACTATTTTTAATAACGATTGATATACGTAGTTCATTTGCATGATAAACGGATATGAACAAAGTAAATAAAGTAAAAGAGTTCTGGATATAAATAATGGAAGTCTTTATTGTATGGTAGTAAATCTAATATTATTCAAGGTATTTGCTACTGGAAGTAATTACTTTGCAAAATAACTTCAACATAGTCCAGGTCAGGGTATGTTCATGAGATGATTAATAAAATTCTTTAACGGATGGTAATAAATCGTCCGTCATTCAAGACATTTATTACTGGTAGCTATTACTTTGCAAACTACTACATCACCGATCAGGTCAGGCCTTAATAATGAGTTCGGAGTTGAATAATATAACTTCTTAACGGATGGTAGTAAATCAATCTTGATTAAAGATATGTGCTACGGGTAGTTATTACCCTGACAAATTACTACATCGTCAACCAGGTGATATTCTAATGACGAGTTTTGGAGAAATGGAATTCTTTAACGAACGGTAGCAAACCAACAGTGATAAGATATTTGTTACTCGAAGCTATTACTGTGCAAGATAACTCACCATCGACCAGATCAGGGTCTGATAATGAGTTCTGGAGATGAGCAATTTAACTTATTAACGAATGGTAATAAATCAGCCGTAATTAAAAATATTCGCTATTTCAATTTGTTACTTTCCAAAACAACTACACCATCGACCAGGTCATGTTCTCATGATGTCATGTTCTCATCAAGGCCAGGTAATAAGTCAACCGTGATTGAAGTGTCAAAGTAATAACTACAAGTAACAATATCTTATTGCTACTTGCAGTTGTTACTTTGCAAAGTAACTACACCACCGATCAATTCAGGACCTGATGATGATTTGTAGCGGTGAAAAATATAATCCTTAGTGAAGAGCCCAACCGTGATTCAAGATTTTTACTACTTTTTCTTTTTCTTTCTTTCTCTTCCGTTTTATTCCTTGCTATATAATTACATAACTAGGTTTATATTGTTAAAGAAGTTTAGTTTTAATAACATTTGTCAAAACCGTCAAAGAAGTTTTGCGAAAATAAAGAAAATATAAAAATTACACCATTAATTTTTTTTTGGAGAAATACACTTTTCAATAAAGTAATTTTTTAAGTAAATTTTTGAATACAATAATTATGGTCGGAAATTATTTTAGTTTTATATATACATATATATATATATATATATATATATATATATATATATGTGTATATATATATATATATATATATACAATATATATATATATATATATATATATATATATATATATATACATATATATATAAATATGACCATAAATTAAAAGATAACGATATTGTAATATGTTAAGTTGGTATGATTGATAATTTTTTTACTTGACGTTTTAAAAATGTTGTGGGCATTGTATATTTTTAACATAAACTAAATTATTATTTTCAGTTTCTTTAATTTCCTTATATTACTTTCATTCGTTTGTGTGTGTTAAGTGTACAATATATAACAATAAGTTCACTGTGAATTTAATGAAAAATTAGTTAGTAATATACATATTTCCACCCATTTCTGGTGAGTATTTATTGTTTTATTAAAAATAATCATCAGCTACGGTATTTTTTTTGAAATATGTCGTTTTTAATGTATATTCTTTCATATGATATTAAAATAATTTTGAAAATGTTCCTAGTAACAAACCGAATTTGTTCTGCGATTAAATATGTTTATCCTGCTAAGTAGTACTTACCATGTTCACTGTCCTGCTAAGTAGTCATTATACTTGTCATTATCCTGCTATGTAGTCCTGAATCCTACTTCTGATAACGAGGGAAAGGCCGGGAACTTCAGTCGTTTCACACCGTTTCTTCGAACTGTCGCTCGTTTCACACCGAACTTCTTAATTATGGTCGTGATTGACTGGCATCGACGTTCTTAAACTCCGACAAATATATATATATATATATATATATATATATGATACTCTGGTAAACAAATGTTTTAACTATTGACAAAAAAATTGCATTTGCCGGCTGATCGCTGCTACTAATTAGTACAAATATCTGGTTTGATTTGAAGTCACTTAGGTATATTTTAAGAAGATTTCGTATCATTTTTGTATATTCTATAAAGTGTTTATATTTTTTCAATATAATGAAAATGGTGTACCCATTTTGCTAAAATAATCAATTGGTTTTTTATATGCATAAACCCGTTGCACAAAACATCACGTCTTCCAATATTATACAGTTTTCGCTCTTCATGTATTTGCTGTTTAATTTTTGACATAAGAGGCTTGTTCCATATAATTTAAATAAACGACAAAATTACTTGTATTTGAGGTTTTGCCTAATAAAATAAATTCTCATATTACCAGGGAAGATGAATGAAATTACGAAATATAACCTCACTATTAATCTATTAGCAACTGAGTTGTAATAGAATACTCGACATTAATTCAAGGTAGATATTTTTAAAAAATCAGTAGGTTTTTTTTATTTTTTTCCCTTATTTGAAATACTAGGTAACTCATTGTATATTATAGACTAGTATCCCGTGCTATTAAAAAAAATTACAAAGTTATAATTCCATCAAGTTTTCTAAAATTTCTAGACTTTCAAATAATTTATATTCATTTCATTAAGCGTAATAGAAGGAAAAAAGGTTGCACGTGTAACCTCAGGCATTAATTACTTTACAAAATCGTATATAACGTAAAGCAGGATTTCATCGCTTAGAAATACATTTTTATATCTTAACTTACTTTAGCTAATCTGGTAGTTCATTAAAATAGATTTGATTTCTGTCTAAGTTTTTCACATTATTTCTTGTATTTATTTTAGTTTCTTACTCTGTTTCACTTTCAAGTCTTTAGTCAAAAAAGTAAATGTCATGAATATGCCAAAATCCCTACTCTACAGCCTGTCTTGCGTTCCTGAAACATTTAATTAACCTTATTAAAATTACTATTAAGTTGTTGCTGAAACCTAGTAATTTAGATGGTAATTAATCTACAGTCTCTTTCTATGGTCTTTTGTTTAATATTGGACATAATATTAAAAATAATTATTGTTTTGAAATGAAAATAGTTTTAACTTTTTTTATTGTTTTTTTTTTGTCGACTGATGAACCACCATATAAAAGTGAATATTTTATAAAATAACACGTTTTATAAGAACGTATATTGTCTTGAAATGACTTGAAAAAGGTAAGAAACAGGAAAAATTAATATTAAAAAATTTTTTGTGCCTTCTGTTAGCTATGAACATTATATAAGTCGATTTTAAATTATAATAACTTTCCGCAGGTGTAAGATATAATCTTAATTATTAATATATTTAATTAAAAATTAAAAATAATTGTATCTTTAGAATAAGCATATAATTCTGTTATATAAAACAGCGTTTATGAAATGAATATATAAATTTCATAAGTGAGTGAAATAAAATATTTTTTATTTGCGCAATAAGGATTCTTTGAAAAAATATTAAAATAAGGATAAAATGTAATAACGTCAATTTAGTTTCTTTTGGAAAAGCGTAAGTTTGCAATAATGTATATTTAATTAATTATTAAATATAATTAATTAAATATACATTATTGCAAACTTACGCTAAATTCGGATGGTTAACGATGTGGTTTTTTTTCCTTCGGAAAATACTGTATTGAAAATACAATAAATATTTTTGTTTAAATTAGCACCGACAACTATTTTATATAAATTAACATTTTATGTTGACGTAACGTTTGTATGATGAAAAATGAGCGAGGTCAATTTCTCAAATCGGATTGAACGTGGTTGCTTAGAATTCCATGTACGCAAAAGTGAGATTAGAACGGCATTTTGTAAATTAAAAACTAATAAATTAGTCAAGAAAATCAATTTTCCTCAAAAATGTATGCAACTTGTGAGTATAGGTTTCGATATTTCCTTTAATATGTGCAATCAGGTGTGGAATGTCTGCTTATCGCGCTTTGTAGAAAAGGATTGACAAGAATGTATGACTGTCGGTCTTATGTCAGGAAAGCAGTATTAGGCTGTGTATTTAATAAACAACAGGATCTAATTCTATCTTCAGGTTTCAGGTAAAAAATTGATTTATTTGTAGAAAATGAAAACATATCCTAAGTGCAATGCAATAATTGGAAAGAGTTAGAAGTTCTATATGTCAATGTCTCTGCGCATCAATATATGATTGAAAACACTAACTTGCCTGCAATGGGTCTGCCTATTGAAACACCCATATTTCATTTCATCAATGCTTATGCACATCAATAATACTTGAATATATTAAATTGCGTGGTGTAGAACTGTCTATGGAAAGAGTCAGTAGTTCAATTCACCATTGCTTATGCACGTCAGCAAATACACGAAAGCACTTAATTGCGTGATGTGGGCTGCCTATAGAAAAAGACCGGAAGTTGAATGCACCATATGTTTATACATATCAATGAATACTTGAAAATGGTTAACTGCATCGTGTGGAAATCTTTAGAAGGATTCCTAGAAATGAACGTACCCAAATATTTGACGCCATTAAATGCTAATCTTTACAGCAATGGTAAATCTATGGTTATAAGAAATAAAACTATATCAGAAATTCTCTGTAAATATTTATTAATATGAAAAATAATGTTCATCTATATAATATTTAAAACGAGCACTTCGTAAAAAAAGAAATTTGAGGAATAAGAAAATGATATTTTAATAAATGAGATCACTGTAAATAAACCATATCAGCAACCGGAAATAAATACGCGGAGTTGCCCCATTATTTACTTCAATGGAAGGAAAACTTGGCAAGCTGTCTAGTTCAAAATGTTTTTGTTAAATATTTGTGAAAGAAATAAAGCAATAAAAGCAAAAAAAAATATTCATTACAATATATCTGGGAAAGTTACATCAATTTAGTTTAAAATATAGTTTAACGATTTATTTTAATAAGATTGATTGCCCCCTAAAACTTTACATAAATTATATTTTAATTTACGATAATACAAATATAGATATAAAATAAGTTGTGATATAATCAAATTATATCATTCTCTGAAGTTATATATTCACAGCTCACATGATCTCTGCACAAAAATATATAAAATAATTTCAATTCAGTATAAAAGGAAAAAAAAATTAAATCCACGTTGTAAAAACAAACGTTTCAATATCCAACCAAAACACAATCAAGGCTCATAGACTTCATTACATAATTGTTTTGAAAACCTTCAAATATCGTACTACAATTTAATTTCCTTGACCTAATAAGAAGCATCAGTACATAATTTAGTATAGTGATGGAAACGCACAAAACAATAATTCTATTCGTAGAAGTTTATATACAAACCTAAAATATATATAAACCTAATTTATTGTAAGCTTTTATGAGTCAAGTTTATACTAAAGGAAATAAATTTTAAGCCTTTGATGTGGCTGTATGTTGTTCAAATCCCGTATAACAATTAGGTTTCCTTGACTTAACGGCAGGTATAAATATGTTGGGTATGGTAACGAAAATAGGTAAATCGGGAAATTATATTCGTGGAAGTAAATATTATCCACTTCACTTATTAAACTTTTTAAAAGAAGTTTTTATGAAAATAAGCAGTTTAATAAACTGTATATTTTTACTTTATCCGGTATTTAAATTGTCTTGGGTTAAAACTTATTGAGATTTTTTGACAGCTTTTCAAAGACTGAAAAATCAATTTAATTTATGTCACATTGGAAATTCATGAATTGTATTTAATTAAAAAATTATTCAATTCTCCAATTTCTATGTAAAAATTTATTTGTAATTCAATTAGAAGAAAAATTTATTTACTTAAATTAATATTTCCTCCCGAGATTATTGGAAAGTTTTAACGAACATTACTTTGTCTTGGATATTTGCCGGAATACAATGTCGCCACTCGATCTCTAGGAGCGAGAAATTCTGTCAGTCTCTCCAAACAGGAAAATGTTTTCAAGTTAGTTGTGGAAGCCTTTGTCTGTTTTGTATGCTTTCATAAAATATTTGTAAATTTGCCAATAAATAAAACCTCTTTCTTAATAAGCTATAGTTACAGCATATTTTAGGTTTGTTTTTCTTTGGAGAATGAATTCGAAGTTAACCAAGTTTAATATATTGATGACAATTGAATTAATTTATATCAAGTTGGGATTGTTTGATGGGTTTTTCTTTTATTTCTGGAACTTTCACCTAAATCTAATACTGTCTTTTTAATTAAATGAAAAAAAATGTGACTATGATATATTTATAAAATGCATTTTATTTATTTAACCATAAGTGGATATTTCATTCACGAAATTTAATATCTCAATTTATTTTTAGATGACATGATGAATTTAACTAAATCAAGTTTCAACTATGCGGTGTATATATTTAATCAATAATACGCCACCTTTTTCTGGTATTACCTCCGGACACTTATTTTCTCTTCTATAATAGTACATTTTAATGTAATTTTTAAACGTAACTTTTATTTATCTCTATGATTAAGTTTAAACTCCACTCCATGAAAAAGCAAGTGCAATGAATAGTGCTAAATTTATGCCAGATTTCATTGTGTATCAGACACAAGTCAAGTGTCATAGATTATCTTTGCTTATAGAATCGTCTCTAACTGAAAGCCGCTGTCATATATGCAGGTATTGTTATGATGATATAATAAAAGAAACACCGAGTCCACCTTACTTTCATATAAACTGTTACTTGGAATCACAGAACAAAAAAAAAACAAGCTTGAAGTGATATGCTTAGGTAACTATATAAAAATAAATGTCAGTCATTGCCATTTAAAATAAATAAATTTTAAACGTCCCGAATACATGGCGGGGCACACCCCTACATCTGCCAAAAATCATGAAACGCTTTTCCGTTTCCTGGGGCTTGAGTCATGTACGAGTTGCTTATCATGCTCGCAACAAACTTTCTAAAATTTTAATATTATTTTCATATTATCATTGGTCATCACGATATCAAGCTAAAGCAGCGTAATAGAATAGATTAGTTGATATATTTTAATTTAATTTTTACTAACAAATATAATTTTATTTTCTAGTATTTACGGGTACGAACATATTTATATCTGCATTAACACAATAAGGTGATAATTTTTAAATAGTCCTAAAATGAAAATAAATGATAAAAGCTGAAAGAATAAAGTTTACATAAAAACAGAACTTAATTAAATGAAACACTCAAAAATTGTCAGTTTCCAAGGCGTACCAGATTTTTAGATACGTTAAAGTCTATATTGACCGCAATAATATTGGATATACTCGTAGTTGCTCACAATGAAATTTGTTGATAAAAAATTTCCTAAATAATTAACTTAATGCCCCGAAAATGATATATTTATTATGTAGTTCACATTTTGTCAATATAATATTACGATGTTTTATCAAATAAAATAAACGAACGTAAATTTATTTTTCCGCTTCGGCTTTCATTAAAGTGGTTACAAGAAATCAATGCAATCAAATGTTTTCGTGTATGTGACATGATTTAAAACTTTTATTATAATTTTTCTTTAATGGCCGTAACTAAAAATATTAGAGCCTAAAGAGGCGACCTTCTGCCAGATAGTCACCACTGAAACCAATTCTTAGGTTTACGTAGCCATGAAAAAGACAATTCGAGAATTCGGTAAAGCTTTTATAAATGGGAACCGGTTCTAAGTACAAATATCTTGTATCCGACTAATTTACAAACATATTTACAAATTTGAATTGCAAACATAACAAAACCTACATTTTCGATTGTAACAAAAATATTTTCTTTTCCTCTTTCATTAAGTAAATAATTTTCGGGTAATTTTTTGGATCTAATTCAAATCTTAATTTGGCCGTCAAAGTGGTCTCTTAATTTTAATAACAACTAACTTCAGTATACATCATCATCATCATCAAAAGCACAACAGCCCTCTGCAGGCCAAGGCTCACACTCTGATCTTCCTCCACCTGACCTAGTCTGACCCGATGGCCCTCCACCGGTAGTCTTCAATCAGTTAGAGGTCCTTTTCAGTGTTATCTAGCCAACGTGTGGGTGGTCGTCCTTTTCACCTAGTCACCTCAATCTTCGAAAAGTCACTTTTTTGGCACGAAAAATATCAGAATATCTATAAAGATGGCCAAGCCACCTAATGCGTGATGCTTTTATGGTTCTCACAATATCAGTTCCGCCGTATTTGCCATATTTTCTGTAAATTTCATTGTTGTAAAGGGTTCTCCACATGTTGTTCCCTTAAATAGGTCCAAAAATCCTTCTCAAAATATTTCTTTCGAAAATGAGTAGTTTTTTCCTCTGCTTCATTGAGGGTCTAACATTCACTCCATACAGAAATATAGGCCTGATCAAAATTTTACACATGTCTAACTTATTCCTAATAGAAATAAACTTGGATTTGAATTGGTTTCTAAGGCCGTAAAAACTTCTGTTATCCATGAAGATTCTGTTGTTTATTTCCAATTTCAGATCATTGCAATATGAGATCAGAGTTCCCAAATACTTAAATTATTTTACAGTTTTGAAAGTGTAATTTCGTGAGATTAAAAATTTTGTTTCGTCTTCATTGATAACAAGCCCCATCTCCTTTGCCTTATATTTCGAAGTCTGACTTCATTTGAAATGACCTATCGAAACTATGATTTCATAGTTTTATACAAAATGAAAAATGTCTTTGAGACTTTTTCACAGCATAAACTACACACATACATAAAATAGTAAATGACAAACTGATTTTCCTTTGAACTTGGAATACAAGAAATTTGTACTTCATTTAGTGTGGGATATCTATATGACTTCTAGGTAAATTCCTAGTAGTTATTATATAGATTTGATACAATTCTCAATATAATTTGATTTATTACTATAAATTGATAAAAAATACTTCAGAATTTATGATGTCAAATAATGTAAAGTAATATATGTAAAATTGTGCACTGAGTTGGGTGGTGTAAATTTTAGCTAAAGTAAGATAAATTGGTATTATTTGCAATAATTTCTTTTAAAGAATAATAAAGTAGAATTCACATAAATGCAAAAGTCAATAAGTTCGTAAAGTAATATGAATGCGATGCTGGGAATAGAAATGCCTTAAAACTTGCATGTACCATATATTGTATGTACACCCATTGATTTTATATTACGCTTTTTTGAAGGATTTTTTTTATTTTACACATACAAATACTTTGAAAATACATGGTATTCGTTTATAAATTTAGGAATGTAATTTAGATTATACAAAATTATTTAAAAAGGCTTAACAAAACAGAAATTCTTCGATATTGGATGATTTTAATTCCGATATTTGGAAAGTTTATTTATTTTGTTGTAATATGTTTAAATCAAACGTAATAAAATCCATTATTAGATCTATTATTAGGTCGAAAAATGTATGACGCATTTTTTCATAATACTCCATAGAAGGACCTATCATTACCTCAAAAACGGAACTAGATTTTTGGCAAGAAGTTTAGGAAAAGGCAAAATAAGTGAGAATATAATAACGCAAGTTTAGGTGAGTGTGGTGAGTTTAGCAACAAATTCCAACAATAGTTTATTGGCGATGGAATTTCAGTCTGGTCTTGGGTTATTGTGATGAAACACCAATCGTTTGTAATTTATGAGCTCTGAATGTTGGTGGATGATAAATGTTTAAAATCCCACCACAATGAAAGCATTAGCTTTGTCTGATTCATTACTGCTATCCATATCGTTTGAATTAAACCATCGCATCGCAACCAAAATCGTTGAAGCCGCATCACATTATTAGAAATAATCCATTACTTGTCACTAGTTATCAGTCGTTTAAAATAAGGATCATTTTCCTCATAATTAATAATAATATCAAAGAAGTTTACACGTGCCGTCAATCGAATTTTTTTATATCAATTATGAACCGATATGTAGAGCTTGCTTAAAAATCACAGCTTCCTAAGGTAATTGTTAACACTTGGATTATGGACATTCAATATTTTTCCAATATATCGTGTGTTATAATCTGAATTTGACTTGATGTATGCTTTCATTGTCAAGTTCAGATAATCTCTTTGGCTTTGGAGTGTCGTTGAGATTAAAATAAAGAGAATTGTCATCATAAACTTTTTGCTATTTTGCACAAGCTTCGAGCGCATTTGTCCCTTTAGTGAAGTACAACAATAAAATATAGGAAAATGCACACTGTGTTCTTACACCTTACCTTTGTTTTTAAATCTTAAGGAAATTAACACAAGTTTTTAATTTGTGTACAGGCGAAACATAATTTATATCGGATCATTGTGTAAAGTATTGCTGCACATTATATCTTAAATGAAATTTCCATATTTAGATGTACATGTGCAAACTGATATTGAAGCGCATTCAAATTTACTTAAATGGCTAGACTGTTAAGATTTTTTAATAAAACATTAATATGATTCTTGTTACATTTAAGTCATTTGCTGTTTCCGAATCTTAAGCAAAAGATCCAAAATGCAAATTTAGAAACTACTTCCAAAATTGTTATTGATTGTATTCTATAATTTTTTTTTCCGCGCCCCAAAAAAATAAAGCGTAATTATAAAATCATAGTCCGTCTATTTATATTTCATAGCCGTTTTTATCAGAATCATAAAAATTTCTGTAAATAACACTAAAAAATATTTAGATAAAACTATTAATATTTGAAAATTAAATAATCCAAATTTTAATTTTAATTTGATGCAATTTTGTTATATTGGCTGTTAGTCGAAGTACATTTTTTTAATAATTTTAATTAAAATAGTTTTCCGAATATTCCAAAAAATATAGATAAAAACGTGGCTTCCTCGTCTCCAAAACTGCGATATGAAAAATTATAAAAAAACAACATCATTCAATTTATAGGGCCAATATATAAACACTAAGCTTCTTCTATGTAAATGATACGTAGTCACATTTGAAGAGTTATATTACGTCAAACTTAACATTTTGTATAATATTTTATATTTATGTATAATATTTGGGTTTCAGAAAATATTCTGCAGATATTATTAGCTATATTGAAAACTCATTAAAATTTTAAAATAAATATATTATTATCCTTATAAGTTATGTTATTTAGTTTGATGTAACCAAAGAAAGGGAAATTAAAAAAAATATGTTATATTAACCTCCATTAAAATTTCTATATAAATAACTTAAGCTATAACTACAGAAGTATATGCGCAGTAGTATTTTTTATTATTGAGTTTCAAGTTTGAAAAGTTTTCCGAGAAAATTAGCTATAACTGATATGACTAGGGTATCGTTTTTTTTTTGAAGTACGGCCACTTAAAAATAAAAAAATAGAAATATAATAAACCTTACATATAATTTTATAGAAGTAATAACTTTAGGACATTGATTAAATTTCCTAAAAAAATATGTCACTTTAAAAGGTACACCTCTATTAAAGGTCTTGAAAAGACAATTGTTATTACATTAGGGAAAATTAGGTTATTAAAAAAAATAATTCAGAAAATCCAATAGAAGTAGAATAGAAGTAGGAAATAAAACATTGAAATTTAAATAATATCATTAGTATAATTCTCTTTCGTAACCTATGAACATCCTTCACAAGATATCGATAACGCAAGAAAAATATAAGCTCAAAACTGGGAACGTGAGGTGAACAAACGATCACATAAAATTATATTTGACATTTAACCGAAACAGACCGTATTCTGATTGCGGCTTATGTCAAATTGGATTTTATACGTGATTTAAATTAACCTTTGCCTAAGCGAATTGAATTTCCGTTTTATAGGTTTTTGTTCTCGCGCTCGGCGCTGTACCTTTCCATATTATTGTATCGAGGGAATTAAGTCGTACATTACGAATTCGAATGCGCACTCTGAAAGCAATTATTTTGCTAGTCTTACGGGTTCTAATGATGTTTAAGTACGGTCTTGACATGAATGTCAAAGTTGTTTATACGATCGGCATTTAATGATGTTTCTAATTACAGTGTTGGTTATTTACATGAGAGATAACTTGTACTTTTAAATGTTCTTTGATTAATGTATTCCGTATGAGGTGACCAAATGGATTTTCAGTCTAAAATATTGAACATACATTTCAATTAACTAGTAGTGGCTTGGGTTTAAGTTAGTCATTTATTTGAATAAATTAATTCCGATTATAGTTTTTTGAAATTTTGTGTATAAGGAATTTACAGTTTTAAGTGCATAATTTCAATCAAATTAAAAATCGAGAACAAACTTTTTCCCATTTTTGTATTTTTATTTATTCCTATTTTGATATTATTAAAGGAAAGTTATTTAATAAAATGTTTTTCGAATTGTTAATTTTTGCTTATCTCTTTGAAAGATATAATTTTAATGAATTATTTGATTGATATTACTATTGTTAATTCTAATTAACTATTGTTAATTCTACATAATTTTTTAAGAGGTTAAAAAAAGCTGCATCTATGTGATTGCATCCAAAATAACGGTGTAAACGAAAAACGAACCAAATCAAAAATATAGAAAAAAATTCATTACAGATAATTTAAGTTTAAACTCACTGCGACTCGCTATACAAATAACTTTCAATTCGTAAGAAACATTATATGATATGAAGCCAAATAAGTATAATAATAAGCATCTTTCACGATCAATTATTTATTTACTGTTGTGAAATTAATACATGTCCATATGTTTGTTACGATATAGCTTGCCCTTAAAAACATAATGTTACCTAAAGCTTGGTATGGAGAAAAAAATTTAAATTATCATCTAGTTTTATTAGAGATAACAAACAACATATTGGGAATAGTGTTATTTGGGAGTAATAAAAGCATTCGTAGACATAAAAGACGATACGTATATTAGTTTAGATCAAATTAAAAAAGGAAAAACAAAAGGTTGTTTAACAATTCATGTCTTTTAAAAACCACCTGCAATTACCTCAGGCCTTATAATATAAATTGGCTGATACTTTCCAAGAGACATTACAATACACGACATTCACTAGCAGTGTATGTCGTGTAATGTCTTATGGTACACAGTTAGTTAACAAAAGTGTCTTGAAAAAAACTATATTTAACAGTTACTCAATAATAAAATAAAAATTCTTTGATAGGTACATGCATATATACATATATATATATATATATATATATATATATATATATATATATATATATCTTTCGTAAAAACCTAGATGATTTGAAAACTTATGTCGTTTTTAAAACATTCAGAATTTTGGTAAGCTTATATGCCGTAAATTTTCACAGTTCCTCATTCAATATATTTAGTAATAAAAATAATATAAAATTTAATATATTATTTAGTCTTTATTGTATAATTTCGAATGTATTCCCTATTATCTCGCTCGCTATAAAATATAAATCAAATAATATTCTGATAAACTCAAGCAAGAATTTTTAAATCGCGACATATTATTTTATCACCGAGAGTTAGAAGGAAAGCCTCGAGCGGGGATCTGAATTGTTTATTTTAAAATCCATTAGTATAGTTTAATTTTGATTAATAGTTTTATCGAAAGATTTCCATTGCCAATTAAAGGGTCAATAGGGTGAAAATTCAATTGTTTTTTGAAAATTTAATTTAATGTACATATGTAATGTACATTTGTACATTAAATTTCTTTTGAAAAAGTCAAAAATATTCAGTAGGTTTTACAAAAATTCAATAAGTCTGTTTTGCCTACAATAACAAATTAATTGAAATAAAAATAAGATTTCTCAAGAAAATATAGAAATAAAAAATATTTGAATAGTTATTAACTCATAGAAACTTTTTCAGCAGAATTTCATCAATTTGTTAAATAAACATTGTTCCTTACCAGTAACTCTGAATCAAAATAAACGATCATTTTTATATGGTTCGGAAATATGATATTAAAAGAATTTTCTATTTCCCAAATTTTCCTCGAGCAAACAATGGGAATAAAAATAAGAATAAAATAACATTTAAAAACTAAAAAAAAATAGATTTCGCATTCTAAGGTTTCTGAATTATTATTTTCCATTATTAAACTTATTTCATTTTCTTTATGTCGAAGTAAACTATTTTTAGTTTTTGCTTTATTTTATTGTTCAGCTGAATATATTTCTGTGAAAGGCAATTTTTTGTTAGTATTATTCCATCATTTTAATATCCATCTATTGAACATAAATTTTTGCCACATCTAAATGAAGTTAATAATATTGCATATAAAATAATTTCAAATAAAGGATTCGCCACCTGATGTAGTGAAAGATATGATGTTCCATAACAATATATAAGTTAAATTTAAAACAAATTAACCCACATCGTGTATACGGAAACTTATTAAAATTGTTAATTGATTTAATACATAACTTCTCGCCCGGGAATTTTCAATTCTTTAGCAGGTGTTATGATAGCAATGGTAATGGTCGCAGTATTAATTTTTTTATTTAAATTTAATACCTTTCTCCATGAGAAACTTGTAAAATTTATCATATGGAATATATAAGACATCTTTTAGTTTCCTTTTGCGTAAAATTTTAATTACTCGAAACTTCTTGCCAATATTTATATACGATATTCATTTCGATATTATCATAGAGCAAGTATTTTTAAGGAAATACAAGTTGCATATAAACATATTCACATGAAAAGGAAAGCAAAACAATTCGACTAAAGATAAGCTTAAATTTGCAAAAATTAATTATGTCCCTCATTCAATTTACTTTCGATTAGAAGTGTACAAAAAAATGGTTATACCTGACATCTGAATTAAAATAACATAATGATATAGCACCATTTTGTAGAACCTAGGACGTTGTAATATTAGTATTGTTGCAAATATATATTAAAAAGTGAGACATCGTTACATGAGACTAGTAATTAAATTAACTAAATTCGGAATATAAAATTTAAGTAAATGCTAATTGGTTTCAAATTAAATATTCCTTATAGAATGGATACTTTCTGAAACATGTTTACACATATTAATTTTGATTGTACCAATTTTATAACAGCAAAACAAGTGGGTAAAGAGGAATATTTCGTATTTCAGTAATAACATAAAAATATGTGTGTGTAAATATAATTTCAATAAAACATACGAAAAGGACACCTGAACTCTCCTAACTCATTCTTTACGTGACTTAGATATTAAAATTGTGGAAAAAACATAAAATCTTCTTAATATTTCATAAATTCTATATAACTTTGTAACATATTCACAGGAAAAATTTTCGAAGAAGAATTTCTGTTTTAAAATAGTTTTCTTAAATTTTTCACTATAAATCACGTTTCTGTAACACCACACTCATTTTACAGGTTTCTATTGCGTTTCTATCCATATCTGTTTGTTGTGATTCCAATGTGACCTCCAAAATTTACTCTATGAAATTTACGACCCTTTTCATCAATAACTTTCAACTTATATACGAAAGTATGAGTTTAATCAAAACTTCCGGGTGAATAGTACCTCAAAGGAAAATACGGGATAATATATAGCCAGTTATTCTCCGTTATTATTAAAATAATTTTCTATAAAATGATTTTTAATATTTCTATTTACAAGATATATTTATGGACTGTTTCATTTAATGAAAAATTAGTTTTACAATATTTAAATTGCTCCTTTAAAACTTCCACGCTTTGAATAGTGTACAAGGTGAAAAGGTGAAGACATTATATTAAATTTAGCAAACTAATTGACATTTCAAGCAATAGCTTTATTTAGAATAATATATTTAGTTTTGTCAGGAGCTCTCTAAAATATAAAATATAATTTTAACAATTTTGCTTCCACAAGGGAAATATATTATTTCTATAACATAAATTTTTAATCTAACAAATATTAAACTGGTGAATTTATTACTCCCTAAAATTAATTTCATTCCTATCCGAATGATAATTATCGAATAACGTATAACATAAAACTTAATTGAATATCATAACATATTGATCCGATGGTATATATAATCAGGATGGATTGAATTATTCTGAATCTCACAGGAAGTGGGTGATAATTCAGACCCTTGAACACTTAATTAGAAGATTCATTACAATGTTATACCACATCCATATTACATTATTAAAGTGAAAAATCGACAAATCACATTTTCATCTCTAATAATTTTTATACTATACTTCATAATGTTATTAAATTAAGTTATTTAAATTCTTGTTAAGAGCTAAATTAGGTTTTCAGAAATTTCAGTAAGTTTTTTTTACCTTTATAAAAATAAGCAAAAGACCAAATGTATTAACATGTATTTATATATTTTCGATAAAAGAAACTCTAGCACGAGTGACAAATAAATATAATACAGGTTGATAAACGGTGATGTAATTAACGCTTTAATCCGTTTATAAAAACTGCAATATTTCATCGTTCTTTTCAGATATTCCATCCTGTAGTTATTCTATTACCGTTTTATATATTTTGCTTCTTCTGCACACATGCGACAAGATCGTAAAATTTTCTTCATTTATAAAGAATTCGGAAAAATTTTAGTAAATATTAAAAAAAGTCAGTAAAAACGCTAAAAAAGTGCATATCTTAAGCAGATACTTACGTTGATATTACAGTATATAAATTGATTAACCAGTATTTATTTATATTTTGATTTTATTAACTTTATATCCACTTTAAATTATGAATATCATTATCACAAAAATTACCTAAACAAAGACTTCATAGTAAAATTATGTATATTTTCGTTGTTTCAGAATAACTTTTCTTTCTTCTTTGATTCTTCCACTGATCTTTTTTCAATTATATCTACCTTTCGTCATATCTTTCAAGATATGCTATAAACTCAAACTATGCACACCCATTCCCCTTTGTCTTCTCAACTACTTTAGATATTAACTATTTACAACATTTTTTTATTACGTTCTCGATATATTTCATATTTTTGGGAAATTCTGCTCCAATAATTTAAGTGACATACTTGCGTAAATTAATTTATTACGGCAGAAATTCCGTGTACTATAATCTGCCACATTTTTCTTTAATTTATATCTTTTATTGAGTTGCATAAAGCTTCAATTTCAAAAATAATCAAAAAATTATCTATAAGCTCAAAAGGCTGACCCTAGTCCCAGCTATGAACCTACCACAAAAATGTTCACTGTTACTCCTTACTACTTTTTATTTTAATTTTCTTATTGTGGAATAAGACAAAAATCTTAACACGCGGTACGAACTCAGCCTAAAAGTCTTTTTTCTCATAATACCGGATTTTTTCTAGTAGAAAAAATGTTTTATGTAAAAGGTTATACTGCGTATTTTTCATAAATATTGAGTTTCTTAACGTAACAATATAAATTTGAAAAAGCACTGGAAATGTAAATAAAATTATTACATCCTTTTTTACAGAGGATATTAGTATTGCAAAAAGTGATGGGTGAATATACATTAATCTTGAGAAAAATTGAATAAAATGCTTGAAGATAATTTACAGAACAGTTTAAGCAATATCGCAATGCAGCAGAAATGAACTGTAAAGAGAATCAGTTCCTCTTTTCATGTAACAATAGAGAAGTATGAAGACTGACTTTCATGGAATAAATGAATTACTTTTCAAACCTTTTCATCCCTTTTTCAAACTTAAAAAAAATTAATGCATTTAAGACAAACTAACTGTTTGAAATCACATTTTATTTAATATATATTTTAATTGCACAGTACTACATAACATACGAAAAAAATAATTTTGTAGAAACGTAAGGAGTAATCTTACGTATATTATTTGATTTTATGTGCAAATTAGATTCTGATGAATATGGTGAAAAGAAGTTGAAAAAGGAACGAATATATATAATTTTCTTACATATCCAGTATCTTGCAATCGTCAAAAATAATGAGGTGGGAAAAGTGATATGGGATAAACCGAATAAATCAAAAGCAAAGAACAAAAATGAATTAATATTGTCCGATTTAATCTATTTTTTTTGATACTATTGGATTCAACACTAATACGGAGGTTTTTAAATAAAATTGCCATCGTAACTGATGAAGTGAATTTTTGTAAATAAAGGGTTAAATAAATTTGTTGGAAATATTTTTCATTTTGGACTTTATAGATAACAGTGCAAATCATGACTAAACATTTACAATAGTTTTTTTTATTAAAAATATGTAGTAAAATTTATGAAAATTTCTACTTATATGTTATATTTTAGTTTATTTTAACAATCTTTTAACAAATATACGTTTTCGTGTTAAATACTTTAGTTCAAATTTTTCAAATTTAGAAATAGGTATGGAAAAAGTTATTACTATATACATTAAAATTTGGTCTATATTTGAATTTCATTCATATAAATCATATTGAACTCAAAAAGTAATTTCTTTCAATCTAATTTTTAGTCATATGTACAAATTAACTCTTTTCAAATATCTATTACACTTATGACAGAAATGCAGGGATAATACTTGTAAAATATAAATGCTCTTCCAAATATTATTCCAATTCGTTCTTACTACTACCTAATTTAAATTTGTATTTTATAATGAATATTGAAATTTTAATCAAAAACATCTTTATTGATGAACGTTAGGAAATTCACTTTAAATCGAATTACAAATTAAAGCAATTCGATAATCTTGGTTATGAACCAGTATGACAAAAATTTCTTCAAATTACTCAAAAAATAAACATTAAATACCGAAAACAAACAAAAAAAGTAAATTCAGTAAACTATATTTAATGGGTTAATATTTTATTAAAATCTATAGAATTGCAGCTATGTTAGCTGCGGCTCGATTAAATTAAAATAATATTGCAATTAAAAAATATATTGTTAACAACTTAATGGCAAGGATAACATAGCGTTACAAGGATAACATGTAATATGCGTGTATTCCAAAAGGAATTATAAAAAATTACACAATCAACTAATACAATTTTGAAAGGATTGAAAAGTTGGTGGATTGGAAGAGCCTCAGCGAGCAAGTAGCCTTCCCTGTTTATATAATAACCCAAATAAAACATGGGAGCTCCGGAATTCCCACAACAAATTTCATACTGTACTTACGATACCATAAATCTAATTATATTTCAATATATCTATATATTGAAAAAAATATTGAAACAGCTGTATGATGCTATTCTGTACCATCACGGTAAATCATAGCAAATACTACAAACTTTGAAAATTGTCCAATTGAGGCCATTTTTCCAACATTTTATTGCACTCCACTGCACGCGGTAGCAAGACAACGCATCGTACCGAAAAACATTTTCATCCACAAATAGAGAAAATTTTCCCCCAACGAGGGAATTCTCCGGGATAATGCAGCACCGTAATTTACACTGCTACAGCGGTGCGGCTGCCGAGGCGGTCGCGTAGACATTTCAAATGTTGTAAAGTGAATTGGAACAGAGATAAGTTTGGTTTTCTTGCACCGTTACATTCCACATAATATGTGAAATGGATCGGTTTACATAAGTGGCAAATATCCTTTCTTCGGTGGAAAAAATACTATGTCTTTTGCTGTAAGAGATAAATATTTTTTCTCCATAAAATAATTATAAAAAGAATGCTAGTTTTCTTATGAAATTAATGAGATATATTGCATTAAGCGTGATAAAGATTTGTGGGGACAATTTTCACAAAACAAATTAAATATGAAAAGTAGAAAAGTATTTTCAATAAATTTTTAAAATTTTTAGATTACATACCTAATGCAAAACGTACATTAGAATTTACGGTATGCAACATTATGCAAAACTATGGAGGTAATTATTTAATTTAATCGCCTTCAAAAGCAGAGTAAATATGTTTATATATGTATATATAGAGATATCATATATATTTTATACTTTACGTGTTTTTATTCAAAATTAATCATAAATTAATTCTAGTTAAAAGGCAAAAATAACTGATTTCACGGTAAATTATGTATAAAAGTCTGAATAATATTTTATGTTTAGTGCATTGAAGAAAAAATTTAATTTAAAGAAATTTAGAAATAATAATTTTTAGTTTTATAATTTACTATAATTATATTCCAAAATTTACTATATTTATATTCCAAATCCATTTCAAAGAAATACTTAATTAACATAGTAAATAAAATGCCATGATTTAGGACGGAGTACGATCATCAAGGCTTTAGGCAGCACAAGTGAAGATCATACAAGGGAAAGGACCTAATATCAATAGCGCTCTCTGTTATACATATAAAGAAAATGATCATTTTCAAACGAGATGTAAACTATGGTATAATTTTATATTGTTATTTATAATATTGACGTATTTCTAGTTTTTATTTTCTCACGTTGGACAAAATAGCAACTCTCAATCGCCATATTATTGTAATACTAAACTGATAAATACAAAACTCTCTTTGGCGTGCAGAACTCATGTGAAAAAGCCAATATGGTGAGACATTCCATATGTCGTGTAAAAACTTTATTCATTTTTACTTCATCCAACCATTGGTTAATTACATACCAATATTAAAAATCTATCAATTTTGACCTATTCCTTAAGATCAATGATTCCTCTATGGGAAACCCTTATGATGAATGCAGTCGAATAATCCGATGCCAAATTGTATGCTCGCGGACTCTGCTTAAGAGATGAAGATAACAGATAAATATTACCATATACATAAAAAAACATAGTGAACATTTTTAAAAACAGTTAAAAAAATGTATGCATGCCTGTGTGTTTGCTTGCTCACATGTTTTTATAGACTGAATATGGCTTAAGAAAAAACAATACTATAAAACTCCTACTTCCTTCATGATATCTTAACTTACGAAAGAATTAAATAAAGATGTGTTAAATTTTTTTTCAGAATGGACAAAATTGTACAATTTTTAAACTTTTCTTTGATAAGCATTTATGCAATATAGATGCATGTGTGCATGCGTACAAAATTTATGAATATATAAGCTTACGTATTAGTGCAAAATAAATAGGGCTAAAAATTAAATATTACTTTCTGTGTACTATCTATAAAGATTAATTACGTAATTTTTCTTTCAGAATTGACCAAACTGTACATTTCTAAAATATTTCTTTGATAAACTTATTACAGAACACTTTACGAAATATAATTGCTGGATATGTATTAAATGGCTAAGTCCTTTAAAAGTTCCTAAATACTCCATTTGTAATATTTAACCCCCAAGAATTAAAAATATTTTTTTATGAATTGTGGCTAATGTAACAAAATGTCCACTTATATCAAATTTAAAGATAAACAATTCAATTTTTAACGCCATGAACTAGCAACAGAGTTAAAGTCTTATTTTTTGCAGACAGACATGAATATATACTTTTTAAATATCGTACCAAATAATCCAAGAGGCAATTCCTTTTGATATAAGTAGTTTTCTCAAAATATCCTTGTCAATTTGAGGGAAAACATCCTAAAAATCCACTTAAAAATTCATGTAAATGTATTTTTTAGCATTAAGCCTTTATAAAAACGTTTACGTAAGGCCAAGATAAATAAACTATAATCCTTATTCTAATACAAAAATAAAGGAAGAAGATGATGAGATGGATTTGAAAAAATTCAAATTTGAAATTTTTCAGAAAAATTATTGGGCTACGTGGATTTTTCTAATTTGACGCAAGTATCTACGTAATACTTGAATCGTAATATCTGTCCACGAATATTTGAATCTCTATATAGAAATAACGATAATTTAAAATTTACGTCTATATTTTTTCGAATAATATTTTTTGTAACTCAGTTTCAGGTTTAAGTTCCAAATTATGAAATAAGAGAAACAAATTTTTTTTCCTCAAGAAAATCCATAGAAACTAGGATTTGAATGTTATTGTGGCCGCATTTATTTACAATTATTAGGATTATTCATCCGGGTCTCAGGATAAAAAAGACAACATTCCTAAACCATATTTTCATACGCTCTTACTTTTGTCATGTTCTTCTAAATCATATTTTGCGAATACCTGCAAATGGCATCTAGACTAATTCTGCGGTTTTCTTGTTTTTACTGATATAGATAACACAGAAAGTATATAACAACCAAAGTTGTATAGTAATTTTAATAAGAAATATTAAAAATAGATTAAAATTTTATACAAATCGAAGAAACAGAGTAAACATCTGTCGAATAAATATTACAAGGAATCATTTTATGAGCGGAAGATGATGGAAAAGGACTGCAACTACGTATATCCGCGTTCTGTTTTGATTACTTTAGTACCTGCTCCTCTTGTATGCATCTCTATTTTACCTCTGGCTATACCTATATCGTTGATTATTGCATAATTTAAAATCACTACGCACCGTGGTGTGTTGGGATAATCACAGGCATTTTCTTCAATGATACGAGCATTGGGACCGGCCCGTTGATAACTACGCATTATGTAGCAAGGCACTTCTTTGCTATCATTGTAATAGTGCAAAGTACCGACGTACTTCCCTCAACCACTTCCCCCAAATAAATTTTCATTCTAAATATTTTCAATATACAGGAACGAAAAAGTTTACATTTTCATTATATTGCATAATATATCCATATTTAAGTTCTCGGGAGGTATATACAAGAACGGGTTGAAATTAATTTAGAACACAAACTTGAATTTTCATTTCATTACAATCGGTTATAAAAAAATCAAAATACGTACCTGCTTATTTGCAGTAAGTAACTAATTTATTTTTGAAGTCGGCCCAGCACTGTTGACCAACTAAAACCAATTTTTAATTTATTTCAATTTATAACGTAAATTTAAAACTTTAACTACTAATATACTAACAATACTAAATAGATTCATAAAGAGGGGATTTATAATATAAAAATTTACAATTGTTTAAGTTGATGGGCGGTGCTGGCACCGTCTTCAAAAATAAGTAACTCAATTATTTATTGCAAATAATTAGGTACATATTTTAAGTTAATTGTGTTTTACTTTTTAGTACCTACCATTTTTGAAGTCGGTTTTTTAAAAATACATTATTTTAGAATTTTTAGTGATTAATGTATTAATATTATTCGTCACAATTATCTTCTTACCTAGAATATTGATTAATTTTTAGAAGTCACAGGCAAAACCTAGTATATAGATAATTTCCTCTTTTTATAAAGTTGATTATTAACAAC
Organism: Druceiella hillmani; assembly: GCA_039881145.1. Taxonomy (NCBI): domain Eukaryota; kingdom Metazoa; phylum Arthropoda; class Insecta; order Lepidoptera; family Hepialidae; genus Druceiella; species Druceiella hillmani. Next base: position 15,872,196 of record JAYKKI010000025.1, on the reverse strand, counting down.
ACATGGAAATGAAGTGATAGTAGTAGCCGCCAATGGTTAGCTGTTAGCCATTGAGGAATTTAGTTCTCCATATCCGAAGTCCAACATCAGATTTTGCAAATTAAAAACTACCACTTGAAGAGTTTTGTTTTCCATATCCGAAATGTAATATTAGATTTTTCAAAATGACAACTAACCAGTAGCATATATCCTGAATCACGATCGATTTACTACCGTCCGTTAAGAAGTTTACATCATTCATCTTCAGAACTGATCATCATACACTGACTTGGTCGATTGTACAGTTATTTTGCAAATTAAAAACTACCAGTAGTTAATATTTTGAATTAAATTTTATTTACTACAATCCAATAAGGAGTTCCCTTGTTCTTAGCCAGAATACATCATCAGACTTTGACATAATTATAGTGCAGACCCGATTATTTTGCAAATTAAAAACTACCAGTAGCAAATATCTTGAACCACTTTCATTTACTACCATCCGTTAAGGAGTTCCATTGTTCAGTTATTTTGTTAGTTCAGTTATATAAGTAATAATTACTAGAAGAAAATATCTATAAACTCGGTAGATACATTAATATCCGTCAAAGAGTACCGTTGTTCATATCCAGAACTTACCAACGGACTCTGACCTCGTAAATGGTGTGGTTATTTTGTAAAATAATACCTATATATATATATATATATATATATATATATATATATATATATATATATATAATAATACTACCCGCAGCAAATATCTTGAATCATAGTTGATTTATTGCCATTCGTTAAGGAGTTCCATCGTTCATTTCCAGACATCATTATTAGATCATCATCATATTTATATGGGACTACATCTATAGAAAAATCGTTCATTTAAAAAAAAATCATCAAAATCGGTCAACTCGGCAAAGAAACATCTCTGAATGTACAAAGAAAAAGATTCCGACGAAATGAGAGCCTCCTCCTTTTTTGAAGCCAGTTAAAAAGAAAATATCGTATTTTGACATTTTAATACAAACCGCATTACTTAAAAAATGTTTACTTTTACGAGTACAACTATGATAAATGGCGTTACATGCATTAATTTATCATTTATCTTGGTAACATTTTCTGAAGGGCCACGCGAATAACATCGCGGTTGCATTTAATTGTAAAATATAATACTCATTTTTGGAAATAGTTGTTTAAAAACACAATATGTGTCGAACATTGTGCACTTACGTTTATATGGAAACTTAATATAGCGAGAGATATTCGCATTTAACATATTATATTCTAACATCTTTATCTGAAAAGCTTTCCCTGGAAAAATTTAACTCCATTTTGATTTTAAAGAAAAATTATTTGTGGGTTGATCTATTTTTTCACGAAATTCAATAAAAACAGCCACGAATGCGAGATGAAATTTATTTTAAATACTGTTAACCAATAAGTTGTAGATTATAATACATAGTCGTTTAATCACAGAGTTATTGTCAATAAAAAAGATAAAAAAACCTCCAGATGGAAACAATTCATGTCTTGAAATACGGTGTGAATAAAGTAGCTAATTAAGAAGAATATTTGAAGTGAGTGAGAAAAAATGACTTATAATCCAGATGTTAATCCATAATTTTCAACAAAAGTAAATGTGTAAAGCCCCTACCAGTTGACAAGCCTATATTGATTAACTTGAGTATTTTGATAAAGCTTTTAAAGGTACGCAAGGTCAATATTAACGTAATTGAAATGTGTATTTGAAACACGAAATCAAATTCCTAAACGTAATTTTAAAGAAATAAAATTATTGCCAATAAATAAGTATCGGAGCCAATTTATATAGGTCGCCTTAGAGGATTAGCCGACTAAACATGAAAACCTAATCTGGTGTCATTAATTTATATTTTGGGCTCTATGCTGATTAGATTCTATTTTATGTTTAAGATACGTTAAAAGTTTAAGTAACAAGTCAAAATATCCCTAATTAAGGTGGCATAGCGTATAAAAATATCTCTCTTCTGTAACTAGATCATGATATTATTATTAAAAGCGAATGAATTTAAAAAAAATAATGCAGTAAACTACATTATCGCAGTTCACCTGAATAAAGCTAATGTTACTGTTCATGGAATATAATAATTCGGTACAATGCGTTAAATCGTAGAATAAATTATATTTAGAATAAATTAGGCCATATTTAAAAATAGTGCAAAATAATGAACAAAAATATTATTTTGTGCTTCAATGTTTTAGTTAATTTTATAAATTCAGCTTGTGTTATTTTGACTGTCTAAGATTTTTTTTAAATTAAGAAGGGCTGAGCTTGATATTTCAGGTAAATATTTGCAGGTAAGGTTAAACTCGTGGCATGATGGTTAGATAAAAATTGTCAACAGAAATAAAATGGAAAGCTGTAATGTTTCCTTTAATATCATTTGAAATATAATCAAAGATGAAGAACGTGAATTAAGTGAATGTTAAAAATGTTAAGTACACAGAAAATAACGTATAAGTTCTAATAACTTTTTTAAACTGAGAATTAATAATATATAGTGTTGTTAATACATATTTTAATAAGCAAACATCTTCAATAGCTTTGTTGTTATATGTTTCTTTGTTTTTTATCAAAGTTCAGTCATTTCTGCCCCATTCTTATATATTTCTATCGAAGGTGACGGAAATTTGCTTCTAATTATTGCAAACTGAGAAACTAGTCTCGAGGTTTAAGGTAATATTGAACTTTAGTGGATAAAGTCTATTACTAATCATTTAAGTCATTTGGTCTAAAACTATTGAATGAAGCGACCACCGAAGGGACAAAAAGTAAAATACAAGTGAATAATATATGGACTGTGTCAAAACATTCCTAATATATTTTTAAGATGATTGCTTTTTCCGTTTCATATTGTATATATATTTATTTACACAAATATTTTTATCAATACATTGCAGGTAACCAATTTGGAACGATAAAAAATTAATGGTTTAAAAAAGGTTAAACTTTTAGACGAAACATAAAGACAAAATACAAAAGAACTACAAATGATAACTATGACAAATTTACTTTCACTCATCGTAAATAAATCGTATTTTGTTTCGACCACTATTAGGTGGTTAAGCAGTTGAATGTCGTGGAAAACTGGAGAGTTCCGATATCATTCGGTTCTAAAGGGCGGAATAGAAAAAAGATGATGATGAGCGTGAGCGCAGGAAATTGTCTGGTACGAATAATGAAAGTTGACTTAATAATATAGGGCTTAGAATTTTTCCATTTAATATTTAAAAGATAAATTCACAAACGCAACGTCTATTCTGAATTACAGGAAATGAAAACCTACCATATTTAAGAGGAAATTGGTAGGAAACATAAAAAAAGAAGTAACAATACTGTCTCATATACACATATCGAAGGAACGTCTTTTTCACACCTTTAATCATTAAGTTGTACCTCCTCTGTTGTGGCTTCCAATAATGGAGCTAAATTCTAATCGGCTTTGCACTATTATAGCAAGCGAATAGATGAAATGGTCTGATATAATCCTTCGAATAATGCAACACTAATCGAAATTTTTGAAACTATTTTTTTCCTGTATCTACCATATGCTAACAAAATGTATTATTTAAATAGATTTTGCATACAGTCTGCACGATAAAACAACAGACATAGAACAATTTGTGTAACGCATTTAAGATGGTGCCCAAGTGTAAAAATAAAATCATCGTAATAAATATGAGTACATACAATATTATTTCAATACAAAATATAAATTAAATTTAAGGTTACTAGACAAAATATTGAAAATATTAGGATACACGTAAAATAACTTCTAATTAATTATTATTGTAACATATATTATTAATAAGTTATAATTTTTAATATATGTTATAGTTTATAGTTTTTAGTTATAGTTTTTTTGATAGATTATTTATTTATGTTACCTATTTTACTTTATATTGATACTCTTTAGCGATAATTAATGGATATATTGCTCACTTTTCCTTCTTAATTTAGAATAAAACAATAAATGTAATTATATTATAATAAAAATAATATAATAAAATATTATTAGATAAGAAATATCTAACTTATGCTAAAAAACTAATGCAAAACACAAATGTTTTCCGTCAGATGAGAACAAATGATAGGTTTGAACGCTTGGGGAGATTATATGATGTTTTTTAATGAAGAGAGATTGCTGCTCAATTTCTCTTCAAGAACTAAGACGTCGCCGAGAGATTAAGATGGGATTCACTGAAGTAGCTGATTGATTATAATCCTTCAAATTTTATGTGGACAAACGAAGGGAGATCAAGCAGGTTATTAAAAGATGAAGTGCATTGAAGTAGTTGACGTTTGATAGAAATATTGAGTGATAACTTCGATGTACTCGATAAAACTAACCTACCCCCGCAGAAAAACCGCTGTTTATATCAGGTTCGAGACTTCTAGAATATTCGATAGTTATGTGTATTTGTTCTGTACGGATAATAATAATTTAGTTACTACGTAACTTGATAGGTATAATGCTTTTCATAATACGTTATAAACATACACAGATATGTATATTTATGCTCATATCTTGAATAGGCTAATATGGCGAATATTGGTTTGCAGTAATTAGTGATTATTGCTACACTCAGTATTGAAATGTACGTTTTATTGTATTTTAATTTAAATGATGACTTGAGACCAATTAAATGGAGGCTTCCTTCAATTAAGCCAAATAATTTCCAGTATTACTAGAAGGTCTATTAGGCGTAATGTACTACTTTATATTTAAATTAAATGATATTAAAAATATTGTAATGAACGTTGCCAAGAAAGTTGTTTATTTGAAGTGAGCACGAAAATTTATTTAAACATTTAAATGGATGGGAATATCAGCACTCGCTTGTATATTAACTTTGCCTTAATATTGAATATATTTGGCATTCATTTTGTAGAAATTCATTTTAATTTAATTTTTCACAACTAAATACAATAACGTGATGTAGTATTATTTTTACTTTATTTACCACGACCTAGGTTTCTTTGTATGGTAACATCTTCAGGTGGACAATTTGTAAAGATTGACCCTTTGTAAAGGTTCATTGAAGAGGTAATCTTTACAAATTACCCACCTGAAAATATTGTTTAATTCACAGGGTTTATGAGTTCTAAAGTGGGCAACAAAATTTAATATAATGCAATAATTTTATTCATTTTTAAAGAATATAGGTATTAACGTAGTAAAAAACGAAGAGTAGGTTTTCAGTTTAGCAAAATTTCATTAGAGGTTTAGTAAAATTTAAATACCAATCAAAATTTTAACATAAAAACTTTTTGTGATTAACCTTTATCAATAATTTAATTAATATCAAAATATACTTGAAGTTGAAATGGGAAAATATACTACTTGGAATCCCGGATTAAGTCGTTGTAATGTCCGAATGGTCACAATTTTCTGACATGTTATTTAAAGTTATTTTTTGTCTACGCTAATTTAGATTACTATCTTTAAAACATCATCAAAACATCATGCATTATGCAAAATAATTCGGAGTTCTAATACATATTCTTGTTGAAAGTAACTTCTTTAGCCGTCTTATAAAAGAAAAAAAATTAAAGCTATTGCTATTGCTGCTATATGCTATTAGCTAGACGCTATTAGCTAGAGTGTAATGTGGTTCTTTAAGAGTTACCCTTAATTCTGATGTTCAATAACGCTCCTAACATCTCAATTACCACAAGTAAATTCTATGTTCATCGGAAATAAATTTTGGTAATTATATGATATGCAATTAAATTCAAACACATATAATAGCTGAAGTTTCAATTAGGTACATATGATATTGCAATCTTATTAATGCACATGTTTTATAAGGGTGAAACTAATATTTTTAGGAGAATTTTATAGACATTTGCCGAAAGTTTGAAGGTATTTTTATAACTTGGCACTTTATGACGTTTTAATATAGTTCTAGAAATTTTACTACAAACGTAAAAAGAAGGTATTCCTTCTCTATCTCTAAATCTCCTAAGATGAAAACTATAGAAGAAACAGCGCAACAAGATTAAACTTAACCCTTATTACCAGAAATTAGTTTTTAATTCAATTGTTTAGGATATCTAAAACTATTATTGGAGCGATGGTTCTAGATATAATAGTTTATTGAGAAACAGACAATATTTTTAAGTGTGCAAAATTTATACTAGGAAATGATTTTATACTGTGCAATATATTATACTAGTCAGCAAAATTAGGGCGTTACGGAAAATTAAAAATCGAGTATATTTTGAAAAATTTAGAAATAGCCGTGATTTTAAAGAATATTTTGAAAAGTTTTGAAGTAACTATGACTTTAAAGAGAATGATCCAATGGAAATAAAAATTTCTATTGCTAAAATTATGTATTTTTTAGAATATTTTTGATATGATAAACATACAGAATATCACATTCAGGTAACATTTTTTAATTTAAATTGCTTTACAACATCAAATATTTTTTTGTAACATTCATTAATTATATTTTATAGTGCAAGCGATTCCCTTCACTTTTGTGTTTTATTAATTATTTTTTTATTTTTTGTATTTATTCGTTATCAAATAAGTCGTGATCACATAATAAATGTGTGAGCAATTTTGTAAAGCCTAAACCTATCTACTTAAATATACTTTTTAATATATTTATCGTCTCACTTTGTAAGTCCCAGTCACAAATTATTGCAAAATTAGCTTTTGCCCGTGATTTTATTTGCGATTTTTGTTTATTTTGTTCTACTTTCTTGTGGTTTTATTTTATGTTCTTTTATGTTTACTTAAAATATATTTTGTCCCCTATTTTTAATGTTTTAATAATTTTCTTACCTCTAAGAGCTTCTTAATAACTACATTCATAATTTTATTGTTTTGTGAATGTGAACATTTAAAAGATGTTCAAAGGAATTTATTGCAAAAACAAACGGTACATTCATATTAAACAATACCGCTTATAATACAGTAGTCGCAAACGGGGTCAACGATGGTAGTGGTCGGAAGTAACTGGCGATAGCAAGTGAATCGAATATGCAGATATGGAAACGGAAAGGACAGGCAAGTGAAAAGCTAAAAAGCTAATTTATTAGATGACATAAAATGAAGCATAGTTTATTTTACGCCAGAGATCTTTTTTGAGGCACCTAATGCCTAAAATTACACCATAGAAAACGTGTATTTGGGACGCTTGAGCTTCTCTACCAAAATTACCCTTAAACTTGTACTTTATTTGTCCCTAAAAATGGCTATTAAAAATTTCACTTACTATGTCGTATGGGCCAGCAATCTCTTTTACCTGTGATTTCCTTTTTCTCCATGAATAAAATGAAATTTTTAGGACTTTCATCATTTTAAATCCCTTTACGGGAACTTTATTATATTAAACCGCAGCTTACCTCAGCTTACATTAGAACTCAGGGTATTTTTATCTACGGTTTAAAATATTTAAAGTGCATTAGTAATTTTTTAAATTACTTCGAACTAGCAAACTTTATTTCATTAATAAATTGGCATAGATAGGGCATCATGTTTAGTAAAGTATTAAGTAATAAATTCTTGATGGTTTTATTAAATTGAAATTATTCTCAATTATTGTGATAAACCGCTAATACTCCTAATTGTAACGTGTTTTACCTAGATAAATATGTGGTAATGCATAAAAAATTAAAGGTTCATTGCGTTTTGTTTTATATTATTAAATATATTTACGTAATACCCCTTTATTACGCATAACATAAAATTAAGCTTTTATTACCTTCTATAATTACCAAATCTTTAAACTATTTGTATAAACAATAAACACGGAAACAAAAAAGGTGAAATTTTACTTAATAAGTTATGCACCATCAAGTAAAACGTCAACAAACGTATAGCCCAAAGATATAAAGGCTTTCGTGCCGTCTGAGTTACTAAGCTTAACCATCTAGAACCTTAATTATTTACTAACGTATTTCGTTCAATTTTAAAATAATTTTCGCAATTTTAAAATGATTTAAGTGATGGTTAAATTAATTTTTTAAAAATTGAATCCTTGTAATTCAGTCATTAAAATGGTTATATTTTTATCAGTTTTGTAATTCAGATATTTATTTCATTTTAACTTAGAGAAAGATGAAAAAAGCGTGTGTAAAGTAACATATTAATATGTTTGATATGTAAATAATGTGGTAAATTAAATTTATATAATAAAGAAAATTAATTGAGATAATTTAATTATTGTAAAAAATAAATTTATGCCAATTTCTTATCCAAGATATAATTTTTGTTTAATTAATGTATAATGCCAACACAGATTAGAACATTAATTCGATAAAAAATTACAGCACAAATAATCAATTGCTTACGATTTATTTATACTGAAACTCATACTGTAATAATCGAGCCTTAAATAAAAAAAAACTTTTTACAAATTACAAAAATTGCAAAAAAATTCAATCTGTTTTACTATTACTAAATTGACATTATTACCCAATTAATAATTCGGAAAAATCTTATCTTTCTTACTTCACTACCTTATTAAAGCACTAAACGTTTATTAAAATAGATATATAAAAAAGATTATTCTCTCACACATATATTCACTACATTAAAGTATTTTTTTTTGTAAAATGCTCATTATATTTTCATTGAACAAAAATAATTTAAAGAGATACCATCAATTTCTGAATTAGTGTTAAAGTTCTGTATTAAATCGAATAATTGTTACAGATGTACATTTTAAAAATTTAAATTCTATTGCATTTACTTGTTTTTTTTTCAGTATTGTGCAACGTGACTTCGATTAAATTGGCGCTCTGTTACGCATGAAAAATAAAATTTATCAGCGTCCACTTTGATGAATTTGCACTCAAAGATTTTGCAAATGTGTTTTTTCCGCTTTATGTACGCAAAATAGAATATTTACAAAGTTTAGAAATGTTCTGTGTACACAACATATTGTTTAACCTTATTTTGTCTTAAATATTGAATAAAAACGATGGTGTGATATATTCCGTTCAATGACTAATGAGGTGTTAAGTCCATTAACAGAACCATGTCTACTCACACGTGACACCACATGCCTCAAAAAGGGTCGCAATTAAGGTCGTAAAATAATTTTCAATAATGTGCTAATTTTATGATTTTAGTACCTTCATTGATTTTGAAAAATTAGCATAAAAGAGATCACAGGCACGTATTAATATTTCGTTACCAAAATTACTTTTCGACCACATTAAATATTAACTCCTATCCTAAAATTTATTCCATTTTTAAAGACAAAAGTAGTTTATCTTGCAATTAATTAGTTCCTAAACTGAATTCTTTACCTTATATTGGCTTTAAATTATATTTCCTAATTAATATAGAGATCTAACAAAAAATACGTGATAATATATAGCCAAATCAAAATGATATACAGATGTGGTAAAACATGGTCAAATTAATAATAATGAAGATAAATAAAACAACAAAATTAAAAATAAAGGAGATAAACAAAACTGAAATTTTAAAGTAAGAATATTTGCAAACAGGCAGATAGTCTGTGAACTTCGCAAAATTAATTATGAGTTCAATACATATTTCATGGACTACTTTGCAAATTTTACGCTTCACCGAGATTGAAGCGGCGACGCTCGAAATCGACTTCCGGTTGCTTTGAAAGGTATGCCGACTGATTGTGCCCGAGTTCTTAGTTGTGTTTGATTTTTGTTTTATATTAAGGGCCAAATATATCGCCTGTACAAATTATAAAAGTGGGCGTGGTTAGAGTAGTGTGGCGGGCCCGCCGGGGATTTCATGTTGCCGGGGATTGGGTTTTCTCTAATATAAAATATGTCAGTCAGTTAGTTTAAAAATGTATAAAGCTATCATTCTGCAATTCTTTTTTGTGCTTTAAAAATACGTATCGCACGAAATATACATAAGTATGTTTCACAAAGAAATTTTTAAATAAAACGATGACTACTTAAACAATCTTAAAAACTATCCATAAACTATCCATATTAAGATAATTATTTCTTTAAACGTTTCAAATATTTTTTTATTCACTTACATTTATATATTAAGTAAAATTGCTTTGATTGATAAAAATATGTAAGTTTTATTCGCGCGACAAAACCATAACAAAGACGTGCCTAGATATCGAATAAAGTTTTTCTTGTAATACTGGCTTAAATTTAAAAAATACAGTATAATACCAAATGGCTCGAAGTTAAACCGGTATAATAATTAATCATACAGTATTTTATATTATTTTCTTAGGTGAAATATTCAAAATAAGCCACGTTTAGATTATTGTTCGAAAAAAGTATTAATTTGTATACTTTTTATAATCGTATTTACATATAATTTGATTAGATTTTGTGCTTTTTGTCTTCACTTTATATCGATATTATTTCAAGAAATATTATTTCGTGATTTGGGTATGGGTTTTTTAGCATCAATAATTCTCACTAATTATAATGATTAATTGCAAAGATTTAATATATCATCATAAATTATAATTTTTTTTTCATTATGTCATTCCTTTACATTTTATGAACACCAAATGTTTATTTGGTTCAAGTAAATTTCTTTTTTTAAATTTAAAGTGCTGACACACACACATACACACACGCGCGCGCGTGTGTGTGTGTGTGTGTGTGTGCGTACAGCGTAAAAATATACCGATTGAATTCGATGCATCGATGCTATATACTTCAAATGTGAATATTTTCTGTGAAAAAAAATTGAAGAATGTATTATTTATATACTATTAAACCCTCGTGTATAGTTTTAAGAATTTGCATTGTATGTTGTTGTACGGGTGAGGACCATAAAGAAAAATTAAGTTTTACGAACGTGCAAAATATTTATGTATGACAAATAGTATACAAGAAATATTCGAAATGCAAACATGACCTCGTTAAGATTTTTCGTCGTATTTTTTAAAAAAAATTATTCTTTGCAAAAAGTTGGCTTTGTTAGACGATTGTACCTTATTGTGAAAAAATTTCGATATGCAAACACAACTTCGTTACGAAGGTCGCCTAACAAGGCTCACTTTGAATATAAAATTAGGGAATTGCGTAATACATGAAAACTACAACCAGTATGGAAGACATTGTTTAATTTACGGCTTTTGTTTATTAAAAAAAATATCAAGCAGTTAAACAATTAGACAAACAGACAAAAGTTCCAATAACTGTTATTTTGGGGTCTGTATCATATACGTAACATGTTGCCACTACTTTAAAAAGAAATCATATACAGGTTATTTTCTCGTTATTGTGTTATATATATGCATATTTATATTATATATATATATATATACATATATATATATATATATATATATATATATATATATTTATTGTTTCAGAACATAAGCCTAAATGCAATTTTTTAAATTTTTTGTGCTACTCTAAATTTCCTCTTCAAAAGCCCGCGGGCAAGTGCCGTGGTGTGGTGATAATATTAAGAGCAAATATAAGGATAATACGTTTATCTCTATATATCGCTAACCAATCAATATTTTGAATAACATATTATCTAGACATTACGTATTATTAAAACCTTTATTTTAATGTAGAGTCGAATAACATAGATATAAAAATGGCGATATTTAATATATTTGGCGTTAATTTTGTTGAAATTCATTATTCACAATTAAATGAACCTATATGATGTAGTATTACTTCTACTTTCTTTAAGTTCTTTACCATCGTGGTAACAAAGATCTTTGCTAATAGCCCACCTGAAGATGTAATACAACGAAACCTAGGTAGTGGTAAAGAACTTAAAGGAAATAGAAATAATACTACATCACGTCAAATGGCGTCAAAACGACTAAATATATATTGAAAACAGAGTGATTTCAGCAATAAATTCTATCAAAGAAAGTTTTATCTATCATGTTTCTAGTTATTCGTTCCTATTTGGCATATAGTCTACTTTTATATATTTTTTTTTCAGAAAGAAAAATTGATACTTAGTACGTACAAATTCAAATAGAATATGTTCAATTTACTTTAATGAGTCTTTTGAGTAATTAACGATAAGCGTTCGTTTCCCTTAGAAGCTACAGAAATTAATTTTAGCAGTTTTTTAAACTATGTACATATAACATTAAGAAATATTTTATTTTATAAATCTCTTCTCAAAAACAAAGACATTTCTCTTTTTGTGACAACCTAATAACACGATATGTGGTTATAACATGTGGATTTGATGGTTCGACATTAAATGAAAACCCAGTCAATACAAGTGGTCATAAATATTTTAAAACAATGAAATAAACATTTTAATATAAAAATAATAAACACCATTTGTAATGTTTATGTTACTCGATAACGGCGACAGTGACGGCGATCATTTTTCTCGGCACCGATAGCAAAGCACTGGGGCATGTTTGAAATTACATACATAGTGTTTGAAATTACAAATCAATTAAAACTATTTTTGGACCTAAAATACTGAATTTTGTAAATTAAATTTCGGTTCACGGTTGTGGAACTACCTATGGTATACGAGGATTCATTTAATGTCCAACGGTCAAATCCACATTGTATATGAGAAGGAAAACTGACGCGGATGTCACACGATGCGTAGTCTTCCACGCAAGAGTGTAATAAATTGTAGCGTAATTAGTTAGACCTATTTACAGTCTAAAATATTCCCTATCCGAATTGCGCTGTGGGGAGTACCTGTCTTCGAGCTGTCAAATGTCTTCGATCCTTCTGAAACATGTCTTCTATCGCGATCTTTTTGAAACATGTCCTCGATTTGTAACATGTCTTCGCTATGTCGCGTTTGTAATCGTGTGCACTGTGCCCGTCGTGCGAGTTAGTGAGTCATATGATCACAATGAGACTTGTTCTAATACGATCTAAGTCTATTACCTGAATGAAATAAATACCCAAATATGACATCTTAAACATTAATTTTATTGTTACCTGTGTCCAAAATCGAAAGTTAATATATTTTTAAGCAAACTTGAGGTGACAAAAAAGTCATAATAAAGAAATTATCGATTAATTTTTTTTTAATATATTATTACTGGTATGGACTGTATAAAAGTAAAAAAATTGTTTATTAATTTTCACGTAAGTTGAATACTTATTTATTAGATTTGCTATGTATGATATTATAATTTACGGAGACAAGTTAGCCCATGTGAACAATCGAATAATAATATATTTTAAAAATAAGAAAGTGAAAGTTATTTTATTTTAAAAAAATAATAATAAAAGTCTCATTATAAAAAATTGTCCATATAAAACCTGTTTTATTGTGTAATGTTAAAAAACAGTTATTATCTTTCTCAGATATGTTTTTATCTAACCTTTCAGTTTGCAAAACTTCTTTGAAAACGATATTAGAAGCGAGAATGTTATCATTGTTTACCCTTTGGCTATAGGTACCTTTAACATAAACACGAATATCGCAAATAAGGCACGTATATATGGTGTCCCTTAAAAGTAGATTAATAAGGCTTAGGGTGTCTTTGGGAACCATTGAAATTTCGTTACAAATGATGAGGTCTTAGTCACAGAGAAGTTGTGCATACTCAGTGTGAGTGCGGATCGATGAAACTGATGTGTTCAATATGGGTACGTGTAGTTTCAAAATCGAATGTGATGTGAGTCCCACTGGAATGAGATTAGCAGCAATGCCTAACTAGCCAGTTGGTAAACAACCTTGTTTTCACCTCGTAAAATGTGGCACGATATTATATAGATAAATTTTTTACCGGAACTTCCTAGCCAGTTAATGGAGATAATATAAACATCTTTAACGAACAATATGTCGAGAACTAAACAAATTTAAGAAATTAATTTTGAATTGTTTGCTAATTTTTTGTCATTAAAAATGGTAGTGAATGTAATCTTCACAATTATAGTATAATCATTGGTTTTGATGAAGTGTTAAGGGAGATATGACATATCGACAGAAAACTTTAAAAATATTATATAGAGGTAAAACTTTGGAGTGTTAGGAGTAAATCGAATCCACTAATTTATAATCAGGTTTACCTATACAGTTATGAAACTTCACCCTCTAATGGATAATCTAAAGTGTCATTCACAATAGATAGTGAAAGTGACTTTTTTTGTAATTTTTGATGCAAAATTGAAATATTTTGAAATACAAACAATTATTTTGTCACCTTATTCTCTAATTAACGCATTTATAAATAGAATGACCGAGAGCGAATCATTACCTTTTCCGCTCCCCGCTAACTGCATCTTCTCTCTGAGCTGCTCTCGTTGTGTCGATCTAAATTATTTCCAACCCTATTCCCGCCTGTCTAACCACAGAATAATATTCGTGGCTCAATGATTTTATCCATATTATCAGTTGTTACTTATTGCTACTATATAATTCAGTAAGTTTCAACCGATAAAGCATAACAGTTAAAAACTTAAACTCATGGCATTAGATTTTTGATATTTTAATAACTTGTAATTTTATTATTATAACAATTAGAGTTGATTTAATAAAGAAAGTAACTTAAATCCTTACTTAAAGAAAAGTGTACATTTTCAGTATGTGCATGTTCGCGTTATGGTAGAGAAAATGTTACAGCAATGTCGCAGGAGGGTATGGTAGAGAAAATGTTACGCTCAATCCTGTTAAAATGTTGTTAGTAAACAAAGTTGTAATTTGAGTATTAGTTAATATACCGTTTTTTATTGGTTGTAGCGAAATCGGTTTTGCAAGCGAGACAAGTTGATTCTCATTATAAACTGGAAATATTTCGAAGACTTGAAACTAGAGACGAAAACGCAATATGAAAAAAAGTATTTAACATTTTTAATTTCTCAAGGACTCAAAAAGAAAACATATTAAAGCCGAAGAATAGTTTCGTTTAAGCCTTCACGATTTTTCGTGGAATCTTGATGGAAGTTTTATCTATGTTAATTTAGTCTTACATTCAATGCAAGAGCATTGCGGATAAGTGTGATATTGAAAATAAGTGTGGCAGCTATTGAATATTATTGTACTTCATTATCAATATTTATGAACAATTTATTTTTGTATTATCAGAGGTACATGGAATCATTAATTATGGACACGCGCCATGATATTTATTCTCTATTTCTTTTTCTGTTAGCACTATTATTCTGTTATTTGTTTTACTGTTTGTTTTGTTATTCTCTTCTTTGTTCTTCCCGCATATCAATCGCAGCGTCCACCTTCAGTGGCTTTAATATTCACAAAGCGCAAACGCCGGATTAATTATAATCATTGGCACTGATAATTTCTCTAAAGCACCTAATTGATTTCAATTAATGAGTGAAACATCAAATATGTTACGCTGCTCGATAAACTTTCTGTAAATGATAACAGACACGTGAGTTCAATTGGTAGTGCTGTATAAGCTTAATTTAATTACCAATACTAATGATCTATTTTTCAATTTATTTTTAGAGTTTCTAGCCACAAACTTAAAAACGGAATCCTTATAAAATCACTCATGTGTATGTCTGTCGGCAAACACACGTAACGATGAAACCATGCGACAGATAAATTTCAAATTTGACATGGTAATATCTCAGCATTTCACACATTTTGATCAAACCTTTTTAAAATATCGATATGAGAATCAGAAATGCTTAATTTTTAAAATTTATTTTATATATCAAATAGAATTATCATTTTAAAGCATTTTTTATAAGGAACATAAAAATATTTCTTTCAAGTAATATTTAAAATTATATTTTAAAAACATAAGCGAAAGAGAGAACCCCTCACCTCTTATTTCGGAAACTACTGTAATTGTAATTCATAACTTCCGGAATTGTCAATAAATAGAATTTTTAAAATCTTATTTGAAGATTACAGAAAAACTATAGCGACTATTTTAAACTTATGCTAAAAAATACTCTAGCAAATAATCTTAGGAACTGCATCTTTTTTAATATTGCACCTTGGTTTATTTCTGTAAAATACATATTTAGGAATTAATATTTATAAATAATTTCATAGAATACTACGTAAAAATAAATATTAATAAGCGCCTAAATGTGCAGACAATCCAAATACTGCGAGTTCTGCTCGTATTTGACTGATTTTTATTAATATATATTAACTTTTCAATTAACCCATATTTCAAATGGAATTAAAAAAAATATTAACAGTCGTTGACTCTTGAGAACCTTTCTATGTGCTATTTACAAAATATAAAAGATATTGTTTAACTTCGTTTAAGAATTTCCCGGGAATTCCACGAATTATCATCAATAATCAATTTGATGTCATGCTTACGATGTCTTTAACATTATAAGGAATACTCTGATACAGAGGCTCATTTTAATATATTAATTGAGGCCGGCACTATTTTTGTTACCCGTATAAACTAGCAAAATACATCAATTCAAAGTGATTTAAATGTCCATTCGTACTTGCGTACGGTTTTTACACTCCGAATAAATTATTTTTAAATTAGCGTGTGTTTCGGTCAATAATAATAATAATATTAATAACAATAAACGGGTAAACTGCCACGCATACTTACCTTATGGTGGTACTCCGCTGGGTATGCTAACGTTAGCTGCAAAATGATCGCAAAATCGACCCAATGATCAAAATCAACATCAGATCACGTGATTTTGGATAACATTATGAACATGTTGGTAATTTTGAGAGTCAGGGCATTACCAGGGCATGTTTGGAGCTAATGTAGGACGAAACAATATACGGGATGATAGTAATTATCAATCACTGATGGACTGTGGATGAACAAATATTGGCCTAAATAGGACAACAAAATGATATAAGATACCCAGAAAGCTAACTAGAATTTTTTTGCAGAACGTGTTACCTGCAATCGTCCTTGAAAGTTGTAATAGATAGCATATGAAGTAGATACTTCAAATAAACCGGTGTTACTATTACTTCCTCGGTACTATTATGCCGATAAAAGTTATAAAACATGTTTAAAAAAAGTAGTTGAAAAAACTTGTTCCTACTGGTCTTATCGACTTGTTTCAAGACTTTTTCATTGCATTCTTACTGGGACTACCTGCAAACTACGTCCAAATCAAAGATTTACTCAGCTATATCTCCTATTATAAATGTTAAAAAAATAAAAATTACTGACTACATTGAAGTTATCCATAGGAGTAATTTAACACGTCAAAGGAAATAAGAAGCGATTAAAATGACGAAAAACTCCCTTAATAATAATACGGGCAGACGCAGTAATGACGCAATATATTTTATACAGACGCTGATTACAATGGAAATATATTATGTTGGCAAATAATTGACTCATCTCAATCCATAATATTACTTAATTTTTATATACAAATATTTAAATATATCGTCAGTTATATAATCAGCATTGCTATCTATTACATATTTAATTTTTATACTAACACTGAACAAGTTCAACCTAAAGATGATTTGTCTTTTTGATTTGATTTTTGATGAAATATAAACTTTCACGCTTGCCATTCAAGACCGATTAATAAAGCAGAACAACTATGAACTCATAATAAAATATAAGAATATATGAGACGACAGATGTAGATTATGTACGCAAGCAATTGAAACAATAGAAAATTTCATAGTACAACATAGAGTAAAAACTAATAAAATATACACACTAAGAAAGTGATATCAATATGAAACAATTGGTATAAAGGTAAAACAGGAAAAGATAGTAATTATAGAAAAGCGAGAAACATATTAAAAAAAAATTAAACTTATCTATACAACAGTAACGATTATAAGGGAAAACACTCTTGCTCTTGTTGAGGAAAGACAAAATGAAAGAATGATTGCGCAGAAAAAATAATCTTGTCCCTCGGATTCCAATTGCATGTGAACGAGACTAAAACAGCTTCAAAACCTTTGTGCACACGTAGTCAAACACGAAGCACACATAATTAAACACGAGTCCAAAGATACCCATAAAAAATTTCACCAAAGTCGTCACGATCAAATCATCATCACGGAAGGATTGTCACCCTGACATTATCAATTACCATTCATAAATCCTGAGTTGACATATCTCGCTTTTGTAGCCTGGAACAAACGGACAAAGAAATAAAGCCAAATATTTATAAAATATGAAGTTAGAGTTGTAAGTAAACATCTTAAAAAGTCAGGTAAACATCTAAAGAGTCATGGGAAAAGATGCTATTCCGATTAAAACTATAAAAGACTTGGGAGTACATGGGGTAGAAATCTTTCACACATTGTGTAATAAAATATAGGAGATAGACATGTGACTGAAGGAATGACGTCATACGATTTTCATTCGAATACGGTATACCACCAATTACTGTCTGGTGGCCTTAATTTTTCATGCAAACAAAATCTTATTTGCATATCTTAAATGAGCGTCTTAAAAAAATCTTATTCAAAGAAATCGCACTTGAACCCGTGAAAAAATCCTAATGGTGCGCCAGATTATGGTCGGACTCACGCACGAAGGGTTCCATAGAACCAAACAATGTTAAACTCATAAGTTTTATTTTCCTAAGTACTGACAAAGTTATTGCTGCGGTCGGAAACTACTCAATATATTTTATTTAAACCGTTTCGTCGAAAGCATATTTTAAACTTTTTACGAATTTAGAAGCTTATATCTTACTAATTATTAACTTAAAAAAAAAGTTGCCTTGGAACCTCTAAATCATTATTTAAGACCTGTATAACGATATCTCGCATGCTTATGTCATATGGATAGTTTTTCATCCCTCAGTTACATGAATGGAATGCCACCTATAATATAATATTTTGTATTTCATTGTATAAAGGTCCACAGAAGATATTTATTATCCATGTTTCATATATATAATATGGCAATAACTTCGACCAATATGGCTATGGCATATGGTCAGACGGACAGACGGACAAGACGAAATTAAAAAAGTTCTGTTTTAGCCATTATGTTACCGAAGAATAAAAGTCCCGGAAATCCAATAAGCCCACCTATATTTGCTTTGTTGACCCTTCTAAGATATTTAATTCAATTAAATTGTAAAACATTGGGAAACGATACCGGAGTTGGGTACGCCTAAACACCTTGTACACAATCACGGGTGTATTCATGACAATTGAACAGCCCTATAAGAACAGATGATGTGTTGTCGAATCACTTCTACTTCAGTTCAGAATTACAGTCAGGAACACAAAAGTTGAATCTTCGATATTTGGATGATATTACCAAGTTTACTGCGGAGGATGGAAAACCTCAGACATGAAATCAATTTAAAAATTAACCGTAATGAGTGCTAACGATAACTCGTCTTAAGTCATACAAATAAGGAATTATGACGTAGTTCAATCCTATATACTGATGAAATTAGAAAAAAACCTATGACGATTATAAGCCAAGGAAGATATGAAAAAACAGTAACATCACAAATACAATGAAAACCCGACTTATTCGAGCATTAGTATTTCCCATCACGGAGACGTGGACATTACGTGCAAGGGATAGAAAAAAAGATAAATGTCCTGGAAATGTGGTGTTAGAGGAAAATACTTGAAGTATGTACCATGTTCCATTTTAATGTATCCACGCTCATAGAATCTTGTATCAGGCAGCATTGGACCAATTTTGTAGAAACTCGAATAATGAAAATATTCGGACAAATGTCGCAGCAATGGAAGTATTGAACATCTGCTGATATAAGACAAAGTAAAAGTAACCAGAAACGTGGGACCGCACCGATGAGATGGATGGATGGAGTCAAGATAACCATGGACCTTCTTCTATATGAGTGCACCTAATAACACAGAACAATGACAAATGACACAGAGGAATGGTGAGCTATCAAATGGCATATTACCCAAACGTAATACACTTGATACGATTATCACGATCACTCTGCGAAGTGTGTGCCTATGAATGAGAATTAGATAATAATAGGAGCAGTGCCAAAAATAGGAAAATCTGCTCGATATATATTTGTGAAGTAATTTAATGAATTCCTATTATGCATATAATATTTCGTGGTCTTTCGTTATACTTAAAAATAACAAATACATTTTACATCGCTGTTTGGTCAATCATCAAATCATTAAATGTTCCTAAATGTCACGTAAAAAATAAAATAGGCAAATTTTTTATTTTTCGAAATAAAGTGTTCATTTCTCGTTCGTTAATATAACCAAGTTATTTATAATTAGAGATACAGCTCAAATACAACAGTTTAACAAATTGTCCATTGTACTAGAAATCATTTTTGAACGGTACCGTTTTAATATTGCTTTTGTATAAGATTGCCAAAAGCAGTATATTAAATAGGTCTTCAGAACGTAATTAAATTTTCTCCCCATTAAGATCCTTTAAATATTCATTTCACTATCTTATTATGTACTTGTTCTCCTTCATTTTGTCTCTGAGGTGAAATTCACAGAAATACGCTTCTAGCGTAATATTAACGTTTGAGTGTCGTGATTATTTAATTATATCTTCAACTCTGGTCATTTTAACTATATTGTTATTATATATCTTCATCAATCTTGAAAATTTATCTATATATTGGATGGATGTAACAAAATTGCAGAGGTTTCGAAAGCCACATTTCGTATTTGTTGGAGATAAAACTTAACACAAAAATAATTTATATTAAAACATAATGTCTGTAAGACAAAAAAATTAAAATATTAACATTTATTTTTACAATAAAAATTCAAAAATGACTCATCATTAATAAGTATTTTAAAGATGTAAAATTTGTATATTTTTGTAACGCCACAACGTTGTCAAATATTTTTTCCATCGCTTATTTGAAAAAAGATAAGCCTCCTGAAGTCTATTTCAACCTATATGCCATGTTGTTTATAGCATCACAATAAAATATGATTTCCTTTTTAATAAAATCTCGTTAAGAATTCTCGTATTGCGTAGGTAGGTATGTCATCTAAACTAGATACGTTAATGACGTTGTACATTAGACGATAAATAGATGGTTCTGTATTACTACATAGAACTAGTAAATTTCTTTTCGCGATCTTTTTACAAATCATAGAACCAATTCAAAATGAAATTGTGTATAATTAAATTTCAAATTTATTGTCTATAATATAAATAATACATTTAACCAATAAGAAAATTATCAGGAGTCATTTGTTATTATTTGAATATTTTTTTTAAAATAAATAAAATAATATAAAACAATGAACGTTGGTATTAATGATAGCTACGTATAAATCCGCCTAGTAACACAAGAGAGAGGAGATGGGATGGGATCAACAAAAATTTCTAAATAGCTTAAATATTATAAACAATTATTATAAGACCTAAAATTGATATAAAGCCAATTTATGCTCAATTTCATTAACATTTCATAAAGTGACTGTTGCAGTCAAATGAGTACTTTTTACTAATTTTAAAAAAGATATTTTTTGCAGCGTAAACATTTTTCCTCATATCTTTGAGTATAATATTATTTTTGACGAGTTTATTTAAGTTTAGATATAAAACAAAATACTATTCCCATTGATGTCACAAATTCTGATGTGTAAAGTTAAATTAAAAAGATGTCAACAGTTCTTAAATAGTTAATGTAATTTATTCGGTTATCAAAAATTGATACCATTTTTAGAAACATTTTTTTGGGATGTCCCATTGAATTGGACACCAACGAAAAACTATTTTGAAATAAAAAGTCTCGTACGTCACATTCGATCTTAAAAAGAGAAATTGTGCTCTTTTTAAGATCGAATGTGACGTACGAGACACCACCTCTTTCACTTTTAATTTTCGAACCATAGGGTTTTAAAGTGTTTCAGTTAAATGATATCACGAATTTTTGGAAATATAGCCGACTAAAACCTTGTTTTGGATAAGTCAAACAAAAAAAACTTCTCGTAGACAAAAAAGTCTTAAACAAAAATTGACGGTTTTTAAACCAAACTGCACACAGATATAGTCAAATTTGTACTTTCTTAGGCAGGTTAATTATATTATATATAACTTATTTTATTCATATTTATAGGAATTTAAAAGCGTAAGTCTACTCTCAACGTTTTATAACACCTAAAGTGAGCAGCAGATTGACTGCGGACTTTTTATTTTGACGGTGCTTAGCGGAATGACCAAAGCGATAAGGTTTCTTATATAATTAAGTCACAGTAGATTTTAACCTCTGTCTATAAAGACTAAAGAAAATTAATTGAATTGGAACAAGTGATAGGCAAGTTATTCATATTGTTCTATCGAGAAACATAATTTTTCCCCTTTTCACTTATATATCCTTCATTAGTAGCTTAAACCAGCCGTTATAATGAAAAGAAAAAAATAAATAAGTTAATTGTTATTAAAAGTGAAATTTATTTTAAATTTAGATTTATTATGTTACTAAATGTCATTGTGATAAGTTTTGCCTGGGTTCACCCCAGTTCATTTATGTACAGTATACATGTCTACGATATATGTCTTTATTTTAAATACCAGATTTATGTGTCTGATAGTTCTAGCAATATGATATTAGGACCAATGGGGACAAAGGAGAAAGATTAAAGTCATTTTTCCTTTCTGCTTCTTGTAACAATTTATCAGCCAATTTAAAAAATTAATTTCTTCATGCTATCGTTTTATTTGTTTCATAATATTCAAGTATCCACCAAGAGATTCAATTTAAAACAGTGTATTTATAAAAACACCAAATCATTTCTTCTTTTTAAAAAAATCGAATATATTTTTGAGAATTATTTTTCTGTTTTGTTATATTAAATTATAACATAATACTGAAAAATTTAGTGAAAGAAAATAAAGAAAATGTCTAATAACAACTATTATACTAAATTATAATATGGTCTTAAAAAACTTACAAAACCAGTTATATTTGTACTTTTGAGACATTTTCACTTTTGAAAACTATAGGCGCATGAATATACAAATCTATGTAACAACAAGAAACGAATAACAAAAGTCAACCGTATTCGTTTTCAAATGCAATAGATCCACTTTAGTAAATAATGACTGAAGTTCGTGGAGTGGAGGAGTTGAGGAGTTCGTGAAGTGCGTGGTAATTACTACATATTTTTATGTTTTTAATATGTTGACAATACCAGAGAATAATAAGAAATGTTTCCTGGAAGCCACAGGACATTAATGCTCTGTGGTTGAAATTATATCTGCTTCGAATGAAAAATTCCAAAAATTATATGACAACGAAATATAATTGCCCGAGAAAAAAAATTCTCTCACTATATATTCGAATAATATTTCTTTTACCTTACACTTCCATATAACTTCATTAACAAAATTTATTGCAAAATGAAATTAAAATCCTTACCAATTACTTTACACGTGGGTTTCTAAATTTTGAAATAACATTTGGATAAAAAGGGTTTCCTCGCCATTTCAAAGAGGCTCTTGAAATACTGGTACTTGAGACTTATAAAACAATGTGTGGCAAAACCCTTCTGCCGTTTCGTTTGTTTCATAGAGGGTTTCACAGCCCATTTTGTCACAAAAGGTTATGTCAAATTGGAATTAATGAGCAAGATAAATAAAAGCTTCGTTGAAATGAACCAAACTTTCGTTTTGAATGCATTCGTTCTCTTCACTTTTGGTGCATGTATTCTTTTATTCGGCGACAGCAAAATATTAGGTATAAAATATAAATCTGGATTATTTTCTTTCCAGTTTTTCTATCAATACTAATATTTAACCTTTAAATTTCTTATTGAGCGTGAATAAGTCTTAAAATTTTTCAAATATTTTTGTAAGCTAAAAAACTTCGCTCTTGATATTACTTTTAAGGCGTATTCTATGCAATGAGCTGTTATTTTATTTCCACTTTATAGGATACTGTGTTTGCAAATGCATACATTAATGAAGAAATAGTAACAATCTCAACTCTTTACTTTAAGTTAATTATCTACCTAATTTTATGTGTAGTAAATAACTATTTAATTGGATGTTACTTTTTTATTCCATTTATCATTTTAAATTATTCATTTCATAAAAATTAGCAATTTTCTTATAGGTGTAAACTTCATATATGAGATACAAGCTGATTTTATTCGACTTGACTTTCTATATTTTAATTAATATATTTGTTAAGGGAAATATATTTCTAATATGTAAGGAAATTATTTTTCAGAAAGGTGGGCTTAAAAACAACAAATGTTTTTCTCTAGTATTGTGGCTTGAAATTATTATTTTTTTTATCGGAAAAAGATGTATTTCATACGGAAATATTTTCAAAATTGAAATATCTCACAGCGAAATTTTTAAAAATTCAAATATTTCATTTTAAATTTGAGACGGAAATATTTTCAAAACAGAAAATTGTAATAATTTTTTTCAGTACTTTGTCGAAATCACTTTAAAAATGAACCAAAAAATTATTTCATGAATAAGTTGTATGGAGATAAGGTGATTCCCTCTGTAATTTGGGCAAACATTTCTGTGACTCATTTACTGGAATTGACTCGTATATTTGCACCGCCCCCTATTTTTGCATTGACCTTAAAAGTAAGCATCACACTTTAATATTTAGAGAAATTCTCATATTGTACTAAACCACCAAAACTGAATAATTCTATCTCTTGCAAATGAGATACTTGAATTCGAAGTTCTACTTTTTTATTTTGACCAATTCATAGACCATTGTAAATCTAAGATACTTCCTTCAGAACTCTATATTTTAAATTTATGTATGTTTAGATAACAGGTAACTAAAAGTTGCAATATTAAAACTCGAAAATGATAATAATTTATGGGAAACAATTTAATTGGCGTTGATTTTATTAAGGCAGTCACCAAAGTGAATAATTGAATTTTTATTCTTGAGATTGATTGTTTTGGAAAAAATGAAAAAAGTTGGATTATTTTATTTTATGTCCAGTATTTGTTTCAGTTTTGTAATATTTTTATATAAATTGATATGTTTCATTGATTTATTAAAACATTTTCATTGACAAATATGACCTCAAAAACGAATGTGATTGGCCTGGTTGCGGTTCCAAAATTTTTTCATTAGATCATCTAAATGTTGCATTTTCGCAAATTATTAAACTTAAAAAAAAAACTTTGAATTAACCATAGGCATATTTTTGAAGTAATATTAAATAAATTAATCCAGAATATCTTTAGTATCACATAATAAATAAGTTAATAAAATTTTCTCTATAATCTTTTCTATTATTTGTAACTAAGGTTGAATTAATCAACAGCAAGATGTATAGAATATTATATAATTTCCTATTATTTTTAATATTAAATATATGAAAATTGAATTCCAGGAAACTTATTAAAATTGTAATTTAAGAAACGTAATTGTTATGGGCGTATAGGGGAAATAACAATATTTAATTATTATTAGACTTTAGTGATCATTCGAGTACTAGCGACTTATTTTATTAAAAAGCTAACAAAAAAAATTATGGAAACGTTCGACTGCCAAGATCAAAGTGTAGTTTACAAATCCTGTTACATTTACAAAAAACTTCGGTGCTTAAAATAACATTTTCTTATTGGTTAAAATCTCTTAAACTGGTGGGGCGGCTACTTGGCCCGGGCGGCCTTTGGAATGTTCAGTTCTTTGTAATCCCTTTTATTACACTTAATGAACAGCAAAATTAGCGAAGATAATACATAATACGAAGATGATATATATTACGAAAACAAGACTACAGATATTAGGTGCTGTAGGGTTTTCCTACATCTTTACCAATAAACCGAGAGAGTTTTACAAAATGTGGCAGGAAGGCGTTGTAAATTTGAAATATTTTATAGAATGCAATTCCTAACAAACATACTCATATGTATATATATATATATATATATATATATATATATATATATACGCACGTACATTAAAATATAATTTACCTAAATGATAATGTCAATTTCGTAGAGTTTTTAGGTTTCCTTGTCTTTAAAAGGAAAAACGGGATCCTTGTAAGATCACTCAGGTTTTCTCAGTATTTCCGTCTCAGCCGTTTTTCTTAGAATCCTTTTGCGGTAGAAACTTGAAATTTGGCAGAGTAATAAAACATATTAGCCCGCATATATCGCAATATAATAATAGGGAGAGCAAATTAAGTATTTGATACTTTTAAAGGGCTAGTTAGAAGGGTTTAAAAGATAATTTTCCATAGTTTCAGGTATTACATTTTCTGAGATATACTGAAAAAAAATACGTAAGAATATATAAATAAGTCTTTATTTATATATTAGTATATAATGTATAAAATAAAGAATATATAAATAAAGAATTGTATTTAAAGTATATAATGTATGCACTTTTTTTCGCACTAAATTTCGGGAAGTAATTTGTAAATAAGGTTTACTTCGTCAATTTGTCATTACAAAACTAGGTTAAAACATTTTTAATTTGGCGATGGCTATTCACGTTCACAGACTCAAATGTAATTTCAGCAGGAAACTACGACATTCAAAATAAACTAAAAACATAGAATGGGGCAAACTTTGCAATTTTTCAAGAATGTTATTATAGTTAGCCACACATAACAAGTATCACCAGAAAAAACATTTTCATGCATATTTAGTGAAAATTGTCTGCAGTAAAAGAATTTCTAGGAAAATGCTTTATGATTTATACTCCTACATCTGTGTGTAGACATTTCCGACAAATTAAAATAAAATTGTGAATGCCGTGGATAAAAACTATAGGAATCGTTCTGAGTATATTGAATGACAAGAAATCTTTGTTTAAATATGAATGTTGTTAAATAGAGTATTTTGTCAAATTAATAAATTCAAATGAAAAATATTAGTTATCTTGAAAGTGATAAGTTCAATTCTCTTAAGAAAAATGTTTTCAGAAAAAAAGTCTCCTTCGCTATATTAAATAGTATTAAAAGTTCTATCCAAAATATTTTTGGCAAAACAAAATTTACACTGCCAATAAGATTTAAACGTCCTTAAATATGTCCTAGTGATGTCACTTCTTGAGTCGAAGTATTAAAATAAAAAGTTCACCATTCCACGCCTCGTCGTTAGTCGCTTGCTTCAGTTTTCTATCTAGCATTGTCAATAAACATTTAAATCATTATATCTTGTAATAATCACGTTAATCAGGTTTTAATTAACATAATGTCTGTAGTATCATTATTTAATTGTGAGTATTCGCCATTACATTGAAGACACACCTAAATTTTTATTTAATAAGAATGCATAATTTCTACGATTTGTTCATTATTAAATATTTAAATTGAGACTGAGAATTCACGCTGCGTCTGTATACTTGAAAATATTTACTAGGGGATCATTTTAGTATTAAAGTATAATTAATATGAAGTTAAAACAAGGTTTTATTGTCAGACTTAATTTTCCAAGAAGTTTTTTTCAATATACTTGTGTGTTAAATTTTCATATTCTGACTTGAATTGCCTGAGAGAGAAGTAACGACTTTTTCGTACATCAAAGCCAAGATTATAATTCACACAAAAAGTTGTTGGTTCCATATATATGTAAAATACGTAAAATTTAAGAGGTAATAATTCATACAGAGTAAAGAATATATCGATTTGTTTCATAATTTTCTGGGAATCTTGTTTTTTTATTATTCTTTTGAAAAATATACAGTTCACAGCAAAAAAAATCAAGATGCATATTCAGTATTTACTGAATGGAAAAGCCACACGTATTTTAAATGTTTAATTATAAGTAGGTATGTCTAGTAATAATTTTTCGGATTCCATAATCAAACATGGAACTCTTAAAATGTCGTCATGTCCGTGTAGGTGTTCTTCTGTCTGTCACACATTCGTAGTATTAGATATATTGTAACTTTGAGGTGGTATATAAATATTAACGTAAATTTTTATGGAATATAAATATTTTGTGCTAAAAATACATTTTATTTCTATGGGTCCATTTGATAATTTCTGTAGGAAGCCGTAATATTCAAAACAATCGAGGTAGAACAATTTTTTACATATTATATTTCGTCGGCCTACACACAATAATGAGCAGAATTTGAAAAACATTTTCGTCTGCAGAAATGTAAAATTTACTCGCACCGTACGAGGGAATTTCCTAGCACAATATTTTATCGTAAATTACACACCGACAGAAGTGGCCATGTAGACATATCCAACATTGTAAAGATTGTTGGAACTTGCTTAAGCCCGCTTTTCTTACATATTTAACAGCTGCATGTATATTTTAGATACAAGGAAATTTCAAGACGGGAACTGCTTTCAAATGAAAGAAATTGATATGTAAAGAAATAAATCTTCACACGTATTTTTTAATGAAAGTCTAATTAACGAGAACGAACTATAAATAATTAACATAATGGTGCTTAATTGTTAACCAATTGCATGCTAAACAATATTGAATAAATTAATCAGTTATTACCTTTTAATGCAAAAAAATCCAATAAATGCAGTCGTTTTTCGCATATGGAATCTTAAAAACCATTCTTTTCAATTCATTATAGGAAAGAAAATAAAATAAAAATAAGTAAAATTATAGAAAATCTGGTTTTAAAGAATTTTAAGTTTACTGTTTTTTTTATATACATAATACGGCGTACAATAATCCGCTTTGTAATGTACGTTTATACAGCCTATGAGAGTAGGAATATACTCATATTGGGTATTTAAAGGAAAGGACTTATAATATTTTATAATTTATATATATATATATATATATATATATATATATATATATACACATATATATATATATATATATATATATATATATACATATCCATATATATATATATATATATACATAAAATTTAATAATAAAAACTCATTGAAATATATCCTAAATTAAGCTCTTGGTATCAAGAAGAGCCATTCTTTTGTTTTCATCCCGCAATAGAAAAAAGCCTTCAAGCTCTTGGGAGAAGGTGAATATTCGGCTCGGAAAAGAGCTAACGTCTCTTCAACTTGCTTGATCTCGCATGGCAATAGATGCGTGAAAAATATCTTTAAATATATGGACTGTGCTCTTTGGTCCTCTAGATCTCCCACTTTTCTCTGTTTAGCTTGCTATCTAATCCGCGTTAAAAGATTTGAACGCTCAGACCATTTTAAGTTTCAAGTAACCCAATTTTTTATACATAATTTCAAAGAATCCTTCCAGAAATTAATCGTATCTCTACATACACGTTAGAAACAAGTGACAGATAACGATGGTTATTGAATATTCATATTATTCATTATATATAAAAATAAAATAACCCTGTAAACTAAAATAGTCAGATTGCAATTCTAGGAGAATCTGTCTTTGCAAACAGATAGATAGGTAGTGGGACATGAAATACTATAGGATACTTTGGTCTCTGAAAATCTCATTTCTTTGGAAAAATTCTTATTTCAAATTGAAAAAGTGCACAAACGGAATATCGAAACAACATCGTTATGAACTAAGAGATCGTCGTGATTTTCTGAAGCGCTACCTACATAATATAAAGTGGCGACCTTTTAATATAGAGAAAAATACTTATATTTTGATTTGTATTGTAAAAAAACGTTTCATTTCCATTTATTTTTGTAGGTGATGCTGTATATTTTAAGTTCTCTATGTAAGTATATAACCTCGTGAACGTAGCCGCTAGTAAGAGTTAGTACGTTATAATTTTAATTATTATGATTTTATTTCCCATTTAAATATTATAAATTCATCTTATTATGGCATAAACCCCGGGATGGGTCTTAGTTCTTATACAGAAGTTATATACGACATTTCCTTAAAAATTCAAAGTAACGTGAATTTTTCAAGACAGTGATGGTCAGAATGTAAGAAATTTCTCAATGCATTTGTGTCGTCCGTTTGTCTTATGTGATCAAATAGTTTCATTCTCTGTATTTAAATAAAATTTGAAACGTGAATTAAACGACAAAAAATCAGTGAACCAAGTTAAATGAACCTTTAACTAAAATCAAATTTTATTTGTATTTCGAAATTTAGTCTACTAATAACTTCTTCGAAATCTTTTAAAATTGATTTCTTCTGATGTCTGTTTTTGTTTAAATGAGTGTCAGGTAAAATTGATTAAGTAGATTATAATTAATATTTTCATCATTGTAACTGGTAAGGTGAATAATGAGATTTAATTGTTTTTTAGGACTCAAAAGGTTTTTACCTCAAAGGAAAAAAATAGATTGATGTATGTTCACTTCGTTGTCCGACTGTTTGCCAGTCTTTCGATCAGGAGTCTTGGAGGTTTTAAGTTGAAATTAATATCAAATACTTATATCTACGGTGTCATGGAGCTGTAAAAAATCAAGCTTCTATGTGAACGTAATAAAAAAAAACTAAAACTGGCATTTATACCGTATTTTCTGACACTACCGAATACATTTGTGACCTAAAATCATGAAATTTAGCAAGAAGCAGGTTACACAGTACAAGTAGAGGAAAGAAAGCTGAAAATTTTGATTTTTAATTATATCACATAAAGAAAATATTTCTTTCAATTTGGGCATGTGAACGCATTAGTAGGCAATATGTTTGTTCTAAAAAAATAAAATTTTGTAAATACAATAATTAAAAATATAAAATAAATTTGTGTAGCTTAAATTTGTATTGAACTTCATTGTTCCACTTATGCTTGACAAACTTAAAATTAAATTATTAACACCCAAACCTTTAGATCGTTAAGCTTGAAAGCTAAGATGTAAGTTATTTCTATTCTGATAAAGGGTATCTCGAAGATTAAAATAGACACATTGTTACTAGAAAAACATTTTGTAACCACAAAAAACATGGGTAAAAAAATATTTTCTACGTATTCAAATTTTTTTAATGACTTCGTATTTGCAGTATGGTTGTCTTTTTCAAATAATGCTTTGCTTAGGAAATGTTTTATTTTTATTTGCTATAATAACATTTGTAATTTAATAAATTTATACGGAAAAATTATTTGATATTAATCAAAATTCCATGTGATTTTCACCTAATTCTTTATTCAATTTGACAGTAATTTTTTTATGTATTTTATTTTTTTTCTTATCTTACTATTTGACTTCTATAAAGCAACGTTGATACTAAAGAATGAAACGGGAGCTTTATGTACTACATAAATATTTTTAAATTTTCTCAATATCTGCAGGCAAATATAGAATGTATTAAGATGGAAATACATTTTTTTGAATGAAAACGTGAGTCGACTCAGATTAGATAAAATCCGTTACCAAAAGTCGATTCTCGATCAATTCTAAGAGAGATATATATGTATATAAACATTTCCGAAAATATTTTCCTGACAAATAATAAGACAATCACTTTTTTCGATTACTTCTGTTCAGCGAACACGTGAATTTTGATTATTAAAGAACAAAAAATATGAAGGCATCGCGTAGATAGCTCTGGGCTTCTTCCTTCGAGAATCCCGTTTAGGACTGAATAAATGGATAAGGATGCACTCTCTTATTACATAGCTAAATATTGGTTCCAAAGTTTCGGTGAGGGGAATTTTTATCTCACCGATAACTTTGTTCTCACCAGGGCAACCGTCTGCATTAGATTTATGAAAAGTGAAAAGCCTTGTTGACAGAAATACCAACCTAATTGGGTGGAGCTACTTTTACACTCTTACTTTATCTGATAGAGTTACTTTTATACTGCAATAGTAAAACTTCATGCCATGTGGAAGAAGTGGGAAATATTTTATTTAGTTATCATTTGAATATACAATTATAAACTGAGATGGCAGTGTTTGATTAGTTTGTAACCTAATATAATACCATTTAACAGGTTGTTTAAAATGTGATTGGGTCATAAGTACGATAAATAATTAAATGTATATATACGCAGGAAGGCAGTAGTTTTATTTGTTTCTTATATCTTTAAGATGTAAAATCATTGTTTCTATGTTATATAAATATTTCTTATATTTCTAAAAGGAAACGTATATTCTTAAAGCAGTATAACTTGTAGTAATATTTTAATTACTGGAATCTAATTAACTTTAGTTTTATTTCATTGTATATATTTATTATTTTCGGCAATAAAGAAAAATTGATAAAAAAATGAACTCAAAGGGACAAAAATTTAAACAGAACATCTAATATTTGTGCCTATTGATTTGTAGGTATTATTTTAAAAGGTAAATTAACTTTCGTAGATTTTTCGTTTAACAATTTGGGACTTTATGTACTTTAATGAAAGATGGTTAACCATTAGCTGTTTTGTAGTTTTGAAACACGAATTAATCTACAATAGCGCTATGATTATTTAAACTTTTTAATAGCTGAGTGATAATATTTATCATAGCAATATTCGCTATAACCAATAGAGAAAGAAATGCACTCACGTGAATACCTGTTAAACTAGTACATTTCTCAACTTTTGCTAATAATTAAAATTTGCATATTTTGAACATAAAATTCGTGCAATGACTTTAAAACTATATGGAACGTTATAAACATCTAAAAACTTTATCACATTACAACTTTAATACAAATATTCTTCAAAGTAAGTTATTCATATAAAATTAAATACCTAATAAAATTTAATACCTTAATTATTTAAGGTTCATTTAAGAAGGAACTAAGCATTCCCGAATATTATATTATATTTTCTTTATCGTCAAGTCTAATATTTATAAAGTATTAAATATCATAAATATTTTAGTTTATTCGAATCATATTTTGAAATATTTACTATGTTATTAACCGGGTAAACTTTAATTAGAAATAGATATAAATAAAGATGTTGGCGGCTTCACTGTACCTTTATGTGTCAACCCTTCATTTATATTTTTACGACTCTCGTATTTTAAAAATTTAACATAAATTCTAAAAAGGTCACAATGACAGTTACGTTGCAAGTATCAGCGTAGTGCATACTATAATAAAGTTAATGAAATATGGAAACAATTATTTTAGTTTCCTACGTACATTTTTTTCTTTTTGTGTTCTTTTAATATTTGTCCTTGTATGTCCGTACAAATATTTTATATATTTAAAAAAGAAAAATACACATATGAGAATATAACATAAATGCAAATTAATAAAAAAGACACACTTAATTTAAAAGTTCACAAAATCTGAAAAAAATAGGAACCTTTTTTGACAAAAATTCTAATATTCGTAAAAGAGTGAAGGTGACAGGGTTTACTGCAAAAACTGTTAAAAATATTTAAAGATATAATGATGAAATTTAGTAACGATTAAGCAAAAATGGTATAATGTCCGGCACTTTATATTTTGATATAGTGTATAGTTGCTTGGGCAACTATACGGTCTAAACGACTTAATCGATCAACATGATAAACTGCGAGTCAAATATATCATCCACACACACGTACAATAAACAATAATTTTGGTGAAATTAAAATGGTGACTGTTATATAAAATTGGGCACTACTAAAATAATAAAATTATTTCAAAATTTATTCAAATTGATAATTTCCTTCTTAGTGAAAGACGTCGTATATTATTCCAATCTGTAAAAGAAAAACAAAAGACGCAGGGGAAATTATAGGCTAGCCTTAGTCTTACCTCATTCTAGTAAGCTCTATGAAAGATAGGTATACAGTCAAGTTTATCCTCTCCTAATGAAACCGATATTCGAGAATCATCGTGGTTTTATTCGAAATCATACGATTTTCATTGACCTCATACAAGTTACTCAGTATATACTCTGGAACATGGAGAGGCACCATCAAGTTGCCCGTTATCTATACTGATTTCTCAAAAGCTTTGGATAAGGTAAATCATTAAAGTTGAAAAAACTTCAAATACTAGGTATTCATGAAGATTTATATGGTAAGTTCTCTTCTTATATAAGAAAGCGACAGCAAACTGTAGTTGTCAGTGATGTCGCTACCACTAAACTTATGCCAAACCAGGAGTACCTCAAAGTTCTTATTTTGTACCTCTACTATTTATTCGCTATTATTACTTGTAATATACGTTGAAAATGTAAACCTAAAAATATTTTCTTCTATAAGGCGCTCAAATCAAGTAAGTCTTATAAAAGAAAAGTAGTTCTAATAAAAGATCTTAAACAGATTGGCTGACTACGTTAAGACACGTGAATCCAAAGCAGTGTAGATTCATTAGCTTCACGGGTAGTAGATTTGTAAATATTTGTTACTGTTATATAGACGTAACTAAAATACGAGATCTATGTATTACTCTGGATAGTAAACTACTTTTTGAAGAACACAACACAGAGTTTACCGCTCCGCTGGATTTTATTCGTATTTGCATACTGTTCTCGTCTACGATACTTTGAAAATTCTAGTGTAATTATAAGAATAATTTGAAGTGTAATTATGATTCTCAAAAACTATATTTAAAATTATTATGATTTTATTTTTTATTAATTTTTCTTTTAATTTCAAGTTGAATTTATCGTAAAATATTTCTTTTAAAGCTTCCAAATGAAAACGGTATAGTAATGGTACTGAGTTATGCGGGATCGGACATATGTGGACTGCGTGTGAATGGAAAGCGCGGAAATGTTATCGATTGAATAATCTGAACGCGGATTCAAATTGTTCAATCGATGATATTGGTACTCCTCCCCAAGGGCAGACATCGTTTTCATCATAGTAAACAAAAATTGATTTGAATTGTCTTGTATATTTAAAGGCCATTTCATTTCTGAATTGTATATTTGACTGTAGTTTTTTGGAGGAATTTTAGTAATATTTCCAAAAAAAAAGTTTTTTGTTGTTTTTTATTCTATTTTCTCTACGTTGTTTGGTTGAGTGCTATTTTAAATTTTCAAGTCAGTGTTTTGTTATTGGAAAGTCATTGGTCAATCACACACCAAAAAGTTTAAAATTTTTTATAAAAATTGAAAAAAAATATTCGTGAGTAGGGTTAATGCCACAATTAAGCTGATTAATACTAAATTCCTTATCCGATATAGATTTAATTAATGACGACTTTGCTAAATTCTTAAATATTATCTCAAACAATGACACAAACTTCAATACAAATTTAAAACAATTAAACGAAGGATTGACGCGATAGTTGTTCGGATCCGTCTAAGTCGATAGAAGTCCGAACAACTATCACTCTTCCAGAGTGATAGTTGTTCGGACTTCTATTGACTTAGACGGATCCAATCCATATATTCAAGAAATTTTAGGAAATTTGCAAAATCCTAATGACCTTTGTTAAATTATTAAACTCATCCAAAAACTCGCCATCAATAACAAAATATTCTACTTATTATTTACCAAGGTTCACTATTTCGACGACTGTACTTATTAGGATATACATATATATATATATATATATATATATATATATATATACATATATATATATATATATATAAATATATATATATATATATATATATATATATATATTTGCGAATAATTAACGAAATAGCAATATCTGATTTCGTCCCCTTTGAAAAGCATTCATTTACACAATTGTACAATATGATGGCATACCTATTCTACAACACTGACATTACTGTCAATGTTTATCACGATAAGATAATTTTTCCCGTAGCTAGCAAAATATCCAAAATCCTCAAGGAAAACCAAGATATTTCGATTGCAGGACATGTAGGTTCCACAAGGATGTATGCTGGAATTAAAGAACGATATTACTGGAAAATATAAGATCAGATATAGAATCTTATGTTAAACAATGCCACTCGTATCAGTCTAATAAAATCTTACGGCAAACGAACCGAGCACCAATACAAATTACGACGCGTTCAACCCGTCCATTTGACCCCCTTAGTCCGGACATAGTAGGTCCATTGGCCGAATCCGAAATCCATAAACTAAAATTTATTTTGACGCTCCAAGATGACTTAAGTAAATATTCCATTGCTTACCCAATTTCCAATACCATAGCTGAAGAAAGTCGTGAGTGCCTAATCCACTTCATTTCCTTACTTGGTATTTCAAAAATTATTCTGACCGATAAAGGTACAAATTTAACTCCAGACTTCTTCAAAAGGACATACAAATTTCTAAAAATTAAACATATATGGTTTTCACCATACCAACTTGAAACACGATGAGCTCCTGAGCGCAGTCCTTCGACCTTAAAAGAATATCTTAAGTCCTATGTAAATGGTAACCAAACTGATTGGCACCAATCACCGCTATATCGGCATACAGCAAAATACATAGCACGACTCAATTCACTCCATAAGTAGTTTCTTTCAGGCGTAAGCTTTTCATCCCCGACTCTATTTATGAATTACGATCCAATACTACTTATCCCGAATATGTGAAAATGTTACATCACCATCTCAAGGTATCTCGTAAAAAAGTAATTGAAAATGTATACAAATCTAAAGAATACTACGACCAACACTCTCGAAGCGTGCAGCACAAACTAGTGCCATATATTTCCTTTCAGATAGAAAAAAATTCATAATATCATCAAATATGTAAACGCCAAAAACATGAAATGTTATTTATTAAAATAAAACAACCTTTATGCTATAAAAACCTCTGCAAAATTGGCTTGATTAAAGATTTAAATTAATTTTCTTTAAAAAATAGTCAATTTAAAGCTAATGCAATTAATGTCATCAACAACATTTGTAACATATTACATGTAATTAAAGACAAGCCAGAAACACAAAAAAAATCATCCTACAATACCGATGTGGAAAATACGTCGAAGTAGTGCTAAAAGGAAGGATTTGATATTTATGTACTATGCGTTTATACATGGGCATCAAGATTAAATCATCGTTGATTACTGAAAATATCTAGTAATTTTCTCTTTTTTGTTTTTGACATTAAACTAATATTTATAAAAATGGTTCTCACCATCCAAAATTGGAAACGGTTTTCTTCTCCTTCTTCAATGGCTTGACAGCCCAGGATGAGCCCCCTGTCTTCAAGACACAGAATCGACTCCCAAGCTTTTCTATTCTTTGCCAGAGACATTCAGTTCGTTACACTTGGGATTTTAAAGTCTTTTTCCAGGTAGTTGAGCCACCGAAGTTTAGGTCTTCTTCTTTTTCGGGAGCCCAATGGTCTGGCTGAGAAGATATTTTTGTTGCCTGACTATCATCCATTCTGCTCAAGTACCCTGCCCATTTTAATCTATGAATTGTATTGTATTTGACTATATTCGGTTCTTTAAATAATTTGTAAAGTTTAATTAGTTTTTCTTCTCCAGATATCTTTAAACATTAGACCACCAAAAATATTTCTTAAAATTTTCTTTCAAAAAAAAAATGGTATGTTTAAGTTTTTTTGTCCATGTCTCGGAAAAGATTTTATTTATTTCAAAATTGGGATTTAAAAATTAGAAAACTAATGTTTTCATAGGTGCGGGTTTATAGACTAACAGTATATAAATACGTACCTATATAAAATATATGTATACAATAAATCGTAGGTATATATCTCTAGCCCATAAGTATATATCTCTTGTTACTCTAGCTTGACCTATAAATATAAAATAGATCATGACGAGCTTGCCAATGTTTAGTGGTGATTTCAATAAAAAAAATTATTGAGTATGAGTAGATCTCGCAAGACGAGGGTTCCAGACACACAGGTAAATATAAATATTTAAGAGTACATAATATTTCTCTGAAACTATTTACGAATAATTAATAATACGGTTTTTTATCACGTCAATATTACATAACATTAGTACATCTTTAAGAGGCATGAGAATAATGCGCATTTCACAGGCATAAATAACATTTTTTTTCAAAATTGAGTTCAAGAAAGACTAAAAACATGGCTAAAATTACAGACGCACTAAAACTTAATTAAATTTTACAGTTAGTTAATAATAACTGAAAATCCCACGAAGAATTCAATAAATTAAATTCCATCAGAAATTCTAATGGAAACTTTCCATAAATATTCATCTAACGCTGTAATTCAAAGCAACACTCCATTTTGCATATTTGAATTTAGTCATATATTTATAATCCACTAAACAATTTGTTATAGTGGGTTAAAAATTAATTACAGTATTTTTGTAAAAACCAGCTTACACAATCTGCGATTATCAATAAGATGGTTTGAAGATAGTTTTCAAAAATAATTTTGTGTTAATCGAATTCTGTTTTGGAGCACGTTTTTTAGAACCACCACAGTTCTTGTTTTTTTGATAAATGTTCGCTAATAAAAAAATATGTAAACTAAGATTAAAATATTTTCAGATATTTTAATGTGTTTTACTTTTTGGCATCTTAAATTATTAAAATATGATTTGATTTTAATTAATGATTGAAGTTGTTTAATATTGAATATATTTGGTGTTAATTTTGTAGAAATTCAATATCCACAACTAAAAAAAACTATGTAATGTAGTATTATTTCTACTTTCTGTAAGTTCTTTACCACAACCTAGGTTTCGTTGTATAATAACATCTTCAAGTGGGCACTAGCATTTTGCTAATTGCCCATGTGAAGATGTTGCAACAACGAAAAATAGGTCGTTGTAAAGAACATAAAAAAAGTGGAAATGATACTATGTCACGTAGTTTCATTTAATTGTTAAAATTATCTAATACAATGATTCAAAAAAAGATCTTTAGGT
The DNA here is from genome assembly GCA_039881145.1 of Druceiella hillmani. Taxonomy (NCBI): domain Eukaryota; kingdom Metazoa; phylum Arthropoda; class Insecta; order Lepidoptera; family Hepialidae; genus Druceiella; species Druceiella hillmani. The sequence continues at coordinate 15,833,845 of JAYKKI010000025.1, read as the reverse complement.
GGGATTTTAGCAAAGATACATCTTTGCTAATAGCCCACCTGAAGATGTTGCAATACAACGAAACATAGGTCGTGGTAAAGAACTTAAAGAAAGTAGAAATAATACTACATCACGTAGATTCATTTAATTGTGTATCAAAAATGTTTTCCTATCTAAAAATAGGACTATAAATGTATTTATATATATATATATATATATATATATATATATATATATATATATATATATATATATAAATATATATGCATATATTATAAATCAAATGCACTGTGTAATGGAAATAACATTTGTGGTAAAAATATAATCTAATACTGACTTATTCAATGATGGTGCAAGAAAACCGAACGTGCATTTTTCCATTCGATACCATTCCGATTTCCATTCCTCTTACGATATTAAAAATGCACTCGCGGGGATGCTGCAGTCTGAGTTAGGAAGACATAAATAATATTTACATTCCATGCAACTTTGGCTGAAAAAAGAAATAATATTAATGTGCTATCATGCCCAAACAAATTTTTAAGAGAGAATCTGTTCTAATTCGCGTACGTTTAGCCTGAACACTAATTATAAGATAATTAGTAAAACTTCAAACTATACATACACAATGTAAAGCAACGACTTCATATTATTTTATGTTAACAGTGATCTTAAAATTTTTTTAGTATAACAAAAGAATTAATGGGTTAGTGATTGAAAGAAATCATGGCATATTTCGTTTTGCATAAAGAGATTAATACAAATTTATGAATGGCGTTCATGCCATCCCACCTGAAGATGTTGTAATACAACGAAACCTAGGTCGTGGTAAAGAACTCAAGGAAAGTATAAATAATATTACATCACGTAGTTTCATTTAATTGTGAGCACTATGAATGTTACCTATCTATATAACAATTTATTGCAAGTATATCATGAGGAAGGAATTTGAGAAATGGGAAGATTTTATTTAAATAATAATATTTTAATAACATCGTGATCAGCAATTTGGGACACGTAATGAGCTGTTTAATAGCAGAGCTGCCGGTATGGATAAATAATCAAAATAAACGTCACATTTGGCTAATTTGCTGAATAGGAGAAATCTCAGATCTTGAGTTTATCGGCGAGTGTGTGTACCCGAATAATTAAAGAAAAGAAAAGAAATTCAGAAAGGGGCACAACTTCTGAGATATGGCACTAATGGTAAATGCTTTATATATATTACAGAAAAAAAACAATATATCTGTTCTCAATAAACTTCTAATCGCACCACAGTCTAGCATTCAAAAAAAATATCATTTATATTATTTAGGTAAAATCTCTTTATGTGTGGAATTGCCAGATTGGTTAAAAATAATTTTGTGGAATATGCTCTAAACTGATGGTTAGATTAAATTAGGTTTTTCTATAATTATTTGAGATATTTTAAAGCCTGAATTATGTGAATATAATTTTCCATTATACGACATTTATGAATGAAGAGTTGAAAAAAAAGAGAAGAATGTTACCACAAAATTATCAAAGGATTCCTAAGCTAGATGTATATTTGTAGATATTATAATAAATGAATTCTATGCAAAATATGCAGTGATAAATTGAAATGAACTCAAGTCCTTCAAATAGGACTGCACGTACAATTACATTCGTTTCCTGTAAGTAAAGCAAATTTTACATTCGTTTCTAACCACTAAAATAATAAGGAATAAAGTCATGATTTATCAATAAGCAAATCAATTTGTATAAGAAATAATTAATACAATAAGCGGTCAAATTTTGAGACGTCTAAAAAAAAATAAATATAATGCCAACTCTTCTATAATTTTGCATGAAGATAAATTTTGTTAGCAAAATAAAACTGCATAATCAGTATTTAAACATTTATATGGGATAGATATATTTTACTCTTCTTTCATAAATAAACATGATTATTGATAATTGATTATTTCATGAAAGATATTTGCCCAAAATTTGATATATTAGAGTTTATGTGTCATGTCAACATCAGATACTTTTGTTTTTTATGTAGTAAAGTATATAATCTTGTTTGATATTGACAAATAATAACTCGTTTTTACATGTAGAATAAGGATACATTAGAATTAACGCCAATTAAGTTGTAAATAATTTATCATAAACCCTTTGAACATGGAGTCAATGTCTTTTGCAATCAAAATTAAATGAAACTATGTGTTGTAGTATTATTTCTACTTTCTAAAGTGTTGGGGCGCAGGTGGACTATTAGCAAAGAAAATCTTTTCTAATAGCCCACGTGAAGATATTGTAATACAATGAAATAGGTCGTGGTAAAGAACTTAGAGAAAGTAGAAATAATGCTACATTACTTAGTTAATAATGAATTTCTACAAAATTAACGCCAAATATATTCAATGCAAGTCTTTTGTAGTCGCATAGAATTTGTCAAATCTCCTATAAAAAATATAGTTTCATATCGGGTACAAATTGATAAGAAGTTTTAGTTACCATAATCTCGAAAAGCAAAAGTCCTACATACGGACAATAGTTCTCTCTAGATCGTGTCAAATCAAAGTTATCCACGTATTCATATTGTGTTCCTTCCAAAAGATACTACAAAGAAAACCTAGTAATGTAACAAATGATTCTGAATTGTTTATATGATTCAAAAAAATGGCTAGTAAATATTAGAGTAACGAAAATCAAAAAATTTCTGTGATAAACGCAATATTGACCATTAATCTGAAGGCATTTGCATAGGTGTTAAGTGGCGGAAAAAAATAGAAATTGTAGTTATCTGACGTTTGCTAATAAATCCTGTTGATTTGAAATAAAATTTCGGGTTAAAAGAATAATTTTATATATATATTACATTATTGTTTATAATTTTATAATTATAAACAATAGTGCTACAAATCGACAACAGTTCTCTCCAGACTGTATCAAATCAGGATCAAATCAAAGTTCTCCGCGTGTTTACATTGTATTCTCTCCGAAAAATACTATTAAAAATCTATAAAATATAAAGGCATTTGGTTAGGTGTCAAGTGGCGGACAAAATATGAATTGTGGTTATCTAACTTTTCTACTAAATTTTGATTATTTGAAACAAAATTTTGCGGGTCATATGAATATTTTCAAAATTATAAAGCAAAACTTCTACATACCAGCAATAGCTCTCTCTAGATCGTATCAAATCAGGGTCGAATCAAAGTTCGTCACGTGCCTTGTAATAAATGCAATATTGGCAACTAATCTAAAGGCAATTGGCTAGGTGTCAATTGGAAAAATAGGAATTGTGGTTATCTAACGTTTGCTATTAAATCCTGTTTACTTGAAATTAAATTTTCCGGTTATAAACATATTTTAAGATAAAACAAAGTCGAATAACATGGCCGATGCAGAAACGAACGTGGTCCATGTGATGAAATTTTTAAGTTGACATCATAATGTAACTTACTTGAGTATATTTTTGTCATAGAGAAAACATCATACGTACAAACTCAATAAATATGTCGCTATGAATATTTTATATAAATCATATTATGTTTGTATGTCTGATTCATCTTTCTTTGGAAAGTCCTATATTCCGATTGCTAAGAAGATTAGCGATTCATGTGATGTCAAAAAGAACGTCGTATAATTCTCGTGTTAGTCAATATAATTCTTGTGTTGGTCAATATGTGTCAGATAATATTTCGTGAACATAGGATCGTATTTTGATTTTTATATATGAGTGAAACGATGCACTGTAATATTTTAAGTTTGTTTCAAGTTTGGCCTCAGATTGAAGACACGTAGCATAGGTTTTACTTTTTTTAACAAAACTTACTTGAATTTTTATTTAAATAATTTACCGGATTCCAATAACTACGCTATAGGTTTAAGTAACAGCTTAAATGATTGACAATTGAAGAATTGGTAAAGTTCTGTCGTCCGGAGCACTCCCTTCTCCATTTATCTTGCTCTATATCGGGACTGCTGGAAACAATCTGGAATTAGTTAAAAATATAAGTTTTTTATTTAGATATACGAGAAAACATTTCAAAATGAAATCGTCGCAAATACATATATCGTAACGATGTGAAGTTTATTGATTACAATACTTAAAGAAAACAGTTACTCTAATTTAATTTTTTTTAAACCGATTTAATGTTCTATTTTACTAAGATTATCTTGATCCCACTACCTACTACGTTCGCGTACATACTAAGTTTCCGCACTCCTCCTCTGGTATAAAAATGTAAATATTATCTGTTGTTCGTTGTTATTTACACAACTAGTGCACATTATGACTGGTAATTGACTACTCTTAAAATTTCTACTTTTGTAAAATAACATAAACATAAGTTAATTTAAAAATAATATCCAATAAAGTTATAATATTTTTTTAAACAATTACGGAGCTATGAGCTTATAGCTTTAATGTTGGGGATGGGGAAGGAATGTCTCTCTGTCTCATTCACACTTAGGGAATACAACGAGCGTTGTATTTAGTATTATGATTTATGATTGGCAACAGATTCGTATTTAAATTTAAAACTGCAGAAAAGACAATTTGTCTGGTTGCTAAAGGTTGTTTTCAAGGACCAAGGGAGGATTTTTACGAGATATCATCCCCAGTTGTAAGATCTTCTTCTATCAGATTGATAGCAGCACTATCAACAGATTTGAGTCTAGAGACCCATCAAATGGACGTAGCGACTACTTATTTGAATGATACATTTGAATGATATATTATTATTATTTATCCGTTTCCACAAGGTCTGATATTACTTACGTCGTCAACTACCTCAGTCAGTTTCATACTAATTATGATGTATGGAAGGCGGCGAAACGTGTGTTAAAATATGTAAAAGGTACCTGTAATTATGGGTTAATGTATGAGAGGATTGGTTTATCATTGTTTGGTGTGGTTGATGCTGACTGAAGTACAAATGCTATAAACCGTAGGTCATATTCCGGGTATGCATTTCTTTTGGCTGGTGGTCCGGTAAATTGGGAGGTACGTAAACAAAGAACTATCGCTCTCTCTAGCACCGAAGCTGAATATATGGCAATTTCTGAGGCCACTAAGGAAGATATGTATTTACAGGAAGTATTGACAAATGTGGGGATGGAATACAAGGTTGTAACATTATTCAATGATAACCATAAGCCTTAAAGCTTGTTCAGAAAAGAAATTATCATTCGAGAACAAAACATGTTGACGTAAGGCATCACTTTATCCGAGATATGTGCGAAAAAGTTATTGTTAGTTACAAATATTTGTTTACAGAGAGAATGCCAACAGATGTTTTCACGAAAGGTTTGAGTGCAACGAAACACCATGAATGCTTAAGTAATCTTGGAAAGATAGATAAACAAATCTGATTCGTTCACAACTTCCAGGGGAGGTATTGAGATAGTATCAACGCGAACATATGTATTGTGTGTGTATAAATATATCTATATATAAAATTAATCACAAGCTATGACCGGTGTCCCTAGTCACGAATAAATTGTCAATCTGCTTTTAATTAATAAACATGGAAATAGTAATTAATACTTGTGTCTTTACTTACGTCCTAATAGCCGTCTTTCTCTAAACGTTATATTTAAACCTGGTGCATTTTTAAGATTGGCCAAAAGTTTTTCACAAGCTGACGGGGAGAAAGTTTACATATATGCATATTAGACCCTACTAGATCTCGATTTAAATTTTGAGATATCGGTCGTCAAGTATAATAATTTAAATCAGTTCTTTATTAAGATTTCTCAAAAACTGCCAAAAATGTTTAACAAAAGTTAATGAAGTAAAGAAACAACGAACCTGAACCGTGTATTGTATTAATTTTGTATCTATCGCCTCAACTAAGGACCTAGATGAGTATATTATAATATAAAATTTATGTTTAAAAATGCAACTTTTCATTTATGATGACTTAAATAATGGAGACGTATTAAGCAGCTATCCTTCACTTCACTTTTCTTTATTTACAAGAATGTATATAAAACGAATAAACCAATTAATAACCGTATATTTTGTCGTCTTGTAACATTTTATCAAGTAATTTATTTGCTGCTGACAAAACCGAATAAATAATAATTGACCTCAATTAAGTTTAAAAAGTACAAAAATACTAAACCCATTTATTAAAAACGATCTTGCTACATTCTAAGAAAAAGTTTCAACATTCTTCCAACTTCCAATCACAACACAATGAAGGTTCATGGACTTCAAAGACATAGTATTTGAAATACCATAATATATTTTAATTTCCTTGACCTAATAATACCCGTAATAACAAATTCAAAATTTAGTGGAAAATGAAATAATAATTCCATTCGTAAAGGTTTATTTACGTCGCATAGTAAACCCAATTTAATGTAAGCGTTTATGAATAAATTTTCTACAAGAAGGAATAAAGTTTAAGTCTTTAATGTGGCTTTATGTTATTATTCAAATCCTGTATTATAATTAGGTTTCCTTGAACTAATAACAGGAGCAAACACAACATAATATATGCTAACGAAAATATATAAATAAGGTTATTTCATTCTTAGAAGTAAATATTATTTAGGTCACGTATTAAAGCTAACAAAAGTTTTATGAAAAGATAAAGTTTAAGTCTGTAATAAGGCTATATGTTCCGACTTTATAAATATCGAGTATTAAAACCATCTTGAATTAAAAACTTATTGAGATCTTCTGAGAGCTTTCTAGGGATTGAAAAATCGACTTTATTTACATCGAAATTAGAAATTTATGAATTAATGTGAATTAAGTAAAATCGTCCTGTTTCTATAGATACAACAGAATTTAAATTAACGTTTACAATGATTTAATACTAATTTAATATATAGGAAAGTTCATATAGTAAAATTAAATTTCTAGGTGAGATTATTGGAAAGTTATAACGGATTTTACATTAAAGGTTGGATTCGTTGTGTCATTACTCGATTTTGAATGACGTGAAATTCTTTCAGTGTTTCCTCCAGGAGGTAAATGTCCTCAATTGATTTGTAAAAATCTTGATCTGCTTTGTAATATTATAAAAAATATCTATGATTTTATAATAAATATAATTTATTTCTTAATAAGCTATATACGCAGCTTACTATTTCTGAGGTGTTTTTTTTTAAAGATTGAATTGGAAATTGTAGAATTTAAAATATTGTTAAACTTTTCACTCCTTAAATAAATATTGAGTCGGAATTATTTGGTAAAATTCTAATAAATATATGAAAGTTTTTTTTGAAACTCAAAGTATGTTTTTATTATGAGGACGAATTTTCAGAAAAAGTGAAATATAGGATTTTTTACGTTTTTTTTAGTTTCTCAGACTCACGTTTTTTTTAGTTTCTTAGCCATAATAAAATTTTGTTTCCACTATTGCCTTTCTTTCTCTAAGTAGCTCAAGAAAGTCAATCTTAACCTTGATTTGCGGCTATGTATATTTGTGTTTTTGATATATTTATTTACCTTCGTGTATTCTATGGCTATATGGTTTTGTTATTTTGTATATTTGAAATTAGTATTTTAGCTTTTTAACTTGACTTTTTCAAATAAAATCATTAATTTTGTTTTTAGAAATGTGCAAACAAATAATTTGATAAGATAAATAAGTGATAAAGTTTATTTTAAAAGACTTAATAACACATTAATAGGTGGGACAGAAGGAAGTAAATTTGTTTGTTCACTTTTTATGTTTTCCACAGTTAGCCACACACGACATTTCGATAAAAGAAATGAAAGAAAAATTTTCATGCATATTTTGTGAAAATTTTCGGCAGTAAAACAATTCCTAGGACAATGCAACTTCATGATTTATATTCCGACAGCTGCGTGGTCGAAATGGCCATGTAGACATTTCGATAATGGAAATGAAATTGAGAGTGCACTGAACTATAGTAAACATTTTGAGTACGTTGAATGATAAGATTTCTTCGCTTATTTTTGAATATTGTTAAATGAACTGTTTTACCAAATTAATAAAGTCAAATAAAAATTTGAATTACTTTGAAAGTGATAAGTTTAATTCGCTTAAGGGAAATGTTGCCAGAAAAAACGTCTCCTTCGCCATATTAAATGGTATTCAAAGAATCTCTCTAAAATGAATAGTTAAAACAAACCTTAAACTGTCAACAAGACCTAAACTTTCTTCAATATATAAGGAAAACTAGGGTGATAAATTGAATAGAAGGTATAGAATTTCTATGTTTATATTGCAGTTTTATTTCTAAATTTTGATATACTCTCGAGTGGAAGTAATACTTCTGCATTTGAAGTTATGCAATATTTTCTACTTTTAAATTTCATATTCTTTTTCATACAGACATAAGTATAGTGCATGAAAGTTATTTTATGATTTGTCTCATACTATCAACGCTTTTTGAAACATTTATTAATATTAATCTCGTACAGAGGCAAAATTGTCGTGAACTCCCCTCTTGAGCCATTGTATTGAGACAAAAAGTTCATTATACCGCGCCTCCTCGTTAGTTGTTTGTTTCAGTTTTCTCTCTTAAAGTCTGTCAGTAAACATCGAGTTCATTATATCTGGTTATAATCACATTAATCACTATATTTCTCGTAGTATCATTATTCCATAGTAAAGGAATTGTGAATACTGAACATTACATTCAAGTATAATACTTACTTTTTTTTAAATAATGAATATATAATTTGTATGATGATTGATACTTAATAAATATTTAATATTTAACTTTTGATGACTTATTAAATATTTAAATACAGATTGAGAATTTCCGCTGCAGTCTGTACACTTCAGAAAACTTGGTAAGGGACATAGTATTTAAATATATTTAATATAAAATAAACACTAGAGTTTTTTCAAACTTATTTCTCCAAGAAATTTTTCTGACTGGATCTGGTAACGAAATAACGATTTTATCGTATACACACAAAATTGTTTGTTTTATATATAATTACGTAAACTTAATGAGGTAATAATTTATACATAGTAAAAAATAAGTCATTTAGTCCATAATTTTTCGAAAGCCTTGTTTTTTTATTTTTCCCTTGAAATATATACAAATTGTCACAGTTTAGTAAAAAAATTATCACAGTTTAGTAAGCTTTCTCTAGTTTAATAATAATAGTCGACCAATTTATTACACGTAGTTGGGTCTGTAAAAAAGGCCTGGAAACTCGGTTGAAGTAAATAAAATCAACTACAAAATGAACCTAACATTTTAAGATGTATAGCTATTATGACTGTGAGAAATATATTAGAAAATATATTCTTATATTTACATGAGAAAGTAATAATCTTAAATTCCTTTCCACTTTTTTTTTGCTAAAATCAGGTGAAAATATTTAAGTTATGTTTGAAAATATTTCAAAATATAACAATTAGCATATTATATTTGTGATTTGAAAAAATAAGATGTCTCATTATTCTCGCAATAATGGTTTAAAAAGAGATAATATTATATATGTTGTTAATAATTTGATATCCAAAGCAACGTATTTATCTTATCTGAAACATATTCTTCTCGTGATTATCTGTAATGAAGTATTCATGTGGAAAGGAAACGTTTCTTAGTACTAACATTTTTTTTATTACACGAGACAGTCTAGCATACAATTATATTTTAGATATTTTATTAATTATTTTGGGTATTAAACCCATATAAAAAAGGTCAGTTTTTAAAAGTTTATTTTAGACTATAGCTAGATCAATTTATTAAAAAAATTCTGATTTTTCCACAAAACTTTTTTAACCTCTTGAATACTTTTTATATATCTGACTGAATTCAATAAATTATCTTCCAATTTCGTAACTTTAATATTTTTATATTTGATTTTACTAGAACAACCGTAGTGGCTTACATTGTCGTTCGATTGAAAACAAGGAACTAGATGCAGACGCATATTTTCTCTCCGAATTATCTTCCTAAAAACTTACTAAATTAAATGCTTCCACAATAATCTGAATTGAGAAAGAAAAATGTAAGCATATATAATAATTTTAAGTCGGTATATAATAATATTAACGCAAACCTTTATTGACTATAAATATTTTCATTAAAAAAAAAGTTTTCTTAATGGGCTTCATTTGATACTATCTGTAGTAAGCAATAACATCCATAACAATCAAACCAGAATAATTTTTCAAATATTATATTTCCCCTGGCTACACGCAATACAATTTTACGCTACAAAGGATCCGTAGCATAATGTAGTGCCGTAAATTATACTTCTACAAAAGTGGCGAAGCGGTCATATAAATATTTCCAATATTATAAAGATTGTTGAAACTGGCACCAGCCTGCATTCCTTCTATATTTAACAGCCGTATATCTAAAATATACGTAAGGAAATTTCAAGAAGGGAACTGTTTTGAAATTAAAAAAATTTGTCTGTAAAAAAATTAATATTACTTAATAAAGATACTAGACGGGATATGACAATTTTATAAAATAGAAAAGAGATAGTTACTCTTTTTATAAATTATATAAGAGTGAAACGAGTAACTTTTTTATTATGAAGCGATGCATATTAATATCAAGTCTTACGATTTTAAATCTAATATATATATATATATATATATATATATATATATATACATATATATATATATATATATATATATATGATTTTATTTAAAATAACATTAGAAAAATTAAAAACATATTTGAACACATCCCAAATTATGTTCTTGCTATCAACCAGAACCATTCTCCATCTGTTTTCATTCTATTCAGGACCTCTAGACTTCTGTGTTCTGGACCACTAGACCTCCAAATTCCCTCTGTTTAGCTAGATATGTAAGCACTCATGCGATGAAAGATTCGAACGCTCAGACCATTTTAAGTGTGAAATAACACAATATTTTAAACATATTCCCAAAGAATCCTTTGAGAAATTAATTTGATCCCTACATACACGTTGGTGACAACTATTGAAAAACGATGGTGCTTATATAATTGAAGATTCATATCTTTAATTATATACAAAAATAAAATTACTCTGTAAACTAAAATGGGCGGTTTGACATTTCCTAACCCTACATTACTATTTTCTTTACCAATAGGTAGACAGGTAACGGGACATGATATGGAACAGGGGTCTTTTTTCTCTGGAAATATCATTGGAAAAATTCTGATTTCAAACTGAAAAATTGCACAAACGGAATAACGAAATGACATCGTGATGGACCCACAAATCAATGTAATTTTCTGAAACGATTCCTACGCAATATAAAGTAGCGACATTTTAATTTTAAACTTAGAGGAAAATACTCATACTTTCATTTTCATTTCATTTGCATTGTTTTTATAGATTATTCTGTATTTTAATTTCTCCCTGCAAATGTATTGTTATAATGACTCGAGGGAAGTCTCGAGTAAAAGATAGCAGGTACGTTATAATTTTAACAATTTTGATTTCATTTTCCCTTCTAAATATCATTAATTCATCTTCCTCAGTTGGATAAATTTTGGTATGGGACTTATTTCTTCTCAGAAGGTATATGCTGATATGTCCTTGAACATTCTTAATAACGTAGTTCTTCTTAAGATAATCAATGCCACCCCTGTGAATATGGTCAGAATGTAAAAAAAATCTCAATACATTCCTATCATCTATTTATCTTATGTTACCAACCAATTTTATCTTTGTATTTCAATGAATGTTTTAACATTACAAATTCTGTTTTGCCGTAACCGCGATTGAGCTCTTAGCCAATTAACGAATAATCAGCTGAATATCTTCTCCAATTAGGTGTGCTAATGGTTGTATGTCGAATTCAGCATGTTTTCTCAAACGGAATTCGTATTTAAGATCATTGGCCCTCTTTGTAAACTCCCTGAATGGAATTTTTGCTAACCCTCAAGACACCGCGGACTCGTCCATCGTATGCCATGTATTAAATGACTCAAAACCATGGAGGAGATAATTTAAGAAAAGGGGTTACGTCTATACTTCGTTTGTAGAAAGTTTGTCAAATTTTGAAACAATTTTGGTAAGTAACTCTACGTCACATTTAATCATATTTTTCCTTCGGACATTGTATATATTTTTATTAAAAAAATGGCTATGCGTGCTCTCAAAAAGTGAAAAAAAACTATTGCGGGAAAGACACCTGAACTCAAAAATGTCACTTATTTTAAGTGAATTCACTGTTATTTAAATTTGGTATATATTATTCGCAAAAAAATTGCCGCTATTTTATATTGTTGAAATATTAAGTGTCGTTGATGTAGGATCAATAATTTAATATTATCGGATTCTAATTTGATATATTTTATTAAAAGTGATATATTAGTGACGTAGTTTCATACTGAAAATCGCGACATAGATTCCACTGTGGTCTTTTCGACTTTCTTTCAAAAAACTTCGTAAAATTGATGATGTTAGTATAATTACCATCCAATTCATTTTTTTTCCTATAGGGTAATAGGAAACAAATGGTATAAAATTTAACTGGACTCTTAAAACGCTGTAGAATTTAAAACTTATAAAAACGGACATTTCATTGTATTGTAAGCTAAAGGTACCATATGTTTTCGTCCACGTAAAATTCCAAAATGCAAGAATAGTGTTTTAATGCGTTTCGTTTTATAACCTTATATAAAACAGACATAATTGATTCAGTTAAATCCTTCGCTAGCTAACTTATGTTCATTCTACCCGTTTTTCTGCCAATTCCGCGTGTTCCTGCAGTCGGTTCTGTTTATCATCATTAGTTCGTAATTGTGTAACATAAAAACTAAATTAATCCTAGGGTCACTATCTTTACCCTGTTTTGTTTATTATACATTCATTTACTCTATAATTTATATATAAATACTGGTAGCTTTAGTGTTTTTCGACTTAAATATATTCGTATAAACAGAGAACCAATATTTTTTTAAACATTGGACTCGTTTTGGTAATCGAATATGCATACTGAAAAATATTTAACAGCTGAAAAAATGAAAATCTCAGATAGAAACTACAATTTTACTTAGACATGTGACTAGATTCATAACTTTTAAAATAACATATTTTATTGGGTTATAATTATAGTCTTCAGAGAAGTGTGCTTAACATGTGACATACTTTTATTCACAATTCGGAAGTGACGTGCATTTACATCAAGTCATTCAATGTGGAAAAAATATGTTACCGCTCACTTGAATAAGAAAAAATGCGATTAACGAAAACGGACTCATTTAATATAACATTTTATAGAATTTTGAAAACAATAGGAACATTTTTGGAAAAAAAATATAATACTAACGGGTGGGGGTGACACGTCTTTGACAAAAACTGTTACAAATAATTTAAAAAATTCAGTTACTATGTGAAACTTAATTGTGTAATATCTGGCAGTTCATATTTTTATATAGTGTATTAATACTTGTGTAATTCTACAGGCAAAACGACTCAGTTGATCAACACGAAATATTGTGTGTCAAATTAAGATTAAGGGTCAATCTCATTATTACCTTGTTCTAATAATCTATTCGAAAGTGTCGTATACATTCAGCTTTTTGCTTTCATAATAAAACATAAGTATACCCGAGAATAATCATGGTTTTGTTTGAAAATAGATGATTTCATTGATAAAAAAAGAGATTTTCATTAACCTCCCTCAATATATACTCAGGAACATGGAGAGGCACCATCAATTTGATGCTTACTACTGATATCTCAAAAGCTTTTGATAGAATAAAACATGAGAGTTTATCGAAAAAAAAATTTCATCTGCAAGGAACACATGGAGCTTTATATTGTAAGTTCTCTTCTAAGAAATTACCAGAAACCTGTTGTTTTTATTGTTGAATATTGTTACCTTTGTCGCATGTTACTGCCTCATTTCGTCGCATATTGTTGCACCACAACATTTATGCCAAAACAGGAGTACTTCAAAATCCTTATCTTGGTACTCTACTCTTTAACGCATATTCACATATTATTACTGCTTGTTTCCAATGTTATCGATATAATTTTCATGTTGATGACGTAAAATATTTTCTTCTATAAAGCGTCCAAATCAAGGAACTATAATATAAGAAGACTTCAACAGGTTGGTTATCTACTGTAAGAAAAAAATGTACTTGAATACAAAATATTGTGAGTCCACTAAATTCACATCTAGTAAATATGTAAATACTTATCATTATTATATATAGGTGGAACTAGACTCGAGAGTGTAACTAAACTGCGAGATCTTATTCTGGAAGACTAAACTACTTTTTGAACAACACATCGAAAGTATTGTAATTGGAGCTTACCGCATGGCTGGACTTATTAATTTGTTAAACTGAAATTTCTCTTATGCCTATCAGTTTGTAGTGTCTTCAAATTTGAATCACAAATAATTTTTGTAAAGTTTTTAGTGTTTTCTACACTATAAAATTTACAAACTCGAATAGAAGGAGTTCAAGTGTGATTTTTTAATTCATGTTCAAGGCTTTTCGGTAGAGCGTTTACATTGACAACGCTGAACTAGAATTTCATTTTAAACTTTCTAACTTAGAAAATAGCAAAATAACCGTTGACATGATTACACAAAATATTGCATGCATTGTTATGCTGTGAAGATTTGCTTTCTTTCATACCTTACCCCAATGAAAAATAAAATCCACACTTTATATCGCGTCCGGGATACGCATGCAAATTATGGCTCTAACTCACCATTGTTACGAAGCATGTCACTTTACAATAACCTTTTTAATAGCATGGAAATATTTAATTTAAAATTAATTAAATTTGTTAAACTCGCTTTGAACTTACAATCAGAAATTAGTAGATTAGGAAAATAATATCTAAGAAAGCATGTTCGCACTGGCTACAGTAAATGCATACAGATACATACGTACTATATATTAAATAGATACCCCACACAGCACATTTTAACGCATAATACACTTATAATTACAGAATTACAGAATGCTTTTCATAACAATAATGTAAAAAAAATTAATTGCGATGAGTTGTATAGGATAGCTAACAAATATGTAAACCGATTACTACGGATTACTAGGTATATTCTGCACGGAAGATTGCAGAATATTGAATTTTTTAAATTATTATTTTGCATTTCTTGTTGTATTTCCCTGATAAACAAAGAAAATATTAGGACAAGATTGCGGCATGTTACGTTATTAGTAAATGAATTTTTTTTTGCAACCAAAAAATATTTTTCGATTCAATTCTCTTTATCATCACATTAATTTCCTTTAGCCTTTTTAAATGTCAATTCTTCGCACTTAAAAAGTAACAAGAAACTCTTGGAACAAGATTTCGGGTTCCTGATAGTTTCTGTAATACGGTTATCTTCTTGAGCAAATAATATTGATATCGACTTACAGCAATATATTTGCGACAATTATAAAGCGTATAAAGTTGTTGAAAACCGTATAAAGTTGTCGTTTTTGACATATTAAGAACAATTTGTTCTATTTTAATCTTTGATTTTTTATTCATTCTTCTTTTTATTTTAAGCTGAATTTGTCGTAAAATAAAATTAGAGTTATTTAATTTTTAATAAATTTTTATGTTGTGTTGGTTTTTTCTT
Organism: Druceiella hillmani; assembly: GCA_039881145.1. Taxonomy (NCBI): domain Eukaryota; kingdom Metazoa; phylum Arthropoda; class Insecta; order Lepidoptera; family Hepialidae; genus Druceiella; species Druceiella hillmani. The sequence goes on along the minus strand of JAYKKI010000025.1, from coordinate 15,818,375 downwards.
TCATTTTCATTCTTCTTTTAATTTTAAGCTGAATTTATCATCAAATAGAAATTAGGGTTAATTATGTTTAATAAATTTTTGTGTGATGTTGGTTTTTTCTTTTATTTTTTATATGATATTTCATTGTATCCTTTTCTTGAAATTGCTATTTAATGTTTTGTTATCGGCAACTAATTGCTCAATCACACACTAACAAAAGTTAATAATTTTTTTAATGTAAATTTGAAAAATCATTCATTTAGCCGATAAAGAAAATTTCATAATTTTTTTAAATGAGTATATTTTCATTTTAAAAACTTCTATTGTCGAAATCTTATGAAATCACTCAAAAAATAATATTTCTTTAGGTTACTTTTTGTAACTAGTATTCAAAGTAATAAGGAGTAAATTACATCATTATATTTGTTTAACTCTTCCTTTTTTTACGGTAATGGTAAGCAGAACTAGAAAAATGGTCAGTTGGCTTAGAATAATTTATTTACAAGAAGTTGCCATGTTAATTTATTTACAAAAAACTGCACTTGTTACCCATTTACAAGAATACGCAACATATATCGATCGAAACAATTTGATTTTAAGTCTTGAAAAACTTATGAATTGTCTCTTATGTTGAATTGTATTGAATTGTAATTTTACTTTAAGTTCTCCCAATAATTTAAATACTTTCTTTATCGATTATAGTTATTAATGGCTTATTGTACATTATTTTCATTTATTTTATTAAATGATATTACTTTAATTGTACATAAAATTAAGGTAATAAGTAATAATTTCGTACTATATGATGAATGTAGGTATTTGCTGAATTATTGTGATCCCAAAAGGTGTACATGTGGAATAAATAAGAAATTATCGCCAAATATATTCAATATTCAATAATATGTGTTTATTAAAAATTAATAAAGTATTGTTCATGAGATTGTAAATAAAAAAGTCACAAATACTTCGAATTTTATCTAATTTATTAACATTAAACTATATTAATAGCCTAGCTTAGTATGAATTTGACCGAGCAACTAACCAGCCATGTTAAATGTGCAATGCAAAAGGTATTGAAAAATATTCCATCAGTATAATAATTAAATTATATAAATCATAATTAATCATCCTAAACTCTTTGAACCAATGACATTAGCGCACCCTAATTATCGGTAAAATACTTTCTAATATGGACAACTTACAAATCTTTTTAACTGGAAATTTTTATAATGAATTGTGATTTTAATTTTTTAAATACTACCATGCTAAATTTTCTTAACTATATTTTGCATTTTTAATGATAATATAAAAAAAATAATCGGATATTGGTTTGAAAAATAATAATCAATTATTAATTTCTTGTCAAAATCTTGCAATTACAAATTAATATATAAAGGCTTACAGCTGAATATTCTGAAACGCTTACAGTTGCTCAAAAGCCATGTGATAAATTTTAAGTGTTAAATACCTAAAGAAACCTAAAAAAGTGTTAATACCAAGTGTTAATATCCTATCAGATGTTTCAGAAAGATTAAAATCGTAATATGATCAAATACCTAAACGTCAAAAATATGAAATGATATTTATTAAAACGAGAACAATCTTTACAAGATGAAAGCATATGCTAAATATGTTTAATAAAAGATTTAAATAAATCTGCCTGAACGAATCGAAATAGTACTTTACTAGTTTTTTTTTTCCGAAATCTTAATTGAACGTTGCCGTATTACTGTAACAAAGGAATTTATATATTTAGCGTTTGAAACTTTAGTTGCAAATATTGTGCAAATCGGCAGATTAAATTCAGCCATTTTTGTACGTTTGTTAGTTCTACGCTGCCATTTGGTTGTGTCATACAAATTTTTAAACGTTTCTTTACTTTTAATGTTAAACTTTTACTTTAAACGTGAGGCCTCTGGGTTGCGATATGATAAATAACATTTATTTTGAAACAATCTTTAGTCGGTAAAAAATATTTGTTCCTTTATATTTACTTAAAATATAACTACGTTGGTTTTGAAATATTAATATTATTGCTCTCATAAGTAGTGTTTATTTTTCTATCTGAAAATTTTAATTTATTATGTGTGGCTCCAATAACCTGGGTTATGGCTCAAATATTGGGAAACTTTATTTAAAAACCCATCAGCATCATCATAATTTTTGCACTAGCACGCTGTTATTTTATTTCTAAACAGTATTTTCAAGGTCATTAATGGATTCATAATTTAAAATTTATTTCACAATTTCAATATCTGCATTTTAAATGTTGTCTTTTGATATTTAAAGGTGGACATCATCGATTATATACCTTTGCTGGATGTCTTTGAAAAAGTAATTTAAAGCTAACGTAAGCAACATCAACAACAGCATGTATAAAACATTACGTGTAAATAACAATTCGGAAAAATCAATAAACCTTATATAATATCGGTACCGATTATAATTTGAAGTACTGCTGAAACGACTGATTTGAAATTTATGTATTTTGGGTATAAATATGGGCAATAAGGTCAAATCATATTCGACCCCTAAAAATGTCTCCTGGTCTTCCCCTTTTTCATTTTATTCATCTCAAAATTAGGAATAAAAATTAGAATTCTAATGTTTACATAGGTTCTGGTTTGTTAGTATAACACTGTATAAACCCTACCTATGTAAAACATAGGTACAGGTGTGTAACAAGTCCACGCAAGGTAATTTCTGTAGTTACTATAGCTTGACGTAAGACAGGTTATGACGAAGGTGTTAATATTTTAGTGGTGACTCCAATTAAAAGTTGTTGAGTACGAGTGTAACTCGCACTCAACAAGTTTTGAGTGTTCAGTACGAATATGACACAATTAGGCACATATCAATATTAAAGCAAACTTACTGTTAAAATATCTATAAATAATAGTAGTATTTTACCCCGTACAAGTTTAAGAGGCGTAAGTATAACGAACATTTTACAAGTATTAATTAACCATTTTTTTAAAAAATTGGTTTACGAAGAACAAAAAATATGACTAAAATTATAAACGCATTAGAGCTTAATTAAGTCCTAAATTGAAATTTTACCATTACTTAATAATAACTTGATCATTCCAAAAACATTCAGTTATTTAAATTCCGTAAGAACGTCCAATGAAAAGCTCCAATGAATATTCATATAACAGCATAATTTAAAGCAACACTTTATATCGCTTAACTGAACTAAGACAACTATGTATAATATACTAGACAATTTCTTATAGTCAGTGAAATATTATCTTCAATATTTTTCTAAACACCAGCTTGCACAATCTGCAATTATCAATAAGCTGGTTTGAAAACAGTCTAAAAAATTTATTTGGTGTTAATCGAATTCGGTTTTTGAGTTTATATGTTTGAACAACCACAGATTGAAATAGTACCTATTTTCTCAAATCAATTTTCTCTAATTTCGAAAAAAAATTAAAAACTCAAAATATTATAATTTCTTGGGTAAATTATTGAGATAATGATGTGTTATAAATAAATTATGAATGTTATTTAATAATTCGAGAGTATATTTGAACGCTCCAGCTGTAGCTCTATACAGTAAATGCTCATTTTGCCACGTACCAAACCCATAAAGAGCTTTGGTAAATATTATTTAATTTCCTGATAAAATAAACGTATGCTATAACATGTCTGTTGCATGAATACAACATAAGCAGTATATAATATGACATGACACACCAGACAGTAAAGTACTCAGAATGTTTTCGTCCATAAATATGTACTTGACGCAAATGTAGTTAATACAACTAAAATGCTCAAATGTAACAAGAAGAGCGCAGGGTATAAAAACATCCAAATATTTGCACGTTTATGAACGAAAAATTAAAACATTTTTCCATCAAATTGTTCTCAACCTTTTACATTTCCTTGCTAAAAGTCCTGATGCAGCCACTTTTTTTAAAATTTTATCTCTTGGTATTTAGTATTTCTAAATTTTTTCTGATTTTATTATATTTTATAATTTGTAAATAAAATTTATTTCTAAATTTAATGAATTGATTGCAGCTAAATTTGTAAATAGTTGATTATTAATATACAAATATATATACACATATAAGTTCAACATTCATGTGTTTTAATATCGTTTTTTAACCCACAGTTTTCGTACAATACAACTACAAACTAAAATGAAATACTGTCGTATTATCTTAGTTTGCTTTAACTTATACATTTTATACAACTATTAAATTGATTTGTATTTTTAACTTTAAAATGTCTTATCAAGCGATTTAAACACATTTGATTTAAATTAATGTTTTACATCGATTCTTTCTACCTCAAAAAATATTTTCTTACACATCTGTGGTAAAAATATAATTTAAGACCGACTTACCCAACATAGAGAGAAGGCAGATGGTGAAAGAAAACCGAACGTGCATTTTTCCATTCCTCTTACGATATTGAAAATGCACTCGCGGTGATGCTGCAGACTGAGTTAAGAAAATGCAAAGAATATTTACATTCAATGCGACTTTGGGTGGATAAATGAACAATAATATTAAAAGCGCTTTCATTTCCAAATTTATCTTTAAGTGAAAATCAGTTGTATTTTTTTAGCGTTCTGCATGAATATTAAATGTAGAAAAAATAAATATTTCAAATTATACCAACACGGTGTAATCCTTAACAAACGTATAGCAGAGTTAATCTAATGAACATTAATTTACGATAGATATTTGTTAAGAATTATCAGATTTTCTTCTCATTTTTTTCATCTGTATATTTCCATAGGTATATATTAATATATTGCGTAATACATAGCCGGATCACATATTTCAAGACTTATATTAGATGGCATTTAAAACAATTCTTGACAAAATTGTAATTTCCTCATCCTTCCCACAATTTTAAAAACTATAAACCCTGGAACCCGTTTCATTAGGCATTAAAGAGAAACGTGTTACACGTGTACCCGCGGGCGTTGTTCTATGAAATCCAATATAAGGTGAAAAAGGATTTTATTAATGAGAAATAAATTGATATATTTTATAAAATTGCTTCAGGTAATCTGGTTCCAAAGAAATCGTTTTCTAAACAATTTAAACGTGGTGTAATTCAATAAAATATAATCGATTCCTGTCTAAATTGTTCCCAGCGTTACGCTTTTTAATTTCTTTTAGTGTTTGACTTCAATTTATTTTACTCAAACCCCTGGTTGATATACAAAAGTAAATATTATGAATATTTCAAAATTACTACGCCGAGTTCTGTCTGATGTTCCGGAATCATCAGGCCTTATTAAGTATCATTAAAGAGTTACTGCGACCTAGTAACGCACATTCAAATCAAACTATGGTATTGCTCTGTGTGGAATTATATTTATTGTTACGCATAATGTAAATAAATAACCAAAATAATTATTTAAAAAAAGTTTTGAAATAAAAACATTTTTAAAATTTCTATTTTGTTTTCTTTTTTAGAGAAAATTTCATGTTTTTTCATAATATTTTATAAAACCTACCCAAATAACACAAAAGCCTCAAAATGGCAGTTGGAAAGTGTAAGAAAGAGGAAAAATACGGGTACCGCCTATATATATATATATATATATATATATATATATATATATATATATGTATATAATATAGTTATAATCATAACATAAGTTGGTTTTGGTATTTCCTTATATACAGATTTTACCGTTAAGTACGTTAAGGCCCAACGACATGTCGGTGATAGAGGGCGTTATTACACATACAAAACAATAAATTTAATTATCCTCGGCCTAGTTGTGTTTCGCCTTTCTAATTAAAATGTTATTAATTCTTTATTATCCAGAATTCTCGCCCACAAATTGATTCTGAGTTGATATTGAAATCTGTCTTGCCTTATTGTGGGGAGATTCTCGGTGACCCATTGGTGCAAATAGTGTAAATTAAATACTCCCATACTTTTGAAAAATAAATCATCGCTCGATAAGACAGAATTTCAAAAAAACCTACATTGACGCAGCATATCCCAACAGAAATCTATTCGTCGTTGATAGTCAGCAGGTAGCAGTGCTCGAACTTGTTGTACATGGTACGGGTAAGGATTATTTCTTCTTAAAATGCGGTGTACTGTTCTTCTTGTGACACCAGTACGCTGAGAAATCCGCCGAACACTAGTAGAAGGAGATTCTTCCACTTCGGCCAGCACTTGACGCTCATCAATATTCCTAGGTCTTCCTTCAGGGACTACATATCCAGCAATTTGATCCTCTAAATATGCGTTGTTTATATAAAGAAAGACTCTGTGATCGGGATAGCGTTCGCGATTAGAGTAGCGTTCGCGATACGTACGTGCAGCTTGCCGAGTATTCCCATTATACAACCCGTAAATGAAATACATTTCTGCAAATTCACGAGAAGTGTAGGTCTGAGGCATTTTGCAATACAGTCTGTAAAACAATATTCAAACCACGAGCACAAAAAAGGCCAATTTAAGCGTATGTCAAGAAATAAAAAGTGTGGTAGGGAAAAGAGACCAAAAAAACACGTTAATAGCTCCGCGCGATAAGGAAGTAACTAAAGAAGCAAAGTTGTTGGGGACAGGAGTCGAGGGGATCGCTTAACGATCGAGAACGATAAAAATACCACATAAGTGGGAAAGAGATAGCGCAACAATTTTGATAAACGGTTGTTTTCATCGTAAGCATTTCTGTAAAAACGGAGTTATTTCGATAAAGCAGGTATTTTTAGAATGTTTATAGAATTAATTGTAACAGTGTTACCTTTTTGGAATTTGTCTAAATTTTAGATGTTTGTAAAATAAAGTTTCAAAAGGTTGGCGTATGTTTTTTTTTACAATAGCATTGTTCAAAAATCATTTTAATATTTCGTGATTGAAAAAAGTACTATGTTTCAGCGTTTAATTTCTATGTTGCCAATAATAAAGAATGAATAACACTTTAATTAAAAAGACGAAAGTTCTCTTAAATATTTTGGATAATAGAAAAACAGAAATAGTAATGATACCTAATTAAATAATTTTTTGCATGCGCAGTAACGAAATTAAAAAAAAATAAAAAACATCATATCTCTAAAACTATTAGGCCTAGCATAATAAAATTTATTGTTTGGAATGTGTAATAATACTCCCTATCAACTAAATTTTGCTGGTTCACTCCTATATTATGTTTGTTTTTAATTGACAACACATTCAAATAAACAAAAAATAATAGCACATTTTGAATAAACAAATAATTCTAGCATAGAATATGGACGTTATGAAATTATTATATTGAAAGAAGCGAAATATTTTGAAAGCACACTATTAAAATTATGTCATCGCTGTGGTGTGTCGGGTTGATCACAAAGCATACGGCCTTTGACGATGCGGCGCACCGCGGGGACCTGGGTTCGATTCCCGGCCGTTTGTCGAATGGGGCTGAACTGGTGTTATGGCTGGCTGTAAGAACTTGCTCCCGTAGCAATAAGTCCTCCATATATATCAATTAGTTGCATGAAAGTAGATAAAAATTCTTTGCATAAATATTTAAATATGAATAATGTGTAACAACGAACGAAGCTACTTTTAAAAAGTATTAGTTTCCAATAATACTTTAAATTATAAGGGTTGAACAAAATTCGGGTTGTACTGTTAGTTTTTTTTCTCAAAGAAAATAGAATAACTACCCAAAATAAATAATTTTCTCATTTTAACATTTCGGGTTGATGTAATGTTTTGCATGGTGAAAACTGGAAAAGCCAATTTTCGAGATCAGACGATGGCTCCCGATGTCCAACATACTTGAGTTCGAGATTAAAGATGCTTCGTATAAATGAAAAAAAAAACTAATAAATCAGTCAAGAGACTTAATTTTCGTTGAAAAGTAAAAACACCTTTTCTATATAGGTATCTTCATTGGTCTGCGTAACTGGGTATGGTAAAATAATCAAGGGGATAATGACTGGAAGGAATCTTGGCCCATCCTACTTTACATAAAAGGATTAAAATAAATATATGAAATGGGTTTATACTTCCTTCAAGTAAGATTAAGATATTTAATTAACAGCAGGATAAAGTGACAGAGCGGAATTCTTTAAAAGTTGCAGAATATAATAAGAATTCTAAACGCAAGGCAAATAATTTGAAAGAGACAGAATTTCAATACGATAATGTTTATGCTCTTTAATGATTACTTTAAAATATCTAACTGCGTGATGTGGAACTGATTATAAAGTATATTCCTAGAAATTAATGATCCTATATTTTGAAAAGTACTATGGTTATTATCTACCTATATAAAATTTATGGCAAGTATGTCATGAGAAAGGAACTTGAGGAATTAGAAGATTTCATCTCGGATAAAAAATCAAAACAAAATTCCCACTTATCTAGTTTGCTGAACAGGAGAAATCTCAGATCATGAGTTCATCAGCGAGTCTGTGCACCAGTTAAGCAATTAAAGAAAAGAAAGTAATTCAGAAGGGGACTCAATTTCTGAAATATGGCTCTAATGGTGTATGATTTATGTATTTTCGAGAAAAAAAACAAAACATCTATTCTTGATAAACTTCTAACCGTGCGACAGTGGACAATTTATAAAAAATATCAATTATTTTAGTTATGTAAAATCTGTTTATGCGTGGAATGGTTAAATAGGTTAAAAATAATTACGTGCGAGGTTCTTTAAAATGATAGTTGGATTAAGATAGGTCTTTCTATTACTACCTGAGACATTTTTAATATAAATAGTTGATGAGTTTACGAGAACTTTCAAGATGACCTTGGCAACGGTTATGAAAGGCAAGATGAAAAAAACGAGAAAAATGTTTACACAAAGTAGTGAAAGAGTTCCTAAAGGAGATGTATATTGAAAGACAAACTCTAATTAATATTTCTTTGGAATATACCATAATTCGATTGCTACGAATATCAGCGCTCCGTGTGATCTCAACAACAACGTTGTATAATTGTTGTGCAGTGTCATTATGTACAATAACAATTCAAAAAAATTCATATTCTAAAGAGTTCGTAGACTCATCAGCAATTATTGGACCCTAATAATTAAGCCATTATAAGGTATTTTGCGAACATTGGGTTCTACTTTTGATTTTTATATATGAGTGAAAGTGGCACTGTAACTTTTAAAAATGTTTCAAATTTGACACAGATCGAAGATGCGCAACACTGATTTTAATTTTTGTAAATATACTTGATTTTTTTTTTAAATATTTCACTGAATTGCAATTACTACATTATAAGCTTAAGCAACACCTTAAATGATTAATGACAACAACTAAAATCGAACAATCAGTAAAGATCCATCATCACGTGAGTTGTTTAGAGACAATTTGATACAGATTTAAAACGAATAAACCGATTTATATCGTAGAATATTTTGTCAGATTATAAAATTGCATCAAGTTATTTATTCGCCTTTGACGTGACACCTACATAAATAATATAATAATGAGCCTCAATTACGTTTGAAAAGTACGAAAATGCTAAATTCACTTATTAAAAACGATCCAAAAAACAACAAAATGTTTCAACATACTTTCCAATTTCCAGTCACAACACGATCAAGGCTCATGGACTTCGTTAATTAATAAGTTTCGAAGGCTTCCAAACACCATAATATATTTTAATTTCTTTGACTTAATAACAAGGACAAATTCAGAATTTAGATGGAAATGAAACGATAATTCTATTCGTAAAGGTTCATTTACGTCGCATTTTAAGTCCAATATAATATAAGCGTTTATGAATAAATTTTCTACAGGAAGGAATAAAGTTTAAGTCTTTAATGTGGCTTTTTGTTCTTATCCTGTATAACAATTAGGTAATAACAGGAGCAAACACAACATTAGGTATGCTAACGAAAACATATAAATAGGGAAAATCCATTCTAGTAAACAAATATAATTTAAGTCACGTGTTAAACCTAATTTAACAAAAGTTTTGTGAAAAGAGAAAGTTTAAATCTGTAATGAGGCAGTATATTCTTACCTTACAAATATCGAGTATTAAAATATCTTAAACTGAAGTCTTATTAAAAGCTTCAGAAAACTTTCCAAGTGTTGAAAAATCGAGTTTATCTATTCAAGTTGGGAATTTATGAATTAAAATTATATTAATTATATCGTTGATTTTTTATATAAACGATAGAATTAAATTAACTTTGTGTTAATCAAACTTCGTTTAATAAGTGGAAAAATTCATACAGTTATATTAAAATTTTTAAGGAATCATTATTCGATTTTGAGTAGCGTGAAATTCTGTCAGTGTCTCTTCTACGAGGAAAATATTCTCAAGTTAGTTTTGAAAATCTTTGTGTGTTTTGTATTATTTAAAAAAACATAACTTTACTTATAAATATGATTTATTTCTTAATGATCTATACATACAGATTACTATTTCTGAGGTGGTTTCTTTGGAGAGTGAATCGGAAATTGATCGAATTTTAAATTTTGATAAAAATTTTAATTCCTTAATGTAATGTCGAGCCGGGATTACTCGGTAAAAATTTAATAAATATTAGCAACTTTTATCTAAAATAAAAGTGTATTTTTATTATCGTTCGGGATATTTATGAAATTAATTCAAAAATCGTCTGGGGATATTTAGGAACTTAACTTCTATAGACTGTCTTTTCTCTATATACAATTTTTTACATATTTACTGAAATTTAATACATTCATTTACTAGATGACGAATTTAACTAAATCATATTTCAAACATGCCGCAAAAATCTCTCATAGTGCTCAGAAATAGTAATTTGTATGCATAGCTTTTTATGAAATAAATTACATTTATTGGCAAAATTACAGGTACTTTTAATTTTTCGTATATTGTAGTCCGTTTTAAGTCATTCGTATATATAACTTGTACTTTATTTTATTATAAAGTTAACAGATCAAATGTGTAAAAGAGTGTGTGTAAATAATATTAATTAACATATTGCAAAATTTAATTTTATACTAGACCATTACCTTAGACTGTCCTTCTTTATAAAAACTATTCCTAACTGATCACAGTTATTAAATATGCAATATTTATTACTGAACCACCAAAGAAGGAAACTTATTATTAAAACTACCAAAGAAGGAAAACCCGTTATTAAAAAAAGGTTATTAGAACCATCACACAAGATATACAAATAATATTTAAAAAAATATTTCTAATTGGATGAAACGTAAATTTTTTTTTAATATGACGTTAAAGTTTCCCGTAATGTTAATTACGGGAAATTTTAAGGTTATTTTGTTATAAACATAGTTGTTATAGACAACTGTGTTATAAAAATCAGATAATTATAAAACAATTTAACATTCGCATAATTTTATTTAATACCATTAAAGCTCTCAACAAGCGATAGGAATAGGTAAAAAAAGTAAACATTTCTACTTGTTTTGAACTTAATGCAAAGATAATAAAAAAAACTGTCTTTAACTCAACTGCCTTTTAATTTTATAATTTATATTTCATTCATTTCATATATTTCATTTCTATGAGACCGTATACTCGTACATGTCACGAACATATGGAAATTAAATACATGGAATCGTATTTTATTACTAGATGAAATTTGAGAATAATGAGAAAAGACTTGCAGGTTTTTAAATGTATCATAGAGAATATAATTTTTAAATAAATTGCTTATAAATATGTTTTTTACATTAAATTAATAACCAAAAATCCGATTTAATTACACTACATTCATCCAAATATCAATGTCTTCATAGTTTTGACGAGCCGTTATGCTCGTGTGCGTCGACTCAAGGCTATGTTGAACTAAAATTAAATTTGGTAGCTTTCAAATATTTTTTTTGAAAACAGGAACTTCCGTTGTAATAACACTTCCAATGACAATTTTATTTATATATTTTCTAATATAATGGCAAAACTACTTGTTAGTTCCTTTTATACTTTTTTCAGTTCCTTTTACCTTGTACACTTTTTTAGTTTCTTAGACTCCTGAAGTTACCTATACAAAAGCTTGATGGAGATTCAAGAGTATCACATTAACCTCTTTTTTTAATTTGCGGTCTTTGATTTTAATATATTAATTTGTCCGCAGATATTCTATATCTTTATGATTTTGTTATTTTCAGATTTTGCAATTAGTTTTAATGTTTTTTTTATTCCGTCATACTAATATTATTTCGGATAAAATTGTATTTTTTGCCATAATTCTTTTAGTTGTGTTTTTAACTGTTTATGTTCAATTATTTTCAGTTCCTTTATTTGTATTGAATAAATTGAAATATTCTCAAATAGCTTGTCACGATAAAATTTTATTATAAAATATTAGATAAAATAAACGTTTTTAAAGCTAATGCTATCTCTAACAATCACTTATTATAAAAATACGGAATGTGAAAATCGGTTGACAAACTTAAGAATATAGTCACGAAAATGAAAAAAAATGTATCATAAAAATGTTACGTTTATCGGGAAATTAATGAATTATTTAGCGAGACTTTATTGACGATTACAATAAAATATAGAATCAACGTAAACTACATACTCTTTTATATGGAAATATTTATTATAATAAAAATACGGTTTATGCAGATGCCGCAAACATTGTGAATGTAAATACTGAAACAAAGTTTAATAGTTTTTCCAACAAGTAATGGAACAATATTATTTACTCAAAAATTGTCGTATGTTTTTAGTGGTTATATGGAAATAAACATAAAATTTCGTTACACTTCTCCCTCTCCTCGAACGCCCGCGCACACGCATGCTCGCACGCACGTACGCACTCACGCACTCACGTACGCACGCACTTCCGCACACGCACGTTCGCCCGCATGCAATGTACAAGGTGAATTTGGATTTGATGTCATTAGACATATGCCCGCAGTAAAAGTATTTTTGCAAAATTAGTCTAATACAAAATAATAAATAAAATTGAGAAATGTGTAGAAGATATAAATCTAAGAAGTTCTAAACATAGAAGAACGTTTATTAATTTAACGAAACGAATGAGGTTCAACTGGGCGGAAAAAATATGATGTCCCATCAACGTGGTTATGTTATTGTATTTGTTAATTTTTATTTATTCATTATTTTAAACTTCAGGACACTTTTTACACAAGTCGATTAGACTCAACGATTAGTGCCTATTCTATTCTTAAACGGAAGCCACCAGTTTTAATAGCACGATTTACCGATTTTGACCAATTTATATGCAATAAACAATTTTTTCGGTCTGTAAAACGTCATGTTGCGAATTTATACAACCGTCAAAGATGATAACGTTCATAAATATACCTTTTCTGAAAGGAAATGTTCAGTTAAATTCCATTTTTGAAGTAAAACTTCTTTACGCACGCTTGACTTGGGGAATAAAATGGTCAATGCGTGACGAGAGCGTTACGAAAAGTGTGTTCGGGCGAGGTGAACGGAAGTTGAGAGGGAGATATAATTTATTGAAGACAGAAAGAGAGAGAGAGTTACGTTTCGTATATTACTGTAGGGACAAGAGAGAAAGGTGCCAGCATTCATTTTCTTTCTCTCTTTCTCTCATAGCCAGCTATGTTTCGTATATCTAAGACACAGTGCAAGCCTATTGTCTGTATAACACTGTAGGGGCAAGAGAGAGCAGTGAGCGCGTATATTTTCTTTCTCTCTTCCTCTCATAGCCAGTACATGAAATATATATATATATATATATATATATACGCGAGTTTGCTAGCGTTACGCGAACGGTGATTTTTTGATTATTTTGTAATTTACATTGTAAATTCATTTTAAAGTTCATATTTTGTGAATTTGAAGTTTTACTTCAGTCGTGTGGTCTAAAGCACATTCGTTTTTTTATATTTTTCGTGCTAGTTTTTCTATTAAAACATAGACCAATATCACATTGCGCCTTACTATTTATCGTTATATTAGAAAAGATACTTAAATATTGTTAAATTCACATGTTAATTTTAACTTTTTAGAATGCGAGGTTTACAATGTTAAACGTCAACATCAAATCATGGAAGTATAATATTCAATTTATGTTATTTAATATATGCGGCGTTCATTTTGTAGAAATTCATTATTCACAATTGAAGGAAACTACGTGATTGAGTATCATATATACTATAATTAAATTTTTTACCAGATTAATTTCAGTTTATATGCTTGAATCAAATGTATCTTTTGTTTCATTTTTTACAGGTTATGACATGTGTTTTATACTAAAAGAACGTAATAATACTGGATGTAAACATTTCGATCATTAGTGAAATATTATATGTACGTCATCTATATTATGTAGACAGATGACGTTGTACACCAAATTTTGCTACTGATTCAATTAGCAGTTGATAAAGCTATATTATCTCATTACATCAAAATGGGTTTTTGGGTAACTTTTGGAAAAAGTTTATACATTGTATCTCATTATTAATTTTTCTTTAAAGAAAAAACGGTATTGAGTAAACAAATTTACGAAACCTACCTTTCCTACTATCACTTTCCATCAGTCTTATTATATCGTGTAACTAATATTACAAGTTTATATGTAAAGTATAATCCAGTCGCTTGATATATAATATCAAGCGACTGGATTACTATATAATATAATAAAGAGTTGGAGACAATTAACAACTTAAATAAACAACCAATTTTTTAGAGTGGGGGAAGGGTCAGTAGCTCTAGTAATAGTAGCAGTAGTATATATATATATATATATATATATATATATACATATATATATATATATTTATATATATATATATATATATATATATATATATATATATATGTATATATATATATATATGTATATATATATATATATATATTAGCAGCCATTATCAAAGCAAGGGGGCATAAAAACTTTAGATCACTCACTGAAATTATGCCGTTTCTTCTCAAACTAACAATTTTGAAACCCCACGAGTCATACTAAAAGAGTTCTTTTGGCAGGCTTAATGAGAATGAAACCTTACAAAAATTACAGTGAAAGATAAAGTCACACATGAAACAATAAATCATAACAAAAAGGAAAAGAGAAGGGAAAGGAAAAAAGTAAAGAGAATACAGGAGAAAATGAAGAATGCTTAATTTTCAAAGAAATATTTAGTTCTACTACAACAATAAATGAATGAGTTCAGTGGACAACATATCGTAGATGGTCTACGATGGCTGTACCTAATGCACTAGAAAGAAATTATTATTTTTCATGCATAAAGATGGTCGATTGATAGCCATCCGTCTTCTCACATTCACCAATATGAATATATATATATATATATATATATATATATATATATATATATATATATATATATATATATATATATATATACATATATATACACACATATATATATATATATATATATATATATATATATATATATATATATACATTGTTGAAAACTTAATAAATTATTTATGTTAACTTATTTAATTGTCAGAATAAATTTAAAACCAGCTTCTGAAGACTACTTAGGGCCAATTTTTTAATCGTTGAATAAAGAGTGGAATAAGAGTTCTACGTCAGATAGACTCTAATTGATTTTTTTAACCGTCAGATAAATGATATTAGTGAAATATATCCCTTACTAGACGAATAAAGTTATTCGTTGAATAAAGATTGTTTTCGATGTTAGTTTTATAATTACGATCGTGTTTTTATGTAGAACTTTATTATACTTTAACATAAAACATTGAATTTACTATAATGATAGATGATTTTTAAGTTAAAATGATGAAATTATATTTAACTACTAACTACGAAAATATGCCTAAAAGGAAAGAAAAGGTAGCAAGAAATAGACCTGACCATTTTGAAGAATGGGATGATATTCAATTCAAAAAAAAGATTTAGGTTGCAAAAAGATACTGTGCGACACCTGCTTGAATTAATTGAAGATATCATTAGACACAACACAGAAAGGTTAGTAGCCGTTTTTGCCTCTATGTTTAACAAAGTGCCAAAATGAAACATTTATACTTTTTTTTGTATTTCGGAGATACTTCAAAATCTTTAAAAATTACTTTAAAAATTATCGCAAATTTATTAAGGTTCCTGTTGAATGGATCCGGTTCTCAAATTGCTAGCAGATAGACATGCGGAAACAGTTACAGAGAGACGAAAATTATGGTAACCAGTAATCCGATTAAAGAACCATAAAAATGCTTATATATTATTTTCATTTATTAAATTTCCATAACCCTAGTAGGGTAAAAGTGCTAAATAAAAACGAAACAATATATGCCATTATTTATTTCCTAAAATTTCATTCAAAGCGTCAGTTATCCCAAGTATCGCCTTCCTGCTTATCTGCTGAAACCCAATTGACTCACCGCAGGAATATTTCATTTTACGTACAGCAAATCGTTTCTGCCATGACATTTGGAATTGGCGTGGGGGAGAAAATTTGTTTTTTGATTGGGTATTACGCTGAATCCGTTTCCGGTTTAATATTTCATGCGGATTGTATCGATTCTGCCTTCAATTGCGAAAAGTTTGGATTATTTTCAATCAAGGCGTAATAATGGTTAATTCTTTTATAATATTAAAATTTTGATGTGATTTAATTTAATTATCATTTTCGGTTATAAGTTTGAATGTGCGTAGTTTTTACTAGTAGTAATTAAATATTTCTGTATTTCTTTTATTTTTATTACCCATGATTAAGACACTAAAAAACGGAATTGATTTGTATACAATTTGAAACAGTTTGAAAACGGGATTCCTTAGGTTTTGTCATTTTCAGTGTTCTTTGTTAAAAATCGCATGTTAATAATTACTTCATAAGTAATTAGGTTTCCTAACCTTTGCTATATTGCGTTATTAGCAATAATGTTTACATCTACGAGTAGATAACGAAATATTAAATAAATTAGAGGATAACCTATGATTGCTAACTTATAACTATTCAAATGATATTTTCTCTGATAAATATTTCACCTTCAATTTGAGACGTAAATTAAATGAAAAATTAAAAGGAAAATTACGTTCAACCATTCATATTACATTACGAGTCTGAAATTACCCATCCTAACAAAAGCTCCACTCACAAAAGCTTATGTCAAAGTGAATTTAATACGTGACATAAATTAACATTTACCTGCGCGAATGGGATTTTCATTTTACGCTTCTTTGTTCGCTTATTCGAAGCTTTATTTGTTTCCATTGATACATTTTGGACTTTTATTAATACATTTAGTTCCTGGAAATATTAAAACCAATTATTTTATACCTTTCTATCAATAAATTATACCGCAATGCGTCATATTTGTAAGGAGAACAAATGTTTTAAGCGAATATGGAAAATTGGTACTTTAATGCAAAATATATAGGTTTTGCGATTTTATGATCTGAAGTTATTTTTATATCTGTTTTCCTTTGTTTTAAAAGTGTTACTTTTATATGTTGTTTTAATGCACACTTTTCTTATTTTAAAATTGGTTTAAACTATTTTACCTGAATATTAGCAAAAGGTTACAAAGTAAATTGATACATAAGTATGTAAAGCAGTAGTTATTATGAAGCTAGGGAAGTAAATATGTACAGGTATATACAAATTTGCATGCAATTAAGTTAATCAAACTACGATATTAAATAAGCAGCGAAGTAAGTATGTATAAAGAAGAAAGTACTTATTTACAAAATAATGATCTCATTTAAGAGTCAAAATTCAAAATTTACAGCATTTTTTTTGTTTATCAGATGAATGAATCCAAGTTACACAATGTTATAAGTGTTGAACTTAATTTTATTTCTACGTAAATTATATACAAGTCAATGACAACATGACGGGTGTCATGTTGATATTTTTTAAATCCTTAATTTATTTAAAGATCCTAATTTGTCTATTATGCATCAGTAAATCTCACTAGAAATGTTTTTAGGATACTTCAAAATATCTAAAATAGGGATAAATTTTCCGGCATTTAGAAATATTTTAAATTTAATTTATCGAAAAAGAAAACCCCTCTAGATTTGTAAAATAATGCGCCGAATGGTATTATAGATTATATTGAGATGATTTAAAAAAAAACTTAATTCGTTTTGTTTTAATTTTATTTTGTAATAAAAATAGATTAGAACTATCTTAATCTTCTGATTAGAACTAACTTCTTTTTATAAAATGTTATTTAAGTAAGAAGTTTAAATGTTTCACCTACTTATACCATACGACAAAAATAACATTTAATAATGAATTAGCGAGATCTATTACGTTACATAGATATTTTCACAATCGCGTCACATTTGATTTGGGAATTTTACATCGTTGTACTTTCTTATCGTTGCTTTAAAAATAGTTGTTTGCAACGTCTTATTTATTTTGATTAGATAAATAAATTTTATAGTCGATAGAAGTGTTTGATAATACGAAACTCATTATCAAGCACTTTTAAGGATTATCTAATAATGATTCTATGAGAAATACGTATTTCTAAATTTCCGCAAAATTAATTATAAAAACAGTTTATTTCTTTTATTTGTCATCATAATACTAGCTCAATTCATTTTTAATTTAACGATGTCTGCTATCACTTACAAACTCAAACGTTATCTCAATGGAAAACTGAAAACCACGACATTCAAAACAAACCGAAAACACGGAATGATATAAACTGGGCAATTTTTCAAGAGTTTAATTGCAGTTAGCCACACACAACACACAACAGCGAGTATCGTAAGAAAAAAACATTTTCATGCATATTTGGTGAAATTGTTCGCAGTAAAAGAATTTGTAGGAAAATGCAGCTTCATAATTCATAATCCGACAGTTGCGCGCACGGTCGAAATGGCTATGACCAGACATTTTCGACAATAGCTATGAAAATAAAAGTGTAGTGAACTAGAGGAATCTTCTTTGCTTATACGTAAATCTTGTTAAATAGATTACTTTTTCAAATCACTGAATTCAAATGAATCATTTCACTATGTTAAGATTTCTTTGTTTATGTGTAAATATTGTTAAATAGATTATTAAATTAAAATAAAATCTTTTAATTACCGTGAAAATGATAAGTTAAATTCGATTTAGAAAAGTGTTTTCAGAAAGAACGCCTCTTTCTCCCTTTTAAATGGTATTAAACAAGTCAATTTAAAAGGAATAGTCAAAACAAAACTTACAATATCAATAAGACATAAACTTTCTTAAATATATAAGGGCTACGAAGATATTGAATCAAACAGAAGGTACAGTAAATTTATATTCACACTGCTATTTTATTTTTAAATTTTCAATTTCTTACATGGAAACAATATGCCTACATATGAACATATTTTCTACTTTAAAGATTTGTTTTCTCTTGCATACAATATAAGCATATCTATACTCACGGAAAGTTGTTTTATGATTTTGTTTCCTCTTTCTAATTGTTTGATTTTGTTTACGTTTTCCAAAGTTTTTAATAATTTTACTCTAGTAGACTAACAAAAATGTCGTGATGTCACCTCGTGAGACAATATACACAAACAAAAATTTCACCATACCGCGCCTCCTCGTTAGCACCTTGCATAAGTTTTCTGTCTTGCTTTGTCAATAAACATCGAGTTCGTTATATCTGGTAATATTCACGTTCATCACATTTTAACAAAGTATTATTTTCGTATTAAACATTACCTGAATTTTTAGCATCGATCATTAGATTCAAGTATAATACCTAATTTTATTTCTAATAATGAATGTATAATTTGGTCTCATTATTAAATATTTAAATTTAGACCGAGACTTTCCACTGCAATACTTCAAGAGACTCACTAAGGGGTGATCTTGGTGTTAAAGTATCTTAATATAAAATAAAAACTAGGGTTAATTTCCAAATTAAAATTTTCCAAGAAGTTTTCTTTTTCAGGACAACTACATATTAAATTTTCGTATGTTTATTCGGATTATCTAAGAACGAAATAACCACTTTATTAAACAATAAAGCCAAAACTGTAAATTATGAACACAAAGTTGTTAGTTCATAT
This sequence comes from Druceiella hillmani, assembly GCA_039881145.1. Lineage (NCBI taxonomy): Eukaryota > Metazoa > Arthropoda > Insecta > Lepidoptera > Hepialidae > Druceiella > Druceiella hillmani. The sequence goes on along the minus strand of JAYKKI010000025.1, from coordinate 15,798,499 downwards.
ATAATTACGTAAAATTAATGAAATAATAAATTGTACACAGTACGGAATATATCCATTTAGTCCACAATTTTCTGAAAATCTTTCTTCCTTTTTTATTTCCTTATTTTATTTTCTCAAAATATACACAATTCACAAATAAAAATTCAAGGTGCATATACGGCCTTTATGAAATTGAGAGCGACACGTATTTTAACTTTTTAGTTATATTTTAACTAGTCCAGTAATAATTGTAAGGATTCTGTGTGAAACCCTCATAATTTCGTCATGTCCGTATATGTGTCGGTCCGTTTATCACATCCGTGTTTGTGTCCGTCCATTTGTTACACTCTCATAGTTTGTGTCGATTTCGACCTAGGTGTATGACATTTTGCACGTTGATTCTTTAGACAAAGATCTCAATTAATATGTAGAAATTTTTCCTATTATTTAAGGATCTCCCCATCCCAAGAAGCGAAAAAATTACAGAAAGGATAGGCTACAAAAATTATCGACAGAAATAGGTTTTAAAACTAAGCAATAGTGTAGTTTACAAGTTTTGGTTTTAATTTTTTTATCTTTTAACATTTTGCAATACGTAAAATATTTTACATATAACAAAAATATAAACGAAATTTATCACAATTACGTAGGCCATACTGGTATACGAATAATAGTCGACCAACTTATGAAATGTGGTCGGGTCTATAAAAAATCATGGAAACTCCGTACAAATGACTTAAGTTAATTGCCAAGTCGTAAGTTAATTAAGAAATCGGTTGGTTCTTTGTATTTTGTAGGGTTTGTTGTACCTCTTTATGTGGGGTACCGTTGAATTGTCTTTTTGCTATTATTTTTCGCCATTTTTAATATCCGGAAAATATTCAATATATAGTGCATATACCCTATCTATAAAGTCTCACCAATAAACATTTTTAATTGTCTTGAACTCTTCTTACAAATATAAATGGATTTAATTATTTTTTTAACTTTTAAGAACAGAAATAACTCATATTGTCGTTTAATTCAAAAGATGGAACCCAATAAAAACTCAATTTTTTTTTTCAGTGAACCAAATAGGATGCAAATGTCCTAAAAACCACTCAACTATATGTTTCCATAATGATATGAATTGAGAAAATGAAAAGGTAAGCATTTGTATTAACTTTAAACCGACATATAAATATTAACCCAAATTTTTATTAAATATAAAAATTTTCTTTTGAAACAAGTTTTCTTTGTGATGTTTCATTTGATAGCCTCTGTAAGAAGCCATAACATTTATAACAATCGACGTAGAATAATTCTTCAAATATCATATTTCCCCTGACTACACACAATAACGAGCAGCATTCGAAAAACGTTTTCATCTACAGATATGTACAATTTTAAGGTGCAGGGAAATTTCCTAGCACAATGTTGTATCGCAAATTAAACTTCGACAAAAGTGGCGAAGTAACCATGTGGATATTTTCAATACTGTAAAGATTGTTGGAACTGGCGCAAGCCCGCTTATCTTGTATGTATAACATCTGTATATTTAAAATATGTTTGAGAAAATTTCAATATATTAAATGTTTTAAATGAATAAAATTGATTTGTGAATAAAATAAATCTTTACACGTATTAATCAATGAAAATATAGTTCTACATAGTTAATATAGTTCTATATAGTTCTACATAGAAAATGTAGTTCTATATAGTAGACAATAGATAAATACAAGGCAATTAACACAACGGTACTTAATTAGTAACTAATTTAATACTAAAAATTATGCAATAAGTAAATCCTTCATTATCATGTAATGCTCATTTTTCCATTAGATGCCATCATTTTTTGTATATTGAATATGTAAACTGAAAACTGTCATTTTCAAGTTCATTTTGTTAAATAAAATAGCTTAAAACGTAGTAGGTTTATAGAGAAACTGGTTTTGAAGAGTTTTTAGTTTTTAGTGTTTTTTATGTACGTAATATGATCTACAATGCTATGCTTTTTAATATAAGTTTTATTATGACATTAAGGTGTATTTAGTATAGCTTATGAGAGTAAGAATGTATTCTGATTATATATTTAAAGTATATGACATAAAATATTTTGCAAACGAGCTATACGGGATTTGTTAGTTTTATCGGATATAAATGAGTAAAGTTAATCTTTTTTATAAAGTGTTTGAGCGATGCAATATGAAGCGATATGAAGCAAATATGAAGCGATGTGTATTTTGGAATATCAACATCGAGTACTACGAATTTAAATCTGATACAAAGGTATCAGTTATAAGAAATATATAATTATATATGAGTTATATTGATAACTAAAACAATTAATACCCAGCATTAAGCTCATATTAAATATGTTATATTTCGTGGTAACGTAATAGTTTATTCGTGTAAGCAATCTAATTTAAATTGAATTTTGCATAATTAAAGATTTTTGAAACAAATTCCACGCTAAGTTCTTTTTATCAAGTAGAATCCTCCTCTTGCTTTCACCTAGCAAGAGAGAAATAACTTCAAGCCTTAGGGAGAAGGGAAAATATTCTGTTCGGTAAGAAGTAATATCCCTTCGACTTGCTTGATCTAGCATAGCCATAGACGTGTGAAAAATATCTTCACATAAATGGACTTATGCACGTTACCCTTAGGGTCCCTAGATCTCTGACTACCGTCTCTTTGGCTAGCTATTTAAATATTTACGCGATAAAATATTTGGATATCCAAACAATCACAAGTCAAAACTGTTACAATTTTTAGACACAATCCCAAAAAATCATTGTGGGAAGGCATTTTATCTCTGTAAATATATACACATTGGCTACAAGTGATAACAATGGTGTTTATATAATTGAAAATAGATATTATCAATTGCATATAAAAAATAAAATTACTTTGTGAACTAAAATGGGGCGTTTAATATTTCCTAACTTTAAATTACAATTCTGGAAGAACGAATATTCACAAATAAAGTAGAGCAGACTAATATAGGATAGGTAGGACATGAAATGATACACGGGACTTTCATCTCTGAAATTCATATTTGTTGAGAAAATTACTATTTAAAACTAAAAAAGTGTACGAAAAACTAATAAGGAAACAACATCGTGATGGACCAATAAGTAAAATTTAGTAGATTAAAGAAGCCGTGAGTAAAATTTAGTAGATTATAATTTTAGTCATTTGTATTTTATTTTTCATCTATATATCATTAATCCATTTTCTTAAGGGGATAAATTTTAATATGAACTTATTCTCCAGAAGGTACATACTGATCAATTCTTGAACATTCATAATAACGAAGTTTTTCATCGATCTTATATTCATCGAGACTGTCGATGAATATAAGAAAGGTTTCAATGCATTTCCGTCATCCATTTGTATTATTTGACCAACCAATTTTATTCCTTGCGTTTCAACAAATGTTAAATCATTAGGACATAACAGCTACTGAGCGCTTAGCCAATTGACATTTGAATAATCAGTTGAGTATCTTCTTCAATTAGGTTTTCTAATCATTGTGCATCTAATTCAGTAAATCATCTGGAACGGGATTACTCTCCAAAATAATTGTCATTCTTTTTAACTGCTTGGACTGTTTACTAGCATGTTGCATACCATATATTAAATGACTCAAAACCATGAAGGTAAGAACCTAAGGAGAGGATATACGCCAATAATTCGTGTGTAGAAAGTTTCTCAAATTTTGACACAGTTTCTGTGAGTGAGTGAGCGTCACGTTTAGTTACTATTCACGCATAGCTATTATTTAGCAAAAATAAATATATTTAATTTTATTAAAATATAGCTTTGCGTGTTGTCAAAAAGTAAATAAGCTATTGCAGGAAAGACACAATAATCATAAGTGAATCCAATTTAATTTAATTTTTGTAATATAAATTATTTGCAAAATAATTCACCGCCATTTTATATTATGAAATATTAAGTTATGTACCCTACATCGACAAATTTAAGTTATCTATATTATATAGTTTAATATTCTCTATTGAATATTTTGATAATCAAAATTGTTTAATACAGTAATGTTCTACTAATAATGTTATTGGTTACTTATAATTATAACGCAATTACAAACTATGGTGTTGAAGTTTATCAAACGGACTTAATATTTCTTGTTAATGGTTATATACATATACGTATATATATATATATATATATATATATATATATATATATATATATATATGTATATATATATATACACATATCTATATATATATATATATATATATATATATATATATCACTTCTAAACTAGCTAGGTTCATCAATTAGTTAGAGAGTTTTTAAATTGATATATATCCGAAATGGTATTTTTCCAAGCATCTGAAAATTAATTTTAATTTAAAAGAATCTGTTCAGAGAATTGAGTATTATTAATAGTTTTACAAATATTTTGTATTTCTCATCACAAAGAATATGTTTTTCCCCTCTTCCTTTCATAAGTTTTAGCGGCGAGTTAGGTTTTCGTATAAAATGTCTCAATACGTCACTTTACCTAATTTTACCTCTATGCTCAGAGCTCAATTTAGGATTGCAAAATTTAAATTAGATCTTAAGTCTACATTTCGTACCGATTATATTATCACAATCAATTTTATGTGCTGCGTCAGGTTGGGGAGATATAATATATTTAATTAAAAATAAATTTTTATGCAAACAAAATATTTAATTATTGTACACAAAAGAAGTTTCATTTTCCTGATTTTATTAACTGAGCCTAATCAAAGCGGTTACATACAATGATCCAAAAATAGTAAAATATCATATATGTGTTCCAGCTTCTCTAATAGGGTTTTCCATGATTGTGAAATATCGGCGGAAGCCCATGCTTTGTTTCCCGATGTAAGATTAAAGATTAACCGAGAAATTTTCTAGAAGACAAGGCTACGTAAATAATAACTTTAGCTATTAACGTTGCATTTTAGGTATTTAAAACTACCTAGAAGGATGTTTACTAATGCATAATATTTTTTTAGACCGAGACGCTAAATCATTAACCTTAAAAAATCAGATTCTTTAATAGTGTATAATTTTGAAACCTACCTTTATCATATAGTGTTCAATAAAAAAAAATCTTTATGTTTAAGCACAACATAATTTGCAGCCATGTAGAATTTTACGGATTCCTTAAAAAGCCTGAATTTTAAATGTAATGTAGAGGAATAATTTTATTCCTTGAAACCAGTGCCAAGTTTACCATATTCTGTCGTTAGATTGCAACTGATGAGCCAGGAAGCCAATTTTTTTTCACCTAAACCTGGAATTTGGTTTTACTGTTCCAAATATCCAGAAACCAAAGAGAGTCATTATATCTACTATATTGCTCAAACAAAACAATCATAATTTTTCAATCAACACTATTTTTCAATGAGAAAATAATGTTAAAAATGTAATGCAATAAATATGGGAAAATATGTAATTACCATAAAAATTAAATTTAATAAATTATATGAAGTTAGTAATACCTTATGCTTTACACACACTACGACGGATTTAATCTTAAATTATTGAACAGACAACAATGGACGCGCAAAGCTTCGGTAAAATATTTCCGAATATGGACAATTTAGATTATGTTTCTTGCTTTTGAGCATCGCAAATGATTACAATAAAAAGTGTTGTAAATAAATAACGATATTTAAGAATTCGGGAAATGGATATTTAAATGGGGCGTAAATGCTTCTTTTGCTACTAACCAATTGCTTAATGTTCGTTGGAATGACAACAAAGAACGGTAGGCGGTAGCATTGCACGTTTTTTTCTTAATGATGAATGACTTAATGAGCCACTTCTTTCTTTTTATAGTTAAATCTCTTGTGACTTCTTATTTATATATTTTTTCTGAATGTACTTCTTTTTACAATTTACAAATAAAATTTATTTTAAAATTTAATTGGATTGTCTGCACGTGAATTTGCTAATTTAGAATTTGCATATAAGTTCAACATTTATACCTTTTTAATACAGTTTCAGTAATAGATATATTGTAACCTTAAAATATCTGACAGGTAAAACTATATTTATATATATATATATATATATATATATATATATATATATATATATATAAATATATAAATACGGATAGAGAGTGGATGGTGCACGAATACCGAATGTGCATTTTTCCATTCCTCTTACGATATTGAAAATGCACTTAAGGTGATGTTGCAGTCTGAGTTCGGAAATCTTAAAAATTCATTCTATGCGACTTTGGGTGAAAAAGGAAATAATATTAAAGCTGCTATCATTCGCTAACAAATTTTTAAGTGAAAACCTATTCTGATTCCTTTACGTTCTGCTTGAACATTAAATGTAAAATAATTATTAAAATTTAAAATTAAACCAACACGGAGTAATCCAATGACTTTATATTTTATTTTACATTAAATATGATTGATAAAATACATATATCAGCGTTTAGATTAACTCTGCTATATGTCTTAAAAATCGGCATTATGAAACGATACATATCTTTTAAGAAGCATTAGGTTTTCTTGATTTTTTCATCTGCATATTTGCATAGGAATATTTTTCAATAATATTGCATAACTCATCGCAGTTCATATATTTTAAGACTCTTATTAAATGGACATTCACATTTTAAAAAAAATATTAATAGAATTATAATTCTCTCATCCTTCCCACAATTTTAAAAACTATTAACCCTAGAATCGATTTTATCTAGCGTATTAAAAAGAAACGTACCACACGTGTACCCGCTGGCGTTGTTCCATGAAATGCTATATTATATGAAAAAGGATTTTATTTATTTGATTTATTTTATTACTGGGAAATAGTTTATTTTGTTACTTTGAAATACATTTTTATATTCATAGCATTATATTTTGAAAAATAATTACACGCGGCGTAATTCAATATTTCATAAATTATTTCTATATTAATTGGTCACAATTTTATGGTTTTGAATTTCTTTTAGTTTCTGATTTCATTTTATTTTACTCAAACCACTGGTCGATGTATAACAGTAAACATTATGAATATATCAAAATTACTACTCCGATTTCTGTCTGTTAGAATAATGTTTGCATGATTAAAAGTGTGCGACATCAATTTTCGAGATCAGATTGACGATGGTTTACTGGAGTCCAATATACTCAAACTCGAGATTAGAGATGCTTCAGGTAAATTAAAACTAATAAATAATCAAGTCATTTAATTTTCGCTGAAAAGTTAAAACACCTTTGCGTCATAAGTGTTGATATATTCTTTAATCTGTGTAACCAAGTATGACAAAAGAATCAAGGGGTTAGTGGCTAGAAGGAATCTTTGCATATTTCGCTTCGCTAAAAGGGGTCCCACTAAAAATGAATGGCATTCATACCTCCGGCAAGTAAGATTATGGCCAATTAATTAAGGCCAGGGTGAAATCTTATCTTTAATGGTAGTTTTATGTAAAAAAGTGGATTTTTTTATAAGTCGCAAAAATAAGGACAGGTCCTAAATACAATAATTTGAAAGAACGGAATTTTAGCGAATCATTTGAAAGAACCGGAAGTTTATTACATCGATGTTTATGCATTTTAACGAATATTTGAAAACACATAATTGCAAGGTATGGAACGGCCTATAGAATTAATTTCTAGAAATTAATCTTCCTGTAAATGTTGAACATTACGATAGATGTTATACACCTGCATAAAATGTATGGCAAGTGTATCATTAAAAGTAACTTGAGGGATGGGAATATGTAATCTCAATAAATAACATCATAATCAGCCATATGGCACACGTGGAAATGCCATATTGCATATTCCAATGGAAAGGACACTTGGTGACCTGCGGAATAGGAGAGCTGCCGGTATGGACAGAAGTCAAAATGAAAGTCATACTTAGTTAATTTGCTGAATAGTTCAGTTCAGATATATGGCATTCATGGTGAATGCTTTATATATCTTACAGAAAAAAAACCAATACATCTATTTTCAATAAACTTCTAATTACGCGACAGTCGACTATTCATACAAATTATCATTTATTTTAATTAAGTAAAATCTCTTTATGTGTGGAATGGTCAGATAGCTAAGAAATCATATCGTGGGAGGTTCTCTAAACTGATGGTTGGGTTAAGTTATATCTTTTTATTACTATCGGAGACTAATTTATTTGAATAGTTGAAAATCCTACGAGTACTTTCAAGTTGAACATGACAACGGTTATGAAAGGCAAAATGGAAAAAAAGAGAATAATTTTTACACAAAACAGTCAAAGCGTTTTTAGGTAAATGCATATTTACATATAAAAATAATATAAATTTACAATCAATCAATTTTACGCAAAATTACAGTTATATAATCAAATTTATCAAACCCCATCAAATATGACTGGATGAGCAGTACTTCAGTCTGCTCTAAGGAAAACAAATTTTACCCCCATTTATATCCACATTAACCGACGAAATAATAGATTTTTAGTCTGCAAATAAACTCGTACAAGAAATAATTAAAATGTTAAAGAGTAAAATTTGTTCACCATTAAAAATACTTGAAGAAAAACGGCTTTGTTATTTTGAGACGTATGAAAAAAAAATGAAAAAAAATAACTCTAGTCCATGAATTTGAATGAAGATAAATTTTGTTAGCAATATAAAAATCAATAATCAGTACTTAAACATTGTTCTGTATCATAATTAAATATGGAAATTATGGTGGAGGCTTCGACAGACTGTTTGTGATGATTTCATGAACTATATTTGCAATTAATTTCATAAATTAGAGTTTATGTGTCAAGTCAAAAATCTGATACTTTCGGTTTTAATGATTTTTGCTAAGTTGGTATGTAATATTGTTCTGTATGATTAAGAATAAGTCGTGTTTGTATAAAGAATAAGGATATCTTAGAATTAAAGCCAGCAGCAAGTAATTTATCATACACCACTCGATCATGCAATTAATATCATTTTGTAATCATACCCAATTTGTCATATTTTCAAATACAAACGTAGTTTAATTTCGGGTATATAGCTTTAGTTACTTTAGCTGGTGTGATATTATTTACCATAACCGTGAATAGTCGAAGTCCTACATATCGAAAATAATTCTCTTTATATAGTATCAAATCAGGGTTAAAGTAAAGTTCTCCGTGTTCATATTATATTCTTTCGGATAAACACTAAAAACAACTGAATAGTATAACTAATGATTCTGAATTATTGAGATGGTTCAGAAAAGTGGTTAGTAAACACTAGAGTATTACAAAAAATTGTAATACAGGCAATATTGAAAATTAATCTAAAGTTATTTAGTTATATGCCAAATTGTATAAAAAATGGGAACTGTAGTTATTTGACGTTTGCTACTAAATTCAGTTTTTAAAATTAAATTAAATAGAGTCGAATAACATAAGACAAAATAGAGTCGAATAACATGACCGATGCAGAAATGAACGTTATCCATGTTATGATATTTTTGAGTTGACACTTTTACGTGACTTACTTGAATACTTTTTATCATAGGGTATAAGTCAAACGTACATTTTTAAATGCAATAAATATGTCGATACAAATACTTTTTATACAACATGTTATATCATTATGTATGATTAATTTTTCTTTGGAAAATCCCATAATCGGATTGTTACAGGTATTGGCGATTTGTATGATGTCAACAAAAAGGTCGTATAATTATTCTGTGACGTCACGTATAACAATTATCTAAACCATGAGTAAAATCATCGGTAGCTATTGGGACGCTAATAATTACGCCATGAGAAAATATTTCGTTAACATTGGGTCTACCTTTGATTTGCACATATGAGTGAAATGATGCACTGAAACATTTTAAGTTTGCTTCAAGTTTGTCCACAGACTGAAGACGCGCAGCAATGGTTTAACGTTTTTATAAACAATACAACAGCTTAAATTATTAAAAATTGAACTATCAGTAAAGGATAGCGACAGCTTAAATTATTACAAATTTAACCGTCAATAAAGTTCTGTCGATACATGTGTCGATTAGAGCACAGAGTAAGAGTAAGAAGTTTAGATGTAAGAGAATACAAACAAAAAATGAAATCCTCCCATATGCATATAAGATGTAAGGATATAAAGTTTATTCATTATAATATTTTAAGAAAAAGTTATTATATTCTAATTTTAAAAAAATCTGTTTAATGTTCTATTTTACTAAAACTGTCTTGATCTCATAACTTCCTACTTTCACGTAGCAATAAAATTTCTGGGCCCACCTCCGATATAAAAAATGTAAACAATCTTTGCTGTTCATCATGGTTTACACAAATAGTGTATATTGCGATGGGTAGTTGATTACTATTAAAATTTTTACTTTTGTAAAATATCATGAAAACATAGGTTAATTTAAAAATAATATTTAAAAACATTATAATATTTATAAATAATTAGGGAGTTATGAGCTTCTAAATTTAATGTTAGGGATACCAAAGGAATGTCTCTCTATCTCATTCGCACTTAGGGAAAACAACGAGCATTACTAACAATGTCGTCACAATTCAGTATTGCCATCCTTCTCTAAACGTTACTTTTAAACCTTTACAACCTGGTAAATTTCAAGATTTGCCAAGAAGTTTTTCACGAGCTAACGAGGAGACAGCTTGCATACATATTAAATATTACTGGATCTGGATTACATTATTTATATTTTTAGATACCCATTGTCAAGCGAAATAATTTAAATCAGCCCTTTTATTTAGATTTTTAAAAGAAATGTGCAAAAATTAGTTCCAAAAATTAAATACAATCAAATACAAACGACCCTCGATCGCGTATTGTATAAAATTTGTCACTAACATCCCAACATAATCTTGTTAATTTTATTGAAATATAAAATTTATATAAAAACATATATTTAAAAATGTTCAAGTGGCTTAAATAATGGAGATATATTAAGCAGTAAATCTTCAAAATTTTATCCTACAAGAACAGATATAAAACGAATAAACAAATTTATAATGGTATAATATTTTATCAAATTATAACATAGTATTAAGCTATTCGCGCATCTGACGTAACATCTATATTAATAAAATATTTATTAAGCTCAATTAAGTTTACAAAGTAAGAAAATACTAAATTCACTAATTAGAAACGAAACTGCTACATCATAACAACACGTTTCAACATACTTCCCAACTTCAACACGATCAAGGCTTGTGGACTTCATTCAATAATTGCTTTCAAAGGCTTCAAACGCCATAATATATTTTAATTTCTTTGACCTAATAACAAGGACAAATTAAAAATTTAGTGGAAAATAAAACAATAATTCCATTCGCAATTTTTTTTTAAGTGACATATTAAGCCCAATTTAATGTAAGCGTTTATGAACAAAGTTTCCACAAGAAGGAATAAAGTTTAAATCTATAATGTGGTTTTAGATTATTGATCAAATCCTGTGTAATAATTAAGTTTCCTTGATTAATAACAGGAGCAAAAACAAAATTAGGTATGCTAACGAAAATAAATAAATAGGGAAAATCCATTCTTAAAATTAAATATTATTTAGGTCACATATTACACCTTCCTTAACAAAAGTTTTATGAAAAGAGAAAATTTGAGTCTGTAATGAGGCTGTATGTTCTTTCTTTATAAATATTGGCTATTAAAATTAGCTCGAATTAAAAACTTATTGAAACCTTTTGAGAACTTTTTAGGGATTGGAAAATCGGCTTTATCTTTACAGAAATTGGGAATTTATCATTTAATATGAAGTTAGTAAAATTCTCCAATTTCTCTAAATTTGACAGGATTTAAATTAATTTAATACTAGTTTAATAAGTCGAAAAGTTCATACAGTTTAATTAAAAGTTCTAAGCAAGATTATTGTAAAATTATATCGAATTTCACATTAAAGCCTGGATTCAGTATCATTACCAGATTTTGAATAGCTTAAAACTCTGTCAGTGAATCCTCTATGAGGAAAATATTCTCAAGTTAGTCTTTATCTGCTTTATATCACACATCTATAATTTTGTCAATAAACATAATATATTTCTCAATAGGCTATATTAAGAAATATATTACATTTAATGGCTAAATTGTTACTATAGACCTAAACATCAAATTACGAAAATTTAATAGTGGAATTTTGATTAAGCACTGGAACCAAATGCATCTTTTGTTTCCATTTCTTAAACTTTATGACATGTGGTTTATATGAGACATGTTTCTATTCTAGATAAACCTTTAACAAGGCACGGTGCATCACATTCCAATAATTAGTGAAATGTTATATACACGTTATATCTTCTAAGTACACAGATGACATCGCACACCAAAATTTACTGCTAATTTGGCATTTTATATTGCTGTCTTATTTTTTTGCTTTAAAATGTATTTTTGTATAATTTAATTACCAAATATTTATTTCCATTACACTGTTACTCATTATTAATTTTTCTTCAAAATATAAACGGTCAAGATTAACAGCAATTTTAAGAAATTCACCTTTCCTTTACTAGCTTGAATCCCCATTTCCTACCAACTTGTGAAAAATATAAAATACATGAATTATTTTATCATCAATGTAATAAATATTTTCATAAAGTGAATGTATTTCTTTATTTTTCTTATAGGCTGGCAAGTTTTGGTCACGCCTCTTATTACACGAAGATTATATGTACTTTATTATGGTTAAGACTTATAATTTTCATTAGTGAATTAAATAGGACAAAAGTATCATACCTGATGGTAATCATATCCTCAATACTTTTATTGTAATTTGAAACTAAGTTATTAATATTTAATATATTTGGCGTTAATTTTGTAGGAATTCATTATTCACAATTAAATGAAACTACGTAATGTAGTGTTATTTCTACTATATTTAATTTCTTTACGAAACGAAACATAGGTCATGGTAAAGAAATTTAAAAAAGTAGAAATAATACTACATCACGTAGTTTTATTTAATTGTGAACTAAGTTTCTATTGATTATTTATAATTCTCCACATACACGATTAGTATAATTCTCCGCATACACAATTAAGTTAATTCCAAAGGAACACTGATGCGATTTTAAGCAAACAAAAACTCTTTCATAATAGAGCTATAATAGAAATAAAAATATGAAAATTTTTTAATATATTCTGCGTTAATTATGTAGAAATTCATTATTCACAATTATATAAAACTACGTGATATAGTATTACTTCTACTCTCTTTAAGTTCTTTACCAATGCCTAGGTTTATTTGTATTACAACATCTTTAGGTGGGCTATTAGCAAAGATCTTTGCTTACTAAATTAACGCCAAATACATCCAAAATTCCCCATTTCCGTAATTGAAATTATTTTCATTGATTATGCATTATTCATAAGGCATTTATGAAAGAAGTGAGCTGGTCAATATCGATTACAATACCCAAAAAAAACTAAGATTTTATTCGTTTCTCAAGAAGTCCTTGACAACTTCCGAACCAAAAAAATGTTTTTAAAGACAGCTTTTTGCAGTAACAACAATAGTTGATTACATTAAATAAGCAAAAAATTAGGCACGTTCTCTAGATTTAACATTCCTAATTTCTCTTTGTCCTCGAACAATATAAGTGTTGTATTTATGATCAAATATTGTATATTATCTCTCCCTGGTAGGTCGTAGAATTATTTCAACAAAATTATTAACAGGTGCAACAATCTTGAGAACCTTACCAATAGTTTAAAAACAGATATACATTTCTTAAAGCAAATGTAATTCAACGTATGCAAAATTATCTGAAGTAGATAATGAAATGCTAGCCATTAGTAAACCGACCACGATCTGAAATTAAACAAAGCAATCCCGAACTTGATAATCGCCCAACCCATTACTTGTAGATACCGTCAAACACTTACCTACCATCCAAGCATCAGCCATCTGTTAATTTTTACCACTGTTCTCTATATTCTGCCAGAAGTGACTATAATAAAGATGGTTATCTCAAATCATGGTCAAACTGAATCGATAAATGGTTATTCGTGCTTCATTAAAATATCAGCTTCTGATGCAGGAGCTTCTGATACGCCATTCCTAGATTCACTTAACCTTGACGCATCAGCCTCTTATGATAGAGTTTCTGATGCATAAATTTCACCATTTGAAAAACTTTCCGATCAAAATTTTCAAGCAAATTAAAAAAAATCCACTATTTTGACAAGTGTCTCTTTTAAAGAATAATTAGAAAAAACGCAAAGCAAAGGATATAGGAGAAAGAAAATATTTTGTTGAAAAGAAAATAAGAAGAAAGGTTGAAAAACAGGAACAAATTGAAACAGAGGACAGTCAGAATGAAACTAAAACAAAAATACCACATTTCCTAGATTGCTAACACAACTTTGCATAAAAAGTGATAACAAAGAACAATTAGAGCTATATCCATTAACATTATTTTATTTCCTATAATGAAAAATATGGAACGCTTCCTTCTTAAGATTGTACTCCGAGTGTGGAAAAAAGAAATGTACAGAAGGAAAATATTAGTGGGTTACGTTATACGGGATATATATATCAAAATTATTTTATTCCTATCATTAAAATTTAAAAAATAAAAGTCAAATTGCTATTACTAATAATTTATGGCATCATTTTCTCATATATGACATGATACTTTTATGTAGCTTTTATTTTGTAAGTAGCTTAAAAGGACGTGATGACACGTACTTAAATTTTGTTTTTCATGTAAAAGTTCATTTAAAAAATATATATTGATTTTCCTGAAGAAAAGAATATTTTAAGCAGGTAAATAAATAATTAAATTCAGTCTATTTTTCTATTCTTTAATTTTATTTCAAGTTGATTTTATGACTTTTCATTTTAAGTTGACTTTATAATTAAAACCCTTCTTGAACCTAATATTATAAAACGTATTATAAATAAAGCTTCACAATTAATAAAATTACTTAAAACTACTTCAAAAAACTGAAATCTACTTTAAAATGCTTATTAGTATTCCATTAAATGAGACAGATAGAAATAAATTTCCGGTCACTATTTACTTTTTCTATACATTTTTATAGAGGTCCATAGTTTGATTATGGATGAATAAAAATTAGGCATTTAATGTATTCTTTTTATTTATTAAATTAATTTAACCCAACCACTTGTTAAGTAGTAAATGCAAAGGAAAGAACCTTAAAATATACACGAATATTTATTCCCTAAAATTTTCATTCAAGGGGTGAGTAGTCCCAAGTGATTTCCTTCCTGCTTATCTGCTGAAACCCGATTGACTCACCGCGGGAATATTTCATTTTGTGTATTGCAAACCGTTTCTGCCGTGACATTTGGAATTGGCGTGGGGGAGAAAATTTGTTTTTTGATTGGGTATTACGCTGAATCCGTTTCCGGTTTAATTTTTCAAGCGGATTGCATCTATTTCGCGTTCAATTGTGAAAAGTTTGGATTATTTTCAATCAGGGCGTAATTATTGTTGATACTTTAAATTATATAAATTTTGACAGGATTTAATATTTGGTTATAAGTTTGAATGTGTGTAATTTTAATTATTAGTTATAAAATCTTTCTTTATTCTTTTAATTTCATAATCCGTGATTAAAACTTGAAAAACGGTATCTTCTTAGGTTTTGTCCTTACCAATGTTTTTATTAAATAACATATAAAGGTCTATTTGGTAATATTGGCTTTGTAAGTAATTAGGATTATTAACCGTTCCTTCCGTAGACTTTGACCTTTATGACTTCCGTAAATTTTCCATTTCAATAGATCACATATAGCATTTACTTGAAGGTACTTAATATTTTTACTAAAATATAATTAAACTTCACACAGCTGTCGACGATCGATTTATATATTTGTTAATCGTGAATTTACACTATAATTATTTAATAGTTATTTAAAAATTCCGACTTACAGACCAAGTAAAGCTTTTAAAATGTACAAGAAAAGTTCACAAGTGGTCTTAAAATGTAATAATAAAGTTCATAATATATAAATTCCTTCATAAATTCTTATATATTTCCCACACAAAATTCTAAGTATTGGTGTAGTTAGTTATTTTGTAAATGTTGCGCGCTACACATTAACATGAAATATTTATTATATCGTATTGTGATAACGATTGCTTTATAACTGCAGTAACAATAATGATAATATTTATATCTACGAGTTGATAACGAAATATTAAATAAATTAGAAGATTTCCAATGATTGTTATATTATAACTATTCAAATTATATAGTCTCTGATAAACATTTCACCCCCAATTTGAGACGTAAATTAAATGAAAAATTAAAAGAGAAATTACATTCAGCCATTCATGTTATATTACGAGTCTGCAAACAAAAGCTCCACTCACAAAAGCTTATGTCAAAGTGAATTTAATACGTGACATAAATTAACCTTTACTTGCGCGAATGGGATTTTCATTTTACGCGTCTTTGTTCGCTTATTCGACGCTTTATTTGTTCCCATTGCTACATTTGGTACTGCTATTTATACATTTAGTTCCTGATAATATTGAAACCAATTATTTTATCAAATTCTATCAATAAATTATACCGCAATGCGACGTATTATGTCACAATCAATGTTTTAAACGAATATAGAAAATTGATACTTTAACGTGGTTTATATATGTTTTGTGCTTTCATAATCTTAGTTATTTATATTTATATTCTCTTGTTGTCATAAAATTGTTACTTCTTAATGTATCAAATGAGAATTTTCATTCACATATTTCTTCATTTTAAACTGGTTTAAACTCCTACAAAATATTCAGAAATAAGGTAATTAAGCAACTAATTTTATGTTGTAATTGAAAAACAGTGGAAACTCGATCATACGGACCTCAGTTATACGGATTCGTGATTATCTGGGTTATCAACCGCGATCAAAAAATTTTGTAGTTTAATCCGTGCGTGCATTGATATATCGCATCTAGCACTATCCGTACGCGCCCCGCGCGATCAATGCCCTGAGCCTTTCGCTATTGTTTTCGATAGTTACAATCATTACTCTGCTGCATTGCGTCGTGTCACTCTCAAGTCTGTACTTAAAAATAGCAAAGGGTAAGAGAGTGATGTTATCGCATAAAGATAGAATAATAGTTATTATTTCATTAAAAAAAGGATAAACAGGTCGTAAATTAGCTTACATGTTGTAGGTAGTTCCATAATAAGTGATATTAAGGAAAATACCGATTCAATTTTGAAATTTTATTTATTGCAAACCATTTCTGCCGTGATAGATAGTAGACTGTAGATAGTGAAGATGGGAGTGAACATCGAAAAATGGTGAAGAAACTAAAAAATTAACTTTTGATAG